>CM059602.1:244317642-245567642 GCA_030412105.1 Cyclura pinguis
TCAAAGGTCTGCTGGTTGCAATTTTGCATGCATACTGAAGTGTTATGTTATTCCCATTGCTTTCATAAATGCTAGCACTGACACACAGGGTTTCATCAACAACTAGTGGTGGAATCTAATAAATGATAATCTAAATTTCTATTCTCATGTAGCACAGACACATGTAATCAATGAAAAAACTGGTAAGTCAACACTTATGTAAATTACATTGATTCACTGATTCAACAACAAGATCACATACCATGATCTAGATCCAACATGATCAAAGCTGGTGCAATGACTCTATTCATTTCTGGTCCACACTGACAGTAAAATAGAAGGGTACTAGATCAACTCCGGTAGAACCAGTTTTCTACTTGCAGGCCATGCTCTATGTTGGCAAATATTAAAAATGTGGGCTGAGATCCTGCATCGAACCCTTATCTATGTTGTGGCTATGTTCAATCTCCCAATCTTACTCTCCAAACTCACCTTAAAAACCAGGCATCCATAAAAAGAACTGGAGTTCTGTGACACTGGTGAGTAGGACACTGAAGGGTAATGCATACACCCTTCTCCCACCAGGAAACTGCAGTGTAATGGGTCAAGGTCCTCAGTATAGATGCCTGGATTTTAAGGTGCAATGGTGCTGTGATTGTAAATGTGAATACCAACAGATGGCATAAGCCTAGCTGCCTAACAGCATGCCAGTTGTGGGGCTTTTTCAGACCAGCCTGTGGTTTTGCAGCAACTGCATTATTTAAGGAAATGAAAACATATATACTGTGAATATATGGGTGTGTATATACATACATATACATAAAAAATATCTGTATGTGTGTATTTATGTATATGTGTGGGTGCATAAACACACACACACACACACCTTACCATAATTTCAGTATGTTGGGAGACTTCCTGTCATTTTGGCACTGTTTTCCTGTTGTTCACCATTTTGGCATTTCACTCTTTCAGAGATATGACTGGCTGTTTCACCATAATGGTGTAATTGCAGTGTGCTGCTGACCAGCAGGGCAATTACAGCAAAAGTTAAAAAAAACACCACCACCACCACCGGGGAACACAAAAGCATTATTGTTCATCTGCACTGGAATCTTTGTCCAGACACTAACCAGAAGTGCAGTGAACTCACCCTGCTTGTGGATAGGAAGGGCGAAAGGGGAGAATGATGCTCACTGATATCACAACTGAAATACTGGAACTGCAGTGGAATGAGACCATTGCACTAATATGCATAAGTGGAAATGCTGCATTATTGGGGCCATTCACAGGTATTTCCCATGAATGAAAACAGACAACCCAATAGCAATGGAAATGCAATTCAACAACAGGAGAGTGAGGACATCATGTGATAAGAATAGATCAAAAATGGAACTAAGCCAGTGCAATGATGTAACGAACAGTATGTCAAAAAGCCTGTGGTCTTCTACCTGAAGTGGCAGTACCATTTTTAGACACTATCTGTGGAAGAAAATAGAGCTATTCTTTTATATACGTAGACTACACTTTGTAGAATGGCTGTAAGTCTGAAAAGATAAATTGCACCAAGTACAACTATGTTAGGTGGACATTAAAAATGTTTCACTGTTGGTTTATGTTATCTAGCGGGCCCATGAAAAGTCAAATAATATCATGGTCTAGCTTGCGAAAGTTTCTCAGGAGGCCATGCTTTTCCTTACTTAAACTGCTTTCCTTTGGAAGGTTTCCCCCAGTTTTATTGGCTTTTGTGCAGAATTTGCTCCACTGTGTATAAGTTGTTTTGACATGTTTAATTCCACAAGGGAACACTAGCCACTTGGTCTTTCATCAGCCTTTACAGCTATAATATCTTGTTTGATGACTTCATCTTTTTTTTAATAAGACTTCTAACTACAAATGTGATTTTATTTTATGAACACATGATGATAAACTAATCACAGTTACTGTTGTATAGGTGTAAATAAACAAGAGGAATTAGCATTCTCAATGTCTTTTAGTTCCACTCTAGTGTTCTAATAAAATTTCTCTTGAAAAAGAAATGTAAAGAGCTTGCTGAATGGTTTGGAATGATTACATTTTATACTTAGCAGCAGTAGGATTTTTCAGTGGACCATACAGACTCAAAACTCGGCAAGAAAACAAGTTAAATTAATCTCCTAGAAATCAGGAGTATGAAATGTAACAATGAAATGCAACAGCAGTTCAAAATAACGCTTGATATGCAAACAGAACAAAAATTGATTAAATCACAGTAATAACAAAAACAGTTCAGATGAAATATAGATACAGCAGCTTTGCTTAGTTTTCTGGAACACCCTGGACAGGTGAAACTAAACGAAGAAACAAACAAGACTTGCAGTCCTTTAAATATACAAAGCAAGCTTACAAAAAGGAACACAACATAGCTGTTTGTTTAATGCAGTCCGTTCTACTTTAATTTAGGAAATTTAATTGTCTTGGAGGGCATTCCAATTTGAAAACTAATGCTTATGGAACAACTTTAACTTGCAGCAGACCTTAGAGCTTGTTTCATGCTTCCTTTTGCCCTAAATTTTTCAGGTAGATCACCATTATTGCCATTGCACAAATCAGAAACTAAGATATTAGAATGTGCATGGAGGATTAAGACTATGGACCACATTTACATACTTTTTGTTTAGCTACATATGTCTCTTTTACCATGCGTAAATACAACAAACAGAAACAGTATCACAAATAGTAGCAGCACCACAATATCTCAGGATACGTATCAACCTTACATACTGTTAGACTGCCACACTATAGCCAGTTTACACATGACTTTGTAAACCATGAAATAACTTGGGAATGCATGTTAAAAGCTGAAAAGGAATTTAGGTTTTATGGACCTAAGGAGTAAACCCTCTCTGAACAAATTCTGCCAAGGAACCCCAGTGACAGATTCGCCTTATGGTTGCTGTAAGTCAAAAACAACTTAAAGGCACACAACAGCAACAGCAATATTCTATCTACTGGATGGTATCCGAAGAGAAATTTGTGTGAGATCTGCCATGCGGGTGACAGTGTAGAGCCATTTTTGTTAGCCTTGAAATTGGGATAGTAAATACCATGCAGTCACAGCTAACGGATCCACTACAGGAAAGTGAATCCAATCTGGATTTTACTGCTGTTCCTTCTTGGATGCTTTAGGCTGAACAGGAACTCTTCCGGGGCCAAACCAGGGTCCTGATCTCCTGGTCAACTCAGAGCAGCTGCAGGAGGAGTGATCCACTGTGAATTTGCCATCTTGAAGTGGCAGATTTACCAGCTTCCCTTGATTTTTGTTGATGTGTGCCTTCAAGTAGTTTCCAACTTATGGTGACCCTGAGGCAACACTATCAGGGTTTTTCTGGGCCTGAGAGGATGTGATGTGCCCAATGGCACCCAATGGGTTTCTATGGCCAAGTGGGGACTTGAACCCTGGTGTCTAACTCAAACCATCACATCATGCTGGCTCTCTAGCTTCCCTTGACACTGTGGAATATTTTGAGAGAGCAGGTCACTATCACCTGGCCCAATAAGTAATATAATGTTTCTAAAACATAATGGGAGGGCCTGCACAGCCTGATAAGTCAGCAATCTATGGGAACTCTGGCTATGAACAGCAAGCTGGAGCATACCATCTCAATTGGCCATGGGTGTAGTGCATGTTTTTCCCTTCTATGAATTGTTTCAGTTCCAACAAACAAGGGAAAGACTATTTAGTTTGTTTTTGGTTCGTTTTTCTTATTCAGGAGAAAAAAAAATCAGACAACAAAAAGCACCCATGCAGTGGTGTACATAAAGGGAAGGGACAAAATAAGGACACTGCTCCGCAACAAGAATTCTACTCCCCATGAATTTTTCCTTCAGTCTCCAAATTTCAAGCACTGGAGAAAGTGAGACATTGAAATATGTTTATACCTTGAACTCTTATATTCATTGTGTTTGCATGCGCTCAGAAACCTTGCCTGCCCCTCTGCTGTGTGTGTGTGTGTGTGTCCTCAAGTTGCCTGTCAACTTATGTCGACTCCTTAAATTTGATACTGTTTTCTTAGGCAAGGAATATTCAGAGGCATTTTTGCCAGTTCCTTTCTCTGAAATGTACTCTGCAGCACCAGCCACTGGTTGGCAGTCTCCCATCCAAGTATTAACCAGAACTGAGTGTGCTTAGCTCCCAAGATCAGATAGGATCTAGTGCCTTTAGAACAATGCTCAACTGAAGTTTTAAGTTTCTGCAATGACAGAAATGTAATGACTGAAAATAAATGGGGGAGGGTTCTTATTTGGGAGGAGCAATGCCCTCATCCCCCCACTACACTCTGCACCTATGCTTGGACAACACAATAAACAAAATATGGAGTGATATTAAGCTCTATAGTTTTTTTCATCATGTGATTCACCCATATTCTTGTTGTTCATGTGTTACATTCCAGAAAGAGAATCCACGAGATGGATATTTCATCAGCCTTTACATGTTTAATATTGTGTTTGATGTCAGTTTTCTTCCTAAGAAGACTTCCTATTACAAATGCTATTCTCCTTTATGAGGATATGTTGATAAACTAAACACAGTTACTGTCATACCGATGTAAAAAAACAACACAGATTAATGTCCCTGTTTAAAGTTTTAACGCTGGGGTTCACGTGTAATCATGTTCAGTGTCCATCAGAACACTCTCAATAGTGGTCTTCATGTCAATGATCACCATACAGTGGTAAGTGGTCCAACTAATTCTGTGAACTGACTATAACAGCTTGTGAATGTTCTAATTCCATAAGAATTGGGATACCACTGCTGGAGAAACAGTCTGACCAAGAAGAAGTGCAGCATCTCCCCAGGAGGAGGACAGAAGTTTTATAATTTCAACTTTATTTTGAAACGTTTGTAGCTAATTTGAAAATATGAATAATGACTGAACATTAAAGTAAGACAAAACAATTGAAAAGAGCAACTGAAAACAATGATAACTACACTGTAATAATATTTAAACAGGCAAAACATTTTAAAGATTGCATGAAAGATCAGATTGTTTACATCCATCACAATTATAGCAGAAAAAGATTTTTTTTTTCAGCCTTAAAACTTTCTCATAGGAAATGAATGCAATTAAACAGTTGGTTGCTATTTTGATTCTTTTGAAGAGCGACACTAGTATCGTTGTATACTATAGTCAAGCAATTAAAACACTTTTGAAAAGAGAGAGAGAAAAATGAAATAAAGGGAAGTCCAGAATACTTTAACTACAACTAAAATAAGATGCTTCATACAACTGTGAAATCTGCTTAACTCTTGCAATACACTCCTATATTCACTTACAGACTGAGGAGACACATCAAATCAGACAACCAAGGTACTGACAAGTTAGGAGATGAGCAGGGTGACACCAAAGCTGAAGGACAACTATACATTCAGCACAAATAGCAAGGGTCTCCCAGTTTCAGGCATAGCTCACTGATTTCCTGAGCTCGTGCTAGATACTGTATTTCCTATGCCATTCATTTTCATTACCATTTTGCTTTCAGAAACACGTGCAAGCATTTTGTCATCTGAATGCTGAATCTTGCCTCCCCCTCCAACATACACAAAAAGCCAAAAACTTAGTAAGAACTGGAGGTAAACGGGACATTCTCCGTACAGCACTGGAATGGCATCATCTGTGTCAGAAATCAAACTTGGTGAATTATCACAGCTTGCATCTGTATAGTACATGGAACTATGGAAATGAGAGAGAGGCTGCAATTTCATTCATATATAGGTGGGATATGTCCCACTGGACTTGATGGGGTTTAGTTCAGAGCTGGCACAAGAACCATAACATGACTGCACTGTTTGTGTTTGTTTCGATATAATATTTCTTTCCTGGTGACACTGCAGTGGCACTTAATATAGTAATCCAGTCCTCAGATTTTTTTTTTTTTAAAGAAAGAATAAACCTAGAACTTTAAGTTTGCTTTTGGCTAACTTCAAGTCAGAGGTAGTTGATGAGATACACTCATGGTTTCTGCAAAAACCAGCAGACTGACATCATTGCCACCACAACCACCAATTCAGTGGACCCTCTACATTGGCAACCACTACATCTGAGACTTCCATCTAACACAGAGCATCACGTCATGTCCTATACGTAAAATAGTGGCTATGTGAACAAGGATGTGCTGAAGTATCCACACTGAGGTGTCCATGTGCACATTGCCACCATTTAATATTATGGGACACAGGTGTTTATGTTTTTTTCCCCTATCTGTGGGGATTTCTGTAACGGAACTCCTGCAGTGACAGAGGGTCCACTGTATTCTGCCTACTTAGAATTAAAAACCTTTTTTAAAAAAATCACCAAAGACAAAAGATAAAAAGATAAAAATTGGCAGAACAACAAAACTCCCCCTTCGCCATCCCTTTCAGTAACAATAATACAATTAATGTGGGATGTGTTTGTTCATTTATTTTAGACCCTGCTTTCTTCCAGGGTCAGGATACAATTTCTGACAAATTAAAACAGCTATGATAAAACATATCGTATGGTATTACAGAATAGCACCAAGTTGCAAATTCCCCCCCCCCCGCTTGCCTACAAATGGCACCCCAAAATGAGGTAGGTCAAAAGTAAGAAAACTTCTATGTGATCATGTGCCATCACAAATTCTCTGTTAAAAAGGATCACAGAGAAGAGGAAATCAGAGATGCAGAAACCACTGCCCCCCCCCGAGTAGAAATGTGAAATCACTGAGTTCTGGTCTCACGGTGCCAACTTAGCCCTACTAATAAACTAAGGCAAATGCTCTACAACCTGGTTAATCAGTGGCCGGTAGCAGACTGGGCTAAAATGAACCATTCTTTAAAAAGGCTCGGAGAAATTCCGAGAAAACCTGATTGCCTCCGATTCAAACAACATTCCTGACGGAGTAGCTCATTAGTCCGGTTCTTTCCACAAGTACAAATCATTCTGAGTAACATTGTGTATGTTTTTAAAGGGTTAGGTTTGAAAAATTAGCATTATAAATGTCACATTTACTTCCAGCTGGAAGTGTGCAACAATGTGTGACAATACTTTATAAAATGTTGAAACACGTTTTCCTTTTGTTTTAGTTTAACTCATTTTTGTAATACAACCCTGGTTACTGGAAAATGCCTTACAGCTTTATTCAAAACACATGTTCCAAAAAAAAAAAAAATCTGAATGAAAAGAGAGAGAGAGAAAGAGAGAGAGAGAGAGAGAAAGAGAGAGAAACTACTTGACTCTTTCTGAAACAACTAACCAATATATCATTTGTGTGCGTTGCATTTTTTCTCCTTGTCAGGAACACTTTCATGTCTTTAAGATTTATTTAAACTAGTTTATTATATAATGAAGCTTGTCAGATCATAAGAACAAAGTCAAACAATATGCCCTGTATCAAAGTGCAAGATTTAACATAGAGGTTCAAGTATACATATCAAGAGCAATGCAATCAAGAAAGGTTTAATTGAAAAATGCAAATGGTTCAAAGTATTAGAGCCACATCTCTCTTTTGAAGCAACATTTGGGATGTTTATCAAAAGGTACAAGTAATTACATTATTCCCTCCCACCTCATATATCTTAAGACACAGATTTCTTGGCCAGAACATCGTTTTGATTTAACCTTGTGGTCTTATGGTAGAAGCAAAATAAATAACTTAATTTCTACCTTGCCCTGCAGCTTCTTATAGCTCCCAAGGGTGACTTTATATGAGCATAACAACACAATAACAAAAACACATGTGAGAAGAATAAGCAATTTTTTTTGACAAATAAAGCAACATTCTTAATTAAAATTTTAAAATAAGAGCAACTCAGGTTGCATTTGTATTCTGGAGTTGTCAGACTACTATAAATGGAACTTCACATACAACAGTTTACTGTCAGCCAATTAAGAGGTTACAATAGTATAACAATAGTGTTAATGTGAATATCAGACTTGGGTATTCATCAAAGCATAATGGAAGCAGAATTTCTTTTGCTAAGAAATATTATTCTAAATTCCATCTAAATTCCTGTTCCTTTGATGGAAAGGTTATTCTAATTTGTTCTACTCCCTACCAAGTATATGTACACAGGGGAAAATTCACATACCCAGTCTTTCACTTGTTAAATCAAATCATTTCAGCTGCAAGATCTATCGACAATGGCAAACGAACACTCAATCTCAGCTTAAAAATAATTACATGCTATCAATGGGAATGTGTAATTTACAGGCACATCCAACACCAGTATGTAGGCTAATACTTTTTATTACACTCACTAGAGCTGAATGAAACACTCACGCTATTGGATTCATTAAAAACTCATTCTTTTGCCAAAAAAATGTGGGGGTGGGGGGTGGGAAAAGGGAGGTCTTTTATGAGTTCCTGGAAGTGCATGTGTTATATTTAGTTCTTGAGAGTGTAATAAAAGGCAATATACTGTGAAATTGACATTCATTACAGCAAAATTTCAAAAGTTATAATACCATGTTAAATATCAAGGGGGAAGATGCTAACCAAATGTAGCTGTAGACCTCGTTTTAAAAGCTACATAGCAAAAAAAAGTACAATTAGTTATATATGGCTCAGGTTGCAATCCTAAAAGCACTTTCCTGAGAATAAGTCTCACAGAACACAGTGGGACTTAACTTTTGAAGAAACATCTAAAGGAGGCATTGAGAACATGTGGTGCTCCAGATGTTGAACTGAAACCCTCACCATCCCTCAGCACTGGCAATACTGGTTAGCGCTGATAGAAGCTGGAATGTAACAACATCCAGACAGCTGCACACTCCCATTCCTGATCTATAGCCTCACACTTCAATTAACTTTGCTGGAAGCTCAATATTCAAAGGGGACTACCTAAAAAGTTTTTGGGTCTGGTAGTCAGTGCCCCCAGAATGGCTCTCTTCTCCACCCACTGCCTCCCCTTGCTCACAGCTGCTTCAGAAACTGAAGATTTATCCCTCACAACCAAATTAAACACCGAGTCAAAATACTAACATAATTATCAAGCTATTTCCTTATGCAGGGTGGAGAAGACAACTCTCTGTGATCAGCTACTGAAGCTTATTATACCCTGGTAACTGGTGCCCTGAACAAATTTGACACAACAGCCCAGAGAGACATTACGTCATGGCATTGTGGGAAATCAAAATGGTGGTATCTGATTATGATTCAGTCTTACTGTTTGCTACCATTGCCAAGTCCCAGAAAGGTAGAAGTAAACCTCTAGGGAGGGAGGGAGTCCTCAAATGTGGAACCAGTATTGAGTAGGTTTTGCCATCTCTGCCTCTGTTTACTCCCTTAAATCCATCTTTAAAATAAATCCTTTCCATGGCTTCTGGATGGCCAACTAAAACCTGATTTTTCAGGCCTCTTAACCCACTTGAAATTCCTCACTGCTGAATGGATCTGCATTTATCTCTGTTTTCAGCTTTTGTAATTTAGGAATTTCATGTTGTGAACTACCCTGGAGACACCTTTAAGAAAAGATAAGATACAGATCTTATAACCAGTGTAAAAATCATGTAATTGCATTTCCTCACAATTATCTCTTGCTATCCAGATCTCTCTCTCCTTTCTCAGTTCTTTCCCTCTTACCTTGAAAGCTCTTTGTGGGCAAGGGACTATTTTTTTGTTTCTGAAATGCTGCAGGTAGCTAAATTATGTATTCTTCCTTACTGTATAAGCAATAAGCCAGACCCACCTGCAATTACACAACTGGCTTGGGATTGTACCATGCTAGCAAATCAAAACAAGTATAGAGATGGTAATTAGAAATGAAGAAATCCACCTATGGATAAATCCTTTTCAATCCATATACACAAATACATATTATCAGGTCCTAACATGAAGCAATCCAGATATAATTCTAATCAATCAATGTCAGGATTGGAAGGAGAAATGGATTGTTGAATTATACCATCCCATCTTGCATTTAATGTGTAGCATTATGCGTAGCATACTATGTAGAGTCCTGTGATATATGATCAAATTATCCACATATAGAAAGAGATGGAGACGAAAAGAAAAAATGGATTTACATATGATTAACAGCAATTTTTGAATGTTATCAATTGCAAATTGTATCTGATGTACTACTTTACAGATATGTTAATTCCAACTTGCTTCAAAGGTTACCACATTTTCTGGATCACACATAGCTTATCCTAGTTTTAAAAAAACAATTAGGTCCTTCTGTTTCCTGACACAGGATTTCTGAGACCAAATACCAAGCTTCTGCTCTGATATATTGTCAATTAAATCAGCTTGCCTTTCATACTGGTCACAGGGCTTCTCCATTTGTTTTGCACATAAAGAGTTTAAGGATATTTAAAAAAAAATCTACTCCTTTTTTTTTTTAAACTCCAATAGTCTTTGTTCTACAGGGATTATCAGATTTCTCTTGTCAGATACCACTATTCCTCTAATCCCGCACCAGCAGATGGAGCAGAACTGCGATGCCAGATGGCACCACAAAACTGGATGATAGGTGGCGTCTTAAGATTGCTGACTCTCTTCCTGACAGAGGCTTCTGTACCTTTAAGAGATCTTCACAAGAGAGATTTTCCAGTCATTACAGCCCATGATAAAATAACAGCACCTATTGAGACATTTTTCTGTGACTCAGCTGTCAAGACATAAAAGCCTCTGTAAGGGAAAGTGTTGGAACCATAAACATGGTTCCAATAATAGTATTTTAGTTAACTTTGGTTGTAGAGAATGCCATTCCTATTAGTTAGCTGGCTAAATAAAAAGAAGGTGACATGGATGATTTCCTACTCCTACGTCTTCCGTTTTAATACTGATTTTTTTTTAAATATAAATACGGAACCAATGCATGTTTCTAACGCTTAAAATTCTGAATACCAAAAGCTTCTTTTCCTGAATTGCTCCCATTATGTTTGTCAATGTTATCTTTAATTCTTGTAGCCAAGTGCTCTGACAAGTCTATTCTGTATTCACAATAGCCCTGCATAGTTCTTACTTAACTTTAAAAACTACAGTCCAGGATTTCTCATTTTCTTCTTCCCCTCTCATCCCCCCTTTTACTGTTTTGCCTTGGTTTTTAGATTATAAATCAAAGGGACTAAATGCTATTACTTTTATTGAAATTATGTAAACTCGGTAGTTCTGGAAGTCATTTTGGCTGAATCAAAAAGTAAAAGAGACACAAATAGAATTGTTACTCATTTAAAGTTCAGATTCCTTCACCATTATTCTTACATCTCACAGCAGATACATGAGGTAGCTTGGAAGGTGGAATGACATCCTAGCCTATGCTTCTTCCATTATACCTGGTTTACAGATTAATGGTGTATCCACACTGCACAATTATAGCAGTATGATACTAGTTTAACTGGCATGGCTCGCCCTACAGAATCCTATGTGGTACTTGGAGTATTCCACTGTGCTCCCCTGAACAGAGAATAACTCCCAAACTAGAAATGCCAGTGTTCACAGGATGGACCTATGATAGTTGAAGCAGAATCAAAGTCCTATAATTGTGTAGTGCGGATACACCCTTATAGTGACTTCCCCAAATTAAACAATGGTACAATTTTGTGTATTCCCGGAATACGCCATGAAGTCTGCTGCCATTTAAAGGAAGCCTTCACTGAATCTTTTATAAATTAAGTTGCAAATCACAATCAGGGGACTCAGACTGCAAAATGTGGCATTAAGGAGAAGTGAAGCATGGAACATCTTTTAGAAGGAATTTCCTTACCCAACCATGGACTTATACTGGTCCTTGTTATCAGAGGACTAAGAATGTTTGAAGGAGACACAATCTATACAAATCAAAACATACATCTTTTGTTGGTAAGAATGCATTATGCCTGCTGTTAGTTAACATACCTCTCTTGATTAGCAACTGTACCATTAAAAAACTGGGTTCATACTGTGTTATTTACCATTCTCACATTTGCAATTCTGCCTATTGCTCCCAAACATGAGGATGGCATTTTGCTGCAGAAAATGTCTCATGCATGACTCATATAAGTTCAAATATTATGTAAAGTTTGTGTAGTTCAGAAGAGCCTAATGGAATATTTTTTAAAAGCCAACTGCTGTAAAAATTATTTTGGTTCTCAGCATAGTACAAGCCATTCCATAAAATATTGTCAGAAAAACCTAGTTGGTAAATAATCCCAGTAACTGCAACCACACTAAATACTTGGAGACATACATGGCATGAGCCAGTGCCATGGCAAATACTCCCGAGATGAATAAGCCAACTTCTCAATGGATCAGTAGAAAGGGCACTTGCCATGGGCCAATCTCTCTCTCATTGGCAGACAAGTCAGGATTTCCTGTTTAACAGCAAGGTCATACCCCTATTCAGGCACTCAGAATGCAGTAAAAATCAACACATGATGAAGGCAGAGGGCTAGCCCTGCCCCTCCATTTTCTCTCTCTTTGTGTGAAAAGCAACAACTTAAAGAGGAGAGACCCTTTTATATGCATAGGTTCTCCTCTTCAGACTGTCACTCTTTGCATACAGACAGTGACAGCTAGCATGCTCGCTTCCTCACATGTTGATTTTAATTATGTTCTGAACACCTGCATTAGTTCCGGTTCATAAGAGCTAAGATGTCACATGAATTTCACATACACGAAACACAGGCCCGTATGAATCAATAGTGGGACACTGAGGCAGGGTCAGATTCAGTTTGTGGCAACCCTGGAGAAAGCACCCTTTACGGGGCCTCCTAGCCTCTCATTGCATCTCAGTAGTAATAGCAGGTTGTGCTAGGTAGTAGCAACATGCCAAGTACCAGTGCATGTGGGTGCCATTTTAGTTCCCCACAATGTGCCTGAAATGGTGGTGATCAGGATATTGTGAGAAATTAAAATGGCACCTAGACCCAGATGCCAGCTGATACTGGTACTCCCCCCCCCCTCATTAAGGCAGCTCAGGGTGTGTGATGGGGCATCTGGAACCCTGAGTATGCTTGAGGATACCAGGTCTACACACCAGTCCTGCAGTGAAGGCTTAAAAATGAAGACTCAACATTATTTCAGCATTCTTTCACTCCCAGAAGAATCACTAGCTGGAAAATTGGATTTCTATTTTTTTCTCCTCTAAATCACTATTAGTGTATGTTAGGATTTTTGATTACTTAGGGGCCTTTTTTCATGAATTAAAATCAGACGCACATCTTATTCTTAAACCTGAAAAGGTTTTATTTCAAAATGTGTAAGAGCATACTCTACAACACTTCAGATATGAAGACTGGGGCACATCTGGCCAGGCAACATCAGCGTGTGGTCAACATGGTAAAAGTTAATAATGAGGAAGAATACACAGTAGAGGCTGCAGGGACCTGCTTATGCCAGAGTCCAGCTGGAGTCAAGAGTCTGTCTGCTCCTCTCTCCCAACTTAATCGAGTACAAACTATTTTTCAACGTTGAATTCAATTTGCGGCAATTGAAGTAAATTAGGGACAAAGGAAGTGGGAGGAAGAGGAGGAAACTGGGATATTTTAAAAGCAGCTGACAAAATGGGATGATAGAGGATTAATCTGGACTGTCCCCACCAAATCATAATAGTTGGAGAATATGTAAGAATGAGAGTAAGGCTACAGCAGCGGGACTGGAAAATGGTCCAGACCTTCCATCAATTCTGTTTAGGAACTAGTTGCTTTTGGCTCTTTGTCTCTCTCAGCCGTGCCTAAGAATTCTTCCTTGGTTTGTGAGAGTTTTAATCCTGAAAAGTGGGCTGTAAATCTATTTAACAACAACAACAACAATGATGTAGTGACTTTTATGGATCTCATAATACCACAGAGTGGATTCTAACAGTTCTCAAATACTGTTGCATTACAGAAAGCAAAATAAAATACTACATCAAACAAGGCCCAACCCACGTTCCCTATCTTTTTGCTAACATTTCCATTACTTGCACATGCAATATGTTAAATGAAATGTAATTTATCTAATAATTTCCCATCCTCGTGTCTAAAAACAGAATACTCAAAACACAGAATATTTTTTTAAGCAAGCAAGCAAGCAAGCAAGCAAGAAAACTTTATGGTCCATAGACCAATCATAATGAACCATCCGTATTGTACAATGTAAGTATAAGAAAGGTACACCTACTGAAAATAGGATATAAATGCATAAAATAAAGTAAAATTATAAGCAACATTAGATAAAATATAGATGGGCGTTCATTAATTCCATCTCATTAACCCAATACAACTGGATTGATTTTATAGTACATTACCAGTATCCCAAAATAATTTTGATACTTTTCTCTTTCTGATCTAAATAGTCACTGACAGAAATTTAGCAACTGATAGGGTTACGTTCAGACATATGTCCTCCAACAGGATTTTCACATAAAACTTTTCCGAACAGCCCAGCATACAGCTCAATAAGGGAGAGATCAAATGACAGCAACTTTGACTATGAAAAATACAAGATAGCAAAATATGCGACATTGTTTCAACATCTTGCGACCCACAGAGGCAAAGTCTTGCAGAAGTACCAAAAAGTAATTCTACCAAAAAGTAATTCTGCAGGAAAAGCATTGCATCTGACCTTGATAAATAATATGCAACAGTTTGGTACAGTTATTTAATTTTATTCAGATTTTTATTTTATTTTATTTTTGAAACCCAGCTTGTACTTTTAAATTGTTTGTTTTTAAAAGCTTCCTGAATAGAGTTTCAACTCATGGTTACAAGACCCTTTTTCACACGGGTCATGCAGACCAATCCTGCAAGGTGAGGCAATTTCAACCAGGAAATAAACTCTAAATCAGTTGCGTAGTAACTGGGTAGAGTGACGGCCAACTTGCCAGCCATCTTTTCCATAAAATGATTTGCATTCTGCACAATCTGTGCAGCGACAGATTTATTGCCATAACATACATGCACATACCTGTTCAGCCCTGCTATCTAAAGGAAGAACAAACTACTTTCAAATTATCAAAAAGAAAACCAGACAAAGTAGTTTTAATGAGTCAATAAAAACTTCAATTTTTTACACAAGGTTCACTCAACGCCCTCAATGATGATTAACAAGCAACATTCTATTCACATTCTCACTCAAGTCAATAAATCTCATCTGGGGACTGACATATCCCAAGGGAAGGAGGAAAATCCCACCATCTCCTTCAGATAGAACTACCATGTTCAAAGTCCCAGTGGGACCCTGGGAAATGTTTTACGTTCAGGAATTGCTTCTGGAGTAATTTAAAGAGGTTTAGGCCCACTGCTTTTAGTGAGACAAAGCACAGATTTTCACTCTTGTTTTTCACACAGTTGCAGTAACACAGTGTGACTTTCACCTGGCCCCTTTGCTTGTTAGATAATTCTTCGGAGTATGTGTCTACTTGGCAGATCCCACATTGTGACCTTACTTAAGAAGATCAGATTCCTTACATCTGACATAACTCTAGGAGGGAAGGATTCTATTGTGTGCTTCTGACTAAAAGAGAAAATTGAATCCTTTGGGGAAGGGTTTTTATAAAATTTAGATTACAAAGGAGATAAGTGCATATGATCATTGGGGGTGTCTGCGGCTTTCCTTTTCAATCTTAAGAAACTGATCGATTTGAAATGAATGCAATTCAGTGTTAAGCTGCTATTCTGATTTTTGTTAAAGTGATTATTATTGTTGTTGTTGTTGTTGTTATTGTTATTATTATTATTATTATTACAATAGTACACCTTCCTAACCTTCCATATTGGACCTGATCTTTGTATATTATACCTGAGTGATGATGAAGTCAGACTATGGTAAACGTCAGGTTTCATATAAGATTAAAGAAGAAGAGGAAGAAGTAGTAGTAGTAGTAGTAGTTGTTGTAGTTGTTGGAAACAGGAACTTCATTATGTCAAAAATGAAGTACGATGTCAATCACAATTTCAAAAGGTGTCAATTATTTCTCCATGTGTCTTAGGCAATGCGTAGCACAGCTCTCACTTCATCATTGTTCCATAAGCCAGTGCCAACCCCCACAAGAAATATGAAGGACTGGCACAGGAAACCTATACACTGTGAGAAAGAAGCTCATGATGAATTGCACTGCATGATGGATTGCGCTACATGTTACAACAGGGAAGCTGTTTGAAGCTTCTTCTGTGAGAGAAAAGTACATGCATTTTAAGTACTTCTGGGCTTCAAAGGATTTTTACTTGATAAATTCATGAACATTTTCAACATGATGTTATCTCTGGAAGAATTTTATTCACTTCATTCAGTCACTTTTTTTTAATAAGTATAGTTTAGTCTAAATCCAAACATTAGTCCAACTTAAAGTAGGCCCAGTCAACAGGGCCTGTCTGGATGCAGGTTTTATTTGGTGGACTACACTCGTTGAGGCTAGCAATTAAATTTAGGCCTTGCTTGAAATGCACATGAAAGGGTGAAGGACATTTGAGTCAATTTATGTACATCCGCTGTGATTGCATATCAGGTAGTTACAGTTACATCAGCAGTTTTCAGTGTAATAGCATATGGAATGGCACATTATTTTTGTCTCAGGGACCTGGGCATATGTAAGCAGAAGCAATCAGATTTTATATGTCGGTGTACAGGCTACTGTTATGTCTGCTGAGTGGAAATATGGCGACTTGGAAATAAACAATCCAGTCCTTCAGTGGATCATTCAACATGACAAAATGGGGAAGAGAGAAACATGCCACTCACTTTAAGAGTTTTATCATGTAATATAACTGATATGAATTTGGAATTTTACGGATTTCAGGAATTCACAATTAAGCCCTCAACAGTGCTGCAGAAGAATGAAAACTGAAAATGAGCACTTTGATTAGAGTTTAAAATCTGTAATGGAATTAATTTGGTGAGAGGGAAGTAAATTGACACATAGAAGAGTTGCCATAACATACATTTTAAGAATATATGGATAATAATTCAGTTATGTTTTATTGTATTTGCTTTGTCTTAGTACTTACATGGTTTCAATCAGATTTGTACAATAGTATGAAAGATGGTTTTTAAGCATGTTTTAATACTTTTTAAAAAAATAATATAAAAGCTAAAATTATTTTCTTTTCTTCTTCTTCTTCTTCTTTTTTTTTGTGTGTGTGTTCCTAAAAAGGTGCAAACTGATTATTGGAAGCTTTCTCACTAAGCCAGAATTGGTCATTAGTAACAGTAAGAAATCAAGACTGTTAATTATTTCTTCAAAATACTTAACAGTCTCAGAATCCTAAAATCAAACCATTAATCAGGCACCCATTCAATGTCCTGACTTTTCCTGCTTCCTTGCCATTGAACATCTATTTTTAAAAATAGATTTTATTTTCACAAACAAGGAATCTTGATTTGGGCTATGGTGAAAACCCAGAATGAATTTCCATTGCAATTAAATTCAGGGCAGCTTTTCATTCACAATTATTTATGGCCAGCTCCCAGAAATATTATCATGCTAATTGTAACACTATGTGTCACTGACTATAGCATTCCTCTAACATCAATTACCTTCATGGGGAAGGTGACTCAGTCTTATTGATAGTCAGCCATATTAATAATTCTGAAGCATGTAAACTATTGAATTTCAGGGATTTTAAGATAAAATGAACAATGGGAAAAAAGCATATATTTAAAGTGACTAGGTTACAATTCTAAGCATTCTTACTTTGGCAGCAGGGAAAGACCGTTCAAGAGGAAAATCTAAAATCCACCATTTAGGCAACATAATATAATAAAAGAATTTTCCTTAGGTTCAGACAAAACAAACTCTTCAACAGCACAGAGATTTGAATGTAATTTATGTCTGAAGGAATATTTTATTTTTAATTTTTAATTAACAGAAAGTGCAGGACTCCAGCTTGAACTCTTGTACTGTTTTTGAAAAATCCCTGACAATTCAACAGAATGTCTGGGCAGAAGACTAGTTAAACTTAGCATCAACACTGATTGAGAAAAAGAGACCCACATCAGAGTACACATCTAGGAAGAACGGCCATAGAAATCTGAATATAGACAATTATCAAGGGTATTCAAAGTAATTTGCTTGTAGGAGGGAAGAAGCTATGTGCACGAAAGATAAAAATTTCTGAGTGTTCCCCCTCCTTTTTATTTAATCATGCAATCATGCATGCAATCACATCAACATTCCTTTTAGTAAGTATTTGATAGATTAGCTGGAGGCTCTGTTTAACTGGCATTAATACACAGGCATCGTTCAAACCCTAAAGAAAGTTTCATAAAAAAAAGAACCTCCAACTAGTCTATCACATTCTGATCAACAAAATTTTATCTTTCACACACATAATACTTTCCCTCACAGGTGCCTTGAGGCTATTTCTTGTTACACATTTGCAGATAGACAAATTACATTAAACTGTCTTGTATGTGTGTTATACTGAAGAAGACAATGCAGCTTTCTGCAACTGATCTTGGATATGATGCATACCTTGATGTGGATTTTTTTCATCTGAACTGTGGTGAAATATCACATCCAGCATTAATGAGGTGAGGGTAGTGGAAAATCCCTCACCCGAATTTTGCAGCAACCCTTGGGGCATCATCATAGATTCACAGAGCTGGAAGAGACCACAAAGCACCATTGTGTCCAACCCCTTGCCATGCAGGGAAGAATGACAGAGCATTTCTGTAATTTCCTGAGGGGCAAAGTAGGTAAAAGTAATAGTTTTTCTTCCATGTTAGATTTGGCTAATGGGTACAGTTTCAGACTTCAAATATATTTCTGAGTGATGAGGGAAGGAAATGGTTATGTCTGCTATTATTTTCCCCAAAAGACAATAAAGACATACTTTAAAAATAAAAACATGAAACTGTGATCACTAGCTGACTGGAACTCGAAGTATTTCCATACATCTTTCCATTTTTGGGCCAAGGTTCTGGACCTCCAAAAAATTAAGTCCAACACTATTGTATTGTTTGTTAACTTTGTATAGGTGTTCTTCAGCAGAAGATAGATAGTCAAGGCAAATAAAGGGACTTCAGAGCCATAATTTTTGGTAACTAAGAGAAACCCCCAAACATAGTTTTAAAACATACTATCATTCATATGTATGACTCATCTGCCAAAAGGGGGGGGGAGGAGGGGGAGAAACTAATATTAATGATTTAGAGGAAGACAACACCGCAGAAAGGGCAAATTGTATATGCACAGAAGTTTTTGCAAATAATTGTGAATCCTATCTAGGTTGTGGAATCCCCTCCATGGAAAACTCAATTGGCCACTTCTCTCCTCTCATCCCACAAGCAGGCAATGATCTTTCTATCTAGAAAGGCCTTTGGCTCATAATCCATGTGTCAGAAGGACCTTTTAATGTAGCTATGCTTTCATTTTTCCCATCACATTTTAAATGCCTTTGAAAATGTATTAATTTGGCTTGTTCAATTGTTTTTTTTAATTTTTGTTCTAATAGGTTTTACCTGTGTCTTGTTTGTAATTGGATGTGAGCCACTTTGGCTCTTGTGTAAGAGGAAAAGAAAGATATAAATTAAGTAAATAATAGGGACAGAACTCTAAACTATCAAACAAACACTCCCTCCTACATGTACACGGTAGGTAACAAATCTATTGGAGAGACTCTGGCAATTGGGAACCCTAAACTGTGGAAAAACTTGCAGAAAGGGGACTTTGGCAGTATTCCTACACTGCCAACCTCATACCTTTCATCAGTAAAATCAGTAACATACATAACTTATAAATGCATAAGGAGAAATTTTCTTTAATTCAGATTATTCTGTCAATTAACTTTTTCTGTCTGATTTCGAGTTTTAGTGTTATGGGGGAAGGGGTAGAAAAAGAAAGAGGGAGAGAGATTTTCTGCATCGTAGCTGTTCAGATTCAACTGCACAGTTTGACTAGGAGTAGCTTTTGATAATAAATAAAACACAAGCCACCAAACCCATCAGTCATGTGAACAGTTGTGTATGTGTGTGTGTGTGAAAGATGAAGCATGACCGTACAAAACAACTGAATAATATGCTTGACTGCACAGTCGCAAGGACTGTATAAAGGAAAGATCTCTGGTCGCATTTTCACCATGCAGCTCCCTTCTCTAGACTTGGGTGGTGCTGCACAGGATGGTGTCAGATGACATCTCTCAGGGCTGCTCTGCCGGCAGCTGCGATCACCAGAATTCCCAAGGTACAAGGAAGGATAGTCACCTAATACTATGCTAGACAAACACAGCTGGAGCAGCAGCAGCCAAATCTGTGATTCATCCATAGGGTTGTGGATGGGGGGAGAGAATTTGCTGGGTTATTGCAAGTTGCCAGGTTCTACTCCCCTAACTTCAGTCTAGCACCTGGCTCTGTATTCTCAGGCTCCCATGAAGGAAAACAAGACAGCAAAAGGAGAACAAGCATCCTGGATCCTTTAATCAGTTGCTACTAGCAGCAACAAGGATTCCTTCTAATGGAGTTCTTCACTTTTCTAGCACGTTCCTCTAAAAATAAAGCATTCAAAGAAGCGTGTGTGTGTGTGTTAGTTACAGGGGAGCAGGCATGCTGAAGCTCATTGAGAGATGGACAATCTTGCCTTTACTGACAGCAATGGCCAAGTTCCCATTATCTTTGACAGAACAGAAGCAGCCCCCATGACTCAAAATTTTGGCAAGCTCTTGTAAAATTCCATTTGACTGAAAGGAGAATTACCAAAGGAGGGTGGAGAGAAAGAAAAAGAAACAAACCACATGCACTGCAAAACAGAATTGGCAGCAGTTTAAATATCAGACGATTCCTTATGGAAAAGAAAACTAAAACGGTGTGTCAAAACATGCAGGTAATTTGTGGCTATTTTCTTTTCCAGTTTTTCTGCAGCAGTGCCTTAATGGTTGAATCAAAACTTTCTTTCTCTCTCTCCCTCTCTCTTTTTAAAGTGTGTGCATGACAGAGAGAGAAGGAAAATGAATGAGAAGGAGATATTTAATTAAAGTAAGAAGGCAGATGGCTGGCTTTGGTAAAATGTGTTATTTTGTACATGACTTGCACACTGTTAAACATTTACATGTTTAGAAGTCACATACTGCAGATGGAAAAAGGAACCACATTTTTTTAAAAAAACAAAACCTATTAGTGCAGGATTCTAGTGTACCTCATCCCATCTCCCGAGAATCAATCACAAAGCACTTTTTTCCTCTGATTACCACTTCACTTCTCTAGTGACAGCGTAGCAAAAAGGCAGTGGCAATTGAAACTATCAACCCTGCATCAGTCCCTTTCAATTCAATGGAAAGGACATGACAGCAGTAGATGATACCCACATGATCAAAACAGTGTGTTTGTATCTTTATGAATAATATTGTGTTTGCCATGATTCAAGACCTAAAGATAATCTTGCTAAGTAGAAGAGAACAAGACAAATCTAATGGAGAAAACTTTTAGTTTAGTGAGAGAGTACATATTTTACATGAGGGAGTGAGAAAGACAAGACTTCAATTCAATCCCCGGGATTTTCTTTTAAACTACCTTAGGTAGCCGTGCTAGAAGAATATCCCCAGAAAGGCAAGTTGTCAGACAAAATAGCCAATGTGAAACCAAGTGGACAAAGGGTACGAAACTATAATAGAAAAGATCTTAAGTTAATTATCAGTATGCTGATGTGCTCCAACTCTCTGCTTCCTACCTCAATCCAAGGAATTTTTTTCAGTTCGAAAATGGTGCCTGTCAACAGTAATGGACTGGATGAGGGCAAACTGGTTCTCCTAGTCAGTCAAAGGGCAGATCAGGAAACAGGGATCTAATCTGTGCCGGATGGGATTACGTTCCCCCTAAAAACATAGGTAAGCAGTTTGGGTGTACTCCTGGATTCAGCCCTGACCTTGGATGGTCAAGTTTCTGCAGTGGCCAGGAGTGCACTTGCACAAATAAAATTCACCCATTCCTTGGGACATCTGACTTGGCCATAGTGACACATGCCTTAGCTGCTTCCCAGTTGGATTAACGTAACGTACTCTATATCCATCTGCATGTGAAGAGGATTTAAAAACTTTAACTGGTCCAAACAACTGCAGCCAGATTGTTAACAAGGGTAAATGGAGCATATAACTTCTTTGTTCTAGAAGCTCCACTGGCTGACAATCAGTTTTTGGATACAATTTAAGGTGCTGATTATACGCTATAAAAAGATAAATGGCTCAGATCCAGGTCATCTAAAGGACTATACCTTGCCATATGAGCCATATGAGTTCTGAGCAATTCTCTTCCACTGCCTTCAGAGGTAGGCTTGGTGGGAACACAAGACAGGACCTGTATCTATGGCTGTTCTTACACTCTGGAACTTCCTTCCTTGGGAGACTAGGCTGCCTTGTTCCTTGCTGTCTTTCTACTGTCAAGTGGAGACTTTCCTATTCCACTAGGCATTTAGGAATTGATTATTTTATATAATGTATTATTCTCTGTTTTAGTGCTGTACAGCCTTTAATCTATGTTTTTAAAGGTATGTTTTATTTGGTTTTAGTTAGTTTAATATTATTGTAATCTTAACTTTTTGTGGGCATTGAGCTATATCTGTGTTTTTAACTTGTATCTCTTTTTATTAGATAGGCCACTTTTTGTCCCACTTGTGGGAAATAGGGCTAGGTATAAATAAAATTGATTATGCTTCCCAACTGGGAAGCCATGTTAATCAGGAGGTGGATAAATTCATATCATTTTTTTTTTTAAAAAAAAGAGTAAGCCAAAGAGAATGGGTAGGTGAACCACACTAGAAGAACCAATATTTCGCAGAGATTTATATATCAAGACAGCAGTTACTTGCACTGGATTACAAACACAGATGTTGAGAGTGTAAGATATATACATGGATAGGAGGATCAGGGATTGGATTTAGTAAAACAAAATTATATCAGAGGACCATATGTGAATAAATGTTGTTGTTGTGTGCCTTCGAGATGTTTCAATTTATGGTGACCCTATCACAAGGTCTTCTGGGCTGAGTCTGTGACACACCCAAGGTTACTCACTGGGTTTCGATGGCTGAGTGGGGAATCTAACCCTGGTCTCCAGAGTCACAGTCCAACGCTCAAATATCACCTTAGATCTTTTATGTGAATATTAGGTGACAAAATGGGGAATGTATAGATGACAGTTAAAAACACAGAAAGTTAATCTAGTAATCTGAAATATGATAACGCATATTTTGGGGCCTAATAATGGCCAAAAAGCATAAAGTGAACAAGTATGGCTCAGTTACATAAACACAATCAGGCATAGTACATAGTAATATACTATATGATTCTCCTGTATAGCAATGTTTCAAATAACAGTATTATCTTTTCTTTTCACGTTTTGGGAGAAACAGCCATTCCATTCCAGGAATGGCCCATATCAGTCCAAGTCACAGTATGTGCATATGTGTGTGGGGACACTATTGCTGAATGTCAACTCTGATGAGGGGCACGCTCATATAGGATTAGAAGACCATTCTACTCCTTCATTCTTCTAAAACATGAAACATTACTTGGAGGAAAATGTCTAATAAAAAATTCAAAGTTCTAGACTCTCTGGAATTGAGCAAACATCACTATGGCTAAAACATCACTATTATTGCTTTGTCTTCTGAGGTAGAAGAAGAGCACACAGACACACTTCCCTTCCGCCTGGGACCCAACAGGTAGTGAGAGCCCCTTCCTCCAGATTCCAACTGCCATTGCTCTGGCCACAGAGGGAGAAGAACAGACATATTACAATCTCAGTGTGTCTGGGCCCGGTGGCTGCTGAGAGCCTCCTCCAACCAATTCTAATTACTATGACAGCAAGAGGTCAACCAATGCCTGTTGAACTCAATCTTTCTCTCATCACTGCCATCTCTTTTCTTTTATGTGTCATGTCTTATTTAGATTGTAGAGAATGTTACAAATACTTATTCATCAGCCAGTCTAGGAGTCATTTTGGCTAAAAGGTAGAGTGTAAATACTTTTAAATAAACTGAATGAACAAATATCTAAACATTTACACATCACTGATGATCATTTGTTGATCATTCTACAAGTTGGAGAAACTTTTGCACATTTCCTACCATAGAACTTTTTTTTGGCGGGGGGGGGGCAAACTTTTAACTTTGTATTTTGTGCAAACTATTTTTTGTACAAAATGCTGTATCTGTCAAAACACAATGGTTCCTTATGAAAATGTGTTTTGCACAAAATGCAATGGTTTTGTTCGAGCAAAATTTCCGCAAAAAAAATCCCAAAATGTGAAAATCCATTAAAATCCATTAAAAAAAAAGGGAAGGAAGAAAACACCATTTTGTATTCTCACCCAGTGCAGAAGAGACAACTTTTGAATTTTTTGGTCTTGTGTGTGAGAACAAAATAGATCTACATATCTACTAGATTCAACGCATTTTAAACATTCAGCACCTGAGAGAATACCTCAGATGGTTACACAACTGTTTTTGCAGTTGACTGCTAGAGAGAACAGCTTGATGACATCAGTTTAGAAATATAGGTTCCAACAGGACAAATAATGAGGATGATGCAAATTCACCTTAATTTTTTTTTAAAGTGTGGAATGAGGAATTCTAATGTACCAGCAGAGTATTTTTTTAAGCAGATTGTTTTCAAAACTTTACAGAAGAAACTGGCAAATTTTGAAAGCTATCTTTAGGAGACATCAGTGACCAAACCTCCTCAGCTTTGCCAGAAACACTTATCTCCTTCTGTCTTTTTCACACCCCTAGGATGTAGGAGGCAATACACTTTAGAAGCCAAGAAACAGAACAGCTAATAGCAAATTACAAATCAACTAATCCCTACTCCCCCCTCCCGATTTGCTTTATTATTTATGTGATGTGTGCATGTTTAGAATTGTTTTGGCTTTCTAGCGTGAGACAACACTGGCAAAAAGAGAAAGCATGCTGGATCAGAAACAAGTTATGATTCATCAGGTACCTACAGGTTTGTTCAGAATGGAAATTTTTGAAATTAAATGCTTCAGGTTTTCAACAGCATTTATTGTACCATTTCTACCCCACTAAATTCACCTATGTAATCGGCTGTAAATTGGTTGCCTATATGATCTTCTCTTCCTAAGTCATTGGCTGAACCACAGTGATGTCACAGCCCTTGAGCAACTCATAAAAAGCTCTATTTTGTCTCTTAATGATGGATAAAGACAACCTGGAACAGAAAGAACTTTACATAGAGCCTAAGAGAAACTGAGTAGTATCAGTGGAAGAAATATGCACCTTCAAAAGTAAGAGTCAGAGTGTATATAGACTGACTAAATAGTGGGACATCATTGTGATCTTTACTTTCAATCAATCAATAATTTTATTACAGTCGTAGATCAGCATGGATCTTTACTTTCACATGCTCCAGGATGGGACATTTTAATACTCCATGGAAGTAGTGTTGTTGCAGAAGCCACACAGAACTAGACCTGCAAGGTAGGTAGTAAGCAGCATTTGCACCTCAGCAGTTGTAAATAATGTTCTCAGATTTTAGCCACTTGTCACTTGTTTTTTTTTATGCATACAGAGAGTTGAGGCAAAAAAAAAAGGTCCCTACAAATCTACTGCTTATGTTTGGGCACTTTTTTCTCCATATCAATGTGATATATTGGGACAAAAAAGTTCTTTTTGGGGTGCATCCACGCTACACAGTTTACAGCTGTGTAATACTACTTTGAGATCCATTTCTCTACCTTATGGAATCCTGGGATTTTTAGTTTGGTTGGGGTATTTAGAATTCTCTGTTGTAGTTCAAGGATGTGCACTTGGGCTCTCTAGCAGTGAATCCTAAGTACCTGATCAAACTACAAATCCCAGGATTCCACACGATGGAGCTCTGGCATTTAAAAGTAAGGTTAAACTGCTATACTTGTAGAGTGTGGATACACCTTGAGAAGCTATGATGAATCAAAGGAGACACTGGAATTCTCATTAGCTTCAGGAAATGCAAGAAATATATATATGGAACTCTAATACCACAACTCTAAACTTGACCCTAAATATCAATATATTAGAATCTTCACTGGGTCAGAAAACAACCTATAATTCAATGCAAGGTTTGTTTTCATTTTTGTAATGAGGCTCAGAACAACCATTTTTGTATAAGGCTTAGATCAACCAGTCAAATATTTCGTAGGAATAACATATTGTGCTGTGTTCTGCTGTGGTATATGCATATCAGTCTGAGTTCGGATACTGTTAGTGTGGGCACATCCTAGGTAGCATACCAGAAAGGTCATTTTACTCTTTTTTCCTGCCCTCTATTATCAAGTGATTGACTGTACCAGGAGATCTTTCTCCAGGTTTGCTTTCTGTAAAGCCTGCTGCTCAGGTACAATCCAAACCTTTTGAACATATAAACTAGCTTAAATAATATGGTAATGCTAACTCACATCAGGTAAGTGCAGTATTCACTCCATCTTGACATTTGCATGTAACAACACAGCTGAATGAGATTCTGCTTTTGAAGCCCTACCAACAAAATAAATAATATAGCAAAATTGCTCATGAAGTACATTTACAACAGGATCGTTTACACCTAGATTTTATTTGGAAAGGGGGAGCAACTACCATGATCTATTCTCCTAAAGGCAAGTACTGCCTATGCAACCTTCATTCAACTGCACCATAATTATGTCTGAAGACATTTGAGAGATACACTTAAAACCTGAGGACTATGGATCATGTGTTTTGATACAGTTTGTGGAGCATTCCTTATACCAAGTCCAACTAACTGAGTAGTCTTGACTGCAGAGAAGAGACTAACTATTGAAAACTGTTGTTCTTGTGTGTGACAAGGCAATAAGCAAATATTTACATACAACCTCTACTCACAGGGAAGCGTGTATAAAATTGCATCCTGACAGGAATTGACTTTTTTTTTTTGCGGAGGAACTTTACTGGCAAGGTCATTTAGTAGAGAGGAAGAAACTCAGCATACAGATCTACAACTATGGAATATATAACTGGGTCAAGAGAGAGTCTGGGAACACTTAATACAGGGTTAGACAGCAGCAGTGAGCCTAGTATTCTGCCCTGGGACCTTCTGGGATCACATGGACTTCCAAAAATGCAAAATTTGTTTGTTTAATTTATGTCCTGACTTTCTTGCAATATGCAGCCTAGGATGGCTCACAACCTGAGTCAAAACAAAATATAATAAATAAATAAGGAGAGAAAAAAGCAAAACTGGAAAAGGTTGCAAGTCCATTTTGGTCAACTGCTTCTCCTGCAAGCTTTCAGGAGAGGCAATGCACCTTTTTCCCTCCAATAAAAGGTGGCCTGGGGAAGCTGGAGGGCCACATGTGGCCCCAGGGCTGCATTTTGCCCACTCCTGCTTTAATAAAAAGGTACCATCTTGATTATGAAGGGACATGATATTGGTGAAGTTCCTGCCCTAGAAGCTGTGTGGGTGGGGGACAGCCAGGGAACTCTTCTCTTCTGTCTGTTGGACTTTGCAAGAGACTTTCCAGCTCTAGATTCTGCAAGGTGGACGTTTAGAACAGCAAAATGACTTTGGTTACTCACATGCCTTACTCTGAACTTAGATCTTTCCCTAAATCAGCTTTGGTCTTTTTCATGTAGTTTAATCCAGCTCTCTATGCGTAAAGAAACTAGCTGCCACGCTCATGCTGGCACAACAGCTTGCAGAAGATTTGTGGGAGATATAAAACAGGGATGGGAATGTGTGGCTCTCCAGTTGTTCTAAGACAATATATTCCATAATACTTACCACTGACAGGGATGATGGACATTGTAGTCCAACAACACTAGGGGAGGGGAGGTACGTTTCCCATCGCTGCTCTATCCTGCTTGTGAAAAAGACAGTGCTTCTTCCATAAGGAAATGAAATACTTCTGTTCAGTTTTATTTTGTAAAAGCAAGGGTAAAATGGGCTTTTCTTGAGCATACAGAAGGGCATCTTCAGATTTGGAGGCCCATATAATTCCCAACTCTGAACTAGTTTGAAAAAAGTTTACTTTTTGACAGCTTCCATAAGTCCCCCAGTCAGCATTCTCCCTAGAAACTGGAGTCTTAGAAAGTAACTATTTCAAACTCTATATGGAATTCCTAGGTCAGGGACAGGAATCATGTAGCTTTCCAAAGATTGTTGATCTGCATCTCCAAGCATTTTCCACTACTGGCTAGATAGGGATGCTGAGATTTGCAGGCCAACAGCTGGAGGGACACATCCTCTCCTAGTTGATATTTAGCAGCCCCCCCCCCTTTTCTTTATACAAAACCGCTGCAAGTTCCCTGGAAAGCCATGGGATTTCAATGTAATAAATAATAAACAAAATGTCATCTCCGAGAGCATAAAAGAGAAGTCACTCGTGGAGTGCATTCACACAGAGCTGTGGATGATTCCAAGTGCTATAAATCACCTGAGTACTGGAAGTCTGGACTACTAGAAAATTCATGCGTATCTTATTCAAAATCAGGATATATTTAGTGTGGCAGCATATTTATTCAGGAGGCTTCTAGAACCTGAAGTTGCTAAACTGTCCTCTGAATGTTCCCCTGGTTCAATAAGGGAGAAGCATTCAGCCATAAGTCTCTTTTGCACAAACCTACCCATGCAGCATGGACCACAGTGTGCCACAACCAGAGACAAAAGTGTTTGCAAAAGATTCAAGCAATCAAAGCAAACTGCATGTATTTGGTTCATTTGGAAATTGGACTGAAACTGAATTCCTGATAGACACACGGAGAAGGAAGCAAACCACAGTTCAGTGGCAGAGCACATGATGTATATGGACAAGGTCCCAGATTCAATTCCTAACATTTCCACTTTAAAGGATCAGGGTGGAAGGAACCCTGTGATTTGATTTGATTTGATTTTTGTTCTCCCTCTGTTCAAAAATAGACAGTGTTATAGACTTTTTAATTGTAAGACTTTGACTATTGGTATGAGACTTGCCTGTGGAATTTTCTGCCTTCTGCCAAAATTACCAGTTTTGAGTATAAGGTTCTGCCTCTTGACTTGGTGAATGGGAACTGCCATTTCCTCCTTCCAGGGGGAAGATGCCTTCAGTCCTGATCCTAAGTACAGAATAAAGACCAAGGTTCTTGCACAGAGAATGAAGAAGAGAGGATGAAGGAAGTCAGGAGTATTTTAGAGATCTCAGTCCTAAATATGTAAAAGCACTCATGGTATGACCTACGCATCCCATGGGAAATGGATATCCTTTGATAAGCAATCATCAGCTCTAAAGCGACATTTTTTGGGGGGGTGAGTAGATGTTAATTGCATAAATACCACTGGTGTGCACTTTGTCATACAGTCCAAGGAAACCTAATTAGCCCTAAAACTGGATGGATCAAAGTGAGCATTGAACTCTTTCCCTCTTCATCACAATTCTGCTCACGCCCCCCCAAAATGTTGGTGTTATCTCTGAAGAAAAAAAAATCGGTATTCCTGGCACCATCATCAGAAAAATCAGAACAGAAATCTCGAAGCACTGGTTTATGATGTTGATACTGATGTCAAGCCAACTCTGACATATCATTGAGATTTCTTGGCAGAAAATATTCCAAGGAAGTCTGTAATTGCTTTCCTTTAGGGTCAGAGAATGTCACTCGCCCAAGATCACCTAGTGGGTTTCCAAGCAAGGTTTCAAACCCTGGTCTCCTAGAATCCTGCACTCAAACTACTACACCACACTGGTTCTTGGTATGGAGTGACCAAAGAAATGAAGGTTACAGGCTGAAAGAGCCCTGAAGATACGGATTTAAAACTACAGTCAACATCATGTCCATCATCTAACCTAAGAATATCTGGGCCCATTCTTTTTTCCCCAATAAAGTAAAAGGCTCCTTGCTGTCAGTTAAAACTTGGTGCCTGTTCGTAATAAAGCTTAACACTGGGAAAAGATGGAAGACATGAATGCTTTTATAATTCAGTAATTTCATAATTCTAAGGCAAATAGAAGAAAAACATTCCATCTCTTCCTCCTTCCCCTCTTCCTTCTGTTGTAATGGGGCTAAATTAACTTAATCCAAATAACCTTGAGGCAAATGAGAACATCCTTATTCATGATGGCAAGTCAAAACAAGTGCTGTTCACTTAGACCTTTTTTTAAAGAAAGAAACTGGGCTGGGGGAAGCAATCCTACCTGTATGTTTTCATCAGAAGATCCAAGTGCTACTCCTGTCTTTTAATCCATTAATTATACCATTCAGCTCCAGACCCACTTCTTCTGGGATGAAATGTATTAGTTTTTGAAGTCAAAAGGGGTCTCACATGGTAGTAACAGTAAATGCATTATTTATTCAGTGGGCAGATTTCTTTTTCCCTCAAGTAAAACTTCATGTGTGTATCAAAGCAAACACTGCAATATAAAGAAAAACACATGAGAAATTCGAATTCTGAAGTGTATGTGGAAAATACACACAGTGGCCTGGGACAGCTAGTATTAGAGAAAGGCATCTAGTAGCCCTAAGGAGTGAGCTGCTATGTGGAAGCAGCCAGTCATATGATTTAAAAACACAGAGAATCTTAAGAGTTGGAAGGGACCACAAAGGCCATCCCTGCCATGCAGAAATACACAATTTCAGAACTCCTGAAATATGTCTTTGTTTAAAAACCTCCAACAGAGGTCTTTAAATACAGGCAATCTCTCAAACACAGGCAGTCAAAAACCTCTGAGGAAGTCTATCCTGCTGTCTAACAGTTCTTACAGCAAAGAATTATTTCCTAATGCTTAGGAGGAATCTCTTTTCTTGGAACTTGAATCTAGTGGTTCTTGTTCCAGTCTCTGGAGCAGCAAAAAACAAGCTCACTCCATCTTCTACATGGCATCCCCTAGAAGTTTAAAGATCGCTGTCATCAGTACTGGCGGTACCTGGCTATTTTGTGCCCTAGGCAAGGCTAACTACTTGTGTGCGTGCACACACACACACACACACACACACACTAATTGCTAACTTCAATTTTCAAAGACATGTATTACAGAAAAAACAATGAAACTGCTAAGTTTATTTTAAATCATAAGAGCAAGTAAGAGAATAATATTTCTCAAGTTCAAAAGGAATTAACTTCAAATAATTCCAGCTTCAATTTGGGAAGTATTTCCAGATAAATCTTTTAGGCTTGTGCCATCAAAGATCTCTATTAAAGCATCATACAACACCACATGTTGCCAGCTACAAAGAATAAGAACTCTTTCCTTAGTCAAAAATAATAAAAATAATGATAGCAATGGCCCTGGCTATAATGTCACCTCTCTACCTTCTCTCCTCCATGCTAAACATACTTTACCTCTCTAAGTCATTCCTCACAAGGTTTGTTTTCCAGATGTTTGATCATCTTGGTTGACCTTCTCTGAACATTTTCTATCTTGTTAATATCCTACTAGTGCTGTGGTGACCAGAAGAGAGGACATAATATTCCAGGTGAGGTCTGACCAAAGTAGAACAGGGTGGTAATATTACTGCACTCAGCCTGGATACTATACTCCTTTCAGTGCAGCCTAGAACTGCATTGGCTTTTGTGGCCACCACATCACACTCCTGACTCATGTTTAGCTTGTCCCCACATGCATACATATAGTCTCTTTAAGGATATATTTTATATGTGAGTGTGTATTCTCTTAGAATGTAGTTACTATATAGATTGTAGATAGATTTAAAATGTTAATTTGAGGAGGTCTGGGCTTAAAAATCACTTTTAATCAAGATGACAGAAACAAAATGGCTACGGCCTGATCTTGTGTTCACCCTAACTAGAATATTCATTCAATGGAACATATATAACATTTTTTCAGTTAATTCACTAAGTTTACTCTAGTTTGGACTAATGTTTGGATTTAGGCCTATGTATTTTTCACATAACCTGAGACTAAAATCAATCTATCCTACCAATCTTAAGCTATGTGATGGGGGGACTTCTTCCACATTATGCCAAGGATTGGCACCGTATTTACATCCATTGGTAGAACAGTTTCTTTCTTAGTTGAAAACTTGCTGCAGACCAGCAGCCAGTAGCTAGTGGACCAGCACTAGTCCACAGGCCACCACTTTTAGTGGTCCTGATTTAATCAATGTCTTCCAATTTTAAAACTAAAATTGTATGTTTCATGGGTAAAGGGATCATTCTGTGGCTTCTTTTAATTTGTAATGTACCATTTGCAGTTATGAAATGGTAATAATTATTTTAAAATATGACATAATGCTTCATTTTAAAATCCTGAGTATAAAGTTCTCAAGACACCAAATATATAACAACCAAAACAAAAAGGTAGTTCAACAATCAATATTTCACTCAATAAACATGAAGCTTGAAATCACATACATATGAAGTCCAGCATACAAAGGCACAACTATTACGTAGCAATAATAACAGTAATAATAGTTTTGATGGTATCCATACTAAATTTCTATTCACCCCTTCAATGCTAGGACATCTCCATAACCAATGACACTGAAACAATTATAATTTAAAATAGAATGGTTGTACAAATGTGCTTTGTAAAATTGTATTGTTTTCAATTATCTGCAGGATTCAGATTTCAGAGTGAATAGCATTCTCTACTATCCTTTTACTGCAGTGACAGAGCAGTTTCAATTTTCTTCTGTGCTCAGAGAGAAAAAAAATTGCTGTCACTGGTATATATTTATATTGCTTTCTAAGGCAGCAGTAACCACTCTTGACTGACCGACTTGCCAAAAGTTTCTAATTCCTTTCTAAAGAAAAAGCAAAGTTCCAGTGAACCACAGCTACTGGGGTAAATGCAACTCCCGGCACTATTTATTATAAACAATTTCCTACTAAAGATGGAAAATCAATATCGCACAGAAACAAAAGTGTTCCATGGAAAATGTTAAAGACAATTTAGCCCTCTTTCATTATACAGTGATGGAGTGGTTTTGAGTTTTGTTATTATTTTTTCTTTTCCTCTTCTTTGGTTTGTGTATGTGTGTGTGTGTGTGTATATTTTCTTTAATTTTTTTTACTGAAAGACAGCCTTTGAAACGAACAGTAATAAGTTCTGGATGTTCAAATGTAGAAAACATTTTACAGAAAAATGTTTTGGAATTTTGTCTTTATTTTTCTGGAAATAAATCAAACAGAGTAAAAAAAAGGCAAGCTGGTTTTATATTAATTTCTGCTTACAGGAACACACAATGCTTAAAAACTAGCTAGAGCAAAGTCACGAAATAGCATTTGTTGGGTTCAACTGAAGAAGGATTTTATAGCCTACTGAAGCTGTTATTTTGCAATGTTATATGATAAACAGGCACTAAGGGTTATAACTTATTAGGATGGGTGGGTGAGGTAATCAGAGAATTCACCATCGTCGCCATCATCATCATCATCATCATCATCATCATCATCATCCTGCTTTTTTCCCAGACTGGGACTCAAAGCAGCTTACAACAATTAAGAAAGATACAGCTTTAAAGGTATACCAAAATTAAAGATATTTTTAAACTAATAATGAAACTGAAACCAGTTTAAAAACATAGCTGTTAAAAACAGCAAATAAACAATATACAGATGGACAGTACAGCTTAATCTTGCAAGGCCCAGCCCTTTTGAGCAGTCAGTCTTCAAAGGCTTTCCAAAATAAAATGAACACTTGTGGCTTTTGCTGATTTGGATGTGGACCTGTGTAATCCTACAGTGCTGGAGAAAGTGGAGCCTACAGTATTTTTTTTTTTATGAAAAATAAAAAAGCTTCCCTGATTATTTTTAAAAAAGTTGCTCAACAAGAAAGCAAATATAAGATCTGAGGCCAAAGTACCAGTACTTCAAAGTATTTCAAAGCATATCATTTTGTTACTTGTGGGTGCTACAACCCTCCAAGTTGCTCAGGTCCCTGGATAGGCAAAGTAAGTTAAGAGTTGCCCACCTTGACCTTAACTCTCGCATGCACTTGTTTCCTGAATGTGAGGAGAGCAGAACAGTGGGTAAGATCATGTGACAATTTAGGGGGAGTAATGAAGTATCTAAATGGTTCCTTTTTTTTTCAATCAGAAAAGACTGAGTTACTCTCAAGGCCCCAGCTGCAATACAGTAGCATTCCAGAAACTGCTGGAACTCCAAGCTGCTGCTATAATTATTATTGTTGTTGCTATTGCTTTTGTTAAGGGCCAAGTGGCCACTCAATGGGCTTTTTGCTTCTTCAACACAGCCCATTTCTCAGTCCGGTAAGAGGTGCAGGAGAATATCATTCTGCAGAGCCATGCTAGAAAGAAAATGCCAAATCCATCTTAAAACAACCGACTGAGCGTTTCCTGAAAAAGTAAACAGTGCTGGAGAACTGTGACTGAGAGAGCACTCCGCAAGCGGCACCGGCTGACTGAACGAAATGATAAAAAGTAAAATAATGCAGGGTTACTTCATGAACAGGACTCTTAATTCTCTTTCACCTCCCTTACTCCTCCCTTTCCTGGTCCACTTCTACAATTATATTAACAAAACTAGGGAGTTCATGCTGCAACATCTCATTGTGGGCGACTAAAAAGTTAACAATGGAGCTGTGGACTCCAGTGCCTATGGCAACGGTAGTTAATTCTTCTTGTCCAATCATGGTGGCAATTCCTCCGCATGGCTTGAATAAGTTACAAAGCAAAATATTAGGGAAAAAAAATCTCTTCCCCCACCCCGCCTGTTTTTGAGCCAATAGCCTCACGGCTAATCTGCTAATAGGAAATAATCTGCAGCTAATATACACATTCCAGGACAGCTGTGTGTTTTCTTAATACTTTGTTTCATGGGCTTCTTTCCAAAGAAAGCACAGTAAATAGAGAAAACAGACATTCATTTATATATATATATATATATATATATATATATATATATATATAAAAAAATAAAATAAAAATACTACCTGGCCACTATTAATTCCTAAAACTTGCTGTAACTTGCACTCCTCTTTAATAGTCTGTTAAAACTGTCTGGAGAGGCAAGACTGGATGAAATGAATGCAAAGGAAGTGGATCTGCAAATCTGAAGTTAACATTCAGGCAACATAACAATAACCGAAATTCTAGATAACACTCCACACGCATCTGATGAAGTGGGTGAATGTAGCCTCCCAAACCTATGTGTAATAGATTTACTAGCCTTTAAGGTACCACAGGACTCTTTGTTGGACCATTTCCATATTTTCATGTTTATCTTACTTATAATGTAATTCTAGAGCTTGGAAAATCATATTGTTGTTGTTGTTGCTATTATTTTAAAAAGTCTTTATTATGTGATTTGCTGCGAAGCTCCCCAAATGTAATTTGTGGCTATTAAAGCCACAAAGAAGTTGATCTTTACTGTTTTGTTTTAAAAAGGCTCCCTGCTTTGTCAAACCTGCATGTCATGAATTTCAGCAGTCCTTTATTGCTGTTTTTAAACCCTGGCAACACAATCCTAGTCACGAGCTAGATAACACACAAATCTGTCACTTCACAAGAAATCTGTGAAGAACTTGGTGAGTTTTGTAGAGTTATTTCCTAAAGGAAAACAAATTTCTCAAGCATTAGCTAAATTCGACAGATTAGCTAAATTCAACTGTTTCCAGAATGGAAACAATCACATTTCACCTGCCTATCATACAGATACAAAAGTTTACAGGCTTGTAAGGGGAAAAAATTGATACCACTCCTAATCCAGCACAATAAATATGTTTGACTACACAGTGATTCAAGTTTTTAGTGTTTCAAAGCCAGACTAAGTGCACAAAGACCTCTGCCTGGATGGAGAAACCTGATATTTTTGCTTTCTATGACTTGAATGAAAAACAGTAACAGCAGGACACCAATTCTATCTATCAATTACATTAATCATTTTGCAAATTTTGGGAAGTTCTTATTAAAAAAAAATGAGCCAAACACCATTCTCATTCATCCTTACTGGGAATAAAGATTTCTGTGGAGACAGACTGTCTTGTGTTTTAATTTTGCTGCAACTGGAGTAGCTATTGTGGACACTGAGGGAGAAGTTTTGTCAAAAGTGGCAGCTTTTGAAAAATTCTGCCCAAAAGCTTTCTCTTTCTCTCACACACAAAAACACAAGAACATCACAAATACGAGCTGACGGTCAGTTACACAGTAGTGCGTGTGAAACATATTCAGCAGTTTCATTGTTCTTCAGCACTGTCTCCTGAGGTTTAGGGATTTATCTATTTGAAAGAAAAATACAAATAAACAGGAATGAAGACTAAACAGATGTGTCAGTTTTCTCCATCTTCAGGTAGATACAGTTCAAAACAGCAGTACATTTCTTCGCACATTTTAGTCCTTAAAAACTGGACAAGTTTTACTCACTAGGGGAACCTCATATATTTTTATTGCAAGAAAGCTGACAGATCTGAAACAGGACCTAAACAACCTTAAAGCCAATTTTAATTTTATACACACACACTTCCTATAGGGTGTCTCCTTGATTCTCCTTAAATCAGATTTATAATTTCAGTAGCCATGGAAACATGAAGCAACTCTTTATTGCCATGACAATCTGACACAACTTTCAAAAACAGTAAGTAGTGTTTTTATTCTGTTTTCCAATTGCTCCCAAGGAAACAAGCTGTTATTTACTTCAGTGACAAAATCCATCCATACCATAAGTGATCCCATTTTTTTTTAAAAAAAGATACATACATCAGGCAATATTTATGATGAAAAGGCAAAAATGAGAAACGTAATTTGGTGACTTATACGCGAAAACAAAACGCAAATCACCTTGTTTCTTAACTAGACTTCCCTGTGTCATCTTTGCTCATTTCCCTCTGGAAATTAAAAGATATCTTCCCTAAAATAAGTGTGTTTACTGTTGCTTATTCAACAGGGTTGTGGAACATACAAATGTAACTACTCTTTATTTGCTTTGGGTACCTTACAACCGAAATTGTGCACTTCCAAACCCCTCTAATTTCAATAACAGAATTAAGCATGTACATAGCACTGCTTATTGCCCATGAGAATTATAAATGCTTAACTTTAGTTGGGTCACGACCTTTTATTTTAAATTACATTAACACCCCTCTAAGTCCCAAGCTCAGTCATGTATTAAACGCTAATATTCATCCAGTTTACATCCCTTAAAGCAATCTAACCTAACCTAACAAGAACAGTACACAGCCACAGTAGTGAACTGTCTAGCCGTATATCCTTCCTGTGTCTGACAATGATTAGTAGTGGATGCAATATAGGAAGTCTACAGTAAGCTATAAGACAAACAGCTTGTGATATCTTATCATTCCCAGTCACCTACAAGTAATCAGAAGTGTTGGCTAAAAATGAGAAACACTCCTGGGTCTCAGTAATGAGTCTCCCTTGCAGAAGCTGTCATACAAGTCCTATTGAAATAATAGCTTAGATTTAAGCAGTCCTTTCAAGTCTGCAAGTACCTCACATATATTATCTCAGCAATCCTAAGCACTCTGACAAGTTGGCCAGCTTTATTAACGCAATGCTGGGACACAGCAAGTGAGCTCATGCTAGAAGCAACATCTGAATGAAGCGTCTTTTTGCTTATTCACATATTGATTGTGCAATCCTATACACACCTACTCAGAAATCAATCACTCTTAATTCAGTAGGGCATATGCTCAGGTAAGTACATACATGATTGCATCATAAGACTTAACAGTTTCCTGGAGTACTTATTTACCGAAACACCTACATCTCATTATCCTACTGTTTAGGCACAACTACTCAAAGTGGTAAAAAGTAATAACAGCATAAAATCACAAAACAGAATATTAAACTGATGCAAAGGGTCTGAAATCCTACACTGAGGATTCATAGTGTAAATGTCTGTATGTGGAATTATAAATTTATTGTGCTATGCAACCATTATGCTGAATGGCAATGTTTTGTAACTGAACTCACTCCCAACCACTGGACTGAATTAGCAAGAGAAAGAATATTTGAAAATATTTGAAAAATAGCAGAAAAACACTTCACTTATTAGGTGAATAAGGTCTAATAACAATCCTGAATTGATGAGAATGTTGACAATTGAGAACTTATTCCATCCAAACTTCACATGTGTCTGTTTGTACAGAAAACAGGCTATTCTGGAAAGGAAATGGTCTTTTCTATGTAGAAAATGATATTTTTGCACATAAAAGGCTACTTTCTGGAAAAAACAACAACAACTTTGTGCAGATTTTGTGCAGAACTAGTCTCAAACTGGGAATAATCTTCAAAAACTGTGCTGTTTTTGAAGACTTTCTCACAGTGGGGTAAAATTTGCTAAAATTAGTTATTTTTTCCTTTGAGAAGAAATCATCACATATATGTGAACATAGATGAACATTTGCAACCTTGAACTGAATGCAGGCATTCTGCACGGAATAGAAATGTGTAACTCCTCCCATAGGGGAATTAATGCATGCATAAGGCATCGACAGGATTCCACCCCAAGCCTTTGACTTTTAAACCATTTCCAATAGCAAGGAAAGGCAACAGTACTATTCTGACCTTCTTAAAGTTGAACAGGGGTGGGCGAGGGCTGCTGTCATCAAATTTCAGTGAAATTGTTGCATGAAACAAGATGAGTAATCTCAATTAGCTCTTTTCACAAGTCACCTCCATACATATGTTAAATGTGTGGCAAGGGAGTAGAATCATACCTCCATAACACCTGGAATGAGGAATGGATATGTTTACATGTCCAAAAGAGTAAAAGGAAAACAGAATAAAAATGTGAATGTGGCAGAAAATCACAGAAAAAGATTCACTGAGAAATGCTGGATTTGTCTGCTTATGATGGAAAGGGCAGACATAAAATATGTATGTACAGGGGCTTTCCATGTGACTGGATCTTGTACTAGGGCTAACCTAGTGGCCATGATTGGGTTGGGGCCAGAAATTTCCATCTTGCTCTCCCCCTATATATTTAGCATATATGTGGTATGTGGGATGAGGAGCTATGGCATAACCCAACCTTTCCCACCAGCTGGAGAAGCTGGTAGTTACAGCTCAACGTATCTGGAGTGCACCACTTTAGAAAAGTGTGGTACTCTGAAGATATTCCCACAGTTAAACAAAGCCACACAGAAACAAAATTATGTGACCACCTTTACACTGTGTGGCCTAAATCAAGAAATGACAAGTGGCAAGCAACCATTCAATAAAGTCTTAAAATCTCCCAGTCTGCTTCTAATGGTTAATAACGGATTAAAAGTCAGATTTTTCTTCTTACAGCCTTATCACTTTTTATTTGCACTAAAGAAGGATCACGTGAGTACTCTGTAGTACATGACGCAGCCTGAAATAACGCAGTTTGCAATCCTGTTGGACCAACTCCTCCGGGAATTTCTTGGGTGGCCTTGGGCAGGTATCTCTTACAAGATTGTTGTAAGGACTGGAATAATAGCATAACTATTTATTGCAATCCACCACAAGCCCTTGGGACAGGGTGGAAAGACAAACACACACAAATGTTTCCTTCTGTTTATTTTTTACTCGCCTATTAATCTATATGATAAAGACCAAAAGTGGCTCATTCCAAAATGCACATGAGCAAGTTCATGCTAATGTATTTACTAAAGGATCATATATCCTGATACCCAGGTGGGCTGAGTATCAGGCAGCCTGCATCCTCCACCTTACCCAACCCTCCTACTCATCTGACAGGTTTTGCTAATGTCTACTTCTGGCACATCTTGCATGAGCACAACTCTTATTTGGTGGTCTTTATAGCTAAGACATGACAGCAGTGACAGTAGTTTACACATGCCAAAAGTTAAACTACATTCTGAGACTGCACCCTTCCATTCCCTCCAGCTTCAGTGAGTGTACAAAAAGCAAACAAGCAAGGATTGATTAGCCATCAGTCTAAATAAACTCCACTATCTTCTTAACATTGTATCAAAAATCCAGTAAAGGAAGCTTCTGACCTTGATCAGATATTACTGGCCATGAAAGATACATGGTTATGGGCATGAGTCATGCATGCCTACATAAAAGAGAACAGTGACTCTAAGAAAGTCAGCCAGAGCTTTTTAGAAGAGCAGAGTAAGTAAAGTATTAACTATAGTATAAATATAAGTATAAATATGCTTCCCTGCTTCCTGCAGGGTGCTCCATAATTGAGTTGGAACCATCAATTTCCCAGACACCATAACAGAGGCCATTTCCATACCGGGCTTCTGAAATGGTGCAGAGCGACCTCTGACGGAGGTCTTCTACACCATAGAGTGGACTGGCGTGGACTACTTTTTGTAGTTCCACACCAGAATCCGCTCAGGAGCGGCCGGAACTAGCCGCGCTGCGTGTTTCTTAAAAACCTCTTTTTCGAGGTTTTTAAAAAGCACGGAGCGCGCAGCCCCGCGCCGCTCCGTCGCCCGGCTCCGAAGTGGATTTGCAGGCGTGCGCAAGTGCGTGCCTGCAGATCTGCCGGGGGCGGGCTTCCAGCTGGTGAGCTTCTCCGGTTGGTGGAGAGCCTCTACCAACCGGAAGCCGCCATTTGGGATGCCAGAGGACTGCAGAGCAGCGAGCTCGCGCTGCTCCACGAGGCGACGGACTTACCCGGCTTCAGGTAAGCTCCGTTTTTGGGCGTTTTCGCCCGTTCCCCCCCCACACATGTGAAACGGGCCAGAGTTTTTTGTTCCTACACTAATCACCATAAAGACTATCTGAAAGCCCACATCTTCCCATATGAGCCTGTTCAAGTCTTATGATCTTCAACGGAGGGCTTTTTGTCTATCCTACCACATTCCTGGGCTTATCTGCTGAGGACACGGGAAAGAGTTGGCTGCTCTAAGCAATGGAACTCCATCAGAAGGGAGGTCCGATTCACCCCTCCCTGCTCCCTTCTCACCAGCAGGCAAAGACCTTCCTATTTAAACATGCCTTCAGCTTTAACTGATTGGGATACAGGACATACCATTAGATGTACTGTTTTTAATACATAATACGTCTTTTATATGTTTATGTTTTTCAAATTAACATCTTAAAAGTAGTGTTTTAATTGGATTAATAGTTAATGCTTATTTCATTTTGGTACTCTATTTCAACTATTTTGTTTTAACTTATGTTATAAGCTGCTTTGAGTTCCATTTGGGAAAAAAGTCAGGGCATGAAATCAATCAAACAAATAAATAATAAAGGGGGAAATGAGGAGGACCTTATTTCTCAGTGTATGCTGAAATTTCTTATTCTGGAGATCCCAAAGGGGTCCAAATGCAATTCTGATATCTGAACTTTCCATTTTGGAATTTCATACATTTCCTAGTAAACGACTGCCTTTCCATGTGATCAGAGACACAGACAAACAGTCTATGTAAACTGTTCTTCAGGGAGCCTATAAGCAAGGCAATTTTACTCTATGATGCTACTTTACTGGTAGTTGCGTCCTATATTCCTTAGAAGCTCATAACTCCTGAAAAAAGTTTTCTTGTTACACTCTCCAGAATACATTCTTATGGGAGAAATGCTTGATTCTTCATCGTCAGATAAAAGCTGGCAGGCATAATCCAGATTTGGAATAAAGGAGAATTTACTCAGGAAGAAAGAAATGGCAGTCAAAATTCAGATTGTGAGCTATCTGAATACATCTTTTCATTCTTCTACAACTGAACAAAGCAAACAACAATATGCAGGTACAATTGGGAACATCTAGGTTATCCCTCAACAACTGCACAAAACTGAGATAGATACAGCAATGTCTGAAGACACATTTAAATTGTGAATAGAATTGGGAATTGGTCAGTGGTTGATTCCAGGCTCTAGAATTTCCTACTGAGGAGGGAACCATGATTTTAATCTTTTTTTAAGTTTTAAAAAAGCTTTAATTTTTCTTTTTTAGGAAGGATTTTTGGCCACAATTACTTGATTTTTCACATTTTAAAAAAAATCTTTTTAAAATGTGTCTGATTAAATTGTACAAATGGCTGTTTGGACTTTTCACCTTTTATTCTATGAAGTCTAAGCATTTATACTTTCAGTGCTTTATTCATTTTAATCTTTGTTGCTAGGAGTCTATAACTCCACTGAGGAAAGGATAGAGTACTAATGCTTTATTGTTTTTTAACTAGTATCTGAATGACAAAATGCTAGTTGAAGACTTACATCTTCAATACTTCAACCTAACTGAGAGAAAAGCTTGTCATGTACATGAGTGAAACACAACAGCACTATTTTAAATGGATTTCAAAGAAAATGTGTGTGTGTGTGTGTGTGAGAGAGAGAGGGGGAGAGAGAGAGAGAGAGATTTCCTGAGTTCAACTTCCAAGAAATGAACCAAAATACAGAAATCTGAGTGATGATGAATAATGACTGAAGGACACCTATGAATAATTTTAACTCCAGTTGTGTGACTGATGTGAGTTTCCCAACAGTCCAGAAGGTGTTGTGTAATATTTTGAGAAAAATCATGGACGGCAGATGGTGATAAGGAGAAAGACTGACATATGGAAAAAGGGATGAGACAGAGCTGAAATGCCTGCAGGGGGATGAACCCTGAAGAAAGTCTGTCACCACTGAAAGTCCCATCAGATTTAAGGTTCAGATTAAGCTATCAAATCTAACTTAATTTGTTTCTTCCACCATATCTTTCTGAAGGCATCACAGATGGAAATGCACATTCCACTTTCCCCTGTTCAAAAAAACCCTGCTGCTTGGTCTTCCCCTGACGCAGGTTTCAATACAGTGAAATAACAGACAGACATGGAATATCGTATCTAGTGGCCAGGATAGTGAGAAATGTAACAACAAATCAATCTTCTGAAGCTTTCCTTGACATTAAAAGCAATCATGAATGTGTGAACTTGATGGGGGATGAATCCTGAAGCAGAGGGGGTGCAACATTCTCCCTAACCACGTTCCTGATTTAAGGTGACAATCCTACAGAAATTATTTGCCACATGAGAACAAAATACACAGGGAATAGGTTATGCTTGTTGTTTTGAATTGCAAGGGTATTTTTTTTTTTAATGAAATAATGCTAAAGGCAAAATCACATTTAATTCAGAATTTGTTTCATTGTATGTTGGTGACTCACAGAAGTAAATTTCAAAAGAGATCAGCATAGCTACTGGAGACCCATTGCTAGGAAAAGTAACTTTACAACTTTATTTAAAGAAAAGAAATTATTCTTATTGCATTACTTGAATAAAATGAGGTTTTTATGTACCTGAAAACATTGACTGTCCAATACCTATTTTTTATTTATTTATTTATTTATTTATATATAAAATTATTATTATTTATTCATTAAATTTATATCCTGACTTTCTCCCAAATGAGATCCAAGGCATCTGACAACAATTTAAAAAGATACTGATAAAACATGTAATTTACAGAAGTTAAAAAGAAATTAAACTGTCCAATTATTAAAATATGCTTAAAAACAATTAAAACAGGTAAAACATATGGAAAACATAATAGAAAAAACAAGTTTTTAAAGATGCAGATAAAAAAAGATACATATTTATTATATGTATATACGGCTTCTCTCCCAATACGGAATCCAAAGGCATTTAAAAATGTAATTCAAGCAAAGTAAACCCCCCTCCAAAAAAAGTGAATAAGCACACATATTCATTTCTAAATTATGATAATGTTTTTTACGAATAAGATCGGTGAACACTGCAGTGTTCAGTTAATGAAATTTTTTAAAAACGGAAATGGCAGTAAGTTAGAGAAATGTACTGGTCGTATACCATTTAAAACATAAGATAGCAGGGCTGGACAGTAGCACTGGATGTCAAATGACTTACTCCTGGATGGTAAAGTGGTTTTGTAGTTGAAACTCAGCTTTCAGTCTGCTTGAAAGAGGGAGAAGAAGAACTCAGGTGGAAGTATTAGCAGTTGTGGGAGAAGGAAAACCCTCCGTCAATTTCATGTATCTACATGGGTGCTGAATCACTTAGCCACTCTGGTGTGGTCATCAGAAATACTGAAGCTATTTAGCATACATGGTGCTTGCGTGATGCCATGTGAAGCACACTCCTGACACATACTGATTATGGCACAACTTTCCATTTCTTTCTGATCACTTTACAAATAGCAAAATAGTATGGGCTGACCTGCTAACAGCAGCAGACTAGAAAGAATAGAGGTGTAACTTATTTTACACATAACTAAGACAAAGCAGAAAAGTAAAATGTCAGGCATTGATTGGGACCACAGTAAACAAAGCTGCTACCTTTCCTACCAAGTTGCTGGAGGAAATTCTTATCTAGCTTTGTTTATCCTTCTTGACTACAAAGAAGCTGAACAGTATGACAAGACACCAAATCCCTTGGCCAAGAAAATAAATAAACCAGCTGGTTAGGTAATTTAGATAATTCTGTAGGAAAGCCAATTACCTGTAAAGGCCGTAAGGGAGACACCTAACTGCGAAAAGGATGTTTAAAAACTGTATTCTTGAGAGCAGTTATCTTAATACATTTAGATCATCAAGCTAAAAACTACAGTTTGTGGTGGTTGTTGTTACTGTGGGTCAACTCTTCAAATACTTATTCTAAGTTTATACTTATTCTATGTAGCAGACTTCATTTCCACACCATCATTTACAAAATACCTCTTCAAGAAGCCAAATACACCAATATATTGTGGCATAAAATTAAAATTTAATATTGTGGCATAAAAGAGTGAGGAACAATCAGACACAGGGAAACTTTAAATAGGGCATAAAATTTATGCCACAACACATTTAAGATTTTAAAGATTCCTCGTTGTTTAAACCAAGGGTAGAAAATCCTATCAGGGCTAAAGGTGCAACGCTCTGCTCCAAAAATACATCTTCTCCATGTTTCCCTGTGTCTGATCATTCCTCACTCTCTCTCTCACACCAACCCCAAACATGCTCACTCAAAATTCAACCCAAATGAGGTCAATGGTACATATTCCCAAGAGTGCAGTCCAACATCTCACAAGATTTTGTTTTCCTCTTTCACTTCTAACTTTGTATTTTTGCCTATCACATGATTTTTACTCCCTCTTCTCTCTGTCCATCAAGCCATCATAATTTCTTCCTTTCAGCTCTCCTACTAAGGATAAGAACATTATTAATACCATTAAAGCTATTAAAGAAAGAAAGGGACAGATGGAGGACAGGGGGAAGGAAAAAAGGAAGGCATACCATCTATCTGAAGATTTACTTAATAATTCTTTGGTCTTAGTTTGGCTTCAAATGTGTTTCTTATTTCTTGTCGACTTCTGGTACAGACGATTAAAATAAGCAATGAATTGCTCCTGTTTGTTTAGGTTCTAAAGATGTGCCTGTGCATGTGTACATGCATGCACTTTCTTGTGAATAAAATAAAAATGTAGGTAACAAAGGTTGAAGATGAAAATGAATAGCAAGACTGATATGCGATAAAGCAAGGTGGGAAAAAACTGATGAAGATATTAGGATAACTCTGTAACGTATTTGGCCTGAGATGTGAGAAAGGAAGAACCCTAAAATCCCTCTCCAGGTCATAATAATCATCACCTCGAAAAGCAATGTTTTTCATTTCAAGATTTAGCAGAAAACTGTCACTGAAATGTAGCTTGAGATAAAGACTCTCCTCAGAGATGTTTACAAGTGGAAAGGCCAGAGCCTTAGAAGAAGATATATTGGGATGAATAATCCATTTTTGGCAAGGGATGCATACCATGATCTAATACTGTAGGCAGTTGTAAGATTGTATATGTCAGAGTTATCCAAATATATTCTGGATTCACCACTCAGCTTTTTAAAATAATATTGCTCTGTTATCATACACACTGTTCATTTTCGTAGCCAGGTATTCACCATGATCTTGATGATGATTCATAATTACTGTTATTCTCACAACAACCCTGTGAGTAGAACTTGAAAAGTTACTGGGGAAAGTAAGTAGTTACAGTAATAGCTCTAAACAGCAGCTAATTATTTCCAGCTGCAGTGGATGGCCACTATATTAACTGAATGCTGGGCTACATAATTCTTTTGCCTGATCAGGAGGCGGGGGCACTTTTCCTATCTCTTAATCAACAGCAATACCTGAAGGTTTGTCATCCATCTTGACAGCAGCCAAGGATTGAAAATAACCAGCTAGGGTTGCTGCTCTTTGTCAGTTTCTGTGCCGTTGGGAACTGTGTCTTAAGAATTGGTTTAGGCACATAATGTCTTCCACTTCCATAACTGGTGGAATAATGTGGAACATCCTTCAAGGACTGGTGATCCATATCTCGTCTGTTCCTGATGTCTGTTGTTAAATTTATGAAGGAAGTAAAGTGAGGCAACAGAATTGGATCATGGACTCCAACTTTGAAGAGTCCTTCCAAATGTCCTACTGATGTCCGGTAGATTAAAATAAAGTCTTTATATACAAATGTTAAAAAAAAGAAGATACTCTGTCAGTGAATAAATAAACACACCAGAGTCATTATTTTGCTCCTTAAAAAAAAATCCTCCAACATTATCTTTTAAAAAACAAAGCTCTTTCAAGAACTGAGGGGGGGGGGAAAGAATCACCCCTTCTGTGTAATCTGGCAAAGCAAAAGACTTCCGATTTTACAGCTTTTAGGTGTTCGAGTGCCAGGCACTCTTAATTTGTTTTTATTTATTTATTTCCCATTCAGAAGTCAGAAACTTAGCAACATATTGAGAAAGTTGCTTTGGCTGGAGTTGTCTTGCTTTTCTTGACTCATTTCCTGTTTTCTTGGACAGGACAGAGTAAAAAAGATTAGGACACTGGGGTGAAAAATACACAAAACAAAACACACACCTCACCTTAATTTTATTTGGAAGCTCACCAAATTAAATTCACCACCACCCCAAAAAAGGAGAGGAATACAAGAACATCCAAAAGAAAACTTGGAAGTCAAGCAAACAACTATGTCAAACATCTTAAACATCCCTATTATCTTCTCCTTTGTGGGTTTTATTATCAACAGAATGAGAGCTTCAACAAACTGTTAAAGAGATTTGTGTTGTATAATTTGCTCTCAAGTTGGTAAGAGCCACACAATATGAACATCAGCAAGAGCTTCTCTCAGTATGGCTCTCTCAACGAATATCTGATTCAGTCTTTGATTTAAAAGCAGCATGTTCAGAGCAACTGGACAGATTACTGGTGGGGAATGGCTGGTTCACACAAGACACAGGCTGTTTGGAAGGTCTGATATCTTTTCATTTCCTTATTCATTGTTTATTCCCAGCAATATTCTCTTTCTCTCTCTTTCCCCCCCTCTCTCTCTTCCTTTTTCACTTGCACATGCTGTGATTTCACTGGAAGAGATGGGGAATCATGTAGCCCACCCCCCAGACACTGCTTGACAGCAAGTCCTAGACATTCTAACCAGTATACACTATGGGTTGAACAATGCTGGGAGTTGCAGTCTGACAACCTCTAGAGGACCACATAATGCCCTTCCCTGGTTTACACTCACAAGATTTTTGATAAAAGCAACCCTACATCATCAACTGAGACAAAGTAGTTCAACTACTTTAATAACAATGATTGGATTGGACTCGATTGGATTTAGATCACAGGGTGAAAAAGGAAAAGGAAAAGCACATAGAAGAGTGGCATCAAAACAGCACAAAGGCATCTGCATTGAATGTTGAATACCTTCAGTATCCAAGTAGTTAATTTAGTAATTTAGATGAGCTCTGCATTCAAGAGTCTTCATCTCCCTTATCCTAAAGAATCTTTCTGACGACTTAGGATACATAGTCATTCAGAATGTTCTGCTAAAACATTCATAGCTACTAATGACTTTTCCCTCTCTGCCATCTATATAGCCTAGCTCAATGGTTACTGCAGTCTCTCAGTGCCTTTCACATGGATTCTGTAAACATTTTCTAAGTCGATAGAGAAAGCTGCACTTTGCATTCCTTTCTCATTATGGTATGGCTATAACTTATACCTCTGACTTATCACAGCTTTGAGAAACACATGTTTTCCCCTTATTTGGTAGTGGAGAGCATCTGGGAACAGATGGGGTGAGGGGAGAGTCCTTTCTATGCTCCGTGATACCAACAGGGAAAAGATAACATATTTAACTTGACTGCCAAAGCTGAGCAGCGTGGATTGTAAAAGCTGGGCTGGGGACACTCAGTTATAGCTTCAGATACAGTGGATGTCGAAGAAAAGATGCAGCACAAGATGGGCTCCAGGCCTCAGAAGTAAATTGTATTTTAAGGGCTTGGTTAAGGACTAGAGGTGTTGCAAAGTCCGAGCAGCAAACACCTTAAACTGTTGAAAATTGAAATTTACTTAAGCACATCCTATCCTTATAAGCAAAGCTGAACTCATCTGTTTCAAGGACCCTTATACCTCATTCAAATATACAGGTTTATCATGGGAAATAATTGCATATGTACATAGAACCATAGATTTGGAAGAGACCCCAGAGGCCATCAAGTCCAATCCCCTGCTATGCAGGAACACCCATCAAAGCATTCCCAACAGATGGCCGTCCAACCTCTGCTTAAAAACCTCCAAAGAAGGAGACTCTACCACACTTTGAGGCAGCATATTCCACTGCTGGACAGCTCTGACCGTCAGGAATTTCTTCCTGAGAATCAAGTGGAATCTCCTTTCCTGCAGCTTGAATCCATTGCTCCTTGTCCTAGTCTCTGGAGCAGCAGAAAACAAGCCTGCTCCCGCTACATATAACCAGGTTTTCTCAGAGCTTTTTTTTTAAAAAAGCAGTTCATTCCTGTTACTTATCACCAGGTTTCAGAAGTATTCCATTACATAATTTGTTACAATCCTGGAAAAGAAACTCATTATATTGCTTGGAACACTGTTCCTTTTATGTTACTTTTCATTACTTTAAAATTGATAGAATAACAGCATAAAACCCCAAACATCACTGTCAACATGCCTCTAAAAATGACATCTTTTGAAAGTAACTGAAAATCACCATTCATTACACCAGCAAAGTGACTTTGCTCTTGTTCATTATGGGGGTCTCAAAATAAACTTTGTAATGTTGTCATTGATCCCTTCTCGCAAAAAAGTTACAGGGAACTATGACAGAAGGCATAGGAGAACAGCAGCAAAAGTCCAGACCTTACAAGTAACAGCACTACCTGAAATACCTTACTTTTTACAGAACGGTGTCATTACTTCCAAGAAGTTGTATAACAAGTGGTAACATCATAATTTTTTTGACATAATACATAACCTTTACTTGGCTATTTTTGGAAGTAAGCAAAAACAGTTTGGGCCCTTTTTGTATTTTAAGTGTGTTTTTTAAAAAATCCACAATAATGTAATAGTAACTAAAAGGAACTCACTAATCAGTAACACAATGAATTCACTCTTTTAATAACAAGAATTGTCAGCAAGTAATTGTTGTTAAAACAGGGAATCACATTAAAAAGAAATGTGAACTCCACAGGAGCCTTGGCAAAAGGAGCTGAAGTACTAAAGAAACCAAAGAACCAGACCAGTGGTGAATTAAATACCACCAGCAAATGGAAACACAAGCTCATTTAATCTAGAACCAGGGGTTGTTTTTTAAAGGGAATGCTTCAGAAACTTCCAAAGAAGGTAGTGAACATCTGTTTACTACCAAAAGAGAATGAAGCATGTGATCTAAATGATTACTCTTTAGAATGACAGCAGATTCCCTACCAGTATCTCTCCTCCTTCCTGTAAACACAGACATCACTATTTATCCAGACAAAAAAAAAGATTGACACAGAAGAATGAAGGTCCTTCTGCTACTATAAAACCCATCTCTTTGCATCAGTCAACTTTGGGAGAAAGGTAAGATATACATAAAATTAACTTTATAAACCTCAATATTTAAAGTATCTTCTGATCACATTCAAAGTAATTCAGTATTGGAAGAAGTGCCTTTTCCTATCAATATCTGCCCCATCTAAGGGTCCTTCCACAATTTACAGCTCTAAGATTTCATGTCCACTGCCTTAGCAACCTCCTATGGAAAACTGGGATCTACAGTTTATGAAAAGGCATTTAGTATTCTCAGCCAGAGAGTTCTAGTGCCTCTACAAACTGCAGGATTCCACAGGATGAAGCCATGGAACTTAATGTGAAATCACAGTTCTAGAACTGTGTAGCCACGGCTAAGATCTACTTGTGCAGGAAGTGTTGGGCTGTGTGGAGATTCCAGAAAGAACTTCCTTGATTATGCTGAAGTGGTTATGGAACGCTCTTCTCTTGGAAGCCCTACTGGTGCCAACATTATTCTCATTTCAGTTAAAATGAAGCTGTTCAACCAAGCATGTGAGTCCTAGTAACAAATGACTTGGATTATTTTCTACTGCAAGGATGGTCTCCTACCAGGACTTAGGGTGCCACATTGCACAGTATCTGTACTCTTCTCATGTCCCACTCCTCTGTTTGGTTTTCATTTTTTTTTTTTTTTTTTTGGATTTTATTTTATTTTGGCTTCCAATTGCCAAATCTGCCACTTTGCCATGTGCCAATTTGCTGTGTGTTTGCCCCCGCCCCATTCCACTTCAGGCTTCTGAAACAAGAAACTGACCACAATTTGGGGAAAGGGGAACTTCACGCAGTTCATGGGCTACACCTTCCCTGCTCCAGTCTATTGGTTTATGCCTTTGTAGAATTGTTTCATATCATTTCAAATTATTGTAAGTAGTTTTCTTGATGGTAGAGAATTTCAGATACAGGACAAAATTTAAAATAAATACTTTTTTAAAAAGAAATATTTTAGAAGTCATAAGCGCTAAGAATGGAATGAGACCAAATGTTGGCTGGGGAGAAATTAGAAGAGACTTGCAGAGATCACTGTGTGGTTGGAGCTTCTGAACAGTAGCTACGAGAAAGGAGGGGGCTGTGATTCAGTGACGCAGTATAGGCAGTGGCACAGTACGTCAGAGTAGAGTTGCCAGGCCAGAATTATTCCATGCCCTGAGACTTCTGGGCCAAAACCTGAGACCTAGGTACAGCTCCTGCTGATGTTACAGGGACGGATCCTTGTGATGCCGTCAAGTATCACAAGTGAATTAAGTGCATTAAGCTTAGTTGTTCACAGCTTGTCATTAAAGCACACAGATATAGGCAGAAATTATTCTGTGTGTTGGAAAATATTATGTATTTTTGAAAATTGCAACACTGGATTTAAATCAGTTCACCTTTACAAAGTGCAACAAGCTTCACAGCCAGCTAGAAGGCTCCTTGACTGGAAATTTGAAATCAGCCTCTTCTCCCACCTGCAGAAAACTCCAGTAAAAAGAGAACTGGAACTCCTGCCTATCACCTGAAAGTGACCCACCAAAACTATAGACTCTGAGAACCCTACATCACAATGAACTGCTGATGAATAGTCAGCACCTTCTATGTGGATGCTGGCCAGTTCCATGACACTGGAATCTCAGTGATAGCTGCTGCTATAAATTCTGAAAATTCTAAAAAAATGAACATGGTTGGCGTTCAGAAGCAGCCATTTACTATTCTCTGTCCCATCTCACTGCTTATACAGTAGAACTCCAAGGGAGCCAGATGGAAATGGAAAAAGCAATTGACTTGCACCCCATGCCTGAAGTTTCATATGCATAGAAACAGAGACAGAGAGAGAGAAAGGGAGAGAGAGAAACTATGATTATTTCCAAGCATCACAGCATGTGGTCGAGTCATCTAGAACATAAAAGAAGAAAATCTCTAGTGAAAGACATTTCATTATGCATAAGGAACAAGCCAAATAAAATATTATCCATAGTGAGACACGTCCAGACTCTGAAAATCACTTGTTCACGGGTACAAATTACTGATTATGAACTACTCATCTGAGATGTAAACATTGCAAAGAATAAGTGCTTTTTTCGGATACTGTAGTTTTTGTCACAAAGCAAAAATAAATTTGTCTCTGAAATGATTGTTAAGGGATATAATGGCAACACAAAAGAACGTTAAAAGGAGGCATACCAGATCAGACCAAAGGCATTCTTTTCACCTCATAATTCAGCATTCTTTTCACACAGCAGCCAACTAGTTGCACAAAGGAAGCCTATACGATAGACATGAGTGTAACATCATCCTTCCACTTGTGTTCCTCAGCACCTGGTATACAAAGCTACTCTGTCTTTGGAACTGAAGGAAATATACATCCATCTACAAATATACATACATCTACAGCCACTTGCGGCCTTATCCTGAACGAATTTGTCTAAATCCCTTTTAAAGTGGTCCAGTCTAGGGCATATCACTATGTATTGTGGTATCAGACACCATGCTTTGACTATCTCCATTATTCAGCTCCAGTGGATGAGCCAGGGGTCAAAAATTTTTAAGAGAGAGATGTTTTTCTCTCCACCCACTTTCTCTACATAATATTTTAAGAGTGGTTGCCCTATACACTTATTTCTAATTAGTTTTTCCTAACAGCCCACACACTGGCTGCTCATTTCACTATCTACTACACCCCAACAGTGTTATCAGCACCACAGAAAGTAACAAATACGTACATACACACACACACACACACACATATTTTGAAAGATACAGAAGTTATTTATTTTATTTATACTCTGCCATTCTGTCCCCCCAATAAAAAAAGGCGTGAGGCTCAAGGCAGCTATCAATGAAAAGAAGAAAACATTTTCAAATTAAAAGTTTAGAACACTGGTTTTCAAACTCTCGTCCTCCAGATGTTTTGAGACTTCAGTTTCCTGCATTCTTTACCATTGGCCATGCTGGCAGCTGAAGTCCAAAAAATCTGGAGGACCAAAGATTGAGAAGCATTGGTCTAGAACACAATAATTAAAGAAACAATTTCAAAAGCAGTGGAAAATAAATCATTTTTTTTAAAAAAGTCAGCATCTCCTCAGATTGAAATCCTCTTTTCCAGCAACGCAGCATTACTGCTAAAGGCCTGATTGAATAAAGAGAGTGTTGCCTCCTGATAGAAGGCCCACAAGGAGAGGACCAGCCAAGCCTCCCTTGGAAAGAAAATAGTTCCATCACCCACAAGGAGCCACTTAGGAAGCCTTCTCTTGTATTCCCAACCAAAAGTGCCTCTGATGATTTCGGGCTTCCTCCAAAGATCCCAAAGCCTAGGCAGGCTCATCTGGGAGAATCAGATTTCCCCCGATGGCCCCTTACATTCAAAGGAATATTTAGAGTAATTAACATCTACCATCTGATATAATTTTAATACAATGAAGGAGGAATAAAAGGATTAAAAATAATATTTAAAATATTACAGCTGTTCTTCCATCTTTCAGAAAGCTTCTAGACATTTAATTACAGTAATTACCAAAATTACAGAATTTCATACTTACCAGTTGTTGGGTTTTTGTTTTGTTTTTGTTTTTAAAAAAGCTTGTGCACTATATATCTGAGACACTGCCTCATCCCGCCCCTCTTGTTTACGCTACAGTACAAGCTGCCAAGGCAAGACTCAGCCTAATTCCTTCAATCTGTATAAATTTAAGTCATCTTTTAATATGAAGAACTCTTGGAAGCATCTCCTCTTATACTGAACCTGAACGACCTCCATCTATTTCTATGGGGCTAGCAAGAGATGTGGCAGAAGTTCCATTTGAATTAATGGAGGATGCACAACTTCAGTGTTAAACATTTTGCTTTGTATATAGACTATGGATTTCTGCAAGTGGCTATAATTTGTTTTTTACTCAGGGAAATTTTGAATCAGGAAAATGACATGAGGAAAGGGATACCCTCCCAAACCCACAGTCTTGCAACTTGTTTCACCTTTAGGACATCCAGAAACATAGTAGCCTTTTTTCATGAATTTCCTGTACCATGTTCAATTCAGCCCTAGCCTCTGGCCCTAATATCTGTCCATAAGTGCTCCAGAATTTGCCAGGCACATATAGCTCAGAAACAGAATAGTGGAAAATAAAAGTGTGATATTTATTTATTAATTAATTAAATCATTTATGAATTGCCTCTTGGCCTAGGAAGGATTCCAAAGGTGGCTTTTAAAACTTTAAGGCAATGTAACTTAAAAAAAAACTATTTATTTTTAAAAAAGAAAACAAATACATAGCACCCAAGTTAGACCTTCAGTTTTTACTGTCCAAATATTATGCAGTTTGCAATACAATAAAGCCAGTGTATGTGACTGTGCATGTACAATGTGTGATTTTTACTATCAGTGGAAGGGGAGGGGATGGTTTGGCCATGCTCCTGTCCCATCACTGTTCATGTTTTTCTTCTTCATTGTTCTTGTGGTGGTGGTAGTGTGCCTTCAAGTTGTTTCTGATGTATGGTGACCTATTACAGAGTTTTCTTGGCAAGATTTGTTCAGAGGGGTTTTGCCATTGTTTTCTTCTGAGGCTGAGAGAGTGTGACTTGGCCAAAGACATCCAGTGGGTTTCCATGGCTGAGCAGAAATGTGAACACTGGTCTCCAAGAGTTCTAGTTCATCACTCATACCACTTCCCCATGCTGGCTCTCAGATTCTACAGCTATAAACAGTATATCTCCACTTTAGGGGGAAAAAATTGAAGGAGGAAAGTAAACAGACACTTGAGAAACAAGATTTGGAAAAAAAATCAAAGCAGTTGAAGTAATTTCCATTAGCCAATAATGACTACACTGTCTTCAGTGAGTAAATCTCCATAAATCGCTCCAAGGCTGAACATAAGAATACTGGAAAGGATCAAAGAACGAGTATCTTCCCGTGTGAAGCTCAGAGGCCACATGCTCACTAGTTTGTCTGAAACAATTAGACCTGGGCTGAAAAGGAGAGGAGCAGGCACAAGGACAAAAGCAAGCCAGCTGATTTCACTTTGCAGAATATTTGATGGGGTCAAATTAATAACCGTCCATAGCTGAAAACAGTCTACTCTTTGTCAATCGGTGCCAAATTATGCAAGGTGCTGGCAATTCTGGTTGTCTAACAAATCAGTACCAGCGTACATGACTTCTAGGCTGATGGCTGATTGATTCTGGTCATTATTTGGACTGGATTACACACATGGAATCAATCTCTTGGCCAGATGTTCATTTGCAATAAACCTCTGTGCACAAGGACTCATCTCCTAGCAATTGTATCCTGGCCCATGACCCTATAAAGTCTCTGTTCTCCTCTCTGTGCTGATACAAAAGTATTGCTTTTAAAATGGTACAGAATCTATGAGATAGTCTGCTAATATTGCTGTCAGCCAAACACACAACACATACGCTTTAACAATGCCATGTAAAGTTGACATATAAGGCATGCCAGTTGCAAGATCACATTTCCTTTGGGGATTCTGACCTCTGAAAAGAAAGCAAATAGGGAAGTTACAGCTGACCCTCCACATTTGTGAGTTTAACCTTCATGGATTTTATTATTTGCAAGTTTCTCCTACCTCTGCTCCCCCCCCCACTTTAAGTGCTTCTTTCCAGGGGATCCCTCCCTCCCTCTTGGTGCATCCAATCAGACCATGTAGTCCTTTAAAAAACTGCCTCTGGTCCTCCTCCTTTTCCACCGGCTTCTGGCTGGCCAGCTAAGGACAGATCACATCCCAGTTTCTCAGCACCACAAACCTCTCCCAATGCCCTCCAAATCCAAGGAAGAAGATGGGCAAGAGAGAAGAAGTATAGGGCCACCATGCTGACCGAGCCCTTTTCCCTCTCCTTTCCTTGACCGGACATGGACCATGGATGCCTGCTTTTCCCATCATGCTTCAGCCCCCATCCCACAGGCATGCATGCACATGTTGATTGTTGTAATTTTTCCACTTTTGCTGGGGCTCTCTGCTGAAACCCTAGCCAATGTAGAGGGTTGACTGTATCTTTATTATGCTACATAAATCATGTTGCCATGTTGCCAGCATGGCAGTTAAGAAGCACTTACTTCATGTATCAGCATATACATATCGTGCATCCATTACATGAAACTGTTCATATGGGGCAAATAGTGTAAGAAATGAGTGCTAACATTTATCTTTTTTCTTTATCACATAGGGTAGATACGTCCTAAATCTCAAATGAAGTCTTCTTGTCCCCCTTGGAAAAGGAAATTTTATTGATTTGCTTGGCTGTTTGTATCCCCAGCTTCCTTTGTAAATTCAGCATCAACTCCTCCCTCTAAGACCACCTTAAACGACACCTTTGACATTTCCAGAAGAATGATATTTTGTGACTTTCCATTGTAACATTTTCCCCATTAAAATGATTTTTAATATCTGATGAAAACTCCTGTGAGCTTTGAAAACTTGCTAGCTGTATTTGTTCCTTTTGCTTGGCCCAAAAACTTGGCCATCACCAGAATGTGTATTTTGGATTTTGTTATATTTCCCTACTTGGCTAATATAGCAATACCTGAATAAACATTTGTGTGTTTTTTAAAAAACTGCATTGTAATGCAAACTTAGCAATTTTACACTTTCAGGAATTTAAACATGAATTTGAACAGTTGCATGCTGAAATCTGTATCATCTAAAGTTTGTAAAGCAAAAGAAAAAAGGAAAAAAATACAAAAAAAATGAAATAAAAAAATGAATATATTTGAGGAAGTGAACACAAGAACTGCATACAGTTAAAGTAATGCCTATAAAACACATATATTTAGGAAAATGCACTCAAGAGGACTCTAATCAGTGGAACAACTGTTTGAAAATGTGGGAAATGAAATATGTTACTGTATGCAAATTGGCCTGATTTCAGTTAATATTTTATGTATATTTTATACATATAAATTTTATATATATAAATATATGTTGTATATATACATATATATATATATATATAATTTTATTTATAATTTGCATTTGTACTTGCTATTTTGTTGCATTTGTTATTTGTTATTTTGTACACATATCTGAAAATTGCATGTATTTTTGAAAAATACATGGCAGGGGGTTGGACTTAATGGTCCTTGTGGTCTCTTCCAATTCTATGATTCTACGATGTTACCTAAAATTTATTATTATTTTTTTAAAAAATACAATGTGGAACTAAGAAAGAACAAACAGAGCGGTGGAACCTGAGCAAAACTGAGCTTGACAGATTCACTCATCCATAAGGGCATGCATGTGAACTGACTCGCAAGTGCATTTTGAAGTGATGCTTTTGGTTGCATGAAGCTTCTACACATTTTATGATCAATTCTTTTTAACAGCAGTGTAACCTTTCAGTTGGACCTGAGTCCTTGACTGTTCTCTTTGTCATCATCCGCCTTGACTGTTCTTTTCCAAACAGATAGTTCCTGCTTTTCTTTGTCTGTTTGAACAGAGTGCCGAACTGCTTCTTTCTATGTTAACTCTGCACTTTGGCCATTTTTCACCCTTGAGTAGACATTGCTATGGTTCCTTCATAGGAGACCATAGTAAATAAATAATCATGCTCAAGCAAATGTTAGAAACAGTGCACATTGTTTAAAACAATGTTAATACCTATCATCCTAACAAGTAAACCAAGGTAACAAACCACAAAAATGCCAGCCTGAACTGAATTCCAACAACTCTTAACATACATTACAAACATGCATGGAAGACAACTACACCTAATCTTAACATGTTGAAATGAAAGATAAGAGAGATACAAGGTCTATATGTATTCAGTCTGTGTGTGTTGGCAAGACAACCACATCCAGGAACTATGGAGTCATATTTTGTTGGTCTTCTTCATTTTCAGAGTTCAACATGGCAGTTTCCAATAACTACAATATTTTTTTAAAAAAACTATTCATTCACACAGTACCTGCAATAATAATACCACTGACAATCATAACATAACAATCATAACTATTATACAACTTACAGTGTAAGTTGATCATGTAGCTGTCTCAATCACGTATGTTAGTGTTTTCCAAGGCAATACTTACTGACTATAATGCTGACCTATTATAAATAGCTCCATGGAACATACAGAAAAGTAAATTTATGGATATATGACTTCATCTACTCTTCCACTAAAAACAAACAAACAAACAGCTGATAACCGGGATAAAAATTATAACCTGGTGAAATACTTGTGTCAGATCATCTAAATAAAACGATTAGCTCATAAATCATAAATACAAATAGGATAAAACATATAAGTGAAATAACAACTCAGAAACAAAACTGTTTTCTGAAAAATGTGTAAATGGCCCACAAACAACCACCACGTCATGGCAAAATGATGAAATCCTCTAAAGGAAATCTTTCTAAACAGACACATAGGAAAATATGCAAAAAAGGCTTTTCAATGAACAGATTATTTAACACCCAAACCAATAGGGGCATATGAATTCAACATGTGAATTCAAAAGGTCTCTCTTTGTAATAAGGCATCCTGTAAAGACTTATGGCAGAAAGGACAAAATACAAAATGTTTTAACAAATAAAAAACCCAAAACTTCAAAGATGCAGGGATACGATAAGAGACAAAATGCTGGCTTGCACATTCTCACTCCAAATTTTACTTTTATGTTCTATAACTTGTTATTTAAGAGGCACTGAAAACCTGTCCTACATGAATCTTTGAATATGAACATAACATAATATAAACTGTATAATTAAAATTACAATTAGTAAAAGATTTTAACTGGAATTTATGTTTAGTGACAAGATTTATGAATTTGTTAATTAGTAAGCTTTGGGTACAACCAGAATAATGACCACATTTATAATGATCTTTGACGACAGATCTAACTGTATATTGAAAAAAATTACTATGTAGATATTCTGCATTAACCGACTACATGCCCTTTCTTTCTTTCTTTCTTTCTTTCTTTCTTTCTTTCTTTTTCTTTCTTTCTTTTTTAGGCATGTCTATTTCTTCTTTGTATTAATTCTTGGTCCTGTTCACATTACACACTTATCAAGCTGTGATTCCACATTAACTGCCATGGTTCCAGCCTACAAAGAATTCTGGGATCTGCAGTTCAGGGAGGGGTATTTCAAACTCTCACTCAGAGAGCACTATTGCTTCACCAAACTACACACCCCAGGATTCCAAAACAGGCAGCCATGACAGTTAAAGCAGAATCATAGTACTATTAACTGTGTAGTGTGAAAGGGCCTCTTGTATTTGAGACCATTCCCACTGGTATTGGTTGGTTCGTCTTATCTAAATCAACTGGCAGGGATAGCCAGGACCTTTGAAGATTTCAGATAATAGAGTACTTCAGCTTCTGGGTCTATTTGTAGTATAGCCTTTGTCAACACTTATCTTAACAATACAGATTTTTAGATAAAATATTATATATATATTTACAATTCTGACTTTCAGTTCTACAATTCTGGTTCTTAGGGCTATAGCACTGATAGTTTTTACATGTTCTCTGAAGTGAGAGCACTGCATTGTGGTCTGAGGTTTGCATTTTGGTAAATCAACAGCAGATGAAGTGAGACTTCTACTTACAGTATCAATGGTGAATCATCATTCACAACTTGACTCAACTGTTCTAGCACTGACAACATTTAAACCAAAAATATAGGGCAGGAGAGAATACACCACACACTTCCAGTCAACTCTTGCTTTCAGGTTTAATTCTGCAACTGTTGAGTTATATTATGTTTTGCAGGAAATCATGATTTGTTTTTTCCCCCCTCTTTTCCTCTGTATCTCTATATACATTGATTTTCTTAAACAAAACCCATAAAATGAAATGTGGTTTCATATATTATGGCCTTCTGTATCTTCTGCCATTTTTTACTTTTAATCTCATTGGATCTAACGTTGCATACAAGAGCCTATTCCCAAAGATGTGTGGCTCTGTTCAGGTAATGGCTATTAATTCTGGCTTTATGTCCTCCTAAATCCTGTTGCAGCACAAGCTACAAAGCTCTAAACATCTGCATTATTGCCTTAGAAGCCACAAGCCTCCAAGCTCTGCCTGGATATGTGAGAATATTCTGAATATTCAGGAGATAAAAGGATTCTGTCAATGCAAGAACATAACAAACATTCTTCCACAGATGTTAACCACGTCTATTCATTGGCACAAGCGAAGAGGAGAAGGGTAACTGAGTCACCTACATTTGCATTTACAGTATGTCACTTAAAGACCCTTTTGCACATCCTACCACTCCCTGAGGTTGGAGGGTATACATGGCAAGGCTTTCTGTGCAATGGCACCTCAACTGTGGAACTCCTTCATAAGAGAAATCACACTGCCTCTTTCCCTTTAGAGTTTCTGGCAAACAGCTAAGATTGTGTGGTTTTGTATGGCCTTTGGTCTGACTCTGTTAACTGTCTGATTTTAAATTACTTTAAAAGGATATTTATTTAATGTTTGCATCAGGGCTCCAGTGGACTGGGAGGCAATACATAAATGCTTTAAACTGAAAGGATATAATTCCATTGTCTCCTTTACATTATATAAAAGGCTGCTGATTTAGACAATCATACACTACTGCTGAGCTTCTCAGAAATGTTCTACATGATCTGCAGATTCATAAGAAGTACCTGTAGCTAGAAGGCACACATCAGATGAGTGAAGTGTGACACAAATCAAGCCCCATTGTTCTGAGGTCTCCTACAGTAGATTACTATAATTTTGCCACTGGTCTGCAGAGGTGTTGATCGGAGAAGTATTAGAAGGGTAGGCCAAACTTTGCCATACTTAGTGCCTATGTCTCTTTACTTTTCCTGTTCACTTATTTATCCTGTGCAGTACGTACATGTCAGTCACTTATTGCACATCTTTGAAATTTAAGGAAAGGAAAGCTATGATTCACACGTCTCAAATCAACAACTGGAACACTAGCTTAGTGCTATGATCCCACATCTATTTGCACGACCTCTCTTCCACAGCAAGATGGGTTTAATGCAATCACTTAACACTGTCAGAGACCAGTGTAGATAGTCAAGATTATTCTGGTAATGTAAACTTTACAAGTTATCACAACGACAGTCAAGAATCAGACACTCATGAATCAGTTACAAGATGGGGAAGAATGTTGATTCCATAATCCTATATTTCTATGTTGAGAATAGACTTAAATCTGGATCCTCATTTATTTTCTTTTTCCCATACCGAAGTCCATTCTGTAAAATATATGAAGGTAGCCAATCTCTTCCTTTCTCTATTCAAATATGAATGCATTGGCAATTTGGGATTTAGCAGAAGCAAAAGGGAATCTACATTTTGTTTTATTTGATTGCTTAAGAAGGAACATCAACGTTTTATGTATGCCTGCAAAACCTTAAGGAACTCCATGAAACATCCAAATATTTTTAGTACTTTGCTCACTAGCATAGCTTAACCTTCAAAGTTCTTATTACCATTTAGATAGATATTCCTAGCTGCAAGTATTCAAATCTCTACAACTGCCTTGGATTATACAAGCACTAGACAGATACAGGAGAAATGCACATATTCCCTTGGAAAAAGCTTCTGCATCCTTAACAGCTGTGGCGTGTGACCTTCCATTAAAAAGAAATTACACTACTTCATTTTCTATTTTGCTTACCCTTCTAAATCCTCATTTCACATGCCTGCTTGTTTCCCTGTTGCTCAACCATGAAAGGAGAAACATGGTTTGCAAGAAACTGTTCTAAACTAAAACTTAGATCACTTCCTTCTCTATATTTGATCATGATCTAGCATTAAAGCAAAGATCAGCTGAAAGCAACCTCTTCCCCAATGTCTTATCAATGCCACCCATCCACCCTATAAAAACAGTCAGGCAAGTACAGTGGTGCTCCCAATGGTTGTTCACTTGACATGAAGTTCTGGAGCATTCTTCCTTCTTTTCTTTTTCACCATAGTACAGTCTGGAACATTTTTCACAACTGTAAATCCCTTTCAATACAATTGGCCTAGAGTGAAGCTAATATTGGAAAATAAATTGTTCTGATTGACTCTTTTCCGTTAGATGATCACCATTCATATTGAACACTGGGCAGAGAAATACATATAAGGAGACATATGAACAGACAGAAAAATGGATACCAGACAGACAAATGAATAAATGCTCTTGTTTTTGATGAATTTACTATGATTTGTAGCCTGCATATAGTTCTCAGGAAGAATTACACCAGTTTCTTTCACATGACAAGAGACATTTGGCAGTAAAGGTTTAGCAAAAGATTCTCCTCCATTAGCGTCATTTACTTCACTATTGACATTGGCTTTTAAAAAATGTATATGTCAGGAACAGGCAGGAGTTTCCTGCATGGCAGGGGGTTGGACTGGATGGCCCCTGTGGTCTCTTCCAACTCTACATTTCTATGATTCTATGAATCCAATCATCAAAACTGTATGCACCAGTTAATCTCCACCCTCCCGCCCCCACTTTCCAATTCCAAGTGAGGAGAGAAGTAACCCGCTTAACGTTTGCATGGTACCATACCTGTATCACTGATGGCCAAGATTAGGTACTAGGCAATCACACTTGAAACCATTCCTTGATATACAAAGCTTCCCCTGAATGTAAAGAACTAGAAATCAGAACATGAAATGTAGCTAGCAAAACACATTATTCACTAGGTATAAAAGACCTTTTAAACAACGTACTATAGCAACTAGGCCTGACAAATAACACCAGATTTCATACTGCCTGATTAGTAGGGCTGATCTTCATACCCCATTGCTTTCTGTAGGCAAAGAGGTCTCAGTATAAGGAGGACATCAACAGAACAGGTTTCAGCAGCAATTTCTGAGGTGTAGTCCTGACTCCATAAAGCAAAGTCAGTCTCCTGGCATCTAACAGTTTTGAGGCAAGCATGAACTTGTGCACTTATATTTTAACAAAACATTCAATATTAACATCTGATGACTAAAAATGACAGTGGCAAGCTAGTACTCAGTCCATAGATCCCTCTGGTTTCCATGGTTTTCATGTAGATATGCTTCTCAAAGCACTTTAATTCCAACACACACATATACATACATAGAAGTTCTCTATTTGTGTTCACTTCTATGCTTTGCTGTAATTCACTGCGTGAGCCCTTGCTTTGACAGTTCCTTCCTAACGATTCAAAGGTTCACCAACTGGTGCATAACAGCTTCAAAAGAAGTCAAACGAACTCTTTCCATTCAGTCCAATGGAATTTAGGTCAGGCCTGACACAAATGTGAATAGAGGGGTGTGGTGATAGCCAGGAATGCCTTGATGGAGAGAGTACAGGTCTTTCAAGGCCAGTTCTTTTGCTGGCTAGTAATCCGCTCAACAGCCTCACAATAAGACGTTCAGGTGACCACGAGTGTAAAACTGTACAAGCATTTATATGTGGTATTCTTAGAATTCTCATATGACAGAAGCCTTTACTTCACTCACTGGGATTGACTGGAAGCCGAACAAAGTTCTTTCTAAGCAGAGATATAAATAAATTTCTGTGGGAGAACATTCTGCCTCCCTTTCCCCATTCTGCTCTACAACTATCTAATTAAGTAATAATGTTAACTAAATAGCAGGGCTTATGCAGCTGTACAAGGCCTAATGCGTAGTGTTTTAACATGAAAAGCAATCAAATCACATCAGATGTGGTGCCAGTATTACAACTCATCATTTGTAAGTAGGCCGAATATATAATTTAAACATTTCTTGGAATGGTAAGCTCACTCTCAGCAACAATCCCCAACAATGCTTTCTATTTTTTTTTCTTTTTAGCTAAAATATTACACTGAAAATGCTACTGTCAAAATACAGTCTTGTTCTACTTTAGAAAAAAAAGTTTTTTTGAAAAAATAATTATTTACTTATTTATTTTATTTTATTAAATGCTTCTCCAAGCTAATCTTACTTACTGTGACAATAAAGACAAAAGTCAAGAGAGCAGATCTTCCCCTCTTCTGCTCATCAGCTACTGATTAAAGTTCCAAACCTGTACACATTTTCTGAGAGTCACTTCCATTGAGATCAGTGAGACTAACATGGTAAAAAATAATGATAAAAAAATACAAAGTTTACAGTTGCAACACATAAGGAGTAAAGTCATCTATCACTATGTTACAATTGCAGCCTAATTTAGTTAACACACTTTGGTCTCAGTGAAGGCATTAAGTACAAGAAAGTTCTCATCTGAAATGAGTTTAATGAATTTTCTGGAATGTGCTCGAATTTAAAATAATTGTAAAACTTCATTTATGCATTATAAATGTTAGTTAAAACATCTGAATTTAAAATACTCACATTGAAAACATCTACATTCTACTTCTCGCAGTCTCAAGATAATTTCCTTACAAAATAAAGTACAAGTAGTAAGAATAGTGTAAACAAACTATGTATATAAATGAAATGTATGTTGTATGCTTGTTACTACACCACACAGAAATGCCTGGATGCATGTTTACCAAATTTCATGGTCATACATGAGTACGTATTTTGTGGCTGAACAGACAGACATGCTGTCTTAAGGGCAACTGTGACTGATGTGCAATGTGCTGAACTTTTGAACACCCAAAGAGATAGGTAGCCATCTTTCACGGAAGTCCAACCTGACCAGTCATGAACAACGGTTATTGATTCCTCCAAGCAATGTTAAATACTATGGCTAGTCATTAATAAACACAATAAAGTCAACAGCAAATACAATTGCCTCTCAGCAGGGAAAAGTTTACTGTTGGTTTTACTTCATGGATACGATTACGTCGCCCTCCCTCCAAAATTTTTCGGACGTCAAAAGCTCCTAAAAGCCTGGAAAAGTTACCTTTAAAGGGCTACAAGTGGTCCTGTTGGTAGGAAGATTTTTTCAGCTTTAGTTCAGAAGTTAAAGTCTTACAAGCTCTGGTCAAATTTTGATCTGACACAGAGATGGCAACTCCCTGTAAGTGTGTGAAACTTACATGTGAATGTGGCTGAGATGGACCACTATCCCATCTGTTTCCTTATTGTAGTAATGTCTGATTAATGTTCCTGGCAGAGGCCTAGTCTAAGGACTTAGAAATGCCTCTCTCCACGGTTGTCACCTATATCCCTGTTCAGCCAAAGGCGAGATGAAATGAATCTGGAGCCTGTGCATGTGCTCCACAAATGAACTATGGTACTTTCCCCTAAGCTATTTTGATCTTCACAAGTTAGTCACTATAAGCGATGAAAGAATGCTAACTAGTCACAGTGCACCTGACCCAGCCATCACCAACACTGTAATTAATACATATCTAAAACCTAGGCTGGAAGAGTTATTCTTCAGGCACTAACCACCTTAGTCCCTTTAGGAAATTCCAACTGTGTTATTTTAAATGTAAGTGCTATGTTAAACTGAATTTATTGCATATGATAAAAAGAGACATTGAACTGAAATAAACAGATAGCTTTCAATACAGCCCAAAAATAAATGTTAAAAAAAAAAAATCAAGCATGCATTTGCAATGGCATTCCAAAGCTTGCTCCAATAAACTTAATCTGATCATAAATCTGAAGAGTCGCTAACGGCTGAATAAATTCTATTAAACAGCGCTTACTATTGGAATAATAAATCAAACAAAGATCTCAGGCAGGCTATAATTTTAATTATGCCCACATATATAATTAACCTTAATCCCAGAAAATAATAAATAAATAATAGTGCAATGCTTAAAGCAAGAATGTTGTATTAATTTTCAATTATTTAACTGCATACACTAATAAATCACTCAAATTATAATTTTAATAATTCTAAACTACCCAAAATAAAACTGCCAAAGGCTCTTCTGTCATTTTCCTCAAAAGCAAAGTTTGAGCACTCTTATGAATATTTTCAGTAGCTGATGATTTTTCCTTCATCAAAGTGTTGCTGAATTTACATCTGTTGTCTGGTGCCACCTTCATGTGTCCTCTAGTCAGAAACAGAGAAACTGGAGGAACTAGCAAACATCTCTGACTATTATATTTTTATTATATCTTTATTATAGAGTAGGCCCAGTTGAGTTAGCCTGAGGTTTCCGAAACCTCATAATAAACTCCAAAAGTCAAGAGATACAATTCTGGGATGTCAGCTGATCCAAGCCTCACATAGTCACTGGTGACCTCAGGTGAATATATAGGTGTACAATTTTGGGAGACATCAACATCACCAACGACGTTACCTCTGATCATTTCTGTGTTTTCAGCACAGGAAAGTGTTCTAAACACACAAAGCTCTGAAGTACAATTTGTGTTATTTATTTCAATTACTTATTGCACTAATAATCCAATTGCTTTAGGAAAGACAATGTCTGAAGACCTCCCAGAGGTCTCCCTCCCTGCTTCTTATTCATATTCACTTAGTTTGAACCACATGAGACTCTCACTTCTACTACTGGGATTTGTGTCTGAGCCATAAGCACCCTTTATTTTGATCTCCACACCACTTAATTTAGTCAATGTAGAAAACCTTATACACCCACATTATTAAAAAGAATCAAATTGCTCTTTAATTTCCTTCTCTGATACTACCAAAGCTTGGAGGATATTCAGGTTCTTTACAAACTTCTTAGGCCTGAACTTTTGCATGTTATCTTTTCATTTCCCATTCAGAAAAGGAGCATTGTACCTAACCAAACATCACTGCCATGACCTTGGATAGAAAGAGCAGCATGAGCAGAATGTGCTACACGCATTATCACTATTCTCTGAGCCAAACAGCGCTAACCAAGTGCTCTTTGTTTATTTCTTCTGTGATACATCAATGCTGTTGATGATGTAGACAGGAAAGAGCTCTGGTTTGTGGAACCATGTTAACAGCAGCTGCAGAGAAAGCAAAGTAAGGACTCATCCCTCTGCATTTCAATGCGCTTATATGGAAAGGTGTTAAATGACTGCTTTCCTAGGAATTACAATGAATCACAGACGGTAGGCCAGCCATTACAACCAGGTCATCCAGCCCATCTCATTTGCAAGCATGCAGAGTCTCTACAATATCTAGAGTCAAGTATTTAACACCTTTAATTATAATCTGTGGCAAAGCGCTATATTCAGAAAGAACAAATCAACCCAGTGATACAAAGAGCTACTTATGCTATATAAGAAGAATGTAATTATTGAGGAGCAAAACCAGCTGCACCCAATGAAGATGCTCAAGCACTGCTTTAGTCTGTGGTTGCATATTTTTATACTAGACTCTACAATTATGTGGCACCCCTTTCCCTTCGGATGTGTCAATGGATGGATGGATGGAACCACAAACAAATATATGTATGACTGAGGCATTCCCTCAAAAGTGTGTTTCTTTAAATCAGAAACAGTATAAAAAAAAATCTCAGAACTACATAGCCATAAAAGATTACATATTTTAACATTACATATTTTAAAATAAATAAGGACTAACTTGAATGGTGGTTCCTAAATTGAGAGAAAGAGGAATACAATATATATAAATAAATGATATGATTCTTTTACTCTTTCTAAATAAAGCCATACAGAGCTGTAACAGAGACAAGAGTGTTTTGGATTTTACTATGAAATGTAGAATTCTGAAACTCACAGGTTAATGCTGAAAGACATGCCTTATAAAACTGAGTGCATAAGCGCTGTGGTACTATAGTTGTACTCAGATGTAAGTCCAACTATATAAAATAATTCATAGGACTGCAGACTAAGGTGTTTCAGTGCTTGGAAGGGAGAGCTGGGAATAAAGATATTTTTAAAGTGTCCTTATGGAATCAAGCAGTTTGGCTAGTGACAGACCTTTCTAAGAGCTCTCTAATTTGGCCAAACTGACATTTTTGGCCCAGTTTGCTATATTTCATAATTTGCATCTTTAGCATTCCTTTTTATATTCCACACTCATTTCATATTGAAATATTACAGACCAATGGAACTCAAACTATCTGATGTTGCCACGGACAATTTCCTCCCCAGTGTGCCATGGACCAGTGACATTACTGTCCACTGGCCAAATTGTTTCTTTCTTTCCTGCAACTTTCCTGGGACAGACAGCCAATTGCTCAGGGACCAGCAGCCATCCCTGTACCACCACTTTAATAGTACTGTTATAGACTACAGATTTTACTATACTTCTTATGTCATGTTTCTTTTTGATGTGTTTGCCACTTATCTGTACTTCAGTCTTCAAAAGACAAAACTTGGCAGAGTAACATGAGCAACCAAATTACACTCAGTTCATCCTTGGATGAATGCGACTTTCTGTACGGGCTTTGAATTTAAGCAGCAATACTGTGCCAGTCTGGACATAACAATAAATGTTAATTCTAACACAACGAGCATAAGCTGCATTGAGCCACGAGCTCATATCATCCCCACCCCATCATTGGCATATATTATTGGAAATTTCTCCTTCAAGTTTTATGCTAATCAGAGGTCCCTCTTGGATCTAAACCTGGGGGACTCTAATCAACGAACAAAGATCAGATCATAAAGTATTATCTTAACTGGCTAGCCTGAGCTACTTGTTGAGGTGTTAACATTGAATATTTTGAGACAAGTTGAAATGTAACACTAAAATAGCAAGTGGAAGCTTCTGACGTCCACTCTAAATGTGCAACAGAGGAGAATAGAAAGGGATCACTGTAGTTTGCTACTCACTGTTAAACTAGAGTTAGCTAACTTGGCAACATCCAAATGTTGCTAGACTGTAACTTGCATAATCCCTGAGCACTGGTCATACTGCCCGAAACTGCTGTGGTTTAGTGTGAGAGTACAGAATATCCATCCCCCACAGTGCTGTTGAATTGAAATTCTCAGCATTCTTCCCCTATGCTGGTTAGGGCTTATGAGAACTGCAGTCTAGCAATATCTGGAGAGCCACGTTTTGCCCACCCTTAGTTTAATGTTATATCTAAACCTTCCCTCTGTGCATTGGCCCAGATTAAAATATAACATAGGCCAAACTAAATCAAGCACTGTCTGCAGTAGGGTCCAGCCAGATGCAACAGGGAAGCTCACGTATAGCGCCAGCTCACGATGGTCTTCCACCTGCTGTTTCCATCTGGCAAACAGAAGTACTCTGTCTTTGAACATGAAGAATCCATCACAACTAACAGACATTAATTGCACTCATCATCCCTGGAAATGATGAATAATGTACCAGAGTAAGAAGTACCCATCCACCAACACCTACATGACTATATATATTGTATTTAAATAACTTTCTACTGTATCAAAGGAACTTTCAATAGAATTCATTTTGGCCTGAACTCCAATATTGTTTGTCAATTTAGGATTTTTTAAAAAATGATACGACATTTACTTCCCTCATTTTATATTTCATTGTAATCATATAAATATATATTTGGTTGCTGACTGAAAATGGTATGGGGAAGTCTAGCTCATTTTCAAGTTGTCAAATCACATACCTTCTGCTCAAGAAAGAGCAGCAGGTAACTCAATTCAGTATTTTTTTAAAGTTTTTGGCATACGGCAATTTTTAGAAAAATCTGTTGATACACATTTGCTCCAATAATGTCTATGCAACTGAGATTTATCTAAATAAACCTAAATTTCTGCTTTGTGCAGCTGCATCCAGAGAGATAAAATCATTGGACTATTGCACCAGAATCACAGAATGTAGGCTCATCTTGCTTAGTATTATATAGAGGCTGATCAGAAGCTGCTTTCAGAAAGGAATCTTTCCAGTTCTACCTGAAGATGCCAGGGAAAGAACCTGGGATCTTTTACATGCAAATAAGGTATTCTACAACTGAGTTACACCTCCTGAGAGACAATAGGCCTCTCACCTACAGAACCTGAGCTTCTCAGGTAGCCTTCCACCATTCATGTACTAGCAAGGTCCAGTCCCATTTAATTTCCTGTATCAGATATATTAGATTGATCAATGGAGCTGATTCACTACTTAATAGGTATGATTAAGACCTTTCAAATACTGTACCTCGCAAAATACCTGATAAAAACTAAAAATGAAGCCGATAGGAATGTGCTGGGAAACTGTTTCTAAGCCTTTTGTTTTCATATAGACTTTTTCTACAGAATTTATGTTTCAATAATTATATTAAAATAACTGTTGATTTTGGAATAAAAAGAAAGTGTCATGAGTAGGCTTGTACTTTTTCAGAGAACATCTAAAAGACCAATGGTAAACATATCTTCCGAGGTGTTAACATGAGTCAATTGGCATTACTCATGCCTGTTTATCTTGTTCCCATGAAAGAACACACAAGACACTACTTATATTATTCATAACTTTTGCTAGGTAATATTAACCAATGATTCCTTTCTGGAAATATGAATGAAAATGTAGAATAAATCTTCCAAGTATACTAAGCCAACATGATGGACCAAATACTTCAATGAAACAACTTTTCAAGGATGCTGAGAATTAAAAGACTAAATCCAACATCACTTTGGCACTGTGAGACTTTCTCTTCCATCTATCTGTGATTCTCTTTGGGCTGGTGAAAAATTGGCTTCAGCCATTTTCTCAGATATGCAGACTTGGGGAGCGAGTGCATGGAGAACTGTTGTAGGAAAGGTGGACGGTTCTCCTTTTTATAGTGCTTCCTGTTTCTCTTCTGTTTCCTCTTGATTCTGCTGTTTTGCAAGTAGAAGTCCATTAGGATCCTGACCATAGTCTGCTAGCACCAGTATTGAGCAGTGGAAGGAGTGGGCTCTGCTTCTCACAACAGTTTCCATGCCCCCCCCCAAAGAAAAAGTCTTCCAGAGGGGAGGAAATTTGTCCAGAATTTTGGGATAGTCCTGAGGGCTCCAAAGTAGAGAGGAGGGGATGGGAAGAAAGTCCCATTTTGCTGATGCTATTATTGCCAGCATCATGTGGGATTTAGGCCTACCTGTGACTTGAAGCAGCTCTAATAATAATTAGCCTTCCTCCAAAATGCTCACATCATCTGAGACTAAGCATATATCCCTGTTCAAACAACCATGAAACAAAACTAGTGACAGTATCATAGAATCATAGAATCATAGAATTATAGAAATGTAGAGTTGGAAGAGACCACACAGGCCATCCAGTCCAACCCCTACCATGCAGGAATACCCTCAAAGCACTCCCGACAGATGGCCATCCAGCCGCTGCTTAAAAACCTCCAAGGAAGGAGACTCCACTACACTTCGAGGCAGCATATTCCACTGCCAGACAGCCCTGACTGTCAGGAAGTTCTTCCTGAGGTTCAGGTGGAATCTCCTTTCCTGCAGATTGAATCCATTGCTCCCTGTCCTGGTCTCTGGAGCGGCAGAAAACAAGCCCTCTCCCTCCTCTACATGGCATCCCTTCAAATATTTAAACATAGCTATCATGTCCCCTCTTAACCTTCTCTTCTGCAGACTGAACATACCCAGCTCTCTAAGTCTATCCTCATAGGGCATGGCTTCCAGGCCCCTCACCATTTTGGTCGCCCTCCTCTGGACCTGCTCCAGCTTGACCATGTCCTTCTTGAATTGGGGTGCCCAGAACTGGACACAGTATTCAAGATGAGGTCTAACCAAAGCAGAGTACAGTGGTACCAGTACCTCCCTCGATCTAGACACCATACTCCTATTGATGCAGCCAAGAATTGCATTGGTTTTCTTGGCTGCCGCATCACACTGCTGACTCATGTTCAGCTTGTGGTCTATTAAGACTCCTAGATCCCTTTCACACGTACTGCCATCCAGCCATGTATCCCCCATCCTATATTTCTGTATTCCATTTTTTCTGCCTAAGTGTAGGACCTTACACTTCTCTCTGTTGAATTTCATTTTGTTAGCCTTGGCCCAGCTCTCCAATTTGACCAGGTCATTTTGAATTTTGATCCTGTCCTCTGGCGTATTAGCAACCCCTCCCAATTTGGTGTCATCTGCAAATTTGATGAGCATGCCCTCTATTCCTTCATCCAAGTCGCTGATGAAGATATTGAACAGCACTGGGCCCAGGACAGAACCCTGTGGCACCCCGGTAGTCACTTCTCTCCAGGATGAAAAGCAGCCATTGGTGAGCACCCTTTGGGAACGGTCAGTCATCCAGTTACAGATCCACCTGACAGTAGCTCTGTCCACCCCACATTTTACTAGCTTCTTTGCGAGAATGTCATGGGGAACTTTGTCAAAGGCCTTACTGAAATCGAGACATGCTACATCCACAGCATTCCCTTCATCTATCAAGCTAATAACTCTATCACAGAAAGAGATAAGATTAGTCTGGCATGACTTATTTTTGAGAAATCCATGTTGACTTCTCGTGATTACCGCGTTGCTTTCTAAGTGATTAGAAACTGACTGCTTAATGATCTGCTCCAGGATCTTTCCGGGTACTGACGTCCGGCTGACTGGGCGATAATTATTTGGGTCCTCTTTTTTTCCCTTCTTGAAGATGGGGACAACATTTGCCCTCTTCCAGTCTGCTGGAACTTCTCCTGTCCTCCAAGATTTCTCAAAGATTATAGCAAGCGGTTCCGAAATGACCTCTGCCAGTTCTTTTAATATCCTAGGATGCAATTCATCTGGCCCTGGAGACTTGAATTCATCCAGTGTGGCCAGGTATTCCTGTACCACCTCCCTACCTATTATGTGCCGCATTTCCCCTGCTTCCTCACCTGCTCCCAGGTTGCGCCAGGTTGAGCGCTTGTATCCTTCTGGGAAAAAACTGAGGCAAAGAAGGTGTTAAGTAGTTCTGCCTTTTCTCTTCCCCATCAGTAATTCGCCATCTTCTCTGCGCAGCAACCCTATCGCCTCTTTCTTTTTCCTTTTGCTGCGGACATATTTAAAAAAGCCCTTTTTATTGTTTTTAATGTCTCTGGCCAGCCTAAGTTCGTTCTGTGCTTTAGCCTTTCTGACCTTCTCCCTACATCTCCTGGCTACTTGCTTAAATTCTTCTTTGGTGGTTTCCCCCCTCTTCCATTTCCTGTACACGTTTCCCTTAACGCTTAGCTCAGTTGAGAGTTCTTTAGTCAACCAGTAAAATGACACTACATGATTGAAGTTATTATCTTCATAATACACTTATTTTTAGCAGCCTTCATGCAAGTTTAGCTTAAACCAGGAACTCTCTGGATTTGGACAACTACTCTGGTGATGAACAGAGGGCTCTGTGTGTGTGTGTGTGTGTGTGTGTGTGTGTGTCTTTAGTGGATTTCAGATCCTACTTCATCTTCCCATTGAAACAAAACATACAAAATGTGAACTGCTGGACCAGATGTTTATATTCTGCCCCCTGGCATCACCTTGACAAATTGTCAAACAGAGTATCACCAATTCAACATTCTTGCTGCAATTTTCACATTTACAAGAAATTGGATCAAAGGTTTGGCTAGTCTATTCAGTGTCCATTTAGTGAAAAGTTAGATAAAAATTTCATTTTATGAATGTCTATAGCTCAGCAAATCTTACCAAGATAACATACCAGAGATTATCTGAGGGAAAAAAAATTAACTTTGGAGGACAGTAACTGTAAATAATGGAAAGAGCATTTTTAAAGAAGCTGTGAAAACAATGTGTCTCTAGGGGAGAACAGTGACATCCTCCATGTCATTCCCTGTAAATCCCATGGCCTTTAAGTAATTAATTAACATTAATTTAATAAAGTAAATAATTTCAATTCAGTGTTCTTGACAAATAATTAATTGACTGGTTTCTCACATTTAGTATTATCAAATTAATTTTCAAAACTAAATTTCTAAGCTCCAGCCAGGAATATTTCTCAGATCTAACTGGAGTTGTCAATGATTGAAACCAGGACACTTTGCACGGACAGTACAAGCTCTACCATTGAGTACATGGAGACACATAAGGGTCACTGGGACACTCATTTGAATGATGTTCATCTTTGTATGGCCTTTTCAACTGCAAGGTCACTTAAAAAACCAGCAGAAACGTATGATGGAAGGAAGGAAGGGAGTCAGAACAAAACTATGCTTTATCTACAGCAGAAGAACTCAAGCATAAACATGAATGAAATCCAGTGGACCAAGCTTACGTACAAAAAACAAAAACAAAACAAAAACCCTAGGGTAGGACATACAATTACCCCCCCCCCAATAAATATAAAGATATGCTTTCCTCTTAACAGTATGTATGAAATCCATAACAAAAATACGAGCATATTTTAATAAGTAATTTTGTACACCACTTTCTCAAATTTCTCTCTTCTTTTCAACCAATTTTCAACTTTCCAAATTTCCAAACCTATTTTTCCCCTTCTTCACCCCTGTTCAATCTTCTTCTTCTTCTTCTTCTTCTTTTTAATTAGACACATGCTACAAAGTCCACAGAGGAATTTCATGAATCTTGAGGGTTCAAATAAATCTGGGCTTCTGGCTCCAGGCACCATCTTCATCAATCTGTTTGAATTTCATTGTAGTGCTTGGAACATGTTAGTTACAGAAAAGTCATGTTAGCATTTCATGGCAAGTTTACCCAATGAATACCACTCTATTACATTCCTTAAAAAAAGAAAAATACTCTTTTTCCATGTGCAGACATACAAAATACCACATAAAGCACAAATTAAAGCATTTGCCTCTTGTTCTTTGACACTCTACTTTTGGGCCCAAACAAAGAGCTCAGTTCCCTTTGATTACATTAGCTATTTGCTTTAATCCAAAAGGTTTTGGCAAACCATATGTTCTGCATCATTAAAATCAGATATTCTGCCTTTGATCTTTAGGTTCTTTCAGTTGACTGCTTTTCCCTTGCTACAACATACTCCTTGCTTTTGAAGTTATCTCCTTGTTTTATACAATGGACCTGAACCCTTCAGCCAGATTTGATAGGGTTACACACGATACTATCCATATTGCATTGTATTTATTGTTTTTAAAGAGCCTGTTAGGGGAAAAAATGCCTTTGAGAGGAAAGCTACTTAGATGTCTGCTATGCTGAAAAATCACATCTCTTTAAAATGCCGATCAACATATGCACATACATATTGTTCCTCATTCTTAAGGAACAGGAGATCAATGTGTAAAACTGGCATTTAGAATGTGATGCATACAGTCACGGCAATTATATATTCCTCTGCCCTCTTTCAAAGAGGAAAAGAAGTTCTGTGTGTTGACTAAAGACTGTGGACAAGGGAATTTCCACTTCAGATGCTATTGTCTACCAACAAATCATGAAGCAAAGAAAACTCAGGGAAGCACAATGTTATTGAACCGTTGGGTGCAGGACCTAGTTCTGGTCACTGGGCAACTTGTATGTGTAAGAACTTTGTGAAAAACAGGGGGAAATCAGTAAAACAATTTTCATTTCATCACCTTGGAAACTGCCATAGTTAAAAAGATAGTCACCCACTACTTTGTTTTACACTGCGTTTAAACATGAAACATTCATAACACATATTTTACAGCTGCTACACCAACCTATCAGGATGCAGGAAGTGGGGAACAAAGTGGAATGAGACAACCACATTACCCATCAGTTTCATTTCAGGAAGTACACAGACACCACAGGCTGAGTGGTTCCTACTGATGCCCCTCTCCTCAGCGATTAATGCCCTTTCCCTCTTTTTCTACATGACAGTGGCAGGAGGAACACAAAGTGAAGAGGATTCTTCAATTATTTCAGTAACACAGTAGCCTACAGAACTGATCCAGAAGAATTATGGAATAGACGCATATCAGTCTTGCCTTAACGGGACAACTTTCTCATTATTATCTAACTCCTTTTTTTCTTCCTTTTTCGATTTGCCAGAATAGTTTGAAAGGAAGTATTGGTACTTCATCTAGTTGAAGGAGGCAGAGAATGGAGAGTGATACATAGAGTTGATATTTGTGTTTATTGGAGAGATAAGGAAAGGTTCAAAGGCACAAAGAGCATATTTCAAATGTTTTACTTTCATTATGGTCCACTATTTCTCTCCTGAGACTTGGCAGAGAGTTAAAAAAGCTCCATATCTGTCCAGTATTTAGGATATACAAGGGTACACTTAAACATACTATTTAAGAAGAACCAGTGATACAGAAAGAAATAAAAGCTTTTTGTCCGTATTGGAATGATGAACACCAGTATTTCTCTAAATATCTGATTTGTCCAGCATTGTAAAAGTTGGTACCCTTCCGAATGTGATTTTAAGCATGAGTATTCACATTCTATTTTAATTTGGAAAGTTATTTTCATTTCATGATTCTTTGCATGGGGCAAATAACTACTAGAGATGAAAACCGTGCCCACACATGCTTCACATCACGAAATAAAAGAAAGATCCTTCCTAATTTCAATCACATCCATGGCTTTCTTCTGCTTCTTCCCTTCCCCCAGCAAGTTTCTTTTGAAAAACAAAAGTAGGGGGAGGAAAGCAAAGGAAAAGAACAAAAAGAAGAGGAGATAAAGATGGGAAAACAGCCATAGCATATGGTTCTTCAAAACCTTTTAAAGTCTCCCTATATAATTTGACAAATAAATTCAAAATAAATGACATAGGATTTTCATTTTTTTTTTTAATTTTGGGGGGGGGCAGAGAAAAGTTAGAATGGGCAACAATAATTTCTGCACACAAGTCTGCTTTTCAAACTAATCCTCTCCATTTAAAGAAATGCACGGAATGATTTGGAATGTATGATGCCAGGTCCACGCTAATTTGGGCAACATATAGATATATATATATATATAGCAGTCCATTCCATTGAGAATGCTGTGACCAAAGGAGACCAAGAAGCAAGGAAATATTCTGAAATAGGATTGACTAATCAAATATTTTGTTTTCCTTTTCTATTTTGAAAGTTTAATAGGATTTAAGCAAAAAAGGCATTATTCAGCTAATGTAATTACTTGAAATAACCACAATTAAGGAAAGAGAACCTTATTCCTTGTCTTATTTATTGATAACAGTTATGTTGTGAATCTGTCATATGTTCTTAGTATTCATTCACTGTGTCTCTTTCAGTAATCTCTAGAAGTCTAACATTATAAGGTCCAAAGAGGTAAGCTGGTAAGAGTAGACTGATAGTTCCACTGAACTCAATGGATCTTGCATCCATCCAGTGGATCTTACATTGGCCTACTCATGTTAATAAATTACCATTAAATCAAAAACTAATAAGTCATTATGATTTCCTTGAGAGAAAACTATGGCCTATACTTCTCATATTAAACATTATTTGGCTGGCATTCTGTTAGTGACCTAAGTATTTTGCCATAGTGCAACAATTGTGCTCACAGTGGCTGAAGCAACTGCACACACAACACTGTTATGGTTATGTACTAGATGTTGTGCATTGCAGTTGCTTACTGCACAGTGCACAACAGTAGCCAGTCACTTGACATGTATTATGCAATATTGCCACTCTGCATGGAGGTTGTGTAGCACTGTCACAGTATATCTCTGCATTCAGATATTTACGATGAGGGAATGTTGGATCTCAACCATTATGTGTTAATAAGGTGTTAGTTTTCCCATTTTTAACCAAAATCAATCACTAAAAATGACCAACTCCCCAATTATCCCCAAAGCAATAAATTAAAACAACGTGAAATATCAATTGTTAATCAAATGCTTCCCAGCGTTTCATTTTATGATTTTTTGAGAAATGACTTTTAAAAATATTTCAACAACTTTTAACAAATTCTTTTAACAAATTCTGCTCTCAGGAAAGACAACATGGCAGCAAAACTCCATCATTACTCTAGAACTGGTGGAAGCAGCCCTGACATTGGTCTCAACTGGAAACAACAATCAGCAGTCGTCTACCCACCTCGAGTCCACCAGTGTAAGCTGGCAGAAGACACATCATTTCTCTCACCTACTTAGAACTGGTAAATGACATAGTAAAGGGGGAAAAAAATCAGTCTGAACCAGGACTTAGCTACCCCTTTTGGTCCCACGTAAAGCCTTTGATGCTATTTTTGTCTATAAGAAGAGACTGCAGACTCTGTTGCTGTGATCTTTTAAGTGGTCACTGTTACAGTGACCAGGAGGTTGAAACACCCAAACTGTGAAAAAGGATATGCTTTCCTTAACCCCACAGGTACAAATAATTTCCAGGTGCAAGTAATTATCACATGTAGTATTTGATATTCCAGACTCTACCTTGAAATGTAAACTTGACAAGTTAAACTCTTCATTATGTGCAGCATTCTTTCAAAAAGCTGGAGACAAGGACAGACAAATAGTCCAGTAATGGGTGAAAACCAGTTCCCACTTAAAATAGTAACACTAAATTACTGCCCTAGCTGTTTATTTCTTTTCAATGTATTTACAATTGACTAAGAATTCCTAGTGGTATTAGCCCTATTATATCATCCAACACTCTTCTGTTACTTCATCTCCATAATTCACACAGTCATACACACAAGGGTAGCAGCTTTTGCTAAGTCTAGAGAACATTTTTTTCATTCAAGTAGGTTTTTTTTCTCTCCCTTTATTATCTTGATGCAATTATGATTAAAAGTAGCTGTTAATCAGGAGATGTCACCCGTAGTACTTATAATACCATGGTTTAAATAAATGTAGTGGCATACATTTTAGAGATCAATTTGTTTGATCAGTACACAAAAGTCAGACAGATATTTCATTGTTTCCAGATGTCCTCTTTTCCAATTTCCTAAAATATAGCCAGGGCAGACAAACATAATTTTCTACCTGGGTGAAAAAGAAAGATGGGGTCCCTCATTTATTCTCCATTCAGAATCTGGCTGGACTGACAACTGAATACAGGCAACTGAATAGCATCTTTCAACACATTCCAGGGCAATAGGTGAGACGACCTTTCACACTACACAATTTAGCACTTTGATTCCACTTTAACTGCCATTGCAACATCCTAAGGAATCTTGGGAATTGCAGTTTGTTGAAGCATTGAAGCTCTCTGGCTGAGAATTCTACATGTCCCTCCCTAACCTGCATATCATCTCACATACTCTCAGCCCTAGAAAACCTCATGATAGGTTTGCCTTAGGGTCTTCATTAAGTCAGAAACAATTTGAAGGCACACAACAATGATAACAAACTATAAATCCCAGGATTGTAAGAAAAGGAAACACTTTCAGCCCTCCTCTGCTTTCTAGTAGCAGTGGATAACTTATACTTCAGATGAAGAAGGTATCAATATTCCTTCTGACATTTTGGGTACTATAATGACTAAACTAACTCTGGACCTTCTGGGAACAGGTAGTACAAACGTATAATGGATGAGCAATTAGATGTACAATTGTCTGAGTTACATAGCTGTATCCTGTATATGTCCTTCATCCAATGGCTGGAGAACAGACCAATGAACTTAGTCTACATATCTTTCCCTATTATTCTCAGTTTCTTTTTATTTATTTATTTATTTATTTATTTATTTACTTATTACTCTAAGAGAAGGATTATATGCTACTATGTTGACTGAAACCTTTCTTCTTCCAAGTCTTCCTTACATTGGGGTGAAGAAAAGTACTGTTAAATCTGGTGATTTGCAGGCAAATTGAAAATAATTTCTGAAATTCTGTTGTTCAAAAATGGTCTTTCTTCTCAAAAAAGATTACTGAAATGAAGAAAAGTTTGGGATAACTAAGAACTGATTTTCCTGTGGCAGTACCATGAGCTCCATTCTATTCTGGTACTCAAAACCTAATCTTTTGTTCAATACTGCTGGGAGAAACTCTGTTCTTTTAATTCTAAATGTTTGTCTTTTGCACTTGGCTCCAACTAGTGGATCTCAGAGCTCCAGTAACACATAAAAGTAGACCCCACAAGTTTGAAATCTGCCCTCCTGTCTTATTTGTTTCTATCAGCCTGATTTAACTCTTCTTTTCTAGTATTATCTCAAGTAAAACGGCATTGTTACTCGAGTTTTCCTGGATCATCTTGGAAATCCATTAATATCAATTACTGTTGAAATTCCTCCAGGTTGTAGATGTATTCACTCTTTAGTAGCTTCTGAATAGCAGATACCTGCAGAGTCCAGAATCCAAATAATAGCTTTCAATATGAACATGTATTTCAAAACAGAAAAGAAGTTAGACCATTCACTCTCTATCCCAGTAACAGGTGAACGCTGGTAAAACTTGAAATCAAGGCCACAGTCTTAAAGTATTAGCAATTAAAGCATTAGATCAACCAACCATCCTAATACACTTGTCCTTTAATCTAGCAGAAATGTCATGGTGCTTCTCCATTTAGAATATGAAGGACAATTTTAATCTCTGGCATTCCTCTTCATCCCTAATATGGAATAATACAAACATGTGGGGAAAGGTTAAAACAAGTGCACAAACACTTCAGAGTTTTAGGGTTCTTCCACATGACTACAAAGAAGTGACAACTCTAGCAAGAGAAAGTGTTGCTTAGTACCAGTTGGTATCATCTTATGCTGCTTTTGCATCCACTTTGAGCCTCCAGTCCCTGTAGATGCTTTTTGGGAGGAGGATAAAGGAAGCTGTATGACGTGATTGGCAATTTAACCAATCATGATTCAGATCTTATGACACTTTAGACAATTCTAGCCAGTCATCATTTCGACCTCTTTAATGCTTTTGCTCACCATTGGCTTTCGATGTTTTGAGACTCATATAAGTACGTCTACTTTTTCAAAGGGCTAGTCTTTTAAAAATTTTAGGTTCTGTAAGGGACCATCTGTTCCTCTCCCCTAGTAGCCAGTGAGGAGGATGAAGAACAGCAAAGGAATATGTAAACAGTGCTAGTCCTTTGGGTGGTTCCCCTCCACCCTGATATATCCTGACATTTTAACTGGAAAGAAATAAAATGTTGCTGTTATTGCTGAAAATTGCCACTGAATATTTTGTGACAACAGAAGCATGGTGTAGCTATCAAGAACTACAGCTACAAATACAGCAACCAACAGCAACATTAACTATGCCTGAATGCCTCCATAGTATATAAGAATATCTAAGATACTCATTCAGTCTTCTAGTTCAGTGGAAGATCCCATGCTCTGCATGAAGGAATTCTATGTTAAATCCTTGAGATCTCTAGATAGGGCTGTCTGAAACTGTCATGAGCCACTGGTACTCAGTGTAGTTAACAATATTAAGCAAGATGGACCAGAGTTGGGCAATGTTACTCTCTTAGACTACAGTTGTGGAAGCCCCATAATAGCACAGTAACTGGTCATGCTGGCCAGGGATTCTGGGAATTTAGTTCAAAAGAATAGTTTCCTCAGCTCAGATACGTCAGTGACCTGACACAGTGTTAACACAGCTTCCTCCCTTCTTAAATATACATATATGTTACAAAAAATCACCTCCTTTGTTTCTGGTTTAAAATGTGTGTTGCCATTTTGGGACAGCCTAAATCCAGAAACGTAAGTCTCAGGTATCTATTTGTACATGCATGGACGCATGCACACACAAACAAAAGCGCCCTGAGAGAACTGGGGTGGGAGAAAGGATGCAGAACAACTGTGTCCTGAGTGCAAGAGAAACATAAAAGAACCCACAGAAATCAATGGACATGCATACAACAAAAGAAACCCTAAAATAGCTAGAAGCTTATTTCCTTTGTGATTCACACAGTGTGTTGCAAAACCACAGTGAGCTGGCATAAATTTGTCAACTTACATTCAGGCAGGAAATGTCTGGTGGTAGAAGACTCTCCTTTGGAAGGGACAAAGTGAAGCAAATTGATATGAAAAGCCGGAGGAAGGCAATATCAATGAATAGAACTGCAGCCGCCCTTTGAACCCACTTGTTCCTTGTCAAATTGCCAACTTCATATCTCAAACAAAAGTGTAGCTGAATTAATTACAGTTGCTTGTTCTTGTTATTTTCCAATATTTGGAAGATTTCAGGTGATTCTGAAGTTAGTTGTCATATGACCACCGGATGGCACATTCAAGCAAACAAAGCTGGCCAAACAAATACAACATGGTGCAAATGCAGTGACTTCATAATAAGTATCAAAAAAATAACAATGAAGATGGGCTAATGAATTCCCATTTTATGAGAAATGTATTATAATAGAGATCCAGCATGGTATTGTTACTGGAATGGTTGACTAAATTCTGGAGGACTAGATTCTTTCTGACTTTCCACTTCGCTATGGAAAGCTACTAGGTGACCATGGGCAAGTCACACTCTCTTAGCCTAAGAGGGTGGCAATGGCAAACTTGATCTGAATGAATCTGGCTAAGAAAACCCCTAGACAGGGTCATGGTAAGTCAGACTCAACTTGAAGGAACACAACATCAACAAACAAGAGAAGCATACTAAGGAAATCTGACAAATATAACCAAAACATTCGAAACTTAGCATACAGAGCTGCTGCCACCAGTACAATAACTGACCGAAGAAACCAGGAAATTCTCAGAATAGGCTTTGAGCCCTCAGTTGTGCCACAACTGACGTCATTCGTCATCCAGAAATGGAGACTCACTGCCCAGGGAAATGTAGGACTGACATGCACACCCAACATTTTATCATCTGCCAGCAATGCCCTTTTGCTTTTCATACAGAACAAACAGGTTCTATGAAAAGAACAAACTGACAGAAATTTAATACTAGGAATGGCAGTGCATTCAAAACCCAGCAGGAGAACATTTCTGCTTCCCAGGACAACCTGACACTGGTGGACTGGGCAGCGGACGATTACACCTTTTTCACAATGTTTAAGCCTAGCTGGACAGGGATGGGTAGTCTGCCCCATGGGTTGTCTGTTCAACCCCTGGGTCTAAAAAGAGCACTAAAGCTTTGATCTTTTTAGAAGGACCTTTTCCATGGGAAAAGGTCAGACTCCACTGAAGCCCCTGGAACCCAGAAGTTCCTAGAAGGAATTTTTCAATGGGTGAGATATTTAGTGGTGGCAGAAGAAGCAGAACAAGATCCTTTGGTGCTCAGATCACTCCTGCTTCCAGATAGTTCCTCACAAGATGCTGGTGGGTGCTCTAACGCAGGGCTGGCATACCCTCCAACATTTCACAGATAAAAACTGGGATGTATGAGGCCATGCAAATTCTGTATATGGTGAAGGTGGGAAACGGTCTTAAAGACAAAGAATGCGTAAACTTGGAGAGGCTGCAGCAGTTTCCTTTTGCCTGAGCCAAGTGAGAAGGGCAGTATACTGCCTCCTGCTCTCTTCTCTCCCCGTTCAGGTAATTGGCTACAAACTACTTTTGCACTTTCCACTCAGTTTGCAGCAACTGATGTAAGCCAAAGACAAAGGGGAAAGTAGGAGCAGCGGAGGAAAAACTAGGGCATTTTTTTAAAAGCTGAAAAAATGGGATGACAGAGGATTAATCTGGACTGCCTCTGCCAAATCTGGACATTTAGAAGGTATAGGTTGGAGAAGTAAGATTTATAGTCCCCAGGCACCACTTGCTCAGCCTATTAAGTATTTAGAGATCCCTCAAAACAATACAGAACTAACATCGGTGTTTTGAAGGTTTTTTTTCCCTCTGGAAAATGCAAAAAAATGCATGGAAACTGCATTCTTACATGGCAGTTTGGCATCTCTCAGCTCAATACTCTTGTATAACAGTAGCATTCACAACTGTAGAACCTGAAGCCACTCAGAAGTTGATGAACTACCATACTTTATTGGTCATCATACTTTATTGGTCAGGTGCCTAGGGCTAATGGAAACTGCAATGTAAAAACTTTTGCTAGGGTAGTTTTCATAACACTACTGCAGAACACTGAGAATTCCTTCCTATGCTGCACGCTGCTCTATCCCCCTATTTCCAGCTTGGACCAATCAAAAAAGAAAGAACTCACTTTGTACAGTTTTGCTTTTGCAACATTAAAATGTTCCATAGCAAGCTCCTCTACCTTTCTTTGCTCATTGGGAAAACTTTAAAGTCTTAAAGTGGACTGTGGTTAAGTTGATGTTTATTACCATACAGCATCACTTGAATTAACAATCTTTTCTTACATTCTTGTCAACTTGTCAGCCACTCTTAAGTCTGGTGGAGGGTTGGGGGAATGCTTTTAAGACCTAACTGTACATACACCCCACTCTCAGTACTGGTAAAAAAGTTAGTTCACTGTGGCTGGAAGAACGAAAGAAATCCTGTATCAGAGGTTATTGTTTCTCACTTTATGAAGAAGGAACTATGTTGTTGACATGATACAGAACCATGCTAGTGAACTGCAATGATACACAATGGGATGTCTTGTTGTACACTGAGAGCTCTCACTGTGCAACAGCAGTTCCCACCACATACGTTATGCACCAGAACATGTTATGCACTGTGGGACATGTTGCACCTCAGGAATATAGCACGTGGCTCCATTTCTGGCTCCACCTGTGCAACAACCTCAATGGGGTAGCTGTGTATACATTCTCCCTCCTGAGAATACGGATGTTGTACAATGGCACAATTCAACTGTATGCAATGGTAATTTGGTATATGCTGATGTGACTTCCCAAAAGGATGCCAATCAATGGGCCCTTGGAAAACCTTAAAGGCTAAAATACATTAAGGCAGATTTCATGGGTTAGAGTCATATGCATGTTCCAGATCCAAAACATTTGGAGTTCCAGTCATCTCCAGTTTTCATATTGGCAACCCTGATCTCTGGTGATCTCATCTCTCTCTTTCTCTGTTTCACACACACATGCACACTCCTCACACACAGGCACTGGTTTGTCTTAATCACAATTTCTTCATATTGATTTTTTTCAGAATTTTTTTTAAAACAAACAAACAAACAAAAACAATTTACCCGAAGTTCTTAAAACTAACACTTAGGAAATGAGCTGTTTGGCCTGAACTATGCCAGGATCTTAAGTCCACACACAACATGGCACAAAACCAGTAGCTACTGTACTGAATTGCAACCAATAAGAGAAGTCACAGGTCAAAGAAGACACACAAGAGTTCTGCTAAAGCCAACAATGAAGTTTAATGTACTTTCCATGTCCAGAACCATCCTCTATAGAGATTCTGCAAAACAGATTAATGATAATAGCTACAGATACCAGAAGAGGAGGAGGAGGAGGAGGAGAGGGAAGGAGGGAGGGAGGAAGGGAAAGAGGGAGGGAAGAGAGGGAAGAGGAAGAATTCATGAGATGGAAGCTCAGCCAATATTCCATTTGTAATTTGTCACAGTACCACACAATAAGGCTTGGACGTGAATGCACTGCCAATTTACAATTCAAATAAGTTCCCTTGAATTTTAAAAGAATGGACTGTGTACACATCAGTCAGGGTGACACCAAAATGCCCTGTCAGGTTAATTTTAAATGCACGTTTTCTGTGCTACTGTTAACTAATCACTATCATTATTGTTGTTTAAAGATGAAGCTCTTTTGAACAAAATGTAAAGGCATGATCTCTCCCTTAGCATTTGCTTTTAATTCCCACCTAGGTTCCAAGCCATATTTGTTTTACATACATCTCCCAAGGCTATTCTAAATTCATGCAATGCCATCAGAGTTTGTGATGATACCATGAGGCAAAGCCAATTGTACTGAAGTCCGTTGGAATAGAAATACTGCAAAACGGCTTTTTAGTCCTGTGGGAAAATTCACACTTTGCAAATGATGAGAGCCCATAAACCTGCGGGGAGTTTACACCCCTCTTCTGATATGTAATGGGAACCCCCTTACATGATAAACATCTTTTTAACCAGTAGTTAATTAGATCTCTGTTTCAAAAAAAGTGTCTTCTTTGCTTCTCCCTACTTCTTTCAAAATGAGCAAAAGATACCTCTGTGTGTAGGTCTGCTTACGCATAGCAAAAAGAGGCTTAGCACCACACCATATCCAAAGGTAAAACAATCTGTTATTGCTATAGGAATGCAAAAAAGCAAAGCACTATCTTTCAAAGCTTCAGGAAGTGAGACAGATACAACTCTCAGAATCCATTAGCAATCATGGCCAGTGATTTACTAGTTGGGGGATTTTGGGAGTCACAGTCCAAAAATAATTTTTTTTGCATGCTTTCCTATATCCAATCAACTACCAGGAGACAGGGAGCAGATTTCTTTCCAGCTTCTTAAGGACAGCGCTGGCCCAAAGCATCTACTAAGGCAGGGAGAACATAGTGGGGGTTTTTTTTCAGATTTTTTTTTTAATTTTAACTTTTAACAAAAGTATATTTGCATAATAGCAAAAAGGGAAGTCAGACTGAATATAGTTGTGAAAAGAACTGAATATGAAAAGGGAAATCTAAAATAAAGAATATAACATTCAATTTGGTTGCGAGATCTATATGCATCAACTCATCAGTATCAGCAGGTCTGCAGATGGCTATAATGGGTTAATCCAAAAGAAATCAACATGACTTTCAATTGAGTCATACTTCCATAAAAGTGATCAGGCAGCAGCCAGTTTAGGGGTCCAAGTTGATTACAAACTATGCAGAATACACAACTGTACTTTTCAACAGAGAGAAGCAGCTGAGCATTCAAGAGGAAGAGTCCTCAGGACCTGCTACCTAAAACAGTCAATTCAGTTTGCCTAATAGTAGCGCCGGCACTATTTGAGAAGAGTGATCAATGAGACACAGTTACAGGTTTTTCCTCCTTATCTGATAGATTAGAGACCAGAGCAACGTCAGAAAGTAAAAATGAGCAAAAAGCAGAACCCATGTACTGTAGGGAACATAAAGGACTTAACAGAGGCTCACTTGAGACCACGCATGCTTGTAAAGTCTCTCAGCTACCCTGATGCCTTTCCCATCCCTGAGCTCACTTTGCAAGCAGCACATGCATGGCCCCAAGCAGGCCTCTGTAGGCAAGAAGGATTGACCGAAGCCTGCTGTTTCAATGCCTGCAATAAAGAACATTTCCATTAATTCAACCAGAGGATCCGCTGTTTCTGTGGACAAGACTTGGACTTAGAACACATGCAAACCGAAAGCAAGCCTCCATAAGCCAAAAGAACTAACAAAAAAGCAGACCCCAGGTCACATTAATGGAACTTGGCCTTAATGTGGAAGCATCAAAAAAGCGAGTTGTCAGATAACAGGATGTTGAAAGGCTGAGGCTTCCTCTAGTGTTTTTATGTTGGCAGGCCCTTGAGGACTGAATGCTCAGGGGAACAGGGTCTTACATGTGCTGTATTGTTTATATTTGTTGCTATTTCCATGGCTTATCTTTTCAACTGCTTGCAATTTTATGGATAGTTTAATTTAGGGATGGGATAAATCCAGAATTTTCCAAATCCGGATCTGGATCCGAATACCTGGAAGGTTCTGGGAATCCATGAATCTCACAAATCTTGAATCTTTCGAACCCTTTTTTTAAAAAAGGGTTTAAAAACCAAGGGAAAGAAAGCATCTCTACTGAAAAGTGCTTTTGAAGCAGAATTTGACATCTTTGTTTAATGAAAAACAACTTAAATAATAGTTCACTTTCAGGAAAACTTTCGGGATCCTGGGCAGGATCCCACCAGCAGTGGGCAAAAGAAGAGTGGGGAGTACAAGATCGTGCTCCCCACAACCTTCTCCCACCCGCCCCAGGCAGGATTGTACCAGCTATGGGCAGGAAAAGAGTGGGGAGTGTGAGATCACGCTCCCCACAACTTTCTCTCACCTGCCGTGGGCAGGACCCTGCTGGTGGCAAGCAGGAGAAGAGCGGGGAGCATGAGATCTACATTTTTTGGTTGGTGGATTCGAAAGATTTGGTTCACTTATTTTGGCACAGGGATTCAGATCTGCGAATCTCAAATTCTTGCCGAGGATTTGAGGATTCGGTTGGTCCATCGCTAGTTTAAGTGTATTTTTAACTTTTGTATGAAGCATATTCTTTTAGCTGTATCTGTTGTAGTTATTTTCAACTAGGGATTCAGGAGAATAGTGATCTACAAACATACATTTATCCGTTTATCTATCTACCACCTCACTTCAAAAAACAAACAAACGGGGGTAACAATTCCCAGTATCTCTTAATGATGGGGCAGTATGGGAGTCCAAATATTGTTGGACTTCAACTCCCAGAAGCACCAGTCTCAATGGCCAATGGGGAAGGACTCTGGGAATTTAAATCTAATAAGACCTGGAGCCATCCTGTTAGAGAACCACCTCCCATCTCCATCCCCTTCCTCATTAGGGTGCCACCTCAAGCAAATCACTTCTTCCTCGTGCGTGGCAGGGTTGGCCTTGTAGCTATTTGAACCCAGTAGGTATAAAAGTACTGTCCATTCATACCAGAGATGGGAATCATGTAGCCAGCATTGCCACACTGCAATTCCCAGCAGCCCTAATCAGCACAGCTAATGGCAAAGAACTCTGGGAACTGCAGTTCAAGAACATCTGGAGGGCTACAGGATTTCTTCCCTGATTCATACTAACAGCCCAGTCTCTTCAGATCATCTGCCATAACATTTTAAATCAGACTGCAAACCATTATGAACCTTAAAGGAAAGCAGTAAGATATGTGCTTATATATGTAGTTATGAACTGCTCATTTGTTTAAGAAAGCTGCTTTAGACATGGGGTGATATTTAGTAAAGAAAACGGTAAGGGTCATTATTTAACTTGTTCACCACTGACCATTTTCAAAACCTGCACAATCTCCAATGCCTTCACATGTGGGGTAAAAACCACACAAAATGTCTCCAGTCCATTTTCATCTGTGTAAAAACAAAGTGATGAGAGTTTACTAATATTTGTTGCAATGTGTAGTGTTAGTACTCCAGGGTTTTTTTTTATTCTATTTTTTTCCTGAAAGAAGATCAATCCAAATCACATACTGTACAGAGGAAAGGATACATGAAATAACTTAGAAACTGAATCTTTTAATTTAGTTAAGAGTCTGGGATAGAAAATCTGCTTTGGATAAACTATTAACTAAAGCCTCAACTGAAACCAGAACTGAATTTTGCTTTGAAGTTAAAGAAAGCTCAGTTCCTTTATTTTATTTTATATTTTATTTTAAAATAACAGATTGTTCTGTCTTGGCCTTTTGTGCAAGAACCAGTCTTTGTTAAGATCATAAATAAACAGCGGCTTTGCCCGTGTGTCAAAATGTTGCTATAGTAAGATTAGTGACTTTTTTGATGGATTCTAGAAAAATTTGTTGCAGAAATTCAGACGGTAACTAAACCTTTAAAATTGTAGACTCATGTGAAGACAAATTGTCCCACCAACTTTCACTGAAAATATTGGTATCTTCCAGAAAAGTAAGGTGCAAGAAACAGAAAAAGTAATAACACCAAGTCCAGCTACACTGGTAAGTGTAAGAATGGTTTTTTTTTTATTTACAGGAATTGATACAGAGAGGACCACATCTTAGCAGAAATAACTAATAATCATTGATAAGTTTTATTATACTATTTCTTTTGAACTAGTGGTAGGACTAAATGAGTTAGGACTGATCAAAAAGTGAGAGCCTTTTCCAATTATCCTAATCTGATTGGCTACATATTGACAGATCCACTGTAGTGTACTGGTTTAAATGCTAGACTATGACTCCTGGAGACCAGGATTCAAATCCCCAATCCACCATGGAAACCCACTGGGTGACCTTGGGCAAGTCACACACTCTCAGCCTCAGAGCAAACTGTAGCAAACCTCCTTTGAACAAATCTTGCTAAGAAAATCCCATGATAAGGTTGCCTGGGGGTTGCCATAAGTCAGAAATGACTTGAAGTGCATAACAGCAACACATATCAACATATTTAGCATGCAATCCATGGCCGATACAGATTAGAGTCCAATGAAGATGAAACTTGCACTGAAGTAGCAGTAGATTTAGGAAAGAAGCAGAAACAGATACCATACAGCATAAAGTAAAGCATGGGAGACATTCAAAAAACTTTTCAGCTCCACCATTTGTCACCCATCAGAACTGACATACACTCAATATGTGAGGTAATCTAATGGGAGTATCTGTATCCATGATGACATTGGGGATGCAGATCTTTGTTAATTTTGTTCTTCTACGCAAAAACAAATGAATTCTATTTTTTTTTCTCCTACAAATGTTTTCACACATTTTAATGATTGTTTGCATTTAGTGGGAAAAGAAAAGGTTACCTATGCAAAACACTTGTTTTTACACACACACTAAAAAAGCAGGAAATGTTTCTTTTGTACAACACAAGTTTCTTTTCTATGATAAACGGGTCCTTTGTAAAAAAAATATTTTTTTTGCAAAATGATTTTTTTCACAAAAAGAGTCACAAAGTATAAAAATCTCACAGTGGTTGACTAATTTCTCAGTGAGATGCCTCAATGTGTTAAGACACAAAGAAAGAGAAAAAAATGAATACTGTTCGCAACCTCAGGAGACATTCTCCATATACAAGCCTAGTGTTGATTTGCTGCAAACAGTTTATAAATTTGCAACTAGCATCAGGAATTGGCATACTTCTTCATTCCAATAAAATACAATACAAGTTTCTCCACCTATTCCATTCTTACTATTAGACATTGTTTAATGTTATATCTGTATAAGTCAGCCAAGGATGTAAATTGACAGGTTTCCCCTTAACCCCACTTTGCAAACCTACTTTAAACCCTGTTTTAAATCAGGGACTATAAGACTGCAAATCTAGTGATCACTGATTATGCTTCCTGGTTCTGATTTATGGAATTGGAACTGATTTATACCAAACCACAATTAAGAATCAAAGGAAGGGGATGATTTGAATTAGAGATGGAAAAGAGCAGTCAAGCTTTTGACTGGAAACTGGGACAGGAGAGAGGATGAAGGATTTCGAGCAGAGATCCCACATGAAATCAACATTCACATGAACAACTGTTGTTTCAAATATTAACAACTATTGTCATTTCTGGTTGGGCACAGATTCTGGAAAAGAATATATCATTGGAACTGTAACAAAAGTAACATACAGGACGACTCAGAAGTGTTGCTTTTGCCAATTCAGAATATGAGGCAAAGATATGAGCTTAGACCACTCTGCCATACTGGACCGTAACTTGTACATGTCTCCAAGTCTAACTGAAATAAAGTTCCCGCTGGCAGCAATAACTATTGACCTGTGTTGAGGAGTACACAGATCAAAGAAATACAAGGAAAGGTCAGGGTCACATGCCCCTGAATGTAATTTTATGGGGGAGGTGGACAAACAGTCCCATTGTCTCTTCCTGCACTTTGATTTTGTAATCAGCACTATAGCTGGCAATGGCATCACCCACACACCTATAGTGCTTTGTCTTATTCACATGCAATAAGTTACACCTCTCTATGGAGTCAGCCACTCATTTTGAGAACCATACTTTACAAGCGCATTTTTGTGTACTATCTTGAAAGAACTGGAGATGTCATGTGTGAGATTTAGAGACCATGTTAGGAAGATTTCTGAAGGAAAACACCAGTTTTTCAAGGCAGCAGCCATTTTCTGTTTTGGAACCTCTGTTACACTGTGATTTCTTCAATTTTATCTTTTCCTCTATTAACAAAACCACCATGCTTTCAACATTTAACAATGCTGAACACTCCTAGGCAAGCTTTGCCAACTACATATACAATGAGAATCTTTATTAAACCACGCCAGTAATGTGAATAACTTGCTATCTTTTGAATTAGAATGGAGTTCAAGAAGTCTATTTAAAGAATGTTACTTATAGGATATGTTTATTGTCTTGTGTGCACTCTTGAACCACACACAAGATTAAGTACAACTGCAATGTGCAAAATGGTTTGGTAGATAATAGATGATTTTCCCCCTATGTTCTTTTCCTGTTCCAACAGCTTTATTGGAGCAATCATCAAATACATGTTTCAGAGGCATTCAGCTTGCTCACCAGTGCTTTAATGTTAACAGTGTGGTTTCTTTATTGATATAAACCTGAACATTGTCTCAAACAAAATAGGGGCATATGGACAGCATCTGTATGCATACTATATACATTGTGATGGCACCCTTTGTAAGATACTGTAAATTTGTAACAAATAGCAGTAAAAAGTTCTATAATCTATTCCTACACGCTGATGACTTCATTCCTCAATGCTACCTTTGCCATAGGAGGTAGGTCAGTATTTAGTCGCAGCAGAGGGATGGGGTGGGAGGAATTATCATATTGCGTGGCTCACAAGTCTTCACGAACAATGGAACTGCTATATTTCTACAGCATACACTCACTGGTTTTCAAATTCATACTATGAAAAAGAAGAAAAAAGGAATACAAGGAGAAAAACATTTTAGGGCAACTTTCCCCCTGACTCCCTTTTTTGTTCCACAGAATTGTAAATTTGCAAGCATAAAAGCAGGGCACTAATGATATTTTTATCATTTATCTGTAAGGGGGGGGGGGGTGGTAATTTTTTTTTAAAAAAAAAAAGAACAGGCACTTCCCAGTGTTAAATGTTTATTACATTTGAGAGAGGGGGAACAAAAAAGGAGAGGGGGCCAAAAATCAAATATATTCCAACGGCTGTGCCAGAGAATAAACTTTGTGTCTTCTCTCAAGCCAGAGAACATGTCCTAGACATTTAATTTGCTGTTATCATTAAATCAACATATGCATGCATGCCGGTGAGAAGAAGCCAAAACTTTTCCCCAAACTACTTGTCAGGAGAAATCTGTTTGTGAAGCTGCATATTGCAGGAAACAAAGCCATTTCAGCCCAATAGGCCATCTGGATCCACTTTTTTTTTTAATCAATTCAAAATGTTACAGCAAGGTGCCTTCCATATTCTTTTATATAATTGGGCTCATTATAAAGTAGAGTTTCTAAACTCCCTTTTTTTAAGTTTCCAAACACACAACCTGAAGAGACTGCCACCTTTGCTCACAAAACATAACTCTGCAAGAACAAAAAAGGTTCTTTGCAGAATGGAAACTAGAGAGAGCTCCTGAACCTTCAGCAGTTGCATAGAAGACAGCATTTCAGCATGTGCTGCTTGCTAGCTGGTACCATGACAAGCAAAACTTGCTGAAATTCACTCTGGTACTCAAGTACAGGAGCTTCATCCAGTTTTCAGTCTGGCTGCCTTATCTTCTTTTGTTGCTTGTTACAGAGCTGCGCTGGTGGTAGGATTCAGACTTTGGAAGTACCTTTAACCTTGCAATAGACCCATTTTTCTCAAGGACCGCCACCAGGAAGCCCAATCTTTGTCCCAGAAAAAATCATGGATTTATTAGAAAGGCAAAGCACTGTGTGCGCACACGTACACGTTTGTGTGAGTGTGTTGTGGACTGTTTAAAAATTTCCAGAAGCTAAAAGCATTGGGGGGGGGGCTAAAACATTAATGATGCCGAGATTGAGAGTAACGGACAGAGAAACCATGCCTCGGATTGAAGTGAACGCGTTTGGTGATGTAATGGAAGAAACCAAGACACTATGTTTTGGGTACCATTTTGAAAGAAAGGCAGACTATAAATATAAATCAATCACTCACTCAAATAAATTAATAAAGCTGGCTCAGAAAAATAATGGAGAAGCTGCTGCATTAAACACTAAGAAAAATGGAGGATAGGGAGAGTACATTTTTCTGTGTGTGAAAAAGGCAGGAGAGAGTGTAGAGAAAAGGAAAATTCTCAGCCAGAGAGCTCTATTACATCCTCAAACTACAAACCCCAGAGTTCCATAGGATGTTACTACAGCAGCTAAAGTGGAGTTTAATGGTATAACTGTATAGCGTGAATGGGGCCAGAGTGTGATGTCAGGGCATGCATCTTCACAGAAAGATCTGTGAGCATAAATCAAGAGATATCTAGTACTAACGTGGATGATCAGTGTCTACATGAACGTATTTCCCTCTTAAGAGTTTCAAGAACTATAGCTCCAAGAGGAAAACCTTACATGAATAAAGCCAGAAAAATATTAACATTTGGAAGCTTTGGCATCCAGTGTTACAGGTACTCCTCACACTCATGTCTGAAGAATACAATCATCCTAAGTACTGTTATAACATGATTGAAACATGTACTGTCATACAGAGAAACCTGACATACCTTAATTTTTCCATTAAAGATTGCTCTTTCATTCCATGGATGTTATTGTTGGGAAATATGTCTTTCTGCATTTCTAGGTACTTTAGGGTTAATTATGTGGCTTCCTGAGCACCAGTCAAAATTAGCATTTTCTTTGTATAATCATAATGGGTGCTAGAAAGAAATGGAACTATATAAAAGCATGACAAAACAAATAAGGAAGATGTTGGGGTGGGGAGTAATTTCTAAACAGGAAAATCCAAGCAGGAATGAAGGGAAGAATTACAATCACCTCACACATGTGTCAGAATATACTGGAGGTGATCAGTATATCTGGTTCCATCAAAAGGAGGGTACTTAGACATCAAGGACGGGACTGAGTTTTGGACTGAGGACCAACTTCAACTTTAGAGAAGTTCTTAGGAGTGGTATTCCACTGATAGGCAGTGTCAAAGGGGGGGGGGGACCAATACTAGCATCTTTTACCTTAGATGTTATTAAATTAGCATCTTTCAGCTAAGATAGCCCGAGAAGATTTATTTCAACCTTTTACAACAGGTGGCAGAAAACCCACACAAAATCTGGAAAACCACTAAATGATACTATTATGGGGAAATGGGTATGGGCATCAAGGGTGGTGGGAAGTATTTCTGTCAATTAGAATGCCTTATGAAGAGTTTGGATCAGTCACCAACTTGCCCAGATTCTACTAGGCAACTAGGATTCTACATAGGCTATATTTAGCACCAATGATTGCTGTCCATTAATTGTTTGCAGTGTAAGCCAATACACATCTAATGGAGGAAACTGTACTAATATTTTTTTTCCTCAAAGATATATCTGCAAGTAAAAAAATTTGTAACGTAAAAGTAATGGTTGTCAAAGGGACAACTTAGGCAGCATGTAGCAGTCTTACATATTTATGGCATGTTCTTCTATAGCCATGTAGAAAGCAGAACAAAGAAGCAATTGATAAGGTGTAAGGAGAGGGATGTGAAGGAGTAGGGAACCCTTCTCCAACTACACATGATCTCTCCTTGGTCTCTTCTCCCCACAACTGAAGGCCAGTGGTGAGCTCTGCACTCCTCAACTCTATGGCACATGAGCTCTAAGCCCATACTCCATCACCCATGTTATATGCAATTGCTGATGAGTCAGGTTTAAAAATGTATGGATTACCCATCACCACATCTAGTTGGGCCCAAATGCAAATGAGGTTAATACTCAGAAGGTGTTGATACTTACAGAGGTAACAAAGACATTTGTTTCTCTGCTTCCTTTGCAGAAGCATCACCTCCTTCAGCTTCAGAGAGAAATGGATCATAATTAGTACTTACCTTAAATTCACAACATTGTTTTGATTCCGGTCAGGGATAGACAAGAAGAATATGTGGACTTCCAGATGTGTCAAACTACAACTCCAATCAGTCCTAGATGGTTTAGCCAATTATAAGGAATAAGTAGGGTTGCAATCCAATAACATCCAAGGACCATGTGTTCCTCATCTTTGATTTAGGTCTCCAAGTTTCTCTTGGTACATAAAACCAGTGCCTCATATGTACAAATACACAACATTGCTCTTTGAGAGGCACTATTATGTGGATGTTGTTCTATTGTTTTAACTGTTCCTCTAGATCTCTTTATTTAAAAAAAAAAGTGCAGCTACAAGAGCGACAGTCATTTTTCTTAGTAATGGGAGAGGGGGTTAAAGAGATTGGTTTTATTTTATTTTATTTGTGAGAAGCTGAGAGGGAATGGTGTGAAAAATGTATACTAATTCATCATCAAAGACACCAAACTGCTTTATATTATACAGGCGTACCTTTGGGAGTTCAAAGAAACAGAACATGTTACTAATACTATGATGCTTCAAGCAAAATGATTTAAATGATTAGTCAGGTTTAAAAGGAGAAAAATTGACGTTTGTGCAAGCAGCCCAGCTATTTGTTTGCCAAAATACTGCCATGTAATGATAAAATTGCATAGCCCCTACGAGAAATAAGGAATTAAAAAGGTCTGATCGATGCCTACAAAAATAATCTGAAGAGAAAATCTATTTGACTGTATTTGATTGACATTCTTTTACGGCTTCCTCACAAAAGAACTACAGTGTATCTCCGCCGCAAACTCACAACGCACACACATACGCACAGAGACTTCTACAGCTTGTGACGCCAGCCTTTTTTGCAGGTGTGCCTCAAGGACTTCTCTCTCATACTCTTTGAAACATTTTGTAGACACTAATGAGCATCCCTCTTCAGCTTTAATTATTGGTCCCTGACAAGTCAACATAATAGGAATCAGCTTAGCCAAGCATACTCCCCAGTGACACGTCCAATTACTCAGGTTGTATTTCTCAGCAAGAGGTCTAAGGGCTTACTAATTTAACATTGTCAGAAAAAAGGAAAAGAAAATAAACAAAGATGTAAGTAACAGTTTTATCTTCTGACCCTTAGGTTGATGGATCTCACAAGATACACTGCTGCTATCCTGCATCTGCGAATTAGAAAAATGTTTGTTTGTTTAATACCATTAACTAACTCCCTGCATTTTATCAGCCTGCAACTGAGCATTTTGCAGAAAAACAACAACAGGTGAGTATCAATCTCCCAGTTAGACAAATCTGTTTTGTTCGTTTATTTATGTAAGATATACCATTTATGGTTCTCACTATTTAAGAGCCAGGATGATATAATAGTCTGAGTGTTGGATTACAACTCGAGATCAGGGTTCAAATTCCCATTCAGCCATGGAAACCCACTGGGTGACCTTGCACACTCTCAGCCTCAGAGGAAGGCCAAGGCAAACCCCCTCCAAATAAAGCTTGCAAGAAAACCCTTGACAGGTTTGTTTCAGGACTTCCACACACAGACATGATTGTCAGTCTCACAGAGTTAGTTCAAATTTTAAACAACAGGAAGAGATCCTCTGGCCTTCTTCATACTATACCACCCAACAGCCCTGCACAGCATGGCCAAAGAGCAGGGTGCAGGATATCTCATCTTCAGATAAAGGATAGCTGGGAGTTGTACTTTAGCAATATCTGGAGGGCCATGGGCACTCCATTTCTATTTTAAAACCACAGGTTTCATGTCTTACACTAACAGACTACTGAAGTTTTGAATATTTTTAAAAAAGTGTTAAGTTTGATTCTACTCATTACTGATCAAACCAAGATTAAGGATTTTTCTTCCATGATAACACTGAAGTTACATAGCAAAACAGGGTTGTTTTGTTGCTGTAATAAATGGCTGCTATCTTGGATACACTTGAGCTTTAAACAGAAATGCCACACCTTGTATTTTCTGCATCTGGTGGCCTATGGAGAGTTGGGATGGGGAAATTCTAGCTCTACAGACATTCTGGACAGCTCTTGTAACTCCTTTCTACTGTCCATATTGTCTGGGGTTTCTGGAAGTTGAAATCCAAGAGATCTGGAGGTTTAAAGGTTCTTCATCCCTGATTTATAATGTTCGTCTCTTTGAGTACTCTTGAATACCCAAGAGCAAGGACTATCTTATGCATACTTATTTAGAAATAAATTCTGTTTTGTTCAGTGGCCCTTTCAGGAAAATATGCCTCAAAACAACGTCCATGTAGCAGCAAATTGACCACAGTGTGTGTGTGTGTGTGTGTGCGCGCGTACGCGTGTGGCCATTTCCGCACTGGACTGTTACAGCGCTATTACTCCACTTTCACCATCCTATGGAATTCTGGGGTTTGCAGTTTAGGGAGGGGCCACATGTGTATTTAGAGTTGTAAGACATACCCTTAGAAAGACATTGCACCAGCCTGGGAGATTTATTTCAGGTAGGTCAAGACAACTAAATCTTATGCGTTGGAAGCAGGAAGTACTCTCACTACAAGTTCATGTTCCATATGTCCCACATCACACAAATTAATGTCAATTTTATGGGAAAGTAAAGGAGGACATTCAAAGATAAAGCTAAAGAGGCTAAACTTGTTGCTTGCCCTGTGATGATTCTAACAACTGACCGTTCAGCTTGCTCTATAGGAGCAACATGGGCTCTTTCAGAAACAGCACATATTCCAAGGAGAGGTATACACTCTACAACTACCTATAGATTCCTATGTAACGCCGGTTCACAAAACAGAGAAGGTATGCTGAAAATGAAACAGAAATGAAAAAGATTCAATTGTGGACACATACTTAACGCTCCCATGGAAGAAACACATAACTTTGGTTGGATCACGCTGTAGATTTCTAGGAAAGAGAGAAGGAGAGATTCCACTGTGTTCTTTGTAATCCCCTCAATAGCCTCTATTCCTTTTAACACATAAATATAGTTTACTTAAAAGAACTTCCAGGCACTTTTGTAGCCATGTGGCAATAAATACTAATCCAAAGACAACTGAATCTCCATAAAATAATATTTTATAAGAGCAGACAATTGTAGAGGTACAAGCCAGTGTCAACAGTGCATTATCCAAGCAGGAATTTTCTGTAGCTTTGTGAGGGTATTAATGCGACCACAAACAGGAATACTACACAGACATTTAATGTCTACATTCTGATCTCTTGGCTTTGAAAGAATGAAAAGTGCATTTACCACTGCTGAAATAATAGGCTCACAGGTAACTATAACTAGGATTCAATCTATTTCCAAGGATTTTCTTTCTTGATTGAACAATATTTTCCTTTTGGTATACCAGTCACTGCCTCCTGATTTGAAATATAAATAAATGGCTCTCTTCTCTCCCAGAAAAAAAAAATAGAAATACTGGCTCTGTAGTAGCTTTCTTATGCAACTTCCATTCATGTCAGTGGGGCTTAGCTATAAAGACTTCCCTGTGAGTTGTGGTCTATATTATAAATCTATAACTTTAAGATACTAAAGCACAGATCATTCACAACTATGGCTAACTCAAACACAGCATGTGAATAGACCGTTCTTGTGTATAAAATCCTTCAGGAAACAAACATCACAGCCTTGGTAAAACAGTTCTTCTCTACTCCAAATAAACATTTTTTCGCCCTTCCTCTTTCATCAAGTTTCACAATGACTCATTAGAAATAAAGGATTTATGTTTCATGATGGAGCAGGTTATTTTCTTCTGAAAGGCAAATTAGGATAGAGAATTTAAGAGAGACAGGGTGTGGCACACTGTTAGGAGTGCCAATTTTTTTTTTCATTTCTGCTATTTCATTACCTGTCCTTCAGGTGGTAATACTGTGCAACTCTAGACTAATATGGAGAGTTCATCAGAAACATTTTTTAAAAATTATTCAGTGAAAATTCTTAGATTCAACCACTATTTCATTTTTTTAAAAAAAATTATTAAAGGAACTGCTTCTAAAGAACTCAGAGTGGTATAAATTGTTTATTCAATGCCCAACTTTAGTCTCATGATAACCCCATAAGGTAGGTTAGGCTGAGGGATTCTGGCTGTTTCCATGCCACCCAGTGGGATTCACAGATAAACTGATATTTGAACCTGTACCTCCAACTATGGTCTAACATACCTTTTTCATGAATGCTACAACTATTAAATAAAATAACCATGGGAGCTATGGACATGAGAAATCAAGATGTAATCCATATTGGACATATGTCAATCACAGACCACTACAAGTTGAGGCACATCAGTTCAAACACAGTCTTTGTGGTTTAATGAACCAACACAGTTGCTACCTGACAAGGATTGCAAAGATAAAAGATTTTCCAAGCATCTGGTTGCAAATAACAAATGGCTTATTCTCAGCTTGATATACCCCATGGTGGTTTAGTGTTCTCTCCTCCTCATTTAAAAAAAAAATGTGCTCAAGCAGCAAAATTTCCCCTTGATTTTCCATTTGTAATGCAGCCCCATTTGTCTCATTAAATAGTTACTTTGAGGAGAAATGTCATATCACTGGATTGGATGGGAACTGTTCATCATTATTCTGGGCAGCTGATTGGAGAGATGTTCTTCCCTGCTTAAAAGAAAGAGTTTTTTTTCAGTGCTCAGGAGCATGGCACTCTTATCAGTGATCAGCTACTTACTGAAGATAAGTTTTTCCTGCTAATAGAAGGGGTGAGTCCTTGGAAAGAAGTTGAAGGACCTGATGGGAACATCCATGAACTGAATTCAGCCCATGGGGCTGTGTCTCCTGTGGCCTAAAGTAAATATTCCAAATTCAGTTGAGGCTACAATTTTCAGAATGGACAAAACCCCCCATGATTATTAAGTATTTCTGGTCTCTACAGAGATCATAAATGCTGGATCATGTAAACACTGACACAGGTATGAAAAATAATGGTGCTCAGGCACTTTAAATCATTGACCTCCATAGTTCTATTTGTTCACTCTTCACCATAAATCTCACATTAGTAGGAGAAACCATCTGAGAACACTGACTGGGGGAGTAATAAAGACAGTTTCATTTCATGCTATTTGATGATAGAAAATATGTATCTTCTCCTTTTTCAGTTTCTAGGGTATTTAAACTTGCAGAAACAGGAACATAAATTCTTCCTTAAAACAGGAGTATGAACAGTGTTCTCTAGGGGTAATCTACAATGATTCTATGTAGAGTTGATGTTAGCCATGATATATTTTTCATCCCTCCTTCTGCCCATGACAAACACATTCTGAAGGTTGTGCTGTAAAATGAAGAAGGGGAATCATGTTGCCCCTACCCCGAAGCTGTATGATAGGAACTTACAGCATTCTCCTCCATTGGCTATGATATCATGGGCTGATAGGAGCTGCAACAACAACAAGGTATTTAATGATTCCATCACCTTTCCTATAAAAACAGAGCATGCCTACAGTGTTGAGTTCATATGCAAGGAATCCCACATAACCTCTTAGCCCCAAAATTCACTGAACTTTCTAGGTTAAGTAACCCATCTTCAGTCTGACAATGAGTTGTGATTCTACTTATGTCCTGCTTGTGGTTTTCCCACAGATAGGTCATTGGCCACTATGGAAAAAGATCCCACAGTGGCCTCTGTTATAGTCCAGCTGGGTTGAAATGCTTGCAAGGAAAGCAGGGGATAAACAAATGACTGAGAAGAACTCCCTCCATCTCCCTGAGGTGGTAATGAAATGGTACAGGGTGTGTGGCAGTGGGGAAATGGGCAAAGGAGAATGTTTGTTCATTTGTATCCCACCTTTCTCCTGGCATGAGATCCATGATGGGCACAGGACCCAAACAAAAGACTGTAGAGATCCCATATCCTTTAAAAAAATGCTGAAAACACAGGGAGCCTTAAACCAAGTCAGACTATTGGTTCATCTAATCCAGAACAACCGACTTGGAACAACAGTGGCTATTTAAAGGCTCAACCATCATCTACTAAAAGACCCTTTCACCTGGAGATGCCAGGATTTTCCCAGTGCCAGAGATTTACTTTTACTTATTGTTAACTGTTACTTTGACTTATTATTACTGTTACTTATTGTTATTTTGAGACAATATCCTCCCATGCATACTTAAACTGCTAAGCAATATAGCTGGCATAAAGCAATGTCATGTATCTGCCCCTTAAACTTATAGGTAATATCCCTGATATACTTATAACAGCACACAAGCAGTAGCCCTGAGCCTGTGTATGGGAAGAAGTTCTGCTAGCTGCAGGAAGCTGCCGTCATGCCCCACTTGTCTTTTAATAATTCTAAATGTTGATTAAAAGTCAATATGTAACCCTACACATTTGTTGCTATGGTTGTTCTACACTATTTAGTCTATTAATATAAATAATTGCCACTTGTACTTCATTACTGTTATTTTTTTTTTCCACAGTGAAAACCAGCTGGTGTTATACATCCTGGCAAACTGCTGAAACACAAGCTCATATAGGAAAGGAAAAATTACAAGCCACCATTATTCCCAGCCTGGATCCCTTACAATGTTAATCCTGGTGGGTGTACTTAGTGCACTCATTCTGAAGAGAATTGAGCATTCCAACTCCTGCTCATTAATGCTGCTTGTTTCTTTTATTCAAGTTGCTAATGCTGACCTTTTTTTGAAGCCACCCAATATCGCATTTGACTAATTGTCCCGTACATCTGCATTGGCTGTGAGGCCAAAATATTTCTCAGTTTCCATCTCAAAGTCACAAATGTCAAATCTACTTTTGAAGTTTGTTATCCCAGCTCAAGAGAGCTCTGTTTGTATGACATCATGGTGGAAGGAATACGATCCAACCAACCATAGTTGAGTTCCCCTAGGAAGAAAAGTCATAACCAAAGTTCTGGACTGTACAAGTTCTTCTGTATAAACAGATCTGGCATCAACCATTCAAAGGAAAATCTCACGCTGTATCTAGCAATGGACATATAATTCTTCCCGAAATCTATAGGTCTCCTAAGAACATTATTTTTTTTTTCCTTAGCAGATTCACAACTTTTCAAACATCATGTTTGAATAGCTCTTACAGCGAATATTTAAACACCAGATGAATGGGTCTTACAGCAAATCAGACCTGAATTCTCATTAAAAGCGAAGATGACTAAATTAAGGCTGTTATATTTTGGACATATCATGAGATGATGCAGACCACAGGAAAGAAATGACAATGCTTGGTAAAGTGGAAAGAAGTAGAAAAGGAGGAAGACCACATTATAAGTGGAGGGACATATCAAGGCAGCCACAGCCCCGAGTCTGTAAGACCTGAGCAGGGCAGCTGAACACCAGGGCTCTTGGGGTTCTCTCATTCATAGAGTTGCCATAAGTCAAAGTCAATGTGATGACAACTAAAAACAAAATTTAAAGCATACACACACTTGTACATGCATGTGCATACATGCACATGGATTCAGGTCCACGGCAATTTTTGTCATCACATATTTGAAAATTATCTTCCAGACAAAAGCTTTCTTTTTATTCTCATCTGTTCTAATCAGCAGCATTTAGGATGCTCTTCTAGCCCTGTTGCCTGAGACCATTTCAACTACAAATACCAGAGACTGAACTTTAGATATTTTCTATATGAAGCATGTGCTCTGCCAGTTCTGTGCCTTCTCTCCATGAATAATGTTGGATGAATATATGATACTACCTTTTAGCTGAGTAGGTTCAATTCCTGATAGTCAAGACTCCTTTCTCTAGAGGCCCAACATCTGTCCGAGGAAGCCCATGAAACACAATGTGCCTCAATTGGAATAGGAGCTCCCAACACATTTTTTAATATACTCTTATTCTGAAGACTGCCCCATCACTTAGCCATGTAAGAATATGAAACAGCAGAAATACTCATGGACCCTTTAAGGGTCACAGTCAGCAGGGGTGGGACCACTGGGAGATCAGGATGTGACAACCTTTTTGAGGTCTAATTTGTCCCTAGTCCCCCACTTTAGACAACCTGGATGGATTCAAATTACAGGAAAAGAGATTCCACCTAAACCTCAGAAAGAACTTCCTGATAGTCAGAGCTGTTCAGCAGTGGAATATACTGCCTTGGAGTGTGGTGGAATCTCCTTCTTCGGAGGTTTTTAAGCAAAGGCTGGATGGCCATCTGTTGGGAGTTCTTTTATGTGTGTTCCTGCATGGCAAGGGGTTGGACTGGGTGGCCTCTGTGGTCTCTTCCAACTTTATGATTCTATGAGTCTATGAACCTCTTTCTCTGTAGGAGCTGAGAGGAACATAGGGAGCTACAAGCAGTCCAGATCTTGGTTGCTTGTATGAATCCGCCAGGAGAAAATCAGTATGGAACTGACTTGCTTGGCCACAACTTATGCTGACCTGACAAGCTTCAATCCAATTTTGCTTGACGCACAGTAACCTCTATCATGCACTCTGACTTCAATCAGATCTGTACAATGTAGCCTCACTCTACCCTTGCCAATCCTAAGCCAGTGACCTGGATGGTGAATGGCAGTCTGTGGAACATTCCACGTAAATGTCCCTGAGGTTTGTTTTGTTATTTGAAAATATCAGGGGCTGAAACTGGTACATAAAGCATGCCTATCCTTTGCCTTCATACTCTCTGGCCTTCACAGTGCTGACTGTGAAAAAAGAAGTGTTGCCTCTTACACATCTAGTGCACAGATGAAACAGATTGGTGGGACAGTTCTAGACTGTTCTTTGCCTCCTTGGTGAAACTTTGAAAGCTACTTTTTAAAAGCTCTGTGTGTGAATTTGTCACTATTAATGTTACATTTTTTTTTAAAAGTTATTAACTTCTTTTCATTTATTACCTAGTTACTTCTTTTAGGGAAAAAAACACTTTAGGATTGACAGGACCTTCTCTGCTGTGGTGCCCCAGCTGTGTAAACACCACTCCTTGGGGGCCCAAGTTGTGCTGACTTTATCCTCATTTTGGTGCCAAAGTAGAACTTCTCCCTTCACTAAAACTTTTGGTATTTAGGGAGTATAACAGGTATGCATCTTTGTTTTAGTACTTGCGGTGTACACTATTTTAAATTGTTTTAAAGTCTTCCAAGTTGTTGATTCACTTTGTTTTAATTGGTTTAAATTTTCTATTGTGATTTTATTACCTGTATTTGTTTCCCAGATCATTGGATATATATTTAATTATTAAATATAAATATTTAAATAAATAAATAAATAAATAAGAAAGTGGCATAAAATTTAAGATTCCATGCATATTTCCTATGAAAAATGCCATTTAAAAGTAACAAGAAAATTAATTAGGAATCACTATATCAACTCATATATACCAGGAAAAATAATGCACCATACTTCATACTTGGTTAAATTACTTGGAAATTTTGCTAAATTTGTGTTAACAGAAACAGTGCGATATGGGAAGGAACTTCTTACAGATAATTGCGTTGCTTGTAGTTTATTTTACAATTTCCATTCTACTGCAAGCCCATTCACTTGCCAGCTCAGTTTCTGCAAACCCATTTGCCTCCTATCTAGAGAGAAAGAGAAAACACTTCTCTGGACAACAGAGAAACATGGATAGTTGGTAGAAAAAGGCTAGGTCAGTATCTGCTTCTGCCAGCTTGCTTGAATTCTCTCTGACCACAACAGGCAAGTAAAAGCTATTACAAGCTAGTAACTGTGAGACAATATGCGACAAGGCTAAGTAAGCAAGAATGTAGAGACCAAGCCAGTGACATATGAAACCAAATAAAATAATTTCATTCCAGCCTCACTGGTTTCTAGAAACCCTACTTTTTGATTGTTATAGTCAACCCAACAAAGCATCTCCCAAAGTTGGGGGGGGGGAATCTATGAAAGAGGTGGTAGACAGCCATATATAGTGGTCTATTGAATATGGTATGGTAAATTATAAGATAGAAAGGATTCAAGTGAGATGTTTCAATACACCAGCTGTAAACATACTATTGTGTCTGTGTACACGTGTGTGCTTGTATTAAAGTACCTATTGAAAAATATGTTGTGAACAAAACAGTGTAACCAAAGCTCTGCTCTTTCACCAAGTTTATATCTGTAGCTAAGTGTATACATTGTGAATGATCTCACTGAATTCACAGAGACTTACTCATCCTCAGTTGCTAAATGTATGCATTCATCTTTATATGAACTGGGTTTCAACAGACACTGCTTAAAAAAAAAAACTTGCCCTTTCAGCCTTAAATGTTGCTAATTCCTGAACACTGAAAGCCAAGCACGCAATATTAGCACTGCTGCCTTACTGAAAAAGAAGCAGGGCAGGGAGAATAATGATAGAACATTTTGATAAATCAAGACAAAGTTAGACCGCCAAAGTCTGGAGCAACTAACAAGATGTACAGTTCACTTTAGTAAGACAGGGGAAAACCACATCAAATGGGTTGAAGTATGATCAGACCCAAAATTTCAGTGTCCAAATCCAGAGAAGTGGGCACTATGGCCAACAGATAGGCGACTATTTAAAAGGAAGAGCTGAAAACAAAATTGTTAGGAAGGGAAAGAGGGTTAGAGCAGACGCTTTCATTTCCTGGGAGTCCTTTTTGGGGCAGGTTCATCATCTGTACCAGTAGCAGTTCAATGAGCTTTGTGTGTTTGTTAATGGAGAGCAAAAACCTTTAACCAAGCCTTTGATGAAGAAAGAACTCACTGTCGTGGGGGCACAGTTCTTAAAGGTGTAAGAGCATTTGTCACTAGTTTGCTAGTCTTAGAAAGTAGCTATAATTCTAAGCGTTGACAATGAAAAGATCAAAGGAAAGAAACACCTCAGTCTTCTCGCCCAACTCTCCCCCACCCCACCCCATTATGCTTCCATTAAATAAATCACAGCTCCTACAAAACCAGAGTCTGTATGTAGACCAGCTCTGAAACATTCCACTCACTCCAATTGTTTTGCTTAAAAGAGAAGCTTGCTTTCGGCTTCTCATACCTCTCTCCTTGGATTCCAGTCACTTGGTGCTTTATTAATTCAGAGTCCTTGTTGCTTAGAAGGGAGGGGATGGAGGAGAATATAAAACACTGTTAGCATTTCACATACTACTACCATTAGTTCTGTTTGTTCCAGCAAATCTGTATGAAATGGGGGTGGGGGGCAAGGGAGGGAGAGAAATAAATCCAAAGGGAAAGTACACATGCATGCAAAACCTTGCCAAACACATTTGCCAATCACAACGGCCATGCATGATGAAGTTTGCACAAAAGGCTTTAACGAATGCATAACTCCAATTAACATAAAGTTTGCTAAAAAGGGAGAACAGGAATGCAAGAGAGAACTCAGTTTGGGAGGCTAATTGGGAACTGCTTCTCTTGCTCCAAGGCTGTGAGCAAAGAGTCGGCTAAATATTTTCAATAGACTGCTCAAGCAAAAGGCTCCCCGGGGCTGCAAGATAGTATATTGTTTCCATTCTCAAAAGCTACACCTTTTCTTACCCTCCTTTCTTTCCTTCCTTCATTCCTTCGTTTTTGTTTTTGTTTTTAATTCAAATTCTACTTTTTAAGGGAGATGCTGTGCTGTAAGAATAGCGCAGGGAAGGCACATACCTCATCTGCCTTCTTATGACAATCAAGAAGGAAAGCAAAACTAACTCCAATGCATGTAGTAGCTTTCTGGTATGGGTTGCTGTTGTTTTAAAACAACATCTGCTGCTGCCCCCAGTTCCATTAGTTTTATGGGATTGGCTGGGATTTACATGAAAAGGTTGTTAATAACCTCAGGCAAATAGCATGATCAAAAAGATTAGATTAAAAGGAAACCAGCCTGGACAAGAAATACAGAGCATGTGAATTCTATGAATGACATACCTATCTATTGTACTTGTCTACTGTAAATCATAACAAAAAAAAGGGGGGGGAGTCTTAAAGCCCAGATGGCCCCATCCTTACTAAATGCATCCCAACATAGGAGAAAAGTGGAAGTATATATGTAATTAAAAAATAAAACAAATAAAATGTACAACTACAGTACTAAAACTGAGATTTCTTCTCCCAATCCTTCAACGCCCCAGCCTCAAACAACTGCCTCTTCAAGCTGAGAGTATATTCTTTGAAATATTTGCTCCTTTGCTCCTCCTTGCTATTCTCTAGTCCCCCCCCCCCCCCAAGCCTCACTTTGATAGTGAAATTCTTGGGGCAAGGCAATTTGACACTGGCTTCTGTAACAAACCTGGTCAGGCAGGATTTCTCACACACCCAGCACAAAAGCCTAACTCTTCACAAAGTACTTATTTCAAATTTATGTCAAGGTTGAGTGCACTGCAGCCGGGAAACTGTTCTCCAAACACAATGCAAAGGGGTTCCTAGGCTAATCACTGAACCAGTAGGTTCAGGGCAACGGGAAGTAGGGGGAAGGGGGATTCGTCAGGCCTACTTCTTCACCTAATGACAGATGAATTACTGCCAGAAAAGAGATAGCCTTAGCTGAGCAGAGCTTGACATCCAAATCTTTCCAAAAGCTCTCTGCCCTGGTTTGACCACTGGAGAAGAAGGAGGAGGAGGAGGAAGAGGAGGAGAATGTTTTGTGGCTTCCATAAAAATGCTTGGTTTACAACTTTACTCAAAAGTGATGCATTAGGTGTACCTAATTAGGTGATACCAAGACAAACTGAGGTTGAAACAGACCATTTCCAGGGGTGTGGCAGCTAAGAACTTACTCTCAGACCAAGATGTGAATGGCAAAAGGAAGATTCTATTAAATGACCCAATCCCTTCTCACAAGTGAATGAGACAATGCACCTGTATGTTTAGCAATGACATAGCATTATATTGTACGTGCTGTGATACCTGTTTCAGAATTAATTAGTTTTCACTTGAATAGCTGCCATCTCTGTGTCTGTATTATTCTAGATGTAGGCTTATGATGTTGCCAGTCCCATACATTAACTTGATAATGTACTGAGAGATGAGTAAAAAGCTGCAGGGATGGGATCATGGCTGCCTTTAAAAAATTATCATTATTAGCATTGCAAGACAACAGCAAAGTACAGCGCACACACAACTGTCAACAGATATGATGGCCATTCCAGCTATACCGACCTGATTAGGAAGTCTAGGACTTGAATGAAAAAAATCACAGCTCTAGGTGGGGAAAAAAATGGTATCAAGCTACCCAAGATGCACATGCTAAGGTCTGAGAACTCTTTTTAGGCCTCACAGGGATGAGTCTGCTGTACAACACTGCATTGTGTAATCAACAAACAAACAAACAAACAAACAAATAGTTTAAAAATGGGGCTTTGTCTAATGTAAATAGGAAGATAGTTTTCCACTTATGACTAGTCAACAAAGGCATTGCCTGTTGCATTCCTAGCTCAAACCTGCAACTTGCTTCAGGGACATTTGGTTATGGAGAACTTGCTTCATATTTGGAGCACCTGATGGAGAATTCTGCAAGGTTTAGTCCAGAAAATGATACAACCACACCATTCTGAAGACATCGGCTCTCATCTGGTTCCGCAACCTAAGGCCAGGCATGGCAAGGATAGTATCAGGCCCAGAAATCTAAAAAAAAAAAACTTTACCAATCAAAGCTACCAGTACTGTGCTAGATGCGACTTAGTTTGAATCAGTGTTAAGGGGGCTATATGTTTTCCTAAAGTAATGTTTCCAAGCTCTAGTTTTTTAAACTTTCTCACTTATAACTCTCGGAATTCCCCAGCCAGAGATTCTGACATTTATAGTGTGTACAAGTTGTTTTTCTATGCACCACTTGAACTACTGTTTATTTCTCCTCATCCAGTTGGTCACCGAACACCTATCGAGGATATCCACAATCTCACCTGCTGTTGCTAGAGATGCTACACCTCAAATCTCAGGTTGATCTCTTATGTGCAGTAACTCTTAGTGGCATCTCAGATGATATCAAGAGAAACACAACCTTCCTACTGGTCTTCTGAGACTTAACTGATAGGCAAGAGCCAAATCATTTCCATCTTGCCATCATGGCTACTCTTCTAGAAAGTATCACTTCCCAGAGGCATTTTACATTACAATATTTATAGTATCAATCACAGTCTGGACTACCTTCTCGCAGTCTGTAGATTATCCAGGCAGCTTTCACCATAAAATGTTACAAAACATACAAATAAAATTACAAAAGGAGATGCAGCTGCAAGGAGACCGTTCTCTTAACTCTTAACAAGATTTGTTGATTCCTTTGAAAGAACACGAGTAGGAGGAGAAGAGAAGAGAACTGTGACTCTGCTGTCTATTGTTAACTGGTATCACACTTTGACCCAAGTTATATTTATGGGTGTCAAACTTTGAGCATCTTATCAGCGTCAAACTGTGAGCATACTGTTTATGTTCCCATTATTTCATAAAAACAAAAGGGGTTGTTTATGTTTGAGACATTCCATATATGCTTAACTTGATACAGTTGCTCAAGTACCTTTATCCTTCTTAATCCCATTCTCACCCCACCCTACGGGGGCACAAGAATGCTGTATTTCATCCCAGTGATTTCCCAATTCCTGCAAACTATCATGTTTATGGGAGCAAAGACATATTAAACTTAAGAGAATCGTGATGGTGATCTCACATACCACGGAATAAACAAACAGTATTGCTATTCTGAAACTGCTGTTACAAATACTGAAACGTCAAAAGACTGTTCAACAAGACACAAAACGAGAAAACTTAGATTGATCCCACTGAAGTTAATACAATGAAAGACAGCTATGATACTTACAGGACTCAACAGTTTCCTTTCATTAAAATATGAGGATTTCTTTACAGAAGGTAAATGCCCTCACGCGCACGCACGCACGCACACGCACACACACACACACACACAAGAGATACAAATGCAGAAAGGCCAAGTGATTAACCTGTTATCCTAATTGGTAAAGACCTGTTTGCTACCTCTGATGCCCCAAAGGATGACTACATATGAGGCTATACCAATTATTTGATGATTTTTTTTTAATCTCAATTTTTTCTCTTTCACCTAAAATTAATTTAGTCCCCCTGCTCTTCACTAGCCATTGTTTACAGCTGGTCTTGTAGAAATCCTTGCACAAAGTCATGTGGAGGCAGCCCCAGATGCAAATTCACAAAAGAAATCCTACAAGTTCCACATCCACCCAATCTGCTATGCCATTCCTCCTGATCTTCCTTCAGCTTTACCCACAAATAGATTGTGTTTCCTGCAATACCACAATTCTATTAATTGAAGCCCTTCTATCTGCTATAATAGTAAAAGAGACTTCCACAGTCAGAGTTATACCCCTGAATGTCACTTCCAGTGAAAAACAACAAGGAAACATTGTTGTTCTTATGCTATACTTGTGGGTCACCAAAAGGGATTAGCTAGCCTTAATGAAGACTGATGGACAAAATGGAAACAATGAACTTTCCCAAGATTATAAAATGAATGAGAGGTAGAGGTGGGACCAGAGCCCTAAACTTCCTCCACCAAACCACTCATTCTGTTTTTATTACAATCATTTCCTGATCTCAGATCCTCCCTCCCCCAGTACTTATTGTTGGCAGGTTGCAGTGCCTCCAAGAGTCTATATGTGTTTGAGACACATCTTACCAAAATTTGCATGTGTCTGACAATGTGTTCTGATGCACTGGACTGTCTTGTGCAGCATGGAAGATGGGTCATAATGACACTAGTATAGGACAGATTGTCCATGAAAAGCCAAGTGGAACAAACATCAGCTTCATGGTGTCAAGCAGAGCATTTGATATTATCTGAATTAGTTACCCCCAGAATCACAGTTCCTCCTGAAGTTGCAAAGGACACAACTCAAGTCACAGGTGTAAGTACAGACGGATGCTGTACATATACAGAAGGTATATAGCTGATGATAAGCATTACATAGTCTGCAAGAATCTTCCTATCTTGAGTAGATTTCTGGTGGAGAAAACTGCCCTGTTGGGCTGGGCTTTGCCTTGTTTGCCTGCCCTGTACCTGTGTGCTGTTTTATGTAAGGAAAATGTGTTCAGGGTTACCACATCTCCTCCTTTTCAGGGAAAATTATAAAACCCCAGACTGCAAGTGTCTATGATTCTTGGCTCTTGTGTCTGCCAGAATGTCTTATATTCTGTTGTCTGTGTGTACCTAACATGCAGGCACTCTTGCCTCTATTGGCCACTTCTTTTGCTGTATATTCCCCCGACTCAACTACTGACAAACTCAACTATTAACAGTAGCAGGTTAAAGATTCAATTAAAAATCAAAATATACAGCAGAAATCAGAGTCTATTCTGTGGGTTGCTTGAAGCTGCAAATTCTTCTAGCTGACTGAATGTTTTTCCTGTCTTAACAGCAATACATGCAAAATATCTGCAATGTTCCATTGTGAAATTGGCATCATATTCCCAGGCATTGTTTGCACAATCGCACTGCTGACCTGACTCAGTTTGGAAAACACTGCATGTTAGTTAACCATCGATGTGGAATGAGTGGTGGGGAGGGGCCTGCAGCATTCTTTTTGTGGGGTCTTCAAAGAACAGTTTTTTTCCCCCTTGTTGCAATTTCTCTTTGAAAGGCTGGTGCTTCAGGGCGATTTTGATTAGCAGATCTTTCAGTGGGGAATCCTGCACTGAGTTATGTGCAAGTATCATTTAAAAAGCTTCTTGGAGGGTTTTGATTGTTAATGACAGACAACACAGGACAGTTTATATTGAACTGGAGATCTTACACTGGACCGGTAACAGAAAATACATACATCCAAAATGTCTACATGTTAGGAACCTGCCATTACACACTTCCACTATTTGGTGACACTGTCTCTCACTGCCTATACAATCCATTCCTACTGCAATTGAAATTATTGTGGAGCTGGAGCATGGCCTTTGTGGGGATTAATTGCAAAATTTGGGCTTTCTTTCTTTTCTTTTTTTAAGTGAGTCAGTACTGGGTAGGGAATGCCTGAGGTTTAGAAAATTATGCACAGAGCGAAGAAATTTCTCTCTCACACACACACAAAAGAATCTGGGGTCATCTAATGCACGGCTACACAGTTTTGGTTTGTAGACAGCTATCAATCCCCCAGCCACTATGGAACAAATATGGCATCAGTACCTGGCGCATTTAGGAAAATAACACCGGCCTGCCACATCACATAGCTTGAGAAGCACAGAACTAATGGTTCTGCATGGGGGGAGACTGATGCCATCAAACTGAAGTACTTCTTCCTACATCATAAACTTACATTGCAGAACTTGGCCATTTCCACATGAGATACAAGAAGCAGTTTGTGGCATCTCATGGCGGGTTTAAATAACGCAGTTTACCTTTGTTGCATTCTGGGCACACACACCTTGATTTCAAGCAATGTCATGCGGAGGAATGCAAGTTTGTGCATCCGCACTACCTCATTGCTAGTCACTCCCCCAGCTCTCCCTCACCCCACCCCAGCAGCCCTGATTGGCTGAACTTCCAGCCTTACAGGAAAACGTAAGCAGAGAGACAGGAGTGTATGCACACTGATATGGTTTTATGTTTCTGCATCCCTGCGAAAACCTGATGTTGATTCAATGTCGGAATGTGAATTGGATTTTTTCTGGTTTTCAAATACTGCACTTCTCAATGCATGGCAGCACACTAACAGCTGATTCCATGCAGAACGACAGAAAATAATGTGATGCTACTTTGCCCTCACGTCCAGAACTATACAACGCTACAATGCAGTAATCGGCAGTAATGACCCCATATGGAAATGGCCCTTGTTACCACAAGATATAGTGATGGCCACCAGTTTAATGGTTTTAAAAAGAGATCTAGATACATTCATTGAGCGCTGCCGTGCACCAACGCTGCCATGCATTGAGAAGCTATCAGTGGCTACTAATCTAGATAACTGTATGCTACTCCTGGAAACAATATGTTTCTGAATCCCACTGTGGGAAACAATAGTAGACGAGTGCTATCGCCCACCTGTCCTGCTAGCAGGGGAGCTTCCTGTAGACAGTGAGATAAGCAGAAAGCTAGACTAGAAAGACCTTTGATGAAGCAGGGCCCTTATGTTCTAACTCTTCACTTTCTATCTTCTACATATCCACCTCCTTTCTAGTCAAATCATACAGTAATTCTCCCATGCATGAGCTCTTTCTTGGAGGAGTGGGGGGAGTTGGCAATTATACTTGTATCCTTCTATGCATTCCTTATAGTGCTACACTGATGTTACTTAATTTATTCATCCCATAAGAAAGGACTGTGTCTTTTCTCTGTTCTGTACTAAAACATCTTGGTGCTAATTAGGTACAGAATTTACAAAGGTGGTAGAATCAGAATTTAGATTAATTAGTTAACAGTTATGTTGCAAGCTCCAAATGTTAATGCTGCAATTGCTTTTTTTTTAAAAAAAAAAGGAATCTTACTTTTCTTGTCTTCTCAAAACAAACTAAAACAGTCATTTTAAAGATGGTCTGAAAAACTCTTATGCTACAAGCCATGAGCTTACTCTACAAATCACACTCTCCTTTCATCCATTTTATCACTGGCTTAACACCCAAAAGAGAGTACTTGAATCTTACGAGATGCCTACTCCACCATATAGTGAACCCCCACCACCAAGCTACAAAAGTAAATAAACAGTTACAGTTATACTGAACAAGGAATGACATTCTTCCTCATTAAGTTCCAACTGCAGGTAGACCATTCTAATTGGGAAAAGGAACTAACTATCAGCAAATTGTTATTTGTGGCTAGTTATTTCTAACTTCTGAGTGAGTTTTCAGTCATTACTGGAGAAGTTAGAAACATGAATTGAAACTCTTCACACATGTCCATGGCTTCAAGACAGAATTATGAAGAAATGTATCTGTGCTTGAAAAGAATAAACTGAATAGCGATAAATATACACAAAAATTTTCTTTCAGACCAAAGTCCGTACATTAGCTATTAGACACAGAGAAAACAAATATCTGAGTGTCCAAAAATTATCTTTACAAATATATTGCATTTCATTTCATTTTTTCAGCCTGTGCAATCCTATAAAATCAGAAACAGTGTGTGATATTTTGGCAAGAGTTGTCCATAAGCTAGAAATCTGTGCTGAATGTTATTGCCCACATCTGACCTGTATGTGACGTACATATGAAAAATAATTCTCACTTCTGAAGATTCCTTAATTTCTAACAAGAAATAGATTGACTTAAATCTACTGAATTTTGCCAAGGTTAGCAAAATCCACATTCAGAGAATACTTCTAAAAAAGAACTCAAAGTCAAAACTGATCACTAAACTTGACTGTTGGATATAAGATGCTGAACATTTGAATTCAAAGTTATATTTGAATTCAAAGGCAATCACAGAAAACATGATCACTGCCCTGTCATTCATTCACAAAAATACATAATTCACCTTCCTTGTAATGGTTTTTTCACCTCATGTCTTAAGTCACCACCCGAGAGGTCAGAATGCATAGGAAGTTGCCTTACACCTGGGGCCCATTCATACCACACAGTTATAGCACTATCATTCCTTTTTAATTGCTATTATTCTATCCTACAGAATCCTTGACTTTGTAGTCTGGCAACGTACTGGAAAACTCCGGCTGAGAATTCTAAATGCCCTTCCCTTAGCTACAAATCCTGGGATTCCACAGGACGGAACCATAGCAGTTAGAGTGGAATAACAGCACTTTAATTGTGTTATATGAATAGGCTCCTGTTTGTCAGTTTAATGTAGTATTGCTACTCTGAAAAAAATTGCTTTCAGAGTTCCAAGCAGACTCCCCCCCCCACACACATTTTCTGTTAACCGGATTCCAGAGATATTATGAACTGAGTGAGGAAACTGCTGCATGCAAAGTGTGCGTTCCCTCACTGTGCTATAGGGTCCCCCACAACAACACATCAAAGATGAGCCAAGCTAGGTAACAGAGACCAAAATGCACAAAATATCCCTTAACCTCATTAGATATAAAACAGAACTAAGGAGAAATAAAGGTATTTACAAAACAGACACTGTGAGAACAAAATAAAGTGGAAGATTCTTCAATGACTTAGGATAATACCAGTACGAAATAACTGAAACATAAATAATTGAACAGAGATCACTGAAACCCTAACAGACCTGTTATGAAAAACAACAGTGTGAGCCCAATGAGTTTTTAACACAGAAGTCTTCACTAGTGACATACCATAAGAGCACTTGCATGCAAAACATCAAAGAAAGGAACAGCTAAAGAAATATCTACAAATACTTGTTGTCCAAAACTATTTATTTTTATTTATTTTTCAGTATGGCTGCTGGTAAAAACTTCAAAAAATCAGTTGATTGGTTGATATTATCCATACAAATCTGTTTCTCTTCCTCTTTCATACAATGGATTGCACCTCCCAAGTTTTATGTCCCAATGTAGTCATTGTCCATCATTTACTTTCTGCAGTAGTTAACTGAGGAAGGGATAGACATTCTTGAATTCATCTGTGACAAATATTTAAAGGGCCCTCTTCACCAGATCTTACATTTAATGTCCATTTTTCTCATCCAGGAGTGCACGGGAGAAGCCATTCCACAGCCCTGATCACAGGTCGGAATATAGCCAAGATGAATCAATATCAGAAATATAGTCACAAGAGCTACATGATGTAGAGGTTTGAGTGCTGGACTACAATTCCCCACTCAGCCATGGAAACCTACTGGGTGAACCCAGGCATTGTCACAAACTCTCATCCTCACAAAACTCCATGACAGGTTTGCCTTAGGGTCATTGTAAGTTGGAAATGATTTGAAGGTACACAATGCCAACAGCCTACTTGGATCCTTCTTCTGTAACTCATCATTTTGTTTTGGCGGATGTCTATCCCCAATACTTACACACACGAATTATCAGTAAGATCTCAATGATAGTTCCTATCTCTCAGCAGCATGGACGCAGAACAACTAAATTGTGAGAAATTCATCACATCTACCTTAAGAGGGTTCATGACCCAACCTTGAAGCTAGGCTATCTAAATGATGTTTTCACTTTAAAACTACAATACACTGCAAGTGGGGAAAAAAATCTATTTCCAGTTAAGTGTATTACCACATACAAAACATTAAATGAAGACATAATATATCCTATATTTGGGAGGTTCACTGGGTCTAGTGTGTGCGTGTGCGTGTGAAATGTTGACTCCAGATGCTCCTTTTGTTGTCTTAGATGTGAATATCTGATCTTAATTAGCAGAACAATTTCTAGTTGCGTGCAAGTGAAAGAGTTTAATTACATGTACGAACAGATTTCCCAAACAAAAATACCATGCCCTTAAATGATTATGGGGGGAGGGGGTTATTAATTTTTAACCACATCACACATTAGCTTTTATTTGTACTCTTTACAACTATGAGCAAAAACAAGGAGAGCTTCAGTCAATCGGGTGCACTTCCAAGCACAGCCACTCCCTCTCCTGGCACCTTCCCAATGTGTTATACTACAACTCACACCGACCCCAGCTTATTAAGGGTGGAAGCTCAAAACCAAAACATTAGAAGGGACGTAGGCTGAGGAAAGTTGGAGAAGGGCATTGGACTTGAACTGGAAGAGGTGAAGAGCAAGTACTCTCTACCTTTGGATAGTCACACTCTGCTAGCCTGGAGTACTTCTCTGGCTAGTTGCAAGGATAAAATGTAGAGGAGGCTATTTATGCACTCCTGAGTTCTCTGGAGAAAGGAGAAAATACAAATGTGATTTGCAGCATAGTTCTGTAATATTCAGAAGTAAGCTGTGAAGAGTTCAATGGAAGCCAAACTAGAGTCTCAAAGTCCAAAAAGGCAAGTCAAGGTCCAGAGAGTAAAGCCAAAACACAGTCCAAGAGTCAAAAGCCAGGAAGAAAAGTACAAAAAGAAGTGATATGGCTCACCAAAAGTTCCTCAATGATGCTGCTGTGGCAGACAAAAAGGAAATGAGGGTTGGAGAGGGAATCAGGCTGATCACATGAACCAGGGCGGTGGGACTACCACCAAAAAAGCTTACATAACGGCTCTAGAAGGTTTCAAATGATGCACTGCATACGCACAGTAAACCCTCATTTTGTGTGAGTCACAAACACGACAAAGAACAAGCTGGTTTAGGAAGGAAAATGTAAGAACAGCAGGTAGAATGTGGTGACCATGATGTCATGGACTTTTATTGGGAAATGTTGTTTAATTTATTGGTTGTGAAAGAGAGTATAAGGTAAAGAGTTGTCAGAAGGGGGAGAAAATGGAGTGTTGGAGTGAATGCTGAGTGGTGGAACGTTTGAAGAGATTTGCATAAGCCTGGTGAATGGCAACAGGTATATATATATTTAAAAAATTTGAAAAAAAAAAGGAAAATAAGAAAAAAAAGACAATAGGTATTGGTACTAATTCGATGGTTGGTGTTAATGAGAGAGTATGGCTGGTCTGGGTAAAGAGTGTGAGAGATTTCTAAGAGTCAGGCAGGTTTAAGAATATATGTGGTGTGTATAAGGGTCTGAGTTAGCAAAAGAGTAGTATGAGAGAGAGAGACAGAGACAGAGACAGAGACAGAGAGAGGTGTTCTAAATCTAATATTTTTTCTGTTTTGTTATGATTAATTTCTAATAAGGATTTTTTTAAAAATATACTTTTGACCTCCGGGAACACTGTTTATCTGAAGGCTTGGATTTGGGCAAAGGTTCTACAGGTGTTTTGTGTTCATTGGAGACAGAAGTTGCAAAAATCCTCATAGGATCCTTGAGAGCATTTTGATGCTCCCCACAGTTGGTATCACATAAGGAGGACAGGAGAAAGGCTCAAACTGGTGGCAAAAGGAGGTTATCATGGAACGCTATCACTCTTCGTAATTAGAGCTGAGCATGGTGGAAGTCTTCATAGTTGGTAGGATAAAGGGTAGAAATTCCACATTTGGCCACAGTGGTAGGATTTCCAGAGGGAAACTCCCACATTTTATATGGGTTGGAAAAGCTCCACAATGACTATTATGAGTTTGCCACAATAATTCCAGCAGTATGTTACCACTATTCACAATTCAATCCATTGTGAGTAAAGTTTTTATTTCCTAATGGTGATCGAGTCAACCCGCTGGAAAACCCAGGAGTGCTGTGTCAAAAATCCTAAATTAGAAATGCAATATATAGCACAAACTGGGTAATACGCAGTTATATTCATTTAGTTTTTAAAAAGTTTTATTTCTACATGTAATTTCAGCTAAAACATTAAACAAAGCTATACATTTTTTTTCAGTTTTAAAATAGTTCATTTAACACTAAAGTGTCAATCAATTAACTTTTTGGAAAAGAAACCAATTTCCTACAGAAATATTTTTCATCACCACTTAAGCCCCACTAGTTCCTTTCCCTAACATTGTTGTTACAGTTGCAACAGTCTGTAAAACTTTGTACTGATGAAAGACTTTGGATTATGAGCCTTTTATACATTCAGATCACATGCTGACATCCATTCATACTTCCCCAGTTACAACAAAAGAGAAAACAACATGTACAGAAAAGATAGTACAAAAGTTGGGTTTGAAACATTTTGGAGATAATCCCAAGCTAGAGAGGGAAACTGTTATAACTAAGGTTGCAATCCTATTCAAATCGAAATTGATTCACCATTTAGGCTGCAATCCAGTACCCACTTACCTGGAAGTAAGCCTCAGTGGGATTTAATTATGAGTAGAATTGTATAGGACTGCATTGTCAGTTATGAATACCTGTCACTAAATGGTAGATTGGATATGGTTATTAGACATGATATATAAATTAAGGACTATTATATCAGAAACATAGCATGATAACTTTTTTTCAATTGTTAACACATTTATATATTTTGCTAATCATTCAGTATCTAATTTTCATCTTCACTTGCATGGAGACGTATTGAAGGATTAATGAGGTCAATATGACTGAGAGTTGTGTGTTTAACTACCACGCAAACATATTAAAACTCAATGAGATTATTAATCCTCTGTCAATTTCTACACTGACTGTATGTTTATTTATTGTATTGTTCTTAATTGTTTTGATGTTCTGTTACAGATATATTATGGGAAATAAATAAAATGATTATTAAAATGTATATTTCTTCAGTTTAAAGCATTCTCAAATCAGAAAAAAAAATAATAATTTCTAAAAATCTCCAGACAAACTCTCCCTGCAGTTTCTTGTACATGCAATGAAGCATAGGAGATTGGAAAGACTTCTGCAAAACCACAGAGGGCAACTACTGGTATGAAGAACAGCAGTTTCCCAAAACCAGCTTCTGGAATTTCAGCACAGGGAAGAGCAGACCGTCTGAAAAACAGTGACCCATACTTTGAATGTGTGTAGCTGATCAGAAGATACCACAGCTGATGACATCAAAGGACATTAAACATTTGGGAAAATTAACAGCATCATTCCATCTCTTTGCTGGCAAAGGTCAAACAAATGGACAAAAGCAAATTCTCAGCAGAACCCATATTAAAATGGTTCAAAATAATTCAATGCTACCAAGGAATACCCAGAGTTGCTCTACTAATGCCCATGTGGCCACCTTGGCTAGAAAAGAGAAGATGGCCACTGCCTTAATCCCCCAGTTCACTGGGATCAAAGGAGCACTTTTACTTTTTGTTTTTCTCAAGCTAGTTGAAGTCAAATTAATCTCAGATAGCAAATAGGCCATTCATTTATCTGGCTTTTCAAGACTCTGCAAAACTTTCAGAGCAGGTTATGAAAGCTTCAAATGTAGAAATGCCAGCTTCTAATGAAAGCTTCAGATGTCCAAAAACCATCTGCCTATTAGGAAAAATGCTGCCAGATGAAATTGTGAAGATTAATCAGTGGCAAAGTTTGCTTAACTGCCGTCACTGCCATGAAACAGACCTCCCCAGAGTCTCAAAACTCTTTTCAGATGGCTTTGTGATTTGTTGGGCTTCTGTCTGCTCCCAATTGTCTACCTTTACAGCCTTATGAACTGGTTCTTCCATTAAATCATAAGAAGATGTTTGTTCTGGAAGGAGAACACCCAGAGGTTTCTCCATCAGCCATCAGAATCAGATACTTAAATTAACTGAAAGAACTAGCCAAACTAACCAGAGTACCGGTGGAAACTCTGATAGGTACAGAGGTTGGAGCATTTTCAGGGACTCAAAGTATGGGAGGGGATAAATCTGGTTTCTGAACCACTCAATGCACACCCACTAGGGAGTATCCCCCAATTCAATCTGTAAGTTATCTATATCCAGATACTGTGTGGTTGTACCATTTTAGCAGTCCCACAATCCGAGCAGAGGCCAATCTTAAAATCAATGTTAACCAGGTGAGAGTGTCCACCACAAATTAATAGATTAAACAGATCAACAGATTAAATTGGAGTTTGTACTTGGTGAACACTTCCAAAGAGAAAACATCCTATCTGGAAGGGTGTGAACAGCACATGTACTGAACTGAACAGACATTGGAACAGACCTGTTTGAGGTAATGGGATTACCCATCAAGCTCTGAAGTTGACCCTTGCATTTGCAAAACTTTTTATAGTTTTCTATTTTATAGTAGCTACTGGATAACTTCTTCACAAGAAAATGTCTAAACAAATGTTTTGATCCAAGCAACAGACCTCTCAACAAACGTCTTTACTTGTGGGATTGATTTGAGAGGTCTGGATTCCAAATCATGTCCAGCCATAGGCACACTGAATGGTACTCAGAAAGTCGCTCCTTCAGTATTACTCACTCTCCTCACAGAGACTTATGTGAGGAAAGAGAAAAGCTGAAATGCAAGAATATTTCCACACTCTCCAACTGTTCCAATTTGGCAGGGAGAGTTCCAATTAATCCTCTGTCATCCTACTTTTTCAGCAGATTTTAAAGTGTTCCTCTCTCCTCCCTCCACTTCCCCCCTCCTTCTTCAATTGAGTGCAAAGTCAAAAGCAGTTTGTTTTCAACTCAGTGCAGAGAGAGGAGAAGAGGAGAACTCAGGCAAAAGCAAATTGCTGCAGCCTTTCCTAATTCATCTGTTATTCTTCATTAATAACTTTTGCCATCTTGACCTCTCTCTGATATTGCCCAGCCATGTGTGTCCCAGTTTTAATCTGTGAAATGTTGAAGGGCATGTAATTCACAGCCCTTAAACATCACTGATTTAAATGGGATCAGAATCTATATAAAAATACAAAGCACTGTATTATTTTATCATCACCGCTATTATCAGTAATAATTCTTTCCAAAGGCATCTGTCTCCAAAATATTTTTAATAAGAATTTGCAAAGGCTGAATAAAACTACCACCACCACTACTTGTCTTCAGACGAGGATGTGCCGAACAAATTATTGCCAATTTTCCCCCTTTTTAACAGATACTCTCCTCTTTTCCAATGTTCCTTTTCTCAACTTGTCACTGGCTTTGGAATTTTGCACTCAACCAAATGATGGTAATCTCTTCTTCAAACTCTCTCCCCGCCACCTTCTTTCTAATTATTTCTAACAAGTCAGAGCACGCATGTGGTGGAGAGATGAAAAGCTAGAAGGAGACGCTGAAATGCTCATACATAAAATCTGTTAATAAGGCCTAGTGGCAGAAGGGGGTGAGGCAAGAAAAAGATCATCCCTATCTCGAAAACAAATGGCTTCAGGAAATTCATGCCATCCTGAGGGATGAAGAGAGTATCATGTGGCTGACAACACCGAAAGGCTGAGAAGTGACACTGAGAAGTGACACTGTCATTTCGCTAGACCAGCATTACCAGCAGGTTGTTTTTCCAGTTCCAACCTTATTTCGATAGGCTGTTCACACCATCCTGACCCAACATGACTGGTTGTAAAACCATTTGTTTGTGTCAGAAGTGTCATCACGGCTCAGTAAGCCATAGATGTCGCAGTGCTAAAAGACTGGATTAAAAGGAAAGGGAGAGATATTAGTCTTTGTTGAACATTTGGTTTTAGTCATTATGAATAATAGCCTATCCAGGATAAAAATGGACAGATCTCACATGGGCCAATTCTCCTCTCCTGTTGTCTCCTTGCTCTTCAACATTCTGAGCAAGTCTCTGAAAAAGAGTTCTACAGATACTCCCTTGATAGACACAGTGAGCTATGAACTACATTATCCATAGTTTAAAGCAGGCTTGGGAAATGTGTGGTCCTCCAGATGTTGTTGATCCTGTTGTTGAACTCTCAGCATTCCTGATTATTAGCTGTGCTAGCGAGGGCTGCTGAAACACCACTAGTCATCATCCATTGAACAAATTAAGTTCAACAACATCTGGCAGGCCACACAATTTCAACCCCTACTTTACAGCACCAAGGTGTGTTTGCTATAGCCTCCAGGCCTTGATGCTAGAAACTTTACAGCTGCTATCTAGGTACAGATAGTAAACTCCTATGTAGGGAGGGAAAAATCAGTCTGTTTCTTGTTATTACCTGTTTTACGTATGTGGAATCATAAATCATTGCTCCATTGCCTTTTCTGCTATTTTTCTTCTTTTTAACTACACAGCAAAAGAAGTTTAACATTTAAACAAATAAATAAATAAACAAACAAAATGCACAAAAATTCGGAGCCATGAACCATAAGACAAAATTGGGAAATGTGGCAACATAAACAGCAATCCACATCTCTTTTGTGTGTATTTCTAGTTATTTCCGACTTATAGTGACCCTAAGGTGAACCTATCATAGGGTTTTCTTGGCAAGAGGGGCGTTTGCCTGTGCCTTCTTCTGAGCATGAGAGAGTGTGACTTGCCTAAGGTTACCCAGTGGGTTTTCATGGCCAAGCAGGGATCTGAACCTTGCTCTCCATTGTCATAATCCAATGCTCAAACCACTACACTATGCTGGCTCAATCCACATCCCTACTAGAGTTTTAAAGCAACAAAATACATCCGTAACTCAAAGATGGGAAATGTGTGACCCTTAAGATGTCATTGGATTGCAAGCCCCAGTACTCCCAGTATTTCCTAGTAACTCTAGCAAGCATACCCAATGATGAAAAATGCTGAGTTTTACAGTTCAGCAACATATGGTCGGCAACATGATTCTCTCACAAAATTCCCACTAGATTTTTTGAAGTAATAAGGTATAACAAAATTACTTTCAAAAATTAAAGTGATGAAGAAGAAAACAATTGTTTTATTGGTATAATGAGTAAGGGTTTATTGTTATTTTCGAAACTTTTTGAGACACAGTGTTCAGTTCTTCATAACGTCTGGCTCTCTGCTTTAAAATGCAAAGCATTTTCCCCGTCAAAACCTCAAACTTGTGTCCATCCAATACGGAACTCAAGGCCTCTTTATAGAAAGAGTGCCACTGGAAGTCTTTATACCACTAGGTATAGGTATGCTTAGCCATCTCTGACCACAGATCCTGGGAGACAGCAGTAAGGTACTGGAGGAAAGAACTATGCACCATGTGGCCTGCCTTGTTCCCCTTATAACAATCTGCTGCCTTCAAGTATAGCAAAGAACTGTGAAAACAAAGGTCAAGAACTATTCAGTTGGCTTTTCTACATGGAATTTTATTTGTTTAATCATTTAGTTTATATCTTGCTTTTCTCCCAATATGGGACCCAAAGTGGCTGGGAGAGAATGGGAAGAAGCACCATCCGGTTCTTTGCCACAGGCAGCACAATGTCTTTGGGTTCCTCCATTTACTCCTTAATAATTGTGTTTAGGGTTACATTCAGTATGTTTGATATTTTGTAAGTATGTTTGGAAGCTGTGTCAAATCCTTCAGCTTTGGCTTTTCAGATATTTCAGTCTACAACTCCAATAATAAACAACCCAGCATGGCCAAAAGAAAAGGGCTATGAGAACTTCAGTCCAAAACATCTGGAGGGCCAAAGATCCTTCCAGATGTGATGAACCACTGCCACTCACACACTGCTGTGCAGTGCTCATAATGATGTTTCCATTCTTCTCCAACGTACAGACAACGCATCTAGCCCCACTAACCAGAAACATGCTTAGGAAATGCACATCATTTCACAGAAGACTACATTAAACTGAGTTGTAATGTTGTTCTCACCTTATCCCCAGTAGCTGAAATTATCATAGAAGGTATGGAAGTGAACATATTTTTAATGAATTTTTGCATTTGGAGATTTGTGGGGAAAGTGCCTTGAGAGACTTGGGGGAGGGAATGTACAACAATCAGCAGAAAACAACAAAAAAGATGGTGGGATTGCACAAAAAAAAGTACTTGCACACTTGCATACACCCCTTGCACAAAAAGTTCCAAAATGCAAAGAAATAAAACATAGCGCTTTATCTTTTATTTTTAAATGAAGGTTAATAACTACGTTTCTTGCTGAGAATGAGACATTTGTGAGTTTTCTTTAAACCCCCACTTCTGAGTGATACAGTAACACCTGAACAAACAGAACAGGCCTGTTGCTTTGAGAAATCCTGATTGGACATTATTGCCTGATCTACTAGAGATAGGTCTGGACTGTATCCTTATTTTGCCTTGCAACCTCGCCAACAAATCTAATTTTTAGTTTACACGCTTTTGCAAAGGGATAGGCAGATGGGCTCCATCGAAACATTTCTTGCCATCTGCTGATAAACTGAAAGAGGAATGCTGATTTCAAAAATGACAGAAAACACCCCCTCCCCCCAGTCAGAGATATGGTAAAATGCCTTTTGGCAGTTCCTGTTACTGACTGAATTAAAGCCTCTGTCGATCACATTTTGGTTGGAATCTGATAATTATGGTGTTTTAAATTGAAAAAGGGTGCATAGCCATTCATGAATAATGTTAGCTAAAATAGAGCACGTCCTATTCTTTGTAAAACAATTAAATTTAGATGTATCGGTCACCAAAGAACAACACATGCACTCTTATCTTTGCTGAATACTGTGTTAGGAGAGAAAAAAAACCCTGTCGAAGTAGCAGAACAGAACAAGTACATCACTCATGTTATTTAGCATCAATACAATTTGGGTAAGTAAGATTGTATTTAAGGGCACAATTAGAACTGTATATATATATATTGCAATTCTTGGCAAGCACTCAAAAAAGACTGATTGGTTTATCAGGCACTTAAAATTCAGAAAAACATAGCCTTCACAGAAGAAAAGGAAGAAGACAACTAAGTTTCTCCAAACATTTCAGGCAAAACTTTTTTGAATCTGGACTGGTATAGATGATGTAACCTCTACGTTGCTTGGTTAGTTATTTCATCTGAAAAGCTTCATTTTATATAAGGCAAACCTTGAGTGAGGGAATAGGTGGGCCATCAGATGCTCTTGGACTGTAATTCCCATCAGTCCTAGTCAGAACAGATAATAGTGAAGAATGATAGGAGATGCGCTCCAATAGAATGTGTAGGACTACTCTCTTCCCATCCCTGTATTATGAACTCTGAATAAAAAATAAATTAATAAAATAAGATATGACCCTACCTATACAGAAAGTTTTGACCTTAGTTATTCATAACTTACTAACTTCCATGTTGGATTCTTTAGGAAACCACAGTTAACTGTAAAAATTAGCTTTTCACGGGTGACACTGACAGGATGCGAGTGCCTTCTACCATCCCAAGGGTAAAAATAGTAGTTTGGTGAATACAGGACTGCCGAAGTGGCACACACAGATCTGTCCCCCAACATAAAATTCAAAAAGTATATATTGGCTGAGTTGTTGCTGCTATGTCCCCAGCACTGCCACATGAAGCAAGTGTTATAGTCTATCTATGGCAGAACCATAGAGAGTGAGAGTGCATGCAAAACAATTGCTCCACTTTCCCAAGCCCTCTCCACCTTTACAAAGTTAAACACACACATCTAAAAGTTCCCATGAGCAGCCATTTTGGAGACCACCATCCCCTACCCTTCCCCCTTTAGGACAGGCCAAACTGATTAAGGGATGATGACATTTATAGACCTCCAGGGCATCAAAGCATTTCAAAAGAAAATCATCCCAGATTTGAAACTTCTGCAAAGCCTAATGTAATTTTCCACTATGGAAAAATCAGTGGGCTTGGAACATGCTCTCTGCTTTTAAAATTATTACCACTGGGTCTATAAAAACTTTTGACTAACATCTCTGATGAAAAAAGGGAGGGGTGTTTTAATTAAGAATATGGTTGTTTCCATGTTGGTTCTGGAAACGTAAAAGCACAGTAGTACAATATTCAGGATAAACAAACTCACACATATACAATGGAGCAAATGCCAGCTTTCTTACAACAACCAGAAACCTCAAATATTTTATTTAACATTTAAATTAAGCTCTAGATGTATAGCCCAGGGTTGGTTGGGTGAAATATATATGTGTTTGTGTGTGTGTAGTCTGTGTATTTGTATGTGTGGCAAAATCTATTTACATTATGGGGCAAAGGTGTCTATATTCATTTCTGTGCCAGTAGCCCATGAGAAAGACTTCTGTGGTTCAATCTCCATCCTTGTCAAGTTGGAATTTTCAGTTTTGGTCGATTTAGCTTGACTGAATTCAAAGGGATTAGTTTGGCTCAAGTCACAGTACTTTAGCTGACAAATGGTGAGATGGATTATGGATTAGGGATTATGAGGCACAGTAAAATATGTCACATATGGAATATATGAAATGGACCACCTAGCAAAGCAGGCTGTGAAATATTTATTCGCTTGCTGAATCATTGGATTTATAGGCCACTTAGCAAATCTGGATGCACACAAACACACACACACACATACACAGAGCGAGAGAGAGAGAAATGAAAGCAGTTTAGAATAAAAAATCAATAAAGGAAAACAAGCATATAAAATACACAACATCATGATGATTAAAATCAGAAATTTCAAAAAACAGAATTTAATTAGGATCAATCCAGGTTACAAGATATCTCTTTAACAGGTGTCAAACATATACCACAATTGGCACAGTTTCATACCATAGGAAAGGCAGCCATTACACTCCCACAACCACTTCCATGTTGCCACGAGGTGGCAATCTGCAGTTCATGGTACATGTACAGCTCAGAAACTGGCAGGAAGTATTTTTATGGTATCTATTTTTCCATCATTGCTCTCATCACCACCCTACACCAAATGCAATTAAAGGAGTAACTCTGCTATCACTATCATCATCTGCAACAACATCACCCATACAGCACTTATTTTAAAAATACTGTCATACAAAACTGAGGACAAGAAAATTTATACACACAAACTACACAAACACAGCGACCATGTCAGAGTGTCACACATCAAATCTTTAAAACAGCTCTTCAAAAAGAGACCAATAAAAGGGCTACAACTTAATACAGTCTTTCTTCTTCTCTTAGGCCATATTTGTGTGCACGCGCGCACACACACACACAGACACACACACAAATCGACACCAGGATGGCTGCATTTTTTTAAAACATACAATATGTATGCTTGCTGAAGCACTCCAACTTCGCTGTCCCTGAAAGCAGGATTGACCAAAGTAACCAGAAAGCCACCAATGCAGAAAAGCATAGCATTATTTGATTTGTTGTCTCCCAAAGCAGAACCTGGCTTGTCATCCTGGCTTGTCACTCCTCTAACAAATTTGGATCCATAAGCAACATCAAATCACTGCTTTACACTCTGGCTAATCAGAAGGAAACCAAGCCTCATGTATCTATTCCCCACCCTCCCATTTTGAAGGAAAAGCAAAATGTAAATGATAAGGTAACATATACTATCATGCTATTCATGACAGGCAAAACAGACTTCTCAGCAATTCTAGGAAAAATTGTGTGCGAAAATTTTGCCCTTCTCTTTCTTTCTTCCTCAGGCCAATCCGTATTGTCCCTCAGATTTCAGTAACTGAATGCCAGGCATGAATGGATTAGTTCTAGATTCAAGTTTTGTGGTCACCTATGGTACTTTACAAGACACTAACTCCCAGCCTAACCTACATCACAGAGTGGTTGCCAGGATAAAACAGAACCAGTTTACACAGTTCTGAACTCCCAAAAGGAGAAACAACATGACTTGCCAAGTATTGCCTTGTAGTCCTACAAACATATGTAAGTGTCTCTTCCCATTTTAAGTTGCCGACTGGACATCAAATTTCCCCACGCTGTTGACTGTATTCACTGGATTTTAACAACGAGCTTTAATTAAGGAGACAGAGAGATAGAGACCTCCGTGAAGGTGAGGCTTCATTGTTTATGGTATTTCACGTGTTTTTGCAAGCAAGAGTTCCCAATCTCAAGCATCTTCTAATATGAGTAGGGGAGCATATGTGCAATATCTTGTAGAGATGCTTGCAGTCAGTGTAGATGCTAGCTAGATGGACCAGTGGACTGACTTGGCCAAAGGCAGCTTCTTAAACCAATATTTCATGTTGTAAACATTTTAATTAGACCAAAACAAGTTCCAGCTCTCTTTTGGTAATAAACTACCATCACGTGGGAAGAGTGTACAAACACAGCCTATCTCAAGAGGTAACTTTCTCCTTTTTCCCTCCCCAGCTGCACTTCAAGAGCCTTGTGTCATAAACATGAAAGGCAGCGACTAACAGGCATGCTTCAGAAGAATAACCCATAAATATTTGCAGATATTATTCTTCAAATGTCTTATACAGGCTGTAACAGTTGTATATTAAGCTTGTCTTTGATTTCAGTGGTTTTCTCCCCCTTGTACTATCTGCCTTAAAGCCTTTTAGTCATGTACAGACAAGAGAAATGGTAGCTTTGAAGTGCCCAAGCTGCAGCTAAGGTACTTTTTTTTTATTATTGTTATTATTATTAAGTCTGAAGAGGTTTGCACGTAATTTGCGATAACTTCAGAACCAGCTCAAAGATCCCTCACAACATAAAGCAATACCACTGCCTTGAAAAAAAGAAAAAGGGATCATTTGACTGAACAAAGACTTGATTTTTTCTAAAACTACAACAACAAGTGTCCCGTGGCACCTTGAAGATTAACACCATTTCTATGGCATAAGCTTCCATGAGCCAGAGTCCACCACGTGATAAAATTTCACTGTAAGAATTTAAAATGGGGAAGCAGAGAGATAGAGAGAGACACTGCCAAACTGGCAAGCTACTTGAGTCCCCACATGCAAATTGCGACTTCTCATACACACAAATATAAAGACACAGCATTTTTTTTCCTTTTTATTTCCTTGTCTGTGTGTTTGAGCTTGAATTTCCTCACTCCTTGCAAATATAGCACAAATGAGTCATGCTCGATTTTCTCTCTGCTTCTCTGGTACCTAAACAGCTGTGATCAGAAGCCATTTGCGGGAAGAGCAAAAGCAAAGATTTGCACCCCACTTAACTAAAATTAGTTCGAAGTAAGCAAACTTCCTATCTGAACATATGACTGCTCCAGTTTTTTTTTCTTTTTAAATAACATTTGCTCACTCAAGATTACAGGCTCCCAAAACAGAACATTAATCAAAAGTCTATTTCTACCAAGTTTGTGTCTCAAACCTGTTCATTGTGAATAAACTTAGCACTTCTGATATTTTCTCACGTATCGTTTCTTTCTTATTAGAGAACACATTTGAAGATCCTAGTGGAGGAAGCAGGTTATAGCGTAAGCTATCTGGCAACAGCAAGTAACCAAGTATGATATAAATTAGTATTCCCTAAAGGAACTGCCAGAACCACCTCTGATTATTCCTCGCCTAAGAAAACCTATGAAATTCATAAGGTTCCTAGAAATCAACAGGCGGCATGAAGGCACATACACACACATGCATGTGCATACTTCCAAAATTGCCTCCCCTCCAAGAAAACCCTGGAAATGACCAGAATTCCAGTTCTGAAAATTGGATTTTGAATGTCAGACAGTCAGTCAATTGATCACTGTATCTCTATCCTGTCTTCTTCCCAGGAGAGGGACTCAAGGCGGCTTACAGAATAAAAAGAGATTGAAGTAAAACCATACGTAGCTAAAAACAAACAGAATCTGACATTAAAATAATATTGAACTGTCTATAGAATTAAAAGTGTATAACATTCATTTAAAAGCACAAGTTAAAAACACTACTTCACAAAAAAAGACAAAGTCCAGTGTATAAAACAACCAGTTCACAAACAGTTGGAATAGAAAAGTCCTCACTTGATGACAAAAAGACAGAAGTCAGGCAGTCTCAGGGAAGACCCTGTGGGAAGACCCACCAAACATCCCTGTGAAGGTGGTAGAATTGAAAGAAGTGCCTCCTCCCCAAAGATCTAACCATTTTTGATGGAGGGCTCATATGAGAAGATACAGTCCTTCAGACAGCTTGTTAAAGATGTTAAACAGTTCAGATGAGTTCTGTAACCTATATATATGGTGAACTGTCACTCTTGGAAGCATATGGAATGGGGCTACACACACACACACACACACATTTTGGTTCGGAAAAACGGTAAGCTAGGAAATCTGGAGGGCTCATGCAGAAGTAAATTGCTGCAGCATTTCCTAGCATGTTTATTCTTCCCCATTATTAACTTTTGCTATCTTGACCATATTCCGTTATTGCTTGGCCACTTATGACCCAGTTTTCACCTGTGAAATGTTGGAGGGTACCATATATAGGCCTTCCAGTATCAGCAATGGCATGTTTGAGGGCTCTAATTAGCTTTATAGGGACTTTAATGTGTTGATCTTTATTTGTTCCTGTTCTACACTGGGTGTGCAGGGACAGTCTTCACGGAAACGTAGCGGTGTCCCCAGAGAGGACGGATATGTCACAATACTAATTCTTTGTTTCCAGCCCCGTGATGCCAACACATACTCAGTAAAGTAAACCAGTGCTAGTTTCTTTCACCAAGTTTTGCTGGATTCTGGTCACCTACTGGAATCCTGAGGCATGAGAACACATGAGAACTGATACAGATACAAATTTAATAGATTCTCCTATTAAATGTAACTGGACTATTTAAAAACCTTTTAGATTGGCCCTACAACATGGGTTGACAAATGTCCGGAGATAGGGAGCTACGCTGGTGCTCCAGGACAACTAGGAGGGCCACAGCAGCCTGACACAACCCCAGAAAATACTCTGCACTTTTTGGCCCCAAATTCCCCCTAGGGACTGTGGAGAACACTTTTTCTACCTTTTTGGCCTTCCCTGGTTAACTCTCAGATCATTCCTGATGGGGGAAAAAAAAAGCCTTCTTCTGGGCCTAAAATTACTCAGGGGGGGCAAAACCGTGGAGAGATGGCTACCCACACCCTCAGGGGTCATTTGGGATGTTTGGAGGCAAAAAAAATCAGAAAAATGGTCCCTTAGGGCATCAGGGAGCCACTAAACCAACCTTAGTGGCCTTATGCAGCCTATGGGCTACACATTCCCCATTCCTGCTCTGCAGTTGCTCAAACGATGAAGCTTGGAACACAAGCAAATGTTCTCAGATCAAATTTGTTATTTAACCAACCTCAGCAACTCTGATACACACTATTGGTTGGGAGATGGTGGTGGTGGACACAACGAGGAGGCTCCAAACTTCTTTGTTCCTCAAACTGATTCACCTTTTCCTCAAGATTTTGGTGTGACATCTCCACACCATATTATTATCTCACCGCACCTAAATAATGATTTTACCACCCAATCTATTTCTTCCCAAAATATGCTTAGCTGTGGCTGAGTAAATATCAAGAGGGTGAGGCCACTTTGTAGCTGCCCCTCCCTGCCTGGCAACATTTAAAATCAATCCACACAGTTCAAAGATACCCACTGAGCTGGGCTGGTTCAACGTTTTAAGTATTGCTTTCTGCCGATTACTCAGTCTCAAGGAGTGATGTAACATCCACTTCCATGCTAACTCATCCTGGTAGGTACTAAAAGACAGCTAAGAAAACACTTCCTTCTGAACTACTTTAAAACTGTGGTGGAATTTTAAAGCTTCCACAACAGCAGTGTTATCCCCCTTTTAGTCTCAGATTTAGCAGTATCAAGCATCTGAGAGCAAATGTTTCCAATCGGTGACTTTAACACTTTCTTTGTGCAATGATTACTTTATGTTTTCTCCAGGATGTAGTTTATACTTTGAAATTAACCTTCCCACATCCCCAAACACTGAATTGTAGAAACAGGTGCTTCTAACAAAGCTCAGAGAGTCCAGCGGTGCTTTGACCTAACATAGCTATGTGCATTAGTAAGACACAGCACCCGCTGAGCTTCCCCCACTTAATTAAAGAACCCGTATGGCAAGGAATAGCATTGACTATAAATACTTCCTGAAAGTTCCCTAACAGAGTGAAAGGAAATGAGGGGAAAATGAAATGCAGCTAAAGACAAATTATTTCAGATGTTCCTCCTTTCAAGGGCTATGTTTTTAAGGGCATCAAGGCCTGGGATGTATTGTGCAGGCTCTTTCCAAAAAAACCCACAGTGAACATATAAACAATATGGGTAAAATCAGAGACTGACTGAGGCATAAAAAGCTCTTCTTATTTCTATTTGTTTCAAGAAGACCATTCAAATTTCACTTCTGAAATCAAATGCTCTAAAAGTTTGGTTTGCTTGTTTATATACACTGCATACACACAGACACCTACATGTTTGCACATATAGAGATTAATATATATTTAAACATAATTGTGTATGTGTATACACACATCCAATATTTTTGGAACAATAAATCTTTGTGGCATCAAATAAATTAGCCAAGGGCACCACTGAATGGAATGGCCACAATCCAGTCAAAATATTTTTTGCATTGCAATCCAATGCATGTTAAAGTGTCCAAAGGTTTCTATCTTAAGCCCTTATGATTTCAAGAGAAGTTATAATCATGTTCTTAAATGCCCTGCATTAAAATCTGTGGGACATGAAATGAGATATACATCTCCTTACTGAATCCTTTGCATAAATCAAATGACAACCATTGTTTCCATGCTTCAATCAGAACTCCAATACAACTAAACTGAATCATGCCCTTATTCCATTGAAATCAAATGCCACAAGTTTCTAATGATTTCACTGCCACACTGAAGATCAATGGGGACTTAAGCACAATTCATTTTCAGTATTTTTGGAACTCAGATGTTAGCAGCAAAACCCTAGGCCCTTGTCTTTACCAGGGCAAGTAGGTTAGGGTGCACATGAAAATGTGGGGACTTTCTTTGTGCACACAAATTAATAAAGTTTCTACTGGGCTTAAAAAATAATCAAGCATTGCATGAATGCATGAACATCTCTACAAATATAACAGGGTGAATATTTCCTATAATTAAAAAGTCTGAAACCATCCAGGTGAAAATCATGTATCAGGAAGTGCAACACTACTGGTAAATTTAGTAAGATAATTTATCTGTAAGCAGTGAAAAAGTCTTATTTGACTGTGCACATGTATTCATGCTTGTTCTATGTAATGCTATACTCACGAACACACATTTATTTTACTATTTATTTCCATTATGTATGGAACTATATTATGTAGCTCATTTTGTATCTGATTAAAGTGACATTAATTTTCACTAGAATGGACACATTTCTCTCTCTCTGTCTCTCTCTCTCTCTCTCACAAACACACTCACACACACGTTAATCATTCTTTCCCAATTATACAGGTTGCATATGAAAAACAGAGCACATATGTGCTTCACCCACACATATACACACATGCTTGGAAATCTACTTTTCAAAAGTCATGAATTCTATTAGTTACTGTATTAGTTACTATTATCAGGACCTATCCACCACAAAAGTAGTAATTCTTTACTTCTTTGTTCTAAAGTAACTAGCCTAGATTTTTTTAAAGGTACTTTCTTTAAAATAACAATAGTAGTAGTAGTAATAATAATAATGTCACTACACATGACTAGTTATGCTATACAACACACTTAAGGCCATGCAGGGTGTACATGGCCTCTTTAAGTAGCGAGGCTATGTAGACCTTGCAACAAAAATAAACAAAACCAGCAACAACTGAAGCTGAAAACAGAGTGAAACTCTCCTCACATTATGCTGTATTCGTAGTTCAACTTATTTATGCATTAGCTATTGCTCCCCTCACCCAAAGTTAACAACTTTATTTGTGGGTGCATCCAGACTGATTTAAAACTCCCAGTTTTTATTTCTGTTCTTTCTGATTTTATACAGGATCAAAATAAACTGAACTAGAGAGCTGCTATAGAAAGTCTTCAAACGTCCGGGAGCTAACAGAAAATATTATGAGATAAACAAAAACTATATTGATCTCCAAAATAAAGAACAGGAAATCTGGAACATTCAGATCTTTTCAATTTTAATCAGCCTGGATGTGACTTGTGACTCAATATTTGTAGCTACTTAGTTCCTCTCTCACACACACACACACATACACACACACGTACACATGCACACACACAAACACATAAGTCTGTCTGTGTGCATATGTCTGTCTGTGTGCATATTTTATTAAAGAATAAAGCACCACATATTATGATACTTGAATAAATACAAACTTTGCAGAATCTATTCTTGTTCCTCACAATGTCAATGCAAAACTCTAGTATTATGGTAAGGCTCTCTATACCCTACTTTTACTTTACTTTACACGCTAATGCTCTCAAAGCAACTCCTCGTCCCACAGGTGGCTAAATGCTAATCATAACAAGAAGACACCAACTAAACTGGATTCAGTAAGTTGCACTAAATGTTATAAAGGAAGAGGGGAAAAAACTCAACCCACAGATGACATTTTCAGTGGCAGCTCTAGTTCCCTTACAAGTGTAGTACCATCTTGAGATTTGTTATCTTATACCTCATATGTGCATTGTCCCACTTAGACATATGCCTCCCATAAACTCTGAGTAAAGTTTGCGGGTCCAACTCTACCATTTCCCATGCTCTACTAACTCTTCTTATTTCTCCTCTCCCCCAAGTAGATTACATGTACAAACACATATGTTAAAAATGTTGGTCATGTCTTCCCATGTAAAATTATCAAACAATAATGTAATTTTTACTTCAAAGGTCTGCTACTATGCCTTCTAACTCAAGTCCTACTTATCTTTTGCCTCTTTTCTTAGTTTAAAACTAACCGCATAGCTCATGCCACTTTCAAAAAATACATTAGCGGCCTTTTCCATGTGGAATGGTGTTCTTTAAGATGATGGCACACAACAACAAGAAAGAGAAGTATCTTAAAGAACACCCTTCCACATTTCCAACTTATGGCAACCCTAAGGCATAGTTTTCTCTGGCTGAGAGTCTGTGACATGTCCAAGATCACCCAGTGAGTTTTCATGGTCAAGCAGGGAACTGGACCCTGAGCTCCAGAAGCACCTTTTTGGTGCCCTTGTGGGAAAAAAAATAGTATCTTAGGAGACAAAAGAGAACCAAGTTTGTATAAAAGTATCAGCATGCATACTGAAATGGTTTGCAGAATGACCTAAATTTGATTCTTATTTTGCAGGGTCATGTTAATCAAACCACCTCCTCGCAGCTTCAGACTTTTCACTCACATCTGTAGAATGGGAATAATAAAGCCAGCCAATCTTAGAGATATCTACTTCTTTTTCTTTTTTTTGAAAAGCAGAGGGAAATCATTATTTTAAAAGACTAAACATAATTAACAGGAAACTTACTTTGTTTTAAATCAAATTTACTAAAAAGCACATGCTTGCTCAGAAAAAGTAGTAAACAATGAAACCTCATTTAGTTTCTGTACCTGCAGCCAAAGCTTCTTCCCACCAGTAGATGACATTTTTGCATATAAATAGCTTCCTCTTGTATCTAAATCTATAAAAGATTAATTCAAAGTAAGCTAAGCAGACAGGGACAAAAATATCAATGCTGTACGTTGTTGTATGATAGTGTTGTGCTCTGTTTCCTGAAGTGTGACAGCCTCCTTGGAAAATGATGGACAGTAGAAGGATTAAATGAAAGGAATTTGTCCCACTCAAAATTATATAATAAGTTTCTGTGCACCGTTTCCTTGTGTGTAGTTTAAAGACATCTAAAATTAGGATTGCCACACAGCATAGTACCTACTGATCTTTTGTTTTCTTAATTTATGGCTAACCAATATTTCTAAGTATCAGATGAATAAGGACAAAACACAAATCAAAATATGAAGGCATGGTTTTATTATTGCAAATTACATTCGGCAGCAGACTTTCCCTGTAATTAGAGAGGAAGCTAGATTAACCTTCCTACATTCACTCTGTCCTAATTTCCTCACTTTAAGAGGAACTTTTTTCCCAACTGTCAGCTCCAAAACTTAGAACACCATCAATAAAAAGGTCATATACACAACTGTGTATCTGTGCAGAAAAACACACACACATGGAAATAAATGGTAGATAACAATGTTCAGAACAACGCACATAAAGTCTGGTTCTTGTTTCATCTCTCATCTGATTTGACTTTCTTTGAAATATTTACGACACCTGCTAAAATGCCCATATGTTTCTGCTTTGCCCACCTCTATAAATTTTCCAGACGTAAAAGGTAAATATCATAAGGTAGTACAACATCATTATACTTTGGATGGATTGCCCCCCCCCCCCCAATAGATAGCTACTGATGTCAACTTGGAGACAAAATGCAAAAGGATGTATTTGCTTATTTAAGTTTTCAAAAGTTCCCTCCATTCTTCAAAATGGCAAATTGACTCAATTTTTCTTCTAGAAAAAAGGATCCTGGAAACTGGGATTGGAGGCCATTTGCAGAATCTAGACTTTCCCTCAATATTCAGTACTCTCGTGCCTTTTATTCATGCTTATGTGCATTAAAACATCTAATAGTGTAAGAAATAAGAGTTAGCTAGCTGAACATATTGCGAAAGCCACAAATATATTTCCTGAATGTAATCCAAAAACATAAAAGAATGAATGTTGCACTATTCTCAAACACTGTACTTCACCAAAGTCCTCATGTGAGCGCATGATAATTATTTAAATATTTCCTTGTTTCCTTCTGATGCTCACCTCCCATTCAAATCGATGCCCACTTCGAGCATTCCTCCTTTCCCTTAAACTGCCACAGTCCTTGTCAAAGTAATCAGAAGGATACAAGCCCGTCCCAATGTTGCAACATCACAGAATTGTAAAATTATAAAAAATTAATTGAACATATTTTAGAACTGCCACAACTTTATTGGCTTAGCAGAAAACTTTGAAAATACACAAGAAAACTGCTGCTCCAACAAGAGTGTTAATGGGTTTTCCTATTTTTTTAAAAAAAAAAAATTCTTATTTTTGATCTTAACCAGATGATACATGCTGATATTTTCACCTAACTTTCCCAAATCCTGGATTGCATGCATGTTGAAAGCTCTGCTTCATATGCTTCTCAATTTTCAACAGAAGAAACCATGCTTAGATGTGCTGGGATGATTTTTTTTTAAAATGTGAGCATGCTATGTATTTAATGCAAACTCAGCTAAGTGATGATTTAGAGCTACTCCAAAATTTTAATGGAGTAAATTTAACTATGCATTCCATGTTCAACCACTCCCTTGGCCAATATTTATTAGATTCCTTATTGCAAAATCTAAATCCTTGATATTCACAAACTGGATTCATCTTGAGCTTAATTTGTAATGTCAAAGATCGTTTTTTGCCTCACAGCAAAATCAACTTGGGTGGCCACCAGGCGGAAATCAACACCTGCACTGGTTTTGTTGATACGCTGAAGATCATGTAGCAATCCATGTAACTCCAAAAAGGCCTAGGAATTTACCCATCTAGCCGTAGGGATATTGCCGAACTCAAAGTAGTCAGACTAAAGTAGAGGGAAAAAGACTTTTCAGATCAGGTATAAAACAGGATGCTGTAAAACGGACATTATAAAACCTCAATATGAGGTTATTTATGTGTTCTTCTACAATATGACAAATGTCAAGGAACTTTACAACACTCACTAATTTCAGTGAATAAGGACTCACAGCTTATACATATTTTTTTAAAAAAAGTAGGTCTGTAATAGATGTTTTCCCCCTTCTGATAATAAGGCACAGAATCCATGTAGTAAGGAAGTATGAATGTTTCCCTTCCTGAAGCCCTTTAGTTTCCAACACAACTAAACAAGCACCAAATGTTACGTTTAACCACATTGTTCCTAGGCTTTTTTAAAATGCTCCCAATCCTACTTTTTATTATTATTTGATTCAGGTTTCACATTTTCAGCTATTTGATCCAGTGATGGCTTGCTTAACTATGTCCTGTCAAACCACCTTAAAATTTAAGAGGTGATTAGATGCTTTACTGTAACAGATGTGCAGCCTTCTGGGGTTCTGTGCATTTCTTTTCCAAATGTAACATCATCCTGCAAAATCAGCAGGAATGATTAACTCAGTACAACCAAATCTAATAGCAAAGGCAAAGATCACTTACTATCACATCTAGCATGTGTAGCTTTACACAAATGCTCTGAAACAAGTATGTGAAAATCTCTTTATGCAAATCTGAATGCTTCAATGTGCTGTACACTTGCTTACTTGTTTCCTCAAAACCCATTTCAAAGAAACAAACCACAACTATGCACTGGAACAATAAAAATAAAAATAGAATTTCCTACCCGTAAGAGGGACTGCGATTCATCTTTTGACTTGTTATCACCAGTACCAGGATATGGCTGAGGGAGTGTTCCAGGTTTCTCTCCGCCTCCTTGGGGTACCCCCTGCAAGAACCCCTTGGTCTCAACAGGCAAGCCATAAACAGGCCGTGCAAGATGTGCAGCTTCTACATTTGGACTATCCCTTAAGGGCTTTGGCTGCTCTTGGCCAACAGACACGGTAGTCAGAAGGCCCAAACTTGTTTGGGTATAGGATGGACTTCCCCTCAAAATGTCCACTCCTCTCCATGGTGTGATGCGAAGATCGTCACTTGACCCATCAGGCCAACACTTGTCTTTCAATCCTTCCTTCTCATCCAGCTTTTCCTTCTTCACTATGCTCTCAGAGACAGGCTCTCCCATTTTTGGGTCAGCATTGATCAGGTTATAGACCTTCAGGTCCATTTTAGGTTCTTCTTTGAGAGCAGCAGTCACCCCATGGCTATCTTCTCCATTTGCTGTGGTGGCCTCCATCTCTTGACAGTGCACAGTGTTGAAGTGCTCCAGTAAGGACTGAGTATCAGCAGCTGTAAAGCTGCACTGGCGGCATTTGTAACAGTTATGGACTCTCCTAGTAGAAAAGGAAAAGAATAACAATATTATAATGCCCTCACTCAGCTAGTTCCAAGCAATCCTGTTTTCCAAAAAATTGTCATAAAAAAGGGGTTGGCATTGACTTTTCCATGGTCAATGCTTTTCAACCCTTTCAGACCAAGCTTTGAATAAGTACATATATATTTTTCTTCATGATTATGTCATAGGTTATCTTTTATTTAATTTTTCTCTCCCTGATGCTTTCTTTCTCTCTTTTTCTGTTTATCACATGCCTCCTCTTTCTCTTTTGTCTCCAAAACCTGGTAATAGTTGTTTCCATTTGAAAGAATCCACAAAGAGATGTTGCTGGTCATGACTCCCTAACAGAAGGCCAATGCCCTAAATGAAATCTAAAATTATAAATTTATTTATTTACTTACTTTATTTTCTTGCTATTTTTAAGAGAAGATTTTCTCTCAACTGTTTCGCTGTCTGCTTGGATTTTTTCTGACAAACAGCTGCAAAACCAGACAGTTGTATTTAAGCACAAAGTTTTACATCTCCTTTCACCTGTGCATTTGAGGCATTTCAATTAATATTACATTTTTAAAAATTACATTTTTAACTTACAAATGAGAACCACGTAAACATGGATCAGTTTTGTAAAGCACAGAGATTTAAGGCACTAAGCATGAAAAAATTAATTATAGATGCTGCTTTAGAGAAAGATATAGTTACATATTTTCTGTCATAGTGACGTATTACATAGTGGTCTGTGGATCAGTGTTGGTCCATTGGCTGTGAGCTGTGAGTTGAAAGAAAGAAAGAAAGAAAGAAAGAAAGAAAGAAAGAAAGAAAGAAAGAAAGAAGACAGATTGATTTGAAACCCATTGGAAAAATATAGTACCAGTCTTTGGGAAAAAACTGCTCGTCTCCCACAATCACCCTGAGAAGCACTGTAGTACACTAAAGAACTGAAAATTCTACTCTGTGAAAATTTACATTTTATAACTGAAATTACATTCTAACTGAAATAAAATTATTAATAGTGTTAAACAAATATTTAGGCTTTTCAGTTTGCACAATCTCTTCTACTTGCATAATTTAATTGATCCTGACTTTCTAGAAATCAGAAAGTGTGTTTGCAGGGTGTCCTTGTATGGGAAAATGTGAAGGTGTACAATTTGACAGAGCCTCCCTATTAGAGATAATAACACTTCTCACCAATCACAAACCTTTTTACTCCCCACCAAAGCCTTTTTGGTGTTTGGCAAACATTCTTTTTAGACATTTTTTTTCCATTTGCAGATTTCTATTTTAATTACTTTAAAGGTAAATGAGTTACTTAAGTTTCTGTTGATATATAGGAAAATGCAAAGGACAAATACAACCTTGCAAACAGTAGTATCTGTAGTGAGAAAATATTATAGAGAGTATATCATTTGTAACATAAAAATGAAAATTCTGTAAATATAAGAACTGTACTATTTCAGTCCATTTGCATCCATCTACTGATATCTGATAACTTTAAAAGAATAACAGAATATTTCCAGATGCAATTAAGACTATATTCCAAGGTTTAACACTATAACTTTTTAATTGATCTTTTTTGCTCTTTTGAAGAAGATACATCTCAGAAATGGTTTTGAGTGAGATTCATGGGCCACAAAAAACTGAAGAGGGACAGGCATCTTCTTCTACATCTAGGCTTCCCAATCCTTACCTTCCCTATGTTTTTTGATTGCTTCTCCTGTGTAAGGTTTTGATCCCAGAGGAAGAGACAATTTTCCCTTTCAACTTAAAAGCTGGAACAAAATTTATTTTAGCATAGTGTTCGTGCGCCAGGAAGGGCAGAGGCATTAATGACTGTTGCAAGTCTTGCCACCCTCTTGGCATGCATAACTTCCATGCACTGAAGGGATCTTTGTATGGCTGCTTATGGGACCCAACCATAAGGTCTGTATATCCTGTTTTTTTCTCACATGGGAAAAACACAGATTGCCTAACAGCTGATTCAAAGAAGCCTTCCAATGCATGTTAGTCAGACTGAACACCACATTATCACAGACACATGCAGACTTCAAGCACATGGATATGAGTTTTTCATCACCTAAGTACCCATCTGTTGGCTGAAATACATTATTTGATCAGTATAGCATAAACAACCTCATGAGAAAATATACTACTCTAGCACTACACAATCTTCATGCAGAATACCAACACTACACAACACAAGTCAATGACTGGAGGATGTAGTACAATGCCCAATGCACAACACTGCTGTGTGCGCAGCTCCTCTTCTGCCACTGTCCACAGAATCCATCTATTGTGCTATGATGAATAATTCAGCCAACATATATATGCCACTAATAGGATGCTGGCCATTAATGTGACATCACTATATTCAGCCAATCAAATGTTCACCATAAAATGCTTCATGCCCACATCTCATTGCAAAACAGACTGAGATGTAAATATGGTACTAATGAATTTCATTAAAAGACAGAAATTCTTTAGCACCATATTTAAATTTATATAGAAATTAGAACTCCTACATAAATTATAGAATTTATGAAGATACTTGTGATGCAAGCTATCATTTGTAGCTACCTTACTGCAAGCTGGAAAGGGAAAAAGATATTTTATATAAGCATATATGGAACTCAAAATCATTCCGATGATTCCCAAGGAAGCTATCTGTTTAGCCCCTCCTGCTGCCTGCCTCCTGTGTTTGCCTGCTTAAATATTAAATTAAATATTGCTGAATTGGGGAAAAAAAGCTGACATCAGCAAGTGAAGTAGCTAACTAGTGACATCTAAAATAGTTCTAATTGTTTAGAACTTAGAATATGTGGGAATTATAGAACAATGAGACCTGCAGGTCATGAACATATGCAAAAACAAGATGTATAATATGACAAGTGGAAACTCATTTATTACTTTTTGTTGGAATTGTTTTAAGGGGTAATACTTGTGAAGTGTTTTCTTTATTGTGAATCAATTTATTTGGAGACTGAAGCATTTAGATTTAATGCTTAAATGTCAAAGATATTGTTAACCTTTGATACATACATAATAAACTGCCTAGGGAACAGACATTCCATTTTAATTGTCTAAAAAAAATTGTGTTGGCTGCTGCTAACTTTGCCCCATTCAACAATGTATCATTCATTCAAAAACCAAAAACTTTAAAAGAGTACCAGAGAGTTCTCTGAAGGAAATCTGTTTATTCCAAAGGCAGTTTGCTTTGTGCGGGAAACAAATCATATTTGTTCATTTATGGACCTTCTTACATTTTTAATGAGACTTTTAAAAAAAGAAAACCAAGAGACCAGCTTGAGTGTTACCTTTCTCATTCCACTATGGAATATGAAAAAAGGAGGTGTGAAGGAGGGAGCAGGGGTTTGGATCATTCATGAAACCTTCAGCTAAGAAAGCTGAGAAAGTACCTAATATGCAATCTCCAGTACAGCCGATTTAAGTGTCCCATATACCTTAGAATAACACACATGCCTATTTTTATTCAAGCAGACCATGCAAAGTACTGTATTACTGAACTATGTAAAACACATGTTCCCACATTGGAACAATATGTTGCCAATTTCCTGTGTATGCCATAGAAACAGAACACTTTTTATGAGCTAACATGATACTGTTTTATTAGCATTACAGTAGCGCACAGACTTCCCAGTCAGGATCAGGACCCTGGTGAGCAAGGCTTCAGAATAAATTGGACCAAGGGAGGGGGGAAGCCCCTGCCCTTTCCCAAAGCAAGTCTGCAAATCCTTATTCTTAAAATTCATGTAAAGACTGTGGCTGTGCACAAATGGCCTCTCCACCCTATTTTGGGGCAAAGAAAAGGGGGAAAGGAGGCAACTTTATTAAGTTTCTCCAAAGAAGAATAGAAATCTCCAAATCCCAGTTTTGAGAAAAAGGTAGGGTATAAATAAAGGCAGTAACAGTAATGACAGCCAACATTGTGTAGAGTTTGGAGTGTTGGACTAGGACACTGGAGACTAGGGTTTGAATCCCTGCTTGGCCATGGAAACCTACTGGGTGGCTTTGGGCAAGTTACACTCGCTCAGCCTCAGAGTAAGGCAATGGCAAACCGCCTTTGAACAAATGTTGCCAAGCAAACCCTCTGATAGGTTTACCATAGGATTGCTGTAAGTCTCAAACAACTTGACGGCACACAACAACAGTAATACTAACATTTGTTGTTGTTATTATTATTGTTACATTCTATCATATATATTTTATATATATCATAGAATATGATGACGATGACGACAAGCAGTTTCTCAGAGCTGCAGCTCATCACCAGCAGTTCTTGCAGCACAACTTCATTCTTTATGTCCTAAAGTGTCGGGCTGTGTGTGTGTTGTCAGTGAAAACTGCAACAGCAGCAATTTTGTGCTGACTAGGCTATCCATCCTTTTGCACGTTTGCATCCTCCAAAATATCACTGTACCGATTGTCGTTATGAGACACTGAAGAAGAAAATCTGGAGAAAATTCTGCAAAAGTGGCCTCGTACTTCTGAGCAGGTATGAAGACAACCAGTGTGGTATTGCAGTTTGTGCACTGGACTATGACCCTGGGGACTAGTCAATTCCCTGCTCAGTCATGGAAACCCACCTGGGTGACCTTGGGTGTGTCACACACACTTTCCACCCCAGAAAACCCTGTGATAGATTCGTTGTAGGGTTGCCATAACTTGAAAACAACTTGAAGGCACACAACAACAACAACAAAGCAGAAAAATTTGAAAACAACTTTTCTCAGAAAAAGAAATGTTGTTTCAGTTCTAGTTGTCTCTTCGTCACATTCAGTGACTTTTCAGAGTCCTCTAGACCTTACATTTTTCATTATGGATGAAACGTTTTTCCAGTGTAAATGCTAACCGTGCAAATCGTTTCTCACAAGCCCTGTACTTTTAGGATGATACTGTGTCCACCTTTACAGAAGGAGTAGAGCAAGGGTGTTCAGCAAGATCTGATCTATCCTTCTGTTTCCTGCTTCTTTTCTATGTCCTCTTTGAGGCTTCATTTTTGTTGTCCCATTTAGGATCTTTTCTTGTCCTAATTTTTTGTGGTCGTGGTGGTGCTGAGCTTATCTTCTATTTCAAATTGGCTGATGAGTGTATGCTTACTGTTTTTATAACACATCTTTCCAGATTCCTGGCTGGCCAGGTTTTCTAGTCTGAGAAAGGACTGCAGAGGAGCAGTTAGTTACCTCATGACATCATCTCCAAGGCACTAGGTGAAGTGCAGGAAGCCAAGGAGGTTCTGCGATGCTGGAGAATTGCTCACACAGTAGAAGATAGGATATGCACAGTATTTGCGCTCTTTCACAAGTAAGGTAAGCACAAGAACCCTAAATACTACCTTTGAAAATGTCTCTCAAATTTTCTTTTCCATTCAACACATTTTTTGAAACCATGTTTCCTCAGTCAGTCTAAATGAAAGTGTTTAAGGAAAAAACATTGATTTTTCTTTTTAAACATCATCTCTAGTTCTTGTTTAAACCTTTTGATCAGATGTTTTTAAAAAATATGATTTTCATCTTGAAATCTGTAGATTCTTTGTTCTCAAAAAGGCCTGAAACAATTTTTTTTCCTCTCACTCTCAGAAAGCTCAGTTTGACAATTCCAGGTACAGTTACACATTTGTATTAAACAATAAAAAACTAAAAAGAAGATTGTGAAGTAATCTAATATTTTTTAAAAATATCTCTCTAATCAGCTGTGTACATGTATGCACACACACACAGAGAAAGACATTTTTGAAAAGTTTTGTCTTCAAAGTAATTTTGGCTATACAGAAAGGAAGAACTATGGAAACAGTATCTAGACAGAACTGTCTGAAAAAACAAACATATCATATGCTTTTAGGGGTTAAACACGTGTAAATATATATGGAGTAAATGTTGGTTTATTGTGCCAAAAGGTTTGTAAAACTCCAGCCAAGATTTTTTTGAAGCTCAAGAGACTAATTTTAGATTCCCCAAAGCATATTTAGTCACCTAAATAAGTGGTGTGATTTCTTTTCCAACAGTATTATGTACCATTGACGTCAATGGGAAAGATATGACGCTCATTCCTTTTGAAAACAAGACCAATAACCAAAAGATCTAAATCTGAACTACACAGTCTAAAATTCCACTCGAGGGAATTTTTTTTTTAAAAAAACTATTATCTTTTCCTGGGAAGGGCCATCTTAATTTAAACACATGAAAACATCAGTTAAAGTGCTCAAAACAGGGGAATCTTCTCAGTCACCTGAGAGATTTTAAATCTAAGAACAGACGCTGAAAGCATGGTCAAAGTGCTGTGTGTTTAAATTTTCCAATATTGCCCAGAGCTGCCCTAATAAAAATGAATTATAATACCACCTAAGACATAGAAGCCACTTTTCATCTTCAAAGCTGTTTACAATAATTAACTAATTAATCCTAACAACACCCCTATGGATCAAAAGGGGGAGGGGAATTTCTTGCTGGAGCTTGTAGCTTGTGTGGGCCACAGATGTTAGTTAAACATGAGCAAAAGGCACCATTATTTTATGGGCTCCTCAGATCTAGTCAATACAGATGACTGTTGAGCAATGTCCAGGTGCTTTCCACTTTTATCTTAACTTAATGCTTTACAGTAGCAGTCTTGCCCTTTTTATCTCTTGGTATAAAGGTAATAGATCCTGTCTGATCTGGAAAGCTAAGAAGACTCTGTACCGGTTAGTACTTGGATGGAAGACCACTAACAATACCAGGCACTGTAAGCTATAGTTCAAAGGTAGAACCTGGCAAAACCACTTGTGAATATGTCTTGTCTTAAGAAAGCCCTATGAAATTCATGAGTTGAGAAATGACTTGAAGGCACATACACATACATTTATTCAGCCTGTTCTCAACATATTCTTGCATTTCAGAAGTTTCTCCATGTTATAGCAAGCCAATACACACTATTTTTTTTTCAGCTAAAAGGCTCAACAATGACTGACCTTGCCTAATTTCTCCCTCCCAAGGGAAGCCAAGCTGGCTCCTTCTTTTTCAGCTTGCAGCCAGGGGTCAAAACTGTATTTTTTTTCCTCCCAGCCTTTGTTTTTTAAAAGTGTCTATTTATTTTTCATAATCTTGTGTTAGAAGAATGTTTTAAATAAACTCATTAGACTTCACTTGAAGGCAAAAGGATGCAAAACAAATACCATATTTGCTGGTGCATTAGACACACCGACATATAAGATGCACCCCACTTTCAAGGAGTATTTTTCAGGAAAAGAAAATTTAATTCATTCCCCAGTAACAGGAAGGAAAAGAGTGTTGCAGCAGGAGAGGAGGGGAATCAAAAGACTGCTGCAGCAGGAGAGGACGGGAATCAAGAGAGTGCTGCACCAGGAGAGGAGGGGAATCAAGAGACTGCTGCACCAGGAGAGGAGGAGAATCAAGAGAGTACTGCAACAGTTTTTCTTGGGCCCTACGAAAGTCACAATGCACAGAAGAGGAGGAGAAGGTAAGGAGTGCTTCACCTGGATTCCACTACCCCTTCCCTTCCTGTTTGCTTGGGCAAGGAGAACTTTGGCTCCTGGTTCATTCCCTATGTTTTTAGCGTTACTGTATTTGCTAGTGTATAAGATGCACTCCATTTTCAAAGGGTATTGTTTAAGAAAAAAGTGTGTCTTATACACCAGCAAATACGGTACATCCCATGAATGAATGAATGGTAACATAAAGAAAGTAAGTTATGATAACTCTTCAAAACAGAGGAAATCAGCCCCAAGTCTATAAAAGTCAAGAAAAGAAGAAAAATGCATTTTGTTGATTCGTTTGCTCGGTTGGTTGGTTATTTTTTTGGAAGCAAAATCAGGGGCTACCTGTTCTTACTCCCCAGAGGTGATAACCTTGGGTGTCCTGAAAGATCACACCCTCCTGCTCAGACGTGGCCAGGTTTTAAGAATGGATTAGGGAGTCTAATTCTCTCAGCAATTGGCCTAGGCCATGAAACCAGTGAACATGACAGACAGGATCTTCTCTATAATGGCACCACATCGTGCAAAAGTTTTAACAAACACCCCTTTGATTTTTTTTCCACTGCCAGATGAAAACTTTTCAACATTATTTTAACATGTACTAGTTGTGTATTCACTGTGCATCAGACAATGACTCAGGAGACCAGGGTTCAAATCCCTACTTGGCCATAGAAAACAGCTGGTGATCCTTGGCAAATCACATGCTCTCAGCCTCAGAGGAAAGCAAAGGCAAACCCCCTCTGAACAAATATTGCCCAGAAAACCCCATGACAGGTTTGCTTTAGAGTATCCATATCTTGGAAACAACTTGCAAGCACACAACAAACAATTATTTTCTACTGTTGCCATTACTGCATTATATTTTAGACTGCCGTGGAAGGGCGTAAATTTTATTGTGGTAGAGTATTCAGTATACTTGCTTCACATGAGTTGTGATTTATGTTTTTAGTTTTGCGAAGCTGGCTATGTTCCCTAAGGGGAATAAAATCATTTGAACAGGACTGATTCAGAGGTCCTAGAAATATTCTGGCAAATCTGTCCACTAGAGTCTAACTCCAATCAAAGCTGTGCAGATGCTTCCCAGCCACTGAGGATGTTTGACTACAACTACCATCACTACTGGACCATTAGCTATGTTGATTCATAAGATGAGATTTGATACCCATCCAACACCATCTGGAGAGTTAACATTGGGAACCACTGTGCTACTGCTTTTTCTAAACAACTGTCTATAGCTTGGAAGAACCACTTCCCACTTTGACAAATAGAAAACTATACTAGTTTTTCTTTACGTATAGGTACTTAAAATCCATGGCTCAGTGGTAGATCACATGCTTTATATGCAAGAGATTCCAAATTTAGTGTCCAGCATCTCAAATTAGAAGGCTCTCAGGCAGCAGGGATGGTAAACATCCTCATCTGGAACTCTGTAGTTCTCCTCCCATTTGGAGAACACTGTAATAAGTCACACATACTAATGCTCTGACTCAGTAGCCATATTCACTGAAGAATGATAAGCCAGGATTCTTGAGAATATGGCCCCATTGTGAACAAAGTGCTTCTGGAGCAACACAGGCACACTTTGGTCCTCTGTGCAAGTCAAAGAGATTGGTTAGCATGCTACCCAAACTGGAGACTGTGGCTTTTTGGTCTCCGTTGTAAGTCAGAATTATAAAGCAGGGTTCAGCTTTGGTTTACAAAATCTGGCTTACTTGGAATTGACAAGCCAATATCACCAGTTCTGACAATATGCTAAACAGCCTTTCTTCCTTCATTTACAGGTCATGCTACCAGGGAGAGGCAAAGTGGGACCAAATGGACTTAATGCCAGTATTTGATAAACTAGGCTTGACCAAAAATTCTGGTTTATCCTTCTGTGCAAATGGAACCACTATAATCAGTTCTATATACTCATTCTTGGATTCTGAAAGCATGGTTGCTTCCTGTCAGAGTGTGAGGAAGAAAAGTTTTCAGTGCCCATTAGCACAAAAACTGAGTACAATTGTGGGAAAGAAATTTCAGAGCAACAGACTGGAACACACTGCCATGTGCTCAGTTCTCCCACCATAAGCAATCAGATTTAAGCCATCTAACTTCAGATGGATCATGGCCAATCCTTCTGTCACTGGCGTATCTTCGATATTTAGGCCATAGCGGCTTTATTATTCATTTTTTTACTGGACTTGGAATTAAGAGGTGTGATTACTAAGAACAGCTAGTCTGGAAAATATGATGCTTTCCAGCAGCTGAACACTGCATTCAAAACCCATTTTATTAAAATTAAAAAAAAAATCTCCTACTTAATAAATCCACATTTAACACAAATAACATTCTCCAGAGGAATCCTTGGATGTAATTGCAGCTACAGCTACTTTCATATAGTAGCTATAGATCTGATCTGTTCCAAGAGTGTATTGAAGTATTACAGTTTTTCCATGCCTAATTAAAACAGCAGGGAATCCTTAGAATATCATCACTTTCTATGTTCTACTGCCTTTGTGGCCTGGTGCAAACAATGATGCTGCTAGTAGTCTTCACGGACAGCACAGAGCAGAGGCAGGCAACCATGGCCATCCAGATGTTTCTGGACCATAATTCTCCCAGTTCTGGAGAATGAGGCAGAAACATACATACACCTTACACCATTATGTGAGTCAAGATGTTTCCTTGTTCACAGAATGGGGAAGGCACTAGTTCAGCTATATACTAACTCAGTTCATTATCTCTGCAGGGCAGAGAAGCAAATACCTTCCAAGAGCTACCAGGTTATGCCTCTCAGAAGTTAACCCTTGTCTCCAATTTTACACACACACACACACACACACACACACACACACACACCAAAAGAAACATTTCTGACATTACCTGACTTGGGCAGGGTATGATTAGGAGGATATGCACCACTCCCTTATCTTGTTCCTCTATCATCTAAACAAACAAACAAAAATACCCAACATCCCACCCCAAACCTCTTTGATAGGAAATCTGTACTCATGTACACACCCACAGCCACTCTGTTTTTCATTTTTATTTTAATTTTACCTGTAGTGTCGAGAAATCTCCTCTTCCACCTGAGTGACAAAGTCACATTTGGTACATGAGTGTTCTTTGCTTTCTTTGACAGTCAGCGGTCCATCCCCCCCTTGCAGGGCATTTGCTTCTTGCTTGACTTCAGACACCTGGGCTTCATGTGTGGTTTCATAGTGAAGCAGGAGAATGTCTACATCAGGGGTGGAGAAAGAGCACTGGTGACACTGGTGCTTGACTCTGGAGCCTCCTGGCATCCCAGGGGACAAGTGCAAAAGCAAGAGAGCACAGTGGGAACAATTACTTTTCCTGCAAGCAAAAGGATAAGTAATTTCTCCAAGGTGCTTTTCTGGACTACAGAGGCCTCGAGGACAAAACTGACAGTGCTTAATGGTACACTTGTGAATGTTGTGTAGCTGCTGATAATGATGAAGAAGAGGCCCCACCACTATTATATCTGGGCCATGGCTCTTAGAGTACCTAAAATCACAAAACTGACAATTGTAGCTTGTCACCACGTTGTCCTCCACTCCTGAGCTGGAAAAGTCTTTCTTTTTGGCCATGCTAGAGCCCTTCTCAGTCTTTGCTGCTAACTCTCCATCTGCATTTTTTGCTAAGTCATTATGATTAATGACCGAGCCCCTTGAGAGCTTGTCATTCCGATCTGGGTGAAGGCCCCCTGCCTGGCTCCCCCCGTGATGCTTGCTGTAATGGTCTAACAGTTTGAGTGAGCTGGATGATTCACAACTAAAGCTGCAGAATTTGCACCAGTAGTAACTGGAGGCATCCGTACCGTTTTGTCTTGAGGATTCAAGAGGCTTGATGGGCACCGAATAACCAACCGGAGTGTCATCTCCAGCTTTTACGGTGATCTTGTCCTGCCATTTTCCCAAATCACCAGCCTCACAAGATCGAACAGTAGGACTGGACTTGCTCGAGTTCCTCTCTGAGGCTTTGCTGGTTTCAGAGGCAGGAAGAGTAGATTTTATCTTGTTTGGATGGGTCTGCAAGAAGTGTTGCTCCAGCTCTGTTGACGAATTGCCCATGTAGGTGAAGTTGCAGAACTTGCAGCGGAAATACTTGGTGTTTCCCTGGCAATCTGGAGTTTTGCGCCCAATGCCAATGAAGGTCCCACCTAAAGTCACCTATAGGAGATGAAAGGGAAAAACATTAAACCACTGAGAAATTAGTGTTTCCTATGAAAGGAACAAAAGAAAGACCATCAATACAATACAAACTCATGCTCACTGTGAAACAAATTGCTGTGAAACAGAAGTGTCCAAATTATTCAGTCATGCCAAAAATACCTCCTTACCATTTAATACACAGTTTTGGAAGAGCCTGGGACAACACTTTAAAGAGGAAAGCAGCAGAGAGAGCAAAATGTTTCATTGAAATATGAGTCCCACATATCCTTTGTTGCACAAATATACATTCTACCAGTTTAGAGAAAAGATAGCATGGATTTGATGACTTCCTTATTATTAGCCTGTGCTTTTCTTCATTCCTAAGAACACTACACATCAGACCAAAGGTCCATCTAGTCCAATAATCTGTTTGAACAGTGGCCAGCCAATTGCCTGTGCAAGAAGTTTCAGCAGCACTGAACTGCCATCTCAACTGTCTGCAAACCTTCGACTGGACAGGACTTTAGAAAAAGGCAGAATTGAAACAGAAAGTTTCTCCATGTCATGATGGAGATGTGTTTTGTTTGTTGACTGCTTATCTAATTTCTGAAATTCCCCTTAAACACGTAAAAATCATAAAGAGGTACCTTGGACCAAATCACTCTGGCAGTAAGAGAGACTTAATTAGAAGCTAACTCCAGCCAACTGCAAGTTAAGTGAAACAAGTTAAAACTAATTTTAGCCCCCAGAAAGTGCCACACTGTGTGTATTAGAGTGCTAAAGTTTCCTAATGTAGATGCCTCTTAAGAAAGAACTATAATTTAGCAAAATATAGAAAACCCACAATAGCAAGGGACAGAGAACTCATGTCATGTCCAGAAAACATTACATCACTAGGAATTTATTGCTTAACTATTCTCATGATCTGATGAAAACATCTCACAGAAGGACAGAACTCTAGTTTCTTCAATGTATGTTAATGAAATCTTAAGCTTTCAGAGAAAATAGTTTGACACTTCCCACAAGTGTGCCACACCTGCCTTGTGACACTGAAACAACACTCTCTGCTCTTAGACATCTGGGCTGCAATCCTCCTAGGTCTATTAATCACAAAAATCCTATTCTCATCAAGGGGACAACACTCATTGCAGGATTATAGCTTGGTCTGTAAGCCAAAGAAGGAGGTAGGGGTGGTAAGGAGTGTGAATGGAAAATAAAGAGGCGGAAACATCTTCATAATTATAATGTCATCATTGCTTTATTTCTTGTACTGAGGCTGTAGAGATGTGCACAGTGTCCAGTTTTCAGAAACTAATCCTTCAGAAACACTCAGTCCACATCAAAATCCACCCACTGGCTTCTCCAGTTTTCTCCTTAGTCAGTAGACAAAGGGAGACTGAGATTCAGCAACTGCACCTCTCCAATTTTTTATTCTTTACTGAAAGACCATACATCTTCCACAGGCAAATATGCACCATAATGGAAGAACAGATTTTCATCTCCTGAACCACAAAATAACTTACTACTATTCTGGGTGATTCTTTCTTAATACTTTCAGCACATAAAGTTATGGCTTTCGCTTGTCCTATGCCAGAAAGCATGAGATCTCTTTTTGCTTCAGAACTGAACCATATGAAAAGATTCAGATGCAAAGAATAAGCAGTGTAAACACTTTAAAATGCATATAATATAAATGCCTTTGGGCCATTTAGCTGTCAAAAAGACAACGCTTATGTTTGAGCAAATAAATTGTTAAATGACATGAGAAAAAAAGTTGATTTTAGCCCTTTCTGTTTAAGTAAACATAATTCCAAATAAACTGGTTAAGAGGGGATTTTTTTTTCCACTCTAGAGTTAATAAAAAGAATATTCCAAGTAACAGCCAAAAAACAGTCACTGGAGATGGAATAAACCAGGTTTGCAAGGGGCTTGCACTCTTAATAGTGAGATGCTGGCACCAAGAGATTTAAAAGTTTAATGGCTCTGTCCAAATATTTTTTTATTTTAGCCTCAGAGGCCAAAGATAGAAGACAGAAGTCCTGAGGTCAGATCCTGACACTCCCTGTACTAGCAAGGACATTTGGTTAGAGGAGAAAATAGTAGTCAATATATACTGAGACACTCTCACAATAGCCAAGAATCCTTCATGTGCTGGAAATCAACCCAGAAAGAACTGCATACCCTTCAACATTTCACAGATGAAAACTGGACATATGCGGCCAAATATCATCAGAATATGGTCAAGAAGGCAAAAGTTGTTAATGAGGAAGAACACACAAGCTACCAGAATCTATAGCAGTTTGCTTCTGCTTGGGACCATAAAGAAGAATAAGACTCTTCTCTCCTTACAGAGCTGACTGAGCACAAATTACTTTTGCACTTTGAACTCAGTTTTCAAGTAACAGAATTAATCTGAGAATTAAGGGGAAAAGTGAGAGGAAGAGAGATAAATTGGGGCATTTTAAAGGCAGCTGAAATGGGGGGGGGGGCTAAAAAAGGACCAATTAGCACTATCCTTGCCAAACTGAGACACGGAGGGTATGGAACTGATCCCATGGCACTGACTGACACTCCCACATCTGCTACACTCTCTTTGCCTGAGCAAGTCATTTCTGAGAGAGGCCCTTGAGGCAATCTCCCTTTGAGGGATAATTTCTCATCAACTTCTTGAACAAGAGGCTTCTTTAGGCAATTTCTTGTGTGCTTAGCGAAGTAGACCCCTTACTGATTGTTCACTGCTTGACATAGGATATTTCCATCCTACACTGTTATAGTGCTATTATTCCACTTTCAACAGCCGGTGGAATTCCGGGACTTGTAATTTACTGAGGCCAAAGAGCTCTCTGGCTGGGAATTATAAATGCCCCTCCATAAACTGCAAACCCTGGGATTCTATAGGATGTTGAAAGTGGAATAATAGCACTGTAACAGTGAAGTATGGAAAGACCCCAACACACCTGGCCACATCAGACATGTAGGCAATATGAAACATGAAAGTAGTTAATAGGCCATAGATCTACAGGGAGGAGAAACAGAGGGTATCTTGCCCAAAACAAACACACACATATGCCAAATTGGAGATAGTACTGATATTACTTCAGTAGAAATCAAAAACAGGAAACAAAAATCAGCTGAACTATTTTGTACTCTGCACTGAAGGCCTAGGGTAATCAATCCGGTTTCTTCTTCATGTTTTGGACCATGCCCAATGGTCACAAATTACAAGAACTGTGGCTTGTAACATCCCAATCATAGAAGAAAGTGAGATATAAAACAATCAATCAACCGAACATTTGAAGGGCTAAAGGCTGCTAACTTCTGGCTCAGAGTGAACTATAAATTTAGTTGTTTCTTATTTCATTGTCAATGCAACCCTGTGAAATGGGCCACCTCCTTAATCCACATTCAGAATGGATGTGCAGTGCATATCTGCAAACTTCTTTATCCTCACCAATAATTCCAAGCAGGAAGATGGAGGAGATGGTTACAGGGTGAACACAGAGACTGGATGATTTTTTTTTCCTTTTCAACTGCCATCTGAACATGGCTAGCAGCTGGCAGGGAGAATTCCTACTGCCACCAGTAAGAACTTTGTTCCTTCCAAGGGGCCATAGCTGCATGGGAGAGAGGACTGTATCATAGCTGGACAGGTAAGAGATAAGATTTCCCTTCCTTATATAGGAGAGCCTCAACAATGATTACAACCCACACTAAGTGAAAGTAATTAATTAAGGGAAGAGAGTAGAGAAATAGCTGCATACTATGCAGTAACTGTAATTAGTAAAGAAACATGAGATAATTAAACTAGTAAATATGAGAGAAGTGATTCATTTATCCTACATATTTGTTTTACACCAACATTCTGAGAAACTGTAGAGCATAAGGAAGCATTTTTGCTATTTGTGCTTTGTTTCTCTGTGTTTTAATTAGTACTGCTTTACTCCTGAACCCCTAGCAGAAAAGGAAGACAAAGAAATGTGAGCTGCCCAAGAGCACATTTTCACTAAAAACCTTAAGGCAGTTTGAACTGCTACGGTACCTCCATCCAGGAAATCCTGGACAGTGGGTTTAGAAGGTTGCTGGAGCACTTTGCTAGACTAATTCCCAGAAAAATACCCTAATAATTGAGCTGACTTCAGACTTGTTCAAAGGTGTTAGCACAGAAGTTCTCAAAGTGACAGGAGCAGCTGGTGGGGTTTCTAGGTTGGTGGTCTGTTACTCAAACAGGTGTGAACCATCTCTGAGCTTCTTGCTGTTCATTCATTTAACTGGTTGCTTACCTTGAAGAGTAACACCACAGTCTGAAGTTTTGTAAGGCCATGTTAAAATCCTGTTGGTGTCCCTGAACCACCTGCCAACTGATAAAGCAAAAGCTGCTGAATACTTCTCTGGCCAGCTGAACACATGCCCTACAGTCTCTATGAGAGTCAATCCAGATGCACTGAGCAGTATTGAAAGCCCTGAAAAACACATTAGCCTAAATTTGGTTGCTATCTACACCCTGAGTAGACCCACTGAAACAAAGGAACTTGCATGGACATTAATTTACTAAGTTCTCTTTCATTCAAAGGATCTACTCCAGCTGAAACCAACAACTCAGCTTAGTCTGTTGAAATCTATGATGTACCAAGATTTTTTTAAAAAAGAAAATTATATTGTATAGGTTGTTGGGTATTTTCCAGAATTACTTATCAGAGTACTTTATTAAAGGTATTTGGGGAAGAATTGCAAGAAGAATCAAAGGCAGTTTAATATAGGAAGCCTGGGAAATGGTGGTCCTTAATAGAAGTCAGTGAGCACCACTTGCAGATTTGAAGGGAAGTGTTAAGTACCCTGCATTGTGCTTTGAGGTTGACTGTCCACCAACATAATTCTTTCAGAATTGCTGTAATATCACTCTACCCAAACCTCCTAAAACCATTTTTATACCTCCTGCACCACAATTGGGAACAGAGAGGAACACTGGCCAGTCACATCTCTAGAAAGTTCGAGGGGGCTGTTTTACATCTTAGGGTGGCTCTTATTTTTTTCTAAAACTGGAAACATCCAATTTGGGAGTGGGGAGGGGTTTCAAAAGTGAAGTCATGTCTGGTTTGGAAAGGGGACTCCCAGAATCAGAACAGTCCACAGGGGGATAGCTCGGACTGGCCAATCACACTTCCTATAGGTATCTGACCAGTGTTCAAACCAAACTAATTTGGGGGAGTTGGGGTCATGGGAACAGCTCTGTAGGGTCCAAAGGATCTGCTGAAGCTCACCACTCTGGACCTTGTCCTGTCTGAACTAGGCAAAGAGCTATGGCTGGCTCCATTTCCTCTCCATACTGCTTGCCTTCATAGCTGAAAGTGAGAAACACAGATACTCCTCCTTCACTTTCCCAAGTAGACATAGTTTTGGAGAGGAATCTTGCATGATTAAGATTCCCCTCTTCCTCCCCAGGGTGAGATATAAAACCATTCTTCCCTAGAACAGCAACACACTTATCCTTAAAGGGGTCTCATTCCAAGAATCAATGCATCAAATTATTTCCCTGAAATGATAACTAAATAGCACCAACACCCATCAGTGGCTTCCACAGTAATCTACAGATGTCTCAACAAGCTGTGTAATTATCAGCTTTTGGTGCAGACAAATTTGAAGAACACAGAGCAAAAGGCAATGAAAAACTATGGCTGGAGCTGTGGAGCTGGAGGATTTTTTAATGAAAGATAGCTTCCTTTTCAGCCATTCAACTTCAAATAATAAAGAGTTCAAAACAAAAAATCATTAAAGTAGAAATAATGCTAGACCACTCTGAATATTTTCCTTTATCTCATTTTCAAAAGTCTAGCAAAAACAAAGCTAAAAAAAGAATTAACAAACAATACTGCAATATTGTTTCACTTTTGTTTTTCTTTTTGTTTTTTTGAATTACAATGATTACTATCACTGTTTTTTAACAGAAAAGTTGGCTCTGTGGATTTCTGGGATTCAGGGTTCATTTAATTTTTCGTTTTCATTAGGCTACATTGTCTATAGTTACTTTGAAAATACAGTATCACTTATAGCTGTATTATATCTGCATTGGAACTACAAATTCTTTATCAATTATACCTTCTATTCACCTTTTCGTATTCACTAAGATTCACTTACCATCAACTAGTTCCACCTGTAAATCAAATAAGGCATTGATTTAAACAAGGTTTCTGTCTTCTACTGAAAATCTTCACCAACCAGATTATTTATAAAACATTTATATTCATCTATAAAATATACACAGATTTTTTAAAAAGAATGAGTCATGTATTCTCCAAAAATAAATTCTCATAACTATTTTTACCCTGCGCACCTGGTTGCCAATGTAGCCTGGATGCACTTAAAATGAGAATTGCGGAAAGGCACGCAACCAGCATTGTGAGAAAATGTCAGGGAAAGCCCAGACATCCATGAGGGAATATTCCAGCGATTTAGTTCAACTGAATGACCATGTCCAGAGTAAAAAAGGCATGTGAAATTGCAAGACTCAACTCTTCCAAAGAGACAGGCCCATATATTTCATTATTAGTTAAAAGAGATAAACACCATGATACTGAAGTGGCTAAATATAGTGCCAATAACCCTGGAGAATTAAGAATGCCATAAAGAAAAACATTTGTAGTGAATTGTGTTCTTCTCACATTACTGCTATTTACAAGAAAAATAAGACTTGTGACAGGGAAACTGAATGACAACCCATTCCTGGCTCTTGGAACCCACTCCTGCCTCTTCTTGTGAATTACCGGATGCAACTGCATTGTCTGCCAAACGTGCAACTTTGTGGTTGGTTTTAACTTTAGATTGAAATCCAACACATGTCTCAGCTGTCAAAAAAAAATGGTCACATTCAAGCAACCAGAATACCCGTCTTCTTTCAAATAGTTATAACATATATTGTGGAACACCTGGATTTCATTAAAAAAAAAAAAAATCATCTATCACTTACTACCACGATCACACTTTTGAGCATAGCAGAGAAACTGGAAAGGGCAGCATTGCGAAAGCTGAGCTGCAACTGCTCATCTTCCTTGTTATAAAAACATTTGCTTATTCATTTGTACTGCCCTCCCTTTCAATTGTCCTCACCTGCACTATGCATCTTCATCACACTGAGGTATTTGCGTGTCTGTGGGCTAAACTACACTCTAAATGGTAAGCACAGCTCTTCTGCTAGAGTAACCAGGCCAATCTCTATGCAAAACAATACAGGGACACAACCTGACATAGGAGTAACAAACAAAAAACAGTAGGAAACCATTTCAGTTTCCTTGAACATTCTGTCACAGACCTTTGCTACAAAGCAAAGAATGTCGAAAGAGTGATTAGACAAAGCAACTGCTCATTATAATTCATTAGGAGTATTTCACCAGTGTTTTGAACCAAGGCAATGGCTTGTTTCATGTGACACCATTTGCATTATTTTGCTTACCTAGCGCCAGAATATTTGTGTTAACAGTAATATTTTGGTAAATGGCTACTATTAATATAAGGCACCTATCCCTGTGCACGTATTCTCCTTCTGACCTCAAATTCTATGATCCTTTTCTCAACAATGTATGATATCTATCTATCTATCGATCGATCGATCTATCTTCACAGAGACAGCCATATATATATATATATACACACACATACATATACACGCAAACGCACACACTCACACACACTAGCGTATTTACCCAGCGTATTTACCTGTATTTACCCAGTGTTGCCCAGGATTTTATTTTCCTCTTAAGAACTCACCAAACTTTCTTCTCCAGTACATGTACCTTTTCCCCATATTACCCAATCCAATCTGTATTCAGAGTTGCTAACATACAGAGGTTGGCTTCCTGAGGGAATGCACTGTCCTCCTCCTTGCTGCTAGGCCTCATCTCCATAGCTACCAGCCTATTCCAGTACCTGTAACTTTTCCTTATATTCCCCAATCCAATCTGTAGTCAGAGTCGTCTACATACAGAAGTTGGATTCCTGAGGGAATGCACTGTCCTCCTCCTTGCTGCTAGACCTCCTCTCCATAGCAACTGGCCTATTCCAGTACCTGTAACTTTTCCCCGTATTCCCCAATCCAATCTGTAGTCAGAGTTGTCTACATACAGAAGTTGGATTCCTGAGGGAATACATTGCCCTTCTTCTTACTGGTAGGCCTCATCTCCATAGCAACTGGCCTGAGGCCCAAGAGCTCTCAGCCGAGAATTCTAAAGGCCCCTCCCTAAACCGCCTACCCTGGGATTCCATAGAGTCTTCACAGGCAGCCGACCATATGAGGTCTTCTTGCCTCACGCAGCCAATCATATGCTGACGCAGACAAACAAACGTGCCAACAAACATTGACTTTTATATAGTAGAGATATATACATAGCTACTACAGATCTCAAAAGTTTATACTAGACTTAATTTAAGATACTAGAGGTCTGTTCAGTTATACTGCAACAGAATGTCAATTACTCACTAGTAAAAAGCGGGAAGGAAGGGTCCTCAGCCAGATTGGAACGATCATGTAATGGGGAAGGGCTCAATATCCCCATCATCATTTCTCCTTCAAAAACAGGGACTAAAATGAGCAAATTCCATTGCTGCCAATTGAATCACCCCATCCCATTTTCAGTCCATCTGAAGAATGCAGGGGGGGAAATGGGGCAAGTTTTGTGCTACCCAATCTATGAATGGTTGGTTACTTCTAAATTTAAAGGCAGTAACTTAAAAAAGATAGTAAGCTGTTTGCTATACATCTAATGTAGTGTTCAGTTTAAATCTATGCAGATTAAACTTTTGTAATATCATTAATCTCACTGGGCTACTTCCTTTTTGTTAAGAATAATCCAAGAAAAAGGAAACAACAGCAGCACCGAGAAACATTGCCCTGGATGGATGGAATCAGAAAAAGAATAATAGTCACCCAATATAAATTATTTTATGAGCACATCTACACACAACAAAAATTTTAACAGCGAAACTAGAGAATATTATTGTAACTTTGTCTAATCCTTGCCAGTGGCCAACGCAGATAATTTACCGAAACAGTGTAGTATCTTCCTACATCATCATTAAGGTATGACACAATTAGGTACAGCACTTCCTGTGCTTTGTGGTTACAACAAAATTAACTAAAAAATCTAAATGAATACTGGGATATAATGGATCACCAGCTGCTATATTTGCATTTCACTGAGTAATTTTACGTTCTATGCCCATTAAAAATGAACCCACTATTTGTGAAAGGTGATAGAAGGGTATGCTAACTGTCATGCAAGGAGAATAATCTTTCATACAGCCCAAACAATACTTACAATATCATCAGATACAAGAAAAAGAAAGAAACCAGCTTCCATGTGAAAGAATTAAGAGAAACCTAAAGACAGCATGTACAAAATGAAACAAAGCCGATGTGGCAATCAAACAGATAGAATCATAGAATCATAGAATCATAGAAATGTAGAGTTGGAAGAGACCACACGGGCCTTCCAGTCCAACCCCCTGCCATGCAGGAACACCCTCAAAGCACTCCTGACAGATGGCCATCCAGCCTCTGCTTAAAAACCTCCAAGGAAGGAGACTCCACCACACTCCGAGCCAGCATATTCCACTGCCGGACAGCCCTGGCTGTCAGGAAGTTCTTCCTGAGGTTCAGGTGGAATCTCCTTTCCTGCAGCTTGAATCCATTGCTCCTTGTCCTGGTCTCTGGAGCGGCAGAAAACAAGCCCACTCCCTCCTCTACATGGCATCCCTTCAAATATTTAAACACAGCTATCATGTCCCCTCTTAACCTTCTCTTCTGCAGACTGAACATACCCAGCTCTCTAAGTCTATCCTCATAGGGCTTGGCTTCCAGGCCCTTCACCATTTTGGTCGCCCTCCTCTGGACCTGCTCCAGCTTGTAAGATGTACACATTCGTACAAGTATACTGCAGATCAATAAGAAAAGAGAGAAGAGACCAAACCACCTTCTCCAAGCTGGTACCCTGTTTTGATGTTTTGAACTTCAGCTCTCACAGATCCTCACCACTGAGCATATTAGCAGGATTTGTTGAGAGTTCTACTTCAAAACACCTGGCAGGTAGCAGATTGAGGCAGAGTGGTATACAAAATGCCTACAGATGCAGACAGATATGTACACATACCTTACTCTGACCCTTTATAAGACTAAGAACACATCACTTATCAGCTACTCTTACATCTATTCACACAATCCTAATTCAGCTCATGCAACTCACATAGTGTCTGAATATTCTTTCTAAAGATACGTTGACTAGCCAACTGACCTTCTCGTCTACATCTCAAACTGCATTCATACTCTCTCCACTAAAGGCACACCTTCAACTTTATTATTTAGTTAGTTAAGAGATACATACCTTACATGAGAAAAGGCATTCGTGGCAGTTTATTAGGCCACTCTGAATCAGCAGACAACATAAAGAGGTATTTAAAAAAATCTATAGCATTTTACAAATGGCATAAGGAGCTAGAAATTGTGGCAAACGTGCCAGGAGCAGGCAGGCCCATGTGCCTAGCCACCACAGAGTCAAGCCTGGGCCTGCTTTCAGTTCAGATGACAGGACACAAAACTACAGTATGGATAAGGATCATTCTTTGAGAAATGATCTGTGCATGTGCTTTTATTAGTGATTTTGTCCTTTGAACTTGCCAAGTGGCCTCCTTTTAAACCGCTGTCCATCACCAACCTTTAGGAGACCACCATGAGTGAACTTCACTATAATCCTGATGTTTTCTTTCAGTCACATAAATGCATAGTGAAAGGAGGAGGTACAGTTAGGTATGTATGCCCACATTTATTTATTTTTTTACTTTTCAGCATGTCTCTAGCTTTGTAAGGGTATATTCAAACAATAATTACAGCTGCCATAGTAGAAACCAGTAGACATGCCAAAGCTTAACAGCAACTTCCCACATCAAAGCACAGACCTGTTGTTTGGAGACTCAATGTGTGTGACCATTGAGGTCCTTTACATGATCTGGCACACCCACACATATTCAGGAGTTTCCAAATGCACACACATTGCTAGCAGTTTCTATCTAACGTTATAACTTTTTTATTTAGCCCAAAAACTAGGAAGAAACATTTAAAGGTAGTGTCAGTTACTCATTGGACAAATTAATTCATATAAAGGAATCACAATGTTGAAAAGTTGTCAATTTTGTTTTATTTGAGAAAGCTGGAGAGCAATATCTTTCAGTGAAGAATTCTGAGCAGCACCTGTATATCTCTGTAGGATGAGATGTGGAAGGTCCTTTACGGTCCAAAAACTTTGAGTAGTCATAATGACTACTCCAAGTACACCCACAGTAAGATCATAGCAAAAGCAGGACTTCAAAATCTCTTAGCACTCATCTTGGATCCCAACACTATGTGGGTTTCACTACGGCTGGCAGATGTCATCCATGAAAGATAGGTGGAGCTCAAGGAGTAAAGAATAAGGGTTTTCCTCTCTAGTGGAGCAGAGCTTCTTACTTGTGGGAAGATCTTTGTAAGCAGGAGCGCTGCTGGGCATGTGAAAATTGGCAAGCGGACACTTGCGGGTGTGCAAATACTGCTGAATGCAGGAAGGGAATACCTGGAGTGATTCCTAAGACTGCACTGAGTGCTTGGCTTCCTGGAGGAAAACAGGTTATGAATCACCCTCAGTTGGACAAACTGATGGAGATTTCCATTTTTAAAAAATCTTTCCATCAGCTAAGAACTAATCCAACTCAATGAAGTTGCATAATCAGATGGCACAAAACCTTCCAATTACTTGGGTCACAATTTTCAGTCTTCAATCAGGAAGTGCAAGGCTGAAATCTCTTAGCAATCCTCTAATTCACTGAGTGTCTCACTTGCCTATTACTTTTAATCTTCTAATCCCAAATATTTTATCTAATGCTCTTGTTTATCCATGCACTTTGTGCAATACAACATCTAGAAAGCATTAACTATCCCACAATTAAAAAGTTCTCCATGCTATGCAGGTCAGGACAGATACTAGGATTTATGGCAAGTTATTGTAGCACCACCCTGTAGAACTGCCCTTAGTTTTGATAACAGAAGATACTCACATGTTAGAGCTTGGATTCTAACTTTCCTTCCATAAAGAGAGCAGAGTTCATATTCATAAAACAAGACTTTCTCACCATGCCTTTCACTCTGCAGTCCCTTGTGCCCCTACAAATCTGATCCTGTGAGTTGGGAAAACTTTGAGAATGGTATGTGATATGGCACAATAAGCTTCAGATGGAAAAAAGCAGAAGTAAATATCTGTCTGCACTCAGCATCTAATCATAGTCTACGCTTGCATGGAAAAATGATTAGCCTTTGTAATATTTTACCTCTCCCCACAGATCTGGATGAGCTTTAAATTGTTCACAGTGAGGACAGAAGCAAGTATCACCCTTCTAGCCTCCTATATGCTATTTCCAGAGCTGACCTGAAAGAGTAGAGTGTGACCCTCTCTCCTGGTTCACTGTCTCTCCCTCTTGGTACCAACAGATTTTTTTCATTGGTTGTTTTCTGTAACCTTTAATTCCTGTATACAAACACAATAAATAAAACAACTTCTACTGGTCTTTATAAATCCCCACAGCTAATAAGGAACAAGACAAGCCATACTGATTTCACAGACAGTAGATCCCAGATGTCTCCAGTGATCTTTACTGCAACTACAGCACCCAGTCAAGAGCCCGAAAAACAAGTGTAAAACAGTCTAAACTTTTCTTGTGAGCAAACATCATGTGGAATATAATCCTCAAGAGTTTCTCTGAAATTATACTCAACTTTTGGGCTAAAAGAGGGTTGCTTTAAAGCCATGTAAGATAGTGGCCATCCCTACATGATTAGGTAGGGAGATCTGTAAAGTCATTATCCACTGTCCAAAGAGAAATTTTGTTTATTAGTCAAGGATTTAATGTAAATCGGTTTCTAGAATTCTGAAGGATGTAGAAAAACTTTTTGTCTATCCACAACTCACAATGTTTTGCAAACCAATGACATACTTCCCACTTCTTTAGAAATCTCTTTCTGCATTAACAGTCCTCAAAAAAGATTCAGCCTCTCCATGATGAGCAGATGCTTTAACTCTTGAATGACTTTGGTTACCTCTTCTGGCACCTTTTCCAACTGTACTTTATCCTTTTTGAGATGTGTTATAGGAACTGTATACAGCACTGCAAAAGTAGCCACACTAATTCAAACCCTTCCAATGACAAAAATGCATGTGTTCAAAATGAAAGCATGAAGGGAGAGGAGTCACACATGTTAATACCACCTCCAATGACCTCAACCACAGCAGACAAAAAAAGAGAAGCTCCATATCTTTGCCCTGTTCTCCAGTCATAGGATTTTTAAATATATTCAGCTATATTAGGGAAGTATTTATTCAATGATTTTATTCATGAAGGAAGCCACAAGTAATTTTAATAATTTTCTTGTCACTGCATGAAAGTCTTGAAAACTGTGCAGTTTTTGAAGACTATTTGCAGTTCAGGACTTCTGCTGTGCAAAATTTATATATTGGATTTTTGCACAGAAAACAGTTTTTTTGCCCAGGAAAAGTCATTTTCTGCACAATAAATAATATTTCAGTGAAGAGATATTACCTTCTGCACAGAATATGTTGCATTCTGCATTTAAAAATGTGCAAATTTTGCACAGAATAAATCCTGAACTGCAAAGATTCTCTCCAGTCCAGAATTCTCCTTGTTAGCATTTTCTGACAACTGAAAAACTTGTTTCACTATTTTTCATATATTTTTGGATATTCCTTCCATCCCTAAATTGTATGCACGTAGAAGACCACTTCAGATTGTTGCACATTCGGTACAAAGGGGAACTGAGAATAGTAGGAGGATAGTATGTGAGTATGGCCTTGTTACTTACACATTCATTCCGAGCACTAAACGTGAACTACAGTGAAGGCCACATTAAGTACTAAATGTATACATTCCTGCTACATGTTTATTTGTTGAGAGATAGTTCTAATTTCTACATCAAAAATTTATCTATTACAAATGGAAAAATAGGTTATACTTGCACACTAAAAGATCTGGCTGGGCAAGAATATGGGTTACCGTGAAACATTATAAAGAACAAGGAAATCACCGGTTTCTTTATACTATTATCACCTTGTAATAATTAATTTCATGCATACTGCACTCTGATTAAAGCATCTTTCCAGGCTTGAACTGTTATCATTTCAGACAAGGCCCCCAATCCTGTTATTATTATATGTGAACAAATTCTTCTAACCATGCCAAATACCATACATCCACAAGGCCCACTGCTATGCAAAACTCAAAGTGGGGTAGAGGCCAAAAATAATATATTCCACTGGGAAAAAAAAGTTAAGTATTTTTAGTCATTGTTAATCTTTGAAATGAAAAGGGAGAATAGATGAGGGGAAAAAATCGATCTTGGCTGTTCCTTGGAAACTAGATCGGTATAAATCAGTACCCTGAGGCTGCCAAGCTCTGTATGACTGATGCTGCAAACCATAGCAGAGAAACAAATCAAGAAGCTAATGAGTTTCAGAAAAAAGTTTGCATCCACTGTGCAAGTGAGATTCCTATTTTGACAAATGTGGCAACATGTTTTGGTTCCAATGCAACTTTAACAAACTCTGGCTTTCATTTCTCTCTGCAGGCAGTGGGTCACTGGGGCTAATGCACAATTCCTCACCTTTCACAGTTTTATTTTGAACACCTGAAAGTGGGGCCTTTTTTGTCTTTGGAAGGCTTGACAATAATGTGACTGGGGTTTTTTTGGAAGCAGAAAATAGGAACTGCATAACTGAAGTCTGAGTCCTGACAGACAGTATGATCTACTGGATAATACTAACAATGTCCCACTGATTTTCCAGCACAACAGGGGGAATCCATGCAAGGCATAAGATCCTACCCCGGTGTCTCTATCCCTCCTTAAAGTGGCATAACTCTTTGGGGCCAAATAGAAAACAAGGCTTCATTACCAAGAAATCTGCAAGCAGTGAAACCATCAGCATGGTTGTCACTAATATCAGTATACACTAGACACTGACTTAAGTGAGGGTAGGTTTGAGAAATGTATAGTCTGTCTCTCAATACATATATCAAGAACAAATCCTAATCAACCTCCGTAGATTTTAAAGGCATGAAGAAGCTATTGGGAAGGGATGTCCCCCATCCCTATTTTGCTGACAGAAGCATTTCCAGCAGTAGAAAATCTGCACTGAGATTTACCCTATGGGTATTAAATAAACTAGCAATTAAATATTATTGATTGTAAGCATGTTTAAGACTGAAGTTTCAGGTCTTTCTCCTCACAAAACTGACAATTATTGATTCACAATGCATATTTTTTTAAAAAAGAAAGAAAGAGCCCTGATGGAGGGGGCAGAGTGTAGTAGAAAACGTCTGGAATAGCAAGGGTTTCAAGAAAAATGTGTGGGTGCCAGATAGATTTTCAAGCATCCTTTTACTGCATGTTTATAAAATCTGTTCAGTATTTACAGCAAAGCATGAAAATATTAATCAGTTATTTATCTTCTTACATGCTCGACATCAACATCTGGTGTATGCACAAGTGATGAAGCCTAACATTTGGTATGAGTGAATTTTTAATGCTCTTTTCCTCATGCTCGCCAGAGAAAGCTAGCATTCATATACAAAGAAAAAGAAAGAAAGAAAGAAAGAAAGAAAGAAAGAAAGAAAGAAAGAAAGAAAGAAAGAAAGTTCCAGAGCCAAATGTTTCTTTCAAATAATCACTAGCTTCATTTAGGAGCGTCTGGTCTATTTTAGAGCATATTTCTGTTTGGAGAAAAGGACTGATCTTAACTAGATTGCCTGTGTGCTGTTTCCTACTACTTTTTGTCTTCCTTGTAGTATCTTATTGCCAAGACTTATTAAACAAGTACAGTCGTCATTGATCTGTTTTATTTCTTGCTCTATTTATTCAATCTGCGATATCGTGCACATCTGGTTTCTTTCAGAAAATGCCGCCTAGGAAAAATATTCAACCCCAATCTAATCAAGCATATAAATAACCAAGAACCTAACAGTATCACTGGTTGGGAGAAATCTGAGATTTTTTTTTTTAAAGGCAGATTCCTATATATTGGCCACCATTGTTGGAAAGGTCTTCTTGACAATCTGGGTCTTAATCAAAGAGTGCTTTCTAGTGAGAGAATCAAGTATTTAAATCAGCCACATCTTCCTATTAAACCCATATGTTGTTTTTATTGTATGCCTTCAAGTTGTTTCTAACGTACGGCGACCTTATCACAGGGTTTTCTGGGGGCTAGGAGCCTGTGATGTGCTCACGGTCACCCAGTGGGTTTCCATGGCTAAGCAGGGTATCAAACCCTTGTCTCCCAGATTGTAGTTCAGTGCTCAAACCACACTGGCTCTCAAAATAGCCCATAAATAATAAGCATGTTCAGCACATACAAAATGCTGAAAGAGGGAAATGAAAAATGTGAAGAGTTTGGAATAGAGCATCTGGAATCTACATTGCACTGCAATTTTTGTTCCAGCTCCTAGCTATATTCACACAATGACACATGATCAAATATGAATGTGTGTTATGTCCTTAGCCATACAAGCTCACTATCTTTACCTCTTGTTCTTTTCAATTACTGGTAGGGAACAGTAATTGATGTTGTTTTCAACAATGGGCTAAATACAGTGTTAGTCCAAACTAACGTAGAACCACTCAGATCAATGGGAAGTAACTAAGTGGAAACTAACAGTTCTTATTCGTATTAATAGGTCGACTACAGAATTTGGCCCTATCACACCTGCAGTCCCTTACACCATCAGCCACTGTCGAATGAGAGCAATCAGCCAAAACATCTTAGCCATCCCAAAGGTCCTACACCCTGGTGTTAAATCATTAAACAGTAATATTCCTGGGAACTACCATGCTAATAAGTGTGTCCTGTTCTACAGATCATTCCAAAATGATTCACAGGTCATATTCTACTTCTCATTTCCTTTCCAGGTAAAAGCACCAGCGGTTTTTGCACCAAAAGGTATCTTCCAGCTAACAAGTTCTTAAGAAAATTCTCACAAGGCACTTTCTTCTGAACAGATTCACAGGATGCTACAGTGCTCCATTTTCATGTACTGAAACAAACCAGATGTGTATATTACAATGTTCACAAATTGAAACAGAACCTGATTTTTTTTGCTGCAGAATCACAACTTACAAGAGGTGTAAGAGGATATTTCAATATGCTTCCTTGCTAGAACATGAAATTTCTCATAGGCAAAGAGTTATATTTTACCAGACTGCTTTAAAACTCCCCCTGAAACATGTGAGAAGGTTTTTTGGATGGGAGCTAGTGCTAGTTATTTATAATTAAAATAATTTCATGATAGCATTATTTCAAATGTATTTAATTTGGCACTATTATAATGGTAGGATGATATATGAATCAATTTTTTTAAAAAAAAATATTTCCAAATGACCAGGATGCACTTAATTGGAATATCCCATTTGTGGCCAATAAGCAACACAAATAAGTAATACAATTTAAGCAAATTAAAATGCATTTCAGTGTACATGGTAGAAGAAGAGCAAGTCACAGAATGGATGTATTCATTCAGATGGCTGCACCACAGGTGCAAAGGCAACTGCCAAAATGGACAATTTAGATGCCCAATAAACCATAACGTAAATGTGAGATACCAACTCCAAATACAAATTATAGCCCACTATTTCAAATCTGTAAGTATGCATAACCTTGTCTAATTTCTGTCATTTAAAACACAGATTAGCATTATAATCCCAGTTTTGCAACTATGAGTGCCTTATGTCAACAAAACAGATGACTTTTTTAAGGATTCAAGATTGAATCAGTTATTCAAAATATTTCTGACTGCTTCTTCCATTAAAGAATTTGATCCATAGATTATTTCTAAGTCCAAGCAGAAAGTTTTCATCAGTATCGTTCAAGAAATCAAATCCAAAAATTATAAGCTTCTTTGGAAAGTATTTCAAAGCCCTACTTCTTTCACCGTAAATCCATCAAGTCAAATACTAAGTGCACTACACAGTGCTTTCTTAAAATTTAGCTTGCTGTTATTAATTAATCTATTTTATTTAAGGTAATTACATACTTCCAAAGTGGCATAATCTTTTAGGGAAGTTTACAAATATGGGCAAAACAAATTAATAAAATAACAGATTATATAACCAAAGCAAATAAATCAGTTAAAAGAATATAAAAACATTAATGTGTATTAAAATACTTTTACTGCCCTGCTAATGCAGTTGGGAGGCTGGCCAGCTCAGACTACAAATTAGAAAACTACAAAAACTGACAACATTATTAAGGATCAAACCAAATACAACTTTCAATATGTCCATTCTTAACAAAAATAAACATGCACCAGGATCCTAGTATAGGCTTCAAAAAAACTTTGCTACCACCTTGGCTTTGATCCAATTCACCCTCCATGTTTTTAATTTGCATAGGAAAAAATAAACCTTCACTTGAAACAATTGAGAGTTTTTTACATATATGTACCTTGCTGGTTCAGCGAGATGACTTGAACTGGGAACACAGAATAGGAGACCAAAGATTAAATCATGTTAACACACACCAACACACTAGGGTCTCAATTCAGATCAGATATCCCCCATCTATCTGTTTGCTCATTAAAAACGCCACCTTTCTCTCCGTGTAAGAACCAATGTAGTTTGTAACATGAGTTAAACTACATTAGTTTTCAGCTATACTCTGAATAATGTCTGAATAAGTAAACATAACACACACACACACACACACACACGTGTGTGTGTGTGTGTGTGTGTGTGTGTAGAATGAAGCACAGCTACATGCTACATATTGAAGATAATGCACATTTCAAGCAGGCAACTATTAATTTTTTAAAATATATATATATTTATAAAACCACTGGGCAACATAAGGACAAAATATAAGTAAAAATACTAATTGTATTTTTAAATACATTACATCTTTGTTGTGAATGAGAACAGGATTGTAAAATAAAGGGATCAATGTGCAAAGCAGTAATCTTTCTGGAACAGGCAGACAGCAAGCATTGGGAGAATGTAGGAATCTGGCTGGGAACTGTGGCAAATTGGTAAACGGTTTCAGAGTATACAAGTTTGAATTATGAGTCACCTACCTCTCTTCCATTAAGTACCCTGCAGTGCTGTGTCCAGAAGCAAAACCATGGAAAAATTCTTAGACTTTGTGTTTAAGAAAAACTGCAGGTCTAGTTCTCAATGCATATTATTATGATGATGAAGTGTGCAAGGATTTATTATGGAATATTACTTTCATAGTGCTCATATGGCTTTCTGTCATCCGGAAGTGTAAGCCTCACAGTCCTGGCACCAGATCACTTACACTGCTTATCCTCAAGAAGTAATGTTCCTTGCTCCATCAAAAATCAATAAGAAAACTCATGGCTTCGAACAACAGCAGAGATCACACTGTACATATTCAATAATCCAGAAACTAATTTTCTTTTGTTTTGTGTTTCTCTTGGGAATACATTTTTCCCCCAGATATGACCTATCAATTGCACTCATTCCCCATTTCAAAACACATAATGGAAAGAGAGGTTTACATCCTGTAACAGCTGAGGAGGCATCCCATCTCTTATCCAAAAAGCCATAGCATTCCATGCTGTACTCCATCCTCAAGACTTCATGTATCATTACTTGCTAACAGAAGCTTACATCGTCACTGGGTAGGCAAAGTCATTTGAGAAAGCCAGCATGGTGCAGCAGTTTGAAAGTTGGACTATGATTCCAGGAGACCAGAACTGGAAACCCACTAAGTGATCTTAAGCAAAGCACACGCTCTTCAGTATAAGAGGAAGGTAATGGTAAATTTCCACTAAAGAAATCCTGTCCCCCTCCCCAAAAAAAAACCCTATGATAGGGTCAACATAAATCAAAGTCAACTTGAAGGCACAGAACAACAAGGCAAAATTATTTACCATACCAACCATTCAGATGAGACGCTTTAAGTGCATGTCCAAGGTTCCACCTTTACATCTATGCCCCTGAGGATCATTTCCACCAGAAAGGGATTTGGACCAGTAATTGCAATGTTCACAGTTACTGCTATTCCAGTGATAAAGGGGTGGGCAACTTGTGCTCCTCCAGGTGATGCTGGACTTCAACTTTCATCAGCTATATGCAGACTATATGATGGGAAGTACCGTTGGAGGACCACAAGCTGCCCATCTCTGTACTAATGCACTGTGGCAAGAACATACTACTACAGCAGACAGTGTACAGGAAGGCATCAAGAGGTGTACATCAGTGGTCCAAACATATTTTTATAGATGACCCCAAGTTCATCATCAATCCCCTATCTCTAGTATCTCTTGTCAACTGGATATCAAAAAGCAAGGTCTGAAAATCCCTATTCAGTACTTTGAGGAGCCACAAGTAAAGTAGCCAAAGATCTGTCTTAGTATAAGGTGGTTCTTTCTCCCTATATAAATTACTCCAATACTCCCAAGATAATTCATGTAGGTATGTTTGAAAATTCATATATGTTTCCTCATGTCAGTGGAAGCTTTTAATCAAATAAACATACTTGAAAGAAGAAGCTCAGTATTTTATTATAACAGAGGATCTAAGAAACAACTTGGCATCGTCTTTTATTTTTCCTTATGACTTCAAGTCATATTCAGTTCTCCCCCAAAAATATCAAATATAGATAAAGCAGGGCTGTGTATATTTTACTGGTCTGCATACTTTGTTGAGAATGCAGAATTTGGGCCTTTCTTGACATGAATTTCAATACTTCTGTCAACAAAGGACTTCTGTCATTTTGCCCTTGTCATTATGAACACAAAAAGCCATCTTCTATTGAGTGAAGATGCTGGTTCATCTAGCTCTGTAGTGTCTACAGTGACAGTGGCTCTAATGGATTTCAGACAAGAGGTCTTTCGCAATTTTCTGGCCAGCAGAAAATTCAGAAAAGCCAGACATTTAAACCATCTTTAGAGTCCTCAGTGAACTATTTCAGTGAACCATAGTTCTTCCACTCTTATCAATCTGAATTCTACTTCAAGCAACTTGAAGTCTCCCTCTCTACCCCACCCCATGGGATTTGTCTAGATAGAGATGTGTATTACACTAAGGCCTCCACATCCACCAAACTTAGTATGTAGTATGTACACGTAGATTAATAATGCAACATGTGAATGGCATAAACAAATAATTGCCAAGATGTACATATTATAAATCTGGGTTGGAAATAAAACTATACAAAATCTTCCATGCCTTGGAATGGATTAAAAATTGGTGATGACTGCATTGTGACAATCTCTTATTCTTTGAACAAGATACTTGGGAGTTCAAAGCAATAGAGAAGCTTCTTAAGGAAGGCAAAGATCTTAGCTCATTTGCTTGTGTGCAACTTAAAGATGGATTTTATCACGATAAGAAGGATCTGCTATAGAGTTAAGAGAAAATTAGTTTTACTTAAGAGCTGTGTAAAGATGATGACTATGTAATTTTAAAAAATTTATAAATCTTTTTTGAAACAAGGGACAGAGGATGAGCCTATTACAAAGTACATGATAACGTGAGCCCAAATTTTGGGCACTACATACAACTGGAAGAATGGTAAAAATTTGATCTAAAGATATAATATTTATTTTGTGTAGTAATCTAAAGGAAAGTGTGTACAAGATAATGCATAGATGGTATTTAACCCCAAATAAACTGTTGAAAATGTCTAAGAATGCTTCAAGCCATTGCTGAGGATGTCAAAATAAAGACAGTGGAATTGTAAAAAGGCGAAAAGCTATTAGTCTAAGATTTGTATATTAATGCAAAACATTTTAAAGGTAGATTTTGTAAGGTATCCAGAAAAACGTTTGTTGGGCACTATGAATAAGGATCTGGACCATAAATATGGGCTCCTTATTCATTATATGTAAAGATTACAAGAATATTATTTGCACAAACTTGGAAACAGATTGAAGCACCAATGACAGAATCAGATTGTTAAGATTGCTGAATTATCTCAAATGGCCAAACTAATGGGAGTTCTCAAGGATAAGCCTTTTGAAGATTTTTTGAAAGACTGTAAACTGTTTATAGATTTCTTGAGCAATAAGAAACCAAATGATGCAATAATCTGTGGATACGATTACCTGTAATTTGTTTAGGTGGATCTGTAATGGTAGAATAATTTTTTTAAAAAAAATCTTGTTTTCTCTTATTAAAATTTAGTTCTTTTGCGTTTTAGCATGTTAGCGGTTAGTCAATAAATTAATGTTTTAGTGAGTTAGTATCCTTTTTTTAATTCTCTTAGTACAGTGTTTTAGTTTATGTTAATGTTAAAATGTTAGTCAGAGTTTATGATGCTTTGTGCAAAAATTGATAAATAAATATATATTTAAAAAAAGAATTTCCTCTTCCCCTTTCCTCCACCAAGACACAACAGTGTTGAAACTAGGAATGGCTTGTCATTACACTGGACAAACACTGATTAAACTACGTCTCCACTAAAGAAATGGAAAGACTGTGGTTTCTGATTTGGTTTATTTAAGTAATCACAATTTCAACTTGGTATATCTTAGTTGTCCAAAACCATGGCCATCATGATCAATCAGCAGTGACTACAGCTGCCATAGTTTAAAAAAAAATCCTGAAGGGAACCAAATTGCCTACCCTGTTGTAAAGGAACCAGGATGGATCCTGGTTCAGGCAAAACAAATTGAGGTTCAGATTGAGGAAGCAGATGCTTCTTTTCTTCTCCTCTGGGCCTCAGCTGAGTGAAAATATGAAAGTGCTCATACAACGACTAGACTTATTGTCATAAAACTAAATAATATTTTAACAGATTCTTCAAATCTACCCATAGAAGCAGGCATGCATTTTAAACTAAATCTAAGGTTTCCTTTGAATAATGAGAAAACTGACTCACAGATTTACAGCAGAACAAAATTTGCAAAATAGTAACTCAGGTTCAGTGGAATAGCTCTAAGCATTTCTCTGACAGCAGAAGCAGCCCATGCAAGATTATTTAATTAATGAGGTTTAAAGGCATTTTCCCATGCTTTCCCATGTTTTGAGACCCAAATCGGAAAGCATCAGAAGTACAAGATACAAACCTGCACATCATAAGTCCCATTTAGCAAGACAGGCCTTTGAGAACTGATGTCCTGCAGGACCCCTGACAGCACAGAACAATTGACTTTTTGGAAGTCTTTGGAGTGGCTAAACTGCACCATGTTGTGGAGAGCCAAAATTTTAGTGTCGAGCTCAGAATCCTGCCTGGTGCGGTTGTGCAGGCCGAGGTGGTACTTGCGGAAGTGTTTAATAAGATCTGTGGGGTCATTCCCATAGTAACCATAGCCACAGATGTTGCATTTAAAGTCCTGAAGCTCTGGAGACAGGGGCGCTGTATCTGGATTCTCATTTGCCAACAAATCTGTTTTCAATTTGTTTGGCCTTAAGTCCCCATCTGAAGGCACTTGTGGGTTTTTTGAGGCCACCGAGGCTGGGCTGGAACCCCGGCCATCAGATTGACCGCTTTGCGCATGCACTGTTTCGTCCACAGATTTTGGCGACGTGCAGTGCTCTTCATTTTTCTCCATCAGATTGCCTGACGGGGTGCAGACCACATCTTGGGTGTCATCTGCATCTGATCTGAGAGGAGACTTCAAGGACTCTGAGATTCCCTCAACAGCTGGAGATGAGAAGGCCGGCATATTTTTGTCTGTCACCTCATCATGAGGGAAGGATGGAACATTTCCTCCCTTATTGTGGCTTTCATAATTAAAGCCAGTCTTTTCATCCGTCACTGAGCTTTTCAAGTCCTTTGTAGTACTGGGAGATGGCTCAGGGACATGTGTGCAAAACCCCTCCTTGTCAGTTTGCTCCACAGCCTCACCCAGCTCAGCGTTTTCTTGCATCTGACCGGCAGAACGTTCTGGTTTCCTTTCGACACTGTCACTTACGGTACCTGGTGACTTCAGGGTCTCTGTTTCACCTTCACTAGCAATGTTTCTTAGAGGGGGGTTCTTTTTCCGGACCATATCTGGAAATATAAAAACAACACAAACACAAGAAAATACCAAAGAGTCAGTGAAACTATTTAACATGCACAATCCCGTTTACTGTTCTTTATTCCCATATATAATGCAACAGTTTCTGCTGGACACCTCCCTCATCTCTCCAAAGAGTTCCCACAAGACTTTAGAGGACATTAACCATATCTTATTCAGGAATACATTCTTACCAAAGTAAATGGAATTACCTGCCATCAAATCAAAATTTTGTCATTTTATACTACCATCTTACTATTTTATTCCACACTGCTCTAATGAAAGTCACTCAAAATAAATTAAAATAAATAACATAAAACTAAACCAAATAAAAAACTCTGAGGTAGGGAACTCTTTCAGCAGGGTACTAGCAACAAAATTAATATTGTATCAAGAAAGGTAAATAAATTCCATGTGATTTATGAAATGATTTAATCATGTTTAAATGGTCATCAGTAATCTATATTCTTCCCATTTAATATATTTGGTGTACAACTTGGTGTCACCAAAACATAATGTTCTTCCACTAACTTCATGATGAATTCTTTTAAAAATGGCAAATAATTTTACTTAAGAAGTGGTTGGAAAGGGTCATAACAAGATAAGTAGGCACACAACCCATAGCACCTCTCCTACAGTTATATTTTCTACTCTTTCATCAAAGCTATACATTGTTTTAAACTGGCAAACCTAAGAATTGTTCCTTAACTGTGAAAACTCAGGAGATGACTGAAATTAAGATGCTGCTATTTTGTTCAAAAGGGCATTAAAAAAAAATCCTAGAAGTGCCACTCTTAAATTTTTTTCTTCATCATGAATTTCATGCAATAACCAATGACATATATTTCATGGACTGATGCTAATCTTTTCTTTATGGTTATCAAGTAAAAGCAATGTTTGAAAGAGAGCTTTTTGGCCAAGATCTAATGGGATCATTCTGGCTGATGAAACAACTTCCATCAGCAGAAGTAGAAAGAGGACAATTCCTCCTCCCCTCTACAGAACCTTTAAAATCTGCTCCAGAGAACTCCAGGAAACCCTCCAGGGCAGATTTCTGGAAGCACAGAAGGCTGTAGCAGAAGAAGGTAGGAGAAAAAAGTCTCCATTGTACTAAAGGATGCCTGTCAGTAAGATGTAGCATTTGAGCTTTTCAGTGGTTTGCACGCTTTTACTAAGCAAGTTCATAGTATTGTCTAGGTTCTCAAACTTGTGCAGAGGGAGAGAAGTGCACAGAGAAGGTGGAACACAAAGCAGTCACAGAGTCTCTTCTCTGCTATCCAAAAACTGTGCGGGTTACATATCTCCTCAGAGAGGTTATTCACACTAGATCTGTGAAGCTACTCTGACTCAATCATCCCAGCCCACTTGGGGAAAAGGCAACATAAGAAGGGAGGCCACTTCATTCAGATGTTGCCTCACCTCTAGTACCAATGCTAGATTAGTGCCCCAACCCATAGAGCCTCACAGTCTTCAAAATCAGCTGTAGAACAGATGGTTAGGCAAAGGGCTTAGTGACGTAGAAGGTCAAACAACTCCCTGAACCCCTCCCCTTTTACGCATGGGAGAAACACTAATGACAAAATAATTATAAATATTTTCACATGAGAAAAAGTTCTGTGAAGCATTAGGAATATCTGCCATCCCCCTTCCTGTTTTTCCCCCCTAAATATATAGTTTCACTAGACATCATCATATACAGTGGTGTACCCTTGAGAAAGATATGTCTTTCTTCTGTATTTGTACATTATCAATATCATTTTTCAAAAAGACATATTATCTAAATAAAAACCCATTTGTAGTACTTCTAAATGGAGGAAACTATCTACTGGCAAGTCATGTTAGACAGAGTGAGAATACAGAGAAAGCATATAGGCATTCTGCAGTTATTATCTCTAAGACAAATAACAGATTTCACAATGCTTTATGGCGTGCCAAGAAGTTTTCCAGTTAACATTTCCACTCGGAAAAAAAAAATATATTACATACTTGTAAAATCATACCCAGCATTGACTTCATAAGGCATGTGGCTCTAGAATGCTTTTTGTTGTGTGGGGTTTTGTTTTTGTTTTGTTTTTTGTTTTGTTTTGTTTTTTTGCTTTTACAGTTATTAATTCTATTAGTCAACTAGTTGGAGCGCTAACGCAACTGGCTTAGGAGGTACATGGAAGACACAGAAGACATTTTGAGAGCTGATCTGCACATCTGCAAAAGAAAACAAAAAAAAAGTTCCTTCCTAAATTATGCATTCATGATCAGTTTGCAAATTTAAAAAAAATACTTTAAAACATTATAATGTCTACTTTTTATTCAAGATTACATCTATTACTGCAGAAACTATACTTATAACAAATTGGTCTAAGATTAGTAAAACACATATGAAGTTCAACACATACTTGCTTACATTTTTCCTTTCCTCCATATATACCCCTTCCTGCATCCCGATTTTCACAGATTCTGATCCCATTAATCGTGGATACATCCAACTTCATTAAAACCAGTCACTTGTCCAGAAAGAGAGTGGGATCAGGACACCGTGTCTTCGCCCACTGGTTCTCAAATTTTGACCTTCTGCTATTTTGAACTTTAACTTCCAGAAGCCCCAGCCAGCTTGGCTAATAATCAGAGACTTCAGAGGTTGAAGTATAAAATACCTGGAGGTTCACGCTTTCAGAATCATTGTCTTAGCCAATTCAAGAAAGAATTTTAAGCTCTTGCTTTCCAGTAAGTCAGTCACAAAAAAAATTATAATCCTTTCTTCTTTTCAATTTCCACCCCATATTCCTACTCATAGAACTCATGGACCAAAATAAGGTGTTCCATTGTACGACACCACTTCCTGCAGACACAACTGAAAAGGTTATTCTCTACATCTCCTACTTGGCCCTCCCCAAACACGTGCCCAAAGTAACACTTAATAAAGATGTATAGGAAGAATTAGGGACAAATTCACTTCTTTGGACTACGGCTCCCAGAATCCACCAGCCCAAATGGCCAGTGTTGCTAAGCTGGAAGTTTTTGGAGTTGCAGCCAAAAAGTTCTGGCTGCAACTCCAAAGTTCTGGTAGGGACAGGCCTGCTGCTCAGACCCTCTGAACATAACCAGATGCACACAAATTTATTAGTCACCAGCCTAACTGTAAGGAAAAGGGGGCTTACCTCGAAATGCTAAAAGTAATGGATGAAACAGGGAAGTAAAACCTAGCATCATTCTATCATCTTAATTCACAGCATTCCACAGCTTTATTTATTTTATTTCTATCCTTTACTTTTTAGGGCTATAATTCAACCATCCACCCTGTTAGTGATGCTTTAATTAAACATGCAGAGACGTAACTGATCTCCCTCCCTTCAAAATACAACCTTAGTATTAGATTCAGTCTTGGACTCATTCAGATCAGACATGGCATTGTTAATCTGAAGGAACTGTTCCTCTGATCAGCTACAAATTCCAGAACTGAGAAGCAGAAAGTAGTTCTACTTTTCAGAGAAAATTCTTGAAGGAACAAGTCTATATTTTCTGGTGCAGTCAAATATTGAATAATTTTCCTAGCAACATACTGGGGTAGCTCTGAAAATATTCCATAATCCTTGACAAAACTGCTGTTTTAAAGGCAAGTGACTGTATACTACATCCCCAAACTCTAACTCAACTAACAGTTGGTTCTAGATTTAATGAAGGAAATGTGGTCAAAAAGTGTAGATTAAAAGACTTCCATGTCATGATCTAACAACTCAGTTCTAGCTGTCTCATAGTAACACTTTGTCATTACAATGTCAGAAAGTAACTTACTGAAATAATGAAGTGTCATTGCAATACTGAAAAGGTATATTGTTAGTCTCTATTTTTGTTACCTTAAGAAAAAAACTTTTTAAGTTTAACCAGAGAATCATACAAGACTCAAAAAAATGTTTGTCAAACTGCCTCCACAATTCCCTAAAACTACACTTCAAAAGTAAAAATATAAAGCAGGAAGCATTACTCATTACAATGTATACTAACAAAGCAACTTTATTCCCATTTATTTGAAATGCTATTTAAAAATAATAAGATCACTGCATCCTTGTTATCAGGAAAAATTAATTCATAACAAACAGCAATATTATTTATAAACTCATTGTTTCTAAGCTCTGCTCTGTTCTGCTAACATTTTTAACTATTCAAAGCAATGAACTATCATCTGCCTCCAGACCAATGTCCAAGATGTAGGCCATATTCATAGACAAGAACAAAAAATGTTGAATTTTCTCCTAGACTAAAGGCTAAATCATTAAAGAACTAAGATATAGCTCCACAGACAATATGCATCCATGTTCCTTTGAACTAGAACAATTTGGAAACTCTATAAAGGGTGGGGGGGGTTTCAGTCTCTTCATTGCACGCTACCTTCATCTAACATTATGTGTCGGGAGAGAGAAAAAACAGGAAAAGTAATGACCTTCTTTCATTAAGACTGTAGCCCAGAACCTTTTAATTAGGGACTAAGCAAGCACAGTGTAGTGGTCTGAGTGTTGGACTATGATCCTGGAGACCGGGGCTCAATTCCCCTCTCAGCCACAGAAACCCACTGGGTGATCTTAGGCACATCACACACACTCAGCCCCTAGAAAACCCCAAAAGGATCACCTTAGGGTCACCAAAAGTTGGAAATGACTTGAAAGCACATACCAACAACGAGAAATTAATCCTACACACCGGGAGAGGCTTCATAGCAAGAGTGCCTACAGCTCTGCCAATACTGCTGCAGATAAGCATAGGGAAAGAACACCTATCTTCTACTGGAGGAGTATTTCTTCCCCATCTTTTCCCACCATCTTCAATGAGTAGCAAATTAACAGTACCATAATTTGTGGCCCAATCTGCAGGTACAGTCGGGGAAAAAGAAGGCTCTGGATTCTGTAAAATCAAAAGGTTGTCCCCAAAAAGGCCACAAAATGTCTGATTTTGAACCTTACAGCAAGTAGGACCACCACTTGTGGTACATCTACATTAGGAGATGTTTCCACGGGCATATAAGGAGGCCTACAGCACATTAAATGTACTGGTACAAGCAATCTGACCCTATTAAGGCAATACTTCCACTATATCCTCTTGCCCCTTCACCAGCCTTGTCAAGAAGTTTGCTCCCCTAGACGAATTAAAGTCACTGGGACATATTGCTAAGTGGACATCTCTGGAACTGCTCTTCTGATCAACTGTTTATAAAAGAAAAAAAAATGAGCCACAAGAGCAAGATGTTCCACCTATTTTTAAATATCTCTTGTGCAAGTTGCTTATCTCTCCTATATATCCATCCCTGTCAGTGATAGTTCTCATGTCTAGATATCAGACTTGGGTATTCATATCCATGAGATACGGAATGCAAATTGTTTCTTCAAAATTATCATGCCAGTGTCTGCCTCATCCCTCAGCTACAGATCTGAAGCCAGAAACTGGACAACAACACATGTTTTGGAATGTAGACAGCTTATCTGAAACTGTACTTTAAACATTATTTTAAAAGGCATGATACTAATGTCAGTTGGAGGGTAGTAATGTTATTTGATCTAAGAAGTAGCCTGTTACTGTTATCTCAGTCAGTTATCTTTCGCTGTCCCTTCACCTCCCAATTGCTGGGAAGATTAGCTGAACAAGATAGCCAGGGATATCATAAGATAAAAGCTTGTCAAGCAGTGGTCATTTATTCCTCCCATTTCCTTAACTGTTAAGATGTTAAGGAAATTGGGAATAGTCAGCTTGGCTGCTTTTCAAATGGCAGGTCTAACATGAAGGACTATAATACATAACTCTTACTCCAAGATACAAGTCCATGTGTGGACATAGCACGGGTGCAGTCTAAAGCTCAGTCAAAAGAGCCTCTTTAATTTTTAATTTTGTTATTGCTGGAAAGTGCCCCAGTTTTTCAATCTGTTTTTGAGTTGTCCCTCCAAATGACGCCTTTTTTAAAAAAACAAATTCTTTTTTTTTAGAAATATTTTTATTGAAGTTTATAATTGAAAATAAAAGAAAAACCCTCCCCACTTCCAAGCTTATTTTCCAGTTGAATCTGCTTGTTTCCATTGCATTCATACATAGTTTCTGCTTAAAAAATGATCTTACAATGTTACATCTTACATTGTTGCATTGCTGCTTGTTACATTGCCTTGTTACATTGTTACCTTACATTACATACAATCTTGCTTTGTTCCTTTTTCTTTTCTTACGCTATATCTTTATCCAGTTCAAAACTTCTCTCCATTCCCTTTCAAAGTTCTGGATAGGTTTATTTTTCAAAGAAAATGTTAACTTTTCTATATCTACCATATCCAGGACTTTTAATTTCCATTCTTTTATATCAACATATTTCCTTTCTTTCCAACACTGTGCATATATCAGTGTTGCAGCAGTTATCAGATACAACAATATCTTCTGATGACATCTTATTTCTCTTTGTTGCCCTAGCATATTTAACAGACAAAACTCTGGCTTCATTTCAAAATTTAAAATATAAATTCTTTGAATTTCATCATGTATTTCCTTCCAAAATTTCCTTGCTATCTTACCGGTCCACCACATATGAAAAAAGACCCCACCTTTTCATCACATTTCCGACATCTTGCATTTCCATTTTTTTAAAACAAATTCTAAACACCATGAAAAAGTATTCCAAGCTGTTTTTAAGGCTCCCCTTCAATAATTCATTGGCTACAGCTCAAAATTGGCCTTGGGAGGAACTTCTCTGTTCAAACTTGAGGAAGCTTTCTTGCCAGATTTACACTCAAAACCTCTACATAGTATCTGCAAGCTCAGGTCCCAGGCCATAAAATCATATACAGTGCTGTACATCTAGAGAAGTACTGTCAACCAATCTCATGGACTGGAGGTGGGAAGAAGTCTTATTCCCTCCTACTGTAGGAGCTGACATATCCCACAAACAGGCACACTACCTAGGACTTGGACCAAATGCACTGATATTCATGGTTCACTGACACTTTCAAAAAAAATTTCATCATCAAACCCTAGGTCTGCCAGAAAAAAACTAGAGTTGGCTCCTGTTTAATGGTTGTGTAGAAAAGCAGGTGTTGCTTATTAGCTGGTTCCATGACAAGCAAAACCTGCTGAAATTCCCTCTTCTACACAATCATTAAAAGTATAGGAGATGTCTCCAGTTCTCAGTCTGACAGCCCTATAATATACACATACACCAGAATGAAACGTGGGAAAGGGCTCTGATACCTAATGGTTGCATATAAGAGGAAATTTCAGCAGCTGCTTGTTGCCTGGTTCTGTGATAAGCAACATCTGCTTTATTCTCTTTTGTATTTACTTACTTAGTTATTTATTATACTTATACACTACCTTTCTCCCAGAGTGAGACTCAAGGTAGCTTCCAAAACAATTAAAACATCAAAAAAATTAAAACAAAAACATTAAAAACATATAAAATGGAAGAAAACTACAACAATTTTTAAAAACAGCTTGATAAATAAACACTTCCCCTGCTCACACATTAAAAGACTGTTTGAAAAGAAATGTTTTAGTCTGCTTGCAGAAAGAGAGCAAGGCGAGGGCCAGCCTAGCCTCCCACAGAAGAGAGCTCCAAAAGGGTGGGAGTAGCCACTGAGAAGTTTCTTTTCTGCATCCCTTACCAGGTGAGCTTGGGATGCTAGCAGAACCGAGAGAAAGCCTTCCCCTGCAGATCTTTCGACTACGGCAGGTCCGTACAGGGAGATGTAGTCTTTCAAACAGTATGGACCTAAGCCATATAGGGCTTTATAGGTTGTACACAACCATTAAAAACTGCAGGAGCTTTTTCCAGTTTTCAGTCTGGTATCCCTAAAACACAGATATTTCAACACAGCATTCAAATCCCACAAGCACTCAGTTCAGCAATTGTTGCGGCCCAAGCCCCAACAAAATGCACAAAAGATTTATAGCAGTCAGAGATTTCCACCTCATATGCAAGAATACAGCTTTGGAAATAGCCCCTGTCCCTTTTACATTATAAATAATAAAACCACCACTCACTGCCTATGTACTGTGCCATTCTTTCTTTCCCTGATCCGAACATGTGCTTTAGTGAATTCCTGAATTACAGGCCCTTTCTACTTATGAAGCAATTAGGCAAGCTACAATTATGTAAGGCTTCACAATAACTGCAACAGGTGTGGGCTGCTTGGGCCAGCAAGAAATTTGGCTGGACTGTAACAATCCTACACATTATTAATATAAGCAGGCCGGCCTTCTGGCACAAGTGAGAAAGGAACAAGCCCTATCACTTCTCTGGCTTCCTGATCTTGGGTAGGGCTCTCAATATATTATCCAAATAGGAGGGGAAAAAATTTTTTGGAACTTTCTTATAAATGTTCAGAGATCCTTAACAGCAGCCACACATGCAGGGCCAGTGGGAGCATCCAATCACACCCCTAAATTTAACCAGAGGTGTGGGGGCAAAATAAGGGCACTGGCCACCCAATAAGAATTCTGCCCTCCCATGAAATTTTCCTTCAGTCTCAAAACTTCCAGCATTGTAGAGAGTGAGACATTCGAAAGTATTCAAACATAAAACTACTATGCTTTCTGTATTCATATTCCCTTCTTTACTGTGCCTGCCCCTTTTCTCTAAAAGTTCATAAATGTTCAACTGTTTTAGGTAATAGTAATGCTAGACAGTTGGGAACTGAAGGAAAATTGAATTTGAGGGGCCAAACACCTGTCTGGAGGGCAATGCCCTTATTCCTTCCCCCTCACAGCTACATTCCTGGGTTTAACTCTTCACATGTTACAGCCTACATAAGGCTAGAATAATAATAACAACAACAACAACAACAACAATAAAAAATTATTTCTATCCCGCCTCTCCACATGGATTGAGGCGGTGAACAACATGAGTACATTAAATACATTAAAAACATTAAAACATACCCATTCCTCCCCACCCACCAACCCACCTAAAACAACCCCTTAAAACACACAACAATTAACAGTCAATCAATTAACTGTTAACAAAACAGCAAGACAATTGATGGGAGGTGATGGAAATGCTAGTCTTGGAAGGCCTGTCGGAAGAGATCAGTCTTGACCGCTTTTTTAAAGCAGTCCAGACTGGTAATATGCCGGGTCTCCTCCGGCAGGCCATTCCATAACTTGGGAGAGATAGAAGAAAAGGTCCTCTGGGTAACCGCAGCCAACCTAGTTCTGACTGGCTGCAGTAAATTCCTCCCAGAGGACCTTAATGTGCGGGGCGGATTATATGGGAGAAGGCGATCCCGCAGGTAGGCTGGCCCCAAGCCATGAAGGGCTTTAAAGGTAATAACCAACACCTTGTACTGTGCCCGGAAACTAATAGGCAGACAATGAAGAGACTTTACAATTGGTGTTATATGGTCAGTTTTAGGTCTACCGGTGACCAACCTGGCTGCCATATTCTGAACTAACTGAAGTTCCCGGACAAAGCACAGGGGTAGCCCTATGTAGAGCACGTTGCAGAAGTCGAGCCGTGAAGTTACCAGCGCATGCACCACTGTTTTTCGGTGTTCCAGCTCCAGAAAGGGGCGCAGCTGGCGTATCAGTCGAAGCTGATAACAGGTACTCCTGGCCGCCGCATCTATCTGAGCTGTCATCTGAAGTGGTGAGTCCAGGAGCACCCCCAAGCTGTGAACACAGTCTTTCAGGGGAAGTGTGACCCCGTCTAGGACTGGTTGACAGACCTCCATGTCTGGGCTAGGGTCCCTAGCAGCGAGTACCTCCATCTTATCTGAATTCAGCTTCAGTCTGTTTTTCCTCATCCAGTCCATTACTGCTTCAAGACATTCATTCAGAGGCGAGATGCCACCCTTAGTTGATGCTATTATCCGAGGTATGGAGAGATATATCTGGGTGTCATCAGCATACTGATAGCACCTTGCTCCATGCCTCCTGATGATCTCTCCCAGCGGTTTCATGTAGATGTTAAATAGCATTGGGGACAAGACAGCGCCCTGAGGGACGCCAGATTTAAGCTCCTTTTTTGAGGAGCAGCTGTCCCCAAGCATCACCATCTGGTATCTACCTGAAAGATAAGACCAGAACCACTTAAGCGCAGTGCCCCCGATCCCTAATCTTCTCAGGCGTTCCAGAAGGATACCATGGTCTATGGTATCGAAAGCCGCTGAGAGGTCCAAGAGTACCAGCAGGGTCACACTTCCCCTGTCGATACCTAGGTGAAGATCATCCACTAAGGCGACCACGACAGTCTCAACTCCATATCCTGCCCTGAAGCCAGTTTGAAATAGGTCTAGATAATCTGTTTCATCCAAGACAGCTTGGAGCTGAAGACCAACAGCCCTCTTGATCACCTTGCTTAAGAATGGAAGATGAGAGACTGGTCTATACTTATTCATATCCAGGGGGTCTATGGAGGGCTTTTTCAGAAGCGGCCATATAATCGCTTCTTTTAAACAAGCTGGAAAATTGCCCTCCCTAAAGGATGCATTAATAATGTATCTTAGATGGGTCTTAATTGCAACTCCTCCCTGGACGACCAGCCATGAAGGGCAGGGATCAAGAGGGCAAGTTGTCTTTCTTATATTTCCAAGGACCTTGTCTACGTCCCCGGTACTCACTGACTGAAACTGATCCAGTATAATCCTGTTCACGTAATCACTGGACACTCCACTCGTAACCCCTGTAGTAACACCGGCATCCAAATCGACTCTTATCTGAGAGATTTTATCTGCAAAATGATTATTCAAAGCATCACAGCAAGCTACGCTAGATTCTAACAGCGAGTTTGGGGGAGTGGGTATCTGAGTCAGATCCTTTACCACCCTAAACAGCTCTGCTGGACAGGAAGTCGCAGACGCAATACATGCAGAGAGGAAAGTCTTCTTCGCCACGTCTACTGCCACTCCATAGGAATAAAGGAATTCTCTATAGCCTGTCCTGTCAGATAAGAGTCCAGATTTCTGCCAGTTGCGCTCTAGTCATTGTCCAACCTGCTTCATATTCCTGAGTTCTACTGTATACCAAGGTTTACGATTTTAAGCAGGCCGGAAAGGACGCTTGGGAGCAATCGTGTCGATAGCCCTAGTAGGATCACAATTCCAGGTATTAACTAGGGCTTCAATAGGATCACCAGCGATACCAACCATGAGACCCTCCAGGGCTTTCTGGAATCCAATAGGTTCCATTAGCCTTCGAGGGCGGACCATTTTAATAGGTCCACCACCCCTGCAGGGGTGGGTAGCAGCCATAAGTCTGACCCTGACCAGGAAGTGATCCGTCCAGGACAATGTGGTAGCATTTATTATCTCCACTCACAGCTGTGCCTGTTCCGTACTGAAGACCGCATTGAGGGTATGACCTGCACCAATGTGCTGGCCCAGAGACTAATTGGGATAGGCCCGTGTTTGTCATAGATGCCATGAACTCCCGAGCTGCACCTGTCAACCCGATCTCAAACGGGATATTGAAGTCGCCCAGAACCAGAAATCTGGGCGACTCCAACACCAACTCCGACACCAGTTCTGTCAGCTTGGCTAGGAAGTCTGATAGGCAGCGGGGTGGTCGGTACACTAACAGAATCCCTAGACTATCCCTTGCCTTCAGGCTCATGTATATACGCTCGAAGTGGTCTGTTTTCCAGACAGGTATTACGATAGGAATTTGTCCCTGAGCTTCCTTTCTTCTTCTTCCTCACCATTCTGTTTTCCTCGTGGGTCTTGTTTGCTTGTTTTTCAATTATAAGCCAAAGGCAGGAACAGCTTTACTATTAATATATTCAGATTGCTTTTAGACCTTTTGCAAGTAAAGAGAAAGGAAGTTCTTTAAATATATGTAATAAAATTCTATAAATTATCATTAAACATATGCAATAAATTATACCATATTAACAGACAGAGAGACACACACACACACACATATATACACATACACACACACACATTGATATCTATATCTATATCTATATCTATATCTATCTATCAATCTTCCCCACTGTGGTGCCCTTCAGATGTTTTTTTTTTTTTTCAATTTCCATCATTCTCAAGCACCAATAGAAATGGTCAGGAATGCTAGGAACTGCCGTGCAAAACATCTGGAATGCACCAGCTTCAAGAAGCAGGCTAATTTATATTTATGTCCAGACCCATCTGCACTAGCTCAGAAATTGTACCTGCAATTCAAATCAACCTTCCTGAACCCAGAATCTTACAGATGCTTTATATTACAACTCCCAGAACTCATGATCACTGGCCCTATTGACTAGAACTGAGAGGAGTTGAAACCCAATCCATCTGTAAGGTACAAACTTGGGGAACTGCAAGCCAGTTTCTTAAATTTCCTGAAGTTAGCAAATCATATATGAATCACATATGAAGATAGAAAGGGACAATAAGGTCACACCAGGACAAGAACAGTACAGCACCAAGCATTGAGTTCTCAGTGGTTCTGAGCAATGTGCACTTATTAATACTTTCCTGCTGCTCTGGGCAGTTAAGGTTTGATTAATTACTAGAACGCAGAGAACTATGATCATCTGATGAAAGGTGCTACTGGTGCATTCCTGACAATGCTATTAGAATAACTAGAACCAAATTCATTTACGGTCTACAGAATTAGTTGAAAGAGGGAGGAGTGATCGTCATTAAACACACACACACACACACACACACACAACCAGATGTACTTTAAAATGACTGTTTACCCAGAAGAGAGTAATAAACACCTAATGGAGAATTGCATACAAATAATGCAAGATTAGGAAACAATTTACCACAGACTTTTTTTTTAATAGAGTCATAGCACAGCTAGCATTTATTTGAATATGATCTGTGCTGTCTTAGGTTCCATGTAAGTCTCACTGAATGAATAAAGATTTCAGCCTGAATCCTATTGGGAGTCCCAACAAGAGTAAATCAACTGTTGAGAAATGGGTCAATACTCACACAAACCCAATGGGACTACTCTATTTGAGCTTGCCAACAATATTCATGGTCTCATCAGCAGTGACTGAAAGAACGTCTTTACTCCATGCACAATCAATTCTCTTGTAAGAACAAACATGGTGTAGTAGTTTGAGCACTGGACTACAACTCTGGAGACCAGGTTTCAAATTGAAACTTCAGCAATGGAAACCTACTATATGATGTTGGGCAAGACACAACCTCAGAGGAAGGTAAAGCCAAACCCCTTTTGAACAAATCTTGCCAAGAAAACCCCATGATAGATTCATTTTAGAGCCATCATAAGTCAGCCACCTTTCTTTCATTGACAGAGGAAACTACTATACTGATATCATTTTTCAATAAATGGAAGAATACATAAATAAACTTTCGGCCATTTTTTGATCTGGAAGTTGGCATAAGGCAACAGAGCAGAACTCTTTTGTTTTGCATTTTTTTTTAAATCAGATTACATGTCTAAATATATTTATTGTTGAAAACATCTGTATAATTTATAATTGCTTTAGTAACAGCTGAGTACTAATTGGCAAATTTAAGCATGTCATCACCATCACCCAAGCACAACCAAAATAAAAGGCATAAATAAAAATGCTGATTTCTTTTCAATTTATCCTCCTTATCATTTCTGACATCAGAGATGGGGACCAGTCTCATTGAAGGAATAGATTAAATATAATTGGAAGACATGGTATGACATTAAATAGGCCACCCAGTTAGACCACAGAAACTTAGCAAGTCTGATGTTTCCACATCATGTGCACAGATTCTGATCCACACCTCCCAGATTAATGCAGCAGTGAGCAATTCCACAGGGTCTACGGGCTGAATTTCCGTGGACCCAACCACAAGCCATGCTATTCTTCTAGTAGCCAGTTTTATCAGTACACATGCTCAAGAAAATGTCTCAGCACAGCTTACATCTTCAAACCTCCTTTTAAGATCACGCAGTAGGAAGCTGCTACTTAAGTTCCTAAAAGTTATTATCTTGCCGTCTCTCTCTTTTTCTCTCGGTCTCTCTCCTTTTCTCTTTCAGTCTATCAATCTCTTGCTCGCTCATCACCCCTGCAAGTACTCTGGCATTCCAATAAAGGCATAACTCAGTAAAATTAATCTTTTGAACTTCAAAATTAATGTTTTCAATCTCCTGATTAGTAGTAATTGGTTGCAGGTTTCACTCCAAAATAAAATAAGTACACCAGGAACGAAAAGGAAAGGAAAGGCAAGGCAAGGCAAGGCAAGGCAAGGCAAGGCAAGGCAAGGCAAGGCAACGGGACAAGAAAAGAAAGACCACAGTCTTGAAATGTATTAGAATTGGAAAGATATTAATCAAATAATAAGAATACAAAGTATTTTTCACACAGTACATATTTATTGAATTTATCAGCATAAGATGCAGTGGTGGCCACTAACCCAGAAAGCTTGCTAAAAGCATTGGGCACATTCAATAGAGGAAAAATATCAATTACTCTGAATGAAGATGTGAAATTCTTTCTGTGGGTCTAGACCAGGTTTTGTTGAATTTCCAGTGAGGATTCTATTGAATTAATGGGACTACACCACAAACAATCAACCTTCAACGTCCTAGGCTGGTTGAGAAGATTAATCCTCCCCCCACCACAAACTCCTTGAAATGGCTTAGAAATCCTATACTACATTGTAACCTGGCCACAACATGTTTCAATGCTCTACGCTTTCAGTGCATAATTTACAATCTACCTACTTAATGAACTAAGAAACTGTGGTTTTCTCGGTTTTGAGTGCAGAATTGCCACTAAAAATCTCTTAAGGGATTTTTTTCAGAGAAGACAAATATGTCTCAAATATGTAATCTGGCATGGCTGACTGGACTACGCCAAAACAGTTGAAAAACACCTGGTCCAGATTTACACATCTTACAGTGCACAGCATCACACTTATAATCCTGCCTGTTCCTCATTTTTGAAGGTTAGAATTTAACCATACTAACACTGCAGGAAAGATAGTGGGAGGCATGCTAGTGCTATTAATGACACTCTATCAGTTTGCTTGACAACAACAATCCTGCGGTATCCGATACTGTATTCTTGTCCATGACTTGCTTTATACAGTAGAGAAAAATGTCTCAAATTAATCTTAGAAAGCATGGGCCAACAGAATGAACTGAATGCCTTTTGGCGAAGAACTCTGTCTCTGGTACACTCTATACACTGATATACAAACTTGCTGCTAGAATTGCCGCAGTAGTGGGTAGCAGCAGACTCCAGAATTTGGCTTCCTTTTTAAAAACAAGGGCCAAAACACTGCAGTGAACAAACTGATGTCACTTTCACAAAAGGAGGAGATGAGTCTGCTGGATAACACCCAAAGTTTATCTGGGGCAATATCCTCAAATCCCACAGAGTTTGCCAACCAGGTGCTTCTGTGAAGCCCTAAAGCAGGGCTACTTTCACAAATCCCTCAATCACCATGGCCAGACTGTTTCACATAACACTACACTAGGAGTTTAGTACCACTTCAAATACCATTGTTCCAACCTGTGATACCCCTTTTGAACAGTTATTCCTCAACCATCATTATTGCTGTGTGTTTCAAGTCATTTCTGACTTATGGTGACCGTAAGGCAAACCTAACATGAGGTTTTCTTCACAAGAGGTGTTGAAAGGATGGTTGCCTTTCCCTTACTCTGAGGATGAGAAAATGTGCCTTGCCCAAGGTCATCCAATGTGTCTCCATGGCTGAGCAGGGATTTGAACCCTGATCTCCAAAGTTGTAGTCTAGTACTCCAACCACTATAACATACTGGCTCTTTTACCAGCATTACACTTGCTGATAACATTGCTGCTGAATAGGACATCTAACATATTATACACTAAAAGTATTATGTATTTATTGCAGGCTAAACACCCTAAGAACACCAGATTCCATCCGGTCTTGGAAGCTAAGCAAGGTCAGGTCTGGTTAGTGTTTGGATGATGGGAGACAATCAATGAATACCAGGTGCTGTAAGCTATATTTCAGAGAAAGAAACTGGCAAAACCACCTCTGAATATTCCTTGCCTACAAAACCTCTATGAATTCATGGGGTCATCCTAAGTGGACAGGCAACTTGTAGGCACACGTATATGCAAACATGGAATACTATGATTAGTAGTTGTTGAAGTATTTAGACTTCTCTGAAATACAGCATGAGACCTCTAGCAGAGAATACCAAGTACCCAGGCTGTACTAAATGAACAATACATTTGGCACCTTGTGCTATATATATGATCAGAACAGCACTAACATTACCAAACAGCTGCAAAGCTGTTAAGAAGTAACAGTTTTAAAATGAAACTTTTAAAATCATGCACTTAAAAATATTTGTGTACATAAACCACAGCCTGCTGTGCACATACTCCAGATCACTGTTTCTTAAGCCATCTGATCTGATGGACTGCCAGATTCCCCCCCCCCCACCATGTGTCAGGACCTCCACCATATTTGTGCCCACTGATAAAACGTTTCCTGCCTTCCTAGGAACCTGCTGCTGACTCAAGAGAGCAATACCAGTCCATGGACTGTTGCTTTAAGCAGCCCTTCTCCAGACCAAACATGATTTAAAACAAGCCCTTAGACTATTTCAAGGCTTGTTTTCCAAGAGCAATATAATCTAATGCAAGCCTTTATTGACAAAGGAACCATTATTCTGCACTATCTTGTTCATTCATGTTTAAATTTACTTTCCAGGCATTGATTACTCTTGATTCTTTAAAGACTAAGATGTCTTAAATCCTTCAGAGATAAAAAGTGCTGTCTTTGTTGAACAGCTCTCCTCAAATAAATCTCTTATTAATTCACATCAAATTAAGCAAGAACTATATGTACTATTAGCATATGCTTCAGAGAACTAAGCATATTAATAGTCATCTAGCTTCTGGAATATGGGATGAATTAGGTTTTAAGAGACCAGATTTCAAATGTGAGGCACAAGTCTAATTCCAGCTCATCACAGACCTCTCAGTTTAAGACAACTGTGTGGAATAAAATTAACCTCACGAAAAGCAAAAGAAAATACTGAGAGGGTAGAAACTACAGAACTAGGCTTTTACTATACTATTGGAGGAGAATTACAGTTCTCATGCTATAATTACGAAGAATATCAAATTCAGTTTGTACATTATAAAGTACAGATACTTTAGTTAACAAAGTAGATGTATTCCTGGGCATTACTGCTTTACACTGATACTAAACGCAGAAATACTATGGGGAAAAAACGGAGATAGCTTCCTACACCACATTAAAGAACAGCAGTTGAAAACTTTACAGCAGTCTTTTTATTTAAAGCTAACAATATGCATGAGTTAAATGAAACAATCAGTTCAAATATGTCTTGCACAACTTTTTGAACCTTCTAGAGACCACATGAAGACATCTTCCAAAATGTATCCAGGGATCACTTTTTCTTTCATGTTTCCGCTTTCCTGACAACTTCTGTTCTTGTGACCAAACTTACAAATCTATTAAAAAAAAACATGCTGGAGGAAGGTTTACCTGGTCTCATTTTTCTTTCTGTTTTGTTGTCCACATATGCTAAGGGATTCTGGAAACAGCTACTGTCTACCTTACCTGTTGTACACAGGCACACACAGCTATGGGAGGACGTGGTAGAATGGAATCTCACTCTTTCCCAGCTCAACTTTTACTGCAAATGGACTGCTGCAGCACAGCAGCAGAAGTCTGGATTTCTCCAGTCCTCCACTATCATCCTTGCAATGTTAATACTGTCTTTAAAAAGCTTCCAGCTCAACAGAGGATGAGGAGGGAAGGCGGAGTGACTTGGACAGACATGAAAAATCTTTGTAAAAACAAGTTTCGCTATGAGAAGCTTTGTTGAATGAGGTATGCCTTTGCTACATCTGCAAACAACTGCACTTATTTTAAAGGATGACTAACAAATTGTTGTTGAAAAGAGCACAGAAGCCAGTCTGCTGTACAGAACTGGGCATTATCCCTCTAAACAGCTGGCAAGGCCCTCTCTAATTTGGAAAAAGCGCTTGACAACTTCGTTCTTGTTCATCCTCACAAATGCCCTCTGAGGTGTCAGATTGGGGTTGTGGCTTGCTCAAGACCACCCAATGTGCTTCATGATTATGCTGGGATTTTAAGGTGTGCGAAGACACCATTCTGTCTCTTGTGCCCACTGGCTTCTTCATGAGCATTGTATCCATAATCAAAAACAACATTTCTTCCGTAAATCACAGAATTTTTTTGGTTCAGCTTTGGAGGTCTATAAATGCCTCTTCAGGCATCTGTACCATTTTAATCTTCCTACATGTGTGTCAGCAACAGATGTTTTGTATCTTGTTCCTGGGGATTGTAACTATAAGGACACAACAAGATGCATGACCAGAACCACTGTCTCTTTTACTTCCATGCTCCATTTCCTATATTCTCCTTGTAAACAAGGAGCTTCCATGTGGGTACTGGGCAATAAGCCAAAGTCTTGAATTTTAATAGACGGCTGTCAAAAAGTCATTTGGTTGAGTTTGGGAGGCCAATTGCAGGGATAAAGTGATACTTCATTGCTGTGTGAATTTGTCTCATCCACAAGAGAGAATAAGGACACACTTTCAGCAGATTATTTCTCTGCTTGATTGTTCCGAACAGGTCTAAAACCAGCTTTGCATTTTGCAGGCACTTTAGCTGTTGTGTATGGATGCTGCTTCCTTGGCATGCTCCCCAATCTGTTCTTTTACTGCACAGGAAAATCCAACAAGTGAATACTCAATCCAGCTAAAAAGAAAAAAATAAGTACCAGGCCCTAACAGGCTCCCTCTATCAGGGAGTTAAATCATTCACACTGAACAATGCTGTTTCTTTCATTTAAGGTAAAGATTTATCATTTAACAAGATTTGTAATATTGGTTCATAGCAGCAAATCATCTCATCCGTTACTGTATCATCAAGAATCACCTGGGACAGTCTTGTATATTTTTCAGTAATTAACAGCAGCTAATGAATTCAGGATTCTAACCATTTTCAACTGTAATGTTGACTGCTGTTTTCTGCTACTGTTTACATGCTACCAATTACATGCATAAAATGAAAAAAAGAACAACACAGTAATCCTCAAAGAACTTGCAACTGCTATATCTGTAAAGTAAAACATCATTCCAGAGGTAATAATGGTAAAAAGGAAAGAGGAAGGTAAAAAGTCTTCCTAAAGATACAAAATAAATAAATAAATACTTTAGCAAAGATAAAATCTATAAATGCAGAACCCAATATTTATTTTACCTTTAAAAAAAAAACTCTTTGCCATTGGGGTGCATGTCCTTCTACAACAGTGGAAACTGTTCCAAAGAATCCTGAAGTTAATCAGGATTCCTTGAGGTGAAAATTTATTATGGTGAGAGCCAGCTTATCCACCTCTAATGACTGTTCCCTCCACTGTACAACTACAGAGAAACGTTCAGCATGTCGCAGGAGTGCAATTCATGGATAATAAGTTGTTGTTGTTGTTGTTGTTGTTGTTGTTGTTGTGTGCTTCCATGTAATTTCCTACTTAAGATAACCCTAAGGGGACCCTATCGCAGAGTTTTCTTGGCAAGATTTGTTCACAGGGGACTTCCTCTGAGGCAGAGCGAGCTTCCATGGTCAAGTGAAGAACCCTGGCGCCTCCAGATCTGTAATCCAGCAGTCAAACTACTACACCACAGTGACTCTCCATGGGTACTGAGAGTAGAACAAAAGGCCTATTCACTGAACTGTGTAACCTGTGTTCTACAGAACATGACTCAGAGTCCTTTGAATGTGGAGGGCTTATACAGCAAATAGTAGAGAGTTCATCCACACAAACACCCATCTGAAAAGCAATGCCAGACTTGAGGAAATCTGAATATTGGATATGTATGGAATGTGAATTGTCATGCACACTAAGTGCCGGAAACAGCTGTGAAGCTGCTGTGATGGGATCTCTTGATTTCCTAGATAGTCTATACAACTACTAAAAAACTGGTTTATTGGGAAGCATGGGGGTCAGCAGAAATCACAGTGTGCTGAAAATCCCAGCCCATGCTAGCTTCAGAAATCACCAAGCACAAATTTTTAAAAAAGGGAATTGTAATGCAAGTTTTTAAAAAAAGAACAAGAAAGGACAATTGCATGCAAATAATTTACTAAGAAACCAAACAACGGCAACAACAACAATAACAACATTTAGCCATTGTTTCATACCCACTGAGTCTTTCACAAGCACTGGTATTTGGGAGTCTGTCTGTTGTAACCAGCTCTCCTTCAGCAGCAGTCTGATAATACACCTATGAAAGATGCGTCAGAACCACTGGGGACTCCCAGAAGAAAATAAAATTGAACTCCACCATGGCATTTAGGAATTGCCATTTTAAATGGCAAGTTATCATATTTTTGGCTGTACTAAATTTGAGCTGCCAGAAGGCCACAAAAGAAGAATCTTTTCTGGTCATTTTATTGACTGAAAAAAAGTTGTAGAAGAAATTATCAGCCAGTGATCAAAGTTCATTTGTGGTACTTACCACTTCTAACTAAGTGATTTAGTGGTAGAACTGAACTGTGCATGAACAAACTACAAGAGAATTGTTAATCTTGGCTTTTTCATTCCCATGCCGATAAAAATCAGCAAAATGGAACTCTAGTGACTCATGCCCTCCTGGGCTGACAAACACTACAAGCTGATAATATCAATGGCAGACATCCCATTGCCTTTAATTTGGGCAGGACTGAATCTTATGCCTTCCCGCCTCTCCTGGTAGTGAATGCCGAATTAAATCAGAAAAAAATTGTTGGTCCAGAAAAGTGCTGAATGGAGAAACCATCAAACCCTGCCACCACCACTACCACCATTTCCTCTTTAATTAAACTAATGTTTAATTAGTTTCAGCATCCAAGATGCAAAACAATGGGCCTAAAACTGAAAGAGAGTGAATTGTCTGCATACACACATACAAACTGTGCAGTTTTTTTGCTAGGCATGAATGAACTGGCAGAAAAAAATACTAACATGAGTAATGAGTAAATACTAAAATGTTTTGCCAAGAAACGTAAATAAGAAGGGGCATATATTGACACTGGAGTTTAGAACTGGTTTTTAAAAAAACAGACAACCTGCTTCCCAGCTCTCCTCTATCCATAAAGCTCTGTTCACTTGCTATATTTTCACAGCTATTAAAAAAAGGGAAGGGTGAAATTACACTAAAAACCAATAAAAACTCAAAAAATTAAAACACAATTAAAACTGATCATACATTGAAAGGCCCAAATGATTCATTTTTGGCTGAATTAAAAGAAAATGTGTGTGTGTGCCTTCAAGTTGCTTGTTGACTTATGGTGACCCCATGAATTTTATAGGTTTTCTTAGCAAGGAATATTCAGAGGTTGTTTTCTCAGTTCCTTCCTCCAAAATATAGCCTACAGCACTTGGTAGGCCACTGAAATGATGGTTTCTATAACAATGCATAGCACACCCTTATTATTAGTCCATCCCTCCACTGAATGGAGCAGATCATCTGCACAACCCTCTTTGTAGAAGGGAAGGGTTCTGTTTACCTTGCATCCCCATGAGGTTTGTACCCTGCATTTATAGCCCACTAGAGGTGGGGAACATGTGGTATTCAAGATGCTCCTGGACTCCATCTTCCATCAAAGTAATTGGCTATACCAGCTGGATCTCACTGAAGCTGTAGTCTAACACCACTGGGAAATACTACCCTGAATACAGCATATAAGACCTGGCATACATGACCAAATCCATGGTCTATCTAGCACTCTGCTTCCTGTTGCCAAAAGTAACTCAGCCTTCTCCATCATCTGGTTTACAGAAGCACACCTATGTATGATTTAGTGATTATTTATATCTTTAAAACATTTACACAACACCTGCCCTCAACAGTTCAAGGTATTTAATGAAATGAATCAAAGCAAGAGACACTGACCAACCTATCTTCCAAGTAGTTCTCTAATCATTATTTTTGTATGCTACTCTACTATTCTTGTGACAAGAAATTTAATAACATATCGGGAGTCAATATTTTCTTCTGTCTTTCTTGAATTTATTGTCAATCAATTTCATTGTTTAACCTTGGGTTCTAGTATTAGAAGTATCCCATACTGTTAATATATTATACTTTTATCTCTGCTTTAGGTGTTTTCTCTTCAAAGCTAAAAAACAGCACCACGCCTCTCAGCACTGATACTTCTTCATAGATCACATGCCCCCAACACACATACACGCACACATTTTATTTGCCATTTTCATCAGCCTTTCCAGCTCTGCAATACTTGTTACAGCAGTAAAAGAAGATGTTTGCTTTGCCCAGTACTACAAGACCCTGTTTCTCACAGTACACATAAGGCCACATATGAGCCATGCTGACATGGACCAAAGACCTACGTAGTCCTGCCTTCTCTTCACATAGAAGCCAAGAGATTGCCTATAGGAAGCCCACGAGTAGAACAGAAGGCAGCTGTACACTCTGTCTCCTGTCCCCCAACAACGGATATATAAGGCACCAATGTTATATTATATTACACTGGCTGCCATTGCTTCTGGTCTGAATTCAAGGTTCTAGCAATGGCATTCAAAGTCCTAAAAATGGCGTGGGACCAGAATTCTTCAAAGAGTGTCTGTCCATATATGAGAACTGAAATCTACTAGTGGGACCCTCCTTCATGTTCCACGAGTGGGAGCAATAAATCATACAGAGACATGGGAGAGGGCTTTGTCTCTTGTGGTGTCCTATCTATGAAATGCCTTCCTCTTGGAAACTTAACCAGCACCAATGTTGGTTTCTTTTAGAGACCAACTTAAAACACACTTATTATTAAAGCCATTGAGATATTTTTTCTTTAAGCGTACATGTTTGTTCTTCTAATCCTTTTAGCATTTTCTGCTGTTTTACCTTGGTTATCTGTTTACTATACATTTATGCTGCTTAAATTATTATATTGCTTTTATCAGGAATTGCTTTAAATTGGCTGTATCATTTTCATTGTATGTCATCCTGAGGTCTCACAAGAGATAAGATAAAAATAATTTAATAATGATACACACACACACACACACACACACACACACACAATATATATAATCATATGCACACAAGCTGTCCAAAAATTATCTTTACAGTTTCTATTCTGTATACAGTTGAAACTATACTTTTCAGACACGCTGTATATGCAGGCATACTGTCTTAGTTACTGGATGCAATAGGTTCAGCGTATTTCATCACCCTGCATACTAACTTGAAGTTTTTCAGTGAGCTGTTCACCAAAAGTCAGTGCAACAACAAAAAAACGCCAGCTTTGGTTCTTCACCGTTCTACTTGGACACAGTCACAACTGCTTTCTGTTTACTTGTAAATCTTTATTGCGAGAAATTTTGAGATTCCTGGGTTGTTGCTGTTTGAAGAAAGAAAAGATAGAACCAACATCCTATATGTGTAGAAATACATCAAATAAATGAAACTGTGTAGGGGCTGATCAGGAAAGCAAATGACAATGTAAGCAAGGTGAGATAGACTACCTTTTTCCCAAAGTCAGATTTTTTTTAATTTTTATTTTATTTTATTTTATGTTCCTGGAGGCCACTGATAAAGGCTAGGATCCCATGGTATATAATATTAATTTTCACTGTTTCCTTGACAAGGAACAATTCCTTCCCCTCCTGAAATCTCCCATGCACCCTAAGAAAAATACTCAGGACAACTGGGATTAGGAAACCATCTAGAGAAAGGTTCTGGATACCTGCAATGGGAAGGGGAAAGGAACCCTCAATAATGCTCTCAGTGGTTACCAATGTACTCCACAGATTCTTGGCCACAGAGCAGAAGCTCTCCTCTAATGATTTAGAATAACCAAACCGTTTCACCCTCCATTCAATCATTAGTCCCAAGTAGAATACGTCAGGGGGAGAGACAACAACTACATATAAGTCATATATTTAATCTAAACTCCCTCTGCGGCATACACTTCAATTTGTCCTGCCTCCCCCAGGAAGGAGCTCAGCACACCAGCAGTTCAGGTGGTGCTGCCTCAGCTGTTTGCACAGATGAATCAGCCTGTCTCGATGAAGCAGGCAACAAACACTAATCAGACACTGGAAGCAACATCACCCACTCTTTGGAAAGGACAGTCAAGCCAGCTTGGAGACTCTGTCCTGCTTTCTGGAACCTTGGAAGTGGACGCCAACTACTCTTTTGCGGTTCCCCCCACCCAAATCTCTCTTGACTGTCTCAGCTACTGATTCCTTGGCTTCTTGATATCTGGAGTGCTAATTACCCATACAGCTTCTCTTTTCTCCCAGTGAATTATAACACAGACAATGGATAGCCAATGTCTGTTCTTCCTTAAATGGTTTGCAGCATAAGAGAAACTACCAGGCAGAAACAGCATTCATTTTTGGAGTGTTTATCAAAACATAAATGATCTTTTTCACTTTTTAAATATGTCTTTATTATTAATTTTGTAAAACCATGCACCGAAGAGGCTGCATTTGAAACAAAACAGTTCTTCTTCCCTTGCAACTGTTGTAACTTTTCTTACCCCCAGCTCAATTAAAAGAGTCAAGAGTCTGGTGTATACAAAGAGAACCATGAGGTAGTAATGATGCAAGCAAGTCCTAAGGCAACAGAATGAACTATATCATTTCAGCGTACAGGTAGGAAATACAAATGCCCATGCTCCTCTATTTAATTTAAAAAATCACACTTAGCAAGTCAAAAGAAAAAGTTGCACAAGAGAGGCAGAGAGCTTTCCTGGGAACTTTATCTCCTAGTGCACTGGATTTAAATATATATATATTTATTTCCCTATTTATGTACACCAAAGGTTTTACAATGAAGGGAGTTAAATGTTATTTCTGTCTGCAATCTGAAGAGGCAATCATTCTACCGAACTCTGGATTTTACCACCCCATTCTTGGACTAGACCAATCCAATACATGGGCACAATATATCATGGGCATCATGATATAAAACAGCACTTCATCTGTTAAAAAAAAAAAAGGATAGAAAGCCAATTTACTCTATTATGTTTATTTTAATATACCTGTTCCACATATATGCATACATATTTCTATATACTTAAATATTTATTTCAACAAATAAATAATGAACTGAATCAAATAGTATAAGTTACAGCAAATGAGTTAAGGTAAGGCATTATTTGAGAGCCAGTGTGATGTAGCGGTTTGAGTGTTAAACTACAATCCAGGAGACCAGGGTTCGATTCCCTTCTCAGCCATGCAAACTGCTGGGTGATCTTGGAAGCATCACACGAGCTTAGCCCCAGGAAATCCAATGACAGGTTTGCCCTAGGGTCCCCATAAGTCTGAAATGACTCGAAGGCATACAACAACAACAACAACAACAGCAACAACAACAGCAAGGCATTATTTTATAAAAGTTGCTATTAAAAGGCTTGAGTAGAAAAGTGTTTCTATTCTTAAATGAAGTCATTACAACAGAAAAACTAAAAAAGAAAGTTTTTGTCAGTCAGGTATTATGCGTAGCTTAAATAGAGGTTAGCAAGAACTTGGTTAGCAGGACTAGGATTACTAAAAGTATATATAAAGTTCTATATAACCAACTTTTTAAAATTGCATAATCGTATTTTCAAAATTTTTTGCAAGGGGTCTCCTCGGGGATTTAGGGGCTAGACACAGATGCAGCAAAAGAGATCAATATCTCCATAAAGACACACATTAATTTAATTCTCCAATTACTAATCTCTAACTGGGCAGAAAATTATTCAACATTATAATTTTTACTTGTAATGGAAGATGGTAAACCCTTTCATCATATATATATGATGAAATATATATATATACATATCCTGTACTTTTATGCCAGTTGCAAAATAAATCCTATCCCACTTACATGCTTCGAGGTTTATTCCCCCACACAAATCTCCCCACTATCTGTCACACATGAGAGGAGAGGGGACAGAAGCAGGAGCAACAAAAGAGTGGATTGTATTATCTACACAAGCTGTGCGTATAGGAAAACTTGGATGTGAATCAGGAAATGGAGTGCTTTCACTAGAGCTCAATATGAACTCTAGCCAATATAGTCATTAATTACATAGCATTTAACACACACACACACACACACACACACACAATTAGATACTTCACATAGCAACCAAGCTTACTAATTTCTCAAGGAAACGTGGTTTCTCCTCTAACAGTGTTTGGTAATATTTAATGCACCCCATCAGCAATATTAACTTCTAAATTCATCCTAAAAGGTTTTAATCTTTAAAATCAGATCTCATTTTGAAAATCTGAAAGTATCAAAAATTAACCATAAACCAAATTGTTATTAAATATGATCACAAAGTGTTTATGATTGATTGACAGTGCCATCTACATGTAGCCTTTTCAAAAGGGAGGCCTAAAATACACAAATACCTATAATATACAAAAAAAAAAATAGCGCAGCAGAAAGGAAAAGAGATGGGATGGGAAAAGGAAGACAAAGTAATACAAGGAAGGAAATGCATTCAGTTTAGCTACAGGTACTCTGGCTTTTTTGCTCAGGCAAGGAATTGAGTCATATTTTCAGAGGAGGTATGTTTTAAAGATAAATTTGAGAAAATCTGAGAAACAATACTGCTGTAAGAGTGAAGTGTAGGATGAATTTTTGTAAAAACACAAACGTCGTGTTGAATCAGACTGGGGCTATATTTATAAATAACAAAAAACCAAATTGCCAGTTTAACGTTTATCATGAGCAAGTTACATACTAATCTATGAAGCTTATTCTTTCTTGGCTGTCACTTTTCTTTGCAGAAATGAATAAAGCAAACCTGAAATAGTTACATGACATCTGAACATGATATCACACTTTGTTCTTTCCAACCAGAAGGTCCAGAAAGAAACTGAGAGGAATACAGGGAAAAAATGTGGCCTTTTCTCCTTTTCAAGACAATATGCCAACTACAGAACAGGAATACAGAACCATGAATTCTATACCACAGACACAGAACCCGACTGAGATGCATTTCGCCTCATAACGGGTGCTGCTAGTTTGTACAAGCTCAAAGTTTCCTTACAAAAATAAAAGCCAGGGCTCAGATTCAGAATCCAAATACTAATATTTCAGAAACTTATTCTGATGAAAGATGTAGTCTCTTAGTATATTAAAGAATTTGCTTATTGTTTGAGTGTAATTTTATCCCGTATGTGTATTATAACAATAAAGAAGTGGAATAAGTATAGCCTTGATATATTTCATTCCCCTCCCCATTTTTGAAGTGTTTTTCCAGGGGGGGAAAAAATCTAAAATGTAAATTCTGCCTCATTTCTGGAACCTTTCAAACCATGTTGAAAAATATTTTTCCCTCTTTCACTGCAAAATTCCCATCTTCATGAAACAAAGTTTACCATTTGGCTAAAGAATCCTGGACCGTTCGGAGGCAACAAATTAAAGAAGTCAATATTTGGACTTCCAATTCTCATTTGTTTTAGCCACTACCTCGAATGGAGGAGCAAAGCAACAAAGATACAGCTGTGTGTGTTAGCACACAGTATCCACAGTAAACCAGGATAAAATTGCAAATCTAACGTAAAATTTCATTTGAACCTGGTTTAAGTGTTCATTTTGTCACACTAATCATCTACAACCACAGATAACAAGATGTCATGGACAAACCTTGAAGAAGGGCAGAAAGCCATAATTCTACTTCAGAGTCTTTCCTCAGAAGGCAAGAATATTGTCCTTATCGTTGCTTACTTGAACCCCAACACCTGCTACTCGGTGTTATAACTGTTTGTTTATGTAAGAGTTTTATTATATTATATTGTATTATTCATTTGTTTTTTTGTTTATTATTAAATTTATATCCTACCTTTCTCCCAAATGGGATCCAAGGCTTACAATAATCTAAAAAGATACTGCTAAAACTAACTAAGTGTTGTGACTCACAGCACTGACAGACTCACCCTCCATGATTTTATCTAATGTTTTTTAAAGGCCATCTAAATTAGTTTCCTTCACCACATCCTGTGTCAGTAAGTTTTGAAGGTTAATAAGAATATTCCCTGTTATAAGCAAACAGCATGCATTTGTCTACGTCCTATTTTGGGGAGAAATCTTCCAAAATCGTCAAAGAGTTACTTGTGAAACCATACTGCTAGGAGGCCATATTTTACCAGAGGTAAAATATTTGTATTTTGATCCAATTTATAGTTCTGAATTACTTGTTTTGGCATTCTTCTGAGGAAAATCTTCTAGCAATTTGAAAGCCAGCATTCTCCTTCACCAGCTCAGGTTAGCGACTTAAAGAAAGCATATCTTATTCTCTGGAGTCAAATGTTTACACAGTTTACAAAGGAAATTATTTTTTAAAAGCCACCGTTGCAATAAAAATGCAATCAAAAGATGGAAGAAAACAACAGAAGTTAAATTTAACGAAACACTCAGGAATCAGTAAAGCCACTCATTTTTTTTAAAAAAAAATGACTTTAATAATGTTTTGGAAGAGTTACTTTTAAGAACGACAGCTCCATGAATCCACAAATTAGTTGGATTATATAACACCCTTGGATGGTACCACTGCGCAGATCCCACTACTATTAATACCCAGAAACCTGTTCTTTAACTTAGAAATTGATGAAATGTGTTGCTGCTTTCTGCAATAAAGAAACTTTGACAAAGCGTCTCCAATCAGGTGTTAAAATGGAAGCATTTCTGGAGTAACGTTGTACCCTGTGCTAAAGGAATCTACATATATAAGGATACCAGCTATAGACAATTCAATCAACTAGCTTGAGAAGCTGAGCGTCCCGCGAAGATGAGCCAACATAGCAACAAAACAAAAAGGCATATGAAGCTCAACCCTGTTGGCTGAGGTGAAGTCACACCATCCAGTGCTTGATGCTTCTCAGCCAATCAAGAGGCACTTGCTTCCTGCACACTCATCTGAATTCATGCCCCATTTTCTAAACCCACACATAAGGTTGGCTCCTGTGCTTTAAATGATTCAAGCATTTAATTTTCTTTCTAGCAGACCATATTCATCTGAAAAATCACATCAATTACCAGAACATAAAATGCAATAATTAGTTCTTTGATGAAATCTGAGGTATGAAACCTATAAATGAAACTAGAAATAGCAGTTACTAAACCAACCAACCAACCAACCAACTGATTCTATCTTAGAAAACTCTGAGATTTCTGTATATACTATGAGACCTCTCAGTATTTTCTTTCACTTGATATGCCTTCCTCCCACTTCCACCTGCTTCCCAAGTGCTTCCTGTTATAAATACACAACTGATATACCAAACCATAGTTCTAATCATTCCTCAAGCCCTGCAGATTAACTACCACACACACATACACACACACACACACACAGATGCACAATTCTATTAAATGCAAAAAATCCAAAAGCAGCTGGTTCCAGTCTCAGTCCCTGAATAAACAAATACAAAAAAAAAAAAATGACAACAACTTCTGTTATGGTGGTCTTCCAAAAAACTATGCAGAAATATTTTCATGGTATTTTCCAAAAGATCTATGCAGAAAAATTGATTTCAGGGAGAAAATGGGGGAAATTACGTGTCCTTGCTTGTGAAGATGAAATAGTTGAGGATTTACATTCACAGTGTGTTTCCCCAACAGTAATATATATTAAAAAACAAAAAAAGAAAAAAGAAATTCTGTGATTTTTACAGGCCTGGATGCATAATACTGAAAACTTGGGACCTGTCTACACTGAAAGCATCAGTGTTGCTTTTACTGATGTATGTTAATGAAAATTTCAACCACTATAATAAGAAACTACAGCATTTTTATCCATTAAATAACTGACGACCTTTATTGTAGTGACATGAAACCAAATTTTTGCACACCTGCAGAACGGAAACTTGTACACTAAAGTGTGGACAGGTACCATTCCTACTGTAACTGCCCGCTAAGTGGCACACAAACTTTACCCCATGTCATGCAATAAAGTTAAAATTGGAAAAAATAACTGATGTACTCATCCTTTTCTACCAATAAGTGTTGCCTGTTGCTACCACTTTGCTTATGAGCTTCCCAAAAGTACTTGGCAGGTATTCTGAATATTGGATAATACTGATATAGCAAGGAAACTCTTTTTATACATTGTCACAGAAAATTAATGTTCTGATTCCAATGCACACATAAGAAGGCTCAGGGATACCTATCAACATTCTTCTTTTTCGTTCCATATCCAAGAAGAAGTGAGCTAAAAGACCAAATGGATAGATAAGGATGTATATGGGGGAGGTGTGATGGGACAAGTGGGTACCCAAATAGTTCATGGAAGTAGCAATCAAAACACCAAACCTTACCAACCAAGTATGTACTCTGTATTAATTATGACAGTAAACTACCAGTATATGTCTCTAATAAAGCAGGAAACACACACCTAAAAATCATGTCAGGTATAGAAACATTACAAAAGGATCACTAAGGAAGAAATTACATCTCTCCTAACAACTGTCCCAATTCTTCAAGAAGTCCAACTTCACATTTTGTACAATGTGGGCATCTTGGGTATTGCGTGGGATGCTTCCCAAGGAGTCTATGCAAGAACAAAAAGTAGGGGAAAAAAGCACAGCCAGTAAAGATCCTGCACAAGGTTTTACATATGGCCTGATTCTGAGTGATGCTAATAGAATGCAGATATGCTTTTATTTTAGCCACAACCTTGTTAATGATGAGGGTGTGCGTGCGGTCTAAAATTTGTATCTGTGTTTCAACTAAGGACGGTTAATTGTATTTCAATGTCTACAAAGTGCTGAAAGGCCTTTACTGCTAACATGTGTGATTCCATATTACAAGCAACCTGCTCTTAATCAGCTTCCAAACATTCCCGCAAGTTCTCTTTTCTTGCTTCCCCACACATGTAACCTTGCACGACATAGGAAAGGAGACAGACAAATGACAGCTTTTGCTGTGGTAGACCATGGTTTCATAGCTGCCTTATGAATTAGAAGTAACTAAACGGCAGCCATGCTGGCTATAAACACAAAGGCGGTTGAATGAGAGCATATACCACATGATTACGAGGAAGAAGAATGAACAAAATACACATGTACCCCTCCTTCACATATATCCACCCCAAAAAGATTTCCATTCACATTTGTCATCTCACAACAAAGTTAAAAGTCAACAAACTAAGAAAGGAGTGAAAATTCAAAAACCAGTTTTCACCGACCAGTCAACAACCCATGTATAGAACTTGGATGTGTGCCCTGCTCCCATCAGTGTAAATTGAGTTTTCCAAAAGTTTCGTGACAGTTCAGAGTTTGTGCAAGATTTCCAGTGTGGGATGCAACATGCATTTTATCTCTTGCCTAGTCTTCATCAAAACAATCTGGGTTTTAATTAAATAAATTGCAATGGTTTTGGTTTAAGGAATTCTTATGACAATGCTCATGTTAATATATTACCCCCTCCCCTCAACAAAAGGCTTTCCAAACTACTAACATATGGTGGAAGCACACGTGCAAAACTCATTTCACCATATGCTGTTTTACACTTCCACTTTACTGTTGCCAACAGATGTCATGGACTTCATCATTACTGGAACCTTGATTAGCAGAAAGCCCTTTCAGGCATTAGCCTGAACCCCTGAGGACTCAAAGTGGTAAAAGAGGTACGGGGAGTACCCAATAGGCCCACTCTTTATGTACCTTCATGCACATGTCCCCTTAGTCCCCAAGTTGAGCAGAGGGGACCGAACGGAAATCTTGCTCACTCTCAGTGATGCTGGGCTGGAAAGGTCCTTCCTTCTCTAGCGTTGTTGCTGTCCTAGTCAGCGGAAAGAGCACTGTGTATTTCTTTGCAGAGGTATAAACACATCACCATCTTTAAGAGAACACTGAGGAATTTCTCATATTTTCATATTGTCAGCTGTCTCCTTCCTATGCTGCTCAGGCAATGGAGTGCAAAATTCTAAAGGGTTTTGAAAAAACTCTGTACTCCTTAAATCTGGGTTAGGGCCTGAAAGGCAACCAATGTGCCTAGCGTGATTGCTGCCTCAGGTAAACTAGTGCTCTGGAATATGGGAGCTGCATCTTGAGACAAACAGCCATGAGATAAGTCATGTCACTAGGGTAAAGAAAACCTAATCAGATCCTTTAAAGATTGGGTGGGGTGATGAGCTGTATTTACATAGTTACCTATAATGCTATGATATTACAGTAGAACATAAAGAATGATGGACACAAGGTATGAAAAACAATTGGCAGAGATTTATCTCTGCAAGTAGCGGAACTTGAATGCACACGTTTTTAACACAATCTCTCTTGCAAACTCTTAATTTTAAAAAAGAAGATTTACTGCTTGCAAAGGAAGAATAAATTTGGTGATACCTCCTTCCCTTGTTAATGGATAAGATCTAAAAATCAGTATTTCCATATTTCCTTTCCAACACAGATTACAGCAGTCTAAAATCTCAGTTGGAGGCAGTCTACTGACTGTTTTTCAGCTGATGTTATTATGGGATCATTACTAATGTTAGCTGTGACACAAACTAGCCACTTCCAGAAACAGGAAAGTCATTACAGACAATCTTGTTTCTCATAGTTTACTGAACATTAAGTGTTATTCACTGTTGTTCATCAAATTACTAAGCTTGTGTTCAGACTAAAATAAATGACCTGATCAAATGATGCCACTAGTAGATTATTAGCGTATTTTAATAGCTTTAGAAAAGATCATTTAATCACAATATACACAGCACCTTTTTCCCATAATTATTCATCTGGCCCTGTAATTATATTACAAGATCTCATTATGGCCATTTTTATTCTCCTCCTCCTATATACATTATTTGTCCCAAACCAGGACTATGGTTATACCAAGGAAGCAGCTTTGTAAACAAGTCTACAAAATTTAATAATTTAATAATTTAAAATAACCTGCTTGTGTAATTTCTAAGCTTGCTCCAAAGGAGAGATGGAGTGTTCCATGTCTCTTTCAGCACTCTAGTCACTTGCTGCACATTCTCCATGGTTGCCTATGGTGACGAGACTAGCACTTGAATATAAAGCTGAAGCAAGGGAACAGAAGAACTGAGAAAATCACCTGAGTAATAGAAGGGATAATCTAGAGTCTAAGTGGTTGCTAGGCAGTTGTCCATGAAGTCTTCCTAGAGCTTTCTGCCTAAACTATATTTATGTCCTTTACCATTAAAAAACTGTGAAATGAAGCTTGGAACAGTCACTTGTTTGAACTACCACTCCCAACATGGTCATTGGCTGGTGCATTGGAAGCTACAGTACCACAGAAGTAAATTTTCCAAGCTCTGAATGATAGTAGCAGTACAGTCTAATTTAAGGTCATCACTGGCAAACATCAATCGTCTTAATGAAGGACAATCTTCAGGTTCTCATTACAATTTCTTACTTTGGGTCCAACCAGGAAGAGAGACGGAGCTAGTGAAGAACTAAAGAAGAAGCCAAGAGATCTATTTTTCCAAGCAAAGAATGAAAGCAGCAGTACAATGCCTATTTGAGAATCCAGTTTACTGTCATCACTCGCAAACTTCAGTCCTCTGAATGGTAATCAGTCCACAAATTTTTATATACAGTTTCTTACTACGAATCTAGTCAGAGGAAAAGATGAAGCTAGCAGCAAACCAAAGTATGAGGTATGTATCATAAGCAATAGATGCATAATCTACTACATCTAAACACTGCATGGATGAACATGTATCTTGCACTTGACTATATACAGTGAAGGTCTACATATAACTGTATGGCTCATTCAATATTATTTAACACTGAAGACAGAATGCCAATTCCCAAAGTTAAATGTGAAACCTAATGCTTCTCTGGAGGCCACTGCTCCTAGAATGGAATGGTTATTTCCTAAACCAAAGTAAGTGAAAGGGGTTTATGCTCCTCCATGCCCTGCAAAAACGTCAATTGTCAAGACGAATTGTCTCTAAAACAACAAAGAGACACAGGATCACAAAACTAATGAAGTAGAAGACATTCCAGCAGTCATGTATCCCAACTCCCTGCTAAAACAGAAATGCACAGCTAAAGCATTCCTGTTAGGTGTCCATCCAACTCTGTTTAAAAATCTCCAATGAAAGATAGCTGACCATCTTCCAAGGCAGTCCATCCCACACTGAACAGCTCTAAACATCAAGAGGTTCATCCTAATATTTAGTCAAAGTCTCCTTTCTTTCAACTAGAGTCCAATAGTTTGGGTCATACCTGCTTGAATAGTCAAAACCAAGTTTCCTCCATCTCTCACGTGCAAGACGTGAAGTTTACTGAACGTAGCTATTGTATCACCTCTTCTTTTCTCAAGGATAATTATACTAACTCCAGCAATCATTCCTCATAAGGCTTAGTTTCCAGACCCTTTACTATCTTAGTCACCTTCTTCTAAGTATGTTCCAGGGTTTAAAACATTCTCCTAAACTGTAGTGCCCAATATTAGACATAGCATTCCATATCCAACGCAGAATATGGTAGACCTATCTGACTTGGTCTAAGCAATTCCTTGCAGCATAGAACAGCAGGTTTTGTTTTTTTTTCCCCACGACAGATCAAACCGGTGACTTATGTTTAGGTTGGAATGTGGCATATTAGAGCCTTACTAATTGATTTCAGCATAAGCTTTCATACTACCTCCCTCTTCTTCAGATGCACAGATGGATAGACACATATACGGATTGGGAGCAGCACCATGCAATGTAACATAGATGCAAAACACACTGGTACGGTTTAGATGCAAAACACACCAGCATGGTTTAGATTGAAATCTACTAAGACTCCTAGATCAACTAAGACTCGCAAATCTTTTTCACCACTGTCAAGCCAGCTGCCCAATAGTTGTACATCTGATTTTTTTCCTACCTAATGGTAGAAACTCACATTTAATCCTGTTGAAATTTACTTTCTTAGTTTTGACCTAGTTTTCCAAACTCTTAAAGATCGTGAATCCTAATTTTTGTCTGCTGAGCTATTAACTATCCCTTTTGAGCTTTGTGCTATCTGCAAAGTTGAGCACCCCTTCTATTGCTCAATCCAAATCAATTATAAAGGCAATGAATAACATTGGCTCAAAAGAGAACTCTGAAGCACCTTTCAGAGAGACAACTTCATCAGACCTCTTTAGTAGGTATATCCAGCACTGGGTTCTGGCACTGCAATAGATTCCAGGGCTATATCTTGCTGGTACTTGCTTCAACTTAAACCCCTTAAACAGAGACACAAAGAAAGACTAAATGCGTTGTCAGACCATTTAAGTGACTCTTATGCTATGTACAGTGTGATGACACCATTTACCAGTTCCCAGAGTTACCTGGGTAGTGTACTTATTATATGTACTAAAATAAGTAATAGGTCTATCCACAATGCAGAGCAATTGGGGTATAAGCCAGTTCTATGGCCCTGAGATCAGCAGCAGAAAAATTCAAGCAGCTCAGCTTAAATCCACATAACTGGATTACCATTGCAAATGTAGGAAAGCACACACAGTCTTGGCCACTTGACAATTTATCAAAAACAGGACACTTTTAGCTAGCCAAACTGACTCATTCATATCTTGTCATACAGGATGTACAAACTGAAAATTATTCAGATGCCCACACCCAGATGTAACTAATCTTAAAACTTTTAATGTTTTCTTTTGTCTCTTTAAAAAAAAACCAACCTCTCAATTTATTAATGAATCTGCTTATTTACAATTTTTTGGCACATAGATATAAACAATTCTTATAACTAAAAAACCACCACACCAGGCTGTATACAACACAAACTGGGCATTAAAATGGCAAATGCAATTCAATGTAACCAAGTGTTAAGCAATGGACACTAATGTGCCATGTCCATACCATTGCTGTTTAAACCAATGGAGATTGATCAGGAAGGGAATCTTGAAGCTGCGATGGGAAACTTAATAAAAGTTCAACCCAGTGATGGGCTGATGTTAAAAGGGCAAGACCCATGCTGGAATTATCGTCAGGAAAGAGGAGGCAACCCTTATGCAGTACCACAATTATGGTTGAATACACATGGATTAAAAGCCAACTTCAGCGAGCTAGGTGTTCAAACCACTTTGCCTAAACGAGAAACTCTCAGTTCCACTTTCCCTCAGTTTCTTCTAAACCTCAATTTCTTTCCATCAAATTCACTGAGATATCTTAAATTTTTGGAAAGTTCTTTAAAAAATGAAGTCTCATCAAATGTATTGAGGAAAGAAGAGTCAAAATTTATACAGAACACCTCTGGACTGCAATCAGATTAATTTCAAGAGGCTTCTGGGCTTTCTTTCTTTTACACAATTACTAATACTTCTTATTTTTTTCCCCCAAAGCAATGACTGCAGTAAATTTGTCCTAACAGCTAATTAACACAGTGTTGTTCTCAAACAGAGTTAAGAAGCTTCTGTCATCCTTCATAATTTCTGCAACATCTTCAGCTGCCTCATTTATTTATGTGTTTGTTAAATGCATTTATATCCTGCTTTTCTCCTAAATGGGATCCAAGGCGGCTTACAATAATCTAAAAAGATACAGCTAAAATATTCAATTTACAAAAGTTAAAAAAGAGATTAAATATGCCAAGTGTTAAAACATGCTTAAAACACTAGCACAACCAAAACATATTTAAAACAGTATTAAAAAAAAAGAATTAAAAAAATACAGAATTGAAAAACAGATTAAAAGATACATCACACCACATTTAAACATACACTACTGATGAGAATTCCACTGCAACATATCTAGTGGGCACCAAATTTGGGAAGATTGATTTACAAGATTTAAGGACATTCAAATCACATGCATTGCTACTGTTGAACTTATGGCAGCCATACCAACAGAGGGGGAAATCTTAATTCTTGGACCAGTGAATTGTTCATCCTTCAAAAAAGTACATCAATGCAAAGGAAATCTATACATAGCAAACTGGAAAATAACCAAGAATGAACTGTCTCCTGAGCAAGCAGAGAAATGTATACACTGAAGCAGTATCTGAAAATCTGATTTCGTCTTCCTTTTTGCTCATATTATCTTTTCTTTTTTTACTCATTCCTTCGTCCTGGTCACAGATATATGTTATTAAACATATTCATGCATGCTCTAGCAACAAGGCAAATTACAGTTGGACTATTGTAACATGCCCTATAGGGCCTCCCTTTGTAAAGTGTTAGCAAAATGGTTTAGTCACTTCCACTTTTGGTTATGATCAGCCTGCTGTTATATCAGCTTCACTCACAGCCAGTTTGTTTCCAGGCAAAATTCAAAGTGTTCACTGCAACCTTTATGGTCTTATTAACTTTGTGTAATAGTTAGCCCAGGTCTGGGAAATTCACATTCCATTTGGCCATAAAACTTGGATCAGCCATTCTCACCTTCATTACCTTACAGATTAAGGTAATGTGAGGATAAAATAGGGAGTGGAAAACAATATGCTTTAGAGTACAGATGGGATATAGAAATATTAAAAAAATAACCTGGAATTTCTGAGCCTGGTGTACATCCGCACTGTAAATGAGGACATAACTACTGAATGAAGAAGCATGTTCCTCTCTCTCATACCATTCATATCTCAGCCACAACTCTTACAGCTGTTCCATGAGCTTCTCTTTGCCAAAGGAACTCTGACAGAGTGTAGACAAGGTGTATTCTATATATGCATGATACAGATGGCACATCTTGCAGTCAGCCAGCGTAACTTCCTCTAAATCCTTTCAACTTATGTAAATCCAGGAGAGGACTGAACTCTTAGACACCAAGTTTTAAAAAATTATATTTTGGAGCAGGGCTTCTTATTTCCCCATATCTTTTCTACCATCTGTGCTTTAATATGATACGATTATATTAACATTTTTTGTGATGCTATCAGCTTTCTGTTTCTCAGAAATGAGACAGAAAGGTGAGGGTTTGAGAATTTTAAAAAAATACCTGTAGAGATCCTACCTTTTTCATAGACCTGCTTGCAAGTCTGCTCCACAATCTGATAAACAGCAAGGCATGGGGAGGTGCAAAAATAACTGGGCTGAACAAAGTCTAAAGAGCTTTCAGTGGCCTCCATCTATGCAGTGCTACAGGCTTTTGTGCACTTCCCTGAGAGTAATTCTCTTGGAACTCAACTTTACTTTTGAGTAAACATGCATTAAAATTAATTCAGATGTCAGACAGTTCAATTTCTAACATAAGTAAAGCAAATGAACTGTTATGTTCAGACCTCAATTTTCAGAACTGGTGCCTTTTACTCTAATAGGCCAACAACTGATTTCCATATATGCTTGTAAAGGTCAGTATTCATGAAAGCTAGATGTTCCTCAAGCAGTTACTAGCTACTATACCAGGAATATTCATTTCCATATGAATTTCATTTTCAGGAGCCACCTTTTCATCCAGCTTAGACTCCTGTCTGAGACAGTAGTATCTACATACATACAGAAAGAAAAATAGCTACAAGGTATGTCTCTATCAATTATTATTTAATGTTGGCTTGGAGAGACTCCAACGAAGCAAAAAGCCTAAGGAAAAGAGCATGGGTTGGCTTTCCCTCGCCTCTACCCATATCAACAATTCACTCAAAATATGGGGTACAATCTCTTCTGGGAAGGGACAGTTCTGCTGGCAGCCTGCCTTTTGCGCAAAACATTTTGTGGTCCCATAGAGAAATGCACCTTCCCACATTCTGAGAACAGCTCTACAAAGATGTAATCTCCATTTCACACAGACATAAAGTCAAACAATTGGCATATGTTATGTCCTGTTCAGCTATAATAGTCTGGATTGGGAACACTCCTCTAAAATCAGCAACATCTTTTACAGTAAGGGACATCTGATAACCACAGAAAAGAACTCTCACTGTGGAAGGACTGCTTCAGTATCTTTCAAATACCCATGCTCACGACTGGCAATAGCATTAAAGGAAAGAAGCATCTCTACATAATTCATATTGACTTCAACCTACCAGGACTAGAGTGGCAACAGTCTCCCAGAGAACTTTATTCAGCTACCTCTAGACTGTGGAACGACCATCTGGAAGAGATCCAACAGCTGAATATGCTGTCTGAATTTAAAACAGCATTAAAGACAATCTCCTCTGATAGACCTATCCTGATGATTTTAAATTGTGAATTTTAACTATGAATTTTAAATATGTATTGACTGTTTCAATAGCTATTTGTATTATTTGTTCTTTTATCATATATTTTAACTGTCGTTTTTTTAACTGATGTTCTGTTTTTAACTGATGTTATATGTTATATGTTGATCTACTGCTTTTTCCTACTTCAAACAATGAGGAGAGGAGGGTAAGAAACAAATATTGTTGTTGATGATGATGGTGGTGGTGGTGTTGTTTTCTCATCTTCTTAGACATCTTAGTATATCAAACAGTATAAATTTCCTATGATTTTTAGGCAAGTGTCTATTCCTGCTTTTCCAAATGCTTTTTCATTCTTCCGACAACAGCATGAGGACTAGGGTTCTACGGGCAGCCTCATCTCTCATCTCTCTGTACATGTCTGGCTGAGAGTAACAGCCCCTCCTACCAACACAACATAGGTTTGAAAACCAGGAGAGGTTAATCTGCACTTGAAACCATATTTGTATGATGAAAAATAATCCATTTTGCTACTCAAAACTGCTGCTGTGCAACCAGAACCAAATCTACCATCAAGCTAACCATCAAGTTTCAACTTCCAAGCATACTTTGTTTCAACTGTAAATTGCTAAAAAACTATTGACAGCATAGATTTTTTTTAGAAAAAAACACAAACACTTTGTCTAGCTTAACTGTTCAGTAGCTGCCACTACTGAACAATTCATTGGCAAACTGCCTGTCTTTACGGAGCAATTTCCAGTTTGGAACTGCAGATTCATAATAAAGTAACAAGCCTGTATACAGCCAATTATTTTATCCCTGTGCCTATTTTCTACACTCTACGGCTGGAACAAGAAATTTGTGGCACTTTTTACGTTGCTGAATTGCATCTCCCATAAGTTCTAACCAACAGAGCCAATGCTGACAGAAGACAGGGAGACGGAACCTGGCCAAAGTTACTCAACAGCAAAAGCAGTAGTGACAAAAGCCTTTATCACAGCAATATAGAAGTTATTTCACATATCTCTTACTAAAAACAAGAAAGATTGTTTTCCTCAGCACCATGCAAACTTTTCTACAGTGTTCATTTTCACAGAAAGGACTTCACAATGTGTAATCCTAAACAATGTGAAATTCTCAATCGGTTTCAACAATATTGCCTATAACTCAACTTCCCTGATCTTCCATTGTTCCCAATCACAGAGAGAGGCTCCACAAATACAGCAGACATTCTCTTTCCAAAAGTTAGCTCTACGTAAGAAGTAAAGCAAAAATGATGAAAAGAGAGTGTTTCCCCATGTATGCTTACCTATGAATTAGAACATCTAAATAGGGCGTCAGTCTACTACATTCCAGAAACAAACACATAAATCCCATTCAGCACACAGAAACATCACTGTTAGCACTAACATGCTGCTAGCAGAAAGAAAAGTATATTATGGACACTGAATTTTGAAGGAACAAATCGGTCAATTGAATTTGTCCAGTTATTAAATTTGTAAACATCATTTTTAGAACTACTAACTCCCATTGCTTTAACTGACTATAGTTAAAGCAATGGGAATGATTGGCTATTACTTCAAAATAATATTGTCAATATTTAACTCTTATAATAATTAACTTTGTAATCACTTGTGAAAACTCTTAATAAATTAGGGCAGCACATTTATTTTCAAGCATCAATATACCAGATTTCAATTTAAGTACTAGCCTGGTTTCCACAGGCAACTGAAAATTTAATCCAGATCAATGTATGGAACTCAGTGTAGGAACGTGAGCAGGAGTTGCTGAGAGCTAGAAACCTTATCACATCCTAGTTTAAAATTCCAATGGGCTATTTTAAAAAGTTTCACCATACCCAGCACAGAAATGCTGGATACAGTGAAACTCTACATACCTCCTCTGTGCCCCCAACATAGACTAGTTAACAAAAAAAAACAAAAGGCTAGTAATGTTTGTGGATTCTTTCATAATACTGCATTAAAGCCCATGAGTTAATTATTTACTTGTGAGTAATAAACACATTAATTTTTATATTGCTTTTATACATATGCTATATTCTTCTGTTTGTAAACTGTATTTATATTCAACATATTTCTGAACCACCTCTTGTCCCAATTAATGCTCAAGGCAATTCACAATAAAACCACAAAAACAATATAATGCAATTCTACTAAAACTGAAATAAAACTGACAAAATGCACAACGATAAAACAAAAGAACCTTCTAAAATCACAATGGCCTCAGTCAGTATAAACATAGCAGAATACTATAGTTCTTACCGACTGTTTGAATGCTGATAACACGAGCACCAAACTAACCTTCTCCAACAAGCAGGTTCTACAACAGCGGTACTGCTAAACAGCAGCCCTGTGTATCCTCCCTGGAAATTGAAAAATCAATGCTTCTGCTATGGTTCACTACTTCAAGACTACCAAACTTATTTTCTATGCTAACAGTTTCAATAGTCTGAGTAACAGCCGAAAGGTGCAGAGCTATAGCTCAACCATCTTTATAATTGCCTACTGAGGTCTTTCATCTGATGAAGAAAACTGGAGCTCACAGAAACGTACGTCATAATAAATTTCCTTGATTCTGTGTTGGTTTCATTGCAAAACAAATGCTGTGACCATCTTCACCCAGACCTGCATAATATCTTTTGGTTTTGCACTAATATTAATGTAGGCCAGAAACCTGCTGATGGACTACTCTACCAACTGCACTTTTTCGAGGGTGATGCAGTGATAGCAAGGGAAAGCAGACAAAATCTGCTAGCTGTGAGCAGCCAATTTCTTCAGTACCCTACCTCTTTCATGACTTTTTTGATCCATCATCTATGCCAGTACAACTACCCAAGTGCAGTTCACAGACAAGAAACCAGCCACAATGGTTTTTTCCACTGAAGAAATATATTTCATCATTCTATTTTTTTTTTTTACAGTTGTTTTACCATGTGATATTTTTCTTTGGAGAAAAAAAGCATCACACTGGAATCAGACTGAACCAGGACATCAAGACCAATTTTAGCCAATGTGGGTGTAGAATGAGACAAAAATAACCCTCAAGCAAGTTCAAAAAGGCAAAGTTTGGAATTACAAAGTGATGAAATTCCTAAAATAAAACCATTCTTCATTTTTTCCAGTTTAAAAAAAAATTCAACCATAACATATTTACTTAATTTAGATATTGCTTTTTTCCTTAAAAATTTGCTAAATAAAATCATCACAAAATATATTAAAACAAAATATGATAAAAAGTATTATACAATATTACAGCTTCTTTTCTAAGTTAAAAAAGTTTTGTATTACGTTTAACAATGATTGGTCTTGTAATATAAATTTTAAAAATACATAATAAAAATATAATAAAACTGATCAAAGTAGTAGAAACTCTTATTTAAAATAACTAGACTTCCTAGCACTGCTAGCAATCAGAAAGTATTTGGGAAAACAAATCAGTTTTAAACACTCCATTCAAGAAGCCTGCCTAAACTCCAACAGGTGGGATATCACAATGGAGAAGATTCTCCTCTCCTTTTTACAAAGTGAGTATCTTCAGGTCATAGCACGGTAAACAAGACCACCCCTTCAAGATCATAAAACCAGGGTGGCATACATAAGATAAAGGCAGTCTGTTAGATAATCTGCTTCTAAGCCACACTGAACCTTACAAATAGCAACAATACCTTAATAGTGGCTTGCTTGGTCACCAGCTACAAGTACAGAACTTTCAGTATATGAATGTGGTAAGAAAGAGGTGACACACATAATTGGAAACAGGTTTCACTGATTTTAAAATATTTTACTTACAGGATATGAGTCTAAGCCTTTGGAAGTCTTCAAGTAAACACATTTACTAGGGCATAAGCCTTAAAAGCACACAGTAAATTGCCTTATACCAAATGAGAACCCATGGTTTCTCTGGCTCAGTGCTGTCTACACTAATTTGCAGGAGCTCTCCAGAGTTTTACACAGGAGTCTTTCCCTGCCTAGAGCTGCCAGATTAAATCCAGTATGGGGATCCCGTAAAATTCATCCTCAGCAGACGTTAGAACAGGACGAGGTACCATAACTGTCCATTAAGCACTACGAAGGTATCTGGTCTCCTTCACATTTCAAACCTCAACTTTCAGCTACTGTGTTCAACTTTCACCCTTCTCAGTATGCCTGTTGCCTCACCAGTATAGCAATGGGGATGGCACAAGGAGGAACACCCAACTCTATTTTTGTCTCCAAATGCTCTCCGACACACCCCTTCTCCCACCTCCTCTGGCTAGGCAATAGGCACACTGAGGGGAGGGAATGCCTATGTGTAAATGTTGGGGTTTGGAAGGGGAGGGAGGACCAGTACCTTGGTCCTTGACAGAGTTTTACAGTACATTGTCCTACTTCAGAATTAAAATAAGTTATAGGAGCTCCCTTCCAATTTTGGTAACCCTATCCCTGCCCCACCTGAAGCTCCTAGGTGTTGAACCTGGTTCCATCTGTTGCATAGTATATCTATATCAGTGAACTATATAGTGTTTCACCTTGAACACATTTAGATTAATTTATGACCTAACATATATAGGACTACATATTACATACAAGGATTGTATCCAAGGATGGAAGGACGGAAGGACGGAAGTATACTCTACAAACTGGACAGGGGAACAGAGGAAAGTAAAAATTATGCTCTGTAGAACTTCCTCAGTTAAGACAAATAAGCTGCAGACTGACACATATTAAAGCTTCATCAGGCGTAAAGGTTCATGTGAATACAAACAAGACTCATCAGTAAGCAGATCACAACAAAAGAAAAGAAATCATTCCACCGAACAAAGCAGAAAAGAGCAAGGGAGTGAACTGACAGACTTTTAACAGAGACAAACTCAGATCCCTCAAAACAATTACAGGATAAATTATTCACATACTCTTGAGAAGAAGGTGATCTCCTCAAATAGGAAGGATTTTTACTTCTTTTTCCTTTTTTTAAAAAGCTGCTCTCGTCAAATAGAACAGCAACACCCCCTTCCCCAAAAAATTACACAGAAAGTTTATACGAATTCAGGGGATGGATTTAAAACTCAAATAGTGAACAAAAGGGCACCAGATGGATGTAAAGCAAGTTCTTTCGTTTGTCTTAAGCCCTAGCCAAGCAAAAGTCCTTTGCTGCTCTCTGAAACATACATACCAACACGATGTTTCCCTCCCCTTCCAAGCCTCTGCAAAGTTTCAAAAGGCTTGCTAAGTAGTGTAAATAGGATAGGGAAAAAGGAGAGAGAGAACCACAAGGATTAACTCTAACATGTCCCTATATCTTCCCATAACTTCCCCTTGAATGTGTGTACAAAAGCGTTCACTGATCAAACAGCTTTCTTCCACTGTACCAGAGCCAAGTGCAGTCAATTACTTACTCTCATGTAGACTTTTATAAGAGATAAGAGTTATATGAACTGAATAGGCACATGCCCTTTTTTATTACTAAATTGGTTGGAAAAGAAAGAGATACAAAAGGGTTTCTGTGCAGGGCAAAGCTTCAACCAGCCCTTCGATACATCGACTAAACAGAAGAGAGAGAGAGAGAAAGAAAGAAATTCAGAGAGACAGAGAAGAGAGACAGCAGACAGTCTTCACACAACTGAACAGCTCTGAAGTTCAACTCTGGCCTGGAAAACCCTGAGAAACAGTTGTTACAAAAAAGCCAACTTTGAAAACTGGAAGTTTACAGTCTCAAAAAATCACCTATGCCTCTAGTTTGCCTTCCACAGAATGTCTGACATTTTTAAAAAATGTTAATGTGCACACATGTGCATTGGGTCCCCAAATTTATTTATCCCAATCTGACTTTTGCAACCTGGCACTCTAAGAAGTGTTTGACTTTAATTTCCACCAGCTTTATATGAGCACACTGGCCAAGGTGATAGGAGCTGAAGTCAAATACATCTGAGAGACATCAGGTAGAGAAAGCTGATCTGGATAGCAAATGGTGATAAACAGACCAGCAAATCTCTGCTTATTTCATTCCTGTATGAAAGAATGAATACTTTCAGGCAGTTTTCTCCCTCTTGGGCAAGATACTATAGTTTCCGAGCATTTGTCAGTGATACATCAGGAATTTTTAAATGAAAAATCATTCAGGCAAAAAAGAATTGTGCAGAAAATTGTATTTTACACAAAATCTTTTTTGCACTGTTCTTGGGAAAAAAAGGACAAAATGCAAAAAAAAAAAAGATAGTTAAACTGTTTCCTGACAGGTTATGCTGATTTCTCAAGAAACCGTTTCCCATGAGGATAAGAAATTTTTCTGCTAATGCAATGTCACTCCAAGTAACATTCAATTGCTAAGTCTTCTTGCTATTCTGCTTTATACTATGTTGCCCTGGGACATTATGGGAAAATTAAATGATAAGCCCAATTAATAGACGATTGATGGGGTAGAGGAAAGATTATTATAATCCAACATGTTTCTGTTAACAAACAAAGCCATTTTAAAAAAATATGGGGAGAGGAAGATTCATGACAAACATTAGCAGCAGTGCCTTCTGGACCTAACATTTAACCAAGGACATTCACCTCAATGATGCTGACCCAGTTTGGTGGTGACCATTCTACCAGTGTTATCTGATCTTTCCATGCAGGAAAATGAAGGAGCAAAAAAATCCTGAGGTGATCAGAAGTAAGGTGAGAAGTATAGATGAGACCCATAATCCTTGAGTCCTTCTTCATGCAAAAGGTCAACTAGAAAGCTTGCTTATCAGAAAAAAGATTATAGGCTCAACTCAATGCTACATCTGTTTTCTACTTGAAAGGGATTACAATATAAGAGAATACCGAAAAAGTCAATTTCCCACACACTCCCTGCAGTCTTTCACCTGCTCCCCACTTTATTACTTCAGAATGTTTTTGCTTCATTGTGCTGAACTTTATAGAGTAGGTCTGGGAGAAAGGCAACAACCAGGCTCTAACTGGCCACCATCTGACTTCTTTTGGGCATTGCATTTGAGACATATACAATAGCCACCTATTCCTACCCAAAAGCAGGTTTGTGACAGAGAAATGAGTGACAACTGCAGTACTATGTATACAATGTTAGAAGGAATATGTAGGCGCTATCCCAGCTTCCACTAAAAGAATTACCTAAATTAGTTGGCACTTATAGTAAGAGAAAAAGGTTGCCATCACTCCAGCCATTATCTTGCCTGCATTATTTCATTCATGTGTTTGTGCATTCAGCATTTATCTTTGCCAAGCACAGAGACTATGCTTGGGGGTGTGAGTGAGTTAGATGTTAGGAGGAGTGTGGACTGGGGATGGAATGCTGTTCTACAAGTTAGACACGACAAAATGGTAGAATATGATGGTTGAATTCTTGGGCCATATACCATGCCAGACTTCAGGCTGAAGTCAGGGTTATTTCTGAAAATTCCCTACATGCAGAAAATCAGCACATCTGTAAAATGATGAGTGTAGCTTTTCCTTTCATGAGCTAGCTTAAAACATATAGGAAACGGTATTCATAGGATGAAATATAGTCAGTCCTCCACATTTGTGGGTTCCATTTTTGCAGGTTTGATTATTCACCGATTATTTGCTGTCACCTCTGCTGCCTCCCTATCCCATTTTTAAGAGGGATTGAAAGCCTCGTGAGACTGAGAAACTGCGATCGAGGCTTTTAAGTTTCTATTAAAAATGGTGTGGGGCAGCAGTGGAGGTGGCAGTAAACCCCACCAGCCACCCACTTCTGCCTTGTGAAGGAACTCTGATGCCTCAAAAGAATCCATGGTGGATTGAATATGGTGACTATACTTTTTTGTGTGTTAAATATGGTTTAGGAGGGTCTAGAGTTATTCACAATTTTTCCACTTTCACGGGGGCCCTGTGCCCCTAACCCTAGCAAATGCGGAGGGATAATTGTATTCAAAAACATGATCCTCACTAAATAAACAAGTACTCGTCTACACACATTCTGGAGTGGCCTGACAATGGCAAGGAAATCAAGAGATCAGCCCTGGATGAAAATTACAAGTAAAACCTCAGAGCAACACAGAGTATGTATCTCTCTCCCACCATGTTAATTACCACAGGAGAGGAGCTTCCTTCCTAGCTTCTTTTAACATTCCCAGAAAGTATCTAATTTTCCAAACTAGTCACAGCTTCTCTACCAATTCTCTGCGCAGCTCTCCACCCTAAAGATCCAAAGAGATCATCTCAAACAGCATCCCCGCACGTATTTTTGTTCATTCACAGTAAGGAACTGAGTGAATGAAGCTACAAAGGAGGCAGTTCAGAGTTTTACAGAAGGGCACTTTGCCAGGCTTCTTTTTAACACACACAGATTTAGCCCCTTAGCAACTACAAGCCCCAATGTGAGATGCTTTGAATAAACACTGCTTGGTATCTAAGCATTTACCGGGAAGTGTTGGCAAAACTCAACTTGTTTTCTATCCAACAAATTGCCTATAACCATGACCATCCCACCAGACTGGAAGGCGATGTGAACTAATCATTGTGCCAAACGCTGTAATATCAGGAATTGTGTTTGGCCAGTCTGGTTGTTCCCCCACCCCACCACCCCTAGAGATAATTATAATTATATGCCTATGATTAAGTATAATGGCTGACCAAGAGCTGATTCCTACTTAATTAAAAAAAAAAGTATGGAAGGGATCTAGATCCAGTGCACATGCCTAAAGCCATGTGCCATAATAGAGCCATGCCTATTTCAGTCAAGTATTTTAGTAGGTGACCACAGGTCAGTCAACATAGCCATTTAGGCCTACTTTGTTTGGTAGGATGACAAGCCCCCTTGATTTTCCTTAGAAGAAATGCAGGCTTAATAAGTAAATAATCCAAAACTGAATTGTACTGCTGAGCAATGTGATGGGTTTGTCCTAGCTTTTTGATTTTGTTTGTGAATTTATTCAATAAATTTTAAAACCTGATTTATCTATACCTTCCAAGTGAAAAAGCTATTAGCACTCCAAAGTTGTCTGATTTTATTGATGCCCAGTTTACACAAACAGGGAAAGGGAGAAAGACACTTTTTCTGTAAACACACACACACACTAACACTTTCCTCAGAGTCAATTTTACCAGAAAATACTAACAAATTGGAGCTTCAAAAAAAGAATCATCACAGAATCACCAAACCAACTGAATGGTCACCAGGGGAAAAAAAAGTCACAAACTTCAAAACAACAAAAAGTGATCTATAGCATATTCTTAGTCTTAAATTGATCTTGGATTATTTTCCCAAGTTAACAGGCTGTTAAATACAGGTGCAGCATGCACATTCCCAAGAATGGAAATCTGGAGGGTCAGTTTTTGATAAGACCATGCAAAAAAAGTACAGAAATGGGAAGTGTAGTTCAACTACAACTTGTATGTGCACAACTGAACGAGAGTGATGTTTAACTTCTGTACCCAAACACGGCATATAAATGCATTTTCCCTCCTGCTCCCAATCCTGCAATAGTGAGATCTGATTTACAATGATTCTATTCATACAGACAGTTCTGCTCACACTGAAGTGAACATTCACGCAATCACAAGTGGAACCCCCCTACCCATATCCTGCCTATTTACAGAGTGGTTAGGAGTTATGACTTCAGACCCAGCTCGCAGGGGAACACAGAGAGCAGCACTTGCCATCCCTGTGCCCATTACATGTGTTTCTATGCCTTCTTTGGACAAAACACTTGAAACGGGTTCTGGTGCTTTACAGACTTTTGTTCAGAACTTTAAAAAAAAAAAGGGGACAGACCCCTGCACCAGAGGAACTTACAATCTAAACTGACATGTGTTTGTTCAGTTACTCAATCCTGTGATGAAAAGGGCACTGAACATATTTAGCAGCCAGGAAAACTGATGTTTCATTAGTAAACACAGACCAGATGGCAACCGCCACCCTCTTCAGCAGTGCCCACTATTTCTATCAAGTGTGTTCCTTATTTAGCCTAAACATTCAATCCCTTCCTCTCTTTCTTCTCTGCACCCCCCACCGTCGCTTCTTTTCACATTACAACATTAAACAATCACTGCTCAGGGATGGTAGCATACTGGGAAGTAAGAATATACACCAGACCTTTTTCAGCACTAGCAGCATTACTTAAGTTTCACGGCCATCATTTCCCTCCCCTCATGTTATTAACCAAAAATATGTCTCCTTACATACTTGTGGGAGAGGAGAGCTGTATAGACAGGCTAAATGTATTTATAAAAAGAAGAGCATATTATGCTCTACACATGCTTCACGCGATACTAAGCAGAAAAGAAAGTCTATCATCTTACAAATGTGTAAAAAGTACACATTAACTGACAGCTGCACCACAGTGAAAGAAAAACCATTAGAAAGCAGTTAAAACAAGCTGATATCCAGGAAGCCCCAACCCACAAAAAACGGTGAAGCAGGAATTACCAACCTAGCTGAAGAAAATCTATTTTTTTCACCTTCCCTCAGAAGAAACTGAGTAAAAGAAAACACCAGCAATGGAAGTAAGTGGAACAACAGAACACAGCCACCTCATAATAATGGGGAAAAACTAGACACTGGAAAAGGAAAGAGAGAAATGAGGCAGAACTACTGCAGATTGTTTTCAACGGAATCCTTCCAGATGTTTCTTGTAACTTATATCCAAACCCAGGAAGCTATTCTTTTGTCTTCCTTCCCATCAATGATTTGAAGAAGAACTTGCCAACTTACTTTTTAGATTATAACTCCTAGAGTTGGCTAGGGGATTCTGATTACTGTAATCTCCAAAAAGTAACCTTCTTAGCTCTAATCCAGATGTACCTAAAATGGACCCAAGTTCACGCAGCAGCTAAACGATGATGACTTGGAATAAGCCAAAGTCAGAGCACAATTGCTTCCTCTACTTCGAACAAACCAAGATCAAAGTGATTTCAGAATCTGGTTTGTTAACCAACACAGGTTAGAATAAATCACAGTCACCAGAATTTCATGTATGAAAGAAGGGGAAGATAAAGCACATGGGCCTGACGCTCACTGTGTCTTGTGCCTAATCATCTAGCCAAGGTGACTGTGAAAGTTTTATGTAAAATCCTTGCAACTAACAGATAATAATTATATAATACTTATTTCTTTTTAGAGACCTCAAACCTAATGGCCATCCAACAGCGTCTGGTCGTGAATTACATTATTTTGCCTGTTCTAAACCTCCTGGCAATCAATTTCACTTGGTCATCTAGAGTTCTATATGTAATGAGTAAAACTGAAGTACTCACCTCTCTTCCAAGACCATTCCAAAGCAGGCCCACCACCCACTCAAACAGAGTTTGGGCCCTATTCAAAATCTGCTCAGTTCAGCATGTCCAGATACCATCACAACAAATACCCAGGGACCCTCATTACCTTTGCTTTTGTCCCATGATTAATTACAACAGTAGCATTGTCTACTGTTGTCTTTATATAGCAATGTCTGAAACCCAATCCAGACATTTACCTGAGGCAGTGTATGACTTCCCATGCCCACAGATGAGAGGCTTTGAGAATTACCAATAATTAATAAGAGATAAATGAATGCCCAGTTAAGATCAAATAAGCTTAGCACAGAGTTTCAGAACACTTTGAAATTTTATTAGCTGCTACTGTACTTGCACTGTGATTAGTGGTAAGCTGCCTCTTCATCAGATAGTTCTCACATACATTAGACCAGTCTAATTAAACAAATGCTGACTATATCAACACTGACACGCCAGAAACTGTTCTGATGTAGAGTGAGAGTGTGTGTGTCTGTGTCTGTGTCTGTGTCTGTGTGTGTCTCTGTGTGTGTGTGTCCCCAGTTCACCTGGGGGTGGGAAGAAAGGAATACAAGTTAAAGATTAAGGTCTTCTCACAATAATAATTGATCAATCTATAACATAGTATTTCCTATAGAATATTTCCTGACATTATAGGTAAATATCACAGAACATGTCTCCTGTCCCCTAAAATTAATATATAATGTTCAAATACACTTACTGCTCTTTCATAGGAAATTAAATTATGTTCATGTGATGAATAGTGATCAGAAGATGAAATACCTTGATTCCACATCAATCATAAATCAGGATTAAGTAACAAGTTTATTGGGGCACTAAAATATCTTTTTTTAAAAAATGCATCCTTTCAAGTCATCCAGAACTACACACCAAGCTAGATATTACAGAGTTCTGGACAAGAGGAAGAAACAAAAAAGTCTAAAAATCATATTGATCACAGGGTCGGTAGTTTGACTGAAGTCCCCAGATGGAGACTTGCATATCTTGGGACTTTATTAAGTATCCTACGGCCTTAAATTTGGCCAGATGGTTTTTGGACTTCTCTGTTTCTTCTATCTGGACCCAAGTTCTGTGACATCCAGCTTGATGAAAAGTTTTGGAGGACTCCAAAGCTCAAAATGTTAGTGACATCTTCAGGGCCCAATAACAATGCTACTCATCATGGGGCATTTTTACAATGGGGCACACAGAAGTTGCATACTGTGTTACTTGTTTTATATGTCACCAGAACAGTGGAACTTCTACTCAGCCACATCACTTCAGCAATCAATTGGGTAAATGTCTTAGCTTTTTACCATGCCAGGATCACGATTCGCAGGGATCATATGGTTCTGCATGGTAAGAAAGTAAGGCATTGAGTCAAACCATGTGGTTCTTTCATGCAGACGTAATTAGAACAGCGCAAGATTCAGATAGATGGCAATATCCTCATACCACTCTTATATAAGTCAGCCCATGATACAGTCTATGATACATTCTCCAGCCAAAACACAATGTACAAAAGAACAAGTTTCTACTGTCCCCTATCTGTCTGATATCATAAAATCTAGTATTAGGATTCTGGGATTATAGGACTAGGATGTCTGAGAACAAGCTTCTTTCAAGGCATCTACTTTATACAAAAGCTACTAGTGCAAACCAATTCCTTTCAATATCAAGTTGTTTCCATCAGTTCTGACAAAAAAAACACTTGCAGCAATTCTTAAGCAACCACAAATTATACTAGGTTTATATTTGCAAACTGAAGCAGCTAAGTCCACTGAAGCTACATATTCAGTCAACTTTTATTTGCTTATAAATCTAACACATCATCAATATGAGAAATTCTTATATTCATCTTTGACTGAGATAAGACAAAGCAATTTGTATCATTGCACAGTAACACACCTTCCAGATCTGCAGTGTAAATTCAGATTTTAATTGCTGGCAGCTGGTGGTTCTCATGTCAATGGCTCCATCCCTTCAAAAGAACTATGACAAGTGCTAAATCCTATCTTCCAAATAAGTCCAGCACCTTTTAAGGTCATACAGCTCCTTTAAAGTTCATACTAAAACATGGAGCAGATTCACTGCCCCTCTGAAATGGAAGCTACCAGCCACCACTGATTTTAATTCAGTGACCAAACACAAGGCCAATTTCTTCCATGTGTCCTGTGAAGAAGGGGAAAGAAATGGATGATTTACCAATATACACAACAACCTATACAGGATATACCAGCTGTGTGGCAGGAATATAAATGATACCAGTAAGTAGTTTCAGGTGAGTGCTATGGGTAAGATCTTTTGTATATTATTCCCCTAATGTTCCTCAGTTTCCATGGCCACATACACTTGCACCCAGACTTCATCATGGCCATGAACAGCTTCAAAGGAAAGTACCAGTTCTTTTCTGTACTGTCACCACCCTGTCATCCTTTTTTGCATACCTTCTGCAGACGTATAAAAACATACAGAGTTTATGTTTCCTATTGATGCACTTGACGCTATGCCTAAACCAAGAAATGAAAAATTCTATTATATGTTCTATCTATACTTGTAGAAGCTCACTGGAAGAGACTACAGAAGGCAAATATTAAGAACAACCAATCCAAACACATGGTTTAACACTCATAAAAGCTTAGGAGTCATATCATAGCAGTTTACTGCTTGTGACCAAAGGCAATCCCAAAGCACATACAATAACAGTACAAAAACAGATAAGGAATCACATCTTTCTCATTTCCAGTTTACGTAGCACACTTATGATAATTGGCAGACATTCATGGATCTTCACAGACATCCCTCAACCTTCTAAGCTCGACAAACAGCCAAAAATTGGAACACTAGGGTGTATGAGCTGTTTAAGACAAATCTGAATCACATTTCCATTTCAGTTTGCAGATATAGCACAGTACACCCTCAGTATATGTGCGGGTTCCATTACAGGAACCCACATGAATGGTAAAATTCGTATATGCTCACATCCCATTACATTCAGTGGCAGTAACGTGCACACAGAAGCTCCAGTGCACACATGCATCACCGCCATTTTAGGTATAGGATGTGATGTGGACACTCATATACTGTGGTTAGGCAGGATCCCTTGTATTCCTTTTTAAAAAATTATGTACAAAGATTTAAGGAAATCAGCTGTTTCTTCAAATTATATATCTTAGTGAAAAGTAAACTCCATTCATATCAATGGTACTGAAAGAGTTACTGCAGAGCTTCCCAAACTGTGTGTTGCGACACGTTAGTGTGTCGGCTGCAGTTTGTAGGTGTGTGATGTAAACATAATGGGTGAAGGGGCTGCCACTGTCGCCCCAGGCCAAGAAAGACCCCAGTGAGGGCAGCAGTGGTGGGCCAGGCTCAGGTGGAGGGGCTGCCTCTCCTGCTGCCTCCTGGGGCTCAGGAAGACCCTGGTGAGGGGGGTGGAGGCAGGCCAAGTCCAGGTGGGGGGCTGCCTCCACGTAACTGAATTACTTGCTGAATTACTGTGTTGCAAAATGATGCATGTCTAAAAAGTGTGTCACCAACATGAAAAGTCTGGAAAGCTCTGAGTTACTGCATTCCACTGGTCACTCAACTGATGTGTTCAGAGGTCTTCACTGACTTATCCAACATCCTTTGTACGATAATATAAACACTTGTATAAACTCTAAGTATACTCAATACTAAGTGTTTAAAATATCTTAATCTAGATCACCAAAACTGAAAGCTAACATTTTAAATTTACATTTAGATTTTAAATAAAGAAACCTCCTGACAAAGAAAAAATTTAACAAGCTTTCAGACTTCCCATCAATTGATCAATTAGATAACAGAGTTAATGAATCTATTGACTGCATCAGAAGCATGTTGGTTTCTCTTCTGACTCATGATCCTCAACCTACACATGCATTAAAGCTAGTAAGCAAGAATAGGTGCTACATTTGTGCAACTGAGGAGAACGTAACACTAGTTGTCACAAGTAACAGCAATATCTTATTCTGGGCCTGCCCTGTTAAATACAAAAACATGGATGCCACACAAAAACAGTGCCAATAAACAAAAGAAATCCAACGCCCATAGGACCAAGCATATAGTCCAGATTGGGCTATTCTAGTGGATCCAGAAGCCAAGAACAATCAACTCATGCTGCATCCATGCCATCATGCATGCCCAAAACTTGGTGGCAGATGTTATCAAGAGGTCCACTTCTGTTTTTTTTTTTTTTAAAGAAGAACTTTTACTGGGGTGAGTCTAATCATTTTTAATGGAGGATTGTTACTCCTGGAGGCTTCCCTTTAGGTCTATCACAAATAACAAACACAACGCTGCCCCACCGTACATGACCAAAACTAAGTGATGGATGCTACTGAAAGTCCACTTAAAGAAAAAATTGGAGGCTTAGAAAAAGGTTTGAATGCTCATCTCAATGTTAAGAATTGTGCTTCAGGTGTATTTCACGATCATGATTCTTCTTTGAAAGAAGGCAATGCAGACCTGCAATGCCTTGATTTAAACACTAGCAGACACATTGTGTTTTCCCTGTAGAATTCAGCAATGAAGTAGGAGCAGGGGGATTATGAAACTGTAAAAACAAGTGGGGGACCTTACCCTTCCCGATATAATGAAGGCTTGGATTTTATGTGAAACATTGAGTATGCAGCTGGGGAAGCTCAAGAGCAGTCTTGGAAGGCAACGGCTTTGTCCCACTGTTGATTCCTACCAACTGATAATTCAGTGGTGCATCAGCTCAAAACATTAGAAGTAATGACACTAAATGATTTCTTGATGAACAGAATCAGGAATGCACAAGCATGTTGTTCAAAGATACTTTTTAAGCAGCTGTGTTTAACCTGTTTTGGAGTCTAAAAACAGAGAGGGAGTTGTAGTTACATGGAACCATTCCAGGAATATACTTGTAGAAGGGTCTGCTGGCTCTTACTGATCAATATTTTCTGTTCTTATATATAAAATGTCAGCAGTGCTTCAATAATTCTAAAGTAAGTAAAATAGAAAACAGGGCCTGTATCACTAGTTAGTCTTTTGGCAAATGAATTGCTAAGCAGCCTAATGAAAAGCACAACGCATTTTCAACCACACAAGGGGCAGCTGTATATTATTACTACCTTGCAGAGCCTTCAGAAAAGATTACAAAATCCAAGAACATTTTTGCTTCAGGCTGAAAAGAGCCTCAGAATGGTACAATGTGCAGAAAGTCACAAGCAGAGACAATGTGAGAAGGGCAAGCCCATGAGAGAACAGTCCACCATCCTATCACATGTTAATTATCATGACATGGTACCTGAGTACCCTTACAGAATCTCACAGCATGTTAGAAAATGAGACAGTAAGAATCATAAAGTAGTAGAATGGGCTGTATAACTTTTCAACCATGCAAAAGCAACAGTCTGTTTTAAAAAAAAAGCATATCAGAAAGAGAACATCTCACTCAATTCATTCCGTCACACTAGTGTTCTGTCTCCAAGATATTTTTCTACATAACATTCAAAAATGTTAGTGAAATGCATATGCATTTATTTTAATGCATATTATGCACATATGCATATTACCTATTTCTGCCAGTAACATAGGAAGGAAGAAGAGGTAACTTTGGCACACACTTTTCAAACACGTGGGGGCAGCAGGGTTACAAGCTCACATTCCTAATCCACACACCAAAATTTCCATATGGTCTGAAACCACAAGACTGCGCAGTCCTACTCTCAGTGCCATTAACATTTATACTCATTATATGTTTTCCCTCTGAAGGCCAGGACTGGACTACGAGTGGCTATATCTGAATCAAGACCTGGAGTGTCTGTTTTAAAAGACAGGGTAATCAGGCAGGCAGAGGGGGACAATGAATGATTTGGTGATGGAGGAATAAAACTCCTATGAAACGAGATTGTGCAATGCACCTTTCAAGGCAAGATTACTTTGACATTTGCTTCTTGCCATGGCTTAAAACTTGTTGGCCCAATGGTAGAATAAAGGTGACCTTTTTCACTGCTATGACCATATGACATCTCACCCTAAATCCCCATACTGGCTTCAAATCCATTTCCAGGTTAAGCCCTTCAACAGGCTGGTCTTTCTCTTCTTCTCCACTCACCACTTATCTGTCCCAACACTTATCTCTCTTTTCTCTTCTTCTGACCTTCTTATATCTAGTTTCTTCCCCGACACAACTCAGCCTCTATCCCTAGCAGCCTCCTACTGCAGGATTTTCCTTGTAGAACAACTCTGTACAAATAACTTCCTTACTTTCTTCATTTTCCTCTTCAAAGCTCATCTTTTCCAGGAACTTTTGTGAACATCCCACTATTCTAACTAAACCATAAAATGTGTAATTGAGATAACTGCATATTCTTCCTATTTGCTTCCATTACCTCTTCCTCTGATGGTTCTCAGCTACTGGTTTTGGATTGAAAACCCCTTGGGGTAAGGATCCATCAGACTTGCACTTTGGAAAGCATCATGCATATCAAACAATATAAACTATAAAAGAAAAACCTCAAGCCACAGGTCCAAAAGCTGAGATCATTTCTCCTCTGCTATTAAGATACTATAGAAACATAAAATGCGTGCCATTCTGTTAGTAAAATATGCAAAGGTAATTCTACCTTAAAGCTGTGTATGTATTTTTGGGATCACTGCAGAAGTTAGTGGTCCCTTCCTCCTTCACAATGACCAAAGCCCAATTCACCATCTCATTGCAACAGCCACCCCCAAACAGCCATTCCATTGCTGCTAGAATCATAGAATCATAGAAATGTAGAGTTGGAAGAGACCACACGGGCCATCCAGTCTAACCCCTGCCATGCAGGAACACCCTCAAAGCACTCCCGACAGATGGCCATCCAGCCGCTGCTTAAAAACCTCCAAAGAAAGAGACTCCACTACACTCCGAGGCAGCATATTCCACTGCCGGACAGCCCTGACTGTCAGGAAGTTCTTCCTGCGGTTCAGGTGGAATCTCCTTTCCTGCAGCTTGAATCCATTGCTCCTTGTCCTGGTCTCTAGAGCAGCAGAAAACAAGCCCACTCCCTCCTCTACATGGCATCCCTTCAAATATTTAAACATGGCTATCATGTCCCCTCTTAACCTTCTCTTTTGCAGACTAAACATACCCAGCTCTCTAAGTCTATCCTCATAGGGCATAGCTTCCAGGCCCCTCACCATTTTGGTCACCCTCCTCTGGACCTGCTCCAGCTTGACCATGTCCTTCTTGAATTGGGGTGCCCAGAACTGGACACAGTATTCAAGATGAGGTCTAACCAAAGCAGAGTAGAGTGGTACCAGTACCTCCCTCGATCTGGGCACCATACTCCTATTGATGCAGCCAAGAATTGCATTGGCTGTCTTGGCTGCCGCATCTCACTGCTGACTCATGTTCAGCTTGTGGTCTATTAAGACTCCTAGATTCCTTTCACATGTACTGCTATCCCCCCATCCTATATTTCTATATTCCATTTTTTCTACCGAAGTGTAGGACCTTACACTTCTCTCTGCTGAATTTCATTTTGTTAGCTTTGGCCCAGCTCTCCAATCTATCCAGGTCATTTTGAATTTTGATCCTGTCCTGCTAGAGTGAAGGGGATTGGAGAAATGTCTGGTAACGTGCCCACAGTCAGACATAGACTGATGATATCGCCCAATTAGACCTCCAGAGAACTGTGGCAGAAAATATCCTTGGTCTACATTTGGCTATGGGGACACAGCCAGACATTCTTCTGACCCCCCCCCCGCCCGATTCTTGGCCAGCAATGGAATGGCCATGAAGAGGGCTATCACACTGAATCTTGGGCTTGGTGACAGGAGAGTGGTAGCAGGGTTCCACATGTGGAACATTTACACTATGCACAACTTTGTAGGATCTCAGCCAATGTGTGTTTCCCCTTTCTCACAATCCCAGAGCCAAACTGTTACAAATACCAATTTCTTTTTTAAATTTCCATTGATGCACATGACAGCATTGGGATTCTCCTTGGAACTGTGCATCAGTGGAAATTTTAAAAAGAAATTGGTATTTGTAACAGTTTGGTTCTGGTCACGTGTCAGAGAGTTTTTTTAAAAAATGATGAAATCATAAGTCTATCTACTATTGTAACCACAGCTCTTAAATAACAATATCATTATATATTATTCAAGAGCACTCCAGCTCTGGAATGCACTCCTACAGAAGGTTCAATTAATGACAACTCTGCTTTATTTTGAACCAGTATCTCCTAAGAGGAGAAGGCATTCCAGAGCTGAGGTGCGAGCACAAAGAATGCCCCAGATTTTGCAGATGCATGGCTGACCTCTCCCAATGACAGAAACAGGAGAAGATTAACTTAATTCAGACAAAGGATTGTAAGATAACAGGCACTCCATGAGATATCTGCACTCAGAATTTACTCAGAATTTAACTTAGAATTTTAATTGTACGCACCATCACCTGCAATTGGGCCTAATAGCAAATACAAAGCCACTGTATTTTTCCTTCTTAATTTGGTAACAGGGTTCCACCTAAATAAAGCAACCAGAAATCTAACGGCCAACGCTGAAAATTCTGGATCATTTTGAACCACAGCCGCATAGACAAAGTTTACAGCAATCCAAACATAAAGACAAACCCTTTCTGTGACATGTTGAGCTCCTGCACCATTATGCTGCATAATTTGAATGCTCTAAGAGAGCAATTTTCCAATCAGGCATGGGCACATGCAGTCCTAATGTTGCAACACCAGCATCTTCTGTGAAATTACAAAGGATTCCCCTCAGATTGTACACTTAATTACATGGCAGCTCAAATAGTCTAAGCTTCTTCTTAAGTTTTTTTTCCTGAGGTCTGGCCTGCCCATCTGCAACCTCTCACACAACACAAGCTGCCTCCATGTGTGTCAAAGTGAATTAACTCCTGCAGTCTAGAAATCGTCACCTCTCTGTTCCACCGGATCTTAAAATATCAGCAAACACATCTACAACTCTCACCGTCTCACTCCTTGAAATGTTGAAGTTGCCCTTGCTTTAGGCAAGTCTGTATCAGCATGGAGGGGAGCAAAGGGCCTTTTAAATAAGAGATCCTACTATGACATAGTGCCAAATGTAATGTCGATACAGCCCTGAAATTCCATTTTGCAATATATCATACAGTCACAAATTATGGAGGAAAAGAGTTTGGTGAGTTATTAAAATAGGCTTCAGTGTGTATGCTTATCTGCATGTTTCTATGCGCTACCAAAAGATTGTGTTTTCACTATTCTATTTTTAAATACTATTTTTAAGAATCCAAGAAGCATTTAACATACATGCTTCCTTATATCATTTTTGCTTTGGTATCCAAGGGTTTATTATTCACTTGCAAGGGCTCTCCCATGCATGTCTGGTCAACAAGAAATTTTCTTGGACAGCCACTCTGAAAATGAAATAAGGGGTACAGGGCCAAGGCTTGAACACCAATTCCTGCAAACATTCTGCCAAGTCCTGTTGACACCAGACACCACTCCCCTCTTTATAGTGGGGGCCAGGTGGTTCCCCTCAGGGCCTTCAGGTGCTGATCCCTAGTCTACAGAACTGTTATTATTTGTTATACACACAAGGTAACCATAGGTGGTAATTATTTATTCATTAAAACTTCACTAGTTAAGAAAATCATCTGAGTTCAAATGAACCATTGACTTGCAAAGCAAAAACCAGGCTAATCTGAGCTAATGCAACAAACACTGGAAAAAAACTGCAATAAACACTGGGAAAGCTTTAAAATATTTAAAATCAACTGCAGTCTTACAGGCAAATGACTAAATATACAGGCAACCTCTCCTTATTCAACAAGTTAAGGACCAGACTACTGTCGAAAACCGGAAATCACTTAAATACAGAACTAAGTCTTTTTTTTTTCCAGTAAATATGAATTTAGAGAAAAAACAGCATGCGGTTGCAGAAGCGCACAGGAGGTCATGGAAACATGATAAAACAAGTCAAAAGAGCAGACCACATGGCCAATGTAGGGGTTCCAGTTATAATCGAAAAGGGTCAAAAGAGCGGATCATTGAAAAGCAGACAGGCAAAAAGCAGAGGACACACATATGTGCAAAAGAGAACAGGTATAAAGTTTTTACGGTAACGATCCTAAACATGTCTACTCAGAAGTAAATTCTACTATGTTCAGTGGGACTTACAACCACAAATATAGAATTGCACTCTGTGTGTGTGTGTGTGTGTGTATTAAGTACCCCATTCCCCAGCTTGACTACCTTAAACATATTAAACCATTCCTAAACGACCTGAATGATGTGTAATTCATTCAACTGAAGAGGCAAAACATTTAAGCAATACTAAACCTTCCCACAAATATTTTTCTGTACTCTACAGTATGACACATAAGAATATTTGTAGCAGAAAACCTGGGGCTTTAAAAATAAACAAACAGAAGAATGAAAACAAAAGTAAGATAGTTTACGATTTCCTTACCCAGATTTAACAATTTGCGAAAGGAGAATCCTTCTACACATTTAGCATTCTTTTTGAAACTACTATCTTTGTAAGATTTTTTTTCAAGCTGATGAAGTTCTCTTTTTATGGACACAATTTCAAACGTGAAAAGGAAAGTACTCACAAACACATAACCCACAAACACACAACTCACAAGCATAAGTATCATGAGAGAAATGAAAAGAGGCACAAATGAATAGCTTATGACTGTCAACAGAGCTGGGGAAAAATCACACTTATTTTTGAGTGGAGGTTAGAACTAAAGCATTCACCAAGAAAAAGACAATAGCTTAAGGATAAAATGGTAGTTCTCTCAGCATTTAATGCAACTATTTGCAAAACTAACCAATAGTACTTTTGCAAAATGCTGAAAAATATTTGCAGCAACAGCAACTAACAAGAAGCAAAAGGAAGTGATTTTATACAATTTATTTGAATGAAACTTATTTCTAGCAGCACAGAAACAGACTAAAGGATGAGAGTGTGTTCCGTAAACAATCTTTTCCCTAAGTGAGAACACAGTTGGAGAGTTTTTAAAGCTACGTATAAACCTAAAAATTCTGGGCTACATTTACGGTTACAGGCATCAAGAATTTTTAAAAAATCATATCATAGGATAGGAGTCAAGGAGAATATTTATTTTGCTAGAAACGCATCATAACTATCAGTTATAATTTGCACTGCTGAGGACAAATTTGGCTGACCTCAGTTAATTAGGAGCTTGCTCAGGAAAACTACCACCTTCCTGACCAAAAGAGGGAAAATCATCATACTAACATAAAATCATTAAATGACATATACGTCAATGTCTCATTCTCCACATCAGCCTCTGGACACAAACCCAAATCCAAACAAAATCTGTGAAATATTAGGGAATAAGGGAGATGTATGGAAATCCTACAGCTTGCTAGGTTATCCTGTTGCTACAGGAAACTACTTACGTTCAGAGGAGGATTAGATTTCAACCGAGGGAGATACAAAAATGTTACAGAAAACTGATCATAGAAACTTCACTTTTCTAACAATCCAAATGTTAACTAGAGTAAAATAGAATAACTATGAAATAACTTTCATAAGAACTCTTTCCTTCCTTTCTTTTGAATCATAAACATATTTACTAGCTTACAGTTGTTTCTCCTATACTTGTATGCACTCTCTCTGAGATAACATATGCCAAAAGCAAAACTACGGTTAATTTTTAATACCAAGTAAGCAATGTCTCCCTAATCCTAGCCCTGACTGAAAGTACTTCAAGAAAGTGGCGTTCTCCATTGTGAGGAACTAGTGCTTTTGAGTGCAGATTTTTGTGGTATTAGCTCCACTGAGGTAAAATCTGGAGTGAAATTCCTGTTCACATAAAAATAGGAAGCCATCATTTGCTACAGAAAGGAAAGGAGGAACATATTTAAAAGATAGAGATTCCTGTGCAGTAAAATTACAAAGCATTTTGCCCTATGTTTGCTTCCTTTTCTCCTTAGATGTGTATCTGATTCTATCATAGTTATACATACATTCTAAAGCTGTATGGTTAGAATGTCTTTAAGGATGTTTCTCCCTTCACACATTAAGACAAATACCACAACTTCACCCTTCCTGCCTAAGTGTCTGCAAAATTCATTTTTGCCCTGACAATGAAGGAGTCTCAACCAGGAGTTGTGTGTCTGTTTAATTGCCAGTGGTTTACAATTACAATTGCATCCTACTGAGAAAAACATACCGCAAAGTAGTTTTATTGTGCTCAGAGGACAACAGGTTGTTCAGATGAATAAAAACCAGAAAGGGAACTACGCATATGTTTATACTGCGGCCTTCTAAGCTAAGCAATGCCTAGAACAGAGAAGAATTTTCAAGAGAAAAAACAAACTATTCATTCTGACAAGGTCTTACATTGAAAAAAATCCCCATATGGTGACTTCTTTTGAAAGTATACACAGTGACAAGTTCTTACATTTTTAAAAAAGCATGTTGACTTCTTTTGAAAGTTTATACAGTGATGTCATCAACATCAAACGTGTACAAAGCTATAGAAAGCCCAGGACAATAATATAATCGCTGTCATTGATTTTGATGACATGGGAGAGAGGGCCTTCAATTCAAATTCTGTACCTATGGCAAAAGATTAGTTGCAGCTTGTATTTTCCCACTAAATGAGACCTTTGAAGTACCAGCTTCTAAAATCTCTCTTTTTTGCAAAGAAGATAATACATATGCACCAAAACACTTTAGGGAGAAATTTTTTTAAAAAAAATCTCATTTTCAATTTATAGTATGTGTCTAAATACCCTAAAGGCATCAGTTCTTGTCTGATCTAGTGAGCTAAGAGGGTCAGCTCTGGCTACTACTTCGATAGGAGACTGCCAATGAATACCAGGTTCTGTAGGCAATTTTTCAGAGGAAGGGTGCATCACACATTCAGCCCCAGAAAATCTTATGATAGGTTCTCCTTAAAAGCATACAACAACAATTGGCCACCTCTGAGTATTCTTTGCCCAAGAAAACCCTATGAAATTCATGGAGTCACCATAAGTCAACAGGGAACTTGAAGGCACATGCACACATATTTATTATTTAAATTCTATACCAGTTGTCATCATCATCAATTTTCAAGTGATCATACTTTTCACTCCATTTGCCAGAGTCACTAAGAACATGCTGTAAAATTCTGTATCACACTACAAGAACTCAATGTTACACAGCATTTATAATGTCCACATTGTCTGTAAAGTGCTTTATATACATTATTTCCACAATTCTGAATAGCTCTGTAAACTATGTCAACATTATTGCCTCTAACCTCATGTATACATATACTTAAAAGAAATGACAATATGACCAACATCTTGGCACAAAATTGCACCCCAAATTCAAGACTGAAGTAAGACACAAAGCAAACATGTCAAAAAATAAAGCTAGCTACTACACTAGTGGAAAAGCATAATTTACAATTCACAGAACAAAATGAAAGAAAGAATCTGTTCTGCAACTACCCTAAGAGTAATACTTTGATCTATTCAACCTCTCTAACAGTTTGTGAGAGGAGCTACAGTAACTTTTGGTGGTCTCCAACTGCCACCAATTCCTTCAGTGTGAGCATCTTAAGAGAGGAGGCAGCTTTTCTGCATTCAACTGTATGGGCCCAGGAGCCCTTGTTCTTGAATCCTGTTGAACCCTGTCCATAACAATTCAGTTACGCTATCCTTATAAGTGTTACCACAAAGATGTCATTGGACTACAATTCCTCTTATCCTTAACCACTACTCTGCTAGCTAAGGCTGATCGGAATTGCAGTCCAACTACACTGGAGGGCCAGATATTATCCACATCTGCACCTCTTTAGAATATGATGAAAGATTTGGGTCATTAAAGGTATCATTGAATCCCAACCAGTAGATTGTGGGCAAGACGTGTAGAAGAAAGTATGATCACTCCTGCTTAGGCCTCGGAACTTCTAACCTCATTTTTTCTTAACCTGTCAGCACCTGCTTCTCCAGTCATTTATAGAAGATATCAAGCCTCTGTGATTTTTCCCTACAACTTCGAAGTTTTGAACATCTTTGAAGCTTTCTTCCACCTCTGGGCCACCATCAGACTATTTATTTATTTATGTCATTTTTATCCAATATTTTGTCATGACTGGAGAGCTGTTTCTTCAGCTACTTCTCCCTACTGACATGTCAACTGTGAGGTCAAATTCTACTTTTCTATCACTATGAAACTTGCACCTTTGCTCTAAAAGGGCATCCTATTCTTTTCAGGAAAAAAAACAGAAGGAAGTGTATAGTATTTACTTGCTCCTAACAAGAATAAACAGCATTCTGTAAATTGTACACACCAGATCTCAACAGATTATTCAGTTTTACTCTGCCATCCTAGCGAGTTCCTTTGGCTGCAATACTATTATCCAGGAGTAGCTACCATTGGAAACAATTATACTTATTACTGAACAGATATGTACAGGATTACAGCATCAAGTGACAAACCCAGATCCAATGTAGTTTGTTTGGAAACAGGATACAGATTTGCTGAAATAAATTAGATTTCAGACTACATATGACCATGGAGAGATGGCAATCGTAATTAAGCCCACAAATATTAAAATGAAGGACTCACCCACTAAGTGCCTTGAAACGAGTTCCCCAGGTCTACTGTGATGCACATTATGTACAAGAAACTAACAAATGCAGATAGATCACACAAGAAGAATCAACCAGGAAACAGTCTGAAGGACTGCTACCATCAATAGCTAAAAGTGAGAAGCAACCAATAAAGACTACTAGAAAATTCAAAGACAGTTCCAGGAAACTACATAAAGCTCTTTCATCACTGTTTATAAGCAACAGCCAATGGACGGCAATGTAGAACGAGAAGCTGGAAAAAAATTAAGCATACTTCTGAGCCCATCCTGACCAATCTGTTCTGGAAATATTCTTACATCCAATCAGTGATGATCTTCAACAAAGTCATCATTCAGCTGATGGGTCTTCTTTAATTAAAAATATGTGGAACAAACCCTACTGCTTTCAATTATCCTGGTAAATTCTTTTCTCCATACAAAACTAAAATCACCTTTCTGTTCTCTTTCGTAAAATAATTCAGGCAGTCAAATCAAGCCTAACCACTCAATTCATTACCCTTTTATTTCTTTCATTCTAATGCTGTAAATAGCTTTAAAACAAATGAAGCAAACTGAATACCTGCTTAGACTTCTAATCTTCTTCTGAGTTGACAAACACCCTGCTCTGAAAGACCTTAGAAAACTAGCCACAGTGTGTGGTTAGTAAGAGTGGGATTTGAAGTCCTTCCCTTTTCCAGTCTCTCTCCTGCCCATTAGTATCTGTGTCAGAATTCTCATTACATCACAGTAAATACTTTAAACGCATTAAAGTCTTAAAGCAAAAAAGAAACACTGAAGTTTCCTGAATACACACACACACACACACACACACACATAGAAACACACACACACACACTTATATACATAGTACACAACACTAAGGGAATTTAATTTGCATGTATTTTTAGAAGGGAAGTGTCCTATGTTTATATATATATATATACACACAACACAAAAAGACACTGGCATGGGAGAGAAGCAGGGATAAAAATGGAAAAGCAAAGAGATACTGCAAAGATGCAGCATAGTTTGCAGATGAGGGAAGGGTACCTACATAAAAGCAAAGTCAGATTGTTTCTTCTTGATGGAACTGAAATGGCTACTATGTTTTACCTTGTCATAACAATATAAATAAACAGGACTCACCACCCACCACTGCAAAGAAGGACATTTGGGGGGAAAATGAAGAAAAGGCATGCCTCATTACTGCCTATGTGTTTTGAAAAAAAGAGACATGTGTGACCACTTTTCACACTACACAGTATTCTCACAAACAATAGATTTTCCATGGTAGTGCAATATAGTGTAGAGGGGAAACTACAGGTTTGGTCAGTCTATTAAAGATCTTGATAGGACTATCACTGAAAGCAACTAATGCTGAATTTCAATTTTTTTTCTTTAAAACAGCACCATAGCACCAGATTATCTAGGTGTGTGGATCAATTCAGGCAACACTTTGCAGGATGATTTCACAAACAATCATTTTTTTAAAGTGTTCTTTAGTTGCAAGCACAGTGTTTGTTAACTAATCCCACAAACAATGACTGCAAGAAAGCACTATAGTTATATACTACTCTACAAAAATACACTTGACATGCACCTAAAATTATGTTTAAAAATACAGCATCTGACATTTTGGCCTGTCCAGTGAAAGAATGGAATTATTCAGAACATAAATGAAATATGCAATCAAAGAAGCCATGGCACTGAATTTGCAAGATCTGATTTGAAAGATCAGGGTTGTTGATTATTGGGTACATCTCTCTTTCATAAAGTCACCAAAAGTCCAGATAGAATTGACAGAAAATAAACCAAAAACGAGAACAGAAACAGAAAGATTTACAGAAGAAATCTGCGCATGTAACCAGAGAAGCAAATCAAACCTGCACTGCCATTAACTCAAATTGAAGAATGCTATACAATGTTGTACAACTATGGTGTGCATTGTTAGTACCTTTTGGTCTAATTTATTTTCATGCGGCAAGAAACATGAGAAACCATCCTGAAACTGTAACACCCCTACAGTATGTTCAGCTGGAATCCAAAGGATTAAATCGCATCAAGTTACTGGAAAGTAGAGAATATACAAGTCCCAGCATACTAGTGACTACTCTTTACGGTTAGCTCAACGGCCAATGTCATTAAAATCTGATCACTGTAACGCTGTATCTGATGAAAGGCTATCTTTGGCATATATATCAACGATGCTGCATTTTCCTCTTACCATTATTAGGGATGACCAGAGATTCAGATATCTGGAGTTTTGGAGACAGAATTGCCTATGGATAGCCATCCATTCTGGAATTTACTCTTCCCATTTGTCCCACAGAGTCTTAACTATATGATCTTTGGGGCAATGAGGAAAACTCATTTCTCTTCACAGATTTTATCTATTTTAAGAAATAATAGGTTGAGTCTATCAAATCTAAACAACGGTCTACACATTAAAACAGCCTGTTCTATGCGTTCCACAAATAACCCATATGCCAGATTAAGGCCCCTACTGACATACAAATGTGTATGTTGATGGTGGTATTATTACTACTACTTTTTCCTCAGCCAATCACTGCATACAGATCTGCATACATTTTCTGTGGTGCTGTTATGATGTGAAAAAATATTCTTAAAAAAGTATTAAACAACTTCAGATGGGAGAATGACAAGCTGCCACTGTTCTGAAAAATACTGTTTTAGAGCACACCAGTACACACTCCCAAGATACCCAGGAGTATTTTCACTGAACATTTAAAATGATGTAACCTCTAACTTCTCCTCCAAAAAAATAACACTAACTAAAACCACAATCTAATTCTATTAAAACTGGTCGGGCACTTTCTGCTGACTTCTATAGGGTATCAATAGAAATTGTATATTATCGCAATTGCACTGTCAATAGGGGAAGCACTGATATATGCCAGTTTGGCTAAGGACACATTATTTTCCAAAATCAAGGTTGCTCACTGAACATTTTTCCTTTGAAATGCATACCTTGTATACTTGCAGCCTTCATAAAAAAAGTGGACTAGGAAACATTTATGCATTTTGCTGTTCCCTGTCTTCAAGTCATTTCTGACTTATGGCGACCCTAATGAAAACTTGTCACAGAGTCTTCTTGACAAGCTGTATTCAGAGAGGGTTTGCCTTTGCCTTTCTCTAAGGCTGAGAGAGTGTGACTTGCACAAGATCACCCAGTGAATTTCCATGGCTGAGCATGGATTTGAACACTGGTCCTCCGCAGTCACAGTCCAACACTTAAACCACACTGACTTTCTTTACAGATTTTTAAAAAAAACAAATCATACATGTACACAGAAGGGTCACAAGGAGGGATGTGTGTGCAGATCAGAATGAAATACACTGTATATTCTCTGCACATGCCTGCGTACTTGATACGATAAATCCAGTGATTTAAAGATGCACTGCTTTCTGCACTATATGTTTGAAACCTACTCAGATATTTACACTCCCCATTTTAGAGTAATACTGCTGCCAACAGCCAGGGGAAAAAAAAGTACACAAATCAAAATATGTTACCTTTGTTCAAACAATACTGCTGTTCATTATATAATAGAAACTGTCATACTTAATCTCTCAGGAACCCAGAAATGGTAGATTCCTTGGCCAGAGGTAGTTTGAAATGGTTTGAGGCAAAACTGAAACATCGTATTTAAGTAAATCTTATAGAGGAACATAAACACAATTGATGAACTTTTTACATCAGCTTCCACATACGGAATTTTAAGCATCACAAATGAACTAACAACTCTGGAAAGTGGCAATGTTATCTGTGGTACAAACTTTTCAGAAGACAGGTTTTCTAATAATTTCCCACCTTTTTCTTTCTTCTTATTACCAGGAGGAATTTAAATTACGTATTTTTTTTAAAAAAAGGAAAATCTTGGAATACCTGTAGCAATTAATATTCAATCTCTTTGGAAGAATCTCTGTTAAATTCTATTAATTTACATACACAGACAGTTGCCAAGCTATACTATTTCAATATTAAAGTCTGAGTTCCTTTGATATTACCTACGCACTCATGAGAAAGGCACCAATTTAATAACTGGAGGGCTTCCAAGTTTTATTTGGTAAAAAAAAAGAAATACAAAAGCAAATAAACCCATGGTATTTGAAAAATGAATTAAAATACAATGAAGTACTAAATAGTACTTTTGTTTGAAAATTTATGTATACCATGTGATGTACAAATCAGTTAATATATAGTATAAGTTATCTGCTTTTGTATTTGCTTTGTTGTTACTATGTACCTTCAACTTGTTTCTGACTTACAGTGACCCTAAAGAAAAATCCATTGTGGGGTTGTCTTGGCAAGATTTGTTCAGACAGGGTTTGCCGCTGCCCTCCTCTGATGCTGAGAGAGTATGACCTGCCCAAGGCCACCCAAGTGGGTCTCCACAACTGAGCGGGGATTTGAACCCCAGCCTCCCAGAGTCCTAGTTCAACATTTTATGATACAGCTTTGCTACATTGCTTTAATACTAGTAAACTGACTTAAACCACACATTCATAACACATATCTTATACATCATGATAGTATTGTATACAATATGCTATTAACATATGCTGCACAAACTGTAAAATAAAATTGACTGGTTGAGCACTTAAAGATTGTTGCTTAATTATTCTCTCCAAAAACAACTACCCGTCTGTGGTAATTTCTTTTTTCAAGTTCACACACCAAAATGCATTTTTCCCGCAACTGATCATTACAATAAACAGCCCAACACTAAACATCTAGAGATGAGAAAGTCCTTAAACAGCATGATATTGAAATGAAAGTTAATGACTGAGACAACTCCAGGATTTGAACTCAATGGAGAACTGACATTTTAAAAAATTGTGCCACTGAATTATAGTTCTCTCCTTTGGGTGGGGTACTCTTTGACTGGGTGGAGTGCCTACCCTAAAGGGAGGAAAAACTGGCAAAAGCTGACTTGGCCTTTGAGAGATTCTGAAGTTTGCCAGCTTATGAAGTTGCATTAGCGTCAACTTCACCAAGACATCTCTTGCCTAATCCAGTTACAGACAGAAAGTTCCATGGGTGTAAAAATTTTGACTTGGGAATGGAAATGGGAAATGTGACTGTGAAAGATGATAAAGCAAATGCTAGGCTTTAAACACCTAACCTAACTATTGTATGAAATAATAATTACCGTCATATACAGCACACTGTGAATCACCGACTGTTCCCTTTCCTAGTAGGCATTACAGTCATAAAGTCAAAAACAGTATAAAAGGAGCAGCATCAGAATGAAGCAACAATGGCTTTAATTATTTTTATCTTTTTGTTGTCAACTGAAAACAGATTGTTCACTCTTTGCAGTACCATTTTTCCATTGTTTTTGTTTACATTTTTTGCCTTACGTTAATAGATGTAAATTATTCTTTGGCACCTTTCTTTTTAAAAATTACTAAGTGATCTGAGAACGCCAATTATTATTCCAAATTGATTCTTGAAATACAGGGAAAGAATGAGGGAGAGAAGGAAAGAACGGTGATACGTTTCAAAACTTTATGCAGGAACTTCAATCTTTTTTCAATGAACTTAAGTTACCATAACCTAAAATGCACCAATATTCACAAAATGCATTTGTAGAAATCGAGCACAGCTCAGCGGGAAAGCCTTTTAAAAAAATAATAACCAATTGAAAACAAGGATAAAAATAAATGCATCAAGAAGGTCTTTCTTCTTCAGGTTTCCAGCCTGGTTTTTCTTGAGTTCTTAAAAAAAATGGCAGTTAGGCCACTAAAACCAATCCAGAACATTATTAAAAGTTAAAAGCTACCAATTACTTCTGTCTGTTCTTTTAAAGCAAAGTTTGGCATTACGTCAGTCGGTTTAAAGAAAACAAGAGAGAGAGAGAGAGAGAGAGAAAGCCCACAAGAGAGAAACAGAGAGAGGGAAAGTTTCCTTCTTGTATAAATAAAACCACCAGGAGAAGGTGTTTAGCCTCTTGTAAAGAGTTTATTCCAAATTTTTAAAACAGCTAGTTACATTTTGAAAAATTAAATATTTTTATTTAAATAAATTTCAGAGAAAAAAAAGAAGTTAATCCATGTTTAAGAGGGGGAAAAAACCAGGCTTCTCATATAGGAAATTCCATTGATTGCCAACAGCTTTGGAATCAGAGAACGCATTTGAAGATGCCTACAAATAAAGCGAACGAGAAACTCCAATATAATTCACAGACTATTCAAACAAGAAGCTTTGCTTTCAGAATTTAGCAACAGACACCACCCAAATTCCACATATGTGTCTTAGGGTCATATGTACACACTCATATTGTAAATGCTAATGGATAATCTTCCCATACTATATTTTGCAGGATGATTTGCATCCTACAACACACACACACACAAGATTGACAGGAAATTTATATGACACTATAGAGTGGGCTACCAGAGGGAGCAGAAACTCTCCATGTGCCCAGTTAATGAGGCATACAGAAAATCATGCTGAATTTCAGACACATGGTGAGGAAAGTCTCAAATATGATATTTCTGTTACATCTAACTTGGCAAGGTAGCTGCCGCTGATATGGACATCTCAAACCAGATGTAGTTCAGTCACACATAAAAACTATAGAACAGCTTACAAACTGGGCAGCTGGAAACTAGTGGGAATGTGCAAATAATAAAATTAAAATTGAGATGATCTAGATATTTAAAAAAAAAGTCCCCAATCACTGTCATTTAGGGGTGGGGTACAGTGGAAAATTAGGGCACTGACCACAAATAAGAAGTTTTCCCCAAAATAAAATTTTGCTTCAAAATTCTAGCATTGCTGAAAGTGAAACACTGACAACCATTCACACCTAGAACTCTTCCATTTTCTGTGTTCACATTCCCTTGGTCACTTTGCTGACCCCTGTTCTTTTGATGCCTACACTGTATTTCTAAATGCTCTGCTGAAGTTTTAAGTTTCTACAATTCTAGAAATATAGAGACTGAAGGGAAATTTCATAGGGATTAGGATTCTTATTTGGAAGGGGGAATGCTCTCATTACTCCGCAACCTCCGTAGCTACAACTCCTCTCGTGTCACTTCAGGATCTTTTTGCCTTCCAAATTCCAAACTAAAGTTTTTTGTGGGGTGGGGTGAAAGGACGTGGAATGGACTACACTAACTTTTTAAAAACACTTAAAAGTGAGACACTGGCCACACAGTGGAAACTACTACAGTACAGTACCATTTAAATAATGAAGACGAAGAAAACTATTTTACGGCCAATGATTTTGTGGGCCAAAGAAACCAACATTAGCAAGTACTTTTAAACATGTAACTTTCCAAAACTATAAATTAATGCAAAAATCATTCTAAAATTCAAATCCTGTTGTGCCTTTAGTAAACATTTATTACAGAGTGCTTGAAAGGTGCTTCTTTAAACTTGATCTTTGGCTCCATTAGCCTAATTTGAACTGGTCAAGTAACATCATAAAGAATAATAAGACATATGATTACTTAACATTTTCAACTGAACATGTAGTTAACAGGTTTAGAACTAATAATTTCAGATCTAACTGGAATGTGAATTAGCCCATTTGGTAGTTATCTGGATCTGTAGTACAATTCTATACATTTATTTACAAACACATTGTGCTAGGTTCAATGAGGCTTACTTCCAAGTAAGGGCATACAGGATTATAGCCTTAAACTGATTCAAGCTGCAATCTTAGTCTGATCTACCTGAGGGTAAGTCCTAATGAATTTAATAAGACTTATTTCTGAATAACCTTCTGCACACTTAGTTCTAAATAATAGCATTGCAGCCAGACAACACATGCACCATTTCCTGGGAGTAAATCACAATAGATCTTAACTTCTGAGTAAATACAGACAGTTTTGTGCTATTAATTCCACTAGAGGTAATGGAGCAAATTGCCTTAAACTAAAGGGCTAAAAATTTTATTGGTTTATATGTGCTGTTTTTAAAAATTGTCAAAATCAATAAAATAAAACAACCATTGGTTTCCTTCCTATCTTGCACTGAAACTAATCACAGAACTATCAAAATAGCCTATATTTGGGTGGAGATTTTAACTGTCAAATCTAAATCAAATCTCTGTTGTAACAATACATAAGAAGGAAGTTCAAAAAGCATGATCTTAAAAATGCTCTTTCCTTTTTTTTTTAAATAAACCACTATTCAGAATAAAGCATATCTCCACAATGAAACAAAAATGTGCAACAGGTATGTTCTAACTAACTTCTCCGATGGTCAGTAATCTGGGTATTTTTTAAGGTAATTATTAGCTTTTAACATTCAAGCTTTAATCATTAGACCAATCAACTATCAGTGGAATGATAAAATGATTAGGTGGAATGAGAAAGTATTAATTTGTGAGGCAAAGAATTAGATTATTTTTAGACTCATTTGGGTGTGCTACCGAAATAGGAAATGAAGAAGAATGTAACAAAGCTTATCTTTCTAACAATAATGTCCCAAAAGCATCTATACTCATATCATGGTAATATGGGGAAGTAATCAATATATTTTATAGTTGAAAGCTACACAGCTAAATCAGCTGAAATTCTTTAACTGAGTGAAGGCCGAACTAAGTATTTATAATGGTCACCAATAGGGTTGGGGGGGGGGCAGACTTGGCTTCCTTTCTACCTGAGTGTATGAAAAGGTTGAAATCAGCCAAAAATGCTTTCCTGTATTTAGCTAAAAAAAAATTTTTTTTCTGGTATAAGCCTAATTTTAATCATTCGTATTTTGAACGGTGAGGTGCAGTTCTTGGCACAGTAAGTTCTACCCAGGGCTGCCAAAAACACAAATCCAAACTACCTCACCAGTTGTCTTGAGGAAACTAAATTAAGCAAAAGCAAACACAAACTGGAAAATTGTCAGTCTGCTGGGATGAATGGCTTCATTTTATACACTAACCAAAAATCTGAACATACTGCTGTCTGAAGTCAATAATTTGACCAACACCCTGATCACAACCCCATTCCGGGAAAAGTAAGTTTCGTTAATTCATATGAATCTTAAATCCACCTAAATATTCCTAAAATCATGACCCATAGGTTCCTGTATCGTTTCAACAGAACTGAAACAAACTGGTGTTCCCACTTGATTTTATGCAAAAAAGTAACTTTTTCCAGGTAGACATGTTCAAAATATTAAGCCACAGACCTTGAATATTTCATCATAAAGCTCATAACTGGGTAGATATGATACAGCAAGATTTTAAGACAATTTTGTCAGGATAGCTACAGGTAAGATCTGATAACTGTTCAGTTAATGTTACTACTTTTAATAAGTCAGCCCTATATATTCATACACATACAGATGCTACGATTTTACTGATGATGTATAAATTATATTAACAGTAAGGATGAAAACCACGTTTTCAGGTTTCATAAATATTTTTCGGAAAGGGCATACCAGAAAGCAGTTTTTGGAGAGTCATAGATAACCAAAAGTATCGCCATTTCCAAAAATGGTTTTATAAAGCAAGTGTCTTCACACCTTAACATCAACAGGTAATTAGTCAGTGTGGCCTTAATGACCAGAAAACACAAGGCACTCTCTAAGTATGTCAGTATGAACAACAAAAGTATGGTCTGAATGCTAAAATCTAATGAGCAGTCACTGTAAGAAGCAATTCTACAAGGATTGTTGTAGAAATTTTCACTGTCTTCATTAACAGAGCTACACTATGCAGTCTACACGGGTATATATTCTTTGTGAATAATTACACAGCAAATAAAGAATGTGAAAGAAGATTTATTAAGGCTGCAGTACTGTGCACCCCACAGGGCCTAAATACCCTAAAGGCACCAGATCTTGTCTGATCTTGGAAGCTAAGCAGGGTCAGCTCTGGTTAGTAGTTGGATGGGATACTGCCAAAGAATACCCGGTGCTGTAGGCTATATTTCAAAGGAAGGAACTGGCAAAACCACCTTTGGATATTCCTTCCCTAAGAAAACCCTATGAAATTCATGGGGTTACCATAAATTGGTAGACAACTTGAAGGCATATATACAACACTGTCCACAATTACTTGAGAATATATTGGTAATCTCAAAGAGGCTTATTCCCGAGAAAACCACTAAGACTCATGCTGCAAAAATGATATATTAACCATTATAGTGTGAGATCCTCACAGCTATACTCAAAAAGTATAGCATATTATTTTATAGATATATAAACCCATATTCCATTAAAAAATCCACTGTGTGTTTTGTTGTTAGAAAGTATACAGCGTACTATTCCACAAAGCCCTGATAATGCTAATGTGTACTTCAAGCAATAAATGAAATTAAAACTAATAAAAACATCTCGGCTAAATTTATCCACTGAAGCTTCAAACAGCAGGTTGCACAACTGGCTACTTTGGGGAAGTAACTTTAAACTTCTTCAGAGTATTCCAGAGGAAATCATCACCAGAACAGCCTATATTCCTCAAATGAAAATATACATATTGAGGCCCAAACATTTTCCATCCTAACCAAAGAAATGGAGGCTGAAAACGATTAGAAGTTTGTCATGAACTTGCATTAAGGTATAACTATAAACACTTAGGCTCCATAAAAAATAAGTTTATTTTCATCATTACTGGCACGCATAATACTGAAAAGTATCACAGTGCATTGTTAACAAAATTCCCTCTTAAATAACAGCCCTAAACTTAATTGTGTAAGTTTTAAGTTGTGAATACGGCACTTAAGATCAGAGTATTTAGTTACCCAGCTGCATAGCAATATAAAAGTGATGCTTAAATTATAATGTACAGTTTAATCAATCTTACACCACTTGTTTTTTTTTAAAGGCCACTATGCCTTTTTTCTTAAAGGGAGGAAAAAAATCTGAAGTCCTCCATTTGCTTGGATTAGCCATCTATGTAACAAACTTTCACTACAGACTTTAAAAAAAAAAGGTTTGCAAATGTTGATATCATTTCCAGACGGTTTTGTCAGCATCACGATTTACAGGAAATAGTTGGTGTTCTCATGAAAGCCCTGCATTTACTCTCAGGAGCAAGGGGACTTTTCTAAAAAAAACCTTCTTAGCGGTCCACTTTTGTGAATATTTTGAATCTGTCATTTTGGTGAAATACTTCAAAAGGTTTTCCTGCTAAAAGATGCACTAGAAACAGGAGGACAGGCACGGCCTTCTGTTCACCAAGAACTACTGTAAACTTTCATAGTTGTTTTGTCACCATAAGGAACTAATTCATAATGAACTAATGCTTTTCACTAATTTGCACTTCATATTCATAGGCCTAAAATATTTTTAAAAGCCAGAGATGTCAAAAGAACTGCTGTTGATGCATCTAACAGCAATATACTGGAGCATGTCTCCACAATGGGGAGGAGGGAGGAATTTAAAAAAAAAATAGGCTATCAGCCTTCTTAAAATAAGTACTGTGCAAAAGTCTGGCATTATGCAGCCCAAAAGTCCGCATACCCCCATTATTGCTATTATTATCTTCACTATCATAAATTTTACTATTTAAGTAGTACAGTCAACAACTGCGCTAGAAGTTTACATATTTACGCACACAACTAGACATCAGTCCTCCTTCCTAATTCTTCACTTGCCCTTTTTTCTTAATTACATTTTATTCAAGTTTCCTCTAATGCCTTTTTTTTTTTGTCACTGGCAACAGGGTGAGTGCAGAGTAGATTCTTTATTAGACTTTCTCATATTTATTTCATCACTCGGCCTGTGAACCTTTCCCCCTTTATTTTTTTTTTTCTCTTTCAGTGAACGAAACACAAGTTTGACATTTGTGGGTGGGATAATAAAATAGGGGCTTCCACTTTCGGGACTTCTGGTTGTTGTTGTTAGTTCTTCCTCTTTAAAAAAAAAACTATCTAACAGATGTTTTAAAACTCTTAAATAGTACCGTATTACTAGAAGAAATTACAGATATAGATATAAATACAAGCAAATCCACTCACTAAAACCTACCAAAACATCAGAGGGAAATTCTCCTAATCAAAAGAGCACAAATCAGTCCTAGCAAGTGCTATGAAGTGTCCCTTTAAGATCAAAGGCAGAATTGGGGTGGGGGGAGGAAGACCCACGCAACAGAAAATGTCAAGTAAGAATAGCATCCCCTCCCCTCTCTCCTGAAAGAATGAAAGCTCTTTCTCAACATTTTTAATATCAGAATCTCCCCAACTACCTCCTTCTCTTGCACTCTGGATCACAAGCTTGACTCCAATATTCCCTTCTTTAAAGAATTGGGAAGTTCCACCTCTTCATTCATTCAGTTCTTTAAAGGGGGGAGGTAGAGGAAACCTGTCACACACATCACAACTGTACGCAAGTTTTGGTGGGGGTAGGGTGGGGGAAGAATGAAAATAAATCAATGGAAGTTGGACCAAGGAACTTAGAACAAATCTGGGGAAACTGTGCACAGCGTTCTGGCCTTTTAAAAGAGGAAAGTTCTTAACCCCTCTCAAGGGTCCAACCACACCACTGTGTCACATTTTTGGGGGGAGGGGGTGGGGAAGAAAAAGGGATCAAGATGGAAATCCCTCCCCGATCACAATATAAAGACTTACACTTGACCATATCCATCATCCCTCTCTGTCTTCCTCCCTATTCCACTCCAGAAGTTACACAGATAAGATTCAAAAGGCCCCCCTCCGCAGGAAAAAAAAAACTTACTACTTTTCATGATGGTCTCCCCTCTGAGCCTGGACTTTTTGTCGCGATCCCCATTTAAAAAGGGAAGGGGGGGGGGAGAGGAAAAAGGGATCCAAAAAGGAGAAAAGTTCTTCCAAGAGCAATTCAAAAAAACGTGCAAAACTCTAGGATGTTTGGGGGGGGGAAGGGGGGAAGATCCCCCAGTAGGGATGCAAAATTTGCAAATGCAAATCCGGAGAGAACAAAACAGAAAAGCCCTGGGTTCCCCCACACACACACACACACACACACACTCCCTACACAGAGGAGAATTAAATCAAAGCTTTATACACACACACAAACGAGGGGAGGGGAGTCAGGAAAGACACTAGCAGCTTTAGAAGTTCTTTTCTGGTTGTTGGAAGGGGGGGGAGGCCGAGGAAAGGGAGGGGGCGAGGGGGCAGGGCTTCCCTTTGGCTGCTGAACTTGACCCCTGCTGACTCCACCACCAAGAGGGCTACTGCAAGTTTTTTTCCAAGTCGCCCATTTTTTTGCAGGGATCAACACATGGTTTTGACCCAAGGGGAGGGAAAAAAAAAAGACAGACCGGGAAGAAGGGGAGAAATTTTAAGCATAGCCCCAACACACAGCCAAAAATCCTCTAGGAAACTGTGAAGCTCTTGCTTTTCCTTCTTTGCACTCTTTTACGACCCCTTTTTAACATGCAAGCAAAGTCAGCCTCTCCAATTTTAAAAAAATAAAAGCACACACACACACACACACACACACACTGATTTCTCATTGCACAGACAAAAAAAAAACACAGACAGATGCAAAAACACCTCCAAACCCACAGCCAAGAGCAAAAGACAGGAAGGTGTTAACATCCCCCCCCATCAACAACAACCCATTTATACACGCACAAGCTTTCTTTCCTCCCCCCCCCACAACAACGTCCCCCTCCCTGCTTGCCTGGACTATCTCACCCCCACCCCTGCTTACCTGTTGATTAATCAGCAATAATAGTAATAATAATAATAACAACCGCAGCAGCTGGGAAGATGGTGGAACTGTCGCCTGAGCCATGAACCGTCTTTCTGTTGTTTGCAAGAGAGTTGATCTTGGATTATTTTGGAAGAGGTGGAAAAGCACCGGGGGGGGGGGGAGAGAGGGAAGGAAGGAGGAGGAAAAGCAGAGCAAGGAAAGGGGGAGGAGGGAGAAAGGAGGGGGTTAATGGGGGGGAAATGTGCCTTCAGCAACCCTCTCCCCCCCCACCCGCCCCCTCTGCGGATGGACAGAGAGAGAGAGAGAGAGAGAGAAGGGGGTGACGCGCCAAAAAATAATAATAATGTGGCCGATGTGGCCGGCAATGTTTATAAAGAGGAGCGAGGGAGGGAGGGAGGGAAAGGGTGAGAGAAAAAGACCGAGGGGGGGAGAGAGGAAAAAAAGAGCGCGTCTGACTGGCTTCGAGTGGCACAAACAAGCCCCAAAAAAGGAGGGGAGAGCGCCGAGGCGGCTTTTTGGAGATGGCCAGGAGGGCTCGGCGCTTTTATCAGAAATGTTATCGCTTGTCAGGACCTCAAGTCTCCGAGCATTACGTCAGTTTCAAGACACCAAACACTATTAATATCAAAGGGAGAGCCTTCGCGAGCGAGAGGGAGAGAGAGAGAGAGAGAGAAAGCGCCACCCCAGACGGAGAGCCCTTAAAGAGACAGGACGAGCGTTTCCCCCCCACACACACACACTCACAACCTCCTCCGCCTTCCCCGTTGCCGCTGCCGGCCTTGGCCCAGCCTCCTTCGGCGGCGGCGGCGGCGGCGGCGGCCGTGGCTGCTCCTCCTCCTCCTCCTCCTCCTCCTGCTTCGCCTCTCTCTGTCTCTCTTTCTCTCGCCCGTTCGCAGAGCTCCGCGGCGGCGGCGGCGGCCGCCCCAGGAGGGGAAAGAGCGCTGTGGGGAGAATCACCTCCTTCGCACGGCTTTGCCCTCGCGGAGAGGGAGGAGAGGGGGAATCTCCAGCCACTGAGGAGGCCTCTCCCCCGGAGGTGGCTTCTTTCCCCCCGTCACGCAAGCGCCCCATCCTGAACGCGGAGAGGGCGAGAGCCAGAGAGCCCCCGCTGCGTGTTTCAAAATGCACCCGCACATGCCAGGGGCTTGGAATGGCGGGAACGGCTTCCTCGCCCCTTGTTGCCTGCGCTGACCGGCAGCAGCTCTCCAAGGTTCCAGGTCTTTCCGCCCACCCTCAGTTTTCTACCTGGAGCTCTTGGGGACTGAACCTAGGACCTTCTTGGCGCGAAAGCAGGTTCTCTGACAAGATGACACCCGCACGTACGCACCTTAAACACGGTCGTCTTGAGTGATTGCATTCACTGGGACTCAGACCTGTGTATAGGATTGCAGCCTAAGCTGTTCATTGGGATAGGAGGAGGGTCACTGGGAAGGGGAGGTTCTTCGCTGCAGCCTTTCCGTGGGTTTGTGACTTTGCCCCTAACCTCTGAGATCCTCACATATTCTAGGATGCTGAAAGTTTGAATCTGGGTTTGAAAAGTTGCATAATCATGACATCCACAATATATTGAGGAGATTAAACTGGCGCAGGAGGAGAAAAAGAGCACCTAAGAGGGGTTTTCAAACACTCCTAAAACTTAATAATTGCTTAATATTGCAAACTCCTATTTTTGGTGCGTTCACGTTTTAAGACTGGGTTATTTCTTTCACTGCAACCTCAAGCAAGATGCTACATGAAAGGTAGAGCCCAGCGGGAACCTCTAAAGTGTTTGTCATAGACGTGCTATATATTATGAATAGTGTGCTGCGTTATTTGGAAAGTGTGAGAGGAGAGATACTAGCAGAGGACTGTCTACCAGAGCAATTCTTAAAAGTTCCTTCAGTCCTTGGTATTTTTACAGGGCAACTTCCTAATAAACAGAAGCCATACCACAAACTACCAAAAGTCTGTGAAGTCTTTGCTTTGAGACTGCAAAGGAAAGTTCTCTGGGAAAGAACTTTCAGTGTGGAAGTATAGTAGGCGTTTTTAATATACGTATATGAATGTAGAGGATATTTGGAGACCTTTTCTGTTTCTAGTGTTAAGTAACTTGATGTGATATGTTTCCCCCTTGTAGTATTCGGTGAACCAACTTCAAGCACCTATTATCTGGTTTCTTCTTGCTCCTAGTAAGAGCTTATCCAGCCAAGAAGCATGAAAAGCTAATTATTAGCTAGACATAAGGGGTTTTTTCCCTCCAAAATAGGTTTCTCTTCATTCATAGTATTTTCTCTCAAAGGGGAATTTTCAGAGCAAGAAAAGCCCTGTACTATGCAACTATCTCAATACAGTAAACAAAGCAAATATTAATTAGCAGTAAACCAAGTACACTTTTGTTAGATTTGTAAGTTTTTCACGTATCTTTTGCATAATAAACTAGAAGATGTGTAAAATAATTCATTAATTCGTAGTCCACTGCCACCCAGTCTCTGCTTGTACTTAATTTCTGTTGTAGGGTTGGTCTGATAAGTAATTCAAACATAGTAAGTTATAGGCAAGAAGTTAACTTGTAAGGGTAAGTAAAATATAGCTTTATCAGACATAACCCGTGCTGCTTTAAACACAGAGACAAGGACTATTAATAACATATGATATGAAGGACTGATTATATACTCCATCACCAGAAATTCATTCGGGAAAGCAAAGGAAAGTAATACTTGTATCACTGGTAGAATTTAAAGTCTGTTACTAAGGTCTATTTGCATTTTTAATGGCAGAATAATTTACTCTAGTACATTGCTAATATGTACTAGAAGCACTCTTTTGGGAAGCAAGATCCCTACATTTTATTTTATTAAACTGTAAATCCAATGGCTGAAGAAATTTTAGACAAAGACAACGTCTGGAATAATTTACACAAACAAGGACCGGCGCTCATTTTTTCCACTGAGGAGGTTTCAGAACACCTAGAATACTTAACTTTTAACTAAACAGAGTCTTGTCTCTATGTAACTTATGGGCCAAAATACCATTCAGTTAACGTGATAACTTTTGGTTGATTTCAGCAGTAAGAAATCAAATGAAATAGAAGCTCTTTGGTTTAACTTGTTCATGGGTTCATCTGCAAGGCGGTAACCAGAGTATGCCAGAATGAGCTTGTCGCCCAGCACTGCATCTGGAGAGTTTAGAACAAAGAAGTTAATTACTTGTTACATGTTCGTGCCCCTGAAACTAGTAGGTTCAAATCAGAACTTGGAGACCACAGGTGACAAATAAACCAATTATAATTATTTCCTTTTGTAGTAGCTAAAGCATAACAAACTTCCATTATGAATGTAACTTAACAAGGGATAGCTTTGCCTCTTTTGTGATGCAAATGTAACTTTTAGTCATATTGATGCAATGCCTCTCTGCTTAGGTATGTTTCCTATCATAGACCAATGGTTTGTAGCATTCTGATCAGGGTTTTTAAAATAACTTTGTGGTTACTTCAGAATAAGGAGAAACTTTGAAAATCATAATTGTGATGGTAACTAATTGTCTCCTTTTGCCTTTAAACATTAGTGGTAAATAACTAAAAAGTAGCTTTCCATGCTATGGATCAAACTTTTCAAAGATAAACTAAGTTTTCCTTTGTACAAGATTCAACATTTTCACAAGACAATTTTGAAAAAGAAATTATCGTCAAGATGCCTCAATAATACCTCCCTTTCCATAAATTATCCATGGTCCCCTAATGATTTTAAATTTTAAAAATTATCATGCAAACTAACTGGAGACTAAGGATAAATACAGTCTAAGGTGAGTGTAAACTTTCTGAAGCGACTTACACAGTTTTTTCTAACTGAAACACACTGCTAGAACAATACGCCATTTACCTGTTAACTCAGAAGAATTTACACATTCAGGTTAAAAGGGGAAATGGTGAAAGGAAATTGTTTTTTTCACAGTTCACTTCATAAATAGTGAGGGAAGGCTGCGTTATTTCCAACATAAAAATCTTGGGGAAGCTGCATTATATAGGGCAGTATTTCTAAAAATCCTTTCCCTCTGAAATAGTTTGCAGTATTTTCAGTTAAAATAAATCACAAATATCTTAATAGTAAGTGGATTAAAATAATATTTTTTACATTAATAGCAAATGTAAAGGAACCTCAAAGGACTGAATAAAAGCAAAAAAAAAAAAGCAAAGTGTGTATTTTCCACAAGGGATGTTATTTATTTATGAAATAATTTGGACGGATTATTTTTCACCTCATACTCAAGACTTTCGCACATGCTTCTTATTTGCACAATATGTAGAGACATGAAGGGCCTCACAATGTCTTTTCATCCTAAAATAAATATTTCCAGCGCACTCATGAGCTCATGCAATAATTGCTTCCCAGTAACTTTTAATATACAGTGAAGTTATTATACTGTTTTCCTTCAAATACTTGTCAATTTGCTTTTCAGATCCTTAACATTTACATGGGATAGACTGCATTGCAAAAGATATTGAAGCATACTGTCAAGCACTTTTATTTTATTTCATTTTAAGGTAACAAAATATTTGCTTTTTTAAAAAACCTGGTTACCCACAAAGTGAGACAGGTTTTGCCACAGGAATGCCAAAAGATGTGGGTGACTGATGTGGAACATAAACATAAATCAGTTTAGCCAACCAAAGATATAAAGTTTTAAATTCTACGGAGGGGAAAGCTTGAAAAGATTAAACTGAGGCTGCAGTCCAATCAAAGTCAGTTCCCATTGATTTCTCTGATAAGTAACCTTGTGCTTAATTTTTCCCCCCTATTGCTATCGGTGAAATAAGCCAATTTTTAAGTCATATTTTCCACTGAAACAAAATAGAAAGGCCAGTTATGGTTAGATATTGGATAAAAACAATACAGTAGTTACTATTTGTTTATCAAGACAAAACAACTTGCCATTTATGCTTTTATTGTTCAGTGTTAAGAAGGATGAAGTTCTCGCCCTCCCTCCCTTTCTCTCTCTCTCTCTCCCCCTCTCTCTATCTCTCTCTCTTTTTCTTTCTCTTTCTCACACATACTCTTACCTTGTAGTTTATTCAATATAGATACAAAGAAGGATTAGCAGTTAAGCAGAAGCATACGTGTTTTACAATCTCAACCTTTTAGTGCATAACTTCCTTGCTTAAACTACTAGAGCCTATAATCACAATGATTTTACCTGATGGAACATGTTTTTCAGAAATATAATCCAACTGTTTATCCTAACATGTCATAAACTGCAATTCTCCCTAAAAGCGCATAAGACTGACATCCATCACTCTTAAAACACCTTTTTGCCTTTGCAGACATAGCATCAACAAAGGATTTCTGCATTATTGTTCCCCAAGTTAGTAAGATGTGAGTTCTCAGGGTGCCTTTGCCCAACACATGATTGCCCTGGAGGCCATTTTGAGGTCACATGTATGCATCATCCACATGACAAATACACAGCAAGTTGAAGGTTGGGTGGCAGACACAAAACCTGGAACCCATCCAGCCCAGTTTTATCTGTGTGAAAGTTCTATAAAAGCCATTTTCTTTTATTGTGTCTTCCTTAATAAAATTTTATGAGGAGCATTTCCTTAGCTCTCGTGGGTGTTGCAGTACAACTTTTTTGGGAATTTGAACTCCACACTGCTAACAAGATAGCATGCAGTAGGGCGACCTGATTGCAATGCATGGCCATGATCAATGGATCTTTCACACCTAACACCGTTTGGGCACTGAAGGCTGCTCCCTTTCCTTTACCTTCATGAGAGAAAGCTATCAGACCAACCGTTTTTGACTCTACTAATGCGATGGAAGAATGCTTGCATTGGATCTTCTTTAGATCAGTAGGTGAAAGACGTTTCATGCAAATAGAATAACCATCTTACCATTTTCACTTGCTTAATTTAACTTAGTGTGTTGTACTCCAGTTAACAGTGCTGAATCACAGTGTTATTGACTACCACTGTAGAAACACTTAATAGAAATTTAAATTTTAAAACATGAACACAGCTTGGAAAACTCTGGAATTTGGCTGCTGTGATTTTAGGAGCCAAAGGAATTTCATTTGTCTAGAACAGAGATGGAGTTATAGATGTTCTTGGACTACAGTTCCTATCAGACCTAGCTAGCATAGCCAATGGTGAGGAATCATGGAGTGCAGTCCAACAACATCTGGAGAACCACACATTTCTCATCCCTTTCTACATGTGGGTTCTGTTTGTCTATCCATACCCTTATTTGACTATATAGGTCCCTACTGCATTCCAGCTCCATCTTAAGTAGCCTACTGGAATAGTGCCAAAGGATACTTCAAAAGACAGCAGCATTTAAAACACTGAACAGTGCTTAAAGGTCTGGAATGATTTTATGTTGATAGTGGAAAGAATCATAGGAGTCCTCTAAAACTGCTACTGTCCCAAAGTTGCATCACTCTTAAGCATCCTTCTCAAGCTGTACTATCCTGTCGGCTTCCAATCTTTACTATCAGAGAGAGGGGCTTTATAGCAGTGATATCCCTGTGCTATATAAAAAAACAGAAGTATTTAGAAAGACTTTTGGGGGATGCCACTGAGTTTCAGAATAGTTTCATCAGTCTGATGTGCGATAATAAAGTTGAATAAAACATACAGTCATCTATGTAACTGGCTATTAGCTAATGAATCATGAACAAGGCTTTCCCTCGACATACACTTGGGGACAAGAAGACTTAGCAGACCTCTTTCCCTTAAATATTTCCAGTTGACTCTTGGTGGCCTAATTGTCAGGCCTTGTGAGCAGTGGCACTCATATTCTGGAACACTTTCCCATTCATAATTCAAGAAAGAGGAAGGTGCTACACTTTGAGTTATACCCAGGAATTGAAAGCATACTTGTTTATAGATGCCTGCTCTGGCCTAATGATTATGATTGCTCTATATTGTATTGTTCATCTGAATGTCTTTTAAATCATGTATTCCTATTAAATCCTTTTGAAATTTTTTCATAGCTTTTGTATTATGTGATATATTCAAAGAATTTAGAAATTTCATTATAACAGTACTATAAATAAAGAATTAAGCAAAAAAAGATAGATCAGATCTTAAACACAGCCTTTTTCCAGAAGACATAAAGAACTTGGAAAAGTCAGGTTTTTGGACTACAGATGCAGGAATCTCACAACCACCATTGTTAAAGTGGGAGGAGCACTTAGAGGAAGGGATAGAGGGCAGCAAGCCCATACAAGCGTGCCCCATTGCCAAAATCACAACTTTCTTCCTCTTCTATCTTTGCTTTGGCAAAAAGAGAGTATGGCTGTTTTCTAAGACATTCTGAGAGTGGATTAGAATGAGTGACTTAAAGAAGGGCTTTTCATATATGAATTCATGAATAATAGGCCTACCAATAGATATAACACATGACACATGATAATTAGAATTTCCACCTTCAGAGGCAATATGATGGTAGGCGCTGGGAAAACAGCAGAGCTATTGTTGGATTGTAGCCCTCATGCCTCGCTCATGGGCTTCCTAGACATCTCTAATTATCCACTATGGGTAACAGAGTGTTTCTCAAAATGGAACCTCAAGATATCCAGTAAGGCTCTTTATATATCCTGATAGCTTGCTGTCAGTGGCATAAGGCAAAACACAAATAACAGCCTACTACTACATAACAACAGACACAACCTTTATTTGTCACCTGAAACGGAGTATTTTTTCTGTAGAGGTAGTTCACACATTCATCTATCAGACAGCAAGGATTCCATAATCAAGGAGTATCAAGTTATATGCCTGCAATTCTTTTAAATCAGCCCAGTGGAATGGTATTCTATAATCAGACAGTTCATTCCAACTCAAATTACATTATCAAGATGGTTTATCTGAATATTTGATATAAATTTATCACTCCAAAACTGAAGCCTGAATATTTTGAGAAGAGAACGTATAGAAGAATTTAGAGCTGAGGTTTTGTTTGAACAGTGTGTGTGAGCTTTTTAAAAAACAACAATGCTAGAGTATTAAAAAAACCCTGTCAAATTGTCATGAGCATAAGTGTCCTGTGTTGAGTATATATTTTAAATGTATACACAGCACCCTAATGTATACTAGAGCAGCACAACGCACACAATACTGTCCTTAGATGAGCAAGATATGTGTGTGCATGTGTGTGTGTGTGTGTGATTGCATTCATTGCAAGCCAATCCGCGACCACTGAGAAATAACCCTTCCTGAACTCAATGAGGCTTTTGTCCAGAAGTGTGTATATATAAGATTGCAGCCTTAATTAATTAAAGAACTACACTTAACATTTTTTTTTCTTTAGAGGAACCATCAGTGGACTTTTTACTTTGGTGCTATGTCAACTCCATGGGCTCTTGGAGTCAAATGCTACATTATCCTAGCATTTGATAGAGCAATGAAAAAAATTAAAAAGTCATTAGTTTAAGAAGAAGTGTGGCTCTCCCTTAACTAGATTTATGGGACAATCACTTTGAGGAAGCCATAGAGGACTGTGGGACCATATGAGCATGCTCCATTTGCCACAATTACACCTCCATTTCTCTTCTGTCTTTGTTTTGGCAACAGAACAACAGTTGGCACTATCTTTGCTGAGCCCAAGTCTTCCTTTCCTGAGCCAAATTATTGAATATAAAATGTTTCTGTGTCTATGAGCAAGAAATTGTAGGACTCCAAGAGGAACAATTGGTGAATGAAGAAATTAAAGAGAAAGTGCTTAAAGAAACAGTATTATAGCACCTCCAACATGCATACTTCGCACAGCTTGGAAGCTAGCTTTTCTAGAATATGATTCTCATATCTCCCAGCCATGGCATTGTAGACCTAATGACATATAATTACTTCTTTCAATTTGAACCATCAAAATGCAACCCTCCCCCCAACCCCCCCCCCCACAATTATTAGAAACTTTTAACAAGTGGAATAAGTTAAAGACATTGCCTGACTTCACCATTTTTTTTTCTGGAGATATTCTCAGCATAATAAACAAGGATTTGATATATTTAACCATCTTTCCCTCCATGCAACACAACTTAGGAATCAACACTGAGGAGATGAATAGATACAGAACCCAGCTGTGCTGCAAAAAGGTCTTTCATAGCATCAGCTGTTCATTAATAACTTAATAAAATGCTACTTCTGTTTCTTTAAAACAAACAATATGAACACACATAAAAAAGAATATCAACATCATCCATTAAAATGATTAAACAATATATTTTTAAAAGACTATCAGATTGATTGCAGTGGGGAAAAGCTTGGATATTAATAAATAATGGGTGTAAATTTGGTGCTACTTTTTGGGGGGTGCGCTTCAAGGGTTCAATAATGGAATTCAATAAGCAAGATGCACTGAGCATGTCCGTGATAATTATGCGATACATGCCTTATAGTGCAACATGGGAGATGTTGTTGTAATTTCCATCTACTGTTGTAGGGCAAATTTGTTGTTGTTGTGTGCCTTCAAGTCATTTCTGACTTATGATGACTCTAAGGTGACCCTATATCATGGGGTTTTCTTGGCAAGATTTGTTCAGAGGACATTTGCCTTTCCCTTCCTCTGAGAGAATGTGACTTGCTCAAGGTCACCCAATGAGCTTCCGTGACTGAGTGGGGACTTTCCAGAGTCATAGCCCAGTGCTCAAACCACTACGTTACACCATGCTGGGTCTCGACAAATAGTAGTCTAAATCTAAATTTTCTATACTGATCTCTTTTTCTTTTCTCAAAGCTAAAAGCCATTTCCAGGGATCTGAGAATGAATTTGGATAAATGAATATCCTTTTCTTTAAACTTTATTATAAAAAGGTGAGTTGCCAATGGCTTTTGGGGAGAGAGCAGAGCTCCCATACTTGCAGCTTCACATATGAACAAGAGAAATTTTCCCTGGCCTGGAGTGATGTGGGAAAATTGCACCTGCATAGATTATAAAATTTTATTGAATAAGTCAACAGACCATCTTAAAAACAAAAAAACTATAAAAAATTAGCCAAACATATACAAATATTAAATTATTACTAAATTTAAAAGCAAAGATGAGGAAACCTATTATACTACTACTTTCAATGAATATTTTTCAGTTTTCCTCAAACTGGCTCCTTTAACTGCAAAAAGGGTAACCTTCTGCAAGACTAGCTGGTTCAAACCTTGCACAAGACATTTCAATTCCCCTCAAGCCTCATGATTTCCCATAGGCCTCGAAAAAAAGGAGATAAATAATGTTTTCTAGGACTGGAATACAACCGACTTTCCAGTAAGTAATAGCCCAGATCTTCTGCTTCAGTTTCACCACACATACAAAGTTGTTTTGATACTGAGATGCCCTGGAATATTCCTTGTTGTGTCATTACATCCATCAGCTCAAATAAAACATGAAAAAAGACCATAAGTTGCTCATTTTGCAATGGGAAAGACAGGCATTTTTTCTTCTTGTAATGTTTCAAAGTGTCCAGCTCATCTTAAGAACACTGGAATAGAGAGAGGTTAAAAAAATATAAAAGTGGTAGCCCTACTTTGGAACAAAATGTTTTTATAATGCTTTATAAAATCTCTTGATTAATTTATCCCCCACACATTTCCACACATGCAGTGTATCACTTTTTCACTTCCTATTCATTAATATGAAATGAATTCTGCTTTCTGGTTCTGTACTTTTAGTCACTGCCACAAATAAACGTCTACACTTCTGTCATAAACTGACATCAAAAGGATGACCAAAAAAGGACCCATCCTTTATACTTGAGAGAGTTTTCTCTACTACATGCTTTAATAGGACTGTTCTTGAACAAATGGTTTCAGGATTGTGATCCTTCGTTGCTATCCAAATTGAAGTATACAGGCTTAAGCTAGCTGTGACCCAGTGGCTTAATTATATTGGCTAAATAACTTATGAGTCATAGGCTTTGATATAAGAGTTCAGAAGCACAGTAAAGAGTTCAGAAACACATCAGTTTAAGAATCATATTTTGCCGTGAATCTAATTGCTTATTCCAACTAGAGGAGACCCATTGATTCAATACCTACAAGATTGAGGCCCCTATTTCCTAGATAAGACATAGCCACATTGATGAATGCAGCTAGTCATTCAAATACTGTAGTGATATTTTCCATCCAGGTATTTATACCATCCCCAGTATTATTGTAGAGAATTTCTTCATAAATGATATACCAGTGATATTTATTGATCTCATTTATACCCAATGATAGGTAGGGATTTATATCATTATTAATTTTCTTTTTGAAAATTTCAATGAATAATTGTAGCAATGTGGTAATTATACACAGTAAATAGCATATTTTAGCCTATACAGAATATGCTGTTTTCAGTGCAAATCAAAGATGTGCAGATTTTTCATGGAGTGTCACAACTGCAGCATTTTGTGGGCAGGAAACAGCTTTTTCTCTGCAGAAGTGCCCTTTCCTCTGCGGAAAGTGCTTTTTTCTCTGCAAAACAACCACATGCAATTTTGTACAGAATCAGTCCACAAATGCAAAAATTCTTATCAGTCCTGGACTCTTCTTACCAGGGTTTTGTGATATTCAAAAACTCATGTTTTTCAATCATCTTTCAAATATTTTTGAATATTCTTTCTATACCTAATCATAGGCAATGTTTGCATAGTGATTTTTAAGTATGTCACACACATTATCTTCTGATCCTTTATAGCTGCATTGAAGGTTAAGTTTGCGAAGGTGGATTTCAGTGTTATATTTGTAACCTCAGAGTTTAAAACTTCTCAGCATCTGAGACAGAGCTGTTTCTGCTGCTATATGTAATATTTTTTACCATTTTGCACTGTCTTCTGCTTTTAGAGTTGAAGGTGTGGGAAATTCACAGAGCTTGGAAGGATTACTTTTTTAGACCACAGCTCCCAGAACCCATGAGCTGATTCGGCTACGGATTGTGTGAACTATAGTTTAAACAAGTACATTTTTTTTCTTTGCTACTTAAATTTAGTAATAATACATCAGTCAAGACACCAGTTAAACTAGGATGTTCTGGCTCATAGTCCAGACTCAGCTTTTATACTAAATCATGTTTCATAAGACCCACAGCACAGCTTGCTAGACCAACCAAATTCTTTGTCCAGCTGCACGTGGATTCCTGGGTTCTTTCTGTCTCTCCTTTATATTCTCCTCCAAGGACCCCACTATTTCATCTTCAGAACAACCCTGCAAAACAGAGGTGGACAAAGTGCAACCTATGAGCTATAAGTGGCCTCTATACCCCAGTTTTGTGGCTCTTAAAACCTTTGCCAGTCGTCCAAAGTTTGCAAATCCACTCTCGTTTAAAAAAAAGTGAGATTTTTTGCCTGAAAACCATGGAAAGCTCCCAAAAATGTACAAAAGCTTTCTTGGCCTCACATAGAAAGCTCTAAGAATCTTCCACCGTCCTCAAATACCAATATTATTGTTAGAGACCCTCTCAAAATGGGAACAAGAAGTGAGTGACAGGAAGTGACATATTTCCACTAACCATTTTGAGATGGACTCCCAACAAAGAGTTCTGTGTTTGGCAGCACGGGGGTGTGTATGCGTACCTTGCTGGGGAGGCTAAAGTGGAGAGATGACCTCTTGCTGTAAAAATGTCGGTTAGGGTGAGAGGAGGTGAATAGCACAAGTTCAACCAGTGACCCTCATGGCTGTCTCAGGCTTTGGATCCGGGTCTGCTCATCCTATTTCAGCACTGCAAGCACTAAGCCACTCTAGCTTTTACATCTGCCAGAACTAGAAATCGCATTTACCGGAGCCACATTTGGTGTTGGAGTGAGAAACTTTGTATCTTTATTGACTTTATTGGCTACCTCCAACACTTCCAGCTGTGCACCAGAAGCCAAGGCTAACTCATACTTAACATGAGTTAATCTTCATTGTCTGTTCACTTGTCTTGATGTTTCTCTTAACCCCTGTTCCATTGGAGAAGCTGCCCAAAGGTAGGATGCAGTGACGGACCTTGGAGTGTGGGGAGGGGGGAGGGGGCGGCCCCATGGCATGAGGGGTGTGGCCACTGTGCATGGGGTGTGGCTGCAGTGCATGGGGGCGTGGCCATGGTGTGCAGCAGCGTAGCTACAGGCTGGGACTCCCCAAAAGACATTGCCACCTGGGGCGAACTGCCTCCTCCACTCTCCCATCCCTACGTGACTGGCAGGATGTTTCCTCTGCAAAGCAACCATCTAAAATTATTGGAATGGCACCATAGCTGTGGTGTTCCAAAGAGTCCAAATATTCAAAACCCACACAGCTATAAGTAAGGAGGTGGAGAGAGTTATGCCAGACTGTCACTTTTATGTCCTGTAAATATGTTTTTTCTGCAAGCCTGCTTTCCATGCCTAGCTCTTCCTATATTCCACAATGCAAAGAAGCAAAGTGGCAGCCTTCAAGCTGTCTGTTTTCACTGTAGCCAAGATTTATTTACATAGCTTGTGGTGTGAGGTCTAAGTTTAAGATCAGAAAAAAAGGAAGCATCTTTCAAATACATGTATTTCACCTTGCTTTAAAAGCACACCCTCCATTGTAACAGTAATGTCTTCTGTCAACATGCATTATCTGACATACAATACACAGTCACTACCGTTAAAAATGGAGTGTATACTCCTTGCATTAGTTAAATTCACCATGGTCATTCCACTCTTGCCAGTTTTAAGCACAGGCAATAATGAAAGTAGCAACATAATAAAGCAAATACATCCGTCCAATAGGGGCCCATTAAAAATAACATTCAAAAGGAGGGAAAATCCCTGTTTTTTGTACCTGATCCTAACATTATACCACTGCCTTAAACCACAGATTACTTTTTACCATTCAGTTGCATTCCCAAGTACAGCAGATAGCTCTTCTTAAATTGTGAGCTGGGCTTCAAGACCCTAGAATAGAGGTGGGCACTCATGAAGGATTTCTTAGCCATGCCCATTCCCTTTTCAAGCCTCCTGGACTCCTTTGAGGTTTATTTTTCCATTTTTTTTTTCTTCAAAACCAAAAGGGATCAGTTTTCAAAATAGAAATTTTGCCTTTGAAAAAGGAAATTTGGCCCTTCACAAAAGGCCTAGCCTTCCTCTATATATTGATGAATGTTGCATCTCCCAGAGACTTTAGAGTCTCCTTTCAAGAGGCAGGATTTTTTTTTTCAATGAGGGTTTGGGAGTCCTGGAAGCTATACATGCAATCCATGGGGGCCTTGATGGAACATATGCCACCCATGGTGAAACACATACCATGTCCAAAGGAGTTATTTCCAGGATGTGTAGTATTGTGCCACAGTTTAGATCTTCAGAATCATGATCAAACTCCAGTTAAATGGGAAGCTGTCACATTTTTGATAGCCCTCAGTAGAAATTCCACCTTGAGTCCCAGATTCTGCACAGAACTCTTAAATTACTCCAGTGTAGAATGAGACAAGAGAGCCGCGGCTAGTCGTCTATCCCCTTCCTCACCTACATTTTTAATCTGCTGCAGAGCATATGTGACCACTAGATCCAGCAGTGTGGAGGTATGAAATCTATTCTTGTTTTTACCTTCACTACTCTCTCAGCTCCTTCAAACTGAATAGGCAGTCTCACAGTACTGTGACATATCCCTTCAGAGAATCAGCACCAGCAGAACTCAGTTTGAGCTGGAACCGCTGCAAGAACAAGAACAGTAAAATCAAGAGTAGATTAACTTTCCCTGTGACAGTGGATCCCCCTTACACTTTTGCTGCCAACCTTGAATTAATGAACCACTTTCCACATGAACCTTTTTCCTTTAGAATTACACCATAGTAGATGCATACAGATTTTACTTTTTCTAAAATCGTGGCACTTTCTATGGTTGTTCCTAATACCTCTGGTATTGTAGCAAACTTAACCTAACTGTCACACGCATGCATATCCCTCACTCTGAATCCCTTCTCAAGAATTTTGATTTGTTCAGAAAATTTGTTAGTATTCTTTATGTCTCTTGTTCTTACCCTTATACCTAATTCTTCCTATAGACCAAAGTCAGACAGATGATTGACTTCCATTATTGTTTTTTACAAGAAGCCAGTGGAACTCCACAAGCCAAAGCCAGGTATAAAAACATTAGTTCAGGAAGGGGACTGAGAACTACACACCTCTAAACGTACACTTAGTCCACAAATTCATTTTCAATACCAGAACTGGAACTCACACATACACACTTTTCACCAAGCTGGAAAATCTTTGTCTGGTAGTTACCGATCATATACTAAAATATTTAGATGTTAAATGGCTTATTTAACCAAGACCTGAAATGGCCCTTACATGCTAGCAGAAGAATTGGATTATTCTGACCATCTGTCTCTCACATTATCAGACTGAGAATTGAAACAGACAGGGCTTGAAGAAAAAGGTTGCTTAGCTGGCACCAAAATTACCTGTCACTGTTGTAGACACTGAATTGAATGTCGTAAGCTAGTGTGGATTAAAGATCTTGCATTGTATTAAAATTGCAGTGCCAGAATTTATATAATAGGTTTGCATGGGATTCACAAGGTCAGGTAATTAAATAGCCTGTGAGATCACATCCTAATGGTACAGACTGACCATCCAACCACCTGGGCTCATTCATTTATTTAAGGCAATGGTTCTTAACCCAGGATCCATGGGCCTAAAGTAGGGGCACGATGTCCTCACAAGAAGTCTGCAAAGGCCTGAAGAAATGTTATGATCTTTTACAGTTACAAAGGGAAGGAAGGAAGGAAGGAAGGAAGGAAGGAAGGAAGGAAGGAAGGAAGACAGACAGGCAGGCAGACAGACAGACAGACAGACAGACAGACAGACAGACATTGATCTCAAACAGCAGGAGTCTTTTGTTGGTGGCAAGCATCACTTGTACAAAGTTTCATTACAGATACCTCAAACCATTTAGAAGCTATGAAGTTGAAAGCAAAAAAAAAATATTCAGCACTTGACACTTCTGCAGTGAGAATATGCAAGTGAATGACACTGAGTGGCTGAGAGAAAGCACATGACATTTCTTGCTACCACATATACAGCCAGAAGCCACCTTAAGTTAAGACTTAGTGGTCTGTGGCAACAAAAGATATTTAAAGGGGGAGCATGATAAAGAAAAAGTTAACAGCCATTGATTTAAGGCATTTGTATATTACTCTTCATAGACATTTGTCCCTGATCAGTTTGCAATGCAATTTGAAGAGGGATAGAACAATAACAAAATAAACAATAAAACAATTCAATAATTTATTAAAAATAGCTAAATATTGCAAACAACTGAGTGAAAGGTGCCATTTTTGCAATATTTTAAATATATTTTACTGTCTGCTTAGTGACTGGTCCCCAATAAAAAACCTGGCTGTTGTATTTTGCATTAATGGTAGCATCTGGGACCATTATTAACAACAGCACATGTAGGAATTGTAAATTAATACTCTGCATCTTCCCTTCATCAGCAACCCCAATCACTGTAACCTAATTATGCCAAAACACACCAGAGCTGAAGAAGGCAGCCCAACACTGGGATGCAGTTCTCTGTGCTCTCAGTACAGTTGACAATGGAGTTCCCAGTGGAAAAGCAGCATAGTAGACATGGGCATAAAGATGAGAATGTGAGAAGGAGGAGAACCTGGTAATTGTTGGGCTTGTTTGGAAAAGGGCTAGAAAGGGCATAAAGGAATTTCAGTGGAGGAAAGTATGGTTCTTTGGTTCCAAATAAATCTCCCTCTCCTGAAGAAAACAAACCTTCTAGAGGCAGTTGCTAAATTACCAGTACCAAAGTTAGTGGGCCTCAGACCTCTTGTTCTACCCCACCTCCAAAATCATCTACTGACAGAAAAATATAAGGCTTAGAATATAAGAATTAGGACATGTTGAAAATGTTGGCTGAAGAAGAGAGAAGGCACAACCATATACACAAAAGGGAAAGGAGAATTTATTAAAGGCATTCAGGATCAACAGGTGAGATGACATTTGATAAGAAGGACAGCCAAAAAGGAGGGTTACAAATGTCCTGTTTCTCTTCTCTTGCGGTTAACTACGATTCATGGCAATTCATGGTCTAATAAACAACAGGTGCTTTGCAACACAAACTTTATGACTTGCTCAAGATGACCAACTAACTTAATTGGCATCAACAGCCAGAATTTTCAAATTGTGGAATGCATACATCAGTATGAACATAGAAGACTCTTGAACAAAGTGTTATTTCAAGGTATGGAACTTTTCACTCACAGAATTATTGAGAATAACTTAATTGTCATACAGGAACCATACTCTCACTTAATTTAATGGAATGTCTGCTAAGGACCTGGTGAAAGTGGTTTCTCAATCAGATCCAACCCAAAAGCATCATATTGGTCATTGCCTTGTATGAAAGAGAGTCTGAAAAGGAAAGAGTAAAGGAGAGCATTAAAGGCATTCTTAAAGTCGGAGTTATTTTCTTTCCTCGTATGCAATGCAACAGTGTCTCTAATTTATTTGCCCTATGTTAATACTGGCCACTTGCCACACTTCCTGTATGAATTGCCAACACTAGAAATGCACATTGTTAAACAGAAGACTTTTTTTTTTCCAGGTGATCTAAAAGTCCAAGACAAGGGGACCACAGAGATCTCTTGTCCACCTACATAGTGCCTTGTGTCAAAACCACTTTATTTACACAGATGTGCAACAACATGAAGCTTATGCATGATGACAGTTAAAAGAACACATAGGAAGATTATGGGCCTCTCCTAATTCCACTACTCTGAAGGTTTTTAAAGAAATTTTTTTAAAGAAACTGTTCCTGGAGTACCATTTTCCTATTCAAAAAGTTCATGAATGGAAGCTTCTCCACTACATACAATCCTGACATTCAGATTGTATTGAAAAATGAGTGGAATCAAGACGTTGCTATGCAACACTGTTCTAGTCATGTTTGCTATCTTGCCCACCAGCAGAAAATATCTGAATTAAAAGAAGAAAAACCTCTAAAACTATTATCAAAGTTCATTAAAACTCTGTCCTCCACCAGCAACCTCAATCATAATTTATCTGATATTAAAAGCACAATTTATCTGAGATTACAGAAGCTACATCTCTTATCTGGAAATCCAAAATCTAAAATTGTCCACATGGGTGGCTGAGATAGTGATACCTTGCTTCTGATGGTTCAATGTACGCAAACTTTGTTTAATGCACAAAATTATTAAAAATATTGTACAAAATAACCTTCAGGCTATGTGTATAGGGTGTGTATGAAACAGAAATGAATTTCATGTTTAGACTTGGATCTCATTTCCAGGATATCTCATTATGTGCGTAAATGCAAATACAGGTATTCCAAAATCCAAAATGCAAAACACTTCTGGTCCCAAGCATTTCAGATAAGGAATACTTGATCTGTATATATTTCAGGATTATTTTCAGTTTTTATGTGCAGTACCTTGAAGAAGGCATTTAAACAGGGGTGGTAATCATACAGTTAATTGATTAAATTGTATATGACCATGGGTCTCCACTAGATGTCCGTTAAGACACACAATTATTAGTTTAAAATGCTTTGTCTGGAGGAGAGTCCTAGGTTATGCAACATATTCCTACGGCAGCCTACCCCAAAAAGGGGGCCATTCACACTACGCAAGTATAGAGCTATGATTCTACTTTTAATCCTAGGACAACATCCTATGGAATGCTGGGGTTTCCATTGTAGGGAGGGACATTTAGAATTCTTATCCAGAAAGTTCTACTGTCTCACCAAATGATAAAACCCGTAGGTTGGAATCATGCTAGTTAAACTAAAATAATAGAGCTACAATTGTGTACTGTGGAAGTACACAATTGGTGGCCTTCAAATGTTTGGGATGATCAGCCCCAGCCACCATGGTTGCAGACCAGAAGATCTGGAGAGTTCCATATTGATGAAGGCTGTCCTTTTTGTGGTGTAGTTAATTTAGTTACTTTTTATAATTATAGTGATGTGGCTTCAGCAGATGTTGAAAGAAGACAATACATAGTTCAAATACTATGAAGCTGTGCTCCATTCTCTGTACTTTGGAGGGAACAGTTAGGAGAATAGTGGAAAAGTATATCATATACCACAGGTAAGAAGCTTGCAGCATTCATATTTTTTAAATAACGAAAATAAAACAAAAAATTAAACTATTTTAGTTACTTCTGAAAAATGTAAAAGTAAACAGTTACTTTCTAAAACTGTATCTATAGGAGTAAACTGGATTTGGTGCCACAAAACTGCAACTCCAACTAATTAATTTCTAAAAAGCATCTTTCCAACCTCATCATTCCTCTGCCACGCATAGCACCTTGAACATGTTCATAAATATATATGTGAGTAGGCCATAATTATGAAAAAAGGAAAAAAGGTTATGTTAAATGTGATTTGTACCTGTAAAAGTATCAGGGCCAGCCCTACTGTTAAGTCAAGAAACCATCTCAGAAGCTGGAAGCAAAGCAACAACTCCTCACTGTATTGCTTTCTTTCCCTATGCTAGCCTGCTATTCTCAAGAGTAGGGGAAGTAGGGTAGTCCATGGTCCAAAAAAGTGGGTGCTTCTCACTAAATGGTGGTGCATGGGTGGGCACGTGCACGTGCACGTGCACACACACACACACACTATGGTTGGTGGAGGACAGATGAAGTGGCAGTCTAGCTGCATTCTGTATACAGAATGGGTGAGAGGAACATTCTTGTCCTTTGTCACAGAGAGCAAAATGTCTTGCTTCAGGTCTTGGAAATGTTTATCCATAGAGGTCGCAATTCATATGGAAAGAACTATAGTTGGTAGCCCAGCTACTCCTGCGCCCTACCACTAATGAAACCTTTTCAGTAGGCTCTGCCTAATTCTTTAATATTTGACAAATTCTTCAGGAGATGGCAAAATCCTTCACTATGCTTCATTTCAATTTACTGCAACTTTTAAGATGTGGGCACCTGACACCAAGCACTCAACAGGTCTACACACACTAGCTAGGGAAATCAGGAGCAGATGATGTTCCAGTGGATTATTCAGTGCCATTCAAGACCTAAATGCTGCTAGGGGCCCTAGCCCAGACATGGAGGTCTGTCAACCAGTCCTAGACGGGGTCACACTTCCCCTGAAAGACTGTGTTCGCAGCTTGGGGGTGCTCCTGGACTCGCCACTTCAGATGACAGCTCAGATAGATGCGGCGGCCAGGAGTGCCTGTTATCAGCTTTGGCTGATATGCCAGCTGCGCCCCTTTCTGGAGCTGGAACACCTAAAAACAGTGGTGCATGCGCTGGTAACTTCACGGCTCGACTTCTGCAATGCACTGTACATAGGGCTACCCCTGCGCTTAGTCCGGAAACTTCAATTAGTTCAGAATATAGCAGCCAGGTTGGTCACCGGTAGACCTAAAACTGACCATATAACACCAATTGTAAAGTCTCTTCATTGTCTGCCTATTAGTTTCCGGGCACAGTACAAGGTGTTGGTTATTACCTTTAAAAGCCCTTCATGGCTTGGGGCCAGCCTACCTGCGGGATCGCCTTCTCCCATATAATCCGCCCCGCACATTAAGGTCCTCTGGGAGGAATTTACTGCAGCCAGTCAGAACTAGGTTGGCTGCGGTTACCCAGAGGACCTTTTCTTCTATCTCTCCCAAGTTATGGAATGGCCTGCGGGAGGAGACCCGGTATATTACCAGTCTGGACTGCTTTAAAAAAGCAGTCAAGACTGATCTCTTCCGACAGGCCTTCCAAGACTAGCATTTCCATCGCCTCCCATCAATTGTTTTGCTGTTTTGTTAACAGTTAATTGATTGACTGTTAATTGTTGTGTGTTTTAAGGGGTTGTTTTAGGTGGGTTGGTCGGTGGGGAGGAATGGGTATGTTTTAATGTTTTTAATGTATTTAATGTACTCATGTTGTTCGCTGCCTCGATCCATGTGGAGAGGCGGGATAGAAATAAATTATTTTATTACTATTACTATTATTACTATTATTACTATTATTACTATTATTATTATTATTATTATTATTATTATTATTATTATTATTATATGTGGGAAGTTTTATTTTGCCATTGCAGCGTTGCCAGGCCACCCTACCCATTAGGTGGTTTTGGATGTCACAGAAGATCCTCAATTTAATTCAGAGTTCCATGTTTGTATTTTTACTATTAAGATGGGGGGAATGACACATTCTCTCTCACACACCATATTAACTTGACTGTCTCTGGTAAAATGCACCTTAACTTTGGAATGACTTTGGATGAGACAGCGAAGCATAAATAAAGTTGTGGAGTAAAGAAAGCTGACAGGAAAAGGAGAGAAAATCAGACTCTCCAATAAAAAAGCAAGTGTCCATGTGATCCAGAAAGCTAAAAATAATCCAGATTCTCAAGGCCCTTTCACACTACACAACTATAGCATTATGATTCCACTTTAACTACCAGTATTCCATCCTATGGAATCCTGAGTTTGATTTAGGGATGGGTATTTCAAATCTTCGATCAGAGAGCTCAAGTACATATCCCAGGATCTCAAAGGGTGCAGCCATGTCAGTTAAAATGCTATAGTGCTATAACTGTGTAGTGTCAAAGGGCTCTCAGGCCATTTCCACACAGCATTGTTATAGTGCTATTATTCCACTTTCAACACCCTGTGGATTCCTGGGGCTTGCAGTTTAGGGAGGGGCATTTAGAATTCTCAGCCAGAGAGCTCTTTGGCCTCAGCAAACAACAGACCCCAGAATCCCACATGCAAAGAGGAAGCTGACCACTTCAGACGGTCCCTTTCCGCACCTTACCTACTTCCAGCGCTGGGGTGCGGGGATCATGTAAGCAGCCTCTGGCAAGAGGCTCTTGCGTCTGGGGTCCTTCGGCTCTGCATGAGCTTCCTGCTCTCGTGAGAGCCCCACCTCTTCCTTCCGCAGTGCAGCCTGGGACCTTCCCAGGCTTTGCTGGGGCAGGAAGCGCGACTGGCGCAGCTCCAGAGGCTCTGCATGCCAGGTAAGTGCGCGTGGGGTGCGGGAGCAATGCTCAATTGAGCACCATTTTTGGCTCCTAGCCGAAAATGAAAAGGTGCGCAATTGGCACCTGCTGGCCCCTGGAGCGCTGCACGATTGTGAGTGCATCATGCAGATCACTCCTCACAATTATGTGACGCTCCAGGTGCCCTTTCGCATAGAAAATGCCATGTGAAAAGGGCCTCAGTCTCCACACAAAGGAAGTGGTAAAGGAGAAGGCAGGCCTAGTCTGTTGTCTTTCCCCACACATTAAGGTTACCCTTATTAACCAGGGTTGTCAGGGTCCCCTATTATAATGGATGCTCCCTATTTGAGGACTGGGAAGCTTGTCCTTTATAGGGCTGACAGGTCTCCCTTATTATAAAGGGATATCTCCTGTTTGGAGGTTGGAAAGCTTTACCTTTTATATAGACTGAACAAGGTGCCAAATAATTCCATATTTTGCGGTGTAGCCCCTTAATAAAGACATAAATATATGCATCATGTAACTTATGAATGTGGACAATATGCTAATGTTACAGAGAAATAAATGGCTAGGTTAACTCAAATCAATCTTTTGTTTAGGATTTAGGTAGAACACAGACTTAATAACTAGTTTCTGATTGTCAGTCCTGCATGTCAAGAATTTCAACAGTCCCTTATTGCTATTTTGAAAACTTGGCAACAGGACTACTAACAGTGTGACAGTATATTGAAACCAGCTTCTTAACATGCATATATAAAACGTTTAGCATTCTTAATGTAGACACCACACACTAGCCATCAAATATGGATTTCATCCCACATTTCACATCCCCCCCCACAAGAGACTACATTTACTCTCATGGAGTTTTTTGTTTGTTTGTTTGTTTTTTGGAGAGCAAATGTGAATAAACAGCACAGGAAAAGCTCATTCAGAAATCAATGTATATATTCCAGCACATTCATTTCCTTGCTGCTCTGTTGTTTTGTTTTAATTAAACCAGTTTGTGAATGACATGCTCCATTGTTGTAGTACAACAATGGTCTCGTACAAACAGCTCACGTCCCTTCTTAACCAACTCCTTCCCATTAAGAAAGGCAAAGGGCATATTTGGTTGCACAACCTACTAAAATGTGAAACAAAAAAGGCGTGATTGCAACTCCTTACAAACAATGCAGGGCAATAAATATAGTAAATTACTGTTGCGTTTAAGACAATAATGTTAACTGAAGCAATAGAATTAGAATACACGTTCCTTCTGGGAACATTTCTCTCACAAAACACTCCCCCCCCCTTTTTTTTAAGAAGGAAGTTGAGCTCAGTCGTAAATAAATCAGTGTGTTTACTCTTGCTAGACTGGAATGACAGGTCCTCTAAGATTCTGCCTTTTACTTCTCTTTGACAATTGCTCCTTGCACGGTAGCACTCACTTTAAACCAAGAGGATCTGTCAATGCGAAATATGAAAGTTCTTCAGAACCCATAGAAAACAATATCAGAATCATATAGTACAGCAATGGAACTCAAAACTTCACATATAAGATGCCAAATACCAGATGATAGCTACCCATTGGTTTCATGAGGTTTCATGAGTTTGGTCTCGCTCAAAAAAGAACACCAACCTAGATGGAACATAGTATGATCCAATTTCTATTTTGGCAATGCTTAAGTTTTATAAAAGTTCAATGACTAATCAGTTCAAGACTACACTTCAACACACAAGTCATGACTCCCTTGTAATTAACACCAGAGCTTTACCAACATTTCTTCCTCATGTGGGGATGCCATGTCAAACAAAAACTACTAAAGGATTGGGCAGGGTGGGGTGTAGGTGAAAGTTTGGGAGAGGCTAGAAACAGCTTCTTGAGCTATTGTTAAATAGTTATGAAGAGCTTTAGAAAAGTTGGGTGCTTGTGTCTCAACAGGTCTAGGTTAAGGCCTGGATTTATTTGTTCTGATGTAAACCTACTTCCATACCCAGGAAGCTAAAAGTGATTCCTTTGAATAGCCGCTGAACATCTACCTAGAGTACAAAGGCTGCACTACTATATTAACTTTTGTATTAACTTTTGTAATATAGCAATGTGAGAAAAATCTCAGTGCTTCCAATATTTTGTGCAAATCTCATCATTGCAGCATTCATTGCAGGTATTTGGGAATCCCCGTGTGAGATCTCATCTGTGGCACAGGTCCCAGAGGCCAAGTGGATTATTGAGAGGTTTTTGTTGTTCTTCAGTGATTTCACAATTTTGTACAAAATGTAATTAGTATAAAATTCCTGTTTCTGCCAAAACTGGAGTCTTTTCTCTTTGTGATGCTGAGCACATACAGTAAGTTCTACCAGACAAGTTGATAGATCATGAAAACACAAACAGCCTATCTACCCCTACTGCATTTATTAGTTTACTCAAAAAGACAACAGTTACTTTTTCCGATACCATATGGTACAGATACTGTGCAAAAATCAAATGAGAAACTACACACATTTCTCCAAATCAGTGATAGAAACAAGCCCAGCAGCTTGCAGCAGTTTATAACCAAGAGAATACTTTCAAACCATTACCATTCATTAATGCTTATAAGTAGCTCTCACTATGTTGCATTGTACTTGTGTCTTGAGGAGGTGTGTCACAGTCGTAGGACTACCTTCAAGCTCTGAGTAAGAGGAGGACTAGCTGATCATGTGTGGCACTGCTATACTGCTACCTAAGGTGGTAGAGCGCATTCCTGACAGTGAACCTGGGGCTAGTGGTTGAGAACTATCATAACTCAAATGAGGATCCTCTGAAGCAACATCACCTAAGAAGTACTGCCCATTCCATCATGCCTGCCCAACAACATGAAGAACATCCCAGGCAGCAGGCCATAGGAAGGAGGCGAAAACTTTAAGACTAGGACTGTAAGGATTTTCTTTGTTCAGGTGGCGGGGGGAGCTTTGGATGGGTTGATCACATGACAGGACTCCTAAGGCTTCAGGTTTGGTTGGAACGTGTGCTTCACATAGAGCTTTCCATGGTTCTACAGCCACCGCCACCACCACCCACACACACCTCTTGGCTTTGTGGGTATCTGCCAAGGAAACAGAACAGAGATGGAGCAAAATATTGTCAGATTAGCCAGGGTTAAAGCATCATAGAATGGACTAAGAGGAGAGTGGGCGCTGTGGGGGAGAAAATCTAGACCTTGACAGGAGAACTCTACCAATTTTAGCTTTGCTCATGCTTTGGGATGTGACAAAAGAGGCAAAAGCAAGAAGAGGGCTGAATTAATTTGAAGCAGCAAAGTTCTTTGGCCATATGGTTCTAGTCCGGAATAACAGAAAAGACCATAGTGGACTTGTCCATTTGCCATACCTAAAAAGAAGCAGTGGTTTCATAGGCTGTGTTGGCTATTGTACTTTTCAGGCTGCAGCATGGCAATCTCTACTGCGTACAAAAGATGGTAGTACTGCACATAACTGATAATGGCAGTGAGATACCTGTTTCTAAAACACAGGTCTGACAGTAATAGGAAGATTCCATGTGCAAACACTTTATTTATTTGTTTAGTACTTTGTCATGTCCATTTTCTCCAAAAACTGGGAAAATGATAACATAGTCTGGCAGCGGTTACATCTTTCCTAAAGGAGAGAGTTGTTTAAGACAAGCTTTTAAGTTTGGTTCATTTTGCTGCAGCTAATAACTACAGTTTATATCCACAAGAGAAAAACAATTCATTTTGGACCAGAGCTGTGAAATTTTTTTCAACGTTAAGGAGTATTTTAATTTTAAATGAAAGAGTTTTCCAGTGGTAATTTTCAGCATTAAGAAAAACCTAAATTATAAAAGAAGAAAAATGTGAACTCTCTCTTTCTTGTGCTATCTTTTTTATCTACATATATATTGATATCATAGTTATCTACTATTCTCAGCTTCCAGTTAGTGTTTCAGATCACAAATAGCTGTTATTCAAAACACTCAAACAAACAGAAGTTTGACAACATCAGATTTTTGAAGTAATTGAAAATACACATATATATAAATAAGCAAAACATTCCAGCTTCTGCCTTCTTCAGTTGCTGAAGATAAAACTGAGATGCATTCAAGGTGTAAATTATAGAACACTTTCAACATTCTTCAGTGGATGATAGTATTGTCCTTTAGGTTAAGGCCAGGTAGGGTCTGAAGTCTCTGAATCAGGATATTCATAAATTAAGTGTACTATGGATACTCATATGAAATATAGTTTGCAATTATTCAGGTCTGTACTGTAAAAACCTGGATTGCTTTTGTAAACAAGTGCTCCAAAGGCAAAATGACATAGTGCAGAGGAACAGAAATTTCAACCAAACTACAAGGTCATGTTTTACATATCCTCATTCCACAGTGATTGTCTGATCATATCACAGATGCCTAATAAAAGACTGAAATGAGTGGATTTTACCCTACAGAATTAACTATATCATGCAGATGGACATGGATAAATGTGAAGAAAATGCCAGAACAAAGTTATTAGCAACTACAGTTTGTAATGTTGTGCTACATGTACTCTTGATCTGCAATCCCACTCATTCAAGGCCTCTTATTATCAGGTACGGGTGTTGGAATTCAGCAAGTGTGTGAGACACTTCCAGTGTCAGAACCAACTCCATGTCCATGCAGCCAGAACTTTGAATTGCCAAGATTATCTGGTTCATAACTTTAGAGATCTGAAGCACAAAGTCCAAGTTAGGGCGCTCTGATTATGGTACTTTCTCAGATAAATTCCTTCAGAAGTCGTCAGAAATGAAACCGGACCTGACTGAAACCTTGTGCTGGGTTCAGGATTCAGAAAGTAATTCAAAAATTAAATCATTATAGCATCATAGAGTTGGAAGGGTCTGTGTAAACCGTTTAGTGCAACCCTCTGCCATGCAGGAATATACAGTTAAAACACTCCTAAAGATGCCCATCCAACCTCTTTTTAAAGATTTTCAAAGTAGGAAAATCCACCATACTCCAAGGCAGCTTATTCCACTGTCTAATAGCTCTTACAGTCAAAAAATTCTTCCTAATATTTCGGTGGAATCACTTTTCTTGCAATTTGAAGTTCATGATTCAGGGCCTTACCACACCATACCTCAACATTGCATTGTTCCATTTGAATCCCAGCATTGCCTCTTCCATGGTGGTGTCAGGTTCTGAATGCTCTCTACTGCACCCTTTCGACTTAAGTGGAGGAATGTCATTGTTGGCCCCAGTGTTCCAACCACATTACAATGTCACTGGCGTGTCCTTTTCCCTACCTTTTCCCCACCCCACACTTCATGATTGGTTGGGGGTTTTTTTACACCATACTAATGCAGCAACATTGTAACATCATGATGCACTGGTACGCTATTGTGTTTTTGTGCTATAACTAAAAATGTATTTAAATTTTTTTTAAAAAAATAACTCAATGGAGAAATTTAAAATAAATATGGAGACGTGATAGATTTCAAACTTGCCACGTTCTGTGATCCTCTCTCCACTTCTCCTACCATGTTCACCCCTGGAGCACTGGAAGTAGTCTGTATGTTGTTGGGCCGAGATCACCATGGGAGTAGCTCAGGGAGGGACAACCTGGGAATGCTCACACCACACCCACTCCTGGGTCAGCTATGGAAGGAAGCGCTATCAAGTGCTATCGAAAAAACACACTCCCACAGGTAACGAGATTGCTGAAGGAAAGGAGGTCACTACAGGATTATTTCCAGCATTGGAAAAAGGGCGGATTTTGCATGGGTTGCAATGTGATAGCTGCTGGTTAATGATGACATCATGCAATAGCACAGATCCTGGACCAGGAATAATGCATTGCTCTGGTGGTATGACACCTTTGTGCAGTAGGGCCCTCAGTCTCTGTAACAGCAAAAAACAAGCTCACTGTTAGGCTTTATTTCTGTGAAAACACCAAATTGAGGGAGAAGGGGGAATAAGAGAGTGGAGATGGAGCTGATTGACTGAAAGGTCTATCTTCTAATCCTAGAGCGCTTTATGACTGGGACTGTCCAAAACTGTGCTTTGGAATGGGAAAAGGAGCATGTCATTGGCACTGTCTTTCTTATGAGGAATATTCTTTGTTACAAAGACATGCCTCTGGCTTATGCAACTTACTAAAAAATCTCTTGTCCATTCCCAGACTATTTATTCTCTTATGCTATGAGTGACATGATTTACACTCTAATATCATATCTAATATTATAAACATTTGAAGCCGCCTTAAACAGCATCAGATCATTCGTTCATTCTTTTATTCATATATTTATATGCTGTACAGCTTTCTCAAGGAAATGCAGAAAATTAAAAAAATATATAACATAATATAAATTTGCAATCTGAACAAACATCAAACAATTAAGGGGAAAAAATAGCACTCCAAATACCAGGAAAAAGAATCAAAATAACAATTTAAAAGTACAGGCCTATGTGATATTAATCAATTAAATGTAGCAGTATACAATTTGGGTGTTTGGAGCCCATTTAAAAGCAGTCATGCAAAGAGAATATCTCACCTCCTGTTGGACGAAGTTCCATAATGATGGGACGACGGCAGAAAAAAGGTCCTGTCTCATGCCCCCACTAAGGTGATGAATCTTTCAGAATTCTTAAGACATTTCTGCACATTACTGGATCCCAGTGGCCTCCCACAGGGATCCCAGCAGAGCCCCTCTTTGGAGGAGAGCATGACAGGAGTGCTCCCTTCTGCACCGTCTGGCTGCGGGAATAGAGGAGGCTTGATGGCCACACCTCTTCCTCCCGCAGTGCAGCCAGGCACTGTCCCAGGATGCCCTGAGGCACGAAGTATGGCCATTGTGGTTCCTGACCCTCTGCAGCTCAGATAAGTGTGGGAGGGTAGCAGGAGGGCTGCACAATCACCCATCATTGATGGGTTTAGTGGCATGATCACACTGCCTGGGGATAGGAGAATGACGGGACATGGATGACACCATGCATAAGTGTCATCTAGGTCTCGTCCTTCTCCTGTCCCCAGTACGGAACAAAGATATCCTGTAGAAGGGGCCTTATTCTTCATAGCTGATTAAGACCAGAGCAGGTTCATGCAGATGTAGGTAATATTTTCAAAAAAAATGGAATACCTAGTGGAAAAATCCTTCTTATATGGAAAGATGCCTTACTTATTGCATCAACTGTTATTGGGGCAGAGTTTGTGATTCCTTTTCAACTTGCTGCCTGGTTTGCTATATTTTTAACTTACAAATCATTATCATCTATGCTAATTGGTAGCAAGTCTCTGGAATATGAGGCAGAGGTCTTTCTCAGCTAAGTTATCTTGGTGCCTTGAAATGTAATTACCTAGAGATAAATTTGAGAATGTAAGCATTCAAAGCACTGGCCAGGTGTTTGACTTTGCTAAGGAAACTCCTCTGTATGAAAGTGTACTCTGATTGAAGGGCTGCTAAGCCCCAGACAAAGAACCATAAGAAAGTTAATCCGGGATGGAAGTTACCCATCAATAGCACCTGCAGACCAGACTGAGCAGGGACACAGGCACACATGCCTCTTGGCCACAGGTATCCCCACTAGGTGTGAAATGTAGTGCGTTTCTATTTCAGTGGCAGTCCATTTATGTCCCTTTACTTCTTTATCTATAAATTAGCACTTATACATTTCAGGCAAATCTCTGCCTTCTTTTGCCACCTTATTGGATGATGTACTATTATTGTTTCACAGACCTTTCCAAATAAATGGATCTTCCAAGTGAAAAATCTCTAAATTTCCATATCTGCTTCTTTTGACTAAGTAAAGTGATCAAGAAGAGCTATCTCAGTTAAAGAAATAAAATCACTCCCCCTCTTCCCTTCCCTTCCCTTCTCTTCCCTTCCCTTCAAAGCAATTGCTTTGAAAGATTCTATTCTCGGAAAGGAACTGAAATAATTTTAAATGGACCAATTTACATATTTCTAAAATAACACGCTTTCCTTCAGAACAGATCCTTAGCTGTCAGGGTTGTTTCAAACTGAGGCAAAATTATACCAGAGATTAAATTCTCACAGCTGATGCATTTGTAACAATAGTACTCAACTGTCTTTAACTCTTAAATAAAAATATAGTAGGATGAGGCAGAGCAGAAAGTACATGTAGTGTTCAGGTCATAGTTAACAACATCTTCTGATGGAGACATTTGGAACTAGCACAGACAAAACACTAATTAGCACAAAATGGTGCAAGGATATAAGAAACAGCAGGGAGCACTGAAAGGTCTTTTCACAGTCTAAACTCGTTTTACTCTCCGCTCTTTTATCCTATAATCTGTACAACTAATTAATCTGCCTAGGTAGCCAAAGATATATGCAAAAACTTTTGAGAATGAGAGAGCTACACCTTGAACATTTCTCTGTGCGTTTGTCACATTATTCCAAGATAATGACAAAATGTTCCTCCTCTATCATTATGCCTGGATGCAGTAGAAAGAGAAGATGAGACAATGAAGTCCCCCTCCCTTCTCAGTCAGAGCAGTTTGGCTGCTTTCTTCTCAAAACCATAAGTGACCATTACTATGAGACACAAAAAGGAGAGCATTGTGAAAACACCCCAATTCAACTACAACCATTGTCAAATTTAAAAGAAGGTGATTAGAGTATCTGAGTCAGGCTGGAGGTCACACTTGGGACCTTGGTAAGAGTGAAATATCCCTTACCTCCCCTTGCTTAGTCCCCACTGAAGTAGGCCCATTGAGTAAACTGTAGAATTGTGAGTCAACACAGATAGAAGTCACACACCTCTATGGATCTACCCTAGTTGAGACTACCAATAGGACTCAGGCCATAGTCTCCTTGCCTAGTTATATCAACTCAGCTTGGACCATTATTCCATCTGTCCCAGAATTGTTTCTTGTAATTCATCATGCCTATATTCTACTTCTCTTGCTGTTATTTTTCCCACTCTTTGGTATCGTATCTCTCAGAGGGTAAACTATTCTTATAATATGCAAATTGTCTCAAAAATGATATGTGAGTACAGTAAACAAACAAAAAGAGAAACCCATATTGTCATGTTATTGATATACCACTTTTCCATCACTGTTTATGAGAAACATCTACTAAATGTCAGCATCTGCAGCCATACTATTAACTTTCAACTAGGTTTTTCATGGACTACTTTATCTCCCTCCAAACTTTTGGGGTTTTTTTAGAGGGGGGAGGAGGAGGTTATTTCAGACCTAAAACAGCTCTAGGAATGGAACAAATAGCCTTGAAATAGACAGTTGCATCTCTCCCTGGTTGGTAAGTGTTGTTGGGGATGGGGGACTATAATGGGAACTGTGGCGGACCATGTGGCATCCACGGACCACACAACTTCCCACCACTGATTTCTAGGCACTGTACATTTTATAAACAATAAGAAAGCAGCCTGTGTCCAGAAGTAGGCTGTGTTTGCATGGCATTACAAGGAAAGGCTCCAGGGACCCTTGGCTTATGATGATTGAATTATGTCCTAGTACAAATAGTCCATTCATTTTTGTTCTGCTCCTGGAAAGCTTTGCTTAGTGTGACATAAGAACCAGGGATCATGACTTAAAATTCTTGACTTCTTTGTAAGAATAAGAAGCTGGGAACACTGTTTTGGACATCATGATAAACAAACTGGGCAATTCTTGTTGATAGAAGGGAGGACTTTACTGGCTGCTGATAAAACTGCCTATTTTCCTTACTAAACTAGCACTACCAACCATCTTAAACTTGGAAGATGTCACATACGAATTAAAAACTGAAGGTACCAATTGCAATAATGAGAAAGATGGTAGCAATTGACCAATCCATGGATGCAACTCCCTACAAACAAATATCAGCCATATCTATTAATTAAGTAAATACATAAAATGCCTCTTTTATTAGTATAAATGAGAATAAATACTGTTCCACATTTTCACAACCATGCCTAGGAAAAAAAGGCCCTCCCCCTTACAGTTTCTACTAACCCCATAATGGAAGTCCTTGAAATCTGAAATGTTGTTTTGACATATTTGACATATCCTTTTCATCAACGTCAAAACAAAATGTCAATGTTTTGCAATTGCATCCCTCTGTGAGGAAGGATTATGATGTCCACTCAGTGACTAAACAACAGATTGTCGGGCAGACTTTAACAGACTGGTTATTGATCGTGGCTTATCTTGCTTGCCTTTACATAAATCTGTAAAAAATATAGTTATATACTTTTAGAACTGAAGTCATGACTTGTTTCCCCAGGTACTACCATGATTCCTTTGATAAGCTGAATCAGAGTGAGGGAAGTTAATTTTAAATGTAATTATATATATTATATATTTAAGTCTCCTTTTCTAACAAGAGTGCAGAACTTGGATTATGCAATAATTCTCCTCTAGCATTTAGTGATGCTACTGCCCCAGAACATAAAAATTGCAAGTAAACTGCAGAAAGATGTGTTTCTTTCATTACAATCTTAACAGAATTAAGCCTTTGCTGTTGGGAGATAACATTACATTTTCTGGAAAAAAAAAAGGATAACCAGATTATAACTTAATGACAAATATTTTCACTCTGTCTAGCACAAAATGGTGCAACTTATTTACAACTTTTATGTACGTAACTCTCTATGCAGATAAATAGCTATTTCTTGGCTGTCTGTTAAATTCAATTCTGTGTTATAATTATGACTGCACAACTTACTATGCAGCTGTTTTGTGGGTCAGGACGGTTGCTTGGAGCACATGGCTTCTGTGGCCACATAGTCAGTCAGGGTAGCAGCATTTGCCTTCCTGGCAGCCCCCACACTACAGGAAAGGTCTCCTCTGTGGCCAGCAGCCAATGAATTCAAATTGGGCAGTTTGAATTAATTGGCTGTCTTAGTCCAGGCCTCTTGTTATTGCAGTTTTCCCTCTGGTCCAACCAGAGGGTATACAGGCTGAGCTACTCCCAGCTGCAGCTCAGTCTTCTTCGAGTGTTGACCCTCCCACCTCCACTTGTAGGTACTTTTCTACAGTGTTTTGTGGTTCTTGTCTCTTTTTGTCACAATTTGCGGCATCGGCATGGGCCCTGGATACAGGATAGTGGTTTCTCAGGCCAGGAGACAGAGTTTCAGGGCATTAGGAATGCAGCAGGTATCAGGTATGCCCCAGTCACCTGGGGCACAAATCCTCTGCATTCCTGGGTGGGAAGGCGGCCCTCGTGTCTGCCACCAAGGCAGTCTTGGCCTGGTGGGGTTTCAGGCTCATTGACCAACAGGCAGGTTGGCTGATGCAATGCGTAGAAACATGGGGGCAGGAGGGGGCGATTTGTCCCAGGTGGCAATGTTTCTGGGGCGTCCCAGCCCATAGCCATGCCCCTGCGTGCCCTGGCCACGCCCCCATGAGCCCTGGCCATGCCCCCATGTACTGCAGCCACGCCCCTGCACTGTGAGCATGCCCCTTGCACCATAGTCCTGCCCCCCCTGCTTCCACACACTCCAAGTTCCGCCACTGGGCCAATGCCTGGATCTAGGCCCATGCACATGTCAACCCTGTCACAGCTGTATCCAATAAAGTTGTGGCCTTATTCTTCCCAAACCTGGTGTATGTGTGGTTTCTTTTCAGTTCGCTCTCAGAACCAAGCATACAATGAACTCAACACTGCTTTATTGTCTGGCTTCTATGAACAACTGTTAGAAATCTTGTAGTAAGCTTTGTGAGAGTATATTTTTAGTTGATTACATCAAGGGAGGTTTTTGGTTTTTAGCTTAACAATTCTATCTATGAGTTTGTATAGCTCCTTTGAGACATTCGGAATAGTGCTAATCTCAACATGTGAAGAAAGGTTGTTTTAATGTCACTTCCTCCCCAGTATCATTTCCCATAAGCAGAGGCCATCAAAAAGATAAGATCCTCCCTTCCCCATGGGGTTCCAGTTTGCATGGGCAGCCTTCATACAGAGTGGAGGCTCTTCTTTTCAGATAGTGTCACTTTCCATGTAAGAAGAGTGATAACAGAGGGCGAAGATGCAGCATACTCCCACCTCTTTCCTGGTGTTTAATTTAGCACACCTGAAAAAAACTTTTGTTCATCAATAATGTGAATGTTTAAAATCTGGTCCAATGCAGTGGCTGACCAGCTGATCGACAGATCAGAATGTCACTGGTGGGAATCACCTTTGCATGAACTTGCTAGATGGTCTTAGGCAACACGCACACACATAGTCCATTTTCGCCTTACACTGTTATAGTGCTTTTAATTCCACTTTCTTTTTTCTTTTTTTTATTATTATTTTTTTGCAAAAATAAAAATAAAAAAGGAAAATCTTTCTTCAAATACACTCCATTCCATCAACATTCAACATGATATCTTATTAATACAATCATTATACATTCTAATTTTGTTTATAGTTTCAGACATATATTACAGATTTCCATGTAATTCTTAATTCATGCTGAATATTTCTTTTCCATCATGTCATTACTTGTGAGAAAATGCTTAAAAAACCGTTTCTCTGAGTTATTAATGCGCTATATGTTTATCATATCAATATGAAATTTCATAAAATATCGTTTTAACTTTTTTCTTCTAGTTTTGTGCACTTTTTCCTGTATCTTTACTATTAACTGTCAACGAGTATAGTTCTGTGTATTCCCCTATAATACAAAAATTAATTGGACACAAGTTATTATTATCCTAATTATAATTCTCCTATTTTTATTTGTCTTAACGATTTCTATTAAACTTCTATTAAACTTTGGTCTGTTCTTTTATCTATAAGCTATTCAGTTTAAACTTTAGTCCCCCATCTTTTAGTTATATATCTTGTCACAGTTTGCCATTTTTCTTCTACCTCCTTGGTCGATTTTCCTCTTATGAGTTGTGTAAACATGTTGAACTCCTTATATTCTGTAGCTTTCATAATCCACTGATCTAGATATGGTACTTCTATGCTTTTCCACATTTTAGCGTAGGATATTCTTGCTGCTGTGACCAAGTATAGCAGTATCTTATTGTTTTTCTGAGCAAAGTCTTTTTGGAATATATGCGTCATGTTTAACAGAAAGAATTCTGGGGAAATAGGAAATGTTACTTGAAAGATCTCTTTTATTGCTTCATATATATTTAGCCAGTATATTCTGGCTGCAGAACAAGTCCACCACAAATGATAGTAAGACCCTGTTTTTTCTTTATACTTCCAACAGTTAGTGTTACCCGTGTGGTAAATTTTATCCAGTTTCTCAGGTGTTAAGTGATATCTATACATCATCTTCAGAAAGTTTTCTTTCAGGTCCTGGGCACTAGTAAATTCATTGGTATTTTTCCAGGTTTTCTCCCAAATTTCTAGTGGAATTTCGTGTTGGAAGTTTCTGGCCCATTTTATCATAGCATCTTTTACAGTCTCATCCTCTAATTGGCTTGTCGATAAATATTTTTTGTATTGTGAGATCTTTTGCTTTGTTTTTGTGAATATGATTGTTTCTAATTCGTTGTATTTTCTATTTAGTAAGAAACCTTCTAGTTTCAAGTCCATTTTATACCGTTCCTTTATCTGCATACAGGGGAACCAGTTGATTTAGAAACCTATTTGGGCGAGTTCTTCTCGCGTTCTAAGCCTAATTTCATTTGGACTGTCTTGTAATATAAGATTTTCATACCTCAACCAATTGTCTTGTTGCTTCACCCACCTCCCAAAGACTGCTTCCTGTGGGGAAATCCACCACGGTATTTTACTATATGTTTGTTTTTTAATATTTGACCAGATTTTTAATTCCACTTTCAACCTCCTATGGAATCATGGGGTTTGCAGTTTAGGGAGAGGCCTTGAGAATTCTCAGCCAGACAGCTCTTTGGTCTCAGTAAACTACAAACTCTAGAATTTAATAGGATGTTGAAAGTGGAATAATAGCACTATAATAATGTAGGGCAAAAATGGCTATATACACACACATACATGATCAGTTTCCTTATATGTAAAAAAAGAAAAAAACATGGTTAGTCTCATTCTTGTTGTGTTTCTCAGAATTTCATCAACATAATTGTTCCTTCCTGGTTCTTTAACAGATTGTAAAGGGGCTATATAAATGACAATTCTTTTTTCAAAGCTTCCTCCCATCCAAACCAACAGCAGTAGGTAGAATAAACAAAGATTGATATTTCTTGAAAGAAATAGGAAATATAGCACCACATATTTTCCATTATATCTTGTATATTGTATCCCAAATTCTGAGCCCACTTTATCATACAATTTTAACTTGTTCCTCTTCCAACTCAATTTTTAACAATCTTACCAATCAAATGTTCATCATGTGTACGTAATTGCACCTTAAATTCTGATTTCTTCTTGTCAAAATCATACATTTTCTTATCCATTTTGAATCTTTCAAATATTTGTCTATAAGAATACTATTGAAAACTATAACCCTCTGTCAATAATTCTTCACTTGACTTAATTCTATACTGTTCTTGATCAAATTTTGAAGATCCTGGTAAGTTACCCACTTTTTTTTGCTGTTTTTTCCTTCCTATAAAAGGCTTCTTATGTTGAGATCCACAAAAGCATCTTAAGGCATAACCTCGGTTGTATTTACTCTGAATTCTTAACAAGGCATGTCTCACAACACAATTATTAAAATCTGCATTCACTTTAGCTCTATCGTACTGTAAAAAAAAGCACACCACCCAAACCTTAGTTCATGGACTTCCGAATCCAATAATCTCTTGTTAGTCAACACAGTCCACTTCTTCAACCAAACCAGACAGCAGGTGGAGAAATACAGTTTCAAATCAGGTAGTCCCAATCCCCCTCTTTTCTTTGCATCCTTATAAAACTTTGCATTTAACTCTCAGTTTCTTTCCTTTCCATATGAATTTCAGTAAGTGTCTCTGCCATTATTTGAATATCATATCAAGATTGGTATTGTCTGAAAGAAAAACAACATTCTTGGCAAAACATTCATTCATCAAGTTCTCCCCAGAATTGACAGTTTAAGTTTCTCCCGTCTTTGTAAATCTTTCTTACTATCATTCCATGTCTTAACATATTTGTCATAATAACACTTAAATATTTCACCTTTTCTCAGTTTTGAAATCTGTCTCATCTATCAATTGCATTCTCCTTTATCATTTTTTTGGTTAACATCATCATTTTTTAATTGAAATTAAATTCAGCAAACTCTCCAAATTCTTTTTATCTCTTCAATAGAGCTTTCCAAAGGATCTTCTTTTGCAGTTAACAGTTGATTGTTACCAATGAGTGCCTCACAGCTCGTGAATTTTTGATTGGTCTTCAAAGTCTAGCAGTTGAGGAGATAGCATGGATAGGAGATTCAGAACATCTCTGGGACTGTGATACGTGCTTTACATATGAAAGCCATTTGTTGTAATTTTAGTCATGATGAGCACATGTTCCAAACTTACCTTTGCTGGCAGGTCATAATGTGCATCAATCCAAATATTAACTGAGTTAGCAGCTGTCTTATCATTCCTTTGTTTTCAGGATTTGATTGTAAAATGGTAGCCTCAACATATGCCTCAACATATGCATTACTTCATTTTAGCTATCTGCAATTTCTGCAATTTCAATTAGCAAAGTTATGGGCCTTTTCCAATTCTTTATCTAATTTCTGTGAAGTAGTCTGTATTTTCCTCAAGGTTATCATATGGAGGTCATCCTGTAAGTCCACTGTAGTACCAGGACCTCTCATGCAGAAGATCCTAAGTTCAATCCTTGATGTCTGAGAACTGGGGGTGGAAAAACTCTGCCTATAACCCCAGCCTCAGGCAGTTAATATCAGCAACGTTATATTGTTGTGTTGTGTTGTGTTAGACAGACATATGACAGCATAAAACAGCACCGTATGTTTCTCTTATCTAAAATAACTTTGATACCTATGTGGCCATGCCATTCCCTGGTTATAAATCTGTGGCACTAATTTCAAATGGTAAAATGCTGAATTTAAAAATAATCCTGACCAAAGTAGCATATGTGTGTGTGTGTATGTGTGTACCATCATTTAAATAAAACACTCATTCTGGGTTGAAAATGTTTTAAATTTCAGGAGGTGAGAGAAAATGTTAGCATTTTTTTGAGTAGTATTTTTATCTTTTAGTAGAGCCCATTAAGCTCAGAAGGAAGATGTTGGACAACGATCTGCACATATATTCCTTGTGCAAATTCAGGTACGGTGAATGTAATAGGAATTGTCCCTGATAGTATACAACTGATCCTGCCTTGTAATTTTCTATTTGCATGATGTGTGTGCACATCCAAAGTCATCAGTAACCGTTTAGAGCACTCAGGGCAATATAGTCAACAATTTAATTTTGTTCTGACTACAGATCAGTTCTGGAGAGGGTGTTTCACTATGTTGTGAACATATGCTGCTTTTGATCCCCTGATATTTTGGCCTCATTAGCAAAGCCCTGCCTTCCCTCATTCCCCTAGCCATATTTTCTGGCCAGTGTCTTCTGTTGTCAGTTGTGGGGGAACAGCTGTGCTGCTGACCACAGGTGTTTATGGCATTCACTTCCACAGTCTAAGTAGACTAAGCTTGTGTGGTCTCTTTCACCCAGGTGTCATTTTCTGACTCCAGAGAGAAGGGAAGCATGGGGGGGGGGTGTATGTGAGAGAGAGAGAGAGAGAGAGAGAGATTTCTAAATAAGAAGGTTTGCTTGAGTCCCTGAGCATTTCTGGTATCTCTGCTTTCAAGGCAAGGTGGACAGTGGGTGGGGAAAAGCATGACTGCTGGAAACATCAGCCCCTAGTGAGGTGATGTGCTTTGGAGCTTGTTGTGTTTTCAGGACACTGAGCTTCTTCACAATCTTGGTTTTGTGTTGTGTTTTCTTCCTCCAGGGGAAGGGGCAGAGACCTGCACTCAGCTGGAGGAGTTCCACAAAAGAGGAGCAGCAATTGTATGTGTGTCCCTGCTAGTTTTTCCTCTTTAGCTGCTGGCATGGTCTGTTTTCTGGGGCACAAAAAGAAGCATGTGTGTATGTGTGTGCTTTCCTTCTTTCTCTGCCCTAATTTCCTGGAGAAGAGTTTTTGCTTTTCCATCCAAGAAAATCTTCTGTGGCAGCCAACACTCTGGGAAGGTGGCTGAGGTCTCCACCTGGCTTCTGAAAGGCAGAATAGGAAAACTGACTAACTGTGTGAGTGGATATGCATTACACACATTTCTTGAGATCCAATAGGAAAGGAGATGTGAACTGCTCTTTTCCAGGAGAGGAAGGGGAACTAAGTTCCTTAACAGAAGAGTTGTGAGTTGTGAGAAGGAAAAGCACAGGAACCTATAGAAAAAAAGAAGTCTAGTTGGCCAGGATCTTTCCGCTTCTGGCCATGTGTGTTCTGTGTCCTCTCCTTCCTTTTCTCCAGTGGAAAATAAATGTATGAGTAAGCTGAAGAAAACCCACTTTCCCCTCTCTTCTCATTGGGGCAAAATATACCCCTTGTGCCTGAACAGTCAAATCACCAATGAAGTTTAACATAGAGGTATGCAAACAAAGTTTTCATTCTAAATAAAAAGGATTGCTTCAGATTAGTAAAGCATCATACAACCTCCATGTCAAAATATTATTAGGCTGCACAACATCATAATGATTTGGAGGGAAGAAGTAGGCAACATCAATATGGGATATTTACAGGGTCATCACACAGGATAATACATGGCATTAGCTATGCCTACTTTGAGAGAAGTGAAACAACTGAAAGAGCATGCAAAAGATTAGAGGCCATATGCTGTAGGAAGAAAGAGAACCCTTCCAAGAAGTGTTGTGATTAGCTACATCAATTCAATATGAAACAGAGCAGTACAATTTTTAAAAATAGCAGGAGCATTCACAGCTCTGAAAAGGATAAATCTGAGTGGATTCACTTTCAGGTATTGTATCCACCACGGTTTTTTTCAAAGCATTTTCTTACCTTCCTAAATGTATACTCATCTCTTAAATGTCTTGCAATCAAGTCAGTTGATCTTCTTTTAAAAAAAGATTTTTTTGCGTGTTATTTCATTATTCAGTATATGTCCTTACAAGCTTAAGGATATGGTATATCTCTTTTGTAGAGTGTATGATGACTTTAAAATGGAGATATGCAATATTATTAAACTTCATACCGTATCCAACACATGATAGGAAACAACACAATATAAATTACTCTGGCAGATTAAAAACAGTTCTCAGCTGCAGCATTGTTTTAAGAGAAGACCATTAAAAATGAATAATTTGATATTCCGCTTCCCTTTTTTTTTTTTCAAATAAACAGCCCATCATGGAGACATTCCCACACTCCAGTTCTACTGATGCCACCTTCTTAGTCTCCCAGAGGGTTTCTTTTCTCCTTCAAAAATATGTTGAGGTTTTCAGATGGAAGGGGGAAAGAACAGAGAAAAATTATCTGTCTCTCTGGGTTTGAAGCTCAAAGACTTCTTTGACGCAAGTGTGATCTCAACCACGTGAACATGGTTTCTATTCTCTCCCCGTTCTCTTAAACCAGAAATGAATGCTCTGGCCATTGGATGCAAATGTCTTTGTTAGTTTGATGGTTTGCAGATTTCAGAGCTGCCCTTCCCCCACCCCTTCTGAAAAGTGAAATGATACAGTGTAATTTGGATGATAATTTTGTTTTGATGATCTTAATTGATAACAGACAAAGGGATTGTTTTTTTAAAAAAAAGTTTGCTGATTTCCCCCTTGAACAACATATGATACAGCGCTATTTCCCTCCACCCTTTGGTAAACATCTGCACATAATAAAAGGATGTTGCACAAAAACTACAATTCTTTTACCTTCACTAAGATCTCTCTCTGTTTTTGTTAATAAATCCTGGTTCAGGGGAAAAAACTTCCTTGTTTTTTTTCCCTTTTTTGTCTTCAACATTGGAGGTGGCAATTATAAATCTCTCTGCCCTTTTTAGTTTTAATGACAGAGTAAGTTCTCCCACACCCTTTATTACTAACAATCCAACTTTCACAATATTCATATTACATAGCTTGGTTCACCATTTTTAAAGGTAGAGAGGTGGTCTCAAAACAGTGGTTCAGTTACTATGTCACAAGAAAAAGTTACCATCATTTCCTTATGTGCATGGAATAATATACTTGCTTCTTCAGGTTGATTTTTTTTAGAGGACATTTTCCTCTGACATAAGTGTTTAGTTCTACACAAGTGCTTTGTGTAGAAGCTTCTCATCTTTGTGTGGGCATGTAAATCCAAAGAGACCAAAAACTGTTCAGACCTGCTTCATCTATGTTGTGCTAAGGTACTTATTCATTCAGTTTATCAGCTATAAAAATAATTGCATTGTACTGTAGACTCCTGCCTTTTAAAAAAAGAATTGTTAATACTATCAAAGCTCTTACAAAAACAAAGGAGACACACAATGCCATGCTATAATAGGAAATTCAACTCCTCTGAAATCACTGCTTTAAACATTAATAGCAATTGCTACTTCCCCCCTTTCACCTACTTTTTGTTCCCTTTGTTTTCACCTCCCTTTTTTCTTTCTTCTAAATACGGATAACTGATTTGATATTTTTTTCCCCACCAGCTTTTGGAGTCTAGGAAATAATTGCCTGGACTGATGTGGAACAGAATCTATACAGGAAAGAAGGCCAGCAAAATGATCGGGAAGCTGGACTTTGGGGAGAGGAAAGATGTGTTACACCAGTCATGGTGGAGATACATAAAAATATACATGTTCTGGGAAGAGAATTTTTTTCTGCTTCTCATATTATGGGAGCCTAGTGTTAACCAAGAAACCCAAATGACTATTGAAAGATCATATCTTCCTAAGCTTTTAGATCTGCATGGGAGGCATTTCTCTCTACCCCACTGCTTTGACAGGCATAACTGGTGTGAATGTAGGAGAGGCCTTCTTTGTAACTGCTTCCATGCCTTGGAACTTCTTCCCTAGGGAAGCTAAGATGACTCCTTCTCCATTGTCTTTTCAGTAACATGTTAAGACCTTTCTTTTCTGGAAAGCCTTTGGGAACAAATTTTTAACAAGATCAGGGCTTCTTTTGGTGTTGTTGTTGTTGCTGAGTGCCATTAAATTGTTTCAGGCTAATGGAGACCCTAAGGAAAATCTATCATGGGGTTTTCTATGGGCTGAAAGTATGTGATGTGGCCAAGGTCACCCAGTGGGTTTCCATGACCAAGCGGGGAGCTGCATCCTGGTCTCTAAGGTTTTAGTCTAACGTTCAGACCCCTACACCATGCTGGTGCTGTACTCATCTCAGTTTTGTATGTTTTTAACTATATATGGTTTTATTGTAATTTTCTCTCTTTTTGTAAGCTGCCTTGAATACCAGGCCATTTCCTCACTACACTGTTATAGTGCTATTATTCCACTTTCAACATCCTATGGAATCCTGGGGTTTGCAGTTTAGGGAGAGGCATTTAGAATCCTCAGCCAGAGAGCTCTTTGGCCATGGTAAACTTCAAACCCCGGTATCCCACAGGATGTTGAAAGTGGAATAATTACACTATAACAGTGTAGTTAGTGTGGAAACAGCTGCAGTCTGGAAGAAAGGCAGGATACAAATAAAGTGATGGATGGATGTTGAGAGATTCAAAGTTCCAAAAAGAGGTCATGGATCCTAAAACTCCTTCTACACAGTCATTAAAAGGACTGAAGTCCAAAGTTCGTGTGGGTGACATATTTATTAGGCCAATCAAAAAGAACTTTAAAAAGCATGAGGACTATTGTGACCCTAAGATCTCTTCACTAATTCCAGTTTTGGAAAATAAAAAATCCTCAATGCCTAAAACAGAATGTGAGAGGGACAAAGCAAAAGTGCCCCTCATTTTTTAAAAAATTAGACCAAGATAATAGACAGTCTTCCTGTAATGTACACATATGCCAGTGTTGTTAAGCTGATCCCACAGTTGTACAACGAGCCTGGAGGTCACCATTTGTGCCAAGGTCAATTAGCTCCACACACACTCTAGGTCAAAAGTGAGAGAGAGAACTGTGTGTACTTTCAGAGTGATTGGCTACACTAAGGACACACCTGACATACCTTCTGAGAAAGTGCTTGTGCAATGATTTGTATCCTGGTATGGTGCTTCAACTGGCCGTAAAATTGGGAATGGAAGGCAGGACAGAATAGACCACACTGGTGGCCTCCCTTGAAACTGCACGTGGCCAATGGTATGGTTTTTTTGCCTATGATTGTTTTAACAAATTTTTTCTGGGTTGTCTGACCAGACTCGGACCCTTTCTGCACCTTACCTCTTTGCGGAGGTGGGGGGCGGCGCTCGCACGAGCAGCCTCTTGCGCGAGGTGCTCACATCCCTGCTCCTTCATCACTGTAGCTGGCTTGCTGGTCATGCAAACACCCCGCCCCCACCCTGCCCCTTCCTTCTGCAGTGCAGCCTGGGAGCTGTAGGTTGTGCTGGGGCAGGAAGCCTGACCGGCCCAGCTGCAGAGGCTCCGCAGGGCAGGTAAGTGCATGCAGGGCCTCTGAGCGATGCTTGACCACGCAGCATTTTTGGCTTTAAGCCAAAAATAAAAAAAATGCTTGCGTAGTCCACGTTAGGCTCTTGAGTGTCGCGTAAATGTGAGTGCGTTGCGTGGACTGCTCCTCACATTTACGAGGCGCTTGAGGGGCCCTTTCGCTTAGAAAACACCATGCAAAAAGGGCTTAGGTTGCCTAAGAGCTTGAGTATTAAACAAAAAAGTAACTTTCTCAAGACCCAAAGAAATCATATATACCCTCACTAAACTTCAGTGACATTTGTAGATTATTAGAAATGATAACCAGCACTCACTCACAATAATATTCACCACATATGGATAGTGGACAATTCAGAGAAAGTCTGGTATGTTTACTTCACCCTAAAATCATTAGGATTCAAGGGCTTAGCTATGCACTTAATTCCCATTTATTTGGTTGTGAATGAACTTGATTGCCATTCTCTGGATTGTCCCCATAAAGGCAGCAACCCAGAAAAATATCTTCACCATATCTATGTACTCAGCTGGGTTTTAAAATTTGCTTTGGCACAGAACCACCACCCAACATTCCCGTCGTCAATTGCTGCCCACGACATGCCAGAAATGGGAAGAGAAGTGAAGGGAAGAAGAAGTTTGGAAAACAGTTTGGTTTATAATCTGGTATAAGAGTCAAAAGCAGATTGTTTTTTTTAAATGATAGTTATGCACCTTCAAGGCCCTGTATGCAAGTAAATCAGTTCACTGATTTGCAACCAGAGTCCAAGGATATAACAGGGGGCAATATTTTCATGTCTCAGTTTTCCAGCTCTTACATAAGTGAAATGATTGAGGCTTCTTTTGTGCAGCCATCACTGAAAGGAGTGGAAGTTTGGCCCAAGCACACCCAACCACATACCAGCTTGAACAAAAAAGAGTTCTTCTGGTACCAACTCTTAATTACAGTTAAAGTGTTGGGTCATTAAGTGGCTAGATTAAAATTAGAAAAAAAGTGATTGGACAGCAGATTTTAAAGTTATTTTGATAATTACAACAATTTTTAAAAAATCTTGCAGAAACCAAATGTTACCCACCCAACAGACCCTTCTGCATCATATAAAGAATTATACTTTTGGTATCTGCTTGTTTTTATCCATTTTTATGAAATCATAAATTTAAGGTTGTCTATCATTCTTGTAAACAAACAAAGAAAAAACCCCAACATGCCTTTTTTTTCTCATTAGAAAGATTGTTTCATGTCAGATGCAAACATGAGAGACTAAGACTGAAACCTGGTGCCCTCCAGATATGCTGTACTATAACCAGTGACCAACCATTTCTGGGCATGTGATGGCCTCCCAACTCTAGTGGCTTCTGGATAAAACAGATCCATTTCAGTCTGGTTTCAGGCCTGGCTATACTACGGGGACAGTTTTGGTCACTTTTGTGGATGACTTATTTAGAGAACTGGACAGAAGCAGTGTGTCCCTGTTGGTTCTGCAGGGCCTCTCAGTGGCTTTCAGTACCATCGACTGTAGTATCCTTTCTGGACAATCTCTGGGATGGGACTTTAAGGTACTGTTTTACAGTAGCTCATTTCTTCCTGGAGGGGCAAACCCAGAAGGTGGTTCTAGGAAACTCATGTTCAACCTCTTGGCCATTGATCTGTTGGATCCCCCAGGATTCTATTTTGTCCTCCATGCTATCTAACATATGCATGAAAGTGCTGGGAGAGGTAATCTGGAGTTTTTGAGTGTGGTGCCATCAATATATGGATGACAATATATTACTCCTTTCCACCCCTATCCAAGGATGCTGTCCTGGTCCAAAACTGATGTCTGTCATTGATAATGGACCAGATGAGGGCAAACAAATTGAAACTTAATCCAGACAAGATAGAGATGTCTTGATCGGTCAGAAGGCAGATTAGGGAATAGTGATTCAGCCTGTATTATATGGGGTTACATTCCCCCCTGAAAACATAGGTTTGCAGTGTACCTTTGGTTCAGCTTTGAACCTGGAGGCCCAGGTTTCTTAGGTGGCCAGGTGTGCTTTTGCACATTTAAAGCTTGTGGGCCAACTGCACACGTCCCTTGAGATGCTGGATGTGGTACATGCGTTGGTTATATCCCGTTTTGACTACCTAACATGCTGTACTTGGGGCTGCCTTTGAAAAGTGTTCAGAAACTTCAGCTGGTCCAAAAAGCTTCAGCCAGACTGTTGAATGGGGCAAGTTATACAGCCCATACTAAATCCCTGTTAAATGGCTCCACTGGCTCCCAGTTTGTTTCTGGCCACAGTTCAAAGTGCTGGTTATGAACTATAAATCCCTATATGGCTCAGGGCCAGGCTATTTTGCAGACTGTATCATCCTGTATGAACTGGGCTGGACTCTGAGATCACCTGGAGAAGCCTTTCTCTCAATCCCACTACCAACACAAGCATGGCTGGTGGGGGGATGCAAGAGAGGGCCTTCTCAGCGGCTGCCCTTAGACTTTGGATCTCCCTCTTTGTTGTCCTTCCTACAGCAGGCTAAAACCTTTTTATTCAGACAGACTTTTAAGTAGAAAGCTTTTAAAGAAAGGGCTAGAGGTGCTGCATTATTTCAATTGTTGATTTTAATCTTTTTAAAGGTACATTCTTATTCCGTAATCAGGTGTTTTTGTTTTAACATCTTAAGTAATTTAGTTTAATTTTAATTATTCCCTTTTTGTGTTTTTTTTAAAACTGTGAGCTGTTTTGAATCCTAATTTTGGGAAAAAAGCAGAACAGTAGTAGTAGTAGTAGTAGTTGTTGTTGTTGTTGTTGTTGCTGTCGTCGTAGTAATTCCCATGACTTGCAGCCAGCAAAAGTTGAGATATGAACAAAGTTGTGGTCTCCATATGCAGCCACTTATCTTCAATAGTCACAGTGAAGGCAAACAAATCAAGAAGTTTTCCATTAACTATAATCCCCTCCTCAAAGCTGGGAAACTATGATTAACAATTGTGGAATAAGGCAGTTTAATAATCTAGCTTGTTCTTAAGCTTTTTAACCATATGTTCCTGGTCTGGGAAATCATAGTTAATGGAATGCTTCCCAGATTGGTTGTTCTTGCCATGAATAGAAAAGGAAAGGTAGTGGGGATTTCTGAATGTTCATACCCTGGCAATAAACTGAGATATTGCTACTCCATTTTTTTCATTGTTTAGTGTATTACAATCTTCTCTGTATAATGCAGATCCATTGTCTGTCTTTCATTGGAAATACTTACCATATGCTATCTGAGACTACTTTGCTTGGTGTTCCTCGTGTGTGCAGCACCATCCTATATTCCATTGGGAGTTAAGATTGGAGAAGAGGAAGGCAACCAAAATGGTAAAGGATCTGAAAGCCATGCCCTATGGCTTAGGGAGCTGGGTGTGTGGCTTAGGGAACTGGGTATGTTTAGTCTGCAGAAGAGAAGGTTAGGAAGGGAAATGATAGCCATGTTTAAATATTTGAAAGGATGTCATATTGAAGAGAGAACAGGCTTGTTTTCCACTGCTCCAGACAAGGAACAATGGATTCAAACTACAGGAAAAGAAATCTCACTTGAACCTCAGGAAGAATTTCCTGACTGTTAGAGCTGTTTGGCAGTGGAATATGCTGCCTTGGAGTGTGGTGGAGTCTCCTTCTTTGGAGGTTTTTAAACAGAGGCTAGATGGCCATCTTTTGGGAGTGCTTTGATATTTGTTGCTGCATGGCAGGTGTTTGGACTGGATGGTCCCTGTGGTCTCTTCCAACTCTATGATTCTATTATTCTGTGTATCTCATTCGTCCTCAAGGCAACTTTGTCTGATTTATCTCCATTTTATCACCACAGAAATTGATTAGTCTGAGGGAACATGGTTGTGGTGTGTTTGATTTCTTGGCAGACCAAGAAGTAATGCTCAACACTACTATTAGAAAGAGAGTTCTAGAACAGATGGGCCTTTGACCTGAAAGGAATAGTGTACTGAGTCAAGTCATTGGTCAATGAAGCTCAGTCTACATCAAAGATGGGAACTTTGTGGCTGCAGGTTGTGGCCCTTTGAAAGATCCAGTGCAGCTTCTGGTACTGACCTCCTAAAAACCCTGGCATCCCCTATTTTTTGGTCAATAAAAAAAAAGCAACTAAAGACACATGAAAATGATTAAAACAGTTTTCTTGATGTTGTTGTGTGCCTTCAAGTCATTCTGGCAATCCTAAGGTGAAACTATCACAGGTTTTGTGGAGGCTGAGTGTACAACATGCCAAAGGTCACCCAGTGCGTATCCTTGGAGGAGTGAGGAATCAAGCTGTGGTCTCTAGGGTCATAGTCCAACACTCAAACCACCACACCACACTGAATGTTTACACGGCTGTAAAATACTATTTGTGTGAATATGGGGGGAAGTTAACTTCAAAACAGCAACCAACCACCAAAAGACCTTGAAAGGCAGCTATGACAATAGGCTGTAGCCATCTAGTAGGGATGTATTTTTAAACTTTTTAAATTACTGTCATTTTTTTCCTCATTTTTTCTTCGAAGGAATCAATGTGTGATTTTAGCAATTTTCTTCTTCCCATGAAAAAGTCTCTGAAAAATGCAATTTGTGAAGAATATTTGCAGTTTGAGGCTTTTTATGCACAAAGAACCCAGCACATAGCTGTTTTACACAGAAAACAGCAAATTATTTTCTGCATAGAAAAATGCTGCTTTCTACGCAAAACAACCAGTGTGAATTTTGTATAGAATAACTACTGAACTGCAAAGAGTTTTATCAATCCAGGATTTTTCTCACCAGGGTTTCTTAACCCTTGCAAAACACATTTTCTGACCATTTTTCAAATAATTTCAAATGTTCTTCCTATCCCTACCTATTCTAGATCCTAGATCCTGAATAGATCCTATTCAGAGGATCTGAAAATGGGGTGGCATGTTCTTCCAGGATTATTATTATCCAGAGCATGCCCAACCTGGATCTACATGGATTGGAAGAGACTCTTCTGGGTTTCAGAAAAAGTTCTTTCTGAAGACTGCGAAGCCAAGGATTGGATTTAGAGATGCCAGGGATCTCACACTTTGCATACAAAGCATATGTTTAATCTGAGTCTTACTGCTGAACAATGGCTGTCCCTGCTGACCTAGCAAGCACATTTTCCAAGCCAGAGAAGAGGAATTAGATCTGTTTTGAAAAGAAAAAAGAAATTAAGATCCAGGTACTGGAAATGCAGCTTGATTGCAACATTTGCTGGAAAAAAAATGTATCTGAGATAACGGATTATGGTCCAAAGGCATGTGCATAATAAATTTATTAAGTCTTCAAATGCCTCAAGACCCTTCTGTTGTTTTTGCTGACACAAACTTATTTTAAACCATTTAAAGATCTTTGCCTTAAAAAAGAAAAACCTCTGTATGGGGAATGGAGACTTCACCAGGGAGCAAAAGACTGACCACACAATGGTAGGCAAGATGTCTTTTGTAATAAATAAGAGTTCTAGCTGAAAAAAGGCACGATCCCCACTCCTCTTAGCTAGGGCCTTTTCAGTGCTCTGTTTCTTTTGGCAAAGTTTAGACACATATTTCTAGTTAACAAATGTATTCTTCTGTCAGCTCTTTTCAAGAATTATGCTCCCTCTCTGATGCCAAAAACCTCTTTAAATATGAATAAATAACTCAAAGGTATCTTAGGTAGTCTGCACTTGAGGAATTATGCTAATGCTTTTCATGACGAAGATATGGGAAATCCCTCCACCACCACCCCCACTGCAGTCCCTCTTGGCTTTCCACAGTTTGCCTGCATGTTCTCAATCCCATTCAATTCAACACTAAAAGCATTTGCTTGGGAAATAAGGACGAACCACATGTTAAGAAACCACTTAGAAAAAAAAACAGTGACAAAGCTCCCATTGACAAAACAAAAGAAGGCTATGTTATGAAATCAACTCTGGTGCATTAGACACAGACCAACAGGTCCAGGATGTAAGAAACAGCCCTACAGGTTTACATCAGAAGCCTATTCAGGATGTTTAAAAAACAGCCCTGCAGGTTCACATCAGAGGCCTGTCTAATCCAACCTTCTCTTCTCAGAGTGGCTGACCAGATGCTGTTAAGAAGCCCATAAGCAGGTCGTGAAGGCAGAACAACTTCCCCCATGCATACTGCTGAATATGCCTCTGGTAATGGACACTCTACCGAAGAAAGAGAGCGAAGTGGAGGGGAGAATGAGCCATGGAGTGCACTGTATGGTATGCCCATGCATTATTTACAGAGGAAACTTACTGTGGATCATATTGGAGAGTAGAGAGTGGACAGGAGAACAGGGACAGAGTAAAGGAGAGTTGTCAAAAAAACAACAAACCCCTATAGGGAATATCAGTATCCAGAAGTATAAGATCAAGGTGGACATTAGGGCCTGAGCATGAAATATAACTCCAAGGTCATTTTTGGGGCCCACTCTACCCGAGAATGGGGTAGCGGGGTAGCATAAGAGCAATGCTATGCTGCATCACTGTCTAGGTCAAAAAAAGTGAGGGGACAAAACACCTGAAAATGTACCAGAATTGGCAATAGTGTCTCCCAAAAGTTTCAGGGCACACTGTGGCTGATTTGGGAGCAATTTTTGTCCTGAACACCTAACATTTTGGGTTGGGATGGGAGAATGAGGGCTTCCAGGATTCAAAAGTGGGACAATGCAGCCCCTTTAGCCCCTGGCAGTGCACCATCCCTGTATTAAGGGGAAAACATATTCCCTTCAATTATCACATTGACTGTTTCTGCCCTACGCTGTTACACTGTTATTATTCTATTTTCAATATCCTGTGGAATTCTGGGGTTTGTAGTTTACTGAAGCCCAAAAGCTCTCTGGCTGAGAATTCTAAATTCCCCTATCTAAATTTCAAACCTCTTAATGTACTTTCATGCTCTTCAGTTATAAATTCTTCTTCTAAATACATTGTGCAGGACATCTGCTGCTCAGTGGGTCCTTCCACAGATTAAATAGCTAAGGTGTAAGGGAAGATACAATCTTAACTAATAGTAAACTGCCTTTTATAGATATCTTCAGGCTAAGTCTACCTGTCTTCTGTTTACCCTAGTGGTTCCTATCCTTTTCTTTACTGGGGAGCCCCTGCAAATAAAATTTGCTCTTGAGGACCCCAAGACTTAACTTAAGATTTAAATATTTAAATTTAGATTTAAATATTCAAATATTTATTTCAATAGTAATTTATTTATTTATTTATTTAAGACTTCTGGAGACTGATTTAAATCCCCATGCAGATGCTGGGTAACCTTGGGCAAGTCGCACTATCTCAGTCTCAGAGGAATGCAAAGGCAAACCCACTCTGAACCAATCTTACCAAAAAAAACCCTGTGATAGGTGAACCTTAGGGTTGTCATAAGTCATAAGTGACTTGAAGACACACAACAACAAACTGCCGCTGACGGAGGAGGATCTTTCTAGCCCTCGTGTCTCCCCTCTTTGAAAACTGACTTATGGTGACCCTAAGGTGAACCTATCATGGGGGTTTTCTTGTCAAGATTTGTTGCCTTTGCCTTTCATTGAGGCTGAGAGAATGTGGCTTGCCTGAGGTGACCCAGTGGATTTCTATGGCTCAGTGGGGATTCAGACTCTGCTCTCCAGAGTCATAGTTTGAGCATACATAAACCCCTGCTGCCATGTTCCTTTTGTCAGTGGTGCGGCAGCAGTGTATGTGTGCAGGTGCTGAAACTGTTCCCTCATTTGCAAACAAGGAAGCTGTTTGGGCATGCACACACACCTGCTGCCATGTCCCTCAGTGCGCACATCACTGGTTGCTGCATCCCTGACAAAAGGGACATGGAGGAAGGCATGCGTGCATGTCCAAACTTCTCTCTTGTTTGCAAATGAGGGAGCAGTTTCGAGACCCACCCTTTAGCTGATGCATCCCTGTTCATGCCATTTTGTTGGTGTCCAGCAGAAGGGCTTGGTGGACCCCCTTTGAGGGCCCCACAGGCCCCACAGGGATCTTAGGACCCCAACTTAAGAACTATTGGTTTAGTCCAAAGTAGCCAAGGGCAGACTGTGTTTGCATAGAAGGAAAATCAAACAAGAAGCAGCTGCTTAACTGTTTTCTTTCCAAGTGTAATTTGGTTCAAAATTATTTCTCCGCCAGCTTTTTTTTTTTCAACCAGAATGGAAGAGGGTGATAAAAGGAAGGTGTAAGAGCAATACATCCTTCCCACACCAATAAAAAACCAAATTAGGAATGGGAACCCTTGTACTTTAAAAAAAAAACCTGGATAGAAGGAAGCTTAAAAGTAAGCAAAGTTGCTCTGGTCCATTTCACTCAAGTTATTCTGTGAATTTCTCCACAGGCCAAAGTCAAGTTTCAGGGACACTTAAGAACAAGGAAGAAAATAAGGGAGGGGTTTTTATCTTTTTCCCCCCTGACATAACACCTCTTTGGCATTTCAAAAAATGTGTTTATGTTAAAATGGGGTGCTTACATGTGTGTATGTCTTTCTTTTCTCCCCTGAAAGCAGTAGCAGTAGTCCTGGCAGGGACTCTTTCACACTACACAATTATGACACATTAACTATCATGCCTGTATCTTATGGAATTTGGGGTTTTGTAGTTCGGTGAGGCCCTAAAGCTCTCTAGCTGAGAATTCTAAATCGTCCTCCCTAAACTGTAAATCCCAGGATTCCATAAGATGTTGTCACTGCAGTTAAAATGGAATCATAGCCCTATAACTCTATGCTGAGGTTCTGATTGAGATTCTGAACACTTTTCTGAAGGGGATAAAAGAACAGCTTGAGGAGAGCAGTTTTGTTCTGGGCGAAAAAAATTCTACTGCTCTTTCCTGCTTAACCCCATTTAGCAGCCTCAAACATAAGCTATCTCAAGCTGTTCTGATTTAAAACACACATACACCAGGACTCTTTGTATAATATGCGCTAGTGCCTGAGGATGTTTAATGCATGTTTCACTAAAGTGAAGACCACATCTTTTGATATGTATGAGCTCTTTAACCCGTTTAGGATATATCAGCCTGTGAACTTCGTGCACCCTGGATTGGGTCACTGCTCATGGCTAAATGCAAAAGCTGAATTAGGAAACAGATAGGTTTGCTGGGATACAGGCATGATATAGTGAGTTTTCTGTTCAGTTGTGTATCCCTAGGTGGTGATGCTTTGATGAAGAGTTCAGTTCATTGTCCCATCTTCATTACTGCACTCTGTGCAAAGGCATTAAGGAAAAGATACTGCATTTTGGGTAAGAGGATTGTTTTTGCCTCTGGTCACATTCCTATTGATTGATAAGGAAATGTGGAAAGAGAAGAAATGTACATTGATTCTTCTGTAGCAGACTGCAACCCTGACAAAACATAGGGTAGTGTCAGCAGTCAGGTTACATTTGCTATCATTCATTTAATCTTTTAGCAGTGGACAACTATCAGGAAAAGAAGAGGCCACCTTAGTCATCTCAGTTTGGTGGCCTTCACTTATGCAGTCCTTGGAGAGGGCTTAGTGTCTTTACCTAGGTACGTAATTGACTGCAGTAGATGCTTTGTTAAAGCAAGGAACTAGAATTTTTCGGTTTGCTTTAAATGACCACTCCCCCCCACCCGCCCTGCCCTTAGAGCTCATTGCCTTCTCCTTGCTCAAATGTCGTGCTTTGTTGTAATCTCTGTCTAGAGCAGGGATGGGCAAAATTTGCTTCTTCCAGAGCTTTTTAAAATTTTTATTTTGGTACTCTTGATTCATTATTTAGAAAAAGGTTTTAATTGATTTTTTTTTTGGCATGAAAATGCACCCATCTTCTAGAGGGTGTGGGGGCAATTTTGCCATTTTTTATTTGCCCCCCCCCCAAAGGATATTTTAGGCCTAGGGCAGTGGTTCCCAAACTTTGGTCCTCCAGGTATTTTGGACTTCAACTCTCAGAAGCCCTTGGTAATCTGGCCAACAGTCAGGAATTCTGGAAGGTGAAGTCCAAAATACGTAGAGGACCAAAGTTTGAAAATCACTGGCTTTTTAAAAAAATGCAGGAAGGGAAACAGAAATGACTTCCTGTTGTAAAAAAGGGCTGTTCCTGGGGCTAAGTCCTTTACCCCTGGCCATTCTGACTGTGGCTTTCGAGAGATGAAATCCAAATATCTGGAGGCTGAGGACCTCTCTTCTAGAGTGGTCTTATCACTTGTTTAGCCCAACATTTTTTGCTGCCTGATGCAGAATAGGAAATGACTTCACCTAGTCATTTAGGTTGTAGAGTACCCCGAAGTCAGCTAGGTTATTTTGGCCAAACTAAACTAAACTAAACTAAACTAAAATAAAAATCTCAACAAAAATTTCTTCCTCTCCCTGAAAGTAAAGAAGACACAGTAATAACAATTAATCTGCCTGAGTTGGCTTCCTCTACTGCCTAATGGTGGGAACAACACCCTAATGCTAACAAATGCAGCATCAGAGTCCATTGTGGATTTTCATCCACAGTAGGAGCTAGATTTGCAATTGGCTTGATTGATAGATAATCACCAGTCTTACCCCATTCTCTCTTTGTTTTTTAATTTTTATTGTAAGAAAAAAACCATAACATGACAAACATAAAAGTGAAGGGAAAGGTTAAAAAAAATGCTTACATTTCTATTTCTCTCCAAATTCCATTTACATAGTATTACTTATACAATGTATTATAAATCATACCGATTATATATTTTGGTTATATATATCTGAATTTCATTCTCATTATACCTGTTGTTATTAGTTGTTCCCATAATCAACATTTTCAAAATACACTCTTAATAATTTCAATCTTATCTCTATCCCTTTCAAAAAATAATATTCATAATTTCATTCTTATTTCTTTCTTGAACCTTAATTGTCATTTCCTAATTACTCTTATTACCCTACATACCAATATACTATCTCTCTCTCTCTCTCTCTCTCTCTCCCTCTCTATACACATACATACACGTATTCTGCCCTAAACTTAACCTATTACTATTACTAAGTGTACCCCATCCTCAGAGCCTATTATGCCTCAAATTATCCCGCCTTCCAAAATTGTAACTCTTACCCCATTCTCTATGCCCTAAGTGGACTGCCTATCTCTTAAATATATTTTTTAAAAAACCTGGATTTACATTTGTTCATATGTGATCACCCTTTGCCTGACTGGAAAAAAAAATGCAAGCAGATCCTTTTTAAATAAATGCAAGATTGCTCTGGGCAATATGTTAGGTGACTTTCTCATATCACAAGTTGGTAGCCAATAAATATTTTTCTCAAGCAGATCTTCACCTAAAATATAGATCAATAATTAGAACCCATCCAAAAGAGGCTAACCAAGATGGCAAAGGATTTGGAAACCAAGTTCCATGAGGAATAGTGAGGAAGTTTTGCACGTATAGCCCAGAGAGGAGATTTGATTTGTTGTTGTTGTTGCTTCCAAATTGGCTTTGGCTTCTGGTGACTCTCTGTATGATAGACCACAAAGACCAATGATCCTCAACTGCCTTGCAAACTCAGAGTTGTGGCTTCCTAGACTATTTTCCTTTGGTGTGGTCTTTAATATTGTTTTAAAATACGTTGTAATTATGAGTCCCATTATAGGGAGAAAGGTGGGATTGAGATGATGATGATGACGACGACGACAACAACAACAACAACATTTCTTCTCTTCCTACTGGCTGAGAATGTGTGGTGCATCCAAACTCACCCAGTGGGTTTCTGATACTGAGTGAGGATTCAAATCCTGGTCTCCAGGGTGGTAGTCCAATGTTCAAACTGCTACACTATGTTGGCTCGCTCCAAAATACAATAGCCTCAGATATGATAGCTTCACTTTAATCATTTTGGTTTTAGTTCAGCGTTGATTTGGTCTCAGAACTATTTATATGTCTTTTTAGCAATCCATGATATCTGCAAAATTCCCTGCCAGCACCACATCTCAGATGAATTTATTCTCTTCCTATCAGCTTTCTTTACTCCCCAGCTTTCACAATCATACATAGAGATTAGAAATACTATAGCACGGACAATCATCAATTAACACTTGAAGATCCTACCTAGCTTTTTATAGCTGCTGTTTGAAGTCCTAGGCCATTTTCTCACTACACGGTTATAGTGCTCTTATTCCAACTTTCAACCTATGAATCCTGGGCTTTGCAGTTTAGGGAGAGGCATTTAGAATTCTCAGCCAGGGAGCTCTTTGGCCTCAGTAAACTACAAACCCCAGAATTCCACAGGATGTTGAAAGTGGAATAATAGCATTAGAACAGTGTAGGGTGGAAAAGTCCTTAGTCTTCTGAATTCTTGACTACATTTTGACTTATAATTGAACCAAGATATAGGAAGTCTTGATTTTGATGTGTTCATCATCCACTTTAAAGTTATGCAAATCATCTTTGCTCATTATATTTTGTACTCTTTATGTTCACCTGCAAACCTGCTTTTGCATTCTCTTCCTTGACTTTCTTCAATAGTCATACCAAGTCTTTGCTGTTTTCTGCTACTAATATTCTGGCATCTGTATATCTTAAATTCTTGGTGTTCCTTTGTCCCGTTTTCACGTCTCCTTTGTGTCTAATCCTGTTTTCTGTACTATATATATTCTGCATATAAATTAAAATGACAGAGTGATAAAATACTGCCTTGCTTCACCTCCTTGCTAATTGGAAACTATTCTGTATCTTCACATTCTGTCCTGAAAGTGGCCTCTTGTCTAGGATGTAGGTCAGGACAATCAAATATTGTGGCAGTCTTTTCTTTTAGAGCAATCCACAATCAAAGGCTTTGCAATAATCTATAAAGCAGAGGGTGATTTTCTTCTGAAAATCTTAGGTGTGCTCCATTATCCCACATGTGCTCCATTATCCCTCCATTTGCAATGGAGATTTCATAGCCATCTACAATTATCAGAAGCTCTGTCACACAGAAGATGGAGTGATTTTGTTCTTTGCTGCTTCAGAGAACAGGACCGAACAGATGACTTAAAATTTCAAAAAAGAGATTCTAACTAAAGATTCTGAAGCATTTCTTGAAAGTGAGAGTTATTCAACAGTAGATTGAAGCTCCACATCTGATTCGGCAGACTGGCACTTTTTTCTCCAATGTACCAAGAAAGGGCAACATATTTGTTCGCATTAACTACAACTGTTTATTCCTTTCCTAGAAATCTGCCATGGGCCAGCATCCAACAGTTCAGAAACGGTCGTGAATTTATGGGCCACCACTTTGTGTAGCATTGAAATAGCATTGATAAGATGGTGGACTCTCCTTTATTTCACATTTTTAAAGAGGCTAGATGGCCACTTGCCAGGGATGCCTTAGCTATACTGGCAGGGGCTTAACTAGCTGACCCTTCAAATCCCTTACATCTTATCATCCACTGATTCCACATAACATTATCTTAGAGTAGACATTGTACATCAGGTTACAAGTTGCAAAACTGTCTTCTCCAGTCCATAATTGACACAGTACATTTATATACACCATGAGCTAGATTTCTTTTTCCCACCAAAGACGTAATGACTTGACTTCACATTATTTATCTGTGTCAGTTACATCTCTGCCAATTCTCCCAGATGCCCCTTTTCCATCTCCCAGAGTCTCACTTTTGTTCTACTGGTAATTCATAATTTGCATATTCTGCATCTTTATACCTGGCAAGGTCTACCTTTTGAACGAAGTTGAGGTCCCCAGCTTAGTGCTTGTTACAGGTGAGACGACCACGTTCTCTCTTTCAGATGGTTGCTTTGAAGAGGAGTTTCTATATAATCCTATTTCAAGCTATAGGGTGCCTTGGGATGTTTGCCTAATAAAGTACTTTAGACATGAGACTGTATTGTATTCTAATATTTGCAAATTAGATGCAAGCTCATCTTTTAAAAGCAGGAAATTCCTTACAGAATTATAAGGTAAGAATTATAAGGTAAGGTAGGACACAAAGGTATTGGAAATATCCATGATCTCTTTCTAACACTCAATTTATGTTTCCTTTTATTAAGAGAATAAAGGTAAATCTGAGAGACCAATTAAGCTTCCCTCTTTCCCAAGACATTTTAGAGAATTCAGATAGCCACAAGAGCTTTTCTCTTTTGTTTTACTTAGCTGGTATGTTCTGGAAAGTAATTTGAAAGCTAAATACTCAGACTTTTATTTCAAGCAATGAAAAATTCAGGGTGGTATTTGTTAAGGTATCTCTGTTCATCCACTTTTGTATGATTTGCACAGGCTGATCAAGAATTTGATGTCTGCAAGAGCAAGCACACAGATAGAACTAGTTTCACTACAGTGTTGTTCAGGGTCCTCTCTTCAATTTAGCCACTTGTCAGCATGAACACAACAGAGCAGAACAAAAGGAAAAAAAGCACACTTCCAGAGAGCTCTCATGGCATATGAGGTCATCTTTAAAATTCAAGGGGGGGAAAAAATCAGTGTCTAAAAATAAAATTAACAGGTATGTGATACCTTTATTAGGCTAATTAAAATTTCACAGCCATGGTAGGCTTTTCAGTTTTCCAGAATATCTATCAAGCTAGATAGAAACAAAAACTCCAGAAATCCTTCAGATGTTTGGCCACTAGCTTTGCAGCCAATAGTCTCTTATTTCCAAGTTGGACAGAATCAGGGAACACAGAGGAGTCAAGGTAACAGTCATCTCTGTAGACCATGGTTGAAAGGTCACATTCCCTTTGATGGGAAGTCTCCTAGGAAGTCTGCTAGAAGTATCCTAGGAAGAAAGGTGAACTTCCCCAATGATTCAGCTGGAGGCCATTTTAATAAGGCTTGTTTTTTGCCTCCTTCTTTCTAATGCAAAGGTTCTGGCAATGTTTTATAAAAATTAAGTTAACTGTACAAAATTAAGGGCTTACCAAAAGTAAAGATGAAAAATATGTAGCATATGGAACTGGAATAAGGACAATTAATACCAAGCCTTTCCACTTGTTTCATCTTTATTTTGCAGAGAATGTTATTTCCCATACCCTTTTTTGTTTTTTTAATCGATGGCCTTTGTCTTAAATGGCTGCACTCTGAGCTTTATAATTATCAGCTAATTAAAACAATTACTACATTCAGCGATTTAGTGAGGCCTCTGTTTGTTTGTTGTTTAGGGGCATATCACCTGTACAAAGAAAGACAAGTCCCATCAAACTCATTGGCGTAAATTAGCCATGGTTTACCTTAACTTCCATTGTTTTGAATGGCAACAAACTGCAGTAGCCTCTCCACATTCATGAGGGTTAGGGGCACAGGACCCCCGTGAAAGTGGAAAAACCTGAGTAACTCCCTCCCATTCACCGTCCCATTCCCCTTTAGAGCTTCCCCCCTCCCATTCCTTTGCCTCTGGAGGGGGGCAAAAAGAGACAACCTAAAAGGCTTACCAGTACTTTCCCCTCAGACAGAGAAGAGGGGAATTGTGGAGTTCTAGTTACTTCTGGTGGTCATCTTGAGAAAGGAGCACCTGACCAATCAGCAGCCAATACACAGCACAATGTGTGATCACATGGCAGAGAGGCCATGCCTTTAGTAATGGGAGGGGGCTTTGCTCACCCAAGGGGAAGAAACCTCAATTTTAAACACAAGCCTTGCAAGCCTGGGGTGACAAAGGCAAGGGATGGGAGGAGGAAAATGTTGAGGGGAGAAGCATGTGCCTCGTGAATAATCAAATTTGCAAAGATCAAACCTGTAAATGTGGAGGGAGAACTGTACAACTAACTTAGTTTAGAGCTAGTTGAGTATGTTTCCTTATAAATTAGGATTTTTGTGCTTCTTAGTTCTGTTTTTCTTATGGCACCTGCAAAACACAGTCTTGTTTCATTATACATGCATTGCAAACTGCTGGGTACCTCCAGCTGGTTTCGAGGACAATCTTACCAGTCTAGGCTCTGCAAGAAGATACACTTTCACTACTAAATTTTGATGGTGACTATTTTAAGTAATTTTGTTTGTTTAACATTGTTCATAGTTGCTTGCTCCAGAAATTAAATGGTAAATTTTACTACCAGCCATTTTCCTTGCTTTTTTCTTTTTCTTTTTCTGGTGACTACCAGACTTCAGTGGCCCAGATTTGAGACGTACTTTGTGAGAAGGGCTACAAAAGCAGCCTTGGCATTGCATGTGGTGTATAAATTAGATGAGTCCTATCCTTCATTAAATGAATTACGCAGCATTGACTACATTGATTTTAGATATTTTCTTCCCCCATGATAAATGCTTTTGCACTTTTTCAATATTTTTTCACATTTTGGGACTTTTCACCAAAAAAAATTGTAAATGTTGCTTTTGCACAAAAAACACTGGATTTTGCACAAAATGTTGGGTTAAGGGCAAACAACTTGAATGTTGCACAAAATTTGTTTTTCTGCACATTTCTGTATTTCTGCAAGAACATCTCTGAAGCTGAATGCAGTCTTCAGAGGAAAGAGGTTCCTTGCCCTTGCCTTAACTTTTTAAAAATAAGAAGATCTCAGCAAAAGTGCCATAGTTTTGGGATACACAATTCTTTTGTCTCTGAAAGGAACGTAAAAGATTTATATTTTTTTCCTTGTTAACAAAGATGGATGTCTTAACATGTTGACAACATGGTCTACTGCCATGCATTTTTTTCTGTCATGATCAGCACTTCTCCCCATTTTTAAGGTTTTTTTTTTCCCTTTTCTTTTTGGATTTTTCCAAACATTGTGATGCAGTCAGTATTGGGCACATTCCTTGTTCAGGTGAAAAACGTGTTCATAAATGAGTACATTGAGGTGAAATATGACCATAAAAGCATATTTCACAAAATAATATATTTCAAAATGCAAATTTTAAGATGTGCTTATATAAGAAACTTCATAAAGATTTGACTTTTTTAAAAAAAACAAACAACAGACATTAATATACAAATAGGAGGAAACAGTCTCATGAAGAATATACGCAAAAGTTACAAGACATAAAAATGGGTTCTTTCATTCACACAACGAGCTGTACTCTGGGATTCGTGAGACACGAACATGGCATAAAATACAGACCCAAGTCCGTAGATTGTCCTGAATGCCATTGAAATGAATGGAGTCACACAAGACTGCTACATAGAGGGTTTCACAGTAGAAATGGAAGCTGATTGTGTCCCCGCAGATGATACTACGTACATCAATCAAGAGCAAACTAATGAGCCATGTTCTCCTGGTTGATGGCATGTTTGTGATGTTTGCCTGCCATGCTGAACACAGCATCCACCCTGCTGCTAAATAAAAATGGCTTACTCCTTAGGGATGCCCAAGGAGTCTTAGCTTCCTTGGAAGGAAAAGGTAAGTTAATATGCTTTTGATAAGGCTGTGGAAGAAAAACATGTTTTAAAAGAGCCATTAAAAGTCAGACATGTATGTGAAACAATGGCTTACTTTAAAGCAAGGATGGGGAAGTGTTGGTAAGGTTCTTATAAATGTCACAGGATTTGGCATTCCTTCCAGTCTCACATAATTTTACAACAAATCATATCTTGGGTTTTGGAACTAATAAAGGCCAACAGCAGTTGAGAAAGATCTCTCTCTCTCTCTCTCTCTCTCTCTCTCTCTCTCTTTCCCTCTCTCAAAATTTGTTTTTAATGATATTTATATCTCATTGTTATAGGTAAAATTTGTACTCCGTGCAGCCTGTTGTTGTTGTTGTGGTGGTGGTGGTGGTGGTTGTGTGCCTTCAAGTAGTTTTTCACTTCTGGGAACCATAAGGCAAACCTATCATGGGGGTTTCTGGCCAAGATTTGTTCAGAAGAATTTTGCCTTTACTTCCCTTTGAGGCTGAGAGAGTGTGACTTGCCTAAGGTCACCCAGTGGCTCTTCATGGCCAAGCAGGGATTTTAACCCTGCTCTCCAGAGTCTTACTACAGAACTCAAACCACTATACCACACTGGCTCTCTTCAGTGCAGCTTATCATATCTAAATTTAAAACAATAGCGTGTTCCTCTGTCATTGGAGGCAGGTCTGATGCAACTACAAGAAAGATCCTTGAGAAACTAGCAGTGAAGCAGGGCCCCACTTGGCACTGAAGGAACATAAAGTACATACAGTTGGAACAAAGGGCCAGAATTTTATTGGTCACACCTGAAGCCCTTTATCAATTACAGTCTTGTTCCAGTCTTGTCCTAGCATAGGCATCGATCCCTGTATTGATCAAGCCACCTGCTAGTTGATGGGAGTCCATTTCCTCAGCCTGGTTGCTGTGAGGAAGCTGGGATAACAGAAGTGAGATGCCACATGAATGAAAGCCACTTTTTGATTTCTCTGTCACCAGAGGGCATGTTCAATGACTTCTGAGATGAGTATGATCATGGTTGCCCACACCCCAAGGTCCTATAAAGGGACTCCCTCAAACTTGTAATGATTATCATGTAGGCTTTGTCTCTCCAAAGGACATGTAACCCCATGTTAAAATGTTGGGGCAAAAAGAAAGCAGTATGGTTTATAAATACAGACCGCAAATCCCCTCAGTAGAACCACATGCAATGCAAAGTAGGGGAGGAAGGGTTGGAAGAAGCTAAAAGCCCAAAATTTAGTGGTGAATCTGAGGAGAACGGTTTTAGATTTTCCTGGTGGACCAGATAAGGAACTTCTCTGTCCAGATCCACCCAGACTATTTTCCAACTGGCCATTTGTCCAGTTACTGTAGGAAGCCCAGGAAAACAGTATGGACTTCTGGAAGTAAGGTGCTAGAACACTGGCAAAAATATGGCATGCTGTGTTCATCTGCAACCCTTCTGTAGGCCAACAAATAAGTTCTCAGATTTGTCACACTTCTTCTTGATGGTCATGCACAGACTCTAGAAATCCCTGCTAGGAAAGGCTAGGTTTGCTTGCTCTCTCTTCCCTTCTTCAGGTAGCCAGGCATTTTCTTTTAATTTCATTCAGACAAGTAAGAGGGATGGAGGCTAAGTTACTGGCTACCAGCCATATAATAAATTGTGTTTAAGATGTATTTATTGTAATGGTTAGATCCAGTGATATGCTTCAGTATCCAACACCAGTGGAATTCTGATTCTTTCATCCTGGGGTGGAGTGGGGGTTGGGAAAATAGGCAGTTTGCTCCTCAAATAAAGATTCTGTCCCCTCCCATGAAATTTTCCTGAGGTCCCCACATTTCTAGCACTGCAGAGAATGAGAGACTGAAGACCACTCACACCTAAAATGCTTGTATTTTCTGTGTTGGCTTTCCATTTTCTTTGGATACCTAAACTACATTTTTAAATGCTCCATGGGAGTTTTAATTTACTGCAATACTAGAAAGGAAGGAAAATTTCATTCAGGGACATAGACTTCTTATTGTGGAGAGTGCTTTCATTTTAAGATCCCTTTAGCTGCATTCCTGCCATTTTCCCTCCCACTGCAACTTTCTGAAGCATCAAAAACCTACCCCTGTATTTCAGTCTTCTAAAGGAATCCAATGGGTTCCAGTAAAAGAACACCATTGAGTTCTAGTCTATGATATGTTTTTAATTAATTATTTTTTTAAAAAACATTGTGTTTTATTATGGTTAACCACCTTGACTGACTTTTGAATGAAATAAAATAAAATATTTAAATGCATACGTGCATAGATAGTTGATAACCAGGAGGGTTTTGAGGTCTCATAAAGTTACTGTACATCAAAATCAACTTGGTAGCAAATAACAACAAAAAGCAAAATAAATATAATCAGAGTTTCACCCAATCGGGTTCTGAAAACCACTGTATGAAAGCATTATATGCATGGTGTGACTTGCAGGCCATCTATCCATTCCCCCCCACCACCACCAATGTTTCCATCTTTTAAAAAGGAGAACAATGAGAACTGATGTATCCACATCCACCTTCTTGATCGTACCATCTGTCATGTGTATCAATTGGCCCTTGTCAACAAAGGATCAAATTACCTCAAGTCATCCTCACTGATGTTGAAGAAATCACAGTGAAATGGGAAACTGAACTCTGGAAACATAGAAGAGCACTTTGGGAAAGACAAATGACATAATTAAAAAATCCTAAATTCTGTTCTTAGGCCCAAGTAGAATATATCCCTGAAGCAATGGAAGCTTGGTATATCAATACTTCTGTACATTTCATTAATTCAAGAGGTGTAGGCCTACATTTTTCTCATTCTACAAAAGCTCAATCAGCTCCACCCCTACAATGTAAACACAAAGGTGGGCAACTTATTAGTAGTATATACAGCTGTAAGTCCACCTTATGCCTGCATATGTCTTTTGTTGGTCATTGCAGAGGTTGATCTTCTGTTCCTCCTACCCTTATATTCAAAGTCTCACCCGTTGCACTGTGGTAGCCTCTCATAGCTGTTCCATTGCTGGTGGAGAGCTACAGGCATTAGAGAAGCATCTTGCTATAGCCACACACACAGCACTAATATCATTTGCTGAGACCTCTAGAGGACCCTGACAGATCTTGGAGGAAAATGGCTTCTATTTATATCTAGCTATGGGAATATAGTCAGATATTTCTCCCCTTCCCTCTTCACCAGCAGTGAAACAGCAGGGAGGGAGGCTATTATAGAAGAATGGTGAGTCATGGGGATGGTGAAAGGGGAGCCGTAGTGAAACTGCACGTGTAGAACTCTTATGCTAAACTCAACCATGTAGGATCTTGATCAAAGTGTTCTTTGCTCCTTGTTTACACCCTGTATCAGTGGGAGTTTCTTTGTTGCACTCATTAGTTCTTCATCCCTATAAAGAGACAACTCATTGTACCTTAGTTAAGTAACAAATTTATTTATCTATTGCACCATCAAACTGCCATGGTAAAAAATGGTGCCTCTGAGACACTAATACCCCAAGTCCCAAGAACAATTTAAAGATTTTGAAAGGATTTCTGTTGATTATACACTCATAAATTTCCACTTCAGTGCACTATCTCCAATGGTAAAAGAGCTGAATTTTCCACATTTTTTTCAGCTGTACATCCGTCAACTTTGGAACTGTCCATTTATTCTATTTGCATTTTTGTATCCAATTGGACACTAGAAACAAAGCACGTTGTACCATCACAAGGTTGTGCAGGAGTGAAGTCTTGTGTGATCAGTATCTCACAGAATTTGGTGATCTCATAAGAAAGCTATCTCTTGTGGATATTGTAGAGGCTATATATTAGCCTTTGTAGTTAGGCCTGGCCTCTTTTGCTGCTGGGTGTCATCTGTGAGGGATGTGAAGTATAAATGCTGTTTTTTACACAAAATATGGTGTGGTCTGGGACTTAATCTGTGGAAGATTCACACATGTTTTGTTTTTGCACAGGAAGTAGTATTTCTATGTGGGAAACATCTTTCTCTGCATGGAAAATAGCATTTCTGCACAGAAATATTATATTCCATGCAGACAATAATATTTACTGGTTAGAAGTTGCTGTCTCCTGTAAAGAAAATACTATTTTGTGTTCAAAATAACCATATGCATATTTTGTGCACAATAAGACCTCAGCTACAAAATTTTCTATGGCAGGAAACAGCTTTTTATGAAAATTCTGTTTGCTGTACAAAACATGATGTTTTCTGCATGAAACAGGAAAAAAAAAGTGTAAATTAGTACTGAATAAGCCCTGAACCGTGAATAGTATTTGAAAATCACCTACTCACAGGAATAGGATTTGTGTAGGAAGAAAAATTTTAAAATTATTTGTTGCTTCCTTCAAGAAGAAAACTAGCTAAGAATTACATCTGTGCCTTGCATTGTTACCCTGTGTACTTGGGTTGCCGGGAGGGACACCAAAATGTGCTCAAATAAAAGTGGGGAAAATTAGCTCAGAGCACTGCTTAGCATTACGAGAGGCAGGGTAACGTAGCGAGATCTTGAACCCTATGTCTATGGGGTCGGGTCGAGTCAAGGAGCACACAAAAGTTCAAACAATAAATGATGTTTATTAAATACAGGCAAAACAGTGTATGCGATACACTCATACAAGATAACTAAAGAAAATAAAGGTTGGAGTGTTATAGAGGGATTCTTAGAAGGAATGCTGGTTTGGGTGATACTTCACCTGTCCTGGAGCCCAGAAAAATAGAGAGTGAAGCTGGGGTGCGATGTAGCTCAGCACGTGGAGCTGAGGGGAGGCTCGCCAAGCAAAGCGGCAGCAAAGCAGGATGAAACTCGGGAGCGTTCCGAGGAAGGTCTCGGAATCAAGGGTTTTTATAAGAATTGTGACTGCAGGCTATGCCGTACTTGGGGGAAAACAATAGATTTGGAGTTGGAGACTAAGCCTCCGAAAGGTCAGAATCTGAATGACTGAGTTCTTGTAGTGGTTCTCAATAGAGTACCCAGTATGCAAACACAGAGTACTTGGGTATTGTATAGTTAACCCATCAAGCTGCCAGCAGGGAGGGAGAGGCTCTTTTGTAGGTTGCGTGCATACCTAATTAGAGTACTTGCCTGGAGGTCTCCTAAAGCAGTGAGTCAGCTATTTCCTGGCCTGCCTGTATTGTCCAGGAATATTACGGCAATTAACGGCCAAGCTTGTTTACGTGCTCGTCCGGTGGCCTCGCAAGCACGTGGAGAGGAATAGAGAAGTGAAGCCAAAGTATGATATCAAGAGGATATCTTTTAATATCCCCAAAGCTCGGACTAGCCAGGGCAGTAACAGCATCCTCCTATTCCTATTATATATTACAATATAAGCATCCTTAGGGTCTTGCTGGTTCCCCCCAGTAGCCAGGATTTTTCTCTGTGTCACTGTGGTATATTTTTTGCCTTTGCTTTCCCTGGAGATTACTCAAGAGAGAGAAGGATGGTTATTGTTTGTAAAATAAAATAAAACCAAACAAAATCCACTAATATGTGGAAGCTAGCTAAAATTTGGTGAATTGGGGTGCAACAGCTCAAGAGTCACTGTTACAGGATGCCTGTATTGTAGATTTCATTCTGTGCAGATCTATGTGGATGCTGCTTTTTTAAAAAAGAAGCAAATGTGTATAAAGGAGGGAGAACCAACTTTTTGTTTGTTATCTGCAACCTGGATTAAATTTAGATGGATTCCTTCATCCCTAATTTCAGCAAGCTATCTACTCTTCTATTACTCCTTTGCTCTGATATTTTATCCCAACCCAAGTGGAAGTCCTTTCTCATTTCAGTCTTCTACAGAAGTCCTTGTCATCTAGCCTATGACAACCATGAGAACCATGTGGCAGACTTGAATGAGGTGAACAGTCCCACAAGAAATCAGACCGACAGCTAAACAACTCACTTTTGCATTCTTGTGTCATGATTGACACTCGGAAAGAAGAGTTGAAAGCAAGAATTTTGGGGAAAAGCAAATGGAGGTTATTCCAGTGGATGAATAATATTTTCATTTTAAATCCTTAGGTTTCATATTGGTCTGTGGTTCCCTTAAGGCCTTTCACTTGATTAATTTTGTTAGACAAAAAGGGATTTTGATGAAGTAGGAAAAAATTGAGTAACCTTAAGATATGACACTACCAGCCAACCTAGATTTGGATTTTGGATTTGTACACTATGTTGTTTGACAGACATTGGAAAGGTCACTTTTATGGACTACAACTCCTTGAGTCCTGCAGCTTCCACAGCCACTGACCATCCTGGCTGTGAGCCATATTCCAAAAAGGTATGTTTTAACGATTTCCCAAAGAAAGAAAAAAGTAGGAATATCCTGGGCATCATTTGAAGAAATGCCAGGCTTTTGGAAAAATAAGTATATATTCAGTGCTTACCTCAAGCTAAGAACATTGACATGTGAGGAGAGTCATGCTGTTCCAGACCAAATGCTTGTCTATCTCCAGTATAATATCTCATGTAATGATCAAACTGTATGCTTATGGAAAGCTCACAGCTAGAAAGTAGTCCTCTCTTGCTGTCAAACCCAGCAACTGTCTCCTGGCTCTGAAGGCAGGATTTAACCATCATGACAAAAAAGGGAGTTTCCAGATACATTTGAGGCAAGAGAATGACCACAGAGACCATGAGACCACTGCTCAGTGAGGATGGCAGACTGATTGAGAAGGTATATTCAACGAGAAGGCAGAACTACTTGATATCTATTTTGCGTCAGTCTTTTTCCCTAAAAAGAAAACTGTGTGCTTCCATGCAGCAGAAGAGACTTTGGAAAGGGATATGGATTGCAAATCAAGATTGATAGAGAGTTAGTCAGGAACAACCTAGCTAGCCTAAATGTGTTCAAATCTGCAGGACAAAATGGACTGCATCTCAAAGTACTGAAGCAACTTGCTGATGTATCCTCTGAACCCCTTGCCACCATTTTTGAGAAATCTTGGAGAACAGGTGAGGCGCCAAAGGACTGGAAAAGGACAAAAAATCTCCCTGTCTTCAAAGAAGGCAAAAAAGAAGATTCAGGAAACTACAGGCCAGTCAGCCTGACCTCAATACCAAGAAAAGTATTAGAATGTATTATACAGGAGTCTAACTGCAAATATCTGGATGATAATGCAGTGATCAGTAGGAGCCAAGATGGATTGGTCAAGAACAAATACTACCAAACTTATATCTGTTTTTTCAATTAGGTTACTATTTTAGCAGATGGTAGGAATGCTGCAGATGTTATTTATCTGGATTTCAGCAACACATTTGATAAGGTCAATGTTTTCATTAGTAAGCTGATTAATTGTTCAATAGTTGGGAACGCTATCTATCACATGAATCTGTAGCTGGTTGGAAGACCATGCTTTTAAGGAGTTGTCAACAATGGTTGTGCTTCAAACTAGAAAGAGGTCTCAAGTAGAATGCCTCAGGATTCTACTTTAGCTAGGGCAATTAACATTTTTATCAGTAACTTAGATGATGGGAAGGAGGGACTCCTTATCAAGTTTTCAGATTACACACAACTGGGAGGGGTGACTAACACTTTGGAATATAGAACAGACTTCAAAAGGACCTAGATAAAGTAGAAAATCAGGCAGAAATTAATAAAATGAAATTCAAAAGAAAGAAATGGAAAATTCTAAACAAAAAGACCAGTCCCAGTTAGCAGACTAGATCTGCTACAGTTTCTTGAAGGGTCCAAAGGGAGCCTTGTGTAGAGCATGTTACAGTAATCCAAATGATATGTCATCAAGGCAGTATGGTCAAATATGACACCTCAAGGGACTGGTGTATCTCATGCTTGAGCTTTAACTGCTGAAACTGTGGAATAGTACAAAGGCAATTTTACTTCCACTTATCTATGGTCTCTTGCAACTACTGTTTGTTCATTGCCATCTTAAGATAACCATTAGTGTTCCTATCTTGGTCATTTGATTTATCCCACAGCCTTCTTCCATTGAAACATACACATTTATCTGACAACTGAGGGAGCACACCATGCACTTAATAACATGGAGTGGACTCCACAGAAACTTATGCCAAACACATTTTTCTAATTTTTAAAAACTTAGATGTTTAAATGCCACTAAACTCTTTGGCCATTTCTCCACTACACTGTTATAGTGCTATTATTCCACTTTTAACATCCTGTGGAATTCTGGGGTTTGTAGTTTACTGAGGCCAAAGAGCTCTCTGGCTGAGAATTCTAAATGCCTCTCCCTAAACTGCAAAGCCCAGGATTTCATAGAATGTTGAAAGTGGAATAATAGCTCTATAAAAGTGTAGTGCAGAAATGGCCTTTTTTTTTTCTGAAACAAACTAACACAACTACCTCATGGGTCATTTCTTCAGCACTAACAGGTCAAACCAAATGCTTAGTCTTTAATAACCAGGGATGACTGTCTCTAGCCACTGGAATTGATACTAACTTGCTACCAGAAGCAGCGTTAACAATGTGAATTTAGAAATTTTCAGAAATCTGAGGTTTTTCACTGAAGTCAACTTGAAGAGGCATTAAGTCCTGCTTGAAAATAAAATTCTTTGTGAAACTGAGGCCATTTCTGCACTACACTGTTATAGTGTCATTATTCCGCTTTCAACATCCTATGGAATGTTGCGGTTTGCAGTTTAGAGAGGGGAATTTAGAATTCTCAGGCAGAGAACTCTTTGGCCTCAGTAAACTACAAGCCCCAGAATTCCACAGGATGTTGAAAGCGAAATAATAGCACTATGACAGTGTAGTGCAGAGATTGCCTCAGACAGGATTACCTACTCAGTTGTCTACAGCAGGCACCTGTTTTCTTCTTCTCTGTCTACTGTCAGTTCTCCACATTTGCTGGTTTCACTTTTGCAGATTTGATTATTCATGGATTCTTTGTTGTCACCTCTGCTGCCTCCCTATCCCATTTTTAATAGAGACTGCAAGCTTCATGAGACTGAGAAACTGTGAACGAGACTAGTAAGTCAGTATTAAAAATGGTGTGGGGCAGCAGTGGAGGTAGCAGTAAGCCCCACCAGCCACCCACTTCTGCCTTGTGAAGGAACCCTGATGCCTCAGAGCAATCCACAGTAGGTTGAATATCGTGATCATACTTTTCTGTATGTTAAATATGGTTTTGGAGGGTCTAGAGTTATTCACATTTTTTTCTTTCATGGGGGTCCTGTGCCCCTAACCCTAGCGAATGTGGAGGGATGACTGTATTTGTACATAGAACAGGTATTGCAGATATTGTACAAGTTCCTGTGCTTTCCATTTTGATGGAACCTAAACCTTCAGTGATGCCCATGGATTTATTAACACACAGGGAAATGGGAAGCTTGCAACACTTTGTTCTTTTATACAGCTCCTGTTTGCCATTCTGTAGATGTTTAACAGGCCAAGATCTTTTGGGAAAGACATTTTGTCTGGCAGAGAACGAAGATACATTGGAATAATTACTTTTTGCCTTAAGACTTTGGCAGGCCATCTACCATAAATGCCTATTTCAATAAATTCCTTACCACACCTACGTATGAGAAGTGGCATCACAAAATACCTTGGCTTCGTCCCAGATTATCATTTGATAAAAGGCTTAAATTATTGCTGAGATAATGGTTCACCCTTTGAAGTTAGATTGGAAAAGCACTGCAGAGGAAAACACTGACGTATCTGGCTTCCACCCTTTTAAATAGCTTATACAACAGCAGCACAGAAGGCAAAATAGTTAAAAAATTGGAAACAGTTTTCCATCATACCATAAAATGGATACGGTTCTGTGTGTATTAGAAACAATGGTCACCTTTTAAAAAAGGAAATTGTGAAAAAGCTTTAACTACCCAAATATCTTCCACTAGATAGAACTGGGAAGCATCCAATGCAAACTGTCTTGTTGCTTGGAATAAATACGATTGTTTTAGCAAAGGAAAAAAGTCATGGGATTCTGGCTAGAAAATCAGTGGTGACTCTGTTTTCTTCATATGTGCTTGAAGCAGAGCTGGGAAACTTCAGAGGGACTATATGAGCCAGGATCGCCCAGATTCTATCTAGTGCTGGGGGATTCTGGGAATTATAGTCTAACAAGAAAAAGATGTACTCCAAAAAAGTAATCTTTCTGATCTTTGGATTGACATGTACATAGTATCATGAAAACACACATAAGCATCCTTTCAGGATTTTGCATTTGTTCTCAAAATGAAAAAAAGAATATGAAGCTTCTTTGATCACAACAATTTTTTTTCACTTGCCGTATAAGGGCTGCTTACTGATTTGCCGAGGATGCAACAAACCCACAACACAGAACTAACAACCAACAAAGAAAGAACTAATCTTCCAACAAACACAAAATTAATTTTCTTCCCCCACCCCAAGAGATTATTAGGCTTGTCTTTCTTAAACTTCCAACTTTGAGGCCATTCAGAAAGACCATTTTGGAAGCAGTAACACCCAAGTTCTTTTGTCATGGCTGAAGTACTTCTTCTTCCATTTTAGGCCTTTCGTTTCTGTTTATCTTTTGCCTTTTCCAGGTAAGCTCAGAGTGATTTATATGGAATTTCCGATTATCTTCCTTCCAGACACAGTCCACATTTCTTTCACGCTATGATGTCAAAAGTACGTTACAACTGAATCAATGAATATGCCTTCAGATTTCTCCAGAAATTCATGTGCAGTCCTGATAATACTTACTGTAGTGGCTAGTGTTGGATCATCAACTGGGATATCCAGGTTCTTTTTTTTTTTAATAATCATTTTATTCAAATTCACATACAAAACAAACAATTATAACTGTCAGCTTAACTGAAATATTTCTGATCTTCCACACTGATCTAGATTTCATTATCAATATTTCTTAACATGCTTATAATATTGTACTACATTTTACTGCTAATATTACTTGTTGATTCTTGCATTTCCATCTCCATATTCCCGCTTCATGATATATATCCTGTAGCCCCCTCATAATTTATCTTAAATCATGAATTACAGCTTTCCATCTGATAGTACCCAGCAATTACCCGTTACAATTTGCCATTCTTTTTGTATCTCATCGTCTGATTTCCCTTTTAATCTCTGAGAGACCATGTCAGCATTTTTTTTTCCGATAAGTGTACCCCACCATTGTTCTATTGTGGGTATTTGCTGAGTTTTCCACAACTTTGCATATTCAATACGAGCTGTTGTTATCATATACAGTAATATTCTCCAATACTTCTTTATACCAGTACCTTCTAATATATCAGTCATATTTAACAAATACAATTCTGGTGTCTTAGCAAACTGAACTTTCATTAATGCACAAATTTTGTTATGTATTTCACTCCAATATTTCTTAGCTTTTGGACATGTCCACCACATGTGATATATCGTACCGACCTCATTCTGACATTTCCAACAATGTCCAGTACGTGTATTATAAATCTTTTTTAATTTGCCTGGTGTCATGCACCATCTATGAAATAGCTTATAATAGTTCTCTTTCAAATTCTGAACTACTGTAAATTTCTGTGTTGTTTTCCAGCTCTGCTCCCAAGACTCTAGTTGAATTGAATGTCCGGTATTCTGAGCCCATGAAATCATTGTTGCCTTTACTGTTTTTTCTTGCCTCTCCTGGTGTAGTATTTCTTGATGCGTTTGGGCTAGTAAATGAGGCGGATTTTCGAACAGCCATTTAATTACTCCAGTTTTCTCTTTTAGTTCAATTCCGTATGTTTTTATGTCCATCTGAAACCTTTCTGCTAACTGTCTGTAAGGGAACCAGCTTAATGTTATTCCCTCTTGTTCTAATTTTTCTCTTGTTTTAATCTTAAGATTGTTGGATGTTGATCTCTCAATTATATCATCATATCGCAACCATTTATCTGTATCTGTCCATCTGCCAAAAAAAGCCTCTTGTGGTAAGACACAGGTGGGGAGCTGCTGTATGTTTTTAGTTTTATAATCCTCCCAAATTTTCAAAAACGATTTTCTGATATAATGATGTGTAAAGTCTTTATCTGTTTTTGCTTTATCATAAAACATATAGGCATGCCACCCCATCCTCAGGTCTGCTCCCTCCAATGCCAACATTCTCGAATCTTGTAGGTCTACCCATTCTTTTATCCACGTAAAAGCCGCTGCCTTATAGTATATTTGAAAGTCTAGTAGTCCCATTCCTCCTCTACTTTTTAGGTCTGTCATAGTATTCCATTTTATCCCAGGTTTTTTCCCTTGCCATATAAACTTGGTTAGTTCTCTCTTCCATTGTATGAAAGGTTTCATGTTGGTTATTATGGGAAGATTTTGGAACAAAAAGTTCATTTTTGGCAAAACATTCATCTTTATTGCAGCTATCCTCCCCATCATTGACAAACGCATAGAAGTCCAACTTTCCAAGTCTTTTGTTATTTCTTTCCATTTTTTTTCATAATTATTTTGAAATAACTCATTGTTTCTTTTGGCTATCCAAATACCTAGATATTTTACCTTTTGTCCTCTATTAAATCCTGTTTTTTGTACTAATTCCATCTCTTCTCTTTCAGTCATATTTTTGGTTAAGAAGACTGTTTTCTCCTTATTAACTTTAAAACCAGAGAATTCTCCATATTCTTGAACTGTAGTAATCAATTTTTCAATACCTTTCCCTGGGTCATCCAATAATAAGACCAAATCGTCAGCGAAAGCTTTTAACTTGTATTGATATTTCTTAATTTGGACTCCTCTTATATCTTTATCTTCTCTTATAGCATTGTTAAGTATTTCCATTGTCATGATAAACAGCAGAGGAGACAAGGGACACCCTTGTCTTGTCCCTCTGTGCAGTTCTATCATTTGTGTTCTTTCACCATTTATAACCAATCGAGCTTGTTGTTGGCTATAAATTGCTTCAATCCATGCAACAAATTTTTCTCCTGCCTGCATCTGTTTAACCGCCATCTTCATGAATGGCCAACTGATCATGTCAAAAGCTTTCTCCGCATGGCCATTTTCCGTTCATTATGCTTTTCATAGTATTCAATTACATTTAAGACCATTCTGATGTTATTTCTCAAAGATCTTTTTGGTAGAAAGCCATTCTGGTCCTCATCAATTACCTCTAACAGCACTTTTTTAAGCCTCGCTGCTAGAATTGAAGCAAAAATCTTGTAGTCTGTGTTCAAAAGTGATATTGGTCTATAATTCTTTACATCTCTCAGATCTCTTCCTTCTTTTGGGATCAGCACAACATTGGCTTCTTTCCAGGTATCTGGTATTCCTTCCTTTATTATTTCATTTATAGTACTTTGCAAAGGTATTGAAATCTCATGTTCCATAACCTTATAATATCCTGCAGTAAAGCTGTCGGGTCCTGGAGCTTTGTCGTTTTTCAAATTCCTAATAGCCTCAACTACTTCCATCATAGTAATAGAATTGTTCAAGATTGATCTTTGGTCTTCATTAAATCTCATTTTATTCATTTTCTCCAAATATTCTTCCACTTCTTGTTGTTTTTTCACCTTTGAGATCTTACTCATCAGCTTCACGTGGTAATTATAAAAAGCTTGTTTTATTCCCTCTTGTTTTGTAATTCTTTCTTCTCCTGTTCTAATCTCGGTTATGATATTTCTGGCCCTTCTTTTACACAGCAAACTAGCCAAAAGTTTTGAAGGTTTATTAGCTTGTTCAAAGAAATTATATTTCGTTCTCCTTATCTGTTGCTCTATTTCTTCCAAATTAAGTTGATTTAATTCAGCTTGCTGTACCTTCATCTGTAATCTAATCTGTTTATCCGACAGATTTTGTATCATCTGTCATTCAGTTTCTTTCATCTTTTCCAAAATTCGCTGCTCAGTGTTTCTCTTTTCTTTTCTAATCTCTGCAGTCCAACTGATAAAGTTACCATGCATCACAGCTTTACTTGCGTCCCAAATGGTTTTCATCGACAGCTCCGACATCAAGTTCTCATTAAAATAGTTAATTATCTCTGTTTTTGCTTTCGCTATGTACTTCTCCTTATTCCAGATCTCATCATTCAGTCTCCATGTTCTTTCTCTGTCTTTGATCCTTATCTTTAATTGTATTGGGTTATGATCAGAGCATAAATTGGGAAGAATGTCCATGTCTGTAGTTTTCAACAAGAATTGTTTGGATACCAACATCATATCTATCCTTGACATTGACGTATGTTGATCCGAATAAAATGTATGTCCATCCAATTGCCCGTTCTTGTATCTCCAAGTGTCATATAAATTTAGATTGTCCATCATATTAAAGAAGCTCTTAGGAAGTTTACCGTTGTTTCGGGGAATTAACTTTTGCGTTGTCCTGTCGACTTGGGGACTGATTACTCCATTGAAATCCCCCAAAACAATAATGTTAGAATTTCCTGTTTCATTAATATATCTCAATACCTCTTCCTGTATTGTAGGGAAGAATTCACCTTTAGCTCCATTTGGTGCATATATTCCAACTATTAATATTTTATCCTGTTTCAAAGTAACTGTCATGAGCCCAGCTGAGCATGCTGCCGACTCAGACGGGGACTCTGAGTTAGACGGGGAACCCCTGGCAGGGGTGGATCCCGGGGAAGGAGAGGGGGCTCCTGCAGAGGCAAGGGAGGGGCCTGCCAGCGACCCCACAGTGGTCCCCGACCCAGTACCTGCAGCAGAGAAGACCGGTGCTTTGGGCTCGACAGAAGCTGCTGTTCCTCACTCCAACCCGGAGTTTGCTGCAGACCCTCCCCCCACGTTCCTCCAGAGGCGGTTAGAGAAGGAGGCGGTTCGCAGATCAAAACGCTCACAGGTGAAGCATCTGAAGTCTGAGGGCCTTCAGCTGTGAGCTGGGCCAGTGGATGCTTGATCGGCCCAGCTGGGTTAAGGACTATGTATTTAAGTCAGACGCTGGGGGGAGTTGGGCACAGGGCAACAACTGTCTTCCATCCGGGGAATCTGCATCCTGTATTTTTCGTTCCAGGCCAGCCCTAGCTGTCGAGTTTGCTGTCCCTTTTCGTTTGGGTGATGTAACCTCTTGTTTATTTTACTACGTATTACTAAAGGCCATACACTTCGGCTCCTGCCTCTGTTTTCTGTTCAAACCGCCACCTGACATTGACAGTAACTTCAACTCCTATATAGCAACCATTGCTGTCCTGAAAAATTTGCTGTGCACCTAATTTTGATTGTACATATATCAAAACTCCCCTCTTCTTTTTATCAATCATAGCTGCAAAATAGCTACCTAGTTTCAAATTCCTGACATATCTCAAATCTTGAGTTCTAATTCGAACTTCTTGCAGACATATTATATCTAAATTCTGTTTCTCTATATAATGAAAAATTTGTCTTCTTTTGTATTCAGAGTTAAACCCTTAATGTTCCAAGAATAAATCTTCAAATCCATTTTGTTAGGTTATATTAATATTTTATTTCTGAAGTTTGGCTTACTCCTTCAGTGTATCTCCGTCTACCTCCCCTTCTTCTTGTTCCAAAGTTCCTTGTGCTGCTTCTATTACTTCCTCCTGTTCTCCGTCATCTTCTTCTTCTTGTAGTTGTTCTCTTTCCTCCTCTGGAGGTAGCTGTTCATGATCTTTCTCTCCTTCAGAGGTGTCTTTTTGTAAATCTTTCTTCAATCTGTCCATCATTTCTTTTGCTTTGTGTACTGAGTTAATCCTATATCTCTGCTGTTTATAAGTAAAGGACAAGCCTTCAACCTTTTCCCATCGATAATTAATCTGACGCTTTTGCAGAAGGTTAGCCAACAGTTTATATTCTTGTCTTTTCTTTAGGATTTGATAAGGTATATCTTTAAAAATTCTGACATCTTTGTCTTCAATCTTCAGTAGTCCATCGTAGCTTCGTTGTAATATTTTGTCTCTAACCATGGTCCATGTGAAAGTTATAATAATGTCTCTTGGTAATTTCCTCTCTCTCGCTACTCTAGAGGAAATTCTGAACATTCTGTCAATATATGTCTCCATCTTTTCTTCTTCAATATCAATGAATTCTGCCAAAGTCGGTACAATTTTTTCGTACAAATTCTCTGCTGAAGCCTCTGGAACACCTCTAAATTGAAGACATGTTTCCCAATATCGTAACTCCTGCTGAGTAATTTGAAATTCATCTTCTTGTTGCTTCCTCTTCATCTTAGTCATCTCCTTTTCAACTTGTTTAATTTGTTGTTTTATCTCCTTTGTTTCTGTTTTTAGCTTTATCACATCCTTTGTTATATTTTCCAATTTCTTCCCCAGTTTGTCTATTTCTTGTTTCATGTCAGCTTTCATCTCTTTCCTTGTTTCTTTTATATCACTTCTTACATCATCTTTCATACTTTTTAACTCTTCCATCATCTGTAACATGAAATCTTGAAGTTTCTGGGATATATCCACTGATGTCCGTCTGGTTGTCTGGGAAGTTGTTGTTGTCGCCGCTCCCTCCGCTCCTCTTCTTGTCCTTTGGTCCATTTTTGATTATTTGTAGTATCTAATACTGAATGCTTATTGTTTAGCTTAATCAATGTTCAATATAAAGTTCAATTCATTATACATATGTTTTTTACAGTTACCACATAAAAATGCTTACTATTTATAACCTTGTAATTTTCAAATTCTTATAAAGTTCAAATTATTATATCTATAATTCCTTCAAATTAAATCCAATTCATTTCATATGAAGCTCAATCACATATATCCTTAGCTTGAATTAATTACTTTAAATTGAAATTAGCACTACCCAGTCACTATACCAATGAAATAAAAATAAAAATAGCTGTATATATGTAGATTATGCAAATATCTTATGTATTAATTTATATATGTACAATTTATATAGATATATGGATTTATTCTATAAGATTGTATATAGCTAACTAAGAAAGACCACTTATATTGAAATCTAGTACATTGTGTTCAATTGATTCAGCAAATTCATTCAATAAAATCATACAGTGAGTTCATTCAATAAAATCAGTGGGCTGTGCCTAGGCCCAATTCTTTCACTTCCCCCTCCCAGCGAATGCTGTATCTCCTGTCTCTTCTGGAACTGTTCCCAGACCTTAACCGTGAGAACTTCTCCTCCAATGTTGATAACAGGAATCTGAGCCACTCTGCTGCGTGGGGGCAAGAGTCTCTCTGTCTTTCCTGTCCTTCCAGCACAGCCTCAAAAAACACTCCCTTGTGACTATTTTTAAATCTTCAAATTGTTCTCAAAAGCCAAACGGACAAAAAATAAAGAGAACAAATGTAGTTACAAAACAAAGTTCGCAGTTTTAAAAATCATACCACAATCCAAATTTCACAGTCCCGAATTTCAATATTCAATGTTTCATTGTTCCGAGTTCAATAGTCCAAAAGGAAAAAAATCCAAAAGGAAATACTGATGTCCTGTCTCGTCATGAAAAAAGCACTATAATCCACAAGAATCCATTGCGGCCACTTCTTAACTCCAATACTCCCGAAAACACAGATGTAGGGTCCCAAACAAACACAGACCAATTATGTACCAAAATTCCAAAATTCCAAGTCAGTTCAGTCAAAGCGGAGGGCAAGGAAAACCGAAAGGCAAAAACTTAAGTTTGAACCAAGGATAACCATGTTCTCAGTCCGGTCTCTTCATACCAAACAAAGACAAAAAAAAGCACAAACTTCAATCCCGTCTCTGTAACTCTCCATTTATGCTCTTTTAATCAAAACAAGTCTCATCAAATGTCATTTACCATGTCTTCTTAGAAAAACCGCTAGTGAAATCCATTGTGTTCTTAGTATACAGTCTATCTTCAGAATGTTATAGTCTTCTAAAAAAAAAATTATCCACCTTTTCGTACTCACAGTCTGCTGGGTCACTTAGTATTGCCACTCCTGTTCACCTCTGTTAGTTCCAAATTGTTGTAGTATCAACGGAATAAAAACTAGATCAGATGCTTACTGTCTCAAATCGTGTCTTCTTTTTTAAAAAGGCGGCGGCGGCGCTTGTGCCGTGAATACGGCGTCCCTGCCGGATCTGTCTTAGCCCTTCGGCCCCCTGATGCCTCCCACTCCTTCTTGTCAGAAGGAGCTCGGCACCAGTTATCGAGCCCGCTTCAAGCAATCTTCTGCACCCCCTTTACCGGGGGGGGGTGTCTAACCGCTTATCCGATGGAAAAAAGTGGCTGGATTCCAGCAGGAGATAGCATGGAATTGCGGAGCTCACTCCTTGTGACTTCTCACGTGCGCCATGCAACCGGAAGTTGGATATCCAGGTTCTAATTCATATTCAGTCAAAGAAATTGCTGATTGACATTAACCAAATACCTCTCTCTTCTCCTCTCTCCCTCCCTCCCATGTTGACATAAGCTAAATCCTAAGACAGCGGTGGAGATTGCATAGACTTCTAGATGTTGTTGGACTGCAACTCCCAGGAGGTTTTAGCCACTGGTGAGGGATCATGGGAGTGCATTTAAGTGACATCTGGAGGGGTGCACATTTCCCATCCCTCTTCTAGATCTGTGCAAATTTATTAGCTTGTGCTGCATTAGCCACAGCAATATTTTTGACCAAAAGGGTGAGGGAAATGTGCAAACTTTTAAATGGAATTTGATTGCTTCAATTTGTGGGCCATGTGATGGGTATATAGGATACCAACTCTCTGGATGAAAAGTCTTCATCTACATATAGGGTTCTGCTCAGGTGGGTTTCCATAGCCAAGCAGGAATTTGAACTCTTGTCTCCTGAGAGCTAGCATGGTGTAGTGATTTGAACATGGATCTACAAACCTGGAGAACAGGGTTTAATTCTCTGCTCAGTCACGGGAACTTGCTGGGTCACCTTGGGAGCATCACATACTCTCAACCCCCAGAAAATCTCATGATAGGTTCACCTTAGGGTCACCATAAGTTGGAAACAACTTGAAGGCACACACAAACAACAACTCCAGAGCCCAAGCGCATTGTTCAAGCCACAAAAACATGCTGGCACTAGTTCTTACGTTCATGTAAATATTCTATCTTTCTTTCTTTACAGAGTTTGAGCTTTGTCTTCAGATCTTCCCAGAAATCTCCTGTTTAGGCACGGAAGGGGCTAAAGTACTACTTGGTTTCAGCAATACTACAGCTCTTCCTAAATCTAGTTCATTTCTGATCTTAAGAATCACTTGGTTTGTCTTGCTCACTTCCTCTTGGAACACTGGAAGTACTACATCAGGTTTCTTTCTTTACACACGTCTGTGCATTGTTAGTTTAAAACAATGGGACTTTTATGTATGAATTTCAGGCTTTGAAGTAAGGGAGCACACACCCTTTGTCCTAATGTGCTTCATGTCTATTATGAATTCACGACAAATAAAAAATCCACTGCAGTGAGACAATGCTATTTCAAAGTCACTGCAGATTCATGTCTGCACAAAATATTTTTTTTAAAAAAAATAGTAACAGTTTTATTTCAGAAATTTCTTAAAACCAGAAGGCCATATTAGGTAGGCATGAACAAGTCACCACAGCCCAGTCCTAATCCTGTTTTTTTTAGTTTATACATATGCATATATGTCCTAACCAAAGCAAAAATATTTTCTTTACTCTAGCACTCATACATTAAGGTGAATGATAGTCAAATTATTCATGATAGATAATAATGGAGACTCACAGAAGATCTCTTTGATAAGTATAGAAAAAATGTTAAAAAAAATTTCAGAAAAGTGGTTGAAAAATCAGGTTTTCACAAAATTCAGGAAAGTCTAATGTAGAGTCTGTTAGATGGGTGAAAGCCTCTGCAGTTTGGGACCCTTCCTTTGTAAAAATTGCAAGTCTTTTCCTGTACAGAAAACATTATTTCTGCACAGAAAATGTTTTCTGTGAAGAAAATGCCATTTTCAGCACACACACACAAAAATGTATATTTCTTTCACAGAGTAAGTCTCACAGGGTAAGTCTGAAAACTTCACCTCTTGAGAACTTGCTTGCAGTGAGGAGAAAAATGATAAAATTATTCATTCTTATCTGTGAGTATGAAATTTATGAAGATTTACATCTCTAATTCCTGATTTGGATTCTACAATAAAGGAAGACAGAAGTTCAGGGAAAGAAAGTTCAGTGACCACTCCTTGCTTGCATCTCTCCCTATAAGCTTTTGTAAAGAATAAGAGGGGAGACTAATGAACAATAAGAATGGGAGAGGAGCTGGTACAAGGTGCTAGATCTTCATCTGATTCTAATGTGAAATAATGAAAAATAACATTTTTTCCTCAGTGGATGTTATGTGTACTGGTTTTAAACATTTTTTAAAAAAATATTTTTGCACATTTTTCAAGAATGTTTCATTTTTTTCCTCAAAATGTTGAAACAATGGTGGTTTTTTTTGTCTCTCTCTCTCTCTGTGTGTGTGCTGATTACAATTGCTTCTTCTTTATGAAATGGACCTTTAAAAGCAGAAGCACTATATGGGTTTGTGTGGTCTTTCTGATTAATAATGCTATCCTTCTGTGCTATCTGTATTTGCAAACATATTTTACTCCTCCAGGCTGGTGGGACTGAGACAGTTGAAACTGGACATAGGTTTGGCTGATATGGACCAAATATAGGCCCCATCATAACCTTGCATCCCTCCCAAAATGTTCAATCTCTGACAAAACATTGGTGAAAACCCAGGTGGCTGCAGAAAAAGGGGTAGCTAACTTTGCTCACAAAAACACCTTTCCTTTCACTTAATTTTTAATGCAAGTCCCTTTCACTGGAATCCTGCTGGGGCAAGACACTGAAGTAACTCCTGGTATTGCCTCCAGTTGTCCTTTTGATAAACTTGTATAAGAAGAAGGTATTCAGTACCTCCTTGTGAAAGCAATTCCTTGTTCATCTATAGCACAATGGTCTGCTTTATACAGCAGTCAAGCATGTAGGTACAGCTCTACCCTCCATGGACAGAATGGCCATCAATTGACTGTGGGGTATACTCAGAAACTACCAAACAAACTCCTCCCTCGACTGCCACCAGGCTACCCACAGAATCTAGGCCATTGTATTGACCATTTTTTGTTTTTTGTTTTTTTGGAAAGTTGAGTAAAGGGAACTTTTCAGAGTCAGAAGTAACTTAATGAATGTTATGGCAGCACGTGCTTCCAGTTTTTAATCATGGATGGTACATACATACATTAAAATGGGTAGGTTCAGAGCTTGGAAAGTTACTTGTAAAAGGTAATTAGTTACAATTATATGTATAAGCACATCTTTCCTTTGAAGTAATTTATGATTATTCATTCACAGGAAACCCAAAATATTTTTAAAACTTGTTTGACATTCACCAATAATGGCACCATAGCCGTGTTTATGTATGTGGTATTTAAAATATGATCAGTGTTTGTTACATTCACTAGAAGAATCATTACTGAATGCCCTGGACCAGCTAGGTAAGGCCTAGCTATTGCCTATACCATGCCATTTGTCCAGGACACATATTGACATGCAACAACAGGGTCTGGCCAAGATGCCAGATGTTATTAAGGAGGAAGAACACACGAGTTAGGAGAGTCTTCAGCAGTTTGCCTTTTGCTGAGCGTATAGGGAAGGGCAAGATTCTGTTCCCTCCTGTATGTTCCTCCTGCTATGTTAATTGTGTGCAAACTACTTTTGCACTTTGAACTCAGTTTGGAGTAAGCTGAGGACAAAGATGGAAAGTGAAAGGAGAGAGACATTTTAAAAGCAGCTTAAAAAGTGAGATGGCAGAGGATTAATTGGGATTGTCTCCCCCAGCTCAGATCATTTGGCGGATTTGACATACAATAAACTGGTCATGAGAGAAGACCCACAGAAAAATAGCATGTAACCTGTTTTCCAGGGTGTGAACACTTCTGAATTTGGTGGCTTTGATATTTCTGAAAACATTTCAACAAAATATCATCACACACAGGTGGGAAATATGAATAAATTGCATGGATTACTCAAAACATTTCAAACTGCCTTTTAGGGCTGTGCCCTCATCATTACATACCAGTGACAGAAGTGCATGAGACTGAATGTCCCTCCATATGAAAAAGACTTTCTCCACATAGAAAACTATGAAAACTAAGAGAACCGTTCAGGAAATTTATTTGCGTGGAGTCCCCTTTTTCAGTCTGAAGTGATACTATAGCTCTTTATCCATCTGAAGCATGTTTACTCTTCATTTTAGCCAAAAAGCATTTCCAGAGTGGCTTACAGATCAATAGAAAGCAAGCCAGTCTCTTGAACTTAACAGTATATCTACATTATACAGTTATGTTACAGTTTGATGCCACTTTAACAGCCATGATTCAGTGCTACTGAATCCTGAGCTTTATATGAGTAGTTTGGTGCTGCACTTAAGAATTCTCTTCTAGGGAGCTCTGTTGCTCTAGTCCAGACAAATATACTGGAGTTTTCTAGCACAGAATTCAGTCTAACTACTAATCCCATGATTTCTTAGGATGGGCCCATGCTATAAATATGTTGAGTAAATACATTCATAACACAATACAGAAATAATAAGAGATGAAGAGAAAGGTGGAAAAAGGTGAATTCAGGCGCCAATTACAAAACATTTGAAACAAGGAGAACCAGGCCTAGGGTGATGTTCAGCCTCATTATTCTTTCATTATTTTGGATTTGGGTTGGGTTGAGTTGGGTTGGGAGGAGGGGCTGAAAGAACATCTTCTTCCAGTTTTGTTCCAATGCCCTTTACATTATGGGAAACATCTGGCTCCACCAGGCTCAGATATCTCACAGCTCTGTCACCCAGAAAAATGATTACAGACAGAAGAGAGACTACAAACCATCTAATACTAACCATAGCTAATGAGGATTAAATGCGTCATTCCACACCTTAAACATATTTTGGAAGAATGAGGGTGGGGGCGTACTTTAGACAACAGTTTAACCATCTTGTGCCTGAGAACAAAGAGCTTAGTGTATGTGTGTCAAGGAGGAGGGCAGGTATTAATATTAATAAACACTTGGTGTCTTTATTGTTCCAATGTGTTTAGATTTGATTGAGAACACAGAACAGAGAATACTGAAGGGTCTATATAAATCATAATGAAAGTGATTGACGTATCTCTGTTCCTCATCAGGATGTTTTATGCAAATACACTTCCTGGGGTGTATCTAGTACATAGAAATTTGATATTTCTGTTTCAAAACCAATTTTTCTTTGTCTTCTTGCTGTTGTTGAAACTCCAGTATCACCCTCAAGATTTAAGTCTCTCTCTCTCTCTCTCTCTCTCTCTCTCACATAAACACACACACTCACACACATATTCACATATCAAAATCAGATGAATGCAGTATTTGAGAAACTGATTGGAAATTCACTTGACCTCTTTCTGCTGCCCCCAGATTTGTTTTGTCACCTTCCTTGCAGAAGAAGACAGCTAAGACCACCACAAGGCATGCTGTTGCCACGGGTATAGCAGCGACAAGTCCCTTTTACTTCCCTACCCTGCTGTCATCAGTTCCACCTCACAGCTAGGTTGTTGTTGTTATTGCTGTTATCATTACTATGCCACTTTTTTCTAAGTTTGGGACTCAAGGGCCATTTCTGCATGAGACTGTTTTAGTGCTATTATTCCATTTTCCACATCTTATGGACTCCTGGGGTTTGCAGTTTAGCGAGGGGATTCCATAGGATGTTGAAAGTAGAATAATAGCACTACAGTCAGGCCTTCACATTTGCGGGTTTCACTTTTGCAGATTTTATTATTCACAGATTATTTCTTACCACCTCTGCTGCCTTCTTATGCCATTTTTAATGGGGACTGCAAGCGTCATGAGACTGAGACATTGTGACTGAGGCTTGTATGTCCCAATTAAAAGTGCTGTGGGGCAGCAGTGGAGGTGGCAGTAAGCCCCACCAGCCACCCACTTCTACCTTGTGAAGGAACCCTGATGCCTCAAAAGGAATCCACAGTGGGTTGAATGGTTTTTCCATTTTCACAGGGGTCCTGTTATTCATGTTTTTTCCACTTTCACAGGGGTCCTGTGCCCCTAACCCTAGCAAATGTGGAGGGAGGACTGTATATCAGTCTCATGCAGAAATGGCCAAGGTGTCTTACAACAACTAAAACAATCATAGTTAAAATTTTTAAAAATATAAACCATCAAAATATTTGAAACAGTTAAATTAAAACAAAACAATAAAAAAATCCAACATATTATACGAAGTGTGTTTCCCCTGAAAAACCAGTTCTCAAAGTCCTGCTAGAATAAAGAGGCTTCTCCCTGCTTATGGAAAGATGGTAAGGAAGGTACCAGACTAATGTCTCTGGGGAGGGAATTTGCAGAGTCTAGAAGTAGCTACTGAATAGGCCCTCTCCAGTGTACCCACAAAAGGTACTTGCAAGAGTGGTGGGTGTGATGAACCTGATGGGAGGGGGTCTTGACAACAGAGCCTCCTTGGCAACTGAGAGTGTTTAAGCTGATTGGCTGGTGAAATGGAACCTTGGATAGCCCAGGGGAGGGGCTGGTGGAAAGAGGAAAATAACGGATTTTAACTGTCTGGTGTGTGTTTAAAGAGAATGTGATTTGTGGTGTGTTTGGGAGAGGTTGGAGATTTGAAGAGCTCTGTGGGACAGAGAACTGAGAAACTGGGTGTACGAGAGATAGTGAATGAAGAGAGAGAGAGAGAGAGAGGGAGAGAGAAGGATGGTGTGCTGTTTATAAACATTTAGATACAAAACACTGTTACAATAAATGTTTGAAGTTCTGTGTTCCTTAAAACAGTGTCACAGAGTCTTATTTTGAATGCTGGAATATACACGCTACCAATAATATCATCTTGACCTTAGGGCCAACAGTACCACAGTCTTGGAAAATATAAATATAAATCATTGCTGATCCTTACATCTGGGAGAAGGGCGGATTTAAGGAAGGCAGTAAAGGGGGGAGAGTCCTGAAAGGAAGAAGCAAGGGGGGGGGACAAGAGTGAGGAAGGGATTGTGTTCTCAGAGAGAGAGAACTGAGGCAGACCCATTTGCCCTGGTCCTGGCTTAATTCAGAGATCTTCCTGGCTGTTCAGACCTGAACACAAAGAGGTGTCAGGCTAGGCAGGTCTTGAGTGCGAGGCTTGGGTGTACCTTTCGCACCTGGCACTGACAGACGTTGGTTTTTTCCCACACATATCACAGTGGGCAAGAGATCCGGGCTTTCCTAGAGGATCTCAAGAGAGAGGAAGGTTTATACAGGAGAGTATGGACCTGAACTATATGGGGCTTTATAGGTCATTACCCAGCATTTTGAATTCCATCTGGAAACAGATAGGCAGCCAGTACAGTTGTTGCAACTAGGGAGTAGTGTAGTCCCTGTAGCCAGCACCAGTTTACAATCTGACTGCAGCTCTTTGGACCAGCTGAAGTTTCCAAATATTCTTCAATGGAAGCCCCATATAGACTGCATAATCCAAAAGCCAAACAGGATGTAAGTAAGGCACGTGTCATCATGGTCAGGTCTGATACCTCAAGGAATGAGTGCAGCTGGTTCACAAGCCTTAACTGTGCAAATACATTTCTGGCCACTGGTGAGACCTGAGCTTCTAGGCTCAGGATTGAATCCAGAAATACACTCAAGCAGGAGCGCTGTGTTTTTATGGGGAATGTAACCCATCCAACACAGGTTATATACAATCACTGACTGGTTTCAGTATCAAGCAGTGTTTTGCATGTGTGAATAAGGTATTATAGATTTTACATTACAGATTGAAAATATGAATCTCAAACTCAGTGTTTGTCAAGAGTTCTTTCACATCTATAAGCAAAGACATCAGCACAGGGAAACTGAGGGTTTAATGTGTAGGTTTGAATGAACCCTCCTAAATAGTTCTGGAAAATGGAGATGCTGGTGAAATTCTTCTGAACTCAAATGACCCATCTAAAATATAAGCACGTTTTTAAGTCAAAACATTGCTAGGAGGCTGTGGGATATGTACAGTTGGCATCCTATTGGTGAATCATGATTTATATGTTGGGCTCATGCTAACACTATTCCTTTTTTGGTTGTTGCAGAGGTTGGAATTCTCTATCATCTGCACATTGAACAAAATCTCTCCCAAGGCCCACCATTTCTTAGCTACAGCCCACCTCTTGTCCTATAGTGGGTTTCACAGTGGTAGGCATCCTTGGGGACCACCAGGAGTCCTCCAGAAGCCCTGTGGTTGATGTCATTGTTGTGTGCCCCATTGTAAAAAAATTGTCTACTGCTCACTACTGCTATACACAAACGAGGGAATTACCAAGTCTGGAGGCACTGTAGGTGAGCTTTCAGGTGATTGGATAGGAGGCTATTTTAGCTACATCTCATAGCTATGTCTCCCAATGGAGGATTATGATCATACACTTATCATAGTACCCTATGCCCAGACATGCTGTTATTCACCACAATTGGGTGACAGAAGGAATCCTCTCTCCCTGACTGCTGCTCTCTGAAATGTCCAACCTCAAAAGACAGAAAACATGAGTTGGAGTATGTTTCAGTGATTGGCACAGTAGCAGGCAAGGCTACATTTGGTTTTGGAGTAAAGTGATCAAGATGGGTAGGGACTCCTCCCTCCCCCAAGCTCTTGAACTGGCTTCGAAGAAATTACTCCAGACCTTTCATTTTTGTGTGGAAGATCTAAAATAACTTCTTAATTTGTTTGAGCTGAACTCTGGGTAACTAGCTCATGTCTTGTAGTTCCGTGGATGGCCTGAAAATCTCTTAGGACAACTTCCAGATTACCAGAATAATTTGAAATTAGATTTAATTGAGAGCTAGTTGAGACTTTAGCGCACATGAGTCTTTAAGGATGCATGCATGCTAAAATCTGTACAGCATGTTTTCTTTTTGTCAGTTTCTTCTCTCTCAGTTGTAAGCTGATATGTGAAGCATAATAAAAGTAACTTAACTATGAAAGACTCTTGGAACTCTGTTGACATTTGATTCACTGTGCATACATGCTGAAATGATCTTAAAGGGATTTTTTTAAAGGCATGCATTAAGCAATTGGTGTTTCTATAGCGATTAAACAAAAGTTAAAGTGTTTCTTGAGACTATTCAGATCTTAAATCAACACAAATGCAAAAGGATTCACTTTGTTTTTGCAATAAGACAAAAGGAAAAATCCATTCAGATGAATCAATGGCTTCTATTATGTTAACACTGTATAACTTCATTATCTCTCCCTTTAACAGTTACCGAATTGCTAGGGGGTTTTCCTTCTGTCTATATTGTCAGGTCCTGAATTAATTTTCAGTGGTGTGAAATGCTTGGCAATACCTAGACCACCACACATATTTGAAAACTTGAAAAGTCATGTTGTGATCTCATTGAGGGTTCTGCCTCATTATAGAAACTTCCAAGAAGATAGCTGTGTTAGTCTGTTGAAGAAGAAAAAAATAGGATCTCACGGCTTCTTGATCTATGACTCTGGAGACCAAGGTTTGGATCCCTGCTTGGCCCACTGGGTGACCTTGAGCAAGTCACATTCAGAGGAAGTCAAAGGCAAGCCTCCTCTGAACAAATCGTGCCAAGAAAAGCTCATGACAGTTTCAACTTAGGCTCAGCATAAGTTGGAAACAACTTGAAGACACAACAACAACTCATGGTACCTTTAAGACTACCAAGTTTTATTTGGCATAAGTGTGTAGGTATTTCTATGTATGTTCTTTCAAGTCACCTGTCAATTTATAGAATTTCATAGAGGTTCTTATGGAGGGAAAACTTAAGAGGTTCTTTTTTCAGTTCTTTCTTCTGAAATATAGCCTACAGTACCTGGTATCCATTGTCAGTCTCCCATCCAAGGCAGTTTACACCTCATGATAACAGATTATTATTCCAATTTTCTGCAGGTCTTCCCTTCTATGATAAGACAATTCCTATTGTTGTAACTAGGATGAAATGTGGTTTTGGTCAGCATGGCATTCCCTGAGAGAGTGTCCCTGGCTGTACTCCATTTGCAGGTAGTGTTCTATAGCAACTTGTCAAGAAAGTGGGTATCATTGTGATACATCTATGTCCCATTTACCCCCAGTCTCATGGTCTGATTTAGTACATGGTTCAAACTGTTCAACATCTGCTGACAAACACAGCGCCAGATCTTGTTTGGTCTTGCTGAACCTCTATGATACTCTAGTCACTGGTCTTCCTTTGATTTCAGGCCAACTGTTAAAGGGGCAACTTTTGTGTAGCACACTATCATCCAACTCTATGACTTTGTCACCTGTACTACATAAAAGTGTGCATGCCATGATTTGGCCGTTTCCAACAGCCATAGAAATACAACTGTGATAAAGGAATAATTCCTTTGCCACCTCTTGATGTTGATGGCCACGTATGTATGTAAACAAGTGTAGTTAGTTCTAGAATCTATCACTGTAGAGATGGAAGAGTTATGAGCATATGTAAGGAAAACATATATAAGAAACAACATTCAGAAAGAACAGAATATGCTTAAGAAAGATCAAGCATCTCTAGATTACATATTCATGGATTCCCCAGGAAATTTCACTATAGAATACAATAAGATAAAATGTGTCCAATCAGAAAGGGAAGAAGGATGATGGGGAGGCTGGAACTAACAAAGAACGAGGAACAAAAGGGGAAAAGAAGATAAGTGGCTTAACAGTTCTACAAAACTAGGTTTTGTTACATAATAAAAGTGTGAATGACCAAAAAAAAAAAAAAAGGAATATATATAATTTTGATTTCCAATGTGCGATTCTTTCTTATTGATGTGGTATTTCATTAAAAAATCATTCTCAAATAGCCTTACACACACAACAGCGTAAGTGATCTGTGATGCCACAGTGAAACCATGTCTGGAAATTCAGTATATTAGATGCAACTCAATGTAAAAGCGCATTGTTAGTAGCCGAGTGCATGGAAACCCAAACGGTAATATGAAGGCAGTGATTACCGGAGATGTCTAGACATGGAGAAACTATGACCTCACTTACGACAATCCACTATTTATTTTTCCTTTTTATTAAAGGAAGGTATACAAAGCTTTAAAAAAATGGTAGGCAGTGGAGAGACAGGTAGCAAGGCCGAATTATTCTGTAACTAAAAAGACTGCTTTTGGGGATCTTAATTTTTTTTAAATATTCTTTGAATCTCGTTGTACTTTTTTTCCACTAAGAACTGTAATTAAGTCAAATTCTCGTGGTCCTTTGCAAACTGACTGACTTCTAAACCCAAAATGAAAAGGAAAAGAAAAGAAAAGAAAAGAAAAGAAAAGAAAAGAAAAGAAAAGAAAAGAAAAGAAAAGAAAAGAAAAGAAGAGAAGAGAAAAAAAACACTTCCAGTTTTACTATAGTGGCTCAAGCCCAATCCAGATTTTAGGTGATATCCTCAGTTCATTTTCCCTCTTCCTATAGCTGATAGTAGATAAAACAAAGAAGGAAACGCTAATAGAATGACATCATGTACTTTTCAGAGAGGTACAAGGTGGCATGAATAGACACAAACAGCAGAAGCAATTCAACCTGGTACAAAGTGACGCACTTTGAGGTAGAAACAACAACAACCCAACTTCATGTTTACCAGAGTGTGTTTACAGTTGCTGCAGTAAGTTGGCATTTACTCTTATCTTCCCAAGGTAAGGATAATTTGACCACATGCAGGTAGAAATGTGTGGCAACAGGGTAGCTATTAGCTGGCCTGGGGTGTCATATACACCCATTTTAACACAAAATCCATCTGTATGAGATTTGGTTTTTCCTTATCACTTGTCTACAAGGGCTAGAGGACCAAGCTATGCCAGAATGGGAAAATGTAGTCTGCTGTGATTTATTTAGGAATATTTTGAGGATAAAAAGTACTAATCAGAGTTCAAATGCAATTTAGTTTGAATGAAGAGATATGTAAGTAGAGCATCATCTCTTGTTCAAAATAAAAACAAAGGAATGCCATGCTCAACATACTTATTGTGTTTGCCTGAACAATGGAGTAAGGTTTCACACTTTGCAAGTATAGCACTTTGATTCCGCTTTTACTGCCCTGGCTGTATCTTCTTGAATTCTGGGGTTTTTAGTTTGGTAAGTCAATAGTGCTTTCTGGCTGAGATTAATAAATATCCCTCTCTAAATTGCAAATCCCAAGATTCCATCAACAGTTAAAGTGGAATCATAGTGCTGTAACTGTGTAGAACGAAAGGGCCTCTGGACAAGTCCTTCTCTGAAGTAAAATGTTTGAGAACTCTGCCATGATTTCCCTGGTAGTGGAAAAGTCCTCTTGCCGGCTCTGAATTGATTGGTACTGTTGCCAGCTTGAGGAAAATTTGACATAGGAATTAGTCAAATTCTGAGTTAAGTTAGATTTTTTTTTAAAAAAAAAAAGACTACAAGAAGGAACTGAAACTTTTTTTTTAAGTGGGCCATGATGAATTTTTGTTGGCCTTGATATCCCCTGCAAGATGTGATCAATTAGACTCTATAGAAATATTCCCCATAGGATGTGATGACATAGATCGAGAAAAACAAATAATAGAAAAGGAAAGAAAAAGATTAAGAAAGCAACCAATGTGAAAGATCAATACCGCTGAGGTAGTTTCAGGAACACAGTTTCCCAGAACTGTAGCTGTGAAATCCCCAAGGTCTTCCAGCACTTGTTGTTAATTTTGAAAATCACCACATTGCATGCACACATGCACACACAAAAAATTTGTCGTGTTGTCCCTCTTTCAAGAATGACACTATAAACTGCAGTGATGCCAGCCTGGCATCTATAAGAATCATGAAAATATATACATATACATATACATATATATAGTATATAAAAAAATATAATATATATATTAATTCAGTTGGTTCACAAAGAAGAAAAGTGAGGGAGCAGAAGGCTTCATCGGGTGGCAAATATTCCACCTCTGAAGACACCGATTCAATAATTTACCCACTTAAGCCACCCTTGATCTGAAACTTAGTAGCTTGCTAATGCAATGAAGTTTGTTTGTTTATTTGTTTTAATAAAACATCTTGAAACGATTCACTGTTAAGTTCTACCTGATCTCTCATGGAAAGGTAGAAATCTCAGGCTCTTAAACAAAGTTTACTTCTGTAACCTGTCATTTTATTATTATCATTGTTCACTGGGAAGCCTGCAGTTGGAAGAGTGTGAAAAACAAAGAAATTCATTTACCAGCAAAGTGAGATGTGTGTCATTGTATTCAGTTCCAAAATGGTGTTATGGCCACCTGCATCTCTTTTGAAGGGATTGTATACCAAAGCAGTCCAGCACTTGGTTTTTTAAAAGGGAGTACATCCTTGGACCCTTTCACACTATTTTATTCATTTCATTTCATTTCATTTCAATGCTTCCTTTTTTCTCAATAGTGGGACTCGAGGTGGCTTACAGCATGTTTAAAACAATGCAGTTTAAAAATTACACAAAAACATTTTAAAAAACTATAAACATAAACCTTAGAAGACAATTAAACAGTTTATAAAGTTAAAACTATTAAAATGTTATCCCATGGAATCCTGAGATGTGCAATTCAGGGAAAGGTGATTAAGAATTTTCAGCCAGAGAGCATCGGTGCCTCACCAAACTACAAACCATAAGATAACATAAGATGCTTCCAGAGCAGGTAATGTGGAATCACAACTTTATAACTGTGTATTGTGAAAGGGTCCAGGGGACAACTGGAAGTAGTTCTTGATCCTGTTGCAGATCCTTGTTTCCACAAGGGGACCTGAGATATAGACCCCTTTCCCAGACTAACCTGAAACTGTCACAGGTAATCTCCACCTCATTTGGATTCAAAAGTAAAGTATCTGCCTTCAGGTCTCGTCTCAACTCATAACAACCCCATGAATTTTCTTAGGCCAGGACCACTGTCTTCCTCTGTGTATCACCTTCAAGCACCTGGTATTCTTTGGTAGTCACCTTCCCAGGTATTAACCATACCTGATCTTGATTAGCTTGTAAGATCAGATGCGATCTGGTGCCTTTAGGGTATTTTGGTAACTTGGTTTCAAAGGGAGGGAAATATTTAAGAAATGAAATACTGTGAAAAGTCAGAAGGAAAGGATAAATACCCTGGCCACTGTGGCTTAGCATGAATCTGGACAGTGTGGGAGCTCTAGTATGGGTTTTTCAGAGCTCTGTTTCCAGTCTCCCCCCCACAGGGGTGTAGCTATCTTCAGTCCCCAAGTTTTTAGCATTTCAGGAACTTAAAAGTTCACTTGTGTATTTAAAATTATAGTTCAGCCATCCAAAGAAAAGGGCAGACACAGTTATCAAGGGACAGCAATCACACACACACACACACACAAAAGAAGAGTTCTAAGCATGAATGATTTTCAGTGTGTCACACTCTGGTTGCATTGCCCCTAAGGAAGTATACTGTTCTATACTCACATATTTGAGAATGATCCCTATAAACCCCAGTGAGATTTATTTACTTCTGAGTAGACACATAGAGGACTGTGCACTAAGTGAATGAATTCATAAATGGCTTCATCCTTACAGGAACAGCCTTTAAAAAAAATCTAAGTGAGAAAAGTCTACACTGAAAAGTCTTTTATTTTGTTTTCAAAAGCTCCCCCCCAACTAACTCCAAATATTCAGACACTATTTCTTTTTTTTCAAGGAAGGAAGTGATTTTGCAGTCAATGCCTGTCTTGCTCTGCTGTCAGAGGAAACCAGTGAAATGAAAATGAAGTGATAATATACTGTAGGATATTTAAGAGACAGAAATGCAAGGGAAAATGGTAGCCTGGGACTCTCCAACAGAGCCCCGAAATAGACACAAACACTAGAGCTTCAGCAGCTGCCAAGAATAGTGGACTGTAAAATTACCTAATACCTCTGTCATGTTTACTTTACGTTTGTAATGGGGAGGGGAGATGACGAGAGAAGGACACCAAATGGTCCCCATGTTTGATAACCTTGTTGATCTCCATTTACATACTTCCTGCCAAGTGGCTTTCCTGTTTTCCTTTTCCTTTTCCCCTCCTCTTTGTGTTTTCATCAGCATTATAGTACTGCTCTTTAAAAACTGCTTTAATGCCTGCAGCATATTGCTTTTTGGATTAGTGGCATATCCTATGCATTTGCTGGCTCATGGATAGATCTGCAGAGCTGAAAGCTAGGAGAGAGCTGGCAAGCACTTTAGCAATGAAAAAAAAACTATTTTCCTGTGTTAAAAAAGAAAGAAAAAGAAAACAGTTAGTAGAAAACTTTTTTTTTTTGGTCCCAGTGCTTTGGAAGAGATTTGATGAATGGTTTAGTTTCTAAGAAAGACCTCCTGGGAGACTTACAGAAATACTTGCCAGTTCCAATGCACTAGCTCTTTAAAAATCTGCAGTGATTAGACTGAAAAGCTGGCAGTATACTGTCTTACCATCAAAATACTTATTCCATAGCATTTCAGGAGACTTCAGTGGAACTAGGTCTGGATTAATCATTATTTTAAGGAGGCTGTAGTGTACAGTCTCTGTCAATCAGGGCCCTGCGTAATTATTGAGGAAAAGTTGTCATTACAGTGGTAAAGCACATGCTTTGAATGCAAGTGGTTTCTTGGTAGTGCCAGGAACGACCTTTGCCTTTAACACCAGAAAATTTGTGCCAGAAGATAACACTGAGATAGATGGAGCCAATGGTCTGATCTGCTATAAGAAACTTTCCTGTGTTCTGTGTTCAGTCTAAAACAATTTCCGTGTGGAAATGTCTTTTTCTATAAGATTGCTATTTTAAAATTCCAGACACTTTAGTATATGATGGCAATTCCCTTGCCACATGGCAGAGCACAAAAGCCTTTCTGCTGCTGTGGCAGGTAGCCCTATTCTAACCCTGGTATCTGAAAACTGTGCAAACATAATGATATAAAGAATAAAGTCTCTTGTCAAGGTTGAGTACTCCGAACCATTGTATCAATGTTCTACAGGTAGAACTATGTTGTGTTTCTCCTGTCAGCCCCCTTCAGACTCACTGTTTAGCCACTGAAGCCTTTCTTTTCTATGGCCATTCAATGGCTAAGTGAGAATTTGGAAGAATCAGAAAAGTATCTGGCTACATCCTCATAGCTAGACACAAACCAAAGACATCATCTGCTGATATCTGCCATATTCTTCCAGAGGCCTCAACAGATGATATAATCCCTTTGCCTCTGGCTATTGTTAATAGGTTGTACACCCCCATGCTTTGATACGGTTTAACTGGCAAATATCAATTGGCATAAATATAAATTATACACTGCTATGGCTGCATGGCCATGCTGGCTATGTGGAAAAGCTGGCCAAACATGTGCATTGCAAAATCAGGCCAAGAAAGACCTCAAGGCATAGCCAGGTCATAGTCAGAAACCAAGCAGAGAAACTCCAGTGGTGATGATTAGCTCTCAAACGACAAAACCTTTAGAGACAATAGTGTCTGTGATGTTCCCACAGGATGGCTGAGTGTCTTATCCCCTCTTCCTCTAACCATCATTCTCCCCTTTTGTCCCCCCACCTGTCCAGCAATTAAAGAGCTATCAAGACTACCATTAGCCCCTTTGTCACCCAATGCTGAGGCCATTAGCTCATTCTGGACCCCATTGTCTATCTCAGGATTCCATTGTTTACTCTGCCAGAGAGCCATTATCACATTTGCCCTCCAAGCAGAAAAAGAGTATTTAAACCCCAGTTCTTGGCTACCCAACTTGCAGTACACTGGTTGCTGGTCATCACTCTGCAGCTCCGACTTGCATTTGTGTACTGTCCTTGGACTCCTAGAATAAGCCACATTGCTTCTTCACTTCTCTTCTGGATTGGTAAATATCACCCACATCACCTTATACTCTCACTATCCAAGCTTTTCCTCCCTTTTTCTTCAGTTAGCTTTGCATGATACGTGACTGTGCATGATGTATAACTTATGTGTGTGATTGCAATTCCCCAATAAAACAAATAAGCTTACTTTTGAATCTCCAGCTGGTTTTTCCCTGTACTAGTACCACTCTACACAGGTATAAAAGATCTTGTAAAGCTACCCCACTCTTGCAGGCCTTCTCTTTGAGCTAATATTCCCCACCATTTCACAAAGGCACTGGCATCACAGGTGGACACCTGAGTCACCCACGTTTTGCAGTAACACTATAGGGTCATAGCCAGATACTTCTCTGATCCTCCCTGCTCCCCACCAGCCACTGAATGTCCATGGGGGGAGGGGCTCTGCAGCAACCAAATGATGAGTCCAGGGCAGATTTGATCACTGCAGAGGTAGGAAGAGAATACCAACCTTCACAATGACCACAATTATTTACACTTGCATATGTTGCTAATAGGATGTCAACCTCTGGGTGTAGGGAAGACATCCATTTGTCTTAAGTAAGGGTGGTAAATTTGAGAACTCCAAATATGGTTGGACTCTAGTTCCCATTAGCCCTTGTCACCATGGTCAACTGATAGGATTGCTGGGAGTTTTAGTCCCCCAACACCTGGAAGGTCACAAGTTGTCCCCTCCTAACACAGTCCTAAGTGATGATGTTCACATGCAACTCAGTGAATTCACAAAACCAACAATTTTCATATCTATTACACCAGTTTGGAACCGGTATACAAGGACAGCACAGTTTCCCACATAAGATTTTATATACCATGAACTGTTTTGACCAGGAACAATAGTGGGATGCAAAAAAGAATGTGTATCATGGACGATACTGGCTCTATCAATATCTCTAAATCTCTGAGAGCCTCAGTACTTGAATTAAATAACATAGGTTCTTGTATCTATTCCAGATTCTTGGAATGGGCCCAGTTGTGAAATCTACAGATAATACTTCTAAAGCTAGAAAGCCATGCTGGAAGCTCTTATGAAAATGGCAAGTTCTAGCAGATGCATGATAGCAGAACATGGAAGAATGTGCAGTACAATGGGCAGCATGGATGTAATTGATTCAAAATCCTAGACCATCACCTACTTCTATTGCATAGAGTAGGCTGTAGGTCAGGAAACTAATTTCCATTCTTGCTAGGAGGATAATGTGCAATAATTGGTCTATAATCCAGCTTTGTGCCATTGGGGTGATCACTTATCAGGATGTACTTTTCTCCCCCCGCCCCCATGTATTTTTGCAATCCACACTTCCTGGCAACTGCTTTGTCTTTACTGTTTAGCTTATCTCTGTTTGGAAATTCCACTGGAGAATTCCCACCTGCCATTTTCCTCAGGGTTTCTGTCTTTAGTATCCTATAAAACAGTTTCACTTCATTTTCTTCTTGCTAATTTCCTCCAACAGCTGAGCAGAACAGGCACTGACTTCTAAATCCCTACCTTCCATCCTTCCTTTAAAAAAGGAAAAAATAAAATTCTGGGTTAAGTAAGGGGGAGGACAAGAAACATAGTAGTGTTGGGATTAACATGTTGCACAAGGCCTGGACAACCAGAATTCATATCCTACTCCACCATGGAAACCCACCTTGAGCAAGTCACACTCTCCCAATCTCTTGGAGAAATGCAGTGACAATGGTCCTCTGAACGAATCTTGCCAAGCAAACCTTGGGATAGTGTTTCCATAAGTCAGAAATGAGTTGAAGGCATACAAAAGCAGCATCAATGGGGGAAATATATCAGGCTATCCATCCTGATGTCTACTAAGTTTTCTTCTAAGCTCAGAAAACTGAGGTCAATAGCTCAAGTCCAGATTTCATAATCAGAATGCCAATCAGTAGAATACATTTGGAAGAGCATGTAGCGTAGTTGATAGGCATTGGACAACGACTCTAGATAGTAGGGTTTGAATCCCCACTTAGCCATGGAAACCCACTGGCCTTGGGAAAGTCACACAATCTCAGCCTTTGAGGAAAGTGAAGGCAAACCCCCTCTGAACAAATCTTGCCAAGAAAATTCTGTGATAGGTTTGCCTTAGGCTTACCGTAAGTCAGATACTGCTTGAAGGCAAATGACAACAACAATTTGGAAGAGTGCAGACAGCTTATTTATCAACTGAGTTATTTGGAACATTTCACAACAAAAGAAGATGTTTTTGTCTTTCTTAGTGGTTATTCCAGGCACAACTTTATTTATTCTTTGCTCAGTGATCCCTTGGAAAATAGCTCTCCAGCATTTTTATCTCATTAGCTTGTTGTTCTTTATGTACCGAGCAGACCCTTATTCCTGTTACATGTAATCAAAGACGACTGGTACGTTTAAAAAAAATCTCCTTCAACCTTTTAATATCTTACACTAAGAAAAAGCAGAAATCAATCCAGCTAAAGGAAAAACAGAGGAAGGATAAAAAGAAATGATGATGTGAAAAAGCCAAAGGAAATTTGGACAAGTAACTTTCTCCAGGCTTATTGGCATATAAAGCTCAACAACTATATATACACATGTATGTTATAAAATGTATATTGTGGAAAGTTTCCTACTCTAAAATGCATATTTAGAAACAGTTAAGTCTCTACTGCATACAGAAGGGGGCAAGAATGAAATGTTGAAAAACTTCAGAACTTTCAAGGTGGAGACATGTTGGGATATTTGATTAAGTTGGGAACACACTGTACTGTATTTCTGATATTTTATGTTTCATCAAGTATCTAACCACACACCCTCCAAATGTCCTGCTTTTGCAGTGACAGCTCTGGTTAATCATGTACAATCCCATTTTCTCAGCTGCTCATAAAATGTCACAATTTCTCTCTTCTTGTCTCACTTCCCCCCTTCATTTTTGGTTTGTTTCAGTTGCTGCAAACTGGGTTTGAAGTCCATAAGCAGTTTGTGCTCAATTAACTCAGCAGGGGAGAGAGGATACAAGGGCCAGCATCTTACCTTTCCCAGTAGGATCAAGCAAAAGAAAACTGCTGCAACATCTTCTATCACTGAAACAGAACATCTAAGTGGTATGTGACCCCAAATTGCTTCTTGAGGTAAGCAAAAGCCTGGTAAAAAAGCTGCAGAAAGGAAAGCCACCCTGATGTAAAATCAAAGGCTTTCACAGCTGGAATCCATTGGTTGTTGTGGGTTTTCTGGGCTTTGAGGCCATGTTCTATTAGTATTTTCTCCTGACGTTTCACTTGCATCTGTGGCTTGCATCTTCAGAGGATCTGGTGGCATGGAAGTGAAATAAAGTATATACACTTGTGTAGTCCCCAGGTGGGAGGAAGCAATTTGCATATGTTAAATTGGCCTGTGTGATGGTCTATTGTTAAATGGAATATCCCCCAGGGTGTATTGTTAGTCAGGGGATATGCATAACAGTGCACTAATAGAACACAGCCTCAAAGCCTGGAAAACCCACAACTACCTATAGCCACTGTGATGTTGCTCAGCCACCTGTGCCCCAATTTTCATCTGTAATATGTTAGAGGATATGCAATCCATGTTCTCATAACCCAAAGAGGCAATCACATTAGGAACTACAGTGGGTTTGGCTGCAATCCCTGTGCACATTTACTTGGGAATAAATCACAATTGTCTTTATCTTGGTTTACTTCTCAGCAGAAATTTACAGATTGCATCATTAAAGGATATAACTTTTATGCATAGCGTGAAATGCCAAATAGCTAAACACTGCATTATTTCTTCTGCAGTATCTGTTGGGGAAGAAGGTGTACGTTTCTGAATTAGACACACTTCTTTGTCAAAGAAAGTATTGCTCAGTAGTTGTGGAATTCCATTTTGTATCACAACGTGGCTAGACTCCTTCCTTAACTGCTAGTTTATCAATTTCGCTAGTTAAAGGCCAGTAAATTCACCAATACTCCAGCACAAGATCCAATTACTAAGGCCATTTCGGCACTATACTGTTACAGTGCTATTATTTCACTTTCAACTTCCTGTGGAATTCTGGGGTTTGTAGTTTACTGAGGCCAAAGAGCTCTCCGGCTGAGAATTCTAAATGCCTCTCCCTAAGCTGCAAACCCCAGGGTTCCTTAGGATGTTGAAAGTGGAATAATAGCACTATAGTATAGTGTGGAAATGGCCCTAAATTCACTATTTCAACATCCAGTCCAATAATTTAAAATTAAACCAGATCTTCACCTATGAAGTGAGAATTAAAGTGATCTACCTTGCAGAGCACATGCATGTGTGTATAAAGACTAGGAAGTCTTTTTTGAAAGTCAGAAGTTCACTATAAATATTTTTGTAAAATATTCTACAAGACACATTAGTTTACTGTTGAGGAAAATGTAAAAGAAAATCCAGCTCAGGAAATCCACTTAAGCAGAACCACCTGTCTTTTTGTCCTTCTCCCGAACTGACTTAACTAAGGAGCAAAGCACTGTTGCCTCACAAGGATGGAGAGGAAAGTAAAGGATTATATTAAGGGAACAAACAGCTTTTCCCTTAAATAGCCCACCAAATTTCAAACAGGAGCTGAAAAAGAGAAAACCACAAGAAGAAAGGGTTGAGATAACTAGGCTTCTATTTTTTTTCTGACATCATCAAGCAACAGACAAACTTCCAAACACAGTTCTGCCAAATATTTGCACAAGAAACCTGTATCATTCATCATGATATGAACACTCTGTGCACAAATTGGAAAGCCAGTATAGTGTTGTGGTTTAAGCTTTGGCCTATTACTCTAAATCCCAATTCGGTTATGGAACTCATGGAACCCCATTGGGTGATCTTGAGCAATTCATACTCTGTCATCCTTAGAGGAGGGCAAAGGCAACCTCCTTCTGAGCAAATCTTGCCAAGAAAACCCCATCATACTTCACCTTAGGGTCACCATAAGTTGGAAATGACCTGAAAGCATACAATGCACAAACCTCATTCTTTGCATCTTTTTTTTTTTTTTTTGCTTATTTACTGCACTAATTGACAAATCAAGTTATTCAACAAATTACTGAACAATTGAATAGCCTGCTTCTCAGTTTAAATAAATCTTAACAGATGGGAAAGGAAACATTTACAGACCAGCCCAAACTTTAGGCAGAGAATTTAAATACATGTTTGAACAGAAGTATGTTATGCTCCAGAGGATAAAAGAGAATATATTAGCTGAAGTGAGTACCTTAGGAACAGGGTTGGGGAGTACATGAATCAAAGAAGGGAAACCTTGGATAGGGCCAGTGAGTATGAGTAGGAGAGGAAGATAAGTAGCAGGGTGAATGGGCATAAGATGGGGCTGAATGTCTCATGTGTCTAAGGGATGGAGAAGATAAAATAGACAAGATCATTAAGTAAGGATAAAGATACATGGAGGAGGCAAGGAGCGTACAAGAGGGTGGAAGGAACATGGCTGACAAAAGATATTTTAGTACCTGAGGTGAAGAACAAGATGACATCCCTCTCTTTCTATATACAAAAGTCAACAGGGCTTGCGGCTAAGTAAGTACTGAGACACCATCTTCCATCATATCGGTAGGCAGCAGACTAGCTAAGGGCAAACCACATGGTACACAGATTACTCGAGTCTGACTAATAGCAGAGCTCCTCTTGTGAAAGATATTAACACAAGGAAAAGAAAGATACAGCTAAGTCAGTTCAGAAGAAGTAAACATAATCAGATGTGGCACTCGTTCATTTATATATCTATTTCCAGAGTTTGGAAAAAAAGATTTTTTGAATGGCAGCTCCCAGTATCCCCCAGCCAGCATGTCCCATGACAATGCTAGCTGGTTTGCTTTTCAAAGTTCTGAAGTGTTTTACATACTTATGGCTAAATTATGACACACAGCTCCACTGTTCGGTAGGCATCTCATTACTGCTTAACAATAAGCAAGCTGAAGAAATGCAGGACAAGCTGGATTTTAAATTGGTTTCTCCTTGCTGTTTGTTCCCATGCTCAGGTTCTCCTCTGAAAGCATGGCTTCCTTGTGAGCATGGACCAGTCAATCCAAAGGCCAACAATGCAGCATTCAAGTTATAGTCTATGATTTATATAGCTGACTCTTGCTGAAAAAGCCAAAAGAAGAGCTGCCAGCACTTAACTTTGAACAAATGAACAATTATTGATTATCTCATCTCAGCTGAAGAGAAGCTGTAATAGTTTGGAGGAGCAAAAGAACAAAGAGTGCTATGACACCTTAAGAGATGTTCAAGTTGGGTTTGTACCAGGATGAATAAACTTTTCTTTATCCATGCATCTTTGTTTTGGTAGGTACTTCTGCTGTTCAGGCATGATGCAAAGAAAATGGAAGGAGTTGACTTTGTGACTACAACTCCCATGCTGGCTAGGGGAGATTCTGGAAACTGTAGTCCCAAACTTAACTTTTTCCTAATTCTGATTAAACCAAAGGGATTGCAGGTGCTACATAGGGGTGATCACTTGTAAGATTCATGATCCACCAAGTAAGGAAGTTTCCCTCCTACATATGGCATGACTTTTTCTAGCAACATGAAATTACCATAGACATTTCTTCAGATGGTATGAGAAGAGAGAATGAGTACAAATTATATTCTTAACTTATTCTGTTTAGCAAACACTGACTAGCCCCAACAATGGCTTGCATGGGACAGGTTGGATTCCTTTCTCACAAGCTTGTTGAGAAAAAGTACCCTGCTATGTGTTACAGTAAGATAGAAGTTTTCACTGCCAGAAAATCTCCACTTATTTGCTGGAGCAGGCTGGCATCTCTCCTGTGCTTAGGTAGATTTGCTGGCAGGTTGTCACCCAGTGCTGCTTCAGACTCCAGTTTATATTTCCAAAGTGATCCACATATAGGTGAGCAGACCCACTTGCTGCATGGTGGGGCACCTGCTTTTGAGTCGATCTATGGGATAATAACCCTGCAGCTGCTACAGCTGACATGTCTAGCCAAGAGCAGGTCCATGCACAGAAATGAAGGCTATACCTTCCAGACTGAAGTGGCTGGCTAGGAATCAGCCAGATGGAGACCCAGAGATAAGAAAATTCCTAAGTCATATGGATAGGGACATCAAAAATCATTAGATGTGCATCTCCACCTTATTCAGTTTGCCAGATGGTTATATTCTAGATAATGGCTTGTTATTCTTGATGTTTTGCTGTCTGAAGGAAATGACAATATGGCAAACTCCAACCTACACATCATATGCATGCATATGCACTCACACATTTATATACAAACCCTATATAGATAAATTAGTGAGATCAGTAGTCAAATATTCATTCAACACTGTTGATGGGCTAACTTCTTGCATGGAATCTGAGGGAGCAGGGCAGGCTGTATGGTATGTACCTTTCCTACTGAGCATTAGTGTTAACAGCAGAACTGTGTAGCCATGGGAAGGAGAACAAATGGCGTGAGAAATATCTTCAAAGGCATTAAAAATTCTATAAAAGAAAACTGTCTTGAAAGATCTGCTTTGGTCAGACCCCGCTTGGAATATTGTGTCCAGTTCTGGGCATCACAGTTCAGGAAGGATATTGAATGTGTCCAGAGGAGGGTGACCAAAATGCTAAAAGGCCTGGAAACCATGCCCTATGAGAAGCAGCTTAGGGAGCTGGATATGTTTCTCCTGGAGAAGAGAAGGTTAAGAGACAACATTTAGCCATGTCTAAATATTTGAAGGGATGTCAGATGGAGGATGGAGCAACCCTGTTTTCTGCTGCTGCAGAGACTAGGACACAGAGCAATGGCTTCAGACTTCATGAAAAGAGATTCCATCTAAACATTAGGAAGAACTTCCTGATGGTAAGGGCAATTCAACAGTGGAATGCACTGCCTTGCAGTGTGGTAGAGTCTCCTTCTTTGCAGGTTTTTAAACAGAGGCTGGATGGTCATCTGTTGGGAATGTTTTGATGGTGTATTTCTGTATGTAAGAGGGTTGGACTTACTGGCCCCTGTGGTCTCTTCCAACTATATGATTCTATGATCTTTGATGAGCCTTGGTCAACAAGCACTCTTAAAGGAAGACCATGGCCATTTCCATACCGGGCTTCTGAAACGGTGTAGAGCGACCTCTCACTGAGGTCTTCTACACCGTAGAGTGGACTGGTGTGGACTACTTTTCGTAGTTCCACACCAGAATCCACTCAGGAGCGGCCGGAACTAGCCGGGCTGCGTGTTTTTTAAAAACCTCTTTTTCGAGGTTTTTAAAAAGCATGGAGCGCGCAGCCCCGTGCCGCTCCGTCACCCGGTTCTAAAGTGGATTTGCAGGCGCGCGCAAGTGTGTACATGCAGGTCTGCCGGGGGCGGGCTTCCGGCTGGCAAGCTTCTCCGGTTGGTGGAGAGCCTCCACCAACCGGAAGCTGCCATTTGGGATGCCGGAGGAGTGTGGAGCAGCGAGCTCGCGCTGCTCCTCGGGGCGACGGACTTGCCCGGCTGCGGGTAAGCTCCGTTTTAGCGTGTTTTCGCCCTCCCCCCCCACATGTGAAAAGGGCCCATATTTAAGACGGGATGCAAGGTGGTACAGGATCCTTCCTCCTATTTTTTGAAGTTAACAACCATCAAGCCCTTCCCTATGGTTATCTCTTGCCTGCATGTCTTGTATTACTGGGTTGATAATAAAACAGCATCCTCCTGGTGCTCCTCAAGGGGTGGATTTGGCCTTGCAGCCTCCAGTCTACTGTTTAACAGAGTTCACCTTTGTTTTAAAATCTGACTGTCTTGGCTGGAGGCCAGGAGAGACCTAGCATCCAATAGAAGAAGTGACCTCACTGGAGAAATATTCACCAAATCAAGAGCACAAGAGATGCAAGCAAGCCTTGTCATATTAAAGGCTTTGGGAGGCAGCAGAGGTGGATTAAAGTAAATCCTCTTCTCTCATACAAAGGACCCTGGGGAAGATGTAACATGATCATGGCCATCTAGTCCTGGGAGTAAACTGGTTGTTGTATTTGCTGTCAGCTTTGGTATTCTTCTAGGCTAAGGGCAGTTCAATCTCCATAGAAGAAGAAACTTAATTGGAGTACTTTGCCCCATGCTCCAGTGCAATAGTACAAACACTTAAAAACTCAGCTTAAAGCGCCATGCTCAAATTAGCAAGAATGACTCTTCTACTCTTTTTGATATTAAATCTGTAGCAACCTTATCATACCTGTACCCAGAAGCTGCTAGCTTGCATGGCTCTCTAAGAGTTTAGGTATAGCATGTATTCAATGTTATTTCCTGTTGGGTCTCAGCATCCCATCTTCCTGCATCAGTAAGTCTGTATAGTGAGTTTGCTTGTTCTCCATTTCGTAGGTTATGGTTACCTCTATCTTCATCATATCTGAAGACAACATTACAGAGTATCTCAGTATAAGGTGTTATGAAACTTTCAGTGTTTGTAAGTAAACCTACTTCATATGTTTTTACAAAGTAGACTAAGCCTGCTTTATTTCACTGCTAGACCCTGTGGTGGTAGGGTGTAGTGGGACTGGTTGTTGTTCACCTTCTGCTTACAAATTCTAATTAGTCTACTTGTGAAATGCACTACTATCTCTCACACTCCCCAGCAAAATAACTATAAAAGACTTCTCTCGTATGTCACTTCCTTCTTTTCAAGGTAAGTCAATGCATTCTAGCTGATCCAACAGATCAATGTCTTCAGCCAGAGGTAGATGCATTAGACACAGAAGCAGTCTAGATAGGATACTAGGTTTTCATAACAGTTACTAAGAATGTGCCCTCTCTCAGTTAATAAGCCTTCATAAATATGTGACCTGGATTTTTTTTAAAAAAATGTGTTATCAGAGGTCTATACTCAGTTGTTACTCCCCACTAGAACAGACCCATCAAATCACTGGAAAGTTGGTAAATCAAACTTTCATAAACTTAATTGATTCATTTAGGCTACTCTAGTGGGGACTAAGAATTCCATTCAGGTCTCTGTGTTTTACAGTTACCATAGCAATAAAAATTTATACTCAATAATATTTAAGCCTAATGGAATTATGTTTTTGTAAGCTTACTCCCAATAATACTATGGCCATTTTTCACATCCTTTTAACACTTACCACGAATGAAAAATGTAATAATAGTATAATGACAGAATGCTTGTAAACATATAAATGTCTTCCTTAAGAAAAGTAGGCTTTTTGTTTCTCTCTTGATGGAAATCTGATTATTTAATAAACCTTAGTAACCTAGTCCAGTGAGAGGAGAGAAATTCTCCTTTAGTTTAGGCCAGAAAAGCCAAATCTCCAGTCAAAATTAGGAGATGTTTATTAAAGGAATACATATGAAGGCAAGAAAGTAAAACAGGGTGGGTACAGAATGATTTTTTTAAAATAAAAATAAAAAAACCTGTAGCTTCTAACTTACATTATCTATGAGTCGAACTTGGGCCATTCCCGCACGGGGCGAGGGAATCGCCCCGTGACGCTACTTACTGGATCTTTTGGCTCCCCGATCCATTCCAGGCTGCTCCGGAGCAGTGCATACTCGTCGCTCCGCGCAGCCCCAGGGACAAAAATGGCGGCTTCTGGTTGGTCGACCAACCGCTGAAGCTCACCAGCCTAAAGCCCGCCCCTGGCAGATCGCAGGCGAGCACTGGTGCGAGCCTGCGATTCTGCACAAGGGAGCAGGCTCGCACTGGCATGCTCTGTCCTTTTGAAAAACCTCAAAACCCAGGTTTTTCAAAAGCACGCTGGATGACCACTTGGGGTCGTTCTGGAGCGGGCTGAGGTGCGGAACTACACCAAGTAGTCCGGACCCAGTCTGCTCCCAGGTGCGGACGTCCTCCCTGGAGGAAGGACTGCACCGTTTCTAATACCCCGTGCGGAAATGGCCTATGTCACACACTGGGTCAGCAGCAAGACAGGTTATATGCTGTTGGGTGGGAAAGGGCTAGGGTTGTGGCATTTAGAGATACATGTAATACCCTATGCTATGACTGGTTCCAAATTCATCTCAGGCTTGGATCTGGTTGACTGTCTGTGGCAGAGTGAGAGATATGTCTGTTCACTGGAGTTAACGCCATTGGAGCCATGATGCAACTGAATCTACCTTTCAGAAATGTAGCTGGAAGCTACAACTTTCCACATAAAATAGAGTTGCCAGTGTAACCCTCATGAATGATTGGTTTGTTCCAGTGGGTAGGGTACCTTAAAAGAAAGGTTCTTCTACTAGTTGAGTTCAGAAAGAGTTGGAGAATTAGAAATGAGAGGAGCTGCCATTGCCAGAGAGAAAAAATTAGGAGCTTTTCACTTTGAATAAGATAGTAGGATTTTCAGTTAAGTATTTAGGAATGACAAAAGAGTAAATTCCTTATAGTGGAATACTGCTGATTAGTTCCTCTCGTGCCTTTTAACAACAATTTTTTGTTGTCTGCCTTCACGTGTCCAACTTAAGGTGACCCTGTCATGGGGTTTTCTTGACCAGATTTTTTTGAGGGGTTTGCCATTGGTTTCCTCTGAGGCTGAGAGAGGGTGACTTGCCCAAGGTCACCCTGTGGGTTTCCACGGCCAAATGGGGATTCAGACCCTGGTCTCCTGGAATCCTAGTCTAATATTCAAACCACTATACCACACTGGTTCTTATTGTTAACCGTTAATGTTAACCATTAATGTTAACAATGTTAAGAACAAAACAGCAAACCAAGTACTACACTGAATACATATCAGCTGTCCCCAAAGTTCCCCGTATCCCAAGAAGTGCCAGTGTAGGATTTGATTGTAGGGGTCTTCTACATATGTTGATTAGCATTATTGCAACACAAAAATATGTAACAGAATTTTCACTGAAGAGCCTTATTTAGTACCTCCCTACCCATGGGGCCAAATCAGGAATCCAGAAGGGTTACACTATTCCAAAGTCAAGAAACAGAAGTGTGTGAAACTGCCAGCAGCCTTTCTCTTTTATGAGCCAAATCAAGTACTCCATCAAAAATTCTTCAGTTGGTATAAGCAGCTTTTCACGTCTTGAACATGAGCTCAAACCCTGCCATGTCTCTTTGTGTTTAAAACCCTGAAACTTTACAAGGTAATCTGAGATTCATTTTCTAGTGGTTTTTAATTACTGTCCTCAAATTGACTAAAATCAGCTGCAGTTTTGAAGAGGTTTGGGGGCAAATACTCTGTGGTGTCCTCCTATATTTTGGGTTCCAACTCCATGAATCTTTTGAGTCCTTAAATCCATAATGATTCTGGAAAGTGTAGTAAAAAAGTAACTTTTTCAAGCTTTAGGCCTCTTTCCTGGGTCAGTGGGCTATGGCAAGTATAGGTGGCAGCAGCAGGCTATAATGGCATACCTTCCATCTGTCCCAGTTTTACAGAGACAGTCCCAATCAGTCCTCTACCAACTCACTTTTTCACCTGCTTTTAAAATACCCCCATTTCCCCTCTTCTTCTCCCCTTTCCCCTCTCAGTCATCTTCCATACTTCAGTTAATGCAAACTGACTTCAAAATGCAAAAGTAGTCTGCACTCAACTCAGTAATAAGGAGAGGAAGAGAGCAGAGGCAGAGTCTTGCCCTTCCTAGTTGTTATTGGATGGCTAAGGTAAACCTATCATGAGGTTTTCTGGGGGCTAAGAGTGTGACATGCCCAAGGTTACCCAGTGGATTTCCATGGCCAAGCAGGGAATTGAACTCTTGTCTCCAAGGTTGTAGTCCAATGCTCAAACCTCTAAATGATGCTGGTTCTCAGTAGACACCTAGGAGGCCCAGGCAAAAGCAGACTGCTACAACCTCTTCTAGCATATGTGCTCTTCTGCATTAATAACTTTTGCCATCTTGACCACATTCTGATGTTGCTTGGCTTCCGTCTATGAAATGTTGGCGTGTAGGTAATGGCAGTGCTCTCTACTTGCACTGCTGCTTGCCATGTCCTAGAGTGATGCTATACTGCAGGATTGAGGAAACTAAAATGGCAGCTGGATCCCTTTTGTTGCTGCTGCATGTAATATAAGACCAGGGAAAAAAAAGTTGAAGCGAATGGGTGAGAAAAAAAGTGGTAATAGTAGATTCTTGCAGGATAGCCGGGCTCTTGCAGATGTCCAAGCTGCTGACACTGGCTTTGATGATAATAGCTGAAGAACACAGCTGATAGTGCCCCACTCTGGTACCAATAACATTGATGCATACAAAATAGTCTTGAAAAATACAGAGTTAACAGCTTGCTAAGATGCATGTGTTTATTTAGCACTTTTCCAAATGAAGACCAAAAAGCATTAGTGTAAATAAAAGGCTCTTGTAGAAACTTTAATTAATTGGTCCATTAGCCTAATTGCATTTGGATCTTGGGACTCAAACGCATACGAGGATGGACACACACTTTTAAAAAGAGGAAGGGGAGGGGGAAAGGAAGCTGTTCCACTATGATGCATTAAATGTCTGTTTACATGGCCTGCCAGTCAGAAATATTTGGAATTGTATTTACATAATCATGCCATATTTCTTCCAGTTTCTGTTAACAGCGGGTAATGCTTTTTGTTCCATATGCTTGCTTATAAAGCATTTTCTTTCAGAATGTATTCTATAGAGCCAACGATATTGTTATATGGCGCTTGGAGATATTAGTAGCATGAGCAGATGAAGACATTATTATTATTTTCCATATTTATTCCTATCTGGACATATTATACTATCAAGCAAGTGGATACCCAAATGATTTTTTTTTAAAAAATGGAACTATTAATATATTTTTTTAACTTTAAAACAATATTAAGTGACACTCAACAATAACCTGGTTTAAAATGGCTGTTTATCATTGTGCAAAACAAAGCTACATTAAAAAAAATCATAAAACTGATTTTTCTGCCTTATAACACATTAAGGGGAATCAGTGTTCCCTGTCTCGCAACAATAAGTTTCAGAGAACTCATAGAACGCATCTCAGTTACCAATTCTCCTCCAAATTTCTTCCAATCACCCAGTCCCCAAGACCTAGTTTCAAATCCCTTTCTTCCCACAACACACACACATCCGTCCCTTCAATCTCATGTACCAGGTGAGCATCATGACAAGCAAGCAGTAGGGAGCAGGAAGTGAGGAAGCTGCATGTCATTCCTTCTTATGAAAACAACATATCTCCAGAACAAGCTGTAACCTTCATCCTGTACTTTGTAATTTGGTGAGGCACTAGAACATTCAGGCTAAGAATTTGATATACCCTTCCCTAAGCTACAAATCCCAAGATTCCATAGGAATAGCCTTGGCAGTTAAAGTGGAATCGTGGTGCTGTAATTGCTATAATTGTATAATGTGTAAGGGCTTACAGCATACCAGGTAATAGAGAAGGAAGGGGGAGGGACTTCCCTCTGTTTATTCTTGCCATGATGGGCTACTATAACGACACCACCATTTGACAGTCCTGAAAGTGCAGTTGAAAGAATGGTTATGGTTTTGGGAAACTGATGGCTAGACAGTGGAAGGGAGCTGGTAGGTGGATAGAGAGGTTCGTGGTGGGTAGAATCTGGGAAGTAACCACCATAAGTACAATTGGTTACAGCCCAATGTCTTTATAGTATCCAAGCATAGCAAATTATTTGTTCCCTCTCTTCTTAACAACAATTCAGTCTCCTTCCCTTTCTCCCCATGGACAAAGAGAACACCTGATGCAGACCTGCATTAAAAACCCTTCCAAGTAAATGTACATAAAGCTGTTTAATAAACTTGTTATTATGTTATCATGATAATAATCACACACACTCACATACCTTCTCTTCAGTTAGGCTAAACGTAAACTTTGTCCACAGTTTTAACATATATGCGGTATAAGGGATTACGTATAGAGGAGCTACGGCTGATTTTTAACAAAAGAGTCTCCAACTAATCTATTGTTCAATAGCAAAACAACAGCCGTGGAAAAAAGGGTATCGAGAGTGACAACAAGTCAGAGCCCTACTGGTCAATTCACCAAAAAAGTATGTTGCCAAGTAATTCATATTAGTGTTTGAAATACAGTACATTACAGAATATTATAGGTCCCATTAATCTCCTGCCAGATTTTGCTAAATTCCTTCCTAATCTTCCAGGTTTTGCTATAACTCTGCCACTGAAACCCTGTGACATCTATCTTGGCTCAGTCTACCCCAGCCCCATGCTTTATCAGCTCGTTTCTTATAAAAAAAATGGATCAATGACTCTTCTTCCCACTTAGGCCCCCAAAGTGATGAAGAACCATAGTGATGGATGCCTGGTCCAGCAAGCAGATGTTTTTGAAAATCAAAAGATAGGCATCCAATTCACTTTACTCAGATAAGCATCTATTTTCACATATGATTTCATGTTCCATTAGCTGACCCAGTGACTCAACACTCAAGTTATAGTCTTCATTTTCTTCTTTTTCATTTTCATTTCATTTTGTAGCATATTGAAGTTGGGGGTTGTGGTGGTGACCCGTTGTACCATTTGAGAGCATTTGAAAGAGTGTTGTCCCATGTCTTTCCCTATACTGAAAACTTCAGAGAGTACGAGCAATTGAATATTAAAAGTTGGCTCTGAAAAATGATTGGAAGAACCCCAAGGCTAGCTGAAAGGCTAGCTCATGAGGAAGATTTCCTTCTATGCACATCTGTCTGGGAGAATGATCCTTACAACTCTTCCTCCTCCTTGCAATACCCCTTTTAAAGATCTAAGATCTTTCCACATATAATGTTAAACTGTTTACCTGGGTTGGTGTTGACAATTTTGGTTATGATGTAAATTGAAACAACCCTTACACATAGTTGGACACAAAATTCTAGTGTTTTGGATAACTTCAGATGAAAACTCAGAATGGCTCTATAGCTTTTTGGATATGGAAGCCACCAGCCACCACTGGCTGAGATAAAAATCAATCAAACATTGTAGCCACCCTATAGATGAGGGATGGAGAAGTTGGCCATCCAAATGTTGTCAGACTGGCATCTGTCCGCACTTTCCAGCATTTCATAAATGAAAACTGGGGCACATGTGGCCAAGCAATATCAGAGTGTTGGCAGGATGGCAAAAGTTATTAATAGAGACGAACACACAAGCTAAAGAGGGCGCAGCAGTTTGCTTTTTCCTGAGCCTACAGGGAGAGGCAAGATTCTATCCCCTCCTCTTCTGCCCCGCCCCCCGCTGAGTTAATTATGGACAAACTATTTTGGCACTTTGAACTCAGTTTGCAGCAACTGAAGCTGGTTGAGAACAAAGGGTGAAAGTGGGAGGAGCAAAGAGATATTTGTAAAGCAGCTGAGAGAGTGGGACAGCAGAGGATTAATCAAGACGGTCCCTGCCAAACCAGGGTAGTTGGACAGTATGCAGTCCTGATCGTTCAACATGCTAAAAGAGGTGGGATCGCTACCCCTACAGTAGATTCTGTGGGGCTGTATGAAGCTCATGGCTTACATTTGTCCACCCCTGCCATAAAGGCACAAAAGGCATCATTATTATATTTTAACTGCCTTTTAAAAATCTGATTTCGATTAATGCTTTTAATATGATCATTTAATTTTTTAATAAAATCCTTTGCATTATAATTTGTTTTATATATCTAATATATAATAGGCAAAGTTTGTCTGTGTCAGGCAAAGACCTCATATGATTGGCTGCCGAAGAAGATTCTATGGAATCCTGGGGTTTGCAGTTTAGCGAGGGGTCTTTAGAAGTCTCAGCCAAAGAGCTCCTGGGCCTCAGTCAAATGTGTCCATCTTGAATAGGCCAGTTGCTATGGAGATGAGGCCTAGCAGCAAGGAGAAGGGCAGTATATTCCCTCAGGAACCCAAAATCTGTACGTTCATAACTCTGAATACAGATTGTATTAGGGAATACGGGGAAAAGTTGCAGGTACTGGACAAGACAGTTTGGGGATTTACAGACACAGAATCTCAAATCTTTCTAACAAGTATTAACTATGAGAAAATAAAATCCCAGGCAGTGCCAGGTATATACACTAGTGCGTGTGTGTGTGTGTGTATAAGTGTGTGTATGTGTGTGTGTGTGTGTGTATAAAACTGCAGTAGTGAGCCATCTTCGGTCCTATATTGGGGAAAAAGTGGGGCATTAAATAAGTAAATAAATAAATAAATAAATAAACAATGGACGCAACAAATGTACTCTTGGTACTACAGTGCATCTTTTTCCTCATTGCTTAGAACTTTGGCACTCTTCCTCTCTCCTTCAGGGCTAGCAACTCTGTGGATGCTGTGAAAGACTGGGTAATAGAGGACTGAGTTGGAGTGGGACAATTCTAAAACTGGCTTGCTCCATTAAGAAAGAAGCTGTTTCACAGGCATCATAGGTTCCTTCAAGCTGAACTTCACTTTCAACAGAATAAGACACAGAGAAGCACTGAGTTGGAGCTGGATAGCCTGTTTGTGAATGCCTCCAGAGATGTATTCATCAAGAGAATAATCAAGAGAATAAGCCACACCTTTACACATGACCACAAACATAAATAATGTCATTTGAGAATTTACCAAGGCCAGTTGTGCTTTATGCTTCTGTTCAATCATCCTTCTGGCTGGTTTAAGGAAAGTGTTCATGCAACAATAGCGCAAAGGCAGGAAGTCTGTGTGATGCACAGGGATTTCTCAGAACTATTTGTATAAATATCATGTAGGCTAGCCTTGAATGTTGTACTAAAGCAAGAAACATTGCTGTTGCCTTAGTTGTCAAGCACTGTGTATGTAAACAGAGGCAGAGATACAGCAGGATTTGGCTGAGGAAGAAAATGTAGATGTAATAACTGGAAACAGTTTTGGGGTGAGGTGGGCATTCTTTGCTGCTCGTAGCAAAACATCTTGGGCTAGCCCTGTGCAGGATCATAGGCACTGTATTTGCTCTGAATATCCATCCACTCTGAACATTTGAAATGCTTTTCCAGGGTTCTGATTGTACAGTATGCATCCCTGTGTGCATACCACTGTACTTATGAAGGATCTTTTTCTCTCGTCTCTTCTCCCAGCCCTCGGATGTGTGGGCATGGGGATAGTATTATGTGACACTATCCCATGCACACACCTTCACACACAGCTCATACATCCAAGAAAGGTTTGGAAGGGGCTAAACCTTTTATCAGTACATGTTCCAGTGACCCCCGTTCAAATTTATCTGCAATCTGAGATGATAGCTGAGGAATAATTTGTTAGAAGTGCAACAATGCTTAGCATTGAAATGCTCCAGCATGGGCAGTGGTAATAGGGCTAGCTGGTCTGTTGGCAGTCAAATTCTGCAAAGACTGCAAGATCCAACAGGTTCCTCGCTAGCCTTACAGACAATTTCGTGGTCTAGAAGGTGGAGGAGGCAACAAGGGGATTGGCTATTTTAGATCTGATCCTGACCAACAGGGATGACCTAGTTGATGAGGTGGAGGTGATGGGATCCTTAGGAGGCAGTGAGCATGCTCTTTTGGAGTTTGTCATCCAGTGGGAAGGAGAAGCCAAGTGTAGCCAGACACGCATCCTAAACTTTAAGAAAGCTGATTTCTCTAAACTTAGGGAGTTACTTTCTGAAATCCCGTGGTCAAGAATACTAAAAGAGAAAGGAATTCATGATGAATGGGAGTTTCTTAAAAGTGGGATACTGAAAGCACAATTGAAAACTGTGCCAATAAGGAGGAAAAATGACAGGTCTCTAAAGAAACTGGAATGGTTGACGAAAGAACTCTCAGCTGAGCTAAGTGTTAAAAGAAACATGTACAGGAAATGGAAGAATGGTGAAACCACCAAAGAGGAATTCAAGCAAATAGCCAGGATATGTAGGGAGAAGGTCAGAGAAACTAAAGCGCAGAATGAACTCAGGCTTGCCAGAGACATCAAAATAATAAAAAGGGCTTTTTTAGATATGTCTGCAGCAAAAGGAAAAACAAGGAAATGATAGGACCACTACGTGGAGAAGGTGACCAATTAATAACGGGGGGGGGGGTGAGAAGGCAGAACTACTTAATACCTTCTTTGCCTCAGTTTTCTCCCAAAAGGATGGAAGTACCTAACCTGCGGCGTGGGGAGCAGGTGAGGAAGCGAGGGAAATGCAGCACAGAATGAGCAGAGACGTAATACAGGAATATCTGGCTAAACTAGATGAATTCAAGTCCCCAGGGCCAGATGAATTACATCCAAGGACATTAAAAGAACTGGCGGAAGTCATTTCTGAACCACTTGCAATAATCTTTCAGAACTCTTAGAGAATGCGAGAAATCCCAGCAGACTGGAGAAGGGCAAATGTCATCCCCATCTTCAAGAAGGGTAAAAAAAGAGGACCCTAATAATTATCACCCAGTAAGTCTGACATCAATTCCAGGAAAGATCCTAGAGCAATGCCATAATCACTAAAACCCAACACGCATTTCTCAGAAATAAGTCATGCCAGACTAATCTTATCTCTTTTTATGATAGGGTTACAAGCTTGATAGACAAAGGGAATGCTGTAGATGTAGCATATCTTGACCTCAGTAAGGCCTTTGACAAAGTTCCCCATGACATTCTTGCAAAGAAGCTAGTAAAATGCAGAGCTACTGTTAGTTGGATTTGTAATTGGTTGACTGACCATACCCAAAGGGTGCTCCCCAGTGGCTACTTTTTGTCTTGGAGAGAGGTGAGTAGTGGGGTGCCACAGGGTTCTGTCCTGGGCCCAGTGCTATTCAACATCTTCATCAATGACTTGGATGAGGGAGTGGAGGGCATGCTGATCAAATTTGCAGATGATACCAAACTGGGAGGGGTTGCTAATACACCAGAGGATAGGATCAAATTTCAATATGACCTTGACAGATTGGAGATCTGGGCCAAAGCTAACAAAATGAATTTCAACAGAGAGAAATGTAGGGTCCTGCACTTGGGCAGAAAAAATGAAAGTCACATGTATAGGATGGGGGATGTGTGGCTGGATAGCAGTACGTGTGAAAAGGATCTAGGAGTCTTGGTAGATCACAAGCTAAACATGAGTCAGCAGTGTGACGCGGCAGCCAAGAAAGCCAACGCGATTCTTGGTTGCATCACTAGGAGTATGGTGTCTAGATCGAGGGAGGTAATGGTACCACTCTATTCTGCATTGGTTAGGCCTCATTTGGAATACTGTGTCCAGTTCTGGGCACCTCAATTCAAGAAGGATGTCGACAAGCTGGAACGTGTCCAGAGGAGGGCAAAAGGTCTGGAAACCATGCCCTATGAAGAACACCTTAGGGAGCTGGGTATGTTTAGTCTGCAGAAAAGAAGGTTAAGAGGGGACATGATAACCATGTTTAAATATTTGAAGGGATATCATGTTGAGGAGGGAGCAGGCTTGTTCTCTACCACTCTAGAGACTAGGACAAGGAGCAATGGATTCAAGCTGCAGGAAAGGTGATTCCACTTGAACCTCAGGAAGAACTTCCTGATGGTCAGAGCTGTCTGGCAGTGGAATATGCTGCCTCGGAGTGTGGTGGAGCCTCCTTCTTTGGAGGTTTTTAAGCAGAGGCTGGATGGCCAGCTGTTGGGAATGCTTTGAGGGTGTTCCTGCATAGCAGGAGGTTGGACTGGATGGCCCGTGTGGTCTCTTCCAACTCTACATTTCTATGATTCTATGCCTGACAGTGTCCTCCTTCTTGCTCTACCTATTCTGACCTCTTTGTGTTGTAAAATGATACTCTTAGGGATATTTCCTCCACCTCTTCTCTTCCTAGGTCTTTCCTAATATGCAGCTAGATTAAGTTAGCAGCCTGAATAACTTCCCTGTTTTAGAATGGTGTTCCTATAATAAAGCCTTAGTTTGTTTTTCTAAGTTGTTGGTGTCTTTGCTCCTTAATCAGAGTGTTTGCTCTACTGTAGACACACACTCTCTATCACAATTTACTGCTTCATTTATGTTTTGTGTGTTTTATATTTCTTCTTCCACCCAGGAGCTACCCCCCCCTTGATTTTCTGTTATGTTCTGCTTTTTATTCCTTTTTATGACTGATCTGTGTTTGGCTGATCTGTGATCGTAATAAAGTTGATTGACAGCGCAGGGCGCTCTCATCTACATATGAAGTGCTATTTTCATTACTGATTGAAAGCTTCTCCATCATATTCAAGCCATTCTCCACAAAACAAAATATTAACTTGCACTTATTTCATCCATGATGTTGTGATGTTTACTGTCATAACACAATTCCAGTCCTTTTCTCCTCCTGGGAGGGCAAAGGCAGCCTCTGTGCAGTAGCAGCCATTGTTGCTAAAACTGGAGAAGGTCCATATGCTTGTGACTAGCTGATCTGTTAGAAAGCTTGTTTATTCTTCGCACTTATTTCCAGTGATGTATTTAAGTCTTGTATTTCAAGTCTCAAGTCAAGTCTCAAGTCTCTACCCTCAAGTCTCAAGTCAAGTCTCATGTCTGGGAGCCAACATTATACCCTAACCTGTATTCCAGAATTTCTGGACAGAGTTGAATACAGTCAGTTTTAACAATTTAAGCAGAGTCAGCCATCCACATTTACAATTTTGGCATCTGCAGCTTCGGAAGTGGGGAATCAGATCCTCCTTACTCCCTCTTCCCAAAGCTGGAGGCTTTTGTACCAATGGGCATAAAAGAGCCTGCAGCTTCGGAAGTGAGGAATAGGATCCTTCTTACTCCCCATTACTGAAGCTTCAAAAGATTGAGAAGGAAGGATCCTTCCTCCTCAAGCCCATTGCCTAACCTGTTTGCTGTTCCCCTCTGAGAAATGCGCCCATACTTTGGGCTTGAGACAGATTGTCATTGACCAGTAGGCAAAAAGAGATGAAAGTGTTGTTCAAAGTCATAAAGTTTCCGGATGAAAGTGTTATGTGAATGAACCAAGAGCAGCAAGTCAGTCACTGAAAATATACAAGTTTCAAGTTGAGTCGAGTCAGTGCATCATTTATTGCTGGGTCAAGTCACTGAAGCAACTTAAGTCCAACTTGAATCCGAGTCAGCTGACTCGAGTTTACGTCACTGCTTATTTCCTTCATGCATTGTGTCCATGTGATATGGGAGAGTGACAAACATTTGTGGTTTGATTTGTGGTTTGTTTAATCAACAGAAATTAACCAGGTTCCTTTAAGGAGTTCTGAGACTTTGTATGTCTGTTGTTGCCATATCTTATGTGTTACTTGTTTTGAAAGTGCTATGTCCCAGTGACATCCAACTATTTAAAGACAATCAGGTGAATACTTTCCAAATTTTTATCACCTTTTACCTGAGTACTAGTAACAAAATGGGGATAACTTGTTTTTTGTTTATTTAGACATTTCCGAATTTTGTCCTTGAAAAGAGAACATGTTCCAGTTCCAAGTTAATAATTTGGTTAATGATTGCACATATTTCAGATTGTATTTCTCTCCAGAAGTCACAGACTTGGGAGCACCTTCCCTTACATGTCCAGGTATATTTCCACATTTTCTCCAACAACATTTTGAGCTGCTCGATGCAACAGGAATAATCCTTACTTGAGTAAGATACCACCTATATGTAATTCTAAGGGAAGTTTCCCTGTTTTTGTTTTTGCCAGTATTGATTTTATCGATGTTGTTTTCCAAATTTATTTCAAAATGTGTATGTCTTCTCTTTGAAAAGTTATCCTGTCCAAATATGGATATCAAGAATCATAAAAAAGAGCAGAGTTCTTGTCTGTTTATGGCAGTGGTTTTCTAAGAGCTGTGTTAGTCTGTTGCATCATAAAAAAGAGGAGGCGTTAACAAAAAAAAGTGAGAAGGAAAGAATTTAGCAGAAGATTTGAAACTAACTGATTTCTTTTAGTATGAACTTTCCTGGATAGCAATATGTGAAAGCTGTTGCTAAAATAAATCAGTCTCCAATATGCTGCTACTTTTCCTCCATACTCATTTTTCTCTCTTCCCCCACATTTTTTGTATCTTTCTACAATTATTACTGGACAGCAGACTGAACAGTCATATTCTCCCCTGCCCACCACATTCATGTTGAGATGTATTAAATTTCTATTTAAATCATAGTAATCAATGTATAATGTGCATCTTAACTGCAACAAAATAGTTTCTACCTTGCTATCTCTTAAGGTAAACTGGTTAGATGGCTAATTTGCTGCAATTTAAAAGATGTTGATTAAACTAGTTTAGCATCTTAAATATATGTAATCCACAGCAAGAATCCCAACCTTGCCTGTTCTTGTTGATGTCAGGTTTGGTCCATCTGTAGAATTCATTGGGGCCAGGTCTAAAAATGACCTAGCTCTGCATAAGAGGGAACAAAATATCTCTTTTCAGTCAAAGGTTAAAGACACTGATAGTTCTAGTGAGAAAAGCTTTGCAGTTGGCATCTTCATAAAGTAGCAGTAATGGAACTTTATTATAATTAACAGTGAGGTGCCAAAGTATGATCTGAGTAAGACAGAAAGCCAAAGAAACCAGAGATAACGTCATGAACTACAACCTAAAATGCCAGGGGAGGAACTATATATATATGTGTGTGTGTATGTGTGTGCGCGCGCGCGTGTGTAGAGAGAGAGAGAGAGAGGTGGGAGGGGGCAGAGGAATGACTCCACCCTGGATTGTCATTTTTCTAATTGGCACATCCTTCAGTTTAAAAGACAAACAGGGAAGGGCTGTTATGGGAGTTTTTAGGCAAATAAAAAGACACCTAAAGGCTGAGAGGAGATATGGCAGAGATTTATAAAATTGGTAATGTTGTTGAGAATATTGACATAGAAGGAAAGGGAGGGGAAGACAGAAAGAAATTTCTTCTCTTATAGCATCAGAACTTGGTCCCATAAAATGAAACCAGTTAGAAGTTGATAAAGCACAGACAAAAGAAGTTACTTTTTTGTGCCCTGTCTGTGCTCCAACATCCCCTCAGCATAGCGTAAATATCCACATACAGAGTTAAGTTCGAATACCCAGGAACAGGCAATGTTGGGTTTCCTGCTGTAGATTATATATATTTAAGATGCTAAACCAGAACATATTACCCATGTTTCTAGACCTGATGGTTCACCAAAAGATAGTATGAGACATTTTTGGTCCAAGTGTGACATTGGCTGGAGCTAATAGTTTCCTCCACAGCAAAAAGCAACAGTTTTGTTAAGACTGTGTTTCTGTCTGTCAAAAACTTGCAGGTAGCAAGTGAATGAGATCTGGGGACAGCATTTACTAACTTAAGTTGACAATGTTGTAGAATCCCTCCCTTGTATTTCTAGTTCCATCACCATGATGATCATGATCATCTTTACTTATGCCCCACCTTTCTCCCAATTGGGACTCAAGGCAGCTTACAGTACAATATAGCTAAAAATATACAAAGGTCAACATTAAAATAGAATTAAACTATTAGCAATATTAATTTAAAACCCAACTATCAGGCAGAATAACAATATTACACAACACATGTCAATGACCAGGTGCAAAATAGCACTGTGCACTCTCAATGTGCAATGCATAACTGCAGTGCACAACTGCAATGTGTGTTTTACAATCACAATGCACAATATTGCTGTAGGTGCAATTCTATTTCTAATATTGTCAACAGAATACCTCTGTTGGACTTTGGTGGAAAATTTAACCTGCATGCAGTAGCATGACTTAGACATGTATGTCACTAAGAGACTGCCAGCCAATGTATCATTTAACTTAGTGCATTCACTGCAATAAAATGTGGTGATAGCCTCTGTGATTTGGAAGGGGATTGCACAAATGCACAGAGAACAGTAGGAAACTTTTGGCCCTTCAGATTTTTGTGAACTTCTCCTATCAAGATCTTGGAAAAGGACTTTAAAAAAAGAAAAGAAACCCCAAAATTTCAATTTCCAGAATCCCCTAGCCAGCACCCCACTGGTTGGGAGTTTCTGGAAACTTGAGTCCAAAGAAGTTAAGATTCTGAGCTTTGTCTTAATCGTTATTTATTTAATTCCTTGCGTTTCTTCCAAGTTGAGCTACATTATCACTGCCGCCGCTGGCTAGGACTGGGACAAACTGAAGCTCAACAAAGATTGGAGGGCCACAGGTTCCCTAGTCCTGAAATTTTTTAGTCATAATACGTAAGTCTCCAGTCCTACTGTGTGCATACTTACCTAGATGTATGTCCCATTGGGTGCTATGGGATTTACTTTCAAGCAAACATATATGTGATTGTGCAGCAAATGGGACTGCTATGTTCCAAGGAGCCAGTGTAGTGTAATGGTTTGAGTACTGGACCAGGACTCTGAGAGACCAAGGTTGAAATGCCCACGTGAGCATGGAAACCTATTTGGTGGCTATTTGGTGGTCACACTCTTTCAGTCTCAGAGGAAGGCAATGGCAATCCACATCTAACCAAAGCTTGCAAAGAAACCCCTGTAATAGGTTCTCCTTAGGACTGCCAAAAACTGGAAGTGATTTGAAGGCACACGTCGACAGCATCTAACTCTGAACATCAATTGCTGACTATAAATGATAAATAATTTCATTCTTTACATATCCTGTATGTGAATTTCTCAGAAGTACATGACCAGCCATCGCTGGCAATGGAGGAAGGGAATGAAGAAAGGAGAGATGTTGTATTCTCATGTAATTCCATACATTGCCCTTGAGAGCTTTGGTTGTAAGGCAGCTCATAATTAAATAAGTAAAATAAGTAAAAATGCATTTTTGAAATAGATGAACTCTTGGTCTGATCCAGCTGAGCTCCTGTTCTGTTCATTTGTACTTTTACCTAAGTTAAAATAGAAAAACTGGAAGTATTGAAGACAGCCAAACACACAAGCCATCCAGGAACAAGCAATCCATTTAAAATAATTAGTTGAACCCAGCAGGTATTTCATACATCAAAGACCTGTCTAAACATGTCTTCAGCAAACTTAAGAAAAATTGCCTATCAAACTGTCATTGAGGAAAATATCTTAAACTTTATACCTAAGCACTGGGCCTTAAACTTCAAGTCAGATCTTCTCTGATTAGTGGTGAGAATAAAAAATAAGGGAAGAATTCCCTTCTATTTGCACAATTTACAATATTCTAAGTGAATACTTATGACAATGCCATGTTTAAATATTTGAAGAGATGTCATATTGTAGATGGAGCAAGCTTGTTTTCTGCTGCTGTAGAGACTAGGACACAGCAATGGATTCAAACTACAGGAAAAGAGATTTCACCTAAACATCAGGAAAAATTTTCTGACAGTAAGAGCTGTTCAACAATGGAATATACTGCCTTGTAGTGTGGTGGAGTCACCTTCTTTGGAGGTGTTTAAACAGAGTCTGAATGGCCATTTGCTGGGCATGCTTTGAGTGCGTGTTTCTACATGGTAGGGGGTTCGTCTCAATGGCTGTTGTGGTCTTTTCCAACTCTATGATTCTTTAATAACCACCTTCTCTAAATATTTAAACATTTTTTGTATGTTGCACCCTCAGCATCTGTGTTTAAATCATCCACAAAACAGCAATACCTTTACTGGGCTAACAAAAATGCACAAAATAAATCATGCAAGCTTTCAAAGTTGTACTGGCTTCTTCACCAGGCGGAAATGTACAGGCAAAGGTAAAAATGACAATGTTAGAGTCACAAACCTAGATTTTATTAAGATATTGTTTTTGTTAGTTCAGTTAACGTGGTCTGGAAGGATACCAGTGAAAGCAAAGGTCACTCTCCTCTTTGACTTTGTGGCCAAAGATCCAGGGAAGTTACTTTTTCTGTTGCTAATGGAGTTGAAATTTTATTGCCAGAATTTTACAACTCAAGGAAGCTTCAAAAGTTTGCATGAGGTCTCTTGTGCATTTTTTGGTTAGCCCAATAAAGGTATTGTTGTTTTGTGGATTTGGGATATTGTTGCATTTTGCTATATGGCCAACGCGGCTACTCCAGGACATGTTTTCCCTTAATATCACGTGACTATTACCTTGACTTCTGCAGGGTCCCCTGGAGGACACCTTGATTCGCTCCAAAAATGCAAAGACTGGGGAGCACTAGCTTGGCAGAATGAGGGGCAGGGTAACCCAGCGAGACTTTCAACCCAATTTTTTATGGGGTCAGACTATGCAAAAAGCCAGACAATCTTACCAATGAATGAATTTTATTAACAATATGTTCTCACGCACCAACGCAGTCACTCACTCATGCACACAAGGCCTATTGAGAAGGGAAAGAGGTGAAAAATCATAGGAGATAAAGTGGAGAGGGCGTAAAGGTGGTGATACTGCCCCATCCAGAAGTCTTCAGTCCAGGAAGTGGCGAGGAAGAAGGAGCTCAGCAAAGAGAGGCAGCTGAGGGGAGCACTCAACTAACAGAGTGCCAGTCTGTTAGCGTGGCAGGGAGTTTTCCGAAAAGAGTCTCGAAAATGGGGACTACTTGTGGGGCGAAAGATATCTCGAGGGCAGACCCTTTCCTGGGAAGAACAATGGCCAAAATAGAAGGAAAAATACTGCACAATAACAACTTGATGGCTTGCGTGATTGGTTCATGTAAATAGACCTTGCCCTTGTAGGATTCATCAAAGTAAGCACTGCTCAACATGGGGAAAACCCAGTAATCCCCTCAAGTTGGCTCTTTGTGGCTGAGGACCCTTTGTTTGTGCGGATATGCCTAGACTGAGGTCTCCTTGGGAAACGTGACTGAGGATTTCCTGGCCCTGACCTATGTCCGATTGCTTGACCTATTTGTCTACACACCCACCCAGGCCACCTCTCTGGCATAGAAGATAAGTTTGATATTAATTTCATATCCCCCCAGGACAGGGTCGGCCAAGGGAGTAACATGACAACCTTTCCCATTGGATGCAAGCACAGGTGGAAAGAGCAAAGGGTCATTCCACCGAGACAACATGGAGATAAACCATATGCTTTGGGTAGCTGCAGGTTCTACATTTTTGTGAAGTGTCCCTTTTTTTTCCCCCATACACGTGTGAGGACATCACCACATGATACTATTATTCCAGGATAAATTTGGATTTCCTACAGTGCTGGAGGAGCTTAAATCAGTACACACTTAAAGAGTTCTTTCACAGTGAGGGCTGGGGACAGTGTTGATGTTCACAATAGGTGTGGAACTATAGACATCACCTGCCTTACATTCTGTTGGTTAGCCTGAACAATCAATCAACTGCTAAATTGTGATTCTACACACAGGTAACATGCATTGATTCAGGACTAACAATGGCCCTTGTGTATTTTCCATATGTGAAGGAATTTCTGTGAACTCGTGGCAGTTTGTTGTCCAAGAGAGGCATTTTAACCCACCAGTAGGGGATTAAGCTGGCCCCAGTGCACAGACCATGGACTGCCGGTAGTATTTGATACCCTCTATGTAAAACATCCAATTCTACTGTAACACTGCCAGATTGCTTAGACCAAAAATATGTTTGTATTGAACTCTATGTTGTCAGAGCCTGAGAAAGTGACTTTTTGGACTACAGCGCTCAGAATTCCCTTACTGGCTAGGTGTTTCTGGGAGTTGCAATCCCAAAGGATCATTTTTGCAATCTGTGCTGAGTTGTACAGTTTAGAAGGATAGAAGAGATAGGAAAGCTAGACGCTTAACAGTTGATTTCATCAGATTTTTTGGAAATATAAGCAAGGAGAAAAAGGCACTACATGGAATATGAATCAATAAAAGTGTTCAAGGATTGATAAGATATCTTGGTATTCAGTACTTGTTAAGAGGTCTCAGCCTGGTGGTAGAGCCCATGCAAGAAAAGAGTGCAAGTTTCAACCACTTACATACAACACAGATAACAAGATGGTGGCAGAGGAAGGATCTTTCTTGAGCCTTGAGAGAAATGCAGCCAATAATGGCATTTCCCATAGTGGTAGGTGCACCAATGGTTTTGTTTTTTCCAAAACACATTGGCTTGGATACAGTTTTAGTCATATTTACAAAAGGTCCCTTGAAATCAACAGGACTTAACTTAGTCATTATTAACCTAAATCCCATTGATATCAAGAAATCTCCTGTGTGTATTGCTAAATTTGGTTCTGGCCCTTTGTGCAATTTACAAATGTCAGCCATTTTCCTAGGTAATTACCTGTGAAGCGAACATTTTCTCACTTGTTACTAGTGCTTTTGCTAAGAACAAAATGGCTTCCTCCCAGCAGGAGAGGAAAACAGGGACATAAAAAGCACAGCTGGCTGCCAAGTTTATCAAAGCACAACAGCAGAACATACTTTTCACTGTGTGCTTTAGTTTTTAACTAGTCTTTGGAAAGATGGATCCTACTTTGTTGCTGTGCTTGCCTTTCCACTCCACTGCAGAATGAACAAATCAACGTGGCAAGAATTTGAAGAGATATGTTCTCTTAAAATGAGCACCTACAGGTATTGCAGTGTTCCAGGAGTAGTGACTTTTAACTGAAGTCCACATTCTTGTGACATTTGCTTTTCACTGCTAGAAAAGATTGAGCATATTGCTCCTTTGACTCCTTATTCTTAAAAAATAATAACAAAGGAAATATATATGTCCCTTTGTTCCAGCTATGTTCATGCTTCCTTCCTGTACACAGACAAGTAAGTGAAAGTCCAAAATCAAAAATTTCTTTGATCCTTTATTCAGGAATAAGAGTATTCAGGAAAGCAAAGGCCCTTCTATTTACATATATCCAATGGACTGGGTGCATATTTATACTGTTGTCCTACCTGCCCAAGTTGGTCAAGGGCCAACTAAACTGATACTAGGGGATGACAGAAATTATTTAGCCACCTTAATTGACTCTTCTGCCAGGGGATCTTAGCCACCAGAGCAATTCTACTGGCACTTTGCTCTGTTAACATATCTGTGAGATCAACCAGGTGTATACACGTATACATTGTGTAAAACATGATCATGTTTTACACAAGTGTTAGTTCTCCTAGGGAAGTGGTTGGATATTTTTTTTAATGCAGAATGGCCATATGCAGTGCAATGTTGTGGTAATGTGGTTGTGCCTGTGGTTCCATTGCTTATGATCAATATTATACATTGAAACATATGGCTCATGGATGCATATCAATGCATAAGCACTTAAGTACACATTGCAAATGTGGGTGTGCAGTTGTATTTAGTTATGCATTTGGTTATACTATGTTGCAATTCACTAATGAGGTAACATTGCACAACCATCACGTAACTCCATGAGCATAAAATTATACTGTGTCCTCTCAGTGGAGGATGCTGGCCATGAATATTAGCTGACCTTATTTCCAAAAACATATTTTCGTGAAGCTTCAGTAAAAAAATAAAATAAAATAAAATAAAGATGTTCATACATAGTTAAAGCAGTAAGAGCTTCTGACATTGAACGATAGAAGGTGAATCTTTTATCTTTCCAACCTTGGAAACTTGCACTTTAGCACAAGTAAGAACATCCAGGATCCAACCATGTTGACCATCAGTTAAATGCTAGGACAGAACGATATAATTCTAAAGAACATTTGTTGTTATTTGCCATCAAGTCAAGTTCAGGTTATGGTGACTCTATGAATGAGAGCTTTTCAAGATCCCCAGTCATCAACTGGCCTTCTCAGGTCTCCCAAATCCAGGGCCATAATTTCTTTCATATAATTAGTCTACTTATGGTGCAGTCTTCTTTTCCTACTTCTTTCCACTTACCATCTTTTCCAAAGAGTTATGTCATCTCATGATATATTCAAAGTATGACCACCTCAGTTTAGTCATCTTCACTTCTAGTGAAAGTTCAGGGTCAGTTTGCTCTCCGAACACTCATAACCTCCAAATGCCAAAGACTTTTTGAGTATAAAATCAAGATATTATAATATACCCAACCAGAAAGGGGTAAGCACTGAACATGTCTGTATTACATTTCTACAAAAGGAAAAAGGGAAAACTATACCTAACTTATATTTATAACCTGTGTAACAAACTGTGGAGAGTGAAGGAGAGATGTTAGCATTGATTCACTGTGTTAATTCTCCTGTTCTTGGTAAAGAATGTAAATTCCTGGCTTATATTCTATCTGTATTGTATTATCTATTTGTATTTTATTTGTACTGGATGGTTTTTATTATCATCATGCTTGAAGGAGATTTTGGATAGTTTGGAGAGTGGTACATGCCACTGACAAAGACTTGCGTCAAAACTCGTCTGACTGTATAATAGACGAAGAACTGAAATATTGGTTGTATAATAGGTGGGATATTGAAATCCAATTGAAGCCACAAGTTTTTTTTTTCTCCTTCCAAGGACTTCAATCCAAGTTGATTCTATTTAAGAGTGTGATTTTCAGTGATATATATATTTGTATGATGATTTTTTTTATTACACCTCTACCGTTTAGTTGAGTTTTTGCTTAATCCTAACCTCCTACAGCAAATACATCTTGGAATGAGGATTGCAATGCCAGTCATACATAGAGTAGACCACTCATATCAGCCAGGCTTATATTTCAAAAAACGTGTATATGTTGAGAAAATATTGTTTAAATATCTATTTACATGTACAGATTAAGTAGAATAGTTTATGGTCAAACACATAAGAAAAAGACATGAACCAAAAAACAGTCTGAATTTACCGCTTCCAAAATTTAGAATGGTAAATATTCCAGAAAATCTATACCATATTATTTATCTGCATGCATAGATGGCTTTTATAAGTTAAATGTTTTTGCCAAGTGACTGTAGAACACTTCCCTGTTGCACTAATGACAGAGGAGCTGTCTATTATGAGTAAAATAAGCATCATGCTTCCTTTTATTTTTTTGCAACCTTTTTAAAATCAAGGCCTTGTTCAGACTCCTGGTGCTTTGAGCTCAATTTTCTTTTCTCCTACTCCTTTTCTCTATTTCTGTATAGTTCTGTTATGTGTGATCTTTGTGTTTCTTCCTCTGTAATTTTCATTTGCTTTATTGAGCTCTTTTTCAATATAATGGGCCTGATTCATCAGCTGTGCAAAGGGTGGTGTAGATGCAATGACTTGGAGGTAGGCAAAAAACCAACACAAAACAAAAATAGTCCACGCCTGGCTGAAATGTTTTAAACCCTACAAAATGCAATTAGAGCTGTATTGACAAATGGCTGTTTTCTGGACTGAAAACCAGAAGTGGGGCATGCAGTTTGGAAGGCTCTGTGTGTGTGTGTGTGTGTGTGAGAGAGAGAGAGAGAGAGAGAGACAGAAAGAGAGAGAGAGAGAGAGAGAGAGAGAGAGAGAGAGATGTATATTTGAAAGTGAGATTGTACTGGCTGGTACACATGCATAAATTTCCTAGCAATGTTATATGAAATGAGAGAGCTATGAGATACAAGAACTACAGAAACTTTCCCCAAATCTGTCTAAGGAGCATGACACTTGCATTAGAAATATTTGGAAGATACCAGATTAGGAACAGATGGGCTGGAGTTTCAGCTGAGGATTGGGAAGAGCCAGGTTCAAATCTCCACTCGGCTGTGAAACACACTAAGCGACTATGCCTTGGAACTTAACCCATTGGATGGTTGCTGTGAGCATAAGATGGAGAGGGCAGTAAGCCATCTGTGCCACTTTTAGCTGACTTGGAGGAATGTTTTGATATAAATGGAATAGATAAAGTGTAATACTTTGCAACTTTGGTTTTAATGTGTTTCCCGTCAGGGATTGGAAAAGTTACTTTTTGGACTATAGTTCTAAAATCCCAGTGGAAAACCTGGCAGAGGGATTGTGGGAGCTGTCGTCCAAAAACAACAAGTTTCCACATTATCTCAGTTACTCTCATCTTAACCTTCAATGTAGGTCAATGATATGGTCCCTATACTGCAACTGGGGTGAGACTGAGCTCTGAGTGACTTGCCAAACTCCACATAAGAAGTCTGTGGCAGTGGTAAAATTTAAACCAGGGATTTTCTACTTCAAGACTCGTACTGTCAGTTACTGGTTTGCAACAGTTTTTTTCAGCCTAGTTTATGCATTCATGTAGTATTATTTGATGTCAGAAATGCATAGCTCTGAAATGACCTTTCATAGCATTTTTTGGTTCTCTCTTATTTCCTGTTCTACTTTTTTACAGTCTTCCCTCTACATTTGTGGTGTTTACCTTTTTGAATTTGATATGTGAAGCTTGTGTATGCCTTCTCCTCCTCTCTCCCTCCTATTCCCTTCCCTTTTGCCCAGGCACACATGCTTTGCTTCTCCTCACCCAGATAAAAGGCAGAGGAATGGCAGATGGGAATATGTAACTTTTGCCTGGGAGCAGAGAACATGTGCTGGGGCAAAAGGCAAGGGAATGGGGGCACACATTGGCTTTTGCCCAAGTGAGGAGAAAGAAGGCACATGTACTGGGGCAAAAGGCAAAGGAATGGAAGGGGGAGAGCCCTGGAAGGCAATGGGAGGGGAGTATGGGGGAAGTTATTCCTGGTTTTTCCACTTTCATGAGGATTCTATGCAACGAACCCTCACAAAAATAGAGGGGCCATTATATTCCTCTGAGTCAGGCATCCAGCATGTTTATGTCCTAGCTAATTCTGCAGTTTGGATACCTTTCCTGTCTTTGAAATATCAAACATGTCTTTACATTAAGCAAGATATCTACAGGAAACTTCTCTACCCTCAGTACAACTCAACAGTTTGAAGTCTACAGTTTTATCAATGAATGATATTCTCATTTGGCATCTTGCAATATTCAAACTGAAGAGTATAACCTAGGCAGGAAGGGCTAATTTACTCTTAGTTTTGGCCATTGGTCAAATGCTTGAGCTGTAGTAGCCAATAGGCAGCACAAGTCTTTGTGTTTTGGTTAACATTCCCCAAGTTTATCCATTGTCTTCTTCATCAGGCAAAGGTATTAAAAATTATACAGAAGAAGAAAAAAATGACAGTGTTAGATTCACAGGCCTAAATATTGTCAAAATGTTTTTTTGATTGTCAGTTAAGATGGTCTGAAGGAATATCCATGCCTGCAGAAGTTGCTCTTTTCTTTGGCTATGTGGGGTCTGGGAGACAGAGTCGTAAAACCCAGGCAATAAAATGTAGACTCCATTAGAAGCAGAAAAATTAATGTCACTTGAGATCCAGGTTGTTTCCATCCTGAGTGAGGCTACCCACCTCTTTCTTATTCAGAGAACACCAAGCATTGAATTTCTTAGGAAGCCTCTGTACTGTTGCATCTGGAAAAAACTTTAGGTGCTGTATAGCTAAAACTTGCCAAATGCAGTCCCAATAAAAAAAATTTACCTTTTCACCAACTTTATTATTAATTACCAGTTGTTTTACCCTTTGACACATAATGTCCTTATATTAAATGTAAAAATGTAAAAATATGCTTGACATTATGATTATCTCAGAGACAGACTGCTTTATGACTGTGTTTTCCAAGCTTAAACGTGTTAGGTATACCTACGGAAGGTCTGGTGATAGAATAAATGAAAGGAAGTACTCATTCTGAGTAGGACTTCAGGTAGCAAAAGGGTGGGGGGGGGGAGAAGACACACTTAGTCACAGGCAAACAAAACCTTCTGTTAAGTGTCCCGAATATACCAGCTACTGTATCACTACAGTCCTGGAGCTACATCCAGCATTGCACTGTGGGTCACAATGGAACTTTCTTCTCTTCCCCTCCTCTCTCCACTACATTCCCCCCCACACTACTTGACAACTGACTCCAAATGGTTTCCCAGTTTTCTAAATCCAGTTTTGTGGGTACCTGGGCAGCTGAAATAGGAAGCAAAGATCAACTTCTCCAGGTTCTGATAGATTCCACCATTCTACTAGAAGAGGTCCACCATTAGATAATAGTCCTTTATAAGAGACCCAACAAGGAGAAGATTATAATGAGGGATTTATTGTGAGGACGAAAAAGAAACAGTTAATGACAGAGAAACAAAATCTGATGTTAAGCGGTCTGAGTATGCCAATTACCATACTATGACTTACTGGATAGAAAAAGAAAGATGTGATTAATTTTAAAAAGTCCCCTGCAGGTAAGTAAACAAACTCAGCAGAGACTCCTGGGCTAATATATAATAACTTTTGAATGGGATTATTCAAAACTATCATCCTCTTTCAATCATTTGCAGCCCAAAGCCAGTTCAGAACTCAATTGCACTTCATTTTCTGTAGCATGGCTCACAGTTCTCTTGTTTTCCTGTGTGAAATCTGCATGTTTTTCTCCATAAAATAGCTAATCTGTAACACTTTGCGGCATTCAAATAGGGCAAGAATGTTACAGAAGGAAGTTCATTTTTCTCCCACAGTTGGGAGAAAGCCGCTGTAAATATTAGTCCTCACATGCAATGATGAAATTATTGAGGATTTACATCTCTAGTATGACACCAGCTGGATTCCATGCTCTGTTTCCAGTCTCACACTATGGATGAAAAGCAGAATCTGAATGACTTCCCCTCGTACCATCTTGGTTGATAGATTCAAATTTCCTTAGTGAACACAAATTATAGACAGTCATGGTAAACTTTCTTGTTTAACTAATCTCGGATTTTTTAAAAAAATAGTGAGACCCTGTGCTATGCTGGATTAGACAGATCATTCAGACTAACCTAATAATGCTAGCTTTGCATCCATCATTGCCAAAAGAACTTTGATCTGTTCCAAGTTTGGTTGTTTTGTTTTGTTTTTGCAAATTCAGCTCATCTTTTGATTCAGGCCTCTGGCATCTATTGCAGCAGGTCTAACAAGTGCCCTCTTTCTATGATGAGCAATGTAAACACTAATAAACTTGTGACTACCTGAAGAATATTGTATAGAGACAGGATGTCTGATTCTTACTGGGCATGTGATTTTTGTGTAATCTGATGTATAGAAGTGATGAAATGGCAGCATAACAAGCTTGCTTCTGGCATCAGAGGAGAATTACTACAAGCGCCAATCTCACATGACCTATGGCAAGCATGTGAGATTTTCAGCTTACTATACCAAATCACAGCTCCCCAAATTGGTGGAATGGAACACCAAGCCAATCTCTTTGTGTAATGTTCTTCTTGCTCAGTTGGCTCTCTGTCAGTGCAAAATGCAATGTCCATGTTGTTGTCTGGCATGTGGTTGGAACACTGGCTTCCAATTTGCTTTTGAACTTAGCTCAAGGGCTGATTTAGCCTAAAGTACAAAACACTAAATGGCCTGGAGCCAGGAAATCTGAAAGACTTCCTTCTACCACATGAGGCTTCTCAGAATGTAGATTCGCATTGGAGGCATGTCCCAGCATCCTGGGGCACTAGGTGGGTGTTTACAAGAGACAGAGACTTCCCTGCAGCAGCTACATGATTATGGAACTCCCTCCCACATGAAAGCAAATTTGCTTTGTCCCTATTGAACTTCTTAATCAAGATCGTATTGATCTCCAAGCCCTTAGGTTGTTAATCAATTCTTTTAATCTGTTCTCAGAGAATATTGGCTTTTTATTTTTATTTAGAAATATGTTTTTAAATAGAGATTGATCTGTTCTGTATTTTCCTTGGGAGTGCAGGTGGACCAAGTGGTAATAAATAAATACTTTCAATTATGAATTAAAATAAATAAGAAAGCAAACAACTTTTGAACATGATTTCCAGGAGATGTGAATGCCCCCTCCCCACACTTTCTAAAGAATTCTGCAAATTTTGATAAGCTTTTTTTTTTTCCAAAAAAGAAAACCAAATAGAATTCATGCTCATCTTCACTATAGAAATTTAAGCTGGGACTGTGACAAAGCTGCTAGATGTGAAACTTGTCAAATATATGGAGACTGTTGGTAGGGGGGAACAGGTGGCAACCCCAATTCAGTCCCATGAAAAAAGCTGAAAAGAGAGATATTAACAAACAGATTATTATGATCTTAAAACACTCAAAGCCCTGGGTGCAGATAGAGGAAATTAGTCAGTGCTGTCTTGCACATTCAAATTTTGAAAATCTCAAATTCTTTCCAGATTGTTTACAGAGAAACTTGCAAATTTCAGGTAAGTTCTTAGTAAACAAAGACCCAAACAAATTTCCTGCACTTCCCTAAAACACATGCACATTCACACTGAGGTTGCAGGAGGGGGGGCGGAAGGAAGATCATTTTTACCATTTGAAAATCTCAGTGCAACAAAGTAGAAATACGTCATTCTTTCGGGACCCAACCAAGAGTTTATCTAGTCCAAAATGCCAATTCCCAATTTTTGTCTCAAGTGTAGCTCTTCCATTTAAATCCTAAATTGCTTCTCAATCTGGATATTTTGTGGCTAATGGCTGTTGCTATGTTTATCCTCTGTGAATTTATCTATTTTTTTTAAAGCCATCTGTGATTGTAGAGGTTGTGATAGTGAATTTGGTACATTGATTAATAACACGCACTATGAGGAAGTACTTTTGTCTGTTTTCAAGAGCTTCTTCTAATCAGTTTTCCATGGTTCCTCTTAGTGTTATGATAGATGATAGATAAGCATAATAATCTTTGGGAATAAGAATGTGGGAAAAAGTGTGTACATGTGTTTTCTTCTTTAACTTTATCTGGTATGCTTAATGTGTGGGGAGGGGAAGGAGAGAGAGAGAGAGAGAGAGGTTCTGCATGTGTGTACCCATTACAGTATTGCATGTCATTGACAGCATAAAGTTAAGTACTGAAGGTCTGGTTACTAATACTTTGCCAAGTTTTACAGTGGTAGATTGTAGTAATGCTTTTTAGATGTGGCCCCTATATTAATGAAATACACCAGGTTTAAGTTTCCTAATATTTCTAATAAGGATTTGCTGTTTTTGTTTTTAAAACCTCAGGTATGCCACAACTTTGCTGTGAATTGTAGTGTCCCTTAATTGTGGAGTAGTCCAATATAGACCTACTCACTAAGTTCAGCAGCACTTTCTTCCAGGGGCGTAGTTTCAAATCTGATCATACCCATCCAGTTGGTTGCGATGATAGACATTGTAGCCCAACATTTCTGGAGAGTTCCATGTTAGAGAAGGCTGCTCTACCATATTGAGAGGACTATCTTCTATTTACCCAGGAGAAGATTTAGGTCAAAAATTGGGAATCTGGCTTATATTTTCTGGTTTTGCTTTCTTATTACTGCACAGTGTGGAAGTATACAATGCAATACCATACTTCCCCAGCCTGGCACCTTTCAGATTTGTTCACAACAGCTCTCATCATCTCCAAGACATCCTTCTTGCTGATTACTGCTTGTTCTAAATGTGTGCAAATGCAGCATTAAGAAGGTGGCAGCAGTGGCTTCCATAACAGAACTGTGGTGAATCTCTTCTTAGTTTTATTCAAGAGGTTAAAGGTATTATTTAGCTAAGTTGCTAAACTTTATCCCTCCAAATAGGTTCAGCACCTTGGATAGCTCCTTTAGTGTCTGGAATGAAATGAAAATTCATCACACCCCTGACATTGGAGTCGCAGGCTATCCCTGCAAACCTTAGCCTAAATCCTGTTTGTGTCTTAAGTATGCATAAGTTTCCTATGCAAGTGGTTGGACAAGTAAGTCCAATGCACAGTGTTCAAATTCAGTTCAAGGCTGCAGAAACAGAGTTGTCCATTGGCCTATACCATTGCATAGGCCAATGCACATTTGTCCACCCTCCTGTAATTAACATTGGTACTCTTGGATGTGTACTCAGTGGTGCCTTCCTTTGTCCATTTGATTGTTCATTCAGTTGTGCAATGTCACCATTCAGTGCGAGGATAGCACAACAATATGTAATTCCACGTGCAAAGATTTGCACTCTGCAAACCTGAAGCAGACTCCAAGTCATTGGGTTAGATCCCACAACAGGTGTTTTCCAGTAGGAGCAGCTGTGATAGAGATGCACAAAATAAGGAAATTAGTTCTAGAGTATCTATCTATCTATCTATCTATCTATCTATCTATCTATCTACGCTTTGGTGGTTCAACACCATGCCTTTTTTCCCCATTAGCCTATACCTGATATATAAGAGAACAATTATTTGAAATAAGGTGCTGGAGGAGAGTTCAGTGGATACCATCCACTACCAAAAAGACAAATAAATGGATCCAAGAGCAACTTAATCATGAACATTCCCTAGAAATGACTAAAATGAGAAATGACTAAAATCATACTTCTGACATATCATGAAAAAAAACATAATTCTTTGGATAATGTGATAAAATAAAAGTGAAAAGCAATAGAAGTGAACTGAAAAGTGATAGAAAAAGATAAAGACCATATTACATTCAGACACAAGACTTGAGCAGGCCTGTTGAAGACTGTGTCTCTTAAGTCTCTCTTTCATAGGGTTGCCATAAGTCCAGGCCACCTTGTTAAATAGGTCTCTTATGTAACAGCAACAAGAAGGTTTGAAATGATAGTTTTGGTTGTTTCAAATTCTCAGTAAAGGGAAATGGAATGGCAAAAAATAGAGATGGAAAAAAAGCAAAAGACACCCCCATAAATCAACCAAATTGATGAATTTTATTGAAAAACTGGAAAGGCTGCCTTCATTTTAGCTGTGTTCCATCATAATACTAGCAACAATAGATTTAATGTTTTCTTCCATCATGAAGGAAAGAAATTTGACATGTGTATCTGTGAGCAGTTGTGTGGAACACAACACATTGTCCTGTGTGCATGGTGGAAGGAAACAAAGCTGGGCCTAAAGTCATGAGCCAAATCAATATATAAAGATATTTTAAAAGCTACCTCATGTATTCCTAGGTTTAGTTTCGCATTTGCCATGTTACTAAAAATGAAAATACCTATTGTATTGATTACAACCTTACAATTTTCAACCATTTCAAATGAAGTCCCAGTACTTAATGACTCCATTTATTTTTCCTATTCTCATTGTTTCACTGTTGATTCTACATCAGGTAGGTTACTATGGTCTGTTATGTCAATATAGTTTCCAGATTTGTTAAGTGTCCATTTTTCGTTTTTCTTTTATTCCCCTTTGTATCATAATCACAACAACAGGGCCGGTGTGCTGCTTTTCTCTGAAGTGATCCAATTCTCTTGATAGATTAAACTCTTTGGCTTCTGACCCCAAGGTTTATCCACTCAGGAAACCAGTTTACTTCCATACAAAACAGCACACCCCTATGATTAGCACTTAATTACCCTGAAGCCAGTAGCAGCTCTGCTCAAGTTGAATTTTCAGAGTGGCTTCTTGCAGATTGCATGTTGTAAAGTTTCCATTCCTAGAGGTCAAAGCCCCATCCTCCTAAAAGTGAATTATTCAACCGTAATGTTCTGCATAGAGGAAGTACCAAGATCAGTCCCTGGAACTCCAGCTATGTATTAGCTGTTAAATGAATCTCCAGTTGGTATCAGAGAAGGCTGGAATGTCTTGAGAAATGGTCAGTGCCAAATTCAAGTGGTCCCCTGACAAAAGGCAGGCTGATGTGTTAGAGCTGACAATCTTTGCATGCCTGTTCTCACTAGCTCCTACTTTGCATTGTGGTGACTTCTTGTTTGCTTGTTTTGTCACACCCACTTTCTCCAACACATACCCTGCAACTGTTTTTAATCTCCTTCCCTTTCTCTCACCTGTTAAACCATGTAGCTGATAAGGAACAAGTAACCTGTAAGTAAAGATACTCTATGTGATATACACAGAGACTAGGTTTCCCTCTTTTCTTCGCTAGACCCTATGGGTGAGTGGGGAACTGGCTGTTCTTCAGCTTCTGATGTACCAAACAATAATTCTGCTTAAGAGATTCAGGACTATCTCTCACAGATTCCCAACATGATGTTCCTCCCACGTCTGCCACATTTGGATTCCCCGGTGACACTATGCAGCAGTAGCATCATGATCTTCAGAAGGTGGTTGACAAAAGTACCAGCCATTTTAGCTTTTCCACAGTGCCTTGAAGTAGCATTGAGATCTGTGTGAGATTTTAAATGGTAGGGACTTTGAACCTGGCTCCTATCAGGTAAAAAATAAAATAAATTGAGAGGCATGGATCAGCAGGTGATTGTACAACTTGATTGTATGTGTAAAAAAGTAAAGATGAGCTTTTAGTCTGTTTTTAAAAGTTTTTATTCAGGTATTTGATGTTTCAATTATTTTATCCATTGAACATCATTTTGGGAGCCCTCGTAGGTTGAGAAAGGATAGACAAATGCCATAAATACATAAATAAAGAAGTCAACACTTGTAGGCAATTACTTAGAGATTCCAGATGATGGTGTCTGGACTTCTTGGATATTCAATGACAACTGCAACTCATCTGATCTAGAGTAAGAATAATGTGGCTTTTCAGATGTTGTTGGACTCTAACTTCCAGCATAGCCGATGGTAGTGAATGCTGGGAGTTGCAGTCCAACAACATATGGGGAACTGCATGAGTCTCTCCCTTGTGAAAGACCTATGGTCTTCCTTGGTATAAAGCAGCTAGGCATATTGAAACTCCTCTTAAAGAAGTCATAAACAAAATATAAGCTATGGGAAGAGAGAGTGCCACCCACAAACCGCATAGAGTCCAATCCCATTTTTGCCTGCAACCTTCACTAGTCCCCACTTCATAGAATCATAGAATCATAGAAATGTAGAGTTGGAAGAGACCACACGGGCCATCCAGTCCAACCCCTTACCATGCAGGAATACCCTCAAAGCACTCCCGACAGATGGCCATCCAGCCTCTGCTTAAAAACCTCCAAGGAAGGAGACTCCACCACACTCCGAGGCAGCATATTCCACTGCCGGACAGCCCTGACTGTCAGGAAGTTCTTCCTGAGGTTCAGGTGGAATCTCCTTTCCTGCAGCTTGAATCCATTGCTCCTTGTCCTGGTCTCTGGAGCGGCAGAAAACAAGTCCTCTCCCTCCTCTACATGGCATCCCTTCAAATATTTAAACATGGCTATCATGTCCCCTCTTAACCTTGTCTTCTGCAGACTGAACATAGCCAGCTCTCTAAGTCTATCCTCATAGGGCTTGGCTTCCAGGCCCTTCACCATTTTGGTTGCCCTCCTCTGGACCTGCTCCAGCTTGACCATGTCCTTCTTGAATTGGGGTGCCCAGAACTGGATACAGTATTCAAGATGAGGTCTAACCAAAGCAGAGTAGAGTGGTACCAGTACCTCCCTCGATCTAGACATCATACTCCTATTGATGCAGCCGAGAATTGCATTGGCTTTCTTGGCTGCCGCATCACACTGCTGACTCATGTTCAGCTTGCGGTCTCTTAAGACTCCTAGATCCCTTTCACACGTACTGCCATCCAGCCACGTGTCCCCTATCCTATATTTCTGCATTCCATTTTTTCTACCTAAGTGTAGGACCTTACACTTCTCTCTGTTGAATTTCATTTTGTTAGCCTTGGCCCAGCTCTCCAATTTGACCAGGTCATTTTGAATTTTGATCCTGTCCTCTGGCGTATTAGCAACCCCTCCCAATTTGGTGTCATCTGCAGATTTGATGAGCATGCCCTCTATTCCTTCATCCAAGTCGTTGATGAAAATATTGAACAGCACTGGGCCCAGGACAGAACCCTGTGGCACCCCGCTTCTCTCCAGGATGAAAAGCAGCCATTGGTGAGCACCCTTTGGGAACGGCCAGTCAACCAGTTACAGATCCACCTGACAGTAGCTCTGTCCAGCCCACATTTTACTAGCTTCTTTGCAAGAATGTCATGTGGAACTTTGTCAAAGGCCTTACTGAAATCGAGATATGTTACATCCACAGCATTCCCTTCATCTATCAAGCTAGTAACTCTATCATAGAAAGAGATAAGATTAGTCTGGCATGACTTAATTTTGAGAAATCCATGTTGACTTCTCGTGATTACCTTCATTTTTCCCTAGCCACTGTTGAGCCCCCATATGCCTATGAACCATGTACAAAAGATGACAATTTACCTTTTCCTTCCCCAAACTGCCGAAGAAGTGGGTGAAAATGAAAACAGAAGTGACGTGATGTCATTTCTAGGAACACTCTTGGAAGGGGTACAGTGGTAAAAATGGCCACTACCAGCTCAGTTGTCTATCAGTTGTCTCAGTTGACATAAGACTTGTTCCCTGAGGACCAGAACAGTCATCTTGTTGGTACTTAAAGCATTCCAGTTGTACAAAAGGCCTAGATGTGGTCATCAGATACTGTGTTGATTATTAGGGTGTAAAAACTATGCTCAGATGACTGGAGGCTGGGGTTGTAAGATTCCTGAGGACTTGCTTGGTCATTGTTTTGTTTTCTAAACTGATGCCCATAAATATTTTATTGAAATGGAACTGGAGTGAATGTGCTTTGTTGTTCCTTTCTTCAGGTGCATTTGTACCCTCTCAGGTACCTATAGTTTTCTCCAGCAGAAGTTGGCACCTTGGTGGGGAGCAAAGTTTCCTTTGATATGTCTACATCTACCAAGATGAATGCATTTACAGCTGAAATTAGTGCTGCAATATATTCTGTTTTTATTTAAAGGATCAGTATAATCTAGATTTAGTGTTGAACTCTTAAAATGACATTTTATTAAAAATAAAATTCTTGAAATAAAGCAGAAACTAAACTCATCAGTTTTGCATAGCTGGATGATGGAATGGTTCAAGGGATCCTTGTGGTAGGTTCCATGTGCTGCTATGCTGATGCAGCAGCTTATGCGATAAGGCCAACAAGTATATGTTACTGCTTACTTCCTGCCTTCCTGCCAATGCACTTTAGGTGAAATATAAGTATGCTTTCACATGACATTACTTATGTATTTCCTCTTACATCTTAGACATGTATGCATTCTAAGAAAGCATTCTTAATGAAAATTAACATTTTTACCATATTGAGAGGACAGGGAAATAACTGTAATTGTTTATGTAATGCTAGTCCTATAGAGGTGTTTTTACAAAGTAATATAATCTTTAACTGTCCCAGTTTGGCAGGTACAGTCTAAATTAATCCTTTGATATCCCACTATTTCAGCTGTTTTTAAAATGCCCCAGTTTCTCTCTAATGCTCCCACTTTTCCTCCTTGTCCTCAGCTGACTTTAATTGCTGCAAACTGAGTTCAAAGTGCTGAAGTAGCTTGCATTCAACTCAGCATGGGAGAAAAGAGAGGAATGTGGAGAATCTTGCTCTTCCCTGTAGTCTTAGGCAAAGTTGGTCGATTTTCCTCAATAATAACCTTTTTCATCGTCACCACATTTTGATATTGCTTGGTCACATGTGTCCCATTTTTCATCTGCAAACTGTGGGAGGAAAAGTGGTAATATAAATGTGCGGTCTCAACCCTGCTAAAATTACAGTCTAAAAGGAGAAGACACAATGAGAGGAGAGAATAAGGAAGAAGAAGAAAATGATGTATAACATGTGATGAATTGGTCTTAGGGCATGGTTGAAATGCACCTGGTAGACCAGCTATGCTGAAGCTCAATAAGCCTCTGTGTATGCAGAGCTTGGATAGCTGGCCACTTAGAAATATATACTTAAATTTTAAAATGGAAGGAAAGTGAGAAATACATCTAGTACAAAGACAACTGTAGTTTTAGTGTGCACATTTCATTTTTATTTGGGGATGAAGATAATTAAGGGGGTAAGCCAGATGTTTCCCAGAAATGGTGGGTATGAAAAGTTTTCAATACAATGACTTGAGTCTAGATTTAGCCATACTTAGCGTAGAGCTGTTGAAATCAACTTAAATTAACCATTACCCCATTTGATTGTGTCTATCCAATGTGTGCAGTTATACAAAGATTATAAATAAAGGCTGGACTTCTACATTCAGCACTTAGTAACTACCTTAATTGCATAGCTAGGTTGTATATCTCAATTTGAGCCTCCCAAATCTACTTTACCAGAAATCAGTTGCATGGAGAGAAGGGTGGATGATGTTTCCACCCCTCTTCTGCCAGCCAGTAAGGCTGTGATAAGGGAAAAGGGGATGGGGGTCCTGCTACTGATCATCACAGCCTCTCTGGCTGTCTGGAAAGGGTAGAAACATCATTCTCCCAAGTCCCTGTAATCAGCAGAATGGACTCTAGTAAAGTAGGCTGGAAGGGGCAGGTAGTGCCAAGATCATAATTACGTAGGGACCATGAATGCTGATCTGCTATGGATGTGTAATTCCTGCACGTTTAGGCACATTTGTTGAAATGAGTACCATTTTTAATTAAGCACATTTTTTTTTCAAATTTATATGTAAACCACTATTCTACATTAGCTACTTGACTAAGCAATATCTCTAGACCCAGGTGCTCCCAGCCCATCTTAACAGCCAGCAGCTGTATCGGGTGAAGAAAGCCTGTTCAGATGGCTAACAGGATGCAGGGAGGATAACATTTCCAACCTCCTTTCACTTGCAAGGCAGGCTGTGACAAGGAATTGCGACAGGGTTCCTGCTTCTGATTGTTGCAGCCTCGCTTACTGGTAAGAAGGGGTTGGAAATGTCATCCTCCTAACACCCTGATCAGCACCTGATCAGGTCTCCTTCATATGCTCTGGATGCTGGTGGCTCAGGTGGGTTGGTGAGTAGGTGTTTATGTAGCCTTACAGAATATGGAACAGTTAAGAAAGCCATAAGTCTAGATTATATAGATAAGTCTAAATAATTGCAATACTGAATGCCAGCCATGTTTCTGTTAAACATTTTTTCTTCATGAAACAAACTTCCAGCTTCTGAAATGTATAGATCTCTGTAATGTGCTTCCAGGAGGTTCTAAATGGGTATTTTCAGAAGGAAATTCCAACCTCGTATTCCCCCCCCCCCGTTTTTCCAGCAACCTGTCCAATGATCAGTCCATACCCATTGTTCACAAAGAAGCACACCATGTCTGTGTTCTGAATCACTCCAAGCATTTGATTTGTATAGTCTCCTCTTTAATCACAGTCTACTCTACCTATGTTTAATAGGTATATATATTTTAAGCATGGGGGAGGGAAGAGTTTAGTCAGCATCTTCAAGGCCGTGCAAGTACAAGTTATCTAATGTGCTCATTGTTTTTTGGCATGCTGTGTGTATTTTAGGTGGTTACAGTGTCCTATTATCAAGTCATCTCTTGGCCATGGCATCACTTTGAAACTCTGACCACTTATTGTAATTAAAAAAATAGCCACAAGCCTTTCACAAAGCGTAGGAGGTTATCACAAAGCACTGGCAAATATTCAGCTGGCATAATTACATTCTACCTCCATATAATTGTGTATAATAATTATATCCCTGTCTTCATCCCCCATGGCAGTTTAGGATGAATACGTGACTCTTTGTTTCCTGTCTTGTCTGTTCTTTGGTGTGATTTGCTTACATTATGGTCAACCTGGATCCACCCAAAGAAGCTTAATGTAAAGGTGGATGAAACATTCTAAGGACAGTTCCAGCAGGTTCTTGACCACAGTGGATACCGAGCTTCAATTTTTCCCTGCCAATTTGTCATACCATGAAAGTGTGTCAACTTCAGGATGTTCACTTTGGCAGTTCTTAATTTTTAAAGGAGGTATAAATGGCCCTATATATATTTATTCTTGTTGTAGTTGTGTACCTTCAAGTCATTTGCAACTTATGGTGACCCTAAAGTGAATGTATCACAGGGTTTTTTTAGCAAGCTTTGTTCAGAGAGGTGTTTGTCTTTGCCTCCTTTTGAAGCTAAGAGAGTGTGATTTTCCCAAGGTCACCAGGTGAGTTTCCATGGCTGAACAGAGATTTGAATCCTGGTCTCCAGAACCATACTCCAATATTCAAACCACTATACCATGTTGGTCCCATATTTATACTTATGCTACCCTATTGAAACAAAAGTTCACAGACATGTAGAAATAGCTGGACTTGAAAAGCTTGTTGGTAATGTCATTGCATGCTAATCACTAGGCACCCAGAATTAGAAATGTTGGCCAGTATTCTGTATCACCTACTTAGTTAAGAATAATTAATGTTGGCCAGTGTTCTGTATCACCTACTTAGTTAAAAATAATAATTAACTAAGTAACGTCTCCTAGCCTGACCCATACCTCAATGTAAAAAAAAAAAAATTCATACACCCATTCACTGATCATCAGCAGAATGGACTTCCTTTTCCCCATGTCGCTGATGGCCAGTAAAGTAAGTTGGGGGGAAGTTTTGATCATAGCAATAGTGATGCAATTGACTAAGTAATGGTCTTGAATATGGAACAGTTGTGGATAAGTAAATCTAAATAGCTGTTAAGTGTAGTTAAATAGGTAACTGGTACAGAATACTGGCTTTTTAACTTTGCTTCTTCGATTCTCATTTGCAAGAATGAAGCATTTCAAATGTTTAAAAACATTGTGCAAAATTATGCAAATTCAAATTATTTTTCATTAAAAATATTATATCTTGTGCAATTACTAAATATTTTGCATAAAATGGAATGTTTTTGTACAAATTAAATTTGCAGAAAAGTCCAGAAATTCAAAATGCCATTGAAAGTGCAAAATACCCCCTTAATATATTTTAGAAACATTTAGACATATTGAAGCATTCTTTCTCACAGAAGAGAATATTTGCAGTCTTTTACACCCCTACACAGAGTGGTTTTCTCTCAACTCAAAAAAACTATGCTCAAACCATGCTGTACTAATTTTTAAGACAAAAACTTCAGTATCTAGTTTCCTTATTGCAAAAATCAGTGCATGTCTACTCAGAGATTAGTCCCACTGATATCAATAGACCTTCTTCCCGTGAAAATTTCAGTTTCAAAATGTTAACGGAGTCTTTACCGTGATTAAAAATGTCGCTTAGCGAGCAGGATGAAGGCTCATGTCCTGAAAAAAATGTATCAACTGGAGACTATTATACTGGTGCTATAGCGTTGACCATAAGTTTCCTGTGGTTTTCAAGGTATTATTCAAGATTATAAATGTTGTTGCTGTTGTTTCCTGTCTCGTATCACTGGATTTCAGGGGAGTCTACTAGCAAAATCAATTCAACAGTTTAAAATATAAGACCATCAAAAATAATTTAAACAGACTGAAGGCCTATTTAATAACTTATCAAATTGAAACAGATTTAAAAAGGTTAAAACAGTATAAGTCCATGTATGTATGTATGTATGTGTGTGTGTGTGTGTGTGTGTGTGTGTATTTTCCAAGAAATCAATTAGGCTTCAAATAAAATAAAAAACCATGTTTTAACTTGGTGCTAGTCTGAAACCAGAGTCAATGCCAGTTGTCAATGCCAGAGTCAATGCTAGAACCTGAAGTCATCTAATGAAACCGGATGCTGGTACGTTTGGGGTAGATAAGCCAAAGGTTTTTTTTTTTTTTCCAGCAATACATACTGAAAACATGGAATTCTCTTACAAGATGTACCGACAGCCACCAATCTGGATGGCCCTAAAAGGGGATTAGACATATACATGTAGGGTAAGGCTGTTAAATGTTAATACCATGATGCTGCAGTGGGGTACAAGTTCACAATAAACTCTTTTTCTTCCAAAACCAATTTTGTTGTTACATTTTAGATAATCATATTTATTGCAAAAATTCTAGAGAATGTTTGACAAACTTTTGGTTTAAATCCAGTTCCTAATGTCAAATAGAAGAAACCAACTGAATCAATTATTATATGTTAAGCCAGTAGGTCTGTAAATCACATGGATTGAATGGGTGTCCTCTAGTTGGGGATAGCCATTTCATTTAGGCCTCCTCTAACTGGATAGTACATGCACATGCTTATCAATCAAAGACTGAGATCCCACATGGCAGAAGGTAGCATAAAACTTCTGCAGGTGCAACTATGCTATTTCTCTTCTCTCCACTGCCCCCTGGAACTCACCATGTTGCTTGCTAAAGACATCTTCTCTATAACCAATCAGTGGTTGGTGGTGGGATGAACTGGAGATGTGTCTGGTTATGGGACTAGCATTATCATACATTGAATTCTGCTGGGGTCCTCTAGACATTTCAGTGGATGAATTAATCATTCTACATCTGGTTATGGGGACATACCCAGACATTTCTGCAATATCCTCCCTCCACTCTCCTCCAGCCACTGAATGGCTATGGGGCCAGGCTGCAGCAGCTAAATGGTAAGTCCTGGGAGGAACTTTGGTCTTTGTGGAGGGAGGAAGAGAATACCATTATTATGACCGATATAGATATGTACAGGGTTACATTGGACTTAACCTTATATGTATGTTACTAACAGGATGTTGGCCAGTTTGCAATTCCCCTACTTGTTCCAGATATAATTATCATTTAACTGCAAAAATTATTCTCCCTTCATTGCATAAAGTTTTGCATGTTAATAAATTCTAATGCATGTCACACGCATGCTTCTCCAGCCTTAAGGAGTTCCATGTTTACAAACGATATATATGGAGAAGTGAATTTGAAAGCCAAGTATGTTGCAATTTTTTGTAGGTCTTAGAGTTGATCTGAAGGATAGGAATGAATCCCATGTTTAATGTTTACATGAGCTCAATCCTACTGACTTTTCAGTTTGACAGTTTATCAGAGATAATGACCACAATCCTACATAGATTTGGTAAAGCATAATGTTCCATCAAGCATAATCTCCACTCCTTTCTCCCCATGCATGAAACCAACCTGTTTGATACTAGAGCACATTCCCATCACCAAGTGGCCAGGGGAGAGAAGGAACTAGCAATATCTGACTGTGTTGCTGCACCCAAGGACCAACACAAGGAACTGAAATATATCATTAGCCTCCTAGATCTACAGCAGGAAACTGGAGGTCCATGACAATGATGCCTTTGTTTCTGGCTGCAGAGCCAGAGGCTGCCTAGATTACCCTCATCCTCCACCCTCCATAAATTGCCCATGGAGGTCTGTGATCTGACATCAAACAGCTCAGTTGTGCATGGGAGTGGAGGAGGGTTGCATATGAAGATACTGAATATCTCCAACAGGAATTCACATCTGCCTACACCACTAACAGAATTCTACTCACTGGTGGAGAACATTGATTTAACAATACAGTAATTAATCTGTGCCTCTGAATAGCCAATGGATGTTTTTTCCTCATGGTTTTAAAACACTGAATTCTTGTTTTCTGAGGACTGAAATACCCACTTTTGCTGTTCTTGTTCTATGTAATCTTTTGTGGGTTGTCATAACACTGCTTTAATTAGGCGTAATCCAAGCATCAAAGGATACCAGTTCAGGGAACCAGCCAAGTAAATTATCTTTTTATGCAAATTATGCTTAAAAAAAGATAAAGAACTCAATACAGATAAGTTATTTTGGAACTGATCACTGGTTATGAAATCATCACAGCTTTTTCAATGAAACACAAATAATTCATGTCACCTATCTCAGGTAATCATAGTTACAGATGTTGGACTTCAAATAGGTCATTCAGCAGAAAGACAATTGATCATCAGTTATATCAGCCCTATTCCCCTCAGCTTCCTAGTCAATGTATAGAACATGAGTAAGCAAAGGCCATTTCTGCACTACACTGTTACAACGCTATTATTCTACTTTCAACTATTCTACTTTCAACATCCTATGGAATCTTGGGGTTTGCAGTTTAGGGAGGAGCATTTAGCATTTTCAGTCAGAGAGCTCTTTGACCTCAATAAACTACAAACCCCAGAATTTCACACGATGTTGAAGTAGAACAATAGCACTATATTAGTGTAATGAGGAAATGGCCAAAGTTTGACCCACTTTTTTTTTTTTTTTTTTTTGGTGGCTTCCAGAGATTAAAAAAAATTTGTCCCCATACACCCTTTGGGCTGTGGGTGTATTTTTGCCACTTTCTTCCTACAGGGTATTTTAGGCCTGAAGAGGCCTTTTTAGGCCCAATTGAAGCCTTTTTGAAAACAGGAAGTGACTTCCTTGATGTTAAAAAAAAAGCCTTTCTTGGGCCTAAGGTGGCCCAGAGGGATATAAAAAATGGCAAATTTCTCCCCCAATTTGTGCTTGTTTTTGCTGGGTATGGTTCTCCAAAGTCTCCTAGCCAGCTACAATTGCCCGCTCTTGGTATATATCAAATTTTGTAGAAACATTTGCGTGTAACTTAAGATAGCCTCCCTCAAAATTAAGAGACAGAGTCCTTTTAAACACATTTAAACACCATTCTACTTTGAATTATCCACCTGAGGACCTATCATTTTGGACTACAGCTTCCAAAATCTCCAGACAACATAGCCACTGACCAAGGTGGCTGGGGAATTCTGGGGGCAGTAGTCAAAAAATAACATCACCAAGGTCTGATATCAGCATATAATTCAACACAGCTGGACAGAAGCAGGCTGGCGACGGATGCCAAGTGTATGCAACTGCATTTCTGCACACTCTACCCCTGTGTCCATTGCTTCTCATTTCTCTTCATGTGTTTTCTCTGCCAGTCTTCCAAGACACATTCAGCAGTGGCAGGTGGTGCCTTCTGTGTCAGCTGCATAATGAATCCAATCCAGGACTGGCCTTTAAAGGAGCTGTACAAGGGACTGAATCAATTTTGCAGATAGGATTCAGCACTTTGGAAAGCTCCTTTAAAATCTGGATGAGAAAACCCTGCAGATTCCCTGTCTCACTGACAGGAAAGCCACCAATTCCCACTGTCCTCAATGAATCCCCAGTGAAAAGTCTAGGTTTCTCATGGGTCTTTTTTTCCACTTTTTTTTGACTTTCAGTTAATAGATTCTGTACTTGTTGAGGGGTTCTGTTCCTCCACCCGATATTGAAAGAAAAAAAGAAGCTTCATTAAAATCCATATGCATTTTTCTGTTTCTTTGAAAATACACATTTTCTACACACTTTCCAAAAATATACACATTTAATTGGTTATTTACATGTTTTGCGACAGTATAAAAATCAAGAAGACCTGCATTTTTTATTCACATGGACCCCTGTGGCGATCTAGATATTTGTCTCTGAGAAGTCCCACAAGCCCTACCAGTACAGGCATTAGTGAAAGAGTTATGGGGTTTGTGATCCTAAAATATCTTGTGATTCATCCTTGATGTACTGGTTTGAACAGGGCAAACTGAACCAATTTCAACCCAGCTCATGGGAAACTCATATTGTGCACCAGTATTTTCGCAGATGAGTGCAAAAGGCTATCACTTCCTGAAAGATGAAACTCATTCTACTTACAGTCAATGGTTGAGGATGATTAAACTGAAGCCAGGTGGTGTTAATCCCCCAATATTTTGACTTTGAGCCTATCTCATGGCCAAAATAGACATGATGGTGGTAAGGGCTAGGGTGGTCTAATTTAAAGGGTAAAAACAGACTCCAACCCCAGGCAGCTGGGCTAAACAGATACATAGGTGAAGTAGTACACATATAATAAGGCTCAGGTTTTTAATTTTAAGCCAGATGGAAAGATATTCCCTAACAAGCTTAATGCTCAGCTAGTGTGAATGAGAGAGTGAACCACTCCATTAATCTATTAAAGCAAATACAAGCAAGAGTCCTGTAGCACTGTAAAGACCAACCTATTTATTTAATCAAGAACATCTGACATAGATGGTTACGTCAGAAGCTTGACATAGGCCAGAATCCCGCTGGTGGCATAGCATAGGTATAATCTGCACTGTTGATGCAGGGTGACTACTTTATACAATGTGGAAGGGACATGTCCAGCTGATGACAATGAGAGAGGAGTTCTATATGCAGAACTATTGAAGAGGCACAATAATGTATCTAAAATGTACCTGAAAATGTACTGCACATGGAGTCTGTGCACTGTGCATTGTACAGTGAGGTGATAGCTCTGCTATGCAGCTATGTACATTCACTGTTTCCCACACATTGCACTATGCTGCTATTTAGATTTTTGGACTGCAGCTTTTTTTAATTGGTACCTTTTTTTTTTTAATTGCACCTCCCAGCATTTCTTTTCCTTGGGGTGGGAAATTGACTGCTTCAAAGAATGATGGACTCTCCTTCCCTGGAGACCTTTAAACAGGTTGGATGGCAATCTTTCAGGAATGCTTTTGAAGCACTGGATCTTCCTCTGTGAATGTACTTCAACATTAAAGTCTACATAGGAGGCACTTTTCTCTATCTCACCACCTTTACAGGCATGGCTGGTGGGAATGTCAGAAACAGGGCCTTTTCTGCATCTGCTCCCACACTTTAGAACTCCAGAGTAGGGAAGTTAGCATGGCTCCTCCTTTGCTTTCCTTTCAATGGCAGGTTAAGAGCTTTCTTTTCAAACAAGACTTTGGGAATGATCTTAACAAATAAGAGCGGGGAGGCTTTCATGATACTTTGCTGTTTTTAACCAGTTTTAAAGTAAGATTTAATTGATATTAATTCTGTTGTTATTTAACACTGTTTTAATTTTGGTTTTATTTGTTTATTTATTTATTTAGTAAATAAATCACTGTACATGGTACCTTAACAAATAAAAGAACAACAAAAACCAGTATGTTGCCCACAGGCTTACAATCTAATTTTACCGACATGTCTTTTACTATATGCTCTGCCTTTTTGTAAGCTGCCTTGAGTCTCAGTTTGGGAGAAGGCAGGGTATAAATAAAGGAATGGATGGATGGATGGATTGTGTAGTACTTGAATAGCATACCTCTACAAGCAGACATTTACCCTATGCTGAGACAACAGAGGGTCTCGTTCATTGTATCCAGAAGTTCAGGAATCTATCCAGCAGCAGGGCATTGTTTCCACCCTGGGTTTTGGTCTAAACTGGAAAGGAGCTATCTAAGGTGCTGAACTTATGTGGGGAACATAAGGTTGAACATCTTGGACAGCCCCTTGAAGTAGTACATAAAACCCAAAGTAGATTCACCATGCCACTGACATGGAAGCCATCAGCCGCCACTGCTATACAGTACATGTAGTTGGAAGTGGAAGCCTAGGCAGTGAGGTTAGAAGGATATTAAATGTAGAAAGTACTGACAGTGACAACTGCTTTATTAAGATTGGCTGTTCACCAAACTGTTGCTCATGAGACCCCTGAGACCTAAGGATCTTCAAATATATATAAACACACTTGCCTTTCTAATATGTACATGTGTGTAAGGCGAGCTGTTATACCATATTACATTATTTTTTCATGGAAAACATGGCATATGTGCATATGGTAAATCTATATTTACCCTGCTGAGAACACTCTTAAAAACCGTCTGCAACAACTGTGCCATCTGCATTTGGTTTTTCTGTGCCGAATGTCTCTAAGATTTATTAATTCAGCTAATTACAGTAATTAGACAGAAAGACTCCATTACTAACTAAAATAAAACAAAAAATTAACTTCATCAGCTGTATAATATAAACAAATAATTTAGTCATTCAGCAATTCAGGTTGTTTTACTGGCTTCTTAAAGACTCCAGAACTCTGCTTTGCTGTTTGATGTCAGAGGGACGATGAATGAGAGAGAGAGAGAAAGAGAGAGAGATTATTTGTGGTCAAGACTTTTCATTCTGTAAGACTAAGCACTTTCCATTTACACTTTGCTTAAGAATAGCTTTCTGCTTCAAAACAGTCTGGCACATATATTGGTGAAAGGAAAAAAAATAACAAAAATTCTGTGGGCACACTCTCTTGTTTGCATCTGAAAAGTCTAATAATAACAGGGAGTAAGCTCACTGAACATGAATGGGACTGTACCATTAAACTTTTCATTGAACACAGATTTTAAGCATATGTTAGATTTTAGGCTTCAGTCCTGTGAATATAGACTAGGAAGTAAATCCCATTGAAGTCATTGTAGATTCACAGTTAAGCAACAGACAAATCAGCTTTTAAGGCAGGTATGAGCAACTGCACTTGTGGCTGGATTGAAATTCCCAGCAGCCCTAAGCAGCATAAAGGGTGGTGAAGGATCGTGAGAGTTGCAATATCAGGAGAACCACAGTTGCCTGCCTTACCTTAAAAATATTTTGCTGCTGCATCTGTTAAATAAAAGAGATGCTGAAGGAATGATCTGCCCAATCTATAAAAGCATGTGCTTTTACAAAATATTCAACCATTGCTTATTATATCTAGGTGGTTCCCAGGAAACACGTAAGAAAGTATCCATTTTTTCCCGTATTATATCAGCCACTTTGAATTGCCCTAAAAACACCTTAAAATAGGTCTTTTAGAAAAGAAAACAAAAACAAAATGAAACCACCATGATTCTTTCCCTCTCAAAGAAATTTTATTTGTCCAAGAAATGCAGCTGAAGGAAAACAGCTATTTTCAAGGTCAAGTGTGCATGATGGTGTTCAATGTGCATGATGGTGAGCCACGTGGATCAATGGTTTATCTCTAGTTATGCTGTTTCAGTGTTACAAATAGACTTCAGTCTCTCTGCAGGAGAGGAAACAATCATTGGTGGTGCCATCAGGAATACAAAAAGAGAAGATGATCAACAGCATAATTTTGTCCTCTTGCTGTATCACCTACACAGTATACTTATCCCTTGGCAAAGACTCAGTTGGATCAGGCTTCTCCTAGAAGTAATAGTATAATGCTGGCACAAGACTAAGTATATAAGGCAGACCGTCCATCAGTTATTGTGAAGCAGCTGTCCCAGTCAGTAACATAAAAAGGCAGCCAATATTTAATAAATTTATGCTCATCCATTATCTTGGCATGTGACTCAAGGAAGCTTCAAAATGAATTATGGAGAACCTGAGGTGACCATATGTTAGGGTTCTTTTACCAAGATTTGATCAGGGTTGCCATCCTCTAAGGCTGAGGGGGAGTGATTTGCCCAAGATCACCAGTGAGTTTGCATGCCCAAGTGGGCATTTGAACCCTGGTCACCTGGAGATCAGACAGCCAGTGTGGTGTAATGGTTTGAGTGTTGACCACAACACTGGAGATCATGGTTTGATTCCCTACCCAGCCATAGAAACCCACTGGCTGACCTTGGGTGCACCACATACTCTCAGCCCCAGAAAACCCCTGAAGGTACACAATAACAACTCATGGATTCCTAGTACACTACTCAAAACACTATACCACACCAGTTCTTACCAAGGAGGCTTACAAAATATTATTGTTTATTGGTACTGTCAAGGAAATGAAGAGAAATGCTCGGAGGGTTTGCTATGCTTATCATAGAAGCAAAAAATAACTTCTCTGGCCATACTTACTAAGATTTGGGGAGGAAGGAGGCCATTTGCCACTTTACCTCAGGCAGCAAAATCCCTTGGGCTGGTTCTGCCAGCCCTGAAGTGACTGCTTTCCTTTAATCATAGGATTTTTACCCATGAGTAAGAATCAGACCTATAACTTACATATTCAAGCAACCCATTCACCATGTTTCTGTCTCTATAATGAGCAGGAAAGTGTTTTAATTGTGAGTTGCTTCTATATCTGTACTACTTTGGCATTTGGCACTTCAAGAAGGGAGTTGATAGTCAATAAAAAAAAATCAAGGCTTTAAAGTAAGTACTGATACATCTTTAATTGTATCCATAATAAAATAATCATTATCCATGCCTTGAGTGTGGATGAGGGGTCAACTTAGTGTGCATTACAGAGACCTAGGTAGATGAGCTGGGTGGAGTGGTTCTGTCTGAGAACTACCTACCTTTGTCTGTCTAGGGATTCATTACAACACTAACCCAGATTGCAGAGTTAGGGATGAGTTGCTTATCCATAAGGTTTCCATCTCCCACACGAGGAAACTCATCCAGCTTTTTGCCAGCTTTGAGATCTTGTCTTTGTACCTTTGTACAAGGTACAAGGCTTTGTACCTTGTATTGGATCAAAGAGAGAACATGGATGCTACTGGTGTTCTTCTCATCCCACTACCAATCAACCTGGCTAAGGTGGTATCAGAGAGGTTGCTTGGTAACCCCGGGCTGGTTGGTTGTGGGGGACTTCAACATGCATACTAAGGCTATCCTGACAGGGTCAGGATGAGACTTAGAATGATAGAATCATAGAGTTGAAGGAACTACAAGTACTGTCTATTCCAAACCCCTTGCCATGCAAGAATCTTAAATAAAACATTTCTGATAAGCTACTTCATGGCTACCATGACATCCACAGGTCTGGTTCAGTACATCATTGGTCCAACACATGTGGCAGGACATAGCCATGACTTGGTCTTTGCTGTTGGGTGGATTGAGAATTATCTGGTTTTTCAATGGCCCTGTGTCACGGACAGACCACTTCTTTGTGAAATTTGATTTAATGGGAGCAGACATTCTCTGTGGGGTTGGAGGACTAATTAATATGGTTTGCCTTCAGAGACTTATGAAATCTGAAGGATTTCTGAATGCTTTGGAGGATTTTGCAGCTGGCAGAGCTGGAGACTTTGTCAAGGCATTGATGATATTATGGAACAAAGAGATGGAAAGGGCCATCAATACAATCATTTCCAAGTAACCAGTCCACTGATATGGAGCCCTTAATCACATCTGTATCCAGAAGATTTATGGAAAATGGAGACGGTTGGATGATGGGTAGAGTTCAGGTGCTGTAGGTCAAGGAGCAAGTATCAAAGATCAGTAAAAACTCCTTGTTGGGCTTATTATACAACCATGGGAATTATAATGCAATGTCATATGGTGTCATACAATGCCTCCACTATTGCATCCTCAGCATGCTTCCCAACACAGTTATTCCAAGTGGTGAAGAACCTGTTGGAATCAGTCTTAGATAGACCAACAGTGCAACCCTCAGTTGCCTGCTGTGACAACTTTGTCAGGCACTTCAATGTGAAAATATCTCATATTCACTCACAGTGTGATACCCTGGTTATTATAGAGTATGAAGAAGCATCCAGTGCTCCACGTGGTCAGCAATTTCAGTTGCTGACTGATGATGTGAACAAGACATTTGAGTTAGTCTGTCCTGCCACAGATAAGCTTAAACCTTTTCTATCTTGTCTGATACAAGCTAGCACATGTGGATGGATTTGGTGGGTTCAGGGGCTGGTGAGTGACTCACTATGCGAGGGGAGGTGCTCGCTGCTGTGAAAGAGGCTGTGGGTTTCTTCTCCCAAAAGGGCTTTCTCTGGATCCAGAGGCATGTGAGAACTACTGATGTATTACTAAGGTCCCCTTTGGGGGCAAGGTGCTTGAGCATTTGGTGGTTAGGCAATCTAGAGGAAATGGATTATCTGGACTTAGATGAGTCTGATTTCAAGCTAGGGCACAGTGCTGGAATAACCTTTGTTGCTGTGACTGATGACCTACTCTGGGTGAAAGACTGTGCAGACGCTACCCTGAAGATCTCCCTGGATCTCTCAGTGGCTTTTGATGACATTGATCAGAGTATCTTAATGGATGAGCTACCTCAGATGGGAATGGGAGGCACTGTTTTATGGCAGTTTAGTTTTCCATCTGCCGGGTCCCTCCCAGAGAGTAGTGCTGGAAGATTCCTCTTCAGCCCCATGGCCATTAGACCGTGGGGTGCTGCCACATACTCTTCAGTATCTATGTGGAGTGCTGTGACAGTTCATAAGGAATTTTGGAATGGGTGATAACACTCAGCTCTGTATGGTGCCAACACTGAGCTCTGACACTTGGTTGGAGCTGTGAAGATGCTGGACCAGTAGGTAGATACTGGTAATGGATACTGTAATGGTCTGAGTGAGAGTCAGTAAACCAAACCTGACTACTGATAAGGCAGTGGCTCTGAGGACTGGTCATTCACAGGTCTAGGAAGTAAATAAACTTCCTGTCCTGGATGGGATTGCATGTCCCCTGCAGAAGATAGTTACATAGCTTGGGAGTACTCTTGGCACCAAAATTGACTTTGAAGTATGTACATGGTTCTTTAAAAAAAACAACTTTTTTTTAGTCTTTTAAAGCTGTTTTAACTTTAACTTATTGAATTACTTAATGTGTTTCTATCATGTTTAAATTATCTATAGATTTTAATCTAGAATTAGTTTATGTTGTTTTATCTGTTTGGTGCCCTGAGATCTCAGGATAAAAGGATGGGATTACAAATAATTTGATAAATAAATAAAAATAAATAATGAATATTTTTACACAGCAAAACAAGAAGCAAATGACTGTATTGAATGTCTGATGATGAGACCTACATGCGTAAAAACAGTCAAGCGTTTGATGTATGAGGATAGCAGCTCATATTTCCCAAAACTTTCGGCAAAACACTCAGTCTTCCAGACCATGCATTATTCATAGTTCTTGTTCATTCAGCGATATGGAAGGAAAGCATAAGTTGTTTGTGACTCCAATTAATAAGCAGGTGGGAAATGGCTAAATTTATGTGAGTAAATTATTCACTGTGAACTATTTGAGCAGTGCAAGGAGGAGCAGTTCATGGAACACATGTGTTGGATGGAGCTCAAAGAAGATGAGCTCTCTTTGACATCCAAAGAGAATTTGTGATGCAGAATTTGTTGCTTGAGAGGAAAAGAATTAAGAAACCGTGCTCAAGATATCCAGGAAAAAGCACATGAAGAAAGATGATTTAATACTGTGGCCTATAATTATTTCATTGGCTTTAGGTATGGGTAGCAATGGCCCATTAATCACCTGGATTTTTACTTTGGTCTTTAAATGGATGTATTGGTCAAGATCCTATTAAACGTAGCATAAATTTATCTCAGTGTAGCTGTGCTGAGTCACTAGCTATTGCCATTGCACAATCAATGGTTCAGTGAACAGTACGGCCATACTTTTTCCTGTTGTGCAACAGTTGACCAAACTCCCCAGCCACCACTAAGGACCACATACATAGAACTTTCTAGACAACATGCCAAATCGTGTGCAATAGTTTACATTACACTTTCTTTGCCTCAGTTTTTTCCCAGAAGGATACAAGGACTCAACCTGGCAGTTAGGGAGCAGGGGAGGAAGCAGGGGAAATGTGGCACATAATAGGTAGAGAGGTGGTACAGGAATACCTGGCCACACTGGATGAATTCAAGTCTCCAGGGCCAGATGAATTGCATCCTAGGATATTAAAAGAACTGGCAGAGGTCATTTCGGAACTGCTTGCTATAATCCTTGGGAAATCTTGGAGGACAGGAGAAGTTCCAGCAGACTGGAAGAGGGCAAATGTTGTCCCCATCTTCAAGAAGGGAAAAAAAGAGGACCCAAATAATTATTGCCCAGTCAGCCTGACATCAGTACCCGGAAAGATCGTGGAACAAATTATTAAGCAGTCAGTTTCTAATCACTTAGAAAGCAAGGTAGTAATCACGAGAAGTCAACATGGATTTCTCAAAAATAAGTCATGCCAGACTAATCTTATCTCCTTTTATGATAGAGTTACTAGCTTGATAGATGAAGGAAATGCTGTGGATGTAGCATATCTCGATTTCAGTAAGGCCTTTGACAAAGTTCCCCATGACATTCTTACAAAGAAGCTAGTAAAATGTGGGGTGGACAGGGCTACTGTCAGGTGGATCTGTAACTGGTTGACTGACCGTTCCCAAAGGGTGCTCACCAATGGCTGCTTTTCATCCTGGAGAGAAGTGACTACTGGGGTGTCACAGGGTTCTGTCCTGGGCCCAGTGCTGTTCAATATCTTCATCAACGACTTGGATGAAGGAATAGAGGGCATGCTCATCAAATTTGCAGATGACACCAAATTGGGAGGGGTTGCTAATACACCAGAGGACAGGATCAAAATTCAAAATGACCTAGACAGATTGGAAAGCTGGGCCAAGGCTAACAAAATGAAATTCAACAGAGAGAAGTGTAAGGTCCTACACTTAGGTAGAAAAAATGGAATGCAGAAATATAGGATGGGGGACACGTGGCTGGATAGCAGTACGTGTGAAAGGGTTCTAGGAGTCTTAAGAGACCACAAGCTGAACATGAGTCAGCAGTGTGATGCGGCAGCCAAGAAAACCAATGCAATTCTCGGTTGCATCAATAGGAGTATGGTGTCTAGATCGAGGGAGGTACTGGTACCATCCTACTCTGCTTTGGTTAGACCTCATCTTGAGTACTGTATCCAGTTCTGGGCACCCCAATTCAAGAAGGTGAATTGTCAAGCTGGAGCAGGTCCAGAGGAGGGCAACCAAAATGGTGAAGGGCCTGGAAGCCAAGCCCTATGAGGATAGACTTAGAGAGCTGGGTATGTTTAGTCTGCAGAAGAGAAGGTTAAGAGGGGACATGATAGCCATGTTTAAATATTTGAAGGAATGCCACGTAGAGGAGGGAGAGGGCTTGTTTTCTGCCGCTCCAGAGACCAGGACAAGGAGCAATGGATTCAAGCTGCAGGAAAGGAGATTCCACCTGAACCTCAGGAAGAACTTCCTGACAGTCAGGGCTGTCCGGCAGTGGAATATGCTGCCTTGGAGTGTGGTGGAGTCTCCTTCTTTGGAGGTTTTTAAGCAGAGGCTGGATGGCCATCTGTCGGGAGTGTTTTGAGGGTGTTCCTGCATGGCAGGGGGTTGGACTGGATGGCCCGTGTGGTCTCTTCTAACTCTACATTTCTATGATTCTATGATTCTATGATTCTACATCAGCATCACAGGGTTTGCACAATTCTAAACAGGATTCCATCCTTGTACATTCTCTGGGAAAGTGCAACCATTTGCATTCTGGTATTTATGCCAGCATAAAGCCACAAGATGATTCTGGCCAATCTAACTGTCTGGGCATGTAGAATAGCTGAATGTCCACTAGGCTGGTACTGCATAAAGAGCAAACAAGCAAAGACATCACCATTGTCATATTGCAATTTGAAGGGAGAGAAGAACAAATCTGCGTTATCAGCTCTTTGACAGCCCTTTGGATATTTAAAGAGTGAAATCATGTCACTCCTCAATCTACTCTTCAACAGCCTGTACATGCCCAGCTTCAGTTATGAATAAATCAAAAAGTACCACTCCTAGGAGAGATCCTCGTGGAAACATTTGGTTAAGATCCAGTGGTATACTTTGATATCCATGGCTAGCAGAATTGGGGCTTTCTTTTCTTCCTGTTGCAGTCCTCTATGATACCAAAAGATGTACCACTAGGTTTCCTAACCCTTTTGGAAGAGGTTTCTAAAGGTGAACAAGGGCAATGCAGGAGCGATAACCACTGGAACTACATCAATGGGTTCTGAACTAGGTTTCCTTCTATCATGAGAACCATCCATTTAGTTCCTATCTCTGCTTCCTTTTCTTTAATTATTTACTGATCCAGAGAGGACCTGTTCTCCTACCATGGGGATGAGAACAATGCAGCTGACCAGATGTGTTGAACTGCAACTCCCAGGATTCATCACTATTGGCTATGCCAGCTAGTGCTGTTGAGAGTTATAGCCATCACCATCTGGAAAGCTGCACAGTTCCTATCCTTGTCTTACCCCATGACTCCTCTAACTTTATTTTGGAACCTTTGATGAGCAATCACAGTGCAGTACGAGAGGATTAATGTTTTCCTCCCATATCATTTTTTTTTCAATGAAAGCCACCCTTCCTGAATTTTGCATTTATCCCATACAGCAAAACATACAAATAATTATATTGGATATAATAGTGTGTTCTTTCATCTAAGGAGCACACCAAGCCAAGAAATATTTACTGACTCACAGTATGTCCTAGATCTTCTGGTTTTCACCTTGCTGAGGTTACTAGAGAGCAAGTTGCATGATGACCAGAAGTCTGTGACCAGTTGCATTGGACATGTGAGCACACTGTGTAAAGTAACCACTTCCACAGCTGGCATCACATATTCTTGTGAAGTTCAAGTTGACTGAAAAAGGATTTAGTGAGTGTGATGTTGTGTTAACATTTCTTCTGACTCAAGGTGGGTCCCTAAATCCTTGCCTTGATGAGGTGCAAAATAATCAGATGACAGCAAAAGAATCGTCCCTTCCAATTAATTTTTGACTTGCTTTAGGCATAAACAGAGATGCTGCTGCATGGAGTGTACTCTTCTTCCAAATGAGTTGTATTTTAAATACTCAAAGCTACATTCATGTATGAGTCTCTATGGACTCATCAGCTAAGATCTACAAACTGGTCTCTACTCAGCTTGCTTTCCTGTAGGAAGACTGTGTTAGTGGTAAGAATGGTTTTTTCCCCCACTTGCCCCATGTTTGCTGAATAAGCCCCCAGAGAAGAGGCACCATTGTTCAGGTTTATCAAAACACAGGAAGTATTGCACAGTCAATTTGTTCCAAAAAGAGTCCGAAGAATGGGAACTATAACAGCTCCTTTTTAATTCTGTGTCTTGCTGTTTTGATTTGGATACAGCTTTGTGTTTTTCACTGGGGTTGGATTGGCTATTGATTTTCAATTCAATTAGCTTAATAGTTCTACAAGCCAATTTCAAAATGCTTCAAAGTTGTTAGGAGAGGAGGGATCGAAGAGAATCTATCTTAACAAACCAGCTTCTTAAAAAATAAAGCTAAGGCCTAAATCAGGAGTGGGGAGTGAGTGTTCTGTATGTATTGTTGGACAACAACTTCCAGTTCTCTTCATCATTGGTTGTGGTGGCATCCTGAAGGCCATAACATGTAAGTGGTGTTACAGAAAGGGAGCATTTTTCTTGGACATTAATGCACAACAGCCATATCCAACTGGGGGTGGAAGTGGAGGTCTGCATGTGAAGCATGTACCAATGTACATTGGGCAAGCTGTGTATGATCCTCAGTGGGATCCCATTGTGAAGTACACAGAGGTCCAGTTCACAACACGTCAATGTCAATGTGTTGCTCACTGCAGTTACATGAGTGATTGTCAGCCATGCACATTTACCAGTGATCTACATATATTACGCTACGATAGTATCCAATATAGGGATTGTGTAATGCCAACAGAACATAATTCAGAAGAGAACATAATTCCAATTTCTTTATGCTACACTGTGGCAACCTGGGATCTTAGAATTGGCATGACAACATCTGTAGGGCTACATGATTTCCCCTAGTGGCCTGAACCCTATTAGTTAGTAGCAACCAGAGCAGATTCAGCAAATCAATTGCTGAGTAATAAGTCAATGGGTGTGATTGTAGATCAGCTACTTAGTTGCATATCTACCTTAGTTACATAGCTAAGTAGTGCTTCCCAGTCCAACCCCCCCCCAATCCTAACTTACCAGGCAGCATCTGCTGTGAACAATAGAGGTCTGTTCTCCTATCAGTTGGGACACCGCAGACTGGTGTTGCCATCGCTTCCCATGAGTGATCTCTGGTGGGACATTCAGAATCAGAACGCTTGTCATAATTCTTCCACACACCAGAGATCACTTGCAGGAGGGGAGTGGAAACATCAGTCTGCTGAGTCCCAGATCAACAGGATAATAGACTCTGTTGCTTACAGCAGCTATTGTCCGGGAGGTCAGGACTGGAGGTCTTTTACGATTCCTATATATTCCTTACTCTATTGAATATTGAAAATCATTAATTTGAAACAGTCACAAATGCATTAACTCTAGGTTAGATACTTATAACCTCAAGTGTGAATTCCAGCCAATATATATTTGAATCCCATTTGATTGAATTGGCCTCTTCTAGATGGAACTGGATAAAGTTCCCAGGCTGCAGTCCCTAACCCTTTAGGACTGGAGAACCAGAGGCACGGAGCAACTAAAAGAAGATCCTTCTTTCTATAGTGTCTTGCTGTCCAATATATTGCTACACCTCAGTATCTGATGTTTCACATAGCTAGAGCAACCAGCATGACAGAGGTTTAATGGACCCTGAGGTGACATAGTAGAGATGTGTAGAGCTGTTCAAACAACATTCAGTATTGATGTTGTCAGAGCCAGAACTAGGTGCACTTACCACTTTTTTACTACAAACTGTGGTGATTCAAAGACTCTGAAATTGTCATCCCCGAAAATAACTTTTCCAAGTTCTGCTTAAAGTATTATTGTTGTCTGATTGACCACAGGGGGGTTTCTGTGATTCCCATCCCAATCTGAAAAGAACTTGTGAAGGCTGCAGAACTAGGTGAACTGGTCTCACCTCCACCACTGTGTGCCACATCCCTCGCAGAAAAGCTTCATCACTGTCATACAGAGGCATGAGAAAAGACTGTCCACATGTGCAATAGCACTACATGTGCCACTCTAGTTCCACGACGTTAAACTGAATGTGGGTCTTGTGCTTTTAACAAGATTCCCACCAATGAGATATTCCTTTATGAGATATTAATTTAAAATGTTAATAGAAAATGACAGTATATAACAGGATGGGATGGGTGGGAAAATGTTTTTAACAACTATGCGACATGCAGCCAAATTGTTAAACTTTGTAGATTGGAACTGACATCATGAATACCTACTAGAGGCTTGTGGGAACCCATTTGGGTCACATAGACTTGGACTAAGTTTTCTCAGTTAATAGTACAAGTGAACTAAAGCCTTACTTAGAAATAGTTCTCAGACATAGCCATACAGGGAGAGAATCACAGGAATCTGAAATAGAGCTTCAAAGGACTTACAAAGCTCAACTGGCAATGGGGAAAGGAAGCAGCCTTGGTTATCATTGTGTTCTTGGAGTCTAAGTGCAATGTGAGGAATGATAATGCATTTAAAATTAACGCCAGATATATGCAAGGAAATGACATATATCTTTCAATGAGAGCTATAGATGTCAGTTTCTCCAAGGCCTAGCCACTTGTCCTAGACACCACACATAACTCAATCATGCTTTACACTATATCTTTGACAATTGTCTCTCAAGCATGGACGAAATTTAACAAGGTAACAGGCAATTTGTAACAGTTTTGTAGACGATGTTGCTCCAAGGCAGGCATAAAGCTAAAACAAACAATGGAACCCATTCAGTCAGTGAATTCAAAGTAAAATAATAATAATGATGATGATGATGATGATGATGATGATGATGATGATGATAAATGGCAAGCGGTCCAGCTTGTTTAAATCCAACAGAGCAGCTCACATATTGGGTTTCATAAATACTCACTCAGAAAGAATTGAGAATACTGAATTTTCAGATTCCTTTTTGATGTGGTTCAGTCACCTTCAGGAGGTGATTTTAGAAAATCAGCTTCATATCATTACTTCAGATGAAGAAAACTGGTATTGAGCAATTTAGGTTAAGAATGAGTTTTGATTAGGTTCTCCTCATACAAAAAGTGCCCGCATTTGACAAATACAAGACTCATGAAATGTTGTTAAAATTTAACCTGAGCCAGCATGGCATAGTGGTTGGAATGTTAGAGTGGGACTCTGGGAGGCCAGGGATCAAATCCCCACTCAGGCATGGAAGTACACTGGGTGACACTGGGCACATCACACTCTTTCAGCCTGCAATGGCAAACACTTTCTGAACAAATCTTGCCAAGAAACCCCTGCTATAGACCTACATTAGGATTGCTGAAAGTTGGAAATTACTTGAAGGCATGCAACAACAACCTGATACAGGTTTGTTATTTGTTAGAAGGAATCCGTTATCTTCAAACGGGGCAGAGACCCATTCATGCTGCAGAATTATAGCACTGTTGTTCCACTGTATAGCACTGTTGTTCCATTGTTAGATCTTTTGGAAATCTGGAGTTTGTAGTTAGGTGAGTTCTAAATGTCCCTCCCTAAACTGCAAATCCAAAGGCTGGAACCAGGGCAATTAAAGTGAAATAACCTACTATATAAAATTCAAAGTTTGTCTGTTTGTGAGTTTGTCTGTTTGTCTGTGTCAGGCAGGCAAAGACCTCATATGATTGGCTGTGTGAGGCGAGAAGACTTCATATGATTGGCTGGCTGTTAAAATTCTATGGAATCTCAGCCAGATAGCTCTGAATAGACTGATTGCTATGGAGATGAGATCTAGCGGCCAGGAGAAGGCCAGTGTATTCCCACAGAAACCAAACATCTGGATGTTAATAACCCTGAATACAGATTGGATTGGGGAATATGGAGAAAAGTTACATGTAATGGACAAGGCAGCTTGAGGAATTAGAGACACAGGATATCAAATCTGTGTATTTCAACTGCATCTAACTCCTAAGCTAAGGTAAGGTAATTCCTAAAGTATTTCTAACAAGTGTTACCTATGAGAAAACAAAATCCCAGGCAATGCTGGGTAAATACGCGAGTAGTGCTATAAATCTGAAATCTGAATGTAATCGAGATTTACTCATACTTGAATGAGAGCCATTGAAATCAGTGTGAGTTATGACGAACCTCACCTGAAAGTTGCAGTCTAACCTTACGGAGTGCAGGGCAGGCTGAGTGTGTAACATGCAGCTCTGCTCCAACATAGGGGAATAACCAGGGTCCTGCCACCGGTGCCTCTCTACACTACTCATCAACCATTTCATTTTGCCTGAGAGTGGAGTTGGCTCTGAAGGGCACATATATATTTTCCCGAGATAGATTCATGAGTTCCCACAGCTCACATGATATCCAATAGTACATGGGAAAGATTCACAAGTCATTGAGTGACTTCTATCGCTTCTTCTTTATAATTTTCAAAACTGCTTCCTCTCCTTCCACTATAATGACTGCTGCTGGCCTTAGATTTTCGAATGGGTCTCCTGGGCATTGTAACTGTCAGCTTATATGGCTGTGGCATCATTTTGCTTTTATGCCCTGTGCTTCTCCATTTAAAACAACCTCAAATCTTATCGGCCTTTAAAAATGTGAAATGACCTGTGATGGTGTCCTTATCCAACAATTGTAACAATTATTTTTTTACTGATGAATTCTCCTCACTTAACAGCCACTGCATCTTCTTTCTGGCAAATGGGATAAGGTATGAAGTCTGTTTTCTATTTTAATGTGTGTGTTTTCAACAAGTTTCTTTTTAGGGCTGTAATCCAATGGAAGTCACTCTGCTTAATTAATCATATGGGCTGAAATTCACTTTCACAGTTGTGGATGTGCAACCTAGAGTTATGGATAGTAATTGGTAATTACTTATGGATAGTAATTGGTTCATATTGATTGTTCCTCCATATTTGCTATCACGGCACTATTGCCAAAATTGCAAAAGACCCCCAGTACAGCTTTACTGGGCAGCAGCCACTGAGAGCAACAGAGGTCTGTTTTCCTATTGACTGGGACACAGCATCCTGACATTTCTACCACTATTCCTGTCCGTGATCTCTGGCGCGAGAAGGAATTGTGACAGGGATCCTGCTTCTGATTGTAATGCTGGAGATCTCTGGAAGGAGATGAAAACATCAGTGTGCTGCACCCTGATTGACAGGAGAACAGATTTCCATTGTTCACAGTAGCTGCTACCCAGCAAAGCAGGTTTGTAGGGGGCAGGCCAGGAGATGCTACTTTAGTAACATATGCTTACTTAAGTATATTTAGTCAACCAAGTATACTTAATTAAGGGGTTGATTTAGGATCTCAAGCATCATTTTGACCAATGAATTGATCAATATATCAATTAAATGTATATACACAAATATTTACATGCAATTGTGTATGGGCAAAACAATATTTCTTTGTTTTTAGATAATTTGCAGTGTGTTATCTCAGAAGAGGCATCGCTTCAGTTTATAAAGAATGTTTCTTTCTTTATGTTGCTTGCCATCACCAGTTACAAAATTTTGTATTCATCATTGTCATCATCATCATCATCAAAAAAGAAAAAGAAAAAAACAGAGCCAAGATCCTGTATCAGGTTGACTGAGTGTAAAAATCTGTCAACATACTTACATGGTGGTCCTGGTACTAGAGAGGGCAGATGAATGTGGCCAACCTGTTAGTGCCATGAAAGATCTTCCCTGGTGCATCCCATTGGACAATCAGTGGTGGTTTGGGATGAGAGAGCAACCCTGTACCGGGGAACCATCCAGCAACCAATGCACTGCCAAGTTGTACAGGGAAGTACTGTTGTATATGGAGGTATCAGAGACCTCCTTATGCAGTCTCAGAAAGGGGGATATCATAATATCTCTAGATACACTAGAGTAGCACTCTAAGACCATTCTGATCCAGATATGCTTCCTGATTAATTGGAGATATCTTTTAAGTGAATTGATAACCTAAATGGAAGGGTTGGAATTCCATTATAAAGGAAATGACACCCCTCAGGCTGTCAGATGATTTCAGTCAGAAAGGGACTGAGACCTTTTTCATTCCTATGTTTAAAAAAAACAAAAAACAAAAACCTTCACCCGTTAGCCTCATTGGAAAAGAAAGTATTTGTACCAGTTCTAGCCTGCATCATTCAGGATCCCTCCCTGAAGGTACCAGATCCTTTCTGATCTCAGAAATTAGCTACCTGGTTGGTGCTTGGAAAAGAAGCTGCCAGGGAATACCATGTGCTGAAGACCATATTTCAGAAGAAAGCAATGGCAAACTACTTATAAGTACTTCTTGCCTAAGTAAATCTTATAAAATTCTCAGAATCACTGTAAGTTGACAAATGACCTGAAAGTGCATACATTGCATTACATTGGGGAAAGTAGGACATTTTGAATTCTTTGCCAGAGCGTGTCCCCATATGAGGGGATTGGACCAAAGGTTCACCTAGGTCCTTTCTGCAGGAGACTGTTGTCCCAGCATAGGGACGGGAGAGGAGCAGGACCATGGCAACACTTGCGCAAGGCATCATCATGATTCTGTCCTTCTCCTGTCACCAGCTGGTGCAATCACAGAATAAATCACTGATGAGTTTTTTCCATCAATGACCCCTGATTGCTTAACTGTCCCACATTTATCTGCCCCGAAGAAGGCCCAGAAGCTTGATGGAGGCGCTTCCTGCCCCAGCCCAGCATGGAAATGTACTCGGCCATGCTGCAAAAGGAATAGGTATGTCACTTGTGGTTCAGTGCAGAGGGGAGCATTCCTATCTCACTCCCTTCCCAGCAGTGGCACTGGGAGGCAACCGGAAGATGATGCAAGAAGGTAAGGTGTGGAAATGGCCATAGTTTGGCATCCTGCAGCTGCTTCCTATAGTGGTCAGCAGATGTTTCTAGGAAGGCCATATCATCACAACCACAGTCCTTGCCAGCTTTTGATTTGGAGCAGAGTTTATCAGTAAGTTTGGACAAGTCACTCTTTCTCTCTGCCTGATTCCATTTCATCTGGTCTTGAGGTTTAAGTGGGGAGGAAGAGAACCATATGTACCACCTTGAGGCCTTTGAAGGAATGGTGGGATATAAATGTAACAAACAAACAAAGAAACTTAATTCAGTTCTCATTCAACCAGCTTGGCATGGTGGCTAAATGAGGAAGCCCATTCAGTGAAAACATGGAGACAAAACTTTTCCTAGCACCTCCAAATCTTCATGATCTTTGTTCAATTGCTGTCCTCAAACCTAGGCTTCCTGAACATGTTGTTATGAGAATAATCTAGAGGAAACCCTACATATTTTACCCAATGCTACTGGGCAGAGTCATGAGGCAAAGACTATCCCAGGTCCTGAGATTCAGAGCCAGTTCCTGAGACCAAGGGACGGCTCCTTCTGAAGTCATAGGAGGCAGGCTTTGGTGATCTTACACAGATGATGTGACAACAGGCAGCACTGGGCTGATGCTGCTGAGCACGTTACCCTAAGCGTTGACAACAGTTGTACAAAGTGTGCCATTCAAATAAATAAGACCAAATTTAACAAATGCAGCAAATATGTATGCATGCATGCTCTTTTCAAGGCAAAGTTCTTGCTCTGAGATTTCTTCCTCTCACCCTAACAACTGGAAAAGAGAGTTGAGGCCCTGAGATTCAAGACCCGGCTTTGAAATCTGGGAAGCCTTCTCCTGGAAAAAAAGTAAGGATGTAAAATATGATGGGGTGGATAATTAGCATAAACACTCAAGGAGGATTCTCTCCAAGGAAGATAGATTTGTAAAATATTTTACAAGTATTAAAATATTACTAATTTACTGATCCTGGTATTCCAGAGTCTAAATATTCAGTGTATATCATATACGTGTTCAATGTAAATAGTTTCTATAGAAATTCAGTACATCTCATCCAAGTGAGAATGGCAGTAGCCTCTGGATTCTTCTCTTCTTCCCTGGAAAAGGAAGAGACAACCCTTCAAGCAGAAGATGCCTTCAGTGAAAAGACTGTCCCCAGTAAAGCAGGACTTCAAAAGACAGAAAACTTCTAGGGCTGGGAGTTCTGGAAATTGCCATCCAGAAAAATAACTTTTCTAAGCACTGAACAAGACATACAGCCATTCTAACTGTACTGCTAAAATCGTAAGGAGTTGCACAGGACTGTAAAGAAGATCTAAAGAGTAGACAGCAGTTGTATTTGCATTGCTAGGAACTGCAGGCTGACTTGGTGCTGTGTTTCAAGTGCCTCCAGAAACAAAGTAGGTCAATGAGGCCCACCAGATCAATGTTTTCTCTTAACACACTTGGTAAGTCGCATGCTATTACACCACTTCTACTGTACACTGTGTTCTTCTTAATTATAAATGTATGTTTCCCATCACCACACAGACTTCACATTGCTCAAAGGAAATCTTTCTTCAAAGGGTTTAAAATGTCAAAGAGAAAGCCCACCCCCTCCTGAGAGCAACTGTAGCTTGGGGGGATTCCTTCCTTAACTCATCTGTCATAGAAGCACCAGCCAGTTGAAGTGGCTACCCTCACACCACATCTAAATTGGCCCTCGGGCTTGATTTTTCCAGACAGAATAGCTGTGTGCTTTTTTAAAAGGGAGAATGTCTATATATCAGTTTAATCTGCCTGTCAGGAAAAAAAACGAGAACTTTAAACCCATTCAAGAACAATCTGTGACAAAACAATCAGGTGATGATTCTTTCACACATCATTGACAGAGAAAGATAAATAAATAAGCAGCAATTTTGACTTGGACTTCAGTGGAATGGATGGATGGAGGGAATTCCTTTGCAAGGTTAATATACAGTGAAAACAGGGTCTCATTTGCTGTAGCATCTTGTTTCTGAAAAGATTTTCCCCAGAAAGTTAGGATTGCTAAATTTCTGTTGACGATTAGCAAGAAAGTCAAGTTTTTAAAGAATGAAAATAAATGTCAGCAAGGCTGGAAACCACTTAGTGTCTTACACATGAGTAGACGCAACTAGATAATTTTGTCTGTTACAGAATGGCTATATAGCTATACTGTTGCAGAAATGGAGTTGTGCATGGGCTACCATTGCACAGAGTATGCATTGCATATGGATGGAAATGGATGCATAATTTGTTTCAGTATTTGGTTGCGTATTTGGTGTCTCAGTGCTGTTTTACAACGTGGCCTTGCAGCATAGGGGATGTGGAGCACAATCAATGCAGAACACTACGTTTGGAGATTTATGTTACACAACACCACATTTGAAGATTTATGTTACACAATAATGGGGTAGGATCTTGGAGAAAGTCTTTGGGAGCATGAGGATCTTCTGCTGTTCCCCCTCTGCTGCTGCTTTTTCTGGATAGATAGATATATGGTTTAACATACTGGGAGGTTAAAATCACCTTTAATACCCATTCAGGATGAAATATGAATACTGGAAAGATTTTCTTCTCTGATTTGATGGCATATACAACCATGGGACCATATCTGCTTAACAGGCAACTGCTTCTATGATTTCAGAACTCCCTCTATGCTTGAGACATTTCTCGCAGCATAATCCCCCTATTACACTGGAGTGAATAACTAGGAAGGAGGCGGGGACCAATTGTCATCCACATGTCCCTGGCATGCCACAGTGGCAGACCAAAGACCTAAAAATTAAAAAAAAAAAATTTTTTCATTCCATCCCCAGTGGCATAAAATTGTGGCAAAAAAAAAACCATTGGTTTTGCTCCTTCAATCCTTCCACATACCTTAAAAAACTGTCAGACCCTCTCCCACCCCCAAAAAATATATCAGCCAAAAATTGGCCAACATTGAAACAGAATATAAGTTATTTTTAAGGGACTCTGGGGCTTTGGACAGTTTCTGGGGCAGTATTTGGAGCTTCAAGGGCTGCATGTGGTCCAAAGGTCCACCCCTATGTCCACCCCTGTATTATGCCCAGTGTGCTGCATAACACTTTTCTAGATCAGCTGATCATATTGCATAAGAAGTCAATGGAACAGCTGACTGTTTTTTAATCACTGGGATGGACCAGTAGAGGCAAGGTCAGATATTGGGTGGACATGTGTGGCTTTCCATAGCTTTTTGACTTCCACTCCCATCAGTCCCAACAGCATAACCAATGATGAGGGGTTATGGCAGTTACAGTCCCAGATCATTGGGAGGGTGCCAGTTGCCCATCTCTCATTTTACAGGAAACTGCCTTATATTAGATCAAACTAAGCCACTAGTCTGGCCACGTATGCATCATAAAATAAAAGAGAGAGAGGACGGACACTTTGCCCACAAAAATTTGCACAATGCTTTTATCTGCAAATGTATATGTATAAACACAAGTGCAGAAGTACTATAATTTACTTAGAACTATTGTTCTTCTAATTGTCATGCTGCAACCAGGTATCCTGTATTTCTGCTTAAACTGTTGGTTTCAATGCCTGTGTTCCTTATCTTTAAACCAGACTGAGCCTGGGACTAGATGGGACCGTTTCTAAACAGAGATGTTCCTCTGGAGGTTCTACAAATTCAGCAGGTGTAGGGAAAGTATGGACCTCCAGATGTTGTTGGGTTGTTACAGCTGATAGAAGCTAAAGCTCAACAAAATCTGAAGGACCAAATATTCTGTGTCTCTAAAAAAAGATAAGACTGTTATAGTGCTATTATTCCACTGTCAACATCTTATGGAATCCTGGGCCAAAGGCTCCTCCCTAAACAACAAACCCCAGGATTCCATACGGTGTTGAAAGTGGAATAATAGCACTATAACAGTCTAGTGCGGAACAGGCCAACATTTTCTGTAAAGTAGGATACAAGGATACTCTAGGATCTACTGTACAGCTTAGTACTGTCCAGTTTGGCAAGGGGTTTTACTCTAGAGTCTCAGGAAGAAATCTTTGCCATTCCTTGCTACCTGAACTGAAGATGTCAAGGACGGAACCTGAGACCTTCTGTATGGAAAATATGGTGTTTACCTCCAGATTATTTAGCTGATACATTTCCAAGTGTGTTTTGCAAGAGCTTGTCTGGGCCTGGCCACTTGGCTGAATTGGGTTCTATTAAATTGCAACACAGTGTGGTAGGTATTATGAAAACCAATAAAATGAATATGGAAAAAATGTGGTGTGCATCCTTTTGAGGTGTGAAAGCTACTGGAAAGCCACACGGTTCATAAAAATACAATCTACACTCACGATCCAACTGCTAACCTTGCAAGGGCGATGGCTGAAATTCTCAAATGTATGTCTGGCATGTAGCAATATATCCACAGCTTTATCTCCCCAATCCATCTTTTAAGTAATGCAATTCCTCCAGCTGGTCCATTTCCATGTCACTGGAGAGTGGGAGAATCAACACAGATACATTCAGCTATGTCCCTAAAACTCAGTGCACTGCAGTGAGTACCTGCAGAGACTTCCAGGGGTCCTCAGAAAGTACCTGCAGATGACAGGCTTGCAGAAAACCTAGCTACAGGAAAATAGTTGCGCACATCTTTGCTGATCTCCCTCTGCACCAGCATCAAATAAATGGTCATTTGGGGGAGCTGCACTGAGTTTTGAAGAGTTGTGTGATTGCACTTTTGACAAAGAATTCTGACCAAAAGAAGCTTAATGTAATAGTGTAAGTTGGACTTAAACTCTCTTAGCTCATCAACAGCATGATGTTTTGCATGTTTTAAGAATGTGCTCAGCCAGCCAGGCCCAGCTAATGCTTGATGCAGCTGAGCATCACTGCCATCCAAGTCTTAGAACAAATGTTGAATTTGCATGTGATACTAAGAAAGGAAGGACAACATGTGAACAGAATCTGTCAGCGAGAAGCTGAAAGGAGCAGCCTAATTGGAATCTAGGTGTTGTCAATGTGTTATAGTGTTATAGTTTATCAAGATGGCATAATCTTTTCTCATGAAAGATTGTTAATGTGTTTCAAAAAATAAAAGTTTTTATAGCAGACAGATTCCAGAATGAAAATTTTTACAAATTCATAAAATGGACAGTAGAATGAAAAGAAGTAACAGTGTCAAAACAATTACATCTTGTTAGCAACTCAAACTTGATATATATCTTTATAATTGCTCCATTTTAACTGTTTCAAAATGGTGTTTTAGGACTGTTTTTTAGACTGCTTCTAGAAGGTTTTAAAGAGCATTTTAATGTGTTTTAAAAAATGTTTCTATCGTACTTTTTAATTGTTTTTATTTGTCCATCACCTTGGAAGCCCTTATGGGCTGGCAAGTGACATGGAAGTACCTTAAATAAATATGATACATATACTAAAGCAGAATCTTTTAGGAACGGGTCTTAGGCTGGTGAGATCAAAGTCCAAATCATTACTTAGTCAAGGAATTCACTGAATATCTTTATGCCAGTCAATGTCTATGGAATCTTACAGGAGTTTTTCTGAAGATAAAAATTGGGAGGACATGTTTGCTAGCTTATTGGAGAAAAAGTGGGGTTTAGAATGAAAATACGTACCTAAATGATCCTAACAAATGTTGCTCCAGTGATCTGAACAAAACAGAACTTCAGCACAAAAAGCAACAGATTGCTCTACACATAGAAAGTATTTGAAACTTGGAATCATCTGCCTAGTCCTTTATATTAGTCCCAAAGACAGCAGAGCCTTTGAATCAATTGGATTTTCTTATGAATTGACACACTATTCAACAATTGATTGTAGTGGGCCTACTGGGACCAACCAACTGAATTCCAGACAATGGTTATAACTTTTCAAGACAACACTACAAAGCACCTATACTGTAGATCTAGTTCTGTGGGGTTCAGGTCTTTTGTCTGAGTTATCTTGTACAGAGTCTGACAATATAACATGTCCAGGATTTGAGATGGGGCTCTTTCCAGCTACTCCTTGAGACACCAGGAATTGAACTGGAGAACTTGGGGTAGAAAACTGTGGTTATATGGCAATAGGATGGCCATTTATGCATCACTGAAAAAAAAAAAAAGGTGAAACCAATATGTATAAAACTGCTGATTTATCGCCATGATCTTACATATACCTCATGGAGTACCAGTGTAATTCTGTCCCCTTTCCACCTTCTTCTCACTTCTACATTTGCAACCAAATGGATTGCTCTTAGAATGTGCCCATGGTCAGCTAGTGGTTGGTAGGCATTTTTTTCCTGGCTGGAAAAAAAAAAAAGATTTCCTGACACTTAGGAAACCCGATCAGGAAGAATAACACAGTGACAAGAATTTTGTACAGTTTTTGCCCAGTATTCATACACCTCAAAATGTTTCAGAAAATTATTTTGCGCAGGCATACTCCTTGGTTCTTCATGTGAAAAATGTGGGCTCTTTTAATGCAACCTGCCCCACAGCCTTCAGATGGCCACATGGTATGTTTACGTATGTGTGCATACACGAGGTTTCTGTTTTTTCCTCTCTGTTTCTATAGGTGAATATTCAACTTATGTGAACATCCAACAGGACTGGACAGAATATGGAAAAGTATTTGAAAAGTGATCAAGAAAACAAGTTTTTCAAGTGTCAAGAACTCCTGATGGGAAGAACTCTACACTAATGAGAACCTCCACAATTTAGGACTTATTCTGTGCAAAATTTGCTCTATGCAGGACACAGTATTTTCCGTGTAGACAATAATATGTCATTGCAGAAATATTAACTCCTTCAAAACAACCACATGTGAATTTTGTGCAGAATAAGTCCCAAACTGCAAATATTCTCAACAGTTCAGGATTCTTCCCATTAAGATTTCTTGACATTCAAAAAAATGTGTTTTTCAACCTTTTTCCAAATACTTTCCAATATTCTTTCCATCTCTGTTGTCTATCCACATACTTGAATATTTGACTATATAAATTATCAAATTTATTGAAAGTCTGAGGAAGGGAAGAAGGGAAGGGAGGAATGGAGAGAGCAGGCAAAATTACAGTGACTACTTTATCCTGCAGAAAAGCCACCTGGGCACTTCTGGACACCTTCCACCCTTCTCCAGTCACTAATTGCCCATGAAGTGATCAAGTTGGTTGCACACATGAAGGAGGGGTTATAGCACAAGGAGGTACTGAATACTTCTTACTCAATGACCTCGAAAACACTTGCATTTATGCTTGCATATGTCACCAAAGGGACTCCAGCCAATATGCAAAATCAGAAATGTTTTTAAAAATCTCAGTTAAAAAGTTTCTCATTTTTCAAAGATGTCGGAATTTTAGGGCATTGCTGCACTAGTCTGTTATGGTGCTGTTATTCCACTTTCAACATCCTATGGAAACCTGGGGTTTGAGGATTTGAGCCGAGGCCCCTCCCTAAACTGCAAACCCCAGGATTCCATAGGATGTTGAAAGTGGAATAATAGCACGAAAACAGTCTAGTGTGAAAATGGCCTTAGTTTAACTTAGGCCCTTTTCGCACCTTACCTGGTGCCACTGGCGTTGCATGGGGATCATGCAAAAAGCCTCCTCCAGGAGGGAATCATGTCCCTGCGCTCCCCTCCTCACCAGCTCCATGCTGGACAGAAGGAAGTGTGATAGCTCCGCTCCTTCCTTCTGAAGCGCAGCTGGGTACTTTCCTAGGCTGAGCCAGGGGAGGAAGTGCGATGGCCAAGCTTCCTGACGTTTCACACACAAGGTAAGTGCAGGAGGGATGCAGGAGGAACACGCAATCGTGCATCATTTTTGGCAAAGAGCCAAAAATGATATACTGCGCAATTTCTGCGGGATTGCTACGGGAGTGATGCGCGATCGCAAGGATGTCATGCAGAACTGTCCTCACAATTCCGTGTCACTCCTGTGGGCATTTCACAGTCAAAGTCACATGTGGAAAGGGCCTTAGTTTCATAATCTCTTTTATTTTGATTATGTGAATTTATAAGCTTGTTTTTATATTGTATTACATTAGTTTTTATATCTGCATAGCTTGTTTTATAATTGTCTACCTGTTTCTTTTATTGTTTTATTCTGTGCTGTACCATGTACATTTCTGGTGCTACGATGATGGTGCCACCGCTGCTAATTATGATGTTAACTGGTATTCAGTATTGCAGTTATAGAACCTTAGGCCATTTCTGCAAGGGGTGAGGGAATCGCCCCCTGCCGGTACTTACTGGACTTCTTGGCTCCACACTTGGGTCCAGGCTGGTCCGGAGCAGTGCGTGGCTGCTGCTCCACACTGCTCCAGGGATGAAAATGGCAGCTTCCGGTTGGTTGAGGCTCTCCACCAACCACTGAAGCTTGCCACCCTAAAGGCCACCCCCGGCAGATCACAGGCTCACACTGGTGCGAGCCTGCAAATCTGCACTGGCGTGTGGGCATGGAGTGGCACACTCCGTGCTTTTGAAAGACCTGTTTCAAGCGGTCTTTCAAAAGCACGCTGGACGACCACTTCGGTTCATTCCGGAGCAGGCTGAGGTCCGGAACTACACTAAGTAGGTGTGACCCAGTCCGCTCCCAGGTGCAGACGTCTTCCCTGGAGGACGCTCTGCACCGTTTCTTTAAGCCCGTGTGGAAATGGCAATAGCCTACAGATACAGGTCCATAACTGGTCTGTATTCAGTAGGACTACATAATCTTACTGAAAATCTATATAAATGACTAGCCCACCTCAAGATCCAGCAAATGGACTGAACAAAGGAGGTCAATTCAGCTTCCAATGGAAACATAAGGAAGAGAATGTTTCCAGCCCCATCCTGCCAGCATGAGAGCCTGAGACTAAGGCCATGTCCGCCCTACACTGTTATAGTGCTATTATTCCACTTTCAACATTCTGTGGAATTCTGAGGTTTGTAATTTACTGAGGCTAAAGAGCTCTCTGGCTGAGAATTCTAAATGCCCCTCCCTAGACTGCACGCCCCATGATTCCATTGGAATCATGCGTTCAATTCCATTGGAATTGAAAGTGGAATAATAGCACTAATATAGTTTAGTGCAGAAACGGCCTATCAGAAGCCGGACCCTGATGACAAGTCCTTGTAGCAGTCTCATTCACTAACGGGAGAAGGAGAAAACATCTTTTTGCCCAGTCAGAAGCTGAATGGACATTCCTAACCCAATCTAGGTTCTGGCTCTTCATTAGGTGGGCTGTTATGCTAACACATTTAAGTAGCTAGTGTAGAATATCAGCTAATCAATCCTCATTGTTGTCGTCATCATCATTTTAGACAGAACTACAATACATCTCACTGTAGTGGGAGAGATTGCTATCAAATGGACTGTATGCATTCTGGATCTGTTTTTTAAGCAATAACTGCTCCTGGAATAGTTCGATCCCTCCTTAGTGATACTTATTTATTTATTTTTATATTGATATATCACATACATATATCACAATGCCTATATCACAAGATCTCAGGGCAGCATACAAATAAAGTCAATATAAGGAGATTTATGTTACCCTGTTTTCTGGGGGTCCCGGGAGGGACACCAAATTGCTATCAAAATTATACAAGTTGGGGAAATTAGTTCAGAGCACAAGTTGGCAAAACGAGAGGCAGGGTAACTTAGCTGGATCTTGCAACCCAGTGTCTATGGGGTCAGGCCAAGTCAAGAAGCAAACCGGCGTGAAAATAATGAATGATCTTTATTAAATACAGGTACACAATGTAAGCAACACAAACACAGAGATAACTAAGGAAAATAAAGGTGTGAGTAAGATAGCAGGATTTTCAGAGGGATAGTTGGTTCGGGTGATACGAAACCTGTCCTGAAGTCTGGAAGAAGAAGAAAATGGAGAGCGAGGCTGGGGTTCGATGTATCTCAGCACGTGGAGCTGAGGGGAAGCTTGCCAAGCACAGCAGCAGCAAGACAGTCTGGAACTCGGGAGCGATCCAAGGAAGCGCTCAAAATCAGGGGTTTTTATAAGGAGAATTGTGACCGCAGGCCAGGTCAGACTTTGGAAAAACAATAGATTTGGGGCTGGAGACAAAGCCTCCGAAAGGTCAGAATTTGAATGATTGAATTAGAGCCGAATTTATCAATAGAGTAGCCAGTATGCAAACGCGGAGTACTTGAGCATTGTATAGCTCGACCATCAAGCTGCCAGCGTGGGGCAGAGGATCTTTTGAGAGTTGCTTGCATACCTAATGGAGGTACTTGCCTTGAGGTCTCCTAAAGCTGCGAGGCGGCTATTCCTGGCCTACCTGTATTGTTTTGGAATATTACGGCGATTATCGGCCGAGCCTGTGTGCGTGCTTGTCTGGGGGCCTCGCAAGCACATGGAAGAGAATGGGTATGTGAAGCCGAATTATCGATATCAAAAAATATCTTTTTATATCCCCCAAAGCTCAGGCTAGCCAGGGCAGTAACATTTAAACAATTGAAAACAATAAAAATAATGGTATAGATTACAAATATGTGAAACATTAGTATGTTAAAACAGGTTTAAAGAAGTTAAAAGTAGTTCAAAATGTGCCTAACCGTTCTAAAAGGTATCACCTGTCATTAAAAAACTGGATTTGGAGTGACTCGTCTTTAAAGAGAGGATGCTTTCAACAGAAGATGCTCTCCTCCGAAATTATGGACATGTGGCTACCTTGTGCCACACAGAGCACAAACAAACAAATACCTCTCCAGCCCAAGAAGATTGATACCAGCTGTGTAACTGTCCAAAGCGAGCCATCATCTTAGAGGAGCTATTTATGAGCATATATAGACATGTTCCCTTTGTTATCTTTTCAACACCCAGTGAAGCCTGCCCTGTTCTCTAGTGTTTTAAGTGCTCTTTTTCGCTACTGCTTTTAATCATCTATCCTTTTTATCTGCTAGCTCTACAGCTTTTTCTTATCTTGCTGGTTGTTGTTTCAGAATATTTTCTCCTATTCTATTATTGTAAGCTGCCTTGAGGCTGTTCATGGTGAAAGGCAGAATATAAATTCTAGAAAGCAAGGGGAGGAGGAGGGAGAGAAGAAGAAAAGATGGATATATGGATATAGATACAATCTCACCTGAGTTGTTTTGTGAGTGATTGCTGCTGTTCAGTTCCTCTGGGGAAGTGCCTTGTAATAAAAGTCTCTGGAGAAGACAGACATATACAACGCAAACATCTCGTTCTCCTCCTCTGGCCTCTAAGCTGCAGTCCCACACATACTTAATCAAGAGTAAGCCCAAGGAACATAATAAACCTTCATGGGCAATGTGCTGTAAATCTGCAACCAGAAAGCACAACAACTAAGAATCAGTGTGCAGAATGGGGTTACAATGTTAGAGAAGATATAGAATCATCTCTCCCGCTCAGCTATGAATTTCAGTAAGTGACCCTGGGCCAATCACTCTCTTTTATTCTAATCTATCTCACAAGGCCATCTATAACAGTAAAGGAGAATGTCTGCAACTCTGGGGTAGTCATAGTACAACAGGATGTGATACTAGGTCCCGCAAAACCAGGCAGAGGGTTTTTAGCTGTCCTCCTAGTGGCAGTGTGCACTTGCACGTCAAAATTCCAAATAAGGAGCTTCTTTGAATCAAAAAAGGGGAGCTGTCATAACTTGTGGAGAAATTTTGATGAGTTCCTCAAAAGTTGACAAGAATATTCCAAATCAGAAGTAGAATGGTGGAGGGAGACTTTCGAAAAGCCAAGGGGAGCCTGCCATAAAGCACAGAGATTTTTAACAGCTAGGAAACAGAGGAGGGCTCTCTGAGCCACTCTATCCATTTCTGTACTACAGCCCCATCCTGGCATGGGGACACATTGAAGTTGGTCCGTGATGCATGCTATCGCACAATGCCATCACGATCCTGTTCCTTTCGTGTCCGCAGCCATCATGATCATGCAGTATACTCTTATTGGAAAAAATCCAGTAATAGGACCCTTTCATGTGACAATCATGTCAGCTGAAGCCATGCAGAAAGGGCAGAAGCACTATCAAACACTTCCTTCTTGAGTGCAGTGCCAGAAGAGGCTGGCTGCACTGCAGAAAGAAGTGCACCCATCTGCCAGCAGCTGGCCAGGTGTGGAGGAGAGCATTCAGGACATGCTTCCATCCCAGCAAAGGCCCTGGCAGGATGATGCTGGTAAGTCATGGGATCCAGGTACGCTGCAGAAAGGGCCTTTCTGATATCCTTGAGGGCAAGGGAGGGGTAAGAAAACAGAAGATGGCTAAGGCCCTGCTGCTAAAATTCCTGAGCTTAAAAGTAGGCGGGAATGTTGAATAGGACTTTCTGAAGTACAGCTGTAAGATTCCTGAAAGGGGGTGGGGAGATGGGAGTGAAAAACCTAGAGACCTCATGGACCTGTCTAGGGGTATAAACCTAGGCAGTTCCCTGGGTGCACTTCAGGTAGTTGTGAACATGGAGGGGGAAGGGAGACCACTTTTGCTTCCTTGAGTTCATTCAAAGATTAAGATATAAATGGAAAAAACATATCAATTTGGCCCAGCCTTTCCCCCAATCCTGACATCAGGTACCCACCCTGACTCCAGCACAGGCTGCTCAGCGATATACTCATCTATACCTGGCACATGATGTGAAAAAGGGGTGGGACAGCTGTTGTGAGTCCTGCCTCAGAAATAAATGAAGAGGTACAACAGTAACTAGCAACCCTGTGTGTGTGGATGTTATCTGTTGAATTATGACAGCCTTTGCATTTCATAGTGTTTCCTAAGGCAAGGAATACTCAGAGCTGGTTTTGCCAGTTCCTTCCTCTGGAATGTTGGCCATTTCCACACTAGCCTGTTCTACTGCTATTATTTCACTTTCAACATCCTATGGAATCCTGGGGTTTGCAGTTTAGGGAGGGGCTTCAAAGGCCCCTCCCTAAACTGCAAACCCCAAGATTCCATAGGATGTTGAAAATGGAATAATAGCACGATAACAGGCTAGTGCCAAAATGGCCATAGCCTACAGCACCTGGTTTATTGGTGGTCTCCCATCAAGAGCTAATCAGGGCTGGATTCTGCTTAGCTTCCAAGACCAGACACAGTCTGGTGCCTTTAGGATATTGAGGCTATGCCTGCCAGATAAAAATGTGTATTTGAATAGAAGCCACAATCTGATGGGACAGGTCAAATAGAGTCACTTTTTGCACAGTAGCGAGCAACCATACCTCTCAAATATGCTTATTTCAGTAAAGACCATGATGTCATGGAGTTATTTGCTGATGGAGCAGCTTCAGTCAGGAGGACTGAGAGAGGGGTGACTCACCTTCCCCTTCATGCAACCTGAAAACCTGCTGTAGGGAGTGAAACACTCCAAAGGATTTAGAGGGCTATATGGGCTGGTGAAGCTGGAGCAGGGAAAATCCCATTACACTTGTAGATGGCTGCTACAGAAATACTGGCCATTGTTTCCAGCCAAACTGAATTAAAGATGAAAATGGATGTTTTAGGGGGTGGGACGAAGGAAGGCATTCTAAGGCTCGTGATCCCAGGGACATAAAGTCTTAGATTAAGCTGCAAAAATGCTTCCAATTATGCCTCTGCTGAGTAGAGTCCTGCAAGGAGAGATAGATGCAAACTAAGAGAGGAATTTCATCTTAAACTCATTAATTTTCTATGAAGAAACCACATGGATAGACATTAAAAACAGACCTTTATCATTCAGCACAGGCTGTCTTTTCATTTGCTTTTTCCCTCTCCCCTTGAATAAAAGCAGAGAGCAAGCGTATTTTTGTGTTTACTCTGATTTTAATAATGTAGTAGAGCTGAAATTAAAAAGAAAAAAATCAATTGAAATCAATAGCAAAATGCAGAGCCAAGAGAAGCCTTAAGTTGCAGTAAAAAGCTCTGTGTGTATATGCATGTGATGTGCCATTTTTCACATAGACTTATGTATATTTTCTTGATGCAAGTAGGGCACACAGAAACACTTCAGTCAGTGGAAACATGCATGCAGAAATGCATATATTGGAAACATATATACAAAAGATCGTGAGCCAGCACAGTGTAGTGGCTTGGATATTGAACTATGACTTCTGAGAGGTGTGTGTGTGTGTCTTCAAATTGCCTGTTGACATGGTGACCCCATGAATTTCATAGGCAAGGAATATTCAGGGGTGGTTTTTCCAGTTCTTGCATCTGGAAGCACCTGGTATTCATGGATGGTCTCCCATCTAAATGCAAACCAGGACTGACCTTACTTAGCTTCCAAACTTAGATGGGATCTGGTGCCTCTAGGAGAGACCAAGGTTCAAATCCTCATTCAGCCATGGAAACACATTGGATGACCTTGGGCAACTCACTTTCTCTCAGGGTTTGAGGAAGTCAGTGGCAAACCTCCTCTGAACAAATCTTGCCAAGAAAACTCTGGGATAGGGTCACCATAAACTGATGTCAGCTTGAAGATACTGCAAATATGAAAGAAGCCTACATTACAGAAAAAATGCAAAGAGAAATATGCAGATAAATTCTTGTGTGCGAAGAAAAATTTAAAAAAACTGGTCACAATTCAGTATGGTTTAGAACAAAAATACAGTTAAAATTCTAACGAACAACCAATGAGAACCAGACTAATAGCCTTTCCCGTGCCCCTCCCTGTGCAGATGAGGGAATCTGTGGATTTGGAAACTGGATCCATCACTGCTCATGCTTTCGCTGAAGACAGAAACCACTTCCTGAGAAGGTAACAAAAGTTTATCTGCTTTAAAATAGGCAGACAGATACTCCTGCAGTTTAATTCCTTTCTTACAAAAAATCATTTTAATTATTAAATAATAAAAAGAAATAACAATGACAAATAGATGACATAGTAAAAATACACACAGCAACAACACACAAAACACTACAATACAAAAGAAAACAAACTACAAAACAACCTACACAGTAAACTAATAAAAAGAAGAACAATCAAACTAGACTACAGGAAAACATTAAACTACATATAACTTAAAAAGTGGTTTCTGCCCCTGCCACAAACAGTGAACAGTAATCTAACAGCAATAAGTAGTCATTTAACTGAATTTAAGGTATATACAAGTTGCCTATTAATTGTTTTCATAGTAAATCTAAACTTATCTCCTGTGGTTTAATTCTTAAATTCGTCACAGCATTTTATCCACAAGCACATTCCAGGATCATTTTTTCTTTTCTTTTTTTTAATGCTATTTTGTAATGACACACCAAAACATACATACATAAATTCGCCTTGAACTTTTTCCATATATTGACATTCCATACCGTGACATTACCATCTTGCCATTTGTATATAGAAGAGTTTAAACAAAGACTAATCTATATGTGTGTGTGTATGTGTGTGTGTGTGTAAACCTGTTTTGCACAGACTGGGCACATGTCAAAATGTTGGACCTTTAGTATGTTAAATGACTTACATCCAGGGAACCTCGTAGTCCAGATCTCATCTCAGATCTGATGAACCTGCCCTTCTGTCTGTCCCAGCTATGACAGAGGTACAACTGATGGGGACAAAAGAAAAAAAAAGCCTTCCCACAATTGTCAAAATTGTGCAATTGTTTGCCTATAAAGATAGTCTGGCACTCTCTTTGACTGTAAAATCTTATAGTTCAGGCAAATGCTTAATTGTTTATCAGCTGTTCTGTTTGCATGAATCTGCATGAATCTGTATTGACTAGAATCCTGCTGGTATCATACCACACACATCCTTACAGAAAAAGTTGGATAGTTGTGGCATCGTTCAAGTCAAGGTTGTGCAAATAGAGCTGAGCATGCAACACAATTGCTCATGGTGTTGCACACAGGATTGTTCATGGCATTGCATATTTGGTTGTGCATTGTCCATTTGGCTGTGCATTCATTTGTGAAATACTGCCATTCAACACAAAGATTGTGCAGCACAATAAATGTGTAATTCCAGATGTACGCTATGCAATCTTGATGTACAGTTGGCTGTCCACATCTGTGGGTTTCACTTTCATGGATTAGATTATTTGTGAGTTTCTCCGACCTCTTCCCCTCCCTCCACCACCTCAGGCATTTCTGTTCTGGAGCACCTGTCTTGCCAGTTCTGATCAGGCTGTGCAGCTGTTTTAAAACTTATCTCTGGTCCTCCTCTTCTTCCACCAGCAGTTGCCTGGGCATCTAAGGATGGCTCACAGCCTGATTTCTCAGCACCACAAACCATCTCCTGATGCCCCACCTACACCCATGGAAGGAGATGGGCAAGAGAGAGGAAATATAGGTACATAATGATGATCCTCCCACCACTTTCCCTCTCCTTTCCTGGACCTGGTCTGGACTCTGGGGGCCCATTCTCCCTGCCATGTCTTGGCCCCCTCCCCCACATTTTGATATTTGTGATTTGTCCACTTTTGCAGGGATCCTGCACCCTTAACCCTAGTGAATGTGGAGGGCTGACTGGATAGTCTTGCCCAGTGTTTTGCAATTTTGTAATTTTTCGTAACTTTATTGCATTTGTTATTGGTTAAACTAATATTAGCCACACTGAGTGGTTTGTAAACACCAGAAGGATGGAATATAGGTATTTAAACATTAAAATAAAATAATAAAATTGAACAGGGCTTCACTCACCTGAATATGTGAACTGGTACATGCCAGTTGTATATACATTTCAACTGACCCAGAAAGAGAATATGCCTTTCTTAACTGGCCTAGAGAGAAGATTAACTGGTTATGTTATATAGCAAAGATAGAGCTTCTCTTCCCCTTATCTAGAGATTTCTCATATTTTCAAATATCCCTTTTTTAAAAATCATCATCGTCATCACAATACAATCCCTATTTGCTACAAGATACTTTCCTTTCTCTGATTTCTGCAAGATCTTAGATACACATGTGCTATAACTAAAGTAATTGACTAGTTACAAGAGAAACACACCCTTCAGCAACTCTCACATGATTCAATTATCATGAGCTGGCTAAGGTATTTCCATACCATTCACGCTCCAGTGATGAGATGTGAGTTTGTTGCAGGCAAACATTGTTTGCTGCTAGCATTTTGCAGAAGTTGTAGGCAAAGTGTTTACATTTTGCTGTAAACTGCCCCCAAGTTGACTTTGACTTATGGCAACCCTATGAATAAGAGACTTCTAAGTCATCTTATCGTCAACCACCCTGCTCAGGCCTTGCAGACTCAAGGCCTTGCTTCCTTGAGTCTATCTATCTGTAATGCAGTCTTATTCTTTTCCTACTGCCTTCTACCTTGCCAACCATTACTGTCTTTTCTAGTGACTCATGTCTTCTCACGATATGACCAAAATACAACAGCCTCAATTTAGTCATCTTCTAGGGAGAATTCTGGCTTGATTTCCTCTAGGACCCATTTATTTCTCTTTTTAGCAGTTCACAGAATCCACATAACTCTTCTCAAGCATCACATTTCAAACGAGTTGATTTTTGTCCTGTCAGTTTTCTTCACTTTCAAAACCGTACATAGAAATTGGAAATATGAAGGTATAGACAATCCTGACTTTAGTTTTCAATGATATATCTTGACATTTCAGCATCTTGCCTAGTTCCATAGCTCTCCTTTCAAGTCCTGGTCTTCCTTTGATTTCTTGACTGTAGTTTCCATTTCAATTAATGACTGAGCCAAGTATGGAAAATCGTGAACTATTTCAACATCTCCATCATCTACTTTAAAGTTATAGAAATCATCTATGGTCATTATTTTTGTTTTCTTGATGTTCAACTGTAACCCTGGTAAAAGATATGCAAAAGGAGGTTCACCGTGCCTCCTTCCGCACAATGCTAACCATCATTAGCTGTGGTAACACTGCTGTTGTCTCTGAAAGGACCTCTGCCAGTGTCACCCTCATTCCTTACTGCTGCCCAGTGGCTGTTTGGCACATTTAGTCTGGCTCCTTAGCAAAAGCCTGTCTGACATGGGGGACCCTATCAGCAGCACTGCTGCTGTCGGCATAGCCTCTTGCCTTGCCGTGCAGGAAGTTTCACCACCACAGAAAGGTAGTGCTGTTGTTGGAGTGTTTACATTATACATGGATAATTGCACTGCTGCTGCTCTCTTCCTCTTCCCTATAACACTTAAACACTATCCTTCTAGAGCCCTCAAGCATTGCGCGTGCTGTCAGCCCCAGAGAGCATAAGCAGCAGTCAGGATGATGGAAAAGACAGTCAAACCACACTTGAGGCCCCACAAACTTCCTGTACATGATGTAGGGACAATAGTATGGATAACATGCAGATGTTGTTGTTGCTTATGATGACGAGGAACCTAATATTTATAAAACACCTTTGGGTAAGTGCTCAAAGGAATTTGTTTTCTAGGCATCCTCACACACGAAACAAACCAAGAAATTTTTTTTTACAAAAAATTAAAAATCTGTAACACAGGTCAGTATTATTCAGCCTAACCTGAGGGCCATTGTAGTGCTGGAGCTGAAACGTTGCATTTTCAATTTTTGCAATGTTTTTAGGTTTGGATTCCCACCTCAACTATGAAGATCACTGCTTGTCCTGCCAGTCTCTCTATATAGCTTACTTGCAAGCATTGTTGCAAGAGTAATGTGGCCCTGATAACAGCCTCAAAAACTTGCTGTGGATAGCTGAGAAATACTTTGGAACAATGCTTTTCAGGTACTATAAAAGGTGGAGGATCATAGTGTACCTGTTGGATCTTTGGCCTGATAGTGTCAAAGCACTTGTTGCGGTGATCTGGTGAGAATGTATGTCCCATAGTTTCTGAGAAAGAACCCATGTGGGATAGTGGTTTGAGTATTAGATTCAGCCTCTGGAAGACCAGGGTTCAAATCCCTATTTGGCCATAGGTGAATTTATTTATATTTATTTATTTATCAAATATATATTCTGCCATTCGTCTAAAAGGGATCCAACTTGGGCAAATCACATTCTCTCAGTCTCAGAGGAAGGCAGAGCTCCTTTGAATAAATCCTACCAAGAATCTCCCACCATTAGGTTGCTATAACTGGGACTCAACTTGAAGTCATACAACAGCACAACTTGCTGAGAAAGAAACCATATGCAGAAAACCAGGCATGCTTTGACACTAGCCCTACATTTATCAAGATTTAAAAACAATTTTCTAGAAAGATGAGGTGGTTGCATAGCATAGTAGCCAAGAATGTAAGATGAGAGTTCAGATCTCATTTATTAGACACCCACAGGCCTTCAGAAGATGCCACATGATGTCTTGTCACTCTATGACTTACAGTTGAATGTGTTGTTGACTCATGCTGCTTCCTTGTGCTTCTTTGTTAGTGTTGAGTAGTGACATACAAATCAAATATAACTTACCCTGCCTATATTTCATGAGGTCATTTGCTTTCATCTGTTCCATCATCTTTCTGGATTTTTTTTTCATACTAGCAAATTTGGGGTGAAAAATCACATGCAGAATTGCACACATTTTTCTAGAAGGCACACTAATATATTGCCATGTAAATGCACCTGTATAGACAAAAATATTCTTTTTCTCTCTACTCGTTCTTTTGCATCTCCTTTATTATCATCCATTGCTTTTAAAACTAACACAGTAGCCTCAATCTACCTGCCTGCAGCAGATTCATTGAATCATTGAGACCTATGGATGTGTTGATTCACCAGCCAACGGTTGATTTAACAGACTTGGCATCATGTGAATGCCGTGCCTTTGGAACTGGGAAAATCCAGTACCATCAAATTCTCTGGCAGATTTCAGTGACATTCCTACTCTTAAGTGTCCAAGCAAACGAATGGGCAGAGAATGTGTTTTATAGCACAAACCATACACTTGCAGCATTCAGAGGATTTTTTTTAAAGTAATTAGTTACTTTTGAGAAATGAAACGAGAAAGAACTAACTTTTTTATTTAAAAATCCATATATTTATTTACTTAGAGTATTTATACCCTGGCCATCAGCCAAAAAAACTCCCAAGAGCAGCTTACAAATCATTAATTTGACAATTCTCTGTCCTCAGGTTTATAATCTAAATAAGACATGACACATAAAGAAAAGGGAATGGCAGCAGGGGAGAGGATAAAGTTCAGCAGATGGTGGCTGCTTTTCTTTCCCTCAGAAGCCAGAGAAGTGACAGTTGGAATATGGAAGGAGGGGTTCTTCCCAACTGCTGTGACCAGCACATGATGGAGCTGTCGCTGGTTGTTCTTCTCTCCCTCAGAGTCCAGAGCAATCCATAAAGTAACTAACTACTTTTGTGTTTTGGAATGCCAAATGTAACTAATAAAAAATAACTTCCAAGCTCTGTGCTTGTGTGCATGACTGGAGGATATGTCATTGTATTAGATGCAATATTCCATCCATCTGAGAAGTAGGCTGAAGTCCTTGAAAACTTATGACAAATAAAATCTATTTGACTTTCAGGTGCCACAAGACTCACCGCCTTCGCTGCAACAAATGAGCACGGCTTCCTTTCCCCTCCACCCTGGATGTAGCCAGACTATTAGAAAGATCATCAGGATTTTTTACTTTTAACATTTCTCAACCAGGAGCCTGTTCCTGTAATTGCATGGGTATGGGCTCAAAGGCTGAAAAGATAAAAAGGAGTTCTGCTCTGGGTCACTGTGCACTTGTTAAGCTTGAGATTTCTGGAGATGATTAGATAAATGGCAGCTTCAATAATGCTGCCATGTCAAAAAAAGAAAAAAGCTGATGGCCATGCAGAACAAACCCTGGAGATAGATAAGATTAGATTGAAAAGGAGTGTCTACTCAAAGGAAAGGAGTGGTTTAATGTTTATTGTAATCAGAATAACCACCATGGCAATTACATGGTAAGGCCTCTGCTCTTTTTTCATTCCCTTCTCCCTCCCCGTTACGTGATTTACTCCTCCTTTGTGGAACAGATGGAGTAGAATTTACATAGGTGGCAAAAGGAACACTGGAAGATGAGATCCCCAAGTGCAGATTCACATTCCAGGGTTTCTTCTAATCATGAGCAGGCTCATGATCATCCTTTACATGGCTTTCCAATTGTAATATCGTAAATCAATCACAGATGCAACCATCCGTAATTTCCCTGATGGCAAAAGATGAAAGTGCGGTTGCTGTAATTGTCAGTATCTGCCAATACCAAGTTCACATGTTACGCTGGAACATGTGCCTGAGGATTCTCAGGTCTGCAGATCAAACCGCCTTGAATGAATTGCCTTAAAGAAATTTTACAGGGAGTGGAAGGGAGAGCAGACCGAGTCCACCACTGAGTGGTAGAGCGTATTTTATTATGATGGTGAATGCTGCTGGTGGTGGTGATGTCTGCAGAGGCTTGAATGGTTACTTTCTAAGATCACCAGTTAAATGGATCAAGGTGGTGGGAAAGATGGGACCTGCCTCAAACCAAAGAGATCTTCTGCCTGGCAGAGTGAGAAGGGTAATTCTGCATTAAATCCATTCCCTGGGAAACCATGAGTAATTTTAGCATTTTCCTCCTGATTGATTGATTGATTGATTGATTTTGTACAAAAAGCCACATTTCTGGAGAGAAGACAAAGGCATATGCTGTTTTCTGCACAGGAAATGCTACAATTGGGGATTGAATCTGTGCAAAATTCACCTGCATTTTTTATGCACAGAAAATAGCATTTTCACAGAATATTTGCACATAGAAATATTTTCTGCGCAGGGAATGCTGTTTCCTATGCGGAAAGTCCTGGGTTTTTTTGCATTAAAACACCAGGTGCAAATTTTGCACGGAACAAGTCCTGAACTGGGAAGATTCTTATCAGTCAAGGATTCTCCTCATCAGGGTTCCCTGAAACTTGAGGAACATGGCTTTTGACCATTTTTAAAAAATATTTTTTGAGTATTGTTTGCTTCCCTAGTTAGAGTAAACAATACTGGGCACTCTCCTACCTACATGCACTAGAAGGCAGAGACCACTCAAAATACTGAACAAAATCCTATTTCTTCTTTTAAATTATGATGCCCATAACAATATTCCACATGTGAGGTCTAATATATTTTGATGAGGTCTGACTTCCCTTGATCTGAACAGTGTCCTTGTGATGAGATATCATGTGCATATCTTTAGTTGTTTTGGCAACTAAAATTTATTTCTAGCAGTTAAAACAAGTCATTTTAAAAAACATTTTGTTGCTGAAGCAAAGGGCAAGATAGCATTCTATCTCCATTCCTTGTACAGAAACTGACTAGATTAGCAGTTGAACTTTATCTAGACACTGACCATGGGACAGTTTTTGTAGAAGTAATTATGATAGTCTCTTGCAGAATAAAAATGAGGAAGGGAGAGGGAGGAAAAGAGTAAATGGTTTTTATTTTTGTATGAGCTTTTGTGGATATAAACTCACCTCTTCAGATGCAGCACAGAGTGATATTAAGGCCTCAGGTATAAAGCATATTTGTACAGTTGTAAGAGAGGCACTTTCTGAAGCACTCTCCCACCCCGCCATGGGGATGGGAGAAGGATGGGACCACCACAATGCTTCTGTATGATGTCATCACAGTCTCACTCCTCTCCTGTCCCCAGGCGGCAGGATCGTGGGTTAAATCATTGACAGGTTTCCCTGTCAATGATGCATGATTGTGCCACTATTCTGCACTTACTTGTCCTGTGGAAGAGCAGGAAGTGCAATGGTGGTGCTTTCTGCCTCAGCGCAGGCTGAGAAAGTACCCAGCTACACTGCAGAAGGAAGTGGTGTGTCCATCATGCTCCCTTCCTCCGGGAGCTGGTCTCATGCAGAGGGGAGTATTGCCATTGCTCTCCTTTTCCACGGAGCCGCTGCCAGGATCGCCACCAGATACTGCCGCAAGAAGGTAAGCCGTGGAAAGGGCCGGGAGAATAGAATGTAGTGGGATCTGGAAAGATGGATCTTTTTGGATCCTATTACATTCTATCCCACTCCCACAGCTGTATAAATATGCTTTATACCTGAGGCTTTAATATCATTCTGTACTCTGTCTGAAGAAGTGGGTTTATATCTATGAAAGCTCATGCTAAAATAAAAACCATTTAGTCTTAAAGGTACTGCCACATTCCTTTTTTATTCCCCTTCTTCCTTTTTATGGCCATGGGATAGGTCAACCACACTTGAAGACCACTTCTGAAGGGGGTGGGTACAGAACAGGTTGAACATACATAGGCCTTTCTCCCAAAAGGAAAACAGCTAGCTATTGAGAGGAACAACCCCCCTGCTTCTGCTATATGAGCCAGTTTGGGTCGTTTGCCCAGTGAGAGGGCTGGCTTTGCTTTAGCAAGTGAACCAGCTTTGAACATGATGTTTGGGTCTCATGCAACCAAACTGCATCATGATCTGCTGCCTCATTCTGCTATTTCTATATGAAACCACTATTCCCTACAAGGGATTGGCTCTTTAAACTTCTAGATCCTTTTAGGATTATGTTATCTTCATGATGTTGCTGGATGGCAACTCCAATCATCTTCAGGAAGTGCTAGAAACAATTAATACAATTAAAACAATATCCTGACAAACCCCAGTTTGAACAATAGAAAAGTTTAATACTATGATTTTTGTTATTTAAATCCTGCCCTTTTCCCAGTTTGGGACACAGGATGGCTTACAATAGTTAAAACAAACATAGTTAAAATTTACTGCACTCAAAAATTAAAAAATAATTAAATTATAAAAGAGTTAAAATCAGTTAACATAAAATACACAAGTAAGCAAAACAAATCCCTTTTTCTTCTTGCTAGAGAAGGCAAACCCCGATGAGAGTATTTCAGGTGATCATCTGATCAGAGAAATCTTGGTAAACAAAATTAATTGTAGTTGATTAACTGGTTAATTAAATTAGGATAAACTGATGTGTTAGCAAAAACAGCAAGGCTACATCTCCTCCCCCCCACCATCTCAAATTTTCATGCCTTTTGCGTTTCAGAGCAAGTGGTAAGGGCTGAATCATTCCTTCCAAAAGGGGGAAGAGACAATTATGCAAAGCCTAGAAGGCCACATGAGTTTCAACTTGTAAAGTTTCCATTGGAGTCTACCTTCTGGGATAAGGGTGGAGATGGTGGGAGAAAGAATAGATGAGATCCTGATTTTCATACATCTAACCGCAGTCTCCCATAGTACACTTCTGGGATTACAGATGCTCAAACTCTGGGAGGCAGAGGGGATCCCAAACCTCCTGCAAGACATCACAGACTCTGCGCTGAGAAAATGCAAATGTTCCATTCAAGATAAATTAAATGAATAAATGAACGCAACACAGATGGGCTCAATTTGCATGCTTTGTCATAAACCCAATGCTTTTGATTTTTAGGGGGAGTGGGTGGTAGTTAAATTTGTTTTAAAAACAAAAATAGCCAGAAAGAAGGAAAGGCATGGATAGAAACTGGGTAACAGAATGTATAGATTCTGTATGCCATGAATGAAAGCCACAAGGCAAAGATCTGCTGAAGATGTTGGCAGTTTTTTGCCATTATCTGCAGATTTGCATGGAAGCATCAGATATGCACAAGTATTTCTTCTGTGCGATCACTTCTTAACATTTCTTTGTGCATATGCAGATAAACTCCCACATTAATTTTAAAGAAGCAAGTAGGGAGGAGTGTGACCAAACAGAATAGAATCCATGGACTATGGAACTCAGTGGCAGAGCATCCATTTTATATGAAGAAAATGCCAGTTTTAGTCCTTGGTATATATATCTTATGGTGACCCCATGAATTTCATAGGGTTTTCTCAGATGGTTCCTCTCAGAGGAAGGCCAGTTCCTTCCTCTGAAACATACCTTGCAGCACCTAGTATTCACTGGTGGTCTCTCACCCAAGTACTAATCTTGTATAATCCTGTTTAGCTTCCAATATCAGACCAGATCTGGTGCATTTAGGGTATTTAGGCCCTTGGTATCTTCAATAAAAAAAAAAAAGATCAGCTAGGAGGTGGTGGGACCCTAGGAACCCTGACTTAATTTGACAATTATCAAAGGAACTTTTTCCCCCAGAAAACTTCTAAGATTCTTTTTCCTAGAAAAAGAAGGCCACCTTGCATTATTTTCTCTGAATATCTTCTTCCACTGTTTTCTGGTGGGCATCATTCCTCAGTGATCTTACAAATGCCAAAATAAAATGACACCCCAGAAACTGCTGAAATATATCTTTTCTCTTGCAGAAATTCATTAAAATAATCCCATTATTTTCTCTACCTTCAAATACAGAAGATGCAGAATTTTCAGTCATTTTGAATTTTGAATGATAATTTGCACAGATGTAGTTTTACAATTCCTGTTCCTATAACTCCGATGCAAGAAGTCACTGGATTGAAGGGATAATTTACAAATGTCTGGGCGATGCAGCTATGGCACCAGAAATCTACGGGTAGCCATAGTTCCTTGTTGCATCTCAAGTTGAAAAGTGTCATTAACCGCAGTTGAAAAAAGTCTGGCTCTTAACTCACAGTTTGAATTTGGTTCAACATCCTAGATTTCTCCAGACTTGGTTACCATACTTAATAAGCACTGAAATGATAATCTGAATGATATCACTATCATCTGCTCACTCAGCTGTCTCACACACTCCTGTATTTACAAATGAATATGCATTCCCAATGAGTCTTCTCATTTAAGTTCTTGCACCCGAATGTGGGTGCATATAGGTCTGAAAAGCGATATGTAAGAAAAGAGAAAGACTTTTCTCCTAGTCATCTGATGCTCTTTCAGATGCAATAACTAGGTCAAGTACGACCTTTTACAAAGAATTTCAAAGCCACATGCTGTGAGAGCAAAAAGCACATAAGAAAAAGGGGAAGAAACAAAGCTGTTGAGCCCAATACAACCCACCTGCAGAGGGAAGATGAGAGATGTGAAATAATAAATAAGCCATCACACCAGCAAAAATTTCAAGCATCTAGCTGTGTGTATACTGAGTCCACGTTGAGTGAGGCCAGCAGGTACTCACATTCACAAAGCATAGGTCTATTGATAGTTATTATTCCCTACATTTCCAATGTTCAGGCTGTGAGTACCAATTCTGATGTAATCAAAAAGACATGATACCTGCAGAATAGGGAGGGATCAGCAGGCTTCCAGGAGAAAAATCAATATTTGGACTGAAAGGATAGACTAGTTATAAGATATTGAATGACTGTATTTGTGTGTGTGTGTGTGTGTGTGTGTGTGTGAGGCGGGGAATCATGGCGGGGGGAAGGAATGTAATAGCTGGAATTGTGACTAAGTAATGAACCAATATAGTGTAGTTGTTCAGGCACTGGACTACAACTCTAGAGAGCAGGAAGCCACTGGGTGATGATGGGCTAGTCACATTCTCTCAGCCTCAGAGGAAGGCCATGACAACCTTTCTAAACAAATCTGAGAAACAGCGGCCATTTCTGCACTAAATTGTTGTAGTGTTATTATTCCACTTTCAACATCCTATGTAATCCTGGGGTTTGCAGTTTAGGGAGAGGCATTCAGAATTCTCAGCCAGAGAGCTCTTGGGCCTCAGTAAACTACAAACCCCAGAATTCCATAGGATGTTGAAAGTGGAATAATAGCACTATAACAGTACAGGGCAGAAATGGCCAGTGTGCTGTAGCAGTTTGACGTTGGACTATGACTCCAGAGACCAGGGTTCAATTCCCCACATGGAAACTCACCAGATGATCTTAGGTATATCACATATTCTCAGCCACAGAAAACCCTGTGATAGGTTCACTTTATGCTCACCAGGAGTCAGAAATGACTTGAAGGCACACAACAACAAGAGGTGAGCATGAATATGAAACAGTAATGGATGAGCAAATCTAGGTAACTGTTTCATATCCACAATTGCTAGTTAGTCATAATTTTGAATTATTGCCACAATTGTAAGTCCCCCCTCAACTTACTTTACTGGCCATCAGCTGCATGGGAAGAAGGGGTTTCATTCTGCTAGTGATGTGAGCATAGCTGAATGACATTTCTGTCAGGTTGGTATGTGTGTGGGGGGTCAGACCAGGAGAAGTTACTTAAATATACTTGGCTAAGTTGCTGATTCAAGATTCTGAATGTTAACTTTTTAGGACTGTAGCTACCAGATCCTGCCCCGCCCCCCCACGTCGGCTCCGCATGGCCATATCTGTATTTCAGAACATAACTTTCCCAATTTCCACTGTGCAATGATAATTACAGCAGAGAAAACGTGCCCCAGGATAGAAAACTAGTAACCAAACACTAGGGGTGGGGGGCACAGAAAAGAAAGTGTAGGGAAGGTGCAACTCTCCAGATATTGCTGTGTTACTGGCTGTCCTGGGTTGTGATGTGAAGGGGATAGTCACCACCATTGCGTCTTGGGTGCTGGCCACTCTTGGACACACAATAAGTGTGCTGAAAATGACACAGGACAGTTAAGTATTGTGTTGAGTGTTTTGGATCCATCCTGTGGAACCATCTGGTTTCTGGTATGGTGAGAAAATTGGAATTTTGTACTATACACTGTAGTTCAGGGAATTTCCCCAAACAAGGGCCTTCTAGCAGGGGATTCTGAGCCTGTTTCCAAATTCCAGGGCCATTTCCGCACTACACTCTTGCAGCGCAATTATTCCACTTTCAACATCCTACGGAATTCCTGCAAACCGGCTGGCCCCTCTCTAAACTGCAAACCCCAAGATTCCATAGGATGTTGAAAGTGGTATAATTGTGCTATAAGAGTGTAGTGCAGAAATGGCCCAGGATCCCATAGAAAGTTGTCTTCACAGTTAAAATGGTATCCTGTAACTATGTATTGTAGAGGCATTCAATGTCAGTATAGAAAAAGCTGGAATTTAAACATTTTTTTTTGTTTGAACTCCATACTGACTTGGTAGAATCTTTGAGCAGGAACAAAGTGTCCTTCTTTTACCACTAAAAGGAAACCCACACAACTGAGCATTCATTCATAACAGCTTCTGTTGGTTGTACCCTTTCAGACTGCAGGTGTGAGATGGCAGTATTTGGATGCTTCCTCATCTTAAAAACAATTCTTAAAGTACATACCAAACCGGTATGTTACAGCAAATGTCCTAGATTAGCCATCTAATGGTGCTGCTTTTTATATGCTTGTAAACTTAAAAAAAAAAAAAAATTTACTCAAATGCATGATTCTCCATCTGAAGTTTGAAGTGTCCCAGCCCATTAACAGACACACCATGAGAGGCTGCTGATCCCATAGCTTGGATCTAAGCCACAACACTTTTGTTGCCATGTGGAACTTAGCACCTCATTGACCAAACTGTTTTTACCAGTGCATGGTTTTAACCCACTGTGTTCCTTAGCACAGTGGAAGAAAGTTTCCAAAATGCTGAAGCTATTCGTTTCATCTTTAAGTAGACAAAAGGTTTTTAAACATGCACACACATTTTATTTAAGAACACTGGTGGTGAACTGGTATTGATAAAACTAACTTTCAGGAATGCTTTTGTCTCAATTATTCTTAAAACAAAACATCTAAATGATGAGGCACTAGATTACTAAACTGTTCCAGAATTTCTGTTCACACAGCAGGGATGGTGATCCAGAATCTATGGTCAAATTCCAGGTTTTTTTTTTCCTTTTTAAAAGTTTTCCAAGCTTTTAGTGAGTTTTCAGAGGCTGAACAGCATGAGCATAGGGAACTCACAAAAGAAAATGGTGGAGTGGCTTGGTCCAACAGATTGAGAAACTACTAAGAATTTTGCCACTGGCATCAGCAGCATCAGCGATTTGTTTCTAGGTACCTGTACAGATTGTTGACCCGTTTGGACCAGTGTACCTGCTCTCTCAGCATAAGAAACCCCTCCTTGGTTGTAATAAGTCTGATTTTATCAACCATGGAATATTTGCTTTCTGCCTCCAGAAAGGATAAGAATAGATTTATAATAATTGCTTAATATTACTTTGCAAAATCAGTGCAAAAGACAGCTTAACTGAGCCCTTGGCATTTCAATGAGTGGTTATCTTCTGTAAGTGTTTAGTTTAATATCTTTTTAATTATCGACACTTTTCTGGACTATTAGAGTCAATGAACAGAGCTCAAAATTGGACTGAGGGAAAAGGAGGACTCATGTTCCTCATTTCAAAAAGGGGTATTGAAAAGGGACACATGTTCACATATTTTATTTTTTAAGTTTCTGAAATGTACACTTGGAAAGCATAGAATAAAACCCCAAATCAATATCTGAGGAATACCTTTTTGAAGTCCAACTACAATTCTATAGTAATGGACATGTTTTTGAGTCCTCCAGAAGACTTTATCATCCTAGGTGGGAGAAATGCAGGATATAAATTGAATTGAATAAATAAATATTAAACTTGAAAGGTCAAGCACTGTAAATTTGCTGCTGCATCTGACAGAAGAATTGCCCATCTGTGGACTTCTTCTGCTGTTCTTGGTTTTATATTACTATCACTTTTGTAACTACATGATAGGTTTGAAAGAGTTAAATGCTTGTTGCAAACACATGGCATGTGTCATCTGCCCTACACTCATCAAGGACCCAGAATTAATGGCAGCTGCCTAATGAGTGAACACACTAAAGGAACAAACCTAGGTTTGCCTTTCAGCAATGTATGAAATGGTTCAAGCAGCCTTTCCCCTATTTATTGCACTTTGTAGCTTAACCACTGCAAAGATATTTTGAGCTGTAGATGACTTTGAGGTCAAGATAACTTGACCTAGGCTGAGAAAATCTGCTTTTTAATCCCCAATTATGAATAAAGCTCATAGAATTACCCTGGGCCATTCCCTGCCTCTCCAGACTACATTAAATCACTGGCTAGTTAGAAGAATATGTTAAAAAGAAAGAGAAAGAGAAAGAGAAAGAGCACGAGCACATCATCCTGGAGGATGGCTTAGATTCAAACTGAAAATTAGCAGCTGAAACATTTTTGGCACATTGGGTTAAATGTGATCCTTTGATAAAGTCTGCAGGTTAGTTTGTTATAAAAGCCACAGAAGCAAAAGTTGAGTTTGTCAAGCCAAGTGCCCCTCAGGCAATTAGCCTGGGGAGGGAAGAATACAAAAATCTCTGGATTTTGAGAAAACATAGGCCATAACTTGAATTTACTATAACTTTATAGATATAGCATTCACGTGAGGTTGGGAATGTCTGATGGCCCATGCATTCACAGGCTGAAAAATTGTTCTTTAGATGGTCTTTTCAAGAATAATGTCCAAATGGGGCTTGTGGCTTAACCAATTCCAAATATTTTCTATTCCAGTGCGTCAGTGCAGAGAAGGAGGAAAGGAAGCTTATGGGTACAATGTTCATTTTCAGTCACATAAACCATAGTTTGCTTGAGCTGAGATTTGCCAGTTCAGGATCATCCCAGGCTTTGAAGTTTCCAGGCCAAAACCTCCATTTGTTAGAATGAACCACAGGGCCTTACAACTTGTCATTCAAACAAACACACACACATTCACAGAGAGGAAATAAATTGTTCATTTTAGAAATCAAGTGAGAAATCTTAGCTGCAAATGTTGTTTCCAGATCAAGGTGAATGGAAGGATTTTTCTTCTCATTCACTTAGAGAGACAGGATAAGGAACATTTAAACTAGCCTACTTGATCATAGCCAGAAGGTGGAAGCAGAACAGAGTAGAGGGTGAGCCCAGGCACCACAATGGCAAGGAAGAAGATAACTATAACTAAGTAGGTAAATACATTGATTCCTTGGACAATTTTTGAACACTGCAGCAACAGTTAAGCCTTGTAAAGTGCAACAAATTACTTGCCGATTTAGCTAAACTAGAGTTTTGCACATAGCCCTTTTCTCTTGCCTGAAGTACTCTTGTCTCCCACCTGGAGTGACCTATGAAAACTTAAGAATCAGGGCAGGTCTACCTGGGCAAGATCACTAGACCTGATCTGGGCCTTACATTGACCAGACATTGAAAAGTTACCTTTGGGGACGTCAGCTCCATGGAAGCACGGACCAGATCTAGAAGGAAAGAAAGAAAGAAAGAAAGAAAGAAAGAAAGAAAGAAAGAAAGAAAGAAAGAAAGAAAGAAAGAAAGAAAGCCAGCCAGCCAGCCAGCCAGCCAGCCAGCCAGCCAGCCAGCCAGCCAGCCAGCCAGCCAACAATCTCAGGATATTTTGAACATGGGAAGCTGACATACAACTTGTCAGACTACTCGTTCTGTTAACTTATCAGAGTTCCAACACAGAGAGTTTATTAGTTTTGTTACCTGAGACATTTTCAGTGGAGATCCCAAGGACTAAACTGGAGTCCTTTAGCATGCTAAATATATGGATGAAGTATGGACAGTTGCCTTTCCACCTTAAGGATGATGCCATACACACAAATTGGTGAAAATAAGAGCACAACTTTATTAACTTCAGGAATTTGCAATAGGATGTGTGGGCACAAATTTGAAATAGGAAACCCAATTAAGCTGGGCTCTCAACTAGCTGACTTCCTGGCTTGAAACCTAGGGTATAGATCCTGCAGTTCATCCTAGCATGATGCTTTGAGTGGATCAGAGGGTCCCAAGAGATTCTCTAACTGGTACTGTTTAGCACTCTTTTCTGAGAAGTCACATCACCTTTCAATGCAGTTGGCAATGACAGGGAAATGCATAAATTCTTCCACTTTGCAGTGCTACCAGAAAGGTTCAAAGAGAACCAATCAAAACCAAGTGCCTAGAAATTCTCAAGCAGTATAGAAGTGGGTGGGTTGGAGCAGAAAAGGCAAAGAAATGGCAAAATGCCTTCCCTACAGCTGCACCAGACTACAGAGTCCAGCATGGTCCTGCCTGGTGCCAGTAACAGAATACCCACCAGGATCACATTTGGCCAATGACTTGAGGAGGGCAAAACCACCCCCATCATATGGACAAGAAATTAGGATAGATACACTTTCACTTTCAAATTTCACTGTTTTGTTTTCCTCTTTTCCTTTTTTAAAAAAGGTCAAGACAAAGGCTTGTTAGGGATAAAGATGGACAAATCTGTCGGTTTTGCTTCCTCCTGTATTTAAATGTCTTTAACCTCAGATTCTTTTCACCCTGTTTATGAGGAAATGTGTGAATTTTGGCAAGTCCTGATTTTCTTGTTAAAAATGAACTGAATAAAATTCTCACCCCTCTTCACTTGCCAAATTCATTAGTACAGTCATCCCTCCACATTCGCTAGGGTTAGGGGCACAGAACCCTCATGAAAGTGGAACAACTGTGAATAACTCTAGGCCCTTCCAAACCATATTTAACACACAAAAAGTATGATACCATATTCAACCCACCATGGATTCCTTTGAGGCTTCAGGGTTCTTTCACGAGGCAGAAGTGGGTGGCTGGTGGGACTTACTGCCACTTCCACTGCTGCCACACACTATTTTTAATAGGGACTTACAAGCCTTGTTTGCAGTTTCACAGTCTCACAAGGCTTACAGTCCCCATTAAAAATGGCATAGGGAGGCAGCAGAGTTACAGCAAATAATCCGTGAATAATAAAATCTGCAAAAGTAAAACTTGCAAATGTGGAGGGCTGACTGTTCAACTATTCACAACATGGAGTGGACCATATTGTACCTGTCCACCAGCCAGCTGTTGACGTTGTTTGCTTACCTTTCAGTTTCCTCTGGCTGTGTTTATGAAAAAAAAATCTATATATTTTGGAAACTTCTTATTTGAAAACAAGTTGTTCTAACTGTCATCAAGCACAGGTTGGAGGATAAGGAATAGATTTTTGCTCTCCAGTGATTGACAAATGAATTTGTCACCTACAAATGAATGCTAATCCCATTCTCCATGAACAGCCTTTATATATATTAAGGAAGGTCAAAATGCCTTTCTTTACCTGCTATTATTAAACTTGCAAATTTTCTTAAACCTGAAAACTAATACTTGTTTTAAAAAAATCTTTCTATTCTCCACATTATTATTTGAAAACAGCAATTTTTTTCTCTCTTAAAGTCCCATATCATTCAGGATACTCAACATACTTAGAATTATAGAGTTGGAAGAGACCACAGGGGCCATCCAGTCCAAACCCCTGCTATGCAGGAACACCCATCAAAGCACTTCCAACAGATGGCCATCCAGCCTCTGCTTAAACACCTCCAAAGAAGGAGACCCCACCACACTCTGAGGCAACATATTCCACTGCTGGACAGCTCTGACCATCAGGAAGTTGTTCCTGAGGTTCAAGTGGAATCTCCTTTCCTGCAGCTTGAATCCATTGCTCCTTGTCCTAGTCTTCGGAGCAGCAGAAAACAAGCCTGCTCCCTTCTTGACATGACATCCCTTCAAATATTTAAAGATGGCTATCATGTCCCCTCTTAACCTTCTCTTCTGCAGACTAAACATACCCAGCTCCCTAAGACACTCCTCATAGGGCATGGCTTCCAGACCCTTCACTATTCACCTTCATCTTCACCATGTTCTTTTATTATTTTTTTTAAAAAAATTACAAGGTCACAGGATGGAAAATAGTAAGAACAGACATTTTTGAACTTTTTCAGTATTTTTTTAAAAAAATCATCCCATATCAAGAAATGTGACTTGGGCCCTCTCCGCACCTTATCGTCTTCCAGCGCTGAGGTGTGGGGATCACACAAGCAGCCTCTGGTGAGAGGCTCTCACATCTGAGGTCCTTTGGCTCCACACGAGCTCCCTGCTCGCATGAGAGCCCTGCCTCTTCCTTCAGCAGTGCAGCCTGGGACCTTCCCAGGCTGTGCTGGGGTAGGAAGTGTGACCGGTGCGGCTCCGAAGGCGCCGCACGCCAGGGAAGTGCACGCGGGGCCCAGTGGCAATGAGCAATCATGCACCATTTTCGGTTTCTGGATGAAAATGAAAAGGTGCACAATTGGCGCCTGCCCTGCCCTGGAGCGTTGCGCAATTGTGAGTGCGTCGTGTGGATCACTCCTCACAATCGTGCAATGCTCCAGGGGCCCTTTTGCATGGAAAATGCTGTGCAAAAAGGGCCTTAGTGCGTGTATGTTCATATTTTAAATGAGAGGTAAAAGTGGGGCAGTCTGCGCTGTTAATGCTTCGCTGTATGGGTTCAACCATTCTTATGTTTTTATCCTAAATGGGAGCAGTCCAGATGCTGTGATGTAGGAAAGTTTCTCAGCTGTCCAGGTTTAGCAGTGTTTTGTTTGGTCTCAGGCTATGAAGATAACTAGGCTGTCATTTCTAGAAAGACATAACACACATAACTACTGATCAATTTTAAAAGATGGCATTAGGTATAATTTTAAATATTTTAGCATTTAGATTGATGAGAAGCCTTGGCTCACAACACCAGTTAAGAGAAGCCATGGGTCCCACATTTTTGTGCCTTCACTGGGGTTAGATATTGGAGAAAAATTGCCTGCCTCAATAACTAATGATATCCAGTACCACTCCCTCTGTTTCCCTGCCAGTAGCCACAAAGCATCTACACAGAGCAAAGCAGAGCCAAGGCAGGTAACCAGAATGAGGACTCCTTCTGTCTAGTCCACACCTACAGATACAGGGTTGGGCCTAAGAGGGTCCAAACAGTTTATTTTTGGCCTTCTAGTCCTGAGCCTAAACACTGCCATTCTTATACCTACTACATCCACAGGCTATTTATGTAGATAATGTTGTTAGTGCTGTTGTTGTAAATGTGGATGTTAGTCTTTGATTCCTAAAGCTGGGAAAGAATTTTACCTTGGAACTTAATGGGAAATCATAGTCCAGTAGCTTTTCTCATAGCTATTCTTTATTTGCTGTACAGAGTGGACAAGTGTCCATAAGGAACTATTTTTACCTCTTCATCACACAGCTATCAAGTAATTTTGCAATATTTAGGGTTATTGTATTTATCTATTTAACTTATATCCCAGCTTTATCCCCACATTCTTCTTCATCATCTTTCTGTCACTTCTTCAAACTGAACCAGCATAAAGGCTAGGCTAAGCAGAGTTTGGAAATTTTACTGGAAAGCAATATCAACTCATGTTGGAAGCATAAGGCCATGTGCTCCAGCCCTATCATCCCATACATGCCTGTCTTCCCTGGGTGGGAACTTCTGAAAGAGGCATCTATCCACATCTAACTTTGCATATACGTCTTCTATAGTCCAGAACTCTGATAAAACTCCATGCAGGAACGCCAATAACAGAGAAGGCAGTGTACAGGGTATGTTGGGAATAGGACCTCCTCATAACTGGAACCTTTAGTTGGAGTCTACAGCATAAGAAAACCCGAAACATTTTACTGCCCCAGGTGAAGAAGATGGTACATTTATCCATTCTGCTTACTAAGACCAACTGGACCAACAGATGACTCTTTCTTTAATACTGAATAGAAGAATATAGAAACACTCAAGCTGGATCAGATCAAAGGTGTATGACATGCATAGGTCGATCCACACAGTAGCCAACTGGTTGCCTATGGGACCAAATTAATATAACTTCACCCGCCACGCCACATGCCCTACTAATTTGATATACAGAGGCCTACTACATCCATCCTGAACTACATCTATCCTGAACAGTGGCCACTGATGGCCCTAGCTTACATGAATTTATAATGATGGTTGCCATCCAAACTGGCAACCATCATTACATCTTACAGTGTCTGACAATGTTCCTCCACTTCCCCAAGGGAGCATGCTAACTTAGGAAAGGAAGAATAGGTTGTATGGTACACAACTTTCTCCTGCAGCATTTTGCTGCTGCTCTCTGAATCTGCTGCCTACGGTTCCTGCCTCATTCTGCCGTCTCAGAGTTTTCCACTCAAATAATGCAGAAGGAAGGAAAAAGGCACAGATGCAACATTTGTTCTCAATGTCAGAGTACTGTCCACTTCCTGAATCTGCATATCCCTGAGGTTTTTTGTAGCAGTTGTTTACATATATATATACACATACACAATGGTGCAAAGTCAGGAAGGGATGAAGAGCAAAATTATTGGGCTGAGGTTGATACATATAAGCTAGGCATAACCATAGTGTTTCATATTTATTTCCATCTCTGTTCATTTTCTTATTAAGGGCCAGCATCAAGTGCTGTGCAGCACTCTGTGTGGTTGCTGTTGTAAAAGAGACTAGGAAGGAACACGGAGTGAAGGTGAAATTGCTTAGTGTTTAAAGGGTAGTGGCACACACGTGGCTTTTGCCTCTAATCTCTGTCCAGGAGCTGATCAGCTGCAAAGAACCTAGCCCAGTTGGCTTCACCAAACAGTTTCTTTGGTTTAGGGTGTGGACTCTTCAGATGGTTGCAAATCTTTTGATCCTGGAAAAACCCAGAAGATCCAGTTGTTCCCTTTGAAGTGCCTAGTAGATAAGGCTGCAATCCAGAAGAATTCAGGCAAAGTTTCACTTTCATTGACTTCAACGAGATTTTGAGTCAGCAAGCTATCTCTGGGCTGGAACCAAAGCCTTTCAGTTTCTCATGTAGAAATGGCCCATCAGCTATCTTCCTAAGTTATCTTTTCTCAAGGCACTATGGGATGAGCAGATGAAGAAAGCTCCACTCTTAGGTTATTGCATCAACCAAAAATCTGTCCACATAACTGAACTACACAGTGGAGCATTCCAAACAGGGATTAGCAGACAGATTATAATTTAGAAACGTTCTGGGTATATTTAAAGAACTGGACAACATAAAACTTTTTAAAGAGCTGGATAACTATAAACTTTGGGTGGGGTTATGTGTCAGAGCAAGTTAACTCTGATTTGCTGCATTGAAAGTCACTGGAAGATGTCTTATATGTGTGTGTTGAGCGGGGGAGTCGGCATTCTTGCACATCTCATTCAAGCACATAGCTGTTTTGTCAATAGTACTCTCCTGTGCACATGACTCCAATATATATTGATCATATATGGGGTACAAGTAGTGGATGGAGGATCCCACCTTATAACATAGAAGCAACTACGTACAAAGTGCTAGGTATTGAGTATTGCATTTAAAGCCCTACATGGTTTGGTTCCAAGTTACCTGCAGGATTGCCTCCTCCCATACAATCCACCCTGTACACTTAGTTCAGCCAGGACTAGACTGGAAACAGTCACCCAGAGGACTTTCTCATCGACCACCCTTACATCAGAAGAGATTTAACAGCAAAAAAGGCTGTCTGAATTTTAAAAAGTTCTAAAGATGTATCTCTTTCAGCAGACCTACCCAGTCAATTTTTATTTATGAATTTTAAAGTGATGTATTTTAAATGGTTTTATGTGTTTTAGTGTATTTTAATCTACAATGTGTTTTAAATTATGTTTTAACATATTGTAACGTGCCTTGAGCCCCAGTGAGAGGCAGGTAAGAAATAAATGTTTATTATTGTTGTTGTTGTTGTTGTTGTTGTTGCCGTGCAAAAGAACTTTTCCAAATAGAACACAACCCTTTTCCACAAAAAAAGCTGTGTTTGTGGGAAAAATACACTGCTTCCTGTACAAAAATTACTTTTTTCCCCCTGAAAAACTTTTTTCGCACAATTTTTATATGAGGGGGATGGAAATTGGACTTTAATAAGAGAGAGGATAAAAAAAAACATGGGTATATGTGAAAGAATACTCAGCACCCCTCATCAAACTACAGTTCCCAAAATGCTTTGTGGAACTCCATATCAATTCATCTGATATATATGGTGTGTTAAAACAGGTGGTAATCTGCCTTGAGTCTGTAGCAGGTGTTCTGTAAAGCAGCACTTTCTTAGGCTAGTTCATATGGCATACCAGTAGTTTTTTTCACCAATGTGCCAGGGACCAGCACCATATTTGTTCCCATTGTCTACAATTGTTTCTTTCTTTCCTGGAAACCTGCCATGGATCAGTTGCCAACGGCTTCTAGACAGTCACCAGTTCATGGACCACCACTTTGCATGCCACTGTTATAAAGAATCAAATCGATAAATGCTACAATATGCACTAGTCTCCTGAATCTATGGATATTCAACTTTATGCCAGCTTCAAAGAAGAAAATTACTGATGCCCAGGAAGTTTCTAGGAAAACTGCAGCAAGGCCTACAGCCTCAGAAACCATGCCATTAATTCTTGACGAAAGGATTTCACTTTGCCTCTTTGGTAAACCAACGTGTTCTGGAGAAATAACTGCTCTTTTGGCCAAATGTTCCATTTGGTGAGAGAAGCTGAGGATGTTTGCAGTGACACCGCTTGCATGGATCCAGGGATACTGCTTACTTTCAACTGTGACAGAATGGGACTCTAGCTCTCGCTAGCTTGTCCTCTGGAATGAAACTCCCTCTTGGCTCACCTTGTATTAGTCTCTGGCTGAGGGAAACAAAGCTTCCTGCTGGAATCTCAGCTGTGTTCATGCAGAGTATCTAGCACAGAATAAGTGGGGTACTCCGCTAATTAGACACGTCCACTCTACTGTCTGGCTGCCAGCTGGCAGACTCAACACCTTCCTGTATTAGTGTTACATGATGTAAGGTTAATTCCTGGTGCAGTGAGCAGGTGTTTTTAGAGTGCTCCTGCCCAGTTGGGAATTCCTTTTGCTCGAAGAGGGGCTAACATGCTTACAGGCTGGAGTGGCTGCTCAGATCTCATTACAAAAGAACTGCCTTTCCTTTCTCATCCTTAGGAAAGACTAAAACAAGCATGCTCAACAAGTACAGGATTCTGGGACAAGTTAGCATAGATACATATGATGTATGCGGGGAAAAAACCCCAAGATGCATAGTTGCATACCCTTGCCCTAAGAGATGGTACCTGATAAAATTCAGTTTTTCAAAATACAAATCTGAGAAACTTTCAGCCAGCCACTGAGAGTTGTAGTCCAGAAAAGGATTTTTCAGGTTGCAAGTATGGCCAGTGAGGGTAAATGAATTTAGGTTAAGTCTCAGAATGCCCTGTACAGCCACAAATAAAGCTTAGTGATTCCTTTAGCAGTGCTTGGCAAGGCAAAAGACAATATTAATCACATCTTGGGCGCATCGACATTCCATAATTAGAGCAATTTGATGCCAGTTTAAATTGCCATGATTCCATCCTATGGAGCTGTGGGATTTGTAGTCTGTGGTGGGTCTCAAAGTTTCTGAAATGCACTTCCCCAAATTAGAGCTCTGTGGCAGAGAATTCTAAGAACCTGGTGAAACTACAGATCTCAGAATTCCATAGGATGGAGCCATAATTGTTCAAAAGGTATCAAATCATTGTGACTGTATCATGTAAATACACCGCTGGCATGGTCAAGCCTTGTGTGCCGTGTGATGGCAGCACTGCCTTCTGGTGAGCAGATATCGGAAACAGTCATTTAAAATGGCCAGCCATGGTGCACTCTGACCATGCTGAATGTTTTTTTCTTTACTGGAGTCTCACCAGTCCTTTCACCTATGTTCATATCTGATTCCCAGTAATCATATTTCATTGGCCCACCACCAGTGAACTGTTGAAAACACTGAGGTGTGCGTATTTGTCAAAAGCTCCTGTGTTGCTTGGAAAACTAAAATTTGAGCTATTTTATGGCAGTACACAAAATTCATCGGACATGCGTAAAAATTTTCAGGCATGCCTAAGAGCTCAAGAAGCCATCAGACCCAATGTGCATAGTGTTGTGATCATTGATAGTACCATGGGCATTTTGAAGACACACCAGTTAGGAAGATGAACAAGAACTTTATTGCATCTCTTAAGAATAGAACAGCAAAACTCTATCCAGATGCAACTAAGTCCAGTGCCACCTTGTGACTAAAATGTATAAAATGCTATCTTCTAATCAATTGATCCTTTTCAATAAATCATGAAACTATAATTCATTACTATGATCAGTTATGAAGCTATAACTGATTATGGAATGGTAATAACTAGTTATCCAGTTGTTGCATACAACCTTGGTGTTTTGAGTAGAACATTATAAATAAAGACATTATAAGACATTATAAATAAATAAGCCTAAAACTCAGATTGGCTATAAAGAGAACCCATATATTCTGTTTTTATTGCTGTTTATTAGGAAGACTTATGTATCTCCCTTTTCTGTAAAATGTCCAGGTTGGTTTAAAATCATGAAGAATATGTACACTCAATTATAAAACAAGAAGAAGATAGTGGGTTTTTTAAAAAAACGAAACAAAAAAAGAAAAATATTTTTAAAGCCTGAAATCTATAAAAGGCAGAAGAATGACAAGCACATTTTAAGAATTAAAAACCGGAAAACGTTCACCAAAATCAAGTGCCCAAAGGAGTAAATCCTCTGAAGTTCTCCCCGTCTCTTTTCGATTAGTATAATTAGTATAACGGCAAATCAAACCAATTCTTCTCCTTCTCCCTCTCCATTTGTAAATTGTTGCCCATGGCTACAGCCTGGAAAAGTTGCTTTTTATGGATTACAACTCCCAGAATCTCCAATATGGTGGTTGCATTTGCTTTGGGATCCTAGGAGGCTCTAGTCCAAAAACTAACTTTTTCAAGCTTGGCCATTTCCACACTAGAGTGCTATAGCACTATTATTCCACTTTCAACATCCTATGGAATCCTGGGGTTTGCAGTTTGCTTTGGGCCCCTGTCCAAACTGCAAACTCAAGGATTCCATAGGATGTTGAAAGTGGAATAATAGCACTATAGTACTGTAGTGCAGAAATGGCCTATGTGTTCCATCAGTAACAACAACTGTGCAACAGGTAGCTACCAGAGAAAGACACAGACAGAGAACATTTCAGTGGTTACTCCTTATCTATAGAAAGTTGTCTTATGGGAAATTCTCATTAGTAACACTTAACCAAGTTAAGACCATCTGTCTTCATCCTCTTTCAAAAATCCTTCATTTTTATTTTTGCTTTCCGTACTTAAGTTTTATCGTTGGGTCTTTGCATTCTAATTTTTTTAAAACGTGTCAATACACTTTCAGTTGATTTGTTTGTTTCGATTGTAAAATCCTTGATTTTACTGATTGTTTTGTTTTTGTTTTCTACATTTGCAAACATCCTGAGGGGTTTGCCAAGTGGGTGGTATAGAAGCATGGGAAACAAATCCATTTGCCTTTGGCCCTGTGTGAACCCTGCCTTTTTTCAATCAGTGTGTGGCCTACTTGGAATGACAACCTCTTCATCCCAGAATTTGTTGCCTGACTGGTGATGAGGCTGGCTGATAAAGAATCATAGGATCATAGAGTTGGAAGAGACCAAAAAGGCCGTCAAGTCCAAACTTCTGCTAGCAGTCCTGAGAGATGGCCATCCAGCCTGTGTTTAAAAACCTTGAAAGGAGACACCACCACACTCTGAGGCAGCATATTCCACTATCAAACAGTTCTTACTGTGAAGAAGTTCTTTGTAATGCTTGTGGAATCTCTTTTCCTGAACTTTGAAGCATTGTTCCATGTCCTAGTCTCTGGAGTAGCAGAAAACAAGCTTGCTCCATTTTCACTATGACATCCTTTCAAACATTTAAACATGACAATAATGTTACCTCTTAACCTTCTTTTCATCAGGCTAAACATACCTAGCTCCCTAAGCCGCTCCTCATAGGGCATGGTTTCCAGGCCATTTTGGTCATCTTCTTCTGAACACATTCCAGCTTGTCAATATCCTTCCTGAACTGTGAGGCCCAAAACTGGACACAGTATTCCAAGTGGGATCTGATCAAAGCAAAATGAACTAGGCATTATACTCCTATTGATGCAGCCCAGAACTGCATTGGCTTTTTTAGCTGCCCCGTCACACTGCTGACTCACTTTGTATTTCGTTTTAACCGAGATTTATTTTAAACTGTACTTATTTTTTAATCTGGATTTATTTTGAAGTGTACTTTGTTTCAGTCTGGATTGTGAGTCACCATGTATGCCAACAGTGGGAGAAAGGTGGGATATAAAATAAATAAAGCTCTTTCTCTCCAAAACTATCCATAACCTTTGCTTATCCCTTCCTGGCAGCCTGGGCTATGAAAAGGGGACCTCCTGCTCATTTAAATGATTCTGCCCTGTCTCAACATGCTTGGAAGTTTTCCCACACCATCTGCATGGTCCCACCTCTTTCACTTCCATCAAAACTGTCCTTTTGTCCACTTTTCTAGAATGCATCTGCTGTAGTGCCTTGGCACTTCTTGACCCTGACCCTACTGCCTAGCTCCCTCAACATGGTACCCTCCAGAAATGCTGGATCTTACACACCCATCATCACCTCTTCTGTGGCCCTTTTGGCTGGGGACAACGGGAATTGCAGTCCAACATAACTAGAGGCTGCCAAGATAGCTGCATTGCTAGCCTAAGTGCATGTAACAGGCGGAGTGGGATGGAGGACATTTGTAAGATAAATTGCACAGTCTTTAGGGCAGATATCTGTTCTCTTTTACTTTGTAAGGAGTTGTGACCATGAAGATAAAATTCAAATACATATCTCAACATTAAATTGCAAGCTCTTTGGGGCAGAGTTATATTCTTTTACACATTGAAAGGGTCATGCCCATCAAGAACACGATCTTTAACATAAATAATCATTGCAGAAGGCAAGAAGCCACTAGTTATCTACGAGGCAGGGCTAGAGGTCACTTCACTAGACACATAAAATGATCCCTGGTTGACAGAGGGGTAGTTGCAGAGGTGACTTTTTTTACAGTTCTGCATGCATACAGAGTGCAGGAAAGAAAACATTGTATATCACTATATGTGGGGGCACTGAGAGGCTCAGAATCCTGAAGCCCTCCCAATATTGCTGGACCACAAATCTAGCACTCTTCATCTTTGACTATGCTGTTTAGACTCAATGGGAGTTGCAGTCTGACATCTGGAAGGCTTTGTAAGTCTCATCCTAGATGTCCTGCCAAGACGCCATTTGTTAGAATGCAATCCATGGAGGTCTGAAAGGCACTGGAGCCTTTTAGCCATATGATAAGTTGTTCCGTGAAGAGCAAATAGCATTCCCTTGTTGGGATTTCCTCACTCACTTAACTCCTGCTCCATCCCACCCACACAACAGCTCATGTATACAAGTCCACATGTCAACACAGGTGTTTGGCATGCAGCTATGACTACATCTGCAAGCAAAGAAGGAATCTCAGCTCCTAGAAAGTGAAAGGATGTCCAGAAAAACTTGCCATAAGTGAAAGGTTGTGCCTCTTTCCTTCAGGGTTTAGGACTGGGATTCACATGGTGAATCAACCATTCAGCAGCCCCACCTACCTTGTGGGGTTCTTCTCTTGTCCCTTTTCTTGCTGCAGCCATTTGAGGCTCAGGCTGGGGACGGCTGTGTGATCTTTAACCTCCGATTACACCAATCTGCCCAACTTCTGTTATGCGACACGGCTGTTTGTTTATTTTCCCTCGTTTGCACTAATGCTCGACAAGCCTTTGTCTTCCCCTCCTTTGACATCACCGCCAGCGGAGGTCAGGCAAGCTGTTTGAACTAGAAGCTGGTACAACCGCAGAGGGACGGATGGAAGCAAATCAACAGAAATAAAACGGGCAAGGGTTACTCTGTGCTGCACATGTGTTTAAATTGGTGGTTCCTCTTTCCAGGATGAATGAGAAAAAAGTGAGGTGGGCATGGAGTGGGAGAAGCATGTTTAAAAGCGAATTTTTAAGCAAAAAAAAAAAAATCCCACGCTCCAGGACACACAAACACACACATAGTCCCACAACTGAAGCAATGCACAAGATGTTATGATACATCTGCTAAGACAGATGTAGCTCACTGTTAACAAGTTGACTGCAACCTATGCCGACCCTGTTAATGAGATACCTCCATGACATCCTTTAATTAACAGCCTTGCTCACAAGTCCTACAAACAGAGAACTGTGGATTCCTTGATTAAACTCACCCACCTGTAAAGCAGTCTTCCTCTTTTCCTACTGCCTTCCACTTTGGCAAACATTATTGTCTTTTCTAGTAAGTCATGTAATCTCATGATATGTCCAAAGCACAATAGCCTCAGTTTCATCATCTTGGCTTCTACGGAGAGTTCAGGCTTGGTTTGCTCTAGGACTCATTCCTTTGTCTTTTTGACAGTCCATGGTATCCATAGGACTCACCTCCAGCACCACATTTTGAATGAGTTGACTTTACTCCTGTCAGCTAGCTAGCTAGCTAGCTAACTGTGAAAACTAGCTAGTGTACTGTGTGGGTTGTGTGCATTTGATCAAAATAAGCATTCTAATTAATTAAGGGCTAGAGGTAGGGTTAGCAGTTAGGGTTAAGGCTTAATGTACACCTTGTATTTTTTTTTAATCTGTTGTGAATTCCAGTACTTACCTTTTCTTCCCACCAAACTGGGGCAATTGACTGACAGCCAGAGTGTGGGATTCCTCCTTCTCACCATCATAGATCTCTCCCTCCAGAAAAAATGTGGCACATTCCCCCCTTGACATCACAGGTTGCCAGACTGAAAACTGGAAAGGGCTCCTGTCCCCTCTAGTGGTTGTGTAGAAGATCAAATTACAGTAGATGCTGCTTGACACCTGGTTGCATGAGAAAAGCAATGCCTCCACTCCAAATCCAATCTTCTTTACTGTCATCAAAGAGGTAGGAATCCTTTGCAGTTTTCACTCTGGCAATCCTAGAAAAGGTATTCCAATGGGAAAAACAGCAAAAATGTGTTGGGACCATTTTTATCCTAACTCTTTTTGTTCATTTAAAAATCTCTGCACATTGGAAGTCGTTGAAACCTGAGGCCCTTTCATACTATAAAATTATAGCACGTTGTTCCACTTTAACTGCCATGGTAACATCCTATGGGATTTCAGAGTTTGTAGTTTGGTGAGACACTAGAGCTCTCTGGCTGAGAGTTATAAAAATCCCTCCCTAAACTACAAATCCCAGGGTTCCATAGAATGCAGCCATGGCAATTAAAATGGTGTTGTAACTGTATGGCATGAAAGGCCTTTGATGACATTGTTGCAACTGCACAGGTGACAATGCTGCAGAACGCAGTAAAATGTGACTCTGGGGCCGTATAATATCCATCCTTGTAAGATTTAAAAGTGGTTCTTAAGAAAATAAGATTAGGAAGTGTTCTTTGAATCTGTGTCATCTGAATGTTTTTTCACAAGTTGCAGTTCCTCACCACTTAATTATCTCCATGCAGAAAGCAGCAGTGAAACACAAATACTCAGGAAGCTGCTTTTTAGAAGTTACTTTTGGGAAATAGTGAAGAGTTACTTCTTTAGCTAACTACTTGGGTGATCTTGGAATTGTAACTGATTACTTTCTATACCCCTACACAAAGCATGGTCACTGTGGCAAGGAGATGGGCAGTGGAGGGAGGAATGCCCCTGTCTCCCTTTTCCCTAAGTTAACCGGAACTGATTAGACTACTGTCATGCAGTCTACATGGGGCTGCCCTTGAAAAATGCTCAGAAGCAGCAGCTAGTGCAAAATACAACAGCCAGATGGGTGTGGGCTGTGTATTTTAGAGACCGTATAATACCAGTATTACAAGAACCTCAGTGGCTTCTAAGCTGACCTCAAGATGCTGGTTTTGACCTACAAGGCCCTAAATGACTTGGGACAAGGATAGCTGAAAGACTGCATCCTCCCATATGAGTTTTCCCAAAATATAAGGTCCCCAGCAGAGGCCTTGGTGCCTAACCTGCAACACCATGAAGCTAAGCTGGTGGGTACACATGGCAGGGCTTTCTCTGTGGCAGCCCCCAACTGTGAAAATTCCAGTCAAGAGACATTAGGCTGGCTCTCTCTGTTTTGAGCTTCTAGCAGAGAGCCCAAACAGTGTTGTTCTGCATGGCCTTTGGTGTTTGGAACTGCTCCGTTGTAATTTTTTGTTTCAAAAATTATTTTGGAGGGCAATTCTAAGATTTTTTTTAAAAAAACTCTTAAAGATTATATTAATTTGTTTTAAAAGTATTATACTGTATTGTTTTAAATGTATTAACCTGTTGCGCATCACTTTGAGGTCTCTAGCAGGCTGGGAGGCAGTATAAAATACTTTAAATAAAATAAATAAATAGAATCATAGAGTTGGAAGAGACCACAGGGGCCATCCAGTCCAACCCCCTGCCATGCAGGACACACATCAAAGCATTCTCGACAGACGGCCAACCAGCCTCTGCTTAAAAACGTCCAAAGAAGGAGACTCTACCACACTCCGAAGCAGCATATTCCACTGCTGGACAGCTGGAATATGCTGCCTCAGAGTGTGGTAGAGTCTCCTTGGGAACTGTAATTTTCCTAGGACTCCTGGGGTCTTGGCCAGTTCCATAATCGCATGATAAAAAACACAGAGACATGATGCCCCCACCCACCCCGTCCCCGACACACAACTAATAGCTGTGGTGACTCCCAGATAAGTGATGATAGAGAAAATGCATTTGGGTTTAAGGCGAGCTGCGCAGAATCCTGCTTCCACTGATGACATCAGTTCCAGCTTGGTTCGGAATAACCAAGCTTATGTTCCTACTTTACAGAAAGCAGATCACTTAGCCAAGCAAGCCCAGTTGTAGACTGAGGCCAGGATGTTTCACTATTGGTTACATTTAATTACTTAAGAAACTAATCCAAAGTGAAGACAGTTGTTGGGAAGAAACAGCATCCCCTTCAACATATAAATTTTGCTGTGTTGTACAGGGGAAAGAAAAATGCATTTTTTCATTGCTCTTTGTAGTCCTCCCCCATCCCCCCTTTTTTTTTACTCTGCTTCAGTAAAATTATAACCTATACACAGAGACCAAGGTGTATAAACATACCATCTGCAGTACATTCAATTGAATAAACAGTTTGCATACCCGTTCAAACTTCTCAGGTGATTTTATAAGCCAGCATTCCTCCAGATTCTCCCATCCTGACTTCCATACTCAGAAATGGAGTTTGTATATATAAGCTGTGCAATAGAAAAATAAACACACTTGGCAACGTTCCCCTTTCCCCCTTAATCCTAACAGGCCCATCTTTCATGGTCTTCCACAGAGAGTGGCACACATGCATTGTTTGAAAATGAGTTGATTTTTTTTTCTTTTTGCTTTCCTTTTAATCAAAAATCTTGTGCTTGAGAGCAATTTGGAAACTGAAACGTACAAGCTGACTTTAAACAGGAATGCTCCTCAATGCTATTGAGACAATGTCTACATTAATATAGAGAATTAAAGATCTGGAATTGATTCCAAAGGCCATCTAGTCCACACACACACCCCGCCAGTGGAGGAATCCACTCTTAAAGCAAGCCTGAGAAGTGGCTATCAACCCTTTAATTTAAAAATTCCAATAAAGGAGCATCTACCCCTCAACCCCCATGTCTGGCAGCCTATTTCTCTGTGAAAAAGCTCTGAATATCAGGAAGTTCTTCCCTATGTTTAGCTGGCATTTCCTTTTTTATAATTTGGTTTGGGCCCTATCCTCTGGAGCAAGAGAAAATAAGTTTGCTCCATTTTCCACATGAGCAAAACTTACTTAACTGCAGCCTATCAGGCATTTTTTTTCCAGAAAATGTAAACTTTCCTTTTAATTCCTCACATATATCTTTCCTTTAAAATGCTTGACATTAGAATCATAGAATTGCAATAATCATAATCATAATCATAATCGTACTAGATTTGGAAGAGATTCCGAGGGTCATCTGGTCCAGCTCCCTGTCACTTGAAGAATTTACAGCTGAAGCACCCCTGAGTGGTAACCCTCTAATCACTTCTTAAAATCTCCAGTGAAGAAGAATTCACTGCTTTCTGAGGCAGTTTGTTCCATTGCTAGTCATCTTTTACCATTTCTGCACTACGCTATGATAGTGCTATTACTCCACTTTCAACATCCTGTGGAATGCTGGGGTTTGCAGTTTACTGAGGCCAAAGAGCTCTCTGGCTGGGAAGTCTAAATGCCCCTCCCTAAACTGCAGACCCCAGGATTCCATAGCATGTTGAAAGTGGAATAGTAGCACTATAACCATGTAGCGTAGAAATGGACATACACACAAAGCCTGGATGCTGGTGCGTATCTGAGCATGAGTGGCTTCCATGGCAATGCAACGGTGCATTGTCTAGGAGCATTCTGAGGTGCTGAACTTATTTTGCTCTGCACGGGTTTAACATCCTGGAGATCTCCTTTAAAGTTCAGACTACAACCGTGCATGGAGTCACCATCCCATTGAGAGGAAACAAGTTAGCCACCCCCGGATCTCAATGTGCAGCTTCCTTGTAATCATTTGCATCTATATGTGGGGACCCAGCATCATCCCTGTTCATAATACATTGTTCTTATGGGATTGCTTAGGGCTAGCCACCTAGAAAGGGCTGTATCTCTTGATACGGGTTGTCACAGGATTTAAGATCTTCTGGACTCTTAGATCTTCTCTCAGTTCCACCACATCCTTAGGTTCATACGGTGAGGACACAGGAGAGGCCCCTCTTGATGGCTGCTCCCAGGTTCTGGGGCTCTCTTTCCAGACAGGCTAGATTGGTATTTTTCTTATTGTCTTTTGATCCACAAATGAAAACTTCTCAGTTTCAACAGGCTTTTTAGAAACTGACTACAAAGGCTTCTAGTGGTGTGTTGTTTTAACAATGGACTTTTTTCCTGATCTTTATCTTTTGGCCTTTAATAGATTTATTTTAAAGGAGTTTAATTCTGGGTATTGTTAAACTGTATTTTAACATTTCTTTTGTATGTTTTTACTCTCATAAGCCATCTTGAGTCCCTCTTTTGGGGAAAAAGCCAGGATAATAACAATAACGATATGCAGAGAGAAATACGCACGTCTTTCTGTATCACAGGTAAATAAAACAATTATTTTATTGTGCACTAAAACAGGAACACTACTTTGTTGCCACAGGGCATCTAAAATATATTTCTTTGTTAAAATTAGTTTATTTGTTACATTTATATTCCACCTTCACACAGGCACAGACACACAGATACACACACAAAATTCAGAAAACAGCTTGCAACAATAACTTCCAAAACAGAAAATAACCAAACCACATAACATAATGTGCAATGGCATGCAGTGAAACAGATTGAAAATCAGGTAGAACAGGTAAATTAAAACAAAGCAAGTGAGCTTAAAAACATCACTGTTATTATTATTACTAGTAGTAGCATAAAAAATAAAAACACAAAACAGCAAACATGTTTTTTCCAGTTAGAGCTGAGAACCTGCACATTCTTGTAGATGAAACAGCTTTATTTGAGATTAAGGAAATATGGATTCCTCCTATACTGAGAAATATACTTATTTGCGTTAGCCTTATCCTGAATCAAACTACTGGTCCATCTAACTCAAGACTTTCCAGTCTATCGGTGATCGTAGCTTTTGAAGATTTCAGGCAAGACCTTAGCTCTAGCTGGAGATTCCTAGTGGTCTCATCCAAGTTCAAACTGGGTCAGATTCTACTCAAACTTCTAAAATCCAGCACTTGGTGAATTGCATATTTATTGCTTCAGAAAGTTTCAGTAGATAAATCCCAAATGTGTAGCTAGTTTAGTAAGTCCAAATGATGAAGAAAAGGGATAATACAGACATTTGAGAAAACACATCCAGATCGATTGTTATTCCTTAGTCTCCTGGGGATCCTATCTTTTTATGGCAGATCTCCTGACTGGATTTCCAGATGTCCATGTGATAACTTATTTGTACAGTACAATAACCTTTCCTACTGATGTCTGCAACTCAAGCTGCTGTTAAAGGAAAAGGAAGAAGAGCCTATTAAGAACTGAGCAAGACCGTGGGCTGTAAATATTCTGACTGTGTTTCAACACATCCTCAACTTTGCTCTTTCAGATATTCTAAATGTCGGGTTCTTGAAGCCCCAGGCTCCAAGGCCAGCAACCAGGGACTCTGAGGGTGAAAGCTCAAAACATCTACAAGCCAAAGGTTGAGAACCACTGTGTTAGAGTGTAATGCTATATTTAAGGTGCACTAGCTGAGGGGAGGCATCAGCTTTTCCTCACCTAGTACCCTCCACATCATTTGGAGTACAATTTCCATAATCTCCGGCCTGGATACCCATAAAGGGTTACTTTTTCTTTATTTTTTTTAAAAGCAGTTTTATTATGCCCATTTCACAACAATCTCTCTTGTTCAAATTTTCAAAACAGACTCGCCCCCACGTGTCCTCCACAAGTCCATTACATCCCCATTTGAGAGTACAAGTTGCTTGCTCAGTTCAGATGCACACAAACAGTCAAAACAGAAGCAATGTTCTATAAAGACATTGGCTGCACGCTCTCCAACTGTCCAATTTTGGCCTGGATGGCCCAAGTTGGTCCACTGATTTCCCCCTTTTTCAGCTGTTCTAAAAATGTCCTGATTTCTTTCTCCTCTTTTCCCCACTTCTCCTTTTTGTCTTCAGCTTAATTCAATTGTGCAAACTGAATTCAAAGTGTAAAAGCCATTTGTACTTAGTTTAAATCAGCAGAGAGGAGAGGAGAGGAGAGGAGATTTGTCATTCCTACTAGGCTCATTTCTTTTTCTCTTTCTTCTTCTTCGTTTTTTCTTTTTCTTCAGGCTTTCTAAGAGCTTTGTCATTCCAGCTGTTGTCTCACAGCAATCATGGTATTTAAGGAAACAGAAACATACCATAGAAACTATTACTATTACACCCTCTGTGCAATAACACTACGCTATCAGTTTGGTGATGTATGTCCTAGCAATCAGTCTTCCACCCAGTGCCACTGACCCCACCTCCCATCCCATGTCCATGCTATCTGGTGCATGCACTATTTAAAAAAAAAAATTGTTGAAATTGCATGATCAGGCAATGACCCCATCACACTATTACACAATAGTGGAAATGCCACACTAGTGAAGCCATGAACGGGTATTTCTCATGAATGAAAAGAGATGACCCAATAGCAATGGGAATGTACAGGAGAGTGATGACATCATATGATAGAAGAGATCAAACACAGAACTAAGCCAATTTCACCATGCAACAAACCCAGCTTGTGATAAAGCTCTTGAATTCAGTACATACAATCCAGTGTTTCTCTGATTAAATTAGTAGTCTTTATGTGTCATTCCTCATTAAGAACTTTTGCACTCTCATTGCCTGATCACACCCTTTTAACACATTCTGTTGTTGCTCAGCCATGTGTGTCCTAGTTTTCATCTGTGAAATATTGAAGGCCAAGGAGTAGCGTGCATTATACACCTATACAACAGTTGCAGCAGCTGCAGCAACTACTGGAAGAGCTAAAGGAAGATACTGGGGGAAATGTACTTCTTCAGATTATATTTCCTAAGTTCAGATGCTAAGTTCAAGATCAAATTTTAAACATGATCTTGACAGATTGGAGAGCTGGGCCAAAGCTAACAAAATGAATTTCAACAGAGAGAAATGTAAGGTCCTACACTTAGGCAGAAAAAATGGAATGAACAAATATAGGATGGGGGACACGTGGCTGGATAGCAGTATGTGTGAAAGGGATCTAGGAGTCTTGGTAGATCACAAGCTGAACATGAGTCAGCAGTGTGATGGGGCAGCCAAGAAAGCCAACACAATTCTTGGTTTCATAAATAGAAGTATGGTGTCTAAATCAAGGGAGGTAATGGTACCACTCTATTCTGCATTGGTTAGGCCTCATTTGGAATATTGTGTCCAGTTCTGAGCACCTCAATTCAAGAAGGATATCGACAAGCTGGAACGTGTCCAGTGGAGGGCGACCAAAATGGTGAAGGGTCTAGAAGCCATGCCCGATGAGGAATGGCTTGGGGAGCTGGGTGTGTTTAGTCTGCAGAAGAGAAGGTTAAGAGGGGACATGATAGCCGTGTTTAAATATTTGAAGGGATATCATGTCGAGGAGGGAGCAGGCTTGTTTTCCACTGCTCCAGAGACTAGGACAAGGAGCAATGGATTCAATCTGCAGGAAAGGAGATTCCACCTGAACCTTAGGAAGAACTTCCTGACTGTCAGAGCTGTCTGGCAGTGGAATATGCTGCCTCGGAGTGTGGTGGAGTCTCCTTCTTTGGAGGTTTTTAAGCAGAGGCTGGATGACCATCTGTTGGGAGTGCTTTGATGGATGTTCCTGCGTAACAGGGGATTGGACTCGATGGCCCCTGTGGTCTCTTCCAACTCTATGATTCTGTGATTCTGTGATTCTATGATTCTATGCTTGTGTTTCTGTCATGTGACTTTCCCCTTGACAAAGTCCCATTAGCCAAGACATGTGCAAAGAAATAGAGGAGTAGCAAAATCTGTTGTTGCTGTTGTTGTTGTTGTTGTTGTTGTTGTTGTTGTGTGCCTTCAAGTTATTTCCAACTTGAAATTTGATCCTGAACTTAGCATCTGAACTTAGGAAATATACTCTGAAGAAGTACATTTTCCCCAGTATCTTCCTTTAGCTCTTCCAGTAGCTGCTGCAGCTGCTAATGCTGAGGTGTATAATGCATGCTACTCCTTGGCCTTCAACATTTCACAGATGAAAACTAGGCAAATCTATCATGTAGTTTTCTGGTGGCTGACATTGTGTGATTTGTCAAAGGTCATCTAGTGGGTTTCCATGGGTCAACAGGGAACTGAACCCCCATGGTCTCTAGAAATCATAAACCAATGGTCAAACCACTATACCACACTGGTTCTAAAATGCATTGACTTGGGGCCAATTCACACTACACAGCTTAGTGTTATAATTCCATTTTAATTGTAATGCCAGCATTCTATGGAATCCTGGGATCTGCAGTTTTTTGAGGGTCAAACCTAATTAGTACTGGGATGGGAGATCAACAATGACTATCACATGCTGTAGGCTATATATCAGAGGAAGGAACTGGCAAAACCACTTCTAAGTATTCCTTGCCTAAGAAAACCCTACGAAATTCATAGGGCCACCCTAAATTGACAGGTGATTTGAAGGCAAGTGCACATACACATTTAGAATTTTCAGCCATAGGTAGCTCTAGAGCCTCACCACAGTACAAACTCCATTATTCCATGGGATGTTATCATGGCTTTTAGTTGACTCATAATCCTATAATTGTATGTTGAGCAAGGGATCTTGTTCACTCGCAGATCCTGAGTCATTGACTGCTGTTAGCTTACTCATATAATTTACATAGAACCTGCAATATAACTTTTTGATCTCCCAGAATCCACATATCAGCAGTGGCCAAGCTGGCTTGAGGATTCTGGGAGTTGCAGCCTAATAATGTATTGCTCCCAAGCTTTGATCCTGCCTCGTTTCTGCAATTGTTCCACAAAACTGTAAGACCAGATACCTTCTCTTCGCCATGTTGCAAGGACACAAGGGGATGTATTTAAAATGAAGTTGTGTGTGGAGATTATAGCTAGACTTCAGCCTAAGACCAGATTAATAAGAAATACCTTCTCTTCTTGGGATGGCCAATACCCCTCAATTGACAGAAAAACCAAATACGGGAAGGCAGCAGTAAAGGAAGTAGGGGGTAAATAAAAATCTCAAAAATACACAGAAATGAAGATTTTATTGGCTTTATTTCAACATATATGTCTCCTCTGGGGGTATAATGAACAAGAATAATAGATATTTAGATAGTATAATGCTACTGAAACAATTCTAATATATAAATGTCAAAGTTTGTCTGTCTGTGTCAGGTGAAGACCTCATATGATTGGCTGCCTAAGAAGATTCTGTGGAATCCTGGGGTTTGCAGTTTAGGGAGGGGCCTTTAGAATTCTCTGCTAGAGAATAGGATGGTTGCTATGGAGATGAGGCCTAGCAGCAAGGAAGAGAAGGGCAATGTATTCCCTCAGGAACCCAACCTGTGTATGTTAATAACTCTGAATAGACACAGGATCTCAAAACTGTCTAACAAGTATTACCTATGAGAAATAAGATCTTGGGCAACGCCAGGTAGATACACTAGTATCTTATAACAGTGAAGTTAAAATTGATAAAGTATAATTCCTAAAGGAAGAGGAGAACAAATATCTTTTAAAAAAAACACCATAACAATGGTGGTTCCTTATGTATCGCCAAAAATTAAAAAGAGGACAAAAGAAGACAAAGATTTCAATATATACTGCATATGCTAATGTATATGCATAAATGCAAATTTAGAGACAATTAACAGAAATTAAAGAGAAATGCAGTATATCTCACCACAGTGAAGAAGTCTGCAGCTAGATAACCTGTGGGCCTTCTCAGTCTGTGGTCCAGATGTTGACTATGGATGGGTAACTTTAAGGGCCTTGTCTTACAGTTCTTTAATCATTAAGCTGCATATGAACTGAAGCAAAATGAGTGATAATTAGAAGCTTTCCTCTGCTTAATTTGTAAATGAGTGACGCCAGGGCTATTGAGATGTTGTAATTTAGCATTCTTGCCTGTAGACATTCTGTCTATCCCATGTAAAGTGCTAACTTTTCACGTTTAAAGGTATTCTTTCCTTTATATATGCTGTGCAAGTCCACTGTAGTGTTGCATAGTGGTTAATATGTTGGACTGGGACTCAGGTAAAATCCCCATGAAGTCACAAAGTTCACTGCATAACATAAAAAGGCTATTTTCTCCATTCCTTTCAGCCTAGGCTGTGAGTTTTAAATAGGGAGCAGGAGTATGGTATCCCACCTTGGCACTATCTTCCATGGTGGTGAGATTGCATGCTTCTATGAGGCAAGAGGCTATGCTGCTGGTAGAGCTTCCCACATCAGGCAGACCAATGCTGAGGAGCCAGATTAAATGTGCCCAGTAGTTGAGAAACAGCCGTATATGTGTATATGGGGTGTATGTGTGTGTGACACCAGTAAAGGATCTCTCAGAGACAAAAGCAGTAGTGTTTTAGTTAGTACTAGCACATATACCCAGCGTTGTCCAGGATTTTATTTTCTCATAGGTAATACTTGTTAGAAAGATTTGAGATCCTGTATCTCTAATTCCCCAAACTGTCTTGTCCAATACCTGTAACTTTTCCCCATATTTCCCAATCCAATCTGTATTCAGAGTTATTAACATACAGAGGTTGGGTTCCTGAAGGAATATACTGCCCTCCTCCTTGCTGCTAGGCCTCTTTTCCATAGCAACCGGCCTATTTAAAACAGACATAGTTGCCTAAAGCTGAAGAATTCTCTGGCTGAGAATTCTAAAGGCCACTCTCTAAACTCCAAACCGCAGGATTCCATAGAATCTTCTTAGGCAGCCAATCATATGAGGTCTTAGTCTGACATAGACAAACCAACTTTGACTGTTATATATTACAGATTGTACAGAAGATGGCAATGGTAAACCATTCCTGAAGCCTTTTACATTGAAAAAAACTATGATGAGACAATCCAAAATAAAACAAGTGGTAGTGCCAAAAGGTGAGACTTCCAGTTCGGAAGACATTCAACCAGCTACAGGGGAAAAGGAGAGGACAAGTATGAGAAAGTGCAACTGGACTCAAGCCAAAAGATGTTCAGCTGCTGACACGTGCAGAGGTGAAAGAAAAGTCTGAAGCTGAACAACAGATATGGTACAGATCATTCTAAGCTCTTGGGGACAGAAAAGTAGTATATTAATCTATATGAATAAATAATAATGTAGGGTAAAAAAGAGAGTTTTTAAAAATTGCTATCTCGTCAAATCAAAAACTCACCAGCTCAGCTCCTAATAATTGATGACTGAACTAGAATCTTATAAAGGTAAGGTCTCCACCTCACTTTAGCCACCAATTATTCATCAGAATGACCACCACTGAATTGAATGAATAATGCATATGATAGAATGCTATTTCAGCTGCAGTGATAACAAGATGCTACTTGTGTCTGCAAGACTCTGCATTGTCACTGACACCCACGTAAGTGGCAAATGTGACTGCACTACACATACATGTTACTTATTTGATGCCATGTTCAACAAAGTGTAACTTATGTGCATAAAAGGACAACTTCAGCTTATTTGGCACAGATCGAATTTTTATACCAGCTGATACCCATTCATATATGATGCTTTGAACGCATATAGTTCACACATTCTAAGTAAGATTCGCCAAGTCTTGACCCATCACTTGCTGAGCTAGTGCTATATATGCACATGTAAACTATCATGCTTGGGCCAGACTTACCCTGAGGCAGAGGACGGCAACAACTTCAAGCAACAGATTGGGCCAACATGAAGCGGTGACAAACTATGAAATGATTTGTAATCATCTGTAATTATGGTATTGCTATTGTGTGTGTGTGTGTGTGTGAGAGAGAGAGAGAGAGAGAGAGAGAGAGAGAGAGAGAGATTTTCTGCTTTCTATCCTAAAGCAACTTGACTGGCTTTGGACACAAAGCACCTTAACTTGTATGAAGTGTGTTAGGGGGTACCTCAGGCATACCTCAGTGAAATATCTTGAGTTGGCCTTGAGCCACACCTATGGCTAGATTGTGTGGAGAGTCAATACTGCTAGTGCCAGCATGTTTATGGGTGGGTCATTTGGGTCATTCTGTTTCTGGAGACATGCTACAACATGTGGCCAATGTACATGGTTGCCTCATGGCTAGCAGAACTTTAAAAAGTTTAAAAAGCATAGCTAGCGTAGGTTTCAGGGGTTGTAGACTAAACTTCAGTGGAAGGCAATGGCAAACCACCTTTGAATTCCTTGCCTAAGAAAATTGTATGAACTTCAGGGGGTCACTATAAGTCATCAAGCAACCTGAAGGCACCAGAATATACGCATACAGATATAGACACAAAGTGCAAAATATAACTTTCTGAGCATGCATCCTTACCTCACAGCCCTGTTTTTTTGATAGCTGTGCTTTTAACACCTACTGCCAACCTGGCATTCCTCCACTGTCCATTTTCTCCATTTTATGCTTCCTTGGGAAAGTTGTGCATTCGACATTTTATGTGAAGGTCTCAATCATCCTTGCCAGAGACATTCACATCGAAATCCCACTTGACATAATTATGACTTTCACTCATATAGCTGAGACTCATAGTGAATCCTATATTTTTATGGCCTCCCAGGGGGGCACCTTGGTTTTATATTTTCACAAGTTTGCTCATGGTTATCTGCAGGGAGATGCCTCCCATATAATCCTGAGAAGCTAGTAGTATTCACAAGATGCCATCTAATACAAATACGAGTGTCCTCAGGGCACCATGCAAATGTGTGTAGCTGATGCAATATTCATGCAGGGACTTACTATTACTAATATTTTTCTTAGCATACTCAGTGTATTACTGAGCTGCAGATTTTATTCATGGAAACATAAAATGGGAAGGAAGCATCAATATGGCAGCTAGGGAGAACAATGTAAATGTTCAAGAGCCATGGGCAGATGACAATGAAGAGAAAAAGAGGCAGAGAAAGAGAGTATTCGCAGCTTCAGGACAGAACACTTCAGTTGAACATAAAAATACTATTAAGCCTGCATGCCTTTCTCCACTGCATTGATTTCCTTCCAGCAATTAGAGTTACCAGAACTGAGGACCTACAGTTTTCATGGGTCATTTGCAGGTGGGAGGCAAAGGTACCAATTCTCCAGTTTTGATGTGCTCAGCTCCAGCAAGAAGAAAGGACTCTGTGCTAATTGCTAGCTCAGCTGGTAGAATAGCAACTTGCTACAATTTCCAAGGTTTCATTGATTTGTTGCTGCAACTTGCCAAGACTCTCTGGAGGGCGGTGGTATTATTTATTTAGTTTCCTTCTCCCTTCCAGGTGTGGTGGCATCAGGACTCTTCCTCCACTCTGTTCAGCATCCACGTTGTGGCTTAGAAGCAAGTAGACTAATTTAAAGGTTCTTTATTCCATCTCCTTAAAAGAGAAGAAATAATCTTGTTCCACCTTGATTGGGGAACAATGTTTGTAGCTAAGGCCCTTTCCACTTCAACCTCCGACCCGCCATAGCGATGGGAGAAGGATAGGACTGCAATGACACTTATGTACAATGCTGTCATGGTCCCATCCTTCTCCTGTCCCCAGGTGGCTTGATTGTGCTGCAAATCATTGATGGGTTTTTCCATCACCATCACCACTGACTTACCTTGTCTGCAGAGGCCCTGGAAGCACAATTGCCCTAGTGCAGCCTGGGAAACTATCTGGCTGTCCTGTTACCCTGATTTCTGGGGGTCCCGGGAGGGACACCTAAATGTGCTCACAACAATGGGGAGGGAATTAGCACAGAGCACAAGTTTGCAATGCGAGAGGCAGGGTAACGTAGCGAGATCTTGAGCCCTACGTCTACGGGGTCAGGCCGAGTCAATGATAAGGCAGAAGTTGAAAATAATAATTGTTTTATTGAAGTACAATCAAACACGTGTATGCAACACACTCACACAAGGAACTATAGAAATAAAGGTAGGAGGGATAGAGGGATTTTGAGAGGAAGTTTGGTATGGGAAATACTATACCTGTCCTGAAGCCCGGTAAAAGCAAAGAAGCTGGGGAGCGCGGATTCTCAGCATGTGAGACTGAGGGGAAGGCTCGCTGGACAAAGTGACAGCAAGGTGGGATGGAAGCCAAGAGTGATCCGAGGAAGCGCTCAAAGTCAGGAGTTCTTATAGGGAAAATTGTGGCTGCAGGCTAGTCTGTACTTGGGGAAAACAATCAGTTTGGGGCTGGAGACAAAGCCTCCAAAAGGTCAGTACTTTAAATGATTGAGTTATAGCCAGATTGTCAATAGAGTAGCCAGTATGCAAACGCAGAGTGCTTGAGCATTGTATAGTCCGCTCACCAAGCTGCCTGCATGGGGCAGGGGATCTTTTTGTAATGTGGTACTTGCCTTGAGGTCTCCTGAAGCTGCATTCGGCAATGACTGGCCTGCCTAGATTGGGATGTGAATGGTTCAGCTATTGTCGGCCACGCCTGCGTGCGTGCTTGTCCGGGGGCCTCACAAGCACGTGAAAGGAATGGGTACAGAAGGCCAAATTATTGATATCAAATGATATCTTAGTATCCCACAAGCTTGGGCTAGAAACAGCGGTAACAGTCCTGTGAGAGGAAGAGGCAGGGCCATCACACTTCCTAAAACACGGAGACAGTTGGTGTAGACGGGAGCACTCCTGTCATGCTCTCCCGCAGCAGAACCAATGCTGGGACCGACACCTGACATCTCCATGACCAGATAAGATGCGAAAAGGCCTAAGATTTCTCTCTTGATTTCCTAAAAGGAAAATATGTTTTTTTTCTCTCTCTTCCTCTGTATGTGTGTGTTTGAATGACAAACTTAATGATATCACAAGTGGCCACCCCTAGATCTCAGGTTTTGGCCTGGAAACCTCGGGGCTTGGAATGATCCCGAATTAGCAACCCTATCCAACATATAGCATTTTTTTTTTTTTTTTTAGTTAGGAGGTACAAACAAGTCATACCTCACAGGCTGAAGGAATGTGTGAGTGGAGTGGCATTCCCAGAGAGAACCAGCGTGGTATAGTGGTTTAAATGTTTGACTAGGATTCCAGGAGACCTGTGTTCAAATCCCCATTCAGCCATGGAAAGCTACTGGATGACCTTAGGCAAGTCTTACTCTCTTAGCCCCAAAGACAGGAAAAGCAAACCCCCCTTCAGAACAAATTTTGACAAGAAATCCCTATGATAGAATCATCTTAGGGGCACCACAAGTCAGAAACAACTTGAAGGCATACAACTACAAAGGGTTCCCTGCTGGGACACCAGCTTCGCTGGTTATCAGAGTAAGAGGGAGGAATCTCAGGGTGAGAGAGATGTCTTGAAAATGGTATTTGTATTCATCTATGTGTATATATGCACATGTGATGGTTTTCTAATATGTAACAGTTGGTGTTTTTTAATTTTAATGGTTGTCTAACATATATAGCTGTGTTCTTTAATAGTAGGAAACTACCAAAGTCTCAGTCACTCCCCTGCACCACATCTGTAGTTTGAGGTGATTGTCTCACTCTTCCTAAAAGGCATTCCACAGTTGGAATGCCTAAAAGAAGAGTGTCACACCACTGAGGTGAATGCACTATGTCTGGACATGAGAGAGAGCCTGCTCAGCCATGGCACCCCAACTATGGAATGTTCTCCCCTTAGAGGCTGGATTGGTGCCAGCCTTCATTTTATTTAGGCATCAAGTGAAAACCTGACTGTTCATCAAGACCTTTGGGCCTCATTAATTCATCCCAAATACTGTTGCACATAGTTTTAGAAACTTTCAAATCTTTTAAACCTATTTTGAAGATTGAGCATCCCTAAGATGGAAATTCAAAATCAAAGCACCTCCAAAAACTGACACTTTTTGCCACCAGCCACCATCAATGAGAGGAGAAACCCATCAATGATTTAATTTGCAATTGTGATGGATGGCCATGAGATTGTGACAGGATCGCAATGGTGTCATGCAGAACTGTTGTTGCAATCCCGTCACGATCCCGTGGCCATTGTGAGTTAGGATGGTGTGCGGAAAGGGCCTCTCGGAGGTTTCCTATTTGTAATGGAGTTCCTATAATAAAAGTTAACTCCACATTTGTGAGGGTTCGGGGTCCAGAACCTTTGTGAAAGTGGAAAAAATGCAAATTACTCCGTCCCATGATTCCCCTCGAGAGTCCCCCCCCCATTCCTTTGCCTCTGGCCCTGGCATTTGGGGGGAAGAAAAAAAGACAAGATAAAGGGCTTACCAGTACTTTCCCCTCAGACAGAGAAGAATGAAGTTCTGACATTTTAGCTACTTCAGCAGCCATCTTGAGAAAGGAGGGGTAGGAGCAAAGAGAGCACCTGATCGATTAGCAACCATTGCACAGCAGAATGTGCAGCCACATGGCAGAGAGGACATGCCTCCAGCAGTGGGGGGGGGGGCTTTGTTCACACAAGAAGAAAAAGAATGTCCATTTTAAACATAAGCTTTGCAGACCTGGTGTGAGGAATGCAAGGAAATGGGAGTAGGAAAATGGGGGGGGGGGGGCAAGCAGGTGCCTTGTAAATAATCAAATTTGCAAAGATCAATCCTGCAAATGTGGAGAAAGGACTGCATATTTCCTAAAGCCATTGGTGTCAATGCTTCCTTAATCATTGCAGCTAGCCTCTGCACACATGCCAGGGTACACTTCAAGACCCTTAGTACCCAGCAGAATATGCTTATCTCAGACCCCATGCTAGATCTTACCACTTTCATGTCTGAAAGAAAGGGAATACACTCCCAGGCAATTATTAGACTGTCATTAAGTGCGGTGTAAAGACAAAGACACACAGACACACAAATACTCATTATCTTCCGGCAAAGATGCAAAAGCAAAGATGATCATTCCCATAAATGTGTGTTATAAATAAAGATTAAAGGTGTAGATATTGTGCAGTTTTTGTCTTGCAATAAAGAAGACTCTTCCCTTTACTTTGTTCTTCTTATATAAGTCAACTAACAATTCCCTCCTACTGGGAGATAATTTTCTTTGTTCATTTCCTCTGCTCCCTCATCATAAACCTTTTCTTGCACAACGAAGTTTACTCCGGGCTCTTCAGCTCTGAATCGACAACTTGCATTTCATTACATTTCTTTAGTGAAGCAATAGTCAGAGCTTGTAACAGAAGATATTTAATAAGAAATTGAACCGAGCATCTTTGGAAATGGGGTGCTCAGAAAAGGCCTGCCCATCACATGCCATCCTCATTCTTGTTTAGGAGACACTCTGGGGAAAGATTGGAGAAACCTAAAGGTCTAGCTGTTGTGTGTGTGCATGCACATGCCTACATGCCTTCAAGTTGCCTGTTGAGTTATGGTTTGACCCAATGAATTCCACAGGGTTTTCTTTGACAAAAGATGGTTTGCCATTTCCTTCCTCTGAAATACAGCCTACAGCAGTGGCTATTCCTTGGTGGCCTCTCAAATCAAACCAGCTGGAAAACTATATATAAAAAAACACTTTTGAAAGCAGTGCTCTTGCCCTGAGATTCCTCTCTCTCACCAGGTCCTGTAGTCTCAGAATTCAAGTTATGTGTTCCATCATATGGCCTACAGACAGAAGTAGAATGAGGAGCTGTTCAGGCAGGAGGGGCAGCCACCTGGGGCCCAGTTCCACTGTGCAATTGGAGCTCTATGATCCCACTTTAACTGCTATGGCTCAGTCCTATGGAACCCTGGGAATGTACAGTGTTTGTTTAGTGGGTGTATTAGAATGCATGGAGAGAGAAGGCTTTAGTGCCTACGCAATCTATAAACTGGCAATTAAAGTGGAATATAGTGCTAAAATCAGGTTGTGTGAATGGGCCCCTGGCCTTTCCTTCTGTACTTCATATCCTCCATTTCACAGATGATTACCAGGATGTGAGTGGCCAGGCAACATCAGAATGTGGTCAAGATGTCAGCATTTGTTAATGAGAATAAACACATAAGCTAGGAGAGGCTACGGCAGTTTGCTTTTACCCAAGTCTACTGGGAAGGGCAGGATTCCACTCCTCCTTTTGTCTTCTCCATGCTGAGATAATTCAAGAGAAACCACTTCTGCACTTCAAACTCAACTTGTAGCAGTTGAATTAAGCCAGAAGAAAGGGAGAAAGTGGGAGATGGAAGGAGGAAACTGGGACATTTTAAAAGCATCTGAAAAAGGGGGATGGCAGAGGATTAATTGGGACTGTCCCACCTAAATCCCTTCAGTTGGAGGATATGCTTCTTTGTCTTTCCTCTCAATGGGAAGGCATCTTTGTGTGGCATTATGGGGTCTACAGACACAGGCTATTGCCTCAGACAGGAAGGTGTGTGGTGTGGCAGCCCCCTGGCCTTTCCTGCTTTACTTCAATTCCTTTCTTTTCTATTGGAGAACGGAGCTATGTATACCATGCAGCCTACAAACCCAGCTGCATGCATATGCTAATCTGCTACCCTAGGGTGTAGTCCAAAAAGCAATTTATCAAGCTTTGCTCTGTGAAACTGAAATAATTGCATATACTTCCCTGTTCACCCCTTGCCTCCACTTCCCTTCCTTTCTCCTGTTGTCTTGCGTGCATTTCCCCATTGTAAGCACCTTTGGAGCACAGAGTTCTCTCATGCTATTCCAAGACGAGATAACAGTAGCCAGGATGTGAAAAGGTGTGGACTTACTGATATCTTCTTTTTGTCCAAGAAGTGTCTCAGGAAATGTCAGTACTTTCGTATACATCCTGAGAAAACAAGCTAATGTAGGTGGATATGCGCACTTCCACATATTTTAGCTGTTGCCTGCATCCTCTCGGATCATGGGCGCTTTCAATATAGAAGTCAGGACCTTTTTATTAATGCTGTTAATGCATCACTGGTGTTATCAGCAATAAAAAAAAATGAGGAATAATCTCCAGCTGACGCTGCATACTGAAAACAGCATAGTCGACATATGTACAATCAGGAAATTCAATGCAATTTATACTCTTTCTGCCCAGCTTTCTCATATCCGGTTCTTTACTGGCACACTCGCTGAATTACGACCGGACTAGCAATATTTAAATTTGGCATTTTGCAGCTGAAATGACAGCATTTTGGAAGATGTCCCATTGCTCAGTGCAGCAAACACAAATCAGAAGTAGGTTGAAGTAAGTTCCATCCCCCTTCCATTCTGACTTGCTACTACTGGGGAATAAATTGTGTATGTGGCATATTTTTCTTTCTTATGATTGATCTTTCAAGTTTCAGTCACTGGGGGTATGCTCCCAGAAAGAAATGTGTGTTAAGCTGAGTGGGAAGAAAAAGAGTAAGTTAAGGAAAGCATGGAGACTTCCTTCAAGGTAAATGCAAAAGAGTGAAGAGGCATGTCTTCCAATATTGCACAGATGAAAACTGAGACATGTGTGGCCAAGTAACATCAGAGCGTAGTCAAGATGGCAAAGGTTATTAATGAGGAAGAATGCATCACATAAGAGAGGCTGCAGCAGTTTGCTTTTGCCTGAGACTACTGGGAAGGGCAAACTTCTTTCCTCTCCTCTCTTCTTCTGACTGCTGAGTTGAGTGAAAACAACTTTTGCACTTTGAATCCAGTTTATTGTGACTGAAGTAAGTTGAGAAGAAAGGAGAAAAGTGGGAGGAAGGAAGAGAAAATGGGACATTTCAAAAGCAGCTGAAAAAATGGAATGACAGGGATTAATCGGGATGGTCCTTGCCTAATCAGGACAACTGGATAATATGAAGTTGGGGGTGGGTGGGAAGCAGAAGTGGATAGGCTACTGCCATACTGCAAACCATCAAACAGTCGTATGCAGAGGGTGTTGGCTCAAGATTTTGGGATGGCCACTGAAATAGCTCAAAATAACTTGGGACAGCTAGAAGAGCTGATGTGGCAGCTGGCAGTGTGTGTGATAGTTTAAGCTATCATAGTGAATTAGGAAGGCGTATGTAAGGAGGCAAAGCATATAATCACTATCCATAAAAGCCACTGAATGTGTTCCAAGAATCTGATTGGGTCCAAGCTTCTGGAAAGTTCTATGCCAATCTATATATGATATAGGACAGATATTAAGTTGCTTGTCTTGTAAGCCCTGCTTACACAATAAAGCTGAATTTGCTGGTCCTCTCTGTATCATCTTTGACCTCTAGGTAAGGGCCCAATAGAAGGGTGCCCTAAAACATGATTCCCACTTCAGTGATCAGCAAGGGCCATTTACACTCTATACTGTTATGGTGCTATTATTCCACTTTCAACCTCCTATGGAATCCTGGGGTTTGCAGTTTAGGGAGGGTCCTTTAGACTTCTCAGCCAGAGAGCTCTTTAGCCTCAGTAAACTACAAACCCCAGAATTCCACAGGATGTTGAAAGTAGAATAACAGCACTATAAGGGTATAGTGTGGAAATGGGCAAGATTTCCTTGCTGGATTAACTTTCTTGCCACTGCTGTCTTCTTTCCAGTCAATCTGAAATTACCTAGAATGGGGATGGACAATGATGCTGTTGCTCCTCATTGGACCTCAGAGGGTTAGTTTGTTTTTTATATTAACACTTTTTTATTCAAAATGCCCCCTCAGCACCCTCTTGGGGATCTGTAGGGCAATTTGTCATTGTTTTGTGTTCTCCCATTTTTAGAATCAAGATAGGCCCCTTCTGAGCCAGGAAGTAAACCAGGAGTCACTTCCAGTGACTTTTCCTTTTTGGAAAAAAGTGTGAATTGTGGAGGGACAAATATGGACTTGGTAGCCAAAGTAGGCCCACAAGTACATACCTTCCGCACCCCTGCCCTAGAAATAGATACTTTGGCACCTTTTCTTTGCTCTTTGCCAGTGTTCTCACATCTAGATTGGGTTGTCAGGCCATGACTATTCTAGGCTCTGAGATTTCAGGACAGTGCTCTTCCACAGAGATGCCTCCCCTTGACCTGAGAACTAGAGAAGAGGGACCAGGTCCTGAGATCTAGGATGCTGCACCTAGAGAACTCAAATGAACCGGCAACAAGATTAGGAGGAGAACCATGGGATCTCACTCCAGGTTCTCCATGTACCTGGGCTTCTCTCTGACCCCTGTCACCAACTGTGGGCTCAGACGAGATAAAAGGCACCTCCAGACACCCAGAAGACAAAAAATGAGCCAAGCAACAAGGTGTCAATGATTCCTATGTTTCCATCTTGGAAATATATCAAGACATTCAGAGTACCCTGAAAATTATGGTTCAGGAAACAGAACAGCATTCTCTAGCAAAGAAATCTAAACACCCCACGAAATGACAAATTCCAGGGTTCCTTCTGATGGAGTTCTGATAAAGTGGTATAGAAATGATATAAATATGTAGAGCAGATGCAACTGAAGTAGAATAGGTGAATACCAGTAATAAATCATTGGCCCATTCAGGAGAGGGGACAAACCCGGAGGAGAGCCTGGAAGCCTGAACTAAATGTGTTGGAGGTCTGCTTTAGGCTCATGGTCCACAGGCTTGCTATCCTTTTCACATAAGAAGGGGGGTATCCGAAGGAGGCAAATGACTATTAAACTAGTTTGAAACTAGTTTGAACTAGTTTCAATTAAACTAGCCCCTCCCGAAACTGCAAACCCCAGGATTCCATAGGATGTTGAAAGTGGAATCATAGTGCTATAACAGTCTAGTGAGGAAATGGCCCGAGTTTTTTCTGTAGACTTAATTTCCATTGATTTCAGTCTGAAAGGTGCAACTCACTTTTGTCCCTCTCTGTTCAAAAAGCAACCCTGCCTCCCTGCCTTCAGCTGCCCCCCCCCAAGTAAGTGAACAGAGAATTACTGCCTTAGAGTGCAATTCTATTCACATTTAACTCAGATACAAGTTCCATTGTGTTAAATGGAGAGCTTACTCCCAGAAAAATGTGCCTTGGATTGCACTCATCCTTAACTTTCTCTTGATGGTGCACAACGCCTTCTGACTGCACGCTTAAATAAGTGATACAAGAATGGCCCTCATTAAGATGAAGGGATTGATTCCACTTAATGTAATTGTAACCACTGGCTGCCAAAATGTATTGCCAAACTGATAATTTAAAAAAAAAAATCTTTTGTTTCCTTCCAAGAAGAATTTAAATCATTAAATGATGTCCCTTTCAGAGGGCTTAACCCATGAGGCTGTGACAGAGCTCATAAATACTTACATCAGTCAGGTCCATTTGATTGCTTTTAAGAATTCAGAAAGCTATATATGAGAAGAATGACAGTGTGACAGTTTTAAAATCTAAGGAGCGATAGGTCCATGTCTACACTGAAAGAAAGCTCCTTTATGAGATGTAAAATGATAAGCAGCAAGTTCCAATAAACCATTAGTAGGAGAAAGCCCAGTACATATACCAGTCAACATCTTGCAGCCTACCTTTACCGCACAGGGTTGTTGTGAGGATAAAATAGCCAAGTGCATATCCCTCAGCTGTCTCAATATGGCACAATTAATCTTCCCATTTTTAGGTGCTTTTAAAATTTCCCTGTTTCTCTCTCCCCTTCGCATTTCCCCCTGTGTTCTCTGCTTACTTCAATTGCTGCAAATTGAATTCAAAGTGCAAAAGTAGTTTGCATTCAATTAACTAAGTGCAGTGGGGGACAAGAGAGGTGGAGTGTTGCCTTTCCCAGCTGGCTCAGGGATAAGCAACTTGCTGCGGCCTTTCCTAGTTTGTGTGTTCTTCCAGAGAACCTGGAACATTTTTAAAGCAGCTGAAAAAGTGGAATAACAGAAGGTTAATGAGGAGTGTCTCCACCAAACTGGGCCAATTTGAGACTATGTGAAACCTACCTTTGAAAGCACCCTCCATCTGAAAGGTTTTCTTGTCTAAATCCAGTTTAAAACACACACACACACACACACACACACACAGAGTAGAAGAGAAGCCTTGAATGTGCCCATATAGAGTTAACACCTGGACAGCAGACTGAATTGGCCCACAAGTCACCTGGTCACAGTCTTCCCAGCTATGGTAAAATTGCAATTTAAACTGTAGTGACTACTTCTAAATTTGCATCTAGATATATAAATGATCCCATGAATATTTTATTTAAATCGGTGCTCCTTTTGTCCTCCTCTTTGCTGATGCTGTCTTTCTCTCTTTAGTAATACATGTGTGTCCTGCTTCAGACATGGTTAGATCTGGTGAAGCATCAGAACTATGCTGCAGAAATCTAAATGCCCCTGCCTATACTGCAGATATATTCCCTATACTCAAAATGTTATTAGAAGTTACCACAGCAGATCAAGTGGAATCATGGTTCTATAACTGTGTAGCATGAACAGGCTCTTAGTCAAAATGATAAAAATAAGGGCTTTTATGTTTCTTTTTTTCTATTAAAAACTTTTCTTTTAGGGGAGAGAGTCCAGGTATCTTTCCCATAGTGGACTTGTGGCATAAAATCATAGAATCACAGAACTGGAAGAGACTACAAAGGCCACTGAGTCCAACCTTCTGCCATATAGGAATACACAATCAACGCATTCCTGATAGATAGCCAGTCAGACTCTATTTAAAAACCTCCAAAGAAGGAGACTCCACCACGCTCTGAATATAGTTTGGTCTCCACTTGTAGACCTCAGAAAGAAAGAAAAACTTGTTTTTATCTATGTTGTGTATGTTGGTGTGCAACCTTATTGTTTCTTCTGTTCTGGAAAAAAAACTTCATTGGAAAGCATGTTGATTAATTACAACTTCCTTTTCTATAAAATGGGAACAAGAGTGCCCCATGCCACCATGTTACTGTGATGGTGAGTCAAGATGTAGCCTCTCAAGCATGTATACATTTATGATTTTTTAGTAATTACGAATGATGAAAAGTTATTAATCCACAAAAAGGAAGAAACTCTAATGCTAATTAATATTTGACAGATGTGTTAACAAAAGAGTAATTCAGCAGCTGGGGTTCTCATATCAGGCAGACATTTGGGTGTTTATGGCCTCCCAGCCTACAATACTTTAAACACAGACACATCACATGGCGCCATGGGATGCCATGTAGCCCGAAAGCGGCATGTTGAATCAGAAAATTAAAGACAGTAATTGCAGGTAGGAAAGGATAATGATCTCTGCATTGTAAATATTTTGACACCGCCCACAAGAAAGTGGGAATGCTGCTGCTTCTCCCGCAGTCTGTAGCTATTGTTAGAAAGCTGTTTTGCAGGTGCTTCATGCAAACGTAGTAAGAAATTGATGCAGCAATAATAACAACTACAGTCTTCCAGAGAGAAGGCTTGACTCAATCAGTAATTAATGAGATATAGGACAAATACATCCCATGTATGTGTTGTTGTTTTTTCAGTATATGAGTTACCTATATTACTAAGAACTCCACAAACATCTTCTTGAGTGTGGTGGCTAGGGTTGCCAGACTGGAGAGGGCTCAGGTACCTTTCAGGGTTCTGCAGGAGAGGGAATTTCTGCAGCTATTCCTTGTCCCACAACCAGGTAACAAGCAACACCTGGTGAAATGTCCTCTTCTCTGCAACTGTTAAAGGTACAGCATCTATCTCCCATTTGCATTCTGGCAACCCTAGCTCGCACATCTTTTAGCAGCGTTATTTCATTTCATTTCACTTGTATGCTGCCTTCCTCTCAGAGTGGGACCCAAGGGGTCAGGATGGGACCCAAGGCAGCCTTGCAACTCTTTTTTTCTCACAACTGTATCAAAGGGACCACTCTGGTTGGAAGACTTTAGACTGCATCAGCAAGCCTGGGGCAGGTAGATCAGAAGATCAGAAGTTGATCAAGAACTGTTGGTAAATCTCTGGCCAATTTGATCTAGATCAGTAGGGAATTTCTGTCACCTTTGACCTTGTGGTAATTGCTTACCTACTTTGAAAGTTTTGTGCCAGATTGCCTGATGTATAGTTACAGGGAAAGGTAACACTTTCAGACCTGAGTTGAATTCAGCAGCCTCTGAATTAATCTTAACAAAATTGGGGTGGGGGGAAGGATGAATGACCAAATCTTGTGTCTAGTGATTATACCTGCTAGTTTTCACTAAAAATGATAGCTTGGCTCCTAAGACTCTCCACATCATAACAAATTCAAGTTGCCCCTTTCCCTGAACCCACCAACCACAACCTATGCTATGGAACAGGGGTGAAGAAATGCCAAAATAATGACATTGAGAGATAGAATAAATCCTGCTTTCTATTGGAACATAAGAAAAGCCATGCTGGATTGGACCTATCTAGTCCAGCACTCTGTTCTTATGACCTCACCAACAGGATATGAGAGCAACAACATCTTCTGGCTCATGCTCCCCCAGCAGCTTGGGCTGCTGGAGTGAAAATTGGAAATGACTCTTGTAGTTGTAATGGCGACCCTAAGGAGAACATATCACAGGGTTTTCTGGGGACTGAAAGAATGTGACACTCCTAAGGACACCCAGTGGGTTCCCATGGTGAAGTGGGGAATCAAACCCTGGTCTCCAGGATCAGAGTCCAGCACTCAAACCACTACACCAATGGTTGTGTAGAAGAGGGAATTTCAGCAGGTATTACCTAGTTGAATGAAAAGCAACACCTACTGAAATTCCTTCTTCTACATAACCATTAAAGGCACAGGAGCCCTCACCCGTTTTCAGTTTGACAACCTTACCAACTACTGATACACAGGGGTATGTCATACTACAGAAAGAAATATTTATATGGCTATACATATTTGTTGGTATTTGCTTTCAAGTCAACTCTGATTGGTGATGACCTTTCATAGACTTTTTCAGTAAGGTGTATTCATATTTTTTAACCTTCTAAAAATCTTTTTTTTTTTTACTGTTTACATTGTTTAAACTGATCATACTGTTTTCTTGTACGCCTCCCCAAGATATTTGGACAGAGAGTGGAATATAAACATTTTAATAAGTAATCAGTCTATACTTGCAGTGTGCAATGCCTTTGAGCATTAGTAGCTAGGAACAGAAATCACCACTAACTTTGTTCTGACAGAAAACAATGATGATGATGATGATGACGACGATGATGACGACATGAAATGTTTATCTCCTCTTTAGGCAAGATGACAAGAGGCTTTTACACTCTTTTATGTGTCTGAATTTGCCAGAGGAAATCTAGTATAAATTGTACATGGATGTTTTGTGCAAACTGTAGTTGTTTCTCTCTGTACTTAAGCCCTGATTTGATTTTTTTAAAATCAATAATCCTAATTTTGTGTGTGTTTGGTCTATGTGTATATGTGTGCAATCTGATAAACAAAGGGGGAAGAGACTAATTTTGTGTTTTTAAAATTTTTGTGTTATTGTTTTAGCTACGTTTGGTCCTCCACATTCCCTAGGGTTAGGGGCACAGGATTGCCACAAAGGTGGAGAAATCACAAATATCAAAATGTGTACATGTGTCTACGAGAAGGAGGCTGAGGCACAGTGGGGAAAGTGGAAACCCAGGGTCCAAACCAGATTAGAGAAAAGAGAGGGCGTCAACATGTTGGCCCTATATTTCCTCTCTCTCACCCATCTCATTCCTTGGGCGTTGAGGGGTGGAATCGGGACAGGGTTTGTGATGCTGAGGAACTGGTCTGCAAGCCATCCTTAGGTCGCAGCCCAACTGGCCAGGAAGCAGCTGGTGGAGAAGGAGAATGATCAGAAGTGGGTTTTTAAAGGACTACATGGCCAGATTGGAGCTGCCAAGAGGGAAGGTTTGTCCAGAAAAGAAGCACTTAAGGGAGAGGAGTTGTGAAACTCACAAATAAATCCACAAAAGTCAAACCCACAAATGTGGAGGGCTGACTATGTTTTGTTTGAATACACTGTGTAAACGTCTTTGGGTCCCATATGGGAGTAAGGTGGGATTTAAAATAAATAAATACAGGGGCTTCCTGCATTAAATGCAAGAAAAAAATGATTGGAGAAAATGATCTTCATTTTGCTCTTCTACAGAAAGAAAGAAAAAAACAGTCAACAGGGCATCTCAAAATGTTGAAAAACCTTTCTCACTGCAGTTGAGAACATTAGCCAATATTTTTTTACTTTTCTCCTAGTAGCCAGTGGTACACCCGTCCTTCATTAGTTTATCCAGTCTCTTTTCAAAGCTGTCTAACAGGCTGTCCCAATTTAAAGCTGGTTATACAGGACTGGAAATAAGCACTGGCTTCTTCTGCTGGCACAATTTCTCATCTACCAGCAGAAAGACCTTCTGGTTGGGAAAAATCTTATTTGCTGACTGATTTCAGAGATTTGCTGACTGACAGAGCAATTTGCTTCCAGATCTGCCAGCAGAAGAACCAGAAATGGGGAGGAGAAAGGGTGGGACATGGAAAAAGCTGAGTCATGCAACACCAAAACAAGTATTTTTAAAGTAGTAGTTGTGGGTCCAAATGGACATGCAGTCCTAGCTTTTGGACACCGACTGGAGACAAAGGGAACACACAATTTGTCCAGTGTGCCACATGATTCCCAGTGCCCTTTCAATGCTTTCTGTAAATTACTACAAATCAAAAATAAAAATTATCCCCAACTATCCATCTTTGCAAGTTCACATCACTTGGGTTTTAAACCAGTTTTTCTAAGCTTTTACAAGTTTTTGGAATTTCTCTTATTAAATATAAGTATTTTCTGGTGGTGGTCAGGATAATAAAAACTGGTAGGAGATTGATGTGTTTAATTGCCATTCCAGCTCTGACTTCCTCCTGTTTTGTTTTGCTTTTTTTAAAATCACTTTCAACATAATCTGAACATCAGTATTATATGCAGTGGAGAAGCTTCTACTCATGAATCCTTTGAATGGGACCTCCAGGAACAATTTCTTTAAAAAACACTTTGGACAATACCTTGTCTACCTTAAGGTCACATACTGAATGCCAGAAAAAGAGCTAAGGCAAGGGTAGTCCTAACAAATTTCCAGGGTTCCTAGGCTGGGATTAGAGTGGGAAAGGGTTGGATTCAGCATAGTTTCAGTGGGCCTGAGGCCCCTCCACAGTACTCAATTATAGTGGTATGATTCCACTGTAACTGCCATGGTTCCATCCCAGTGAATCCTCGGATCTGCAGATTAGGGAGGAGTATTCAGCATTCTCAGCCAGAGTACTCTAATGCCTTCCGACACAACAAACCCTAGGATTCTATAGGATGGTACCATGGGAGTTAAAGTGCAATAACAGTATACTATAACTGAGGGCCTTTCTGCTCTACACTGTGATAGTGCTATTATTCCACTTTCAACATCCTGTGGAATTCTGGGGTTTGTAGTTTACTGAGGCCAAAGAGCTCTCTGGCTAAGAATTCTAAATGCCCCTCTCTAAACTGCAAACCCCAAGATTCCATAGGAAGTTAAAAGTCAGATAATAACTCTATAACACTGTAGTGCGGAAAGGCCCTGAATATTATGAATGGGTCAACCCCCTGGTCATCTTGACCAAGTAGGATTGTGTTCGAAGTTGTGGTCCATCACTCCTACCTGTGGCAGCAAATTCCACAATTTAATCCTGCATTGTGGGAAAAAGAGCTTCTTTTCATCTGTCCTAGATCTTTCACTGTTCAGCTTCTCAGTAAAAGCCTTTTTTCTCTCCTCTACTAAGATATTTATTAAAGCAGATGTAGATAATAGCATATATATCATGTTTCAAAAGCTGGAGGCCATAGTTTGCACAGATTAACCTCCGCTTTTCTTATGTATCGAGAACATCGCTTTCCATCTTACACATGTTTTACAAGACTGGATCTACTTTTCAGCTTTGCCCATGCCAAAGGCTGGAATAACTGCTTGATCTCTGCTTTTCACTATGGGAGGAGTAGCTTAAGTACACTTTTTTCCCCCTTAGCCTGAGCCACTTAGGTTTACGTCTCCTGGGTGGTGTTTGGTGAGTGGCACGTGGATAGTTTCAGAAAGCAACAAAGGATACAGGTAGCAAAAATGATATAAACAGAGATAAACAGATTTAAAAAAAAAAAATTAAGACCTGCCCTACTGGGTTAGATAAGGCTTTGTCCTCCATCTATCCTTTGAAATAGTTCAAATTCAGAATTCTAATCTGGGGGCCAAATCACCTAAAGAATTATCTCTTCTTATTCATTCATTTATTTCTGTGTAGTTTTCAAGGTGAATCTTCCCCAAGATGGCTCAAACATTTTTTTTTAAAAAAAGAATGTATTGTTACTCTAAAAGGTAGGGGACCTTGAGATGCAGTGCTAGCATCTCCTTAGAAATTGGTGAAATTACAGCTCAAAGAACATTTGTGAGACGGGGGTAACAGCAGGATCTTTTCACCTGTGTATATCAGTACTAACTGTTGGACTTCAACTGAGGTCTAAACAGGGTGTTTTTTTGGAAATCAATAGACACACACACAAGAAATCATGCAGTCTCATGAACCATACAAGGCTGGTGAATGGAGAAGTGAGAAAAGCTGGCTAGAGAGACATTTTGGGTGTAGAGAATGATATTTACCAGTCCTGAAGCAGAAAATCAAAGAAGAGTGGCTCAAAAAAAGGTTTGAGGGTAGCACAAAGGAATGAGAGTCTGGAGTGCAGCATGAAGCCCAGTGTGCTACGTCTAAGGTACTACAGAATGCCAGGGTCACAACTGGAGTTTAAATACCTTTCTTCCTACGCTAAAGTGGTGAGTGTTAATGGCTGTCTGGCAGAGTAAACAAAAGGGGGTCTGGAACTGGCTGATTATCTTACTTTAGGTGACAAGACATCAATGGGAGTCCTGACAGCCTCTCAATGTTTTGGTTGGGTAAGGTGAATGGGGAAGGTCTCTGTAGGAAATGCACACAGCAGGGGTGCCTGCCTGCCATACCTGGACAGTTTCGTTTATAATTGTCGTGGTTGCCAGGGCTATTAAAAGGATTATTGGAAGCCCGTTAACAGTAGGCTTTCCAACCTAATCTTCTTGAATTTATATCCTGGCTATGCTGAGGCCATTCTGACCTAGCCCGAGTGTCCTGCTTACTTCATATTTCACTGTCATAACAGTCCAGTTTCTATGTGAAAATGATATTTCTTGCCAATTTTACTATCCCGAAGGATGGGGTGTCTAAGGAGTGGGAACAATATCTACTGAGACTCTAGAACCTTCCTTGAATGCCTTCAGTTATTGAGTTGCAGTAGACCAGCAGAGCTTGTAGCAGGCCAGCAGAGCTTGGAAAAGTTACTTTTTGGACTGCAACTCTCACTAGGCCATACTTACTTACTTACTTAGCCATAAGGCAAAGTAAGCTTTCCAAGCTCAGCTGCATGGCTACTAGGACAAAGACCTTTTCAGTGGTGGCACCACAAGGTTCAAGTCCCCGCTCAGCCTTGGAAAGCTATTGGGTGACTTTGGGCACGTCACACACACTCTCAACCCCAGAAAAAAACTGTGATAGGTTTGTCTTAGGGTCACCATAACTCAGAAATGACTTGAAGGCACACAGCAGCAACAACAACAACAACAACAACATAATTGAAATGTTCTACAGGTAGGCTCCACTTACACTTTTAACACTTGACATCTTGTTAACGATAAATAGAACTGCTGGCATTTGGTAGTTTTAAGTTCTGCACATTCTCATGTTCCTGTGAGTTTGCTCTATTTTATTTTATTTTATTTTATTTTATTTCTGGTTTGTACCTTGTATTTAGATGGGTACTGTTTTGTGATTTGGGTTTTTAAAAATCATTTTTTCTGTAGTTGTTTCTCTTTGATCCTCAGTCACTAACAGCTTTTTTCTTTCTGGGCAGCACACAAGTCTCGCAAATCAACAAACAACCAAACAACTCTTCTGCAGTAATTCCGGAAAGGCTGAAACTGATTGGAACAATATTTGTGTGAAGCAGCCAGGCTGTTTCTCTGCCATCTTTCCTGCTGTGAGAAACAGAGGAGTTAAACTGATACTTCGAAATCTCAGTGCTGTCTCACCAACTGAAGCTGGGTCAGGGAAAGAAAACTGTCATCTTCTTAACAGCTCTGTCACTCTGATTAGTCACTCTTGTAAATGCTCCTTTGAACTTAAAAGACAAGCTGCCCTCACTTTATTTGCTTCGAGCCTAGACAGCTTGTCGCCTTGAGTGTGCATTTGGTTTGTGGAACACAATCTCTATGTGTGATCATTCATCATTTAATGCTTGGTCCAACCTCCCCACCATTTTAGCTCATAAGCAAGACTAGGAGACATGTCATAACCCTTTAAGGAGACAGGTTCTGAGTTTACAGATTGATTTTGTGTTTTCAAAAACAGGTAACCTCATTTTTCTTCAATTCTTGCTCCAAGGATACCTTGGGGGTGCTCCAGGTATGACCTAAAAACATCATATCACCTGGTAGCATAGGGGTGGGAATTGTGCAGCCCATGGGCAATACATGACCCTTTGGTGGATCCTTTGTGGATTGGAAACACCAAGGTGCCCTCAATACTTCTAGACACCTTACCCCCCCACACACACAAAAAACTCATTGGAGCCATCTTAGGTCTTTCCAGGCTGTTTCAGGGACCTCAGCACCAAACAACTTTTGTTTTATTTTAAAGGTGGTCAAAAATGCCAAATCCTCAGTTCCCAGCCTCCAAAATGATGCCCATGATGAAGTGCTAAAGCCCTCCAGCAAAGCCAAAAATGGTAGCATGCAGACTCTTGACCTATCAAACCTGCCCACCTTTGTTGACAAAGCCTCAACTGAATGCCTGCCTACTATTCTTAATCATAGAGCTGAGAAGTACTCCAAGGGTATTCCAGTGCAGGAATCCACACTTTCCTTCATTCCATTCTAGGAAACTATGGAGACAACCTGACTTAAACATAACCCTTCCACCACTACCACTGCCTATGTTGGTAACATTTTGCCTGATAAAGTGAAGTTTGTGCCCTTTGGTTGCCCTAATAACAGTACTACTCCACTATGGACTTCAGAATATTTAAGGGATTTTTCTTTGCCCTGGTTGCACAAAGATGAGGAACTTCCACTTTTGTTTTGGTGCTGGCACTGATTAGCTCTTTTTTGGGAGCAACGCACACAAACACATACTCTTGTACTGCCTGTTTTGATTAAAACGCAGAGCACTTAGCAAGCCAGGGTAATTGTTCCAGGGTATTTAACTTTATGCTCACTCTATAGAGAAAAAAAAGAAAGAAAGAAGGAAAGAAGGAAAGAAGGAAAGAAAGAAAGAAAGAAAGAAAGAAAGAAAGAAAGAAAGAAAGAAAGAAAGAGAGAGAGAAACCATGAAATCTCTTTTGTCTAAGCACGACAGGTCTACCTCTAATTAAATTTGTTGTTCAACAAAGCATCTGTTTTACACACTAATGAGTGACAGTTCCTATGGGACCTTCATATATAAGTATTTTCACTTCATCACACAAATCCAAAGTGTACTTGCTTTTAGACGTTCCAGTCAGCTGTTTTCACACTTGAACAGATGCTGGAAACCTTGCAAGATCACTTTATCCTTCCATGCACTTGCTACAATTGTCTTAGCCCAAAACTTAGGGCTAACTAAGTAACAGTGATGGGAATTATACAGCCCTCCAGATATAATGGACCTCCAGTTCCCAGCATTCCTCATCACTGCCCATGATAGCTATAGCAATTGGGAAATCTGTATGATACTCACCCCAACATGAGGCCTGGGAAGGAGACATGTTCCAACAGAGTTGGAAAGTAACTAGTTACAAATAACTTTCTACTTGTAGTTAAATCTTTTTCTCAATAACAGATATAATGACATTGCACTGTGATTACAACTTTACAGAGGAGAACTTGTTGCGGTATAACTATAACTCTTTTTGTTAATTTTATTGTTACAGGAGTGAAGCTTCACGTGCTAATCCAGAAAGAATATCATAGGGTTTAACAGCTAGCCTGTGTAGCCTCTAGGCCTTCCATGGATCCTTGCCCATGTTCTAGTGGAAGAGCTGTCTAGTCCAGGGTGATTTTTCCCCCACACTACACAATTATAGCACAATGATTTCAGATTAACTGACATGGCAACATCCTATGGAATCCTAGGCTTTGGAGATGCTCATCCTCCAGAATAGTTGAAACTATGATAAAATAGTGATTAATGTGTCTCCTAAGCAACCCTTCTTATTAGAGCTAGCTATTTTTAAAAACTGCGTCTCTATATATAAATAATGTATTTATGAAATATTAGTATAAATAGTATATTTAGCAAATATTACAAGAATTAGTATCATCCTTTTTGGTGATGCATTGTTACCCCGAAACATGGGTGACTCAGGGGTCCACCCACAATGCCAGTACCTCTGTGAGAAGAAGGTAACCTAACAAAATTTTTTACATTTGTGTTTACCAGTACTTCTACAGGAAAGAGGCAGTTAGAGATCCAAAAGCAAGCTTAATTGTGTTTTATTGGAGGAATTAATCACATGCACAAAATCTAAGCAGTCACAAAATCACACAAGACTAACTGGAGGAAAAAGGAGGAAAATTTTGGATAGCAAGATTTTGGGGCAAAGTGCATGATATTTACCAGTCCAGCAAAGAGCAGCGAAGAAGGCAATGTGGCTTAGGCCATTTCCACACGGGCTTAAAGAAACGGTGCAAAGCGTCCTCCAGGGAGGACGTCTGCACCTGAGAGCGGACTGGGTCGGACCTACTTACTGTAGTTCTGCACCTCAGCCCGCTCCCGAACTACCCGAAGTAGTTGTCCAGCGTGCTTTTGAAAGACTGCTTAAAACAGGTCTTTCAAAAGCACGGAGCTCATCACTCCATTCCCGCGCTCCCGTGCAGATTTGCAGGCTCACACCAGTGCGAGCCTGCAGTCTGCCAGGGGTGGCCTTTAGGCTGGCGAGCTTCAGCGGTTGGTCGAGATCTTCGACCAACCAGAAGCCGCCTTTTTCGTCCCCAGAGCAGTGCGGAGCGATGAGCACGCACTGCTCCAGAGCACCACGGACCCAACCGGGGAGCCAAGAAGTCCAGTAAGAACCGGCATGGGGTGATTCCCTCGCCCCATGCGGAAATGGCCTTAGACTCACATCTAAGGACAGTACACAATCAGGAATCAGAGCAGCAGAGTGGCAACCAGTATTAAATGTACTGTGAGTTGACCACCCAAAAGCAGAGGTGTATATACCAATTTCTCCCTGGAGCGCTAGGGTGCAAATGGCTCTCTGGCTGAGTAAACAATGGAGTTCGCAGAGTGAACAATGAGGTCTGGGATGGGGCTAACGATCTTAGTGTTAGGTGACAAAGGACTAATGGTCATCCTGATAACTCAGTACTTGTTGGACACATTTGAGGACAAAGGACGTTTGCTTGGTCAGAGGAAGAGGAGTTAAGACAATCAGACATCTTGTGAGAATCTTCCAGATGCTATTGTCGAAAAGGTTGAGTCATTAAGACTAACTGCAAACCTATTATTTCTGGAGTTTCTTGGTGATTTCCTAACTATGACCCGGCTACACCTGGAGGTGTTTTCTGACCTAATTCACAACACACTTGTTTGGCCAGCCTTTTCCTCTTATCCAGCTTGGCCATTCAGCCATAGCAGGGTATATTTTATACTTATGCCAATTAATATATTTTTCCAGTTAAGTCATATTTTGCAAATCAAACCATATCAAGGTGTGGGGTTGTATAGCCTGTTAACAGCATCACTTCCTTTTCTGGGTGATGCATGAGTGACCACTAGAATTTCTCTTTTCTCAGGAGAAATTTAGTGAAATAGTTTCCGTAATTTCTCTGCCTTCTAAAAAGATGGAGGATTATAAAAAGTCATTGGCACACAATGCAAGCTTATATCAGCACCATGAACAGAAACGCCTAGATTGTAAGGTATCCTCATTCCCCCTGACCTCTTGACACCAAGACCTCCATTATTAGTCAACTCTGTATTAATTTTTACTTATTGTTGTTTGCTTGGAGGCCAAAAGCAGCAACTCCTCATCAAGAAAGCTGAAGAGGATGATGTGATATTATTGGGTTGACAGTTTTCCCATCTATACACAACTTCATTAGGTTATATCATCCTAATTAAACTTCACGTAGACCCCAGGATGAAACCCTTAGCATTGGTCCTAAGAACAGAAGGAGCTTTGCAACATCTGAGAAGATCAGGCAGCCTTTCCCACTGCACCATTAGAGTACTATCATTCTGCTTTAACTGTCGTGCCTGCATCCTGTGGAATCCCAGGATTTGCAGTTCAAGGAAAAGGATTGAGAACTCTCATCCAGAGAGTCCTAGTTTCTCAAAAAACTACAAAATCCCAGATTTCCATAAGATGTTGCCATGTTGGTTTAAGTGGAATGACAGTGCAATAATTTTGTAGTATGAAAGGGCCTCACAGAAAGAGATCCCAAGATGTTTCAAGCAAACTGAGTAAGCATAAGGTACATCAAGGTAGCCAACAGAGAGCAGGAAAAAAAAAAGACAGTAGAGTAATAAGTGAAATCAGCAGAGACTTGAGGAACAGCACAGAAGTAACTGTGAGGCCATTTTACATATTGACTTGAACTAACCTGTCAATTCTTTGCCTGCAGGTAACTGTTTTAAATAATTGGTGAAAGCAGGGGGAATCTTATTCACAAGAGTTATTTTGTGTAATTTAATTGCTCTACTCCTCAGGGTCCAGGAAAGAGATTCTTGAGTAAACTGAGTGTATATTTCTTCTCTGTTTACTCATGTGTCTCCCATTAGTGTTGGTGGGAACTAATTTTCCTCTCAATTAAAGTAATGAAACTGGTGTGAAAACAGTATTGTTACTCTGTGAACTGGGGGTCCTGGGAGGGACACCAAAATCTGCTCAACTAAAGTTGGGGAAAATTAGCTCAGAGCACTGCTTAGCGTTACGAGAGGCAGGGTAACTTAGCGAGATCTTGAACCCTATGTCTACGGGGTCGTGTCGTGTCAAGGAGAACACAGAAGTTGAAATAATAAATGATGCTTATTAAATACAAGCAAAACAGTGTATGCGACACACTCATACAAGATAACTAAAGAAAATAAAGTTTGGAGTGGTATAGAGGGATTTTTAGAGGGATTGCTGGTTTGGGTGATACTTCACCTGTCCTGAAGCCCAGAAAAATAGAGAGCGAAGCTGGGGTGCGATGTAGCTCAGCACGTGGAGCAGAGGGGAGACTCGCCAAGCAAAGCGGCAGCAAGGCGAGATGAAACTCGGGAGCGATCTGAGGAAGGTCTCGGAATCAAGGGTTTTTATAAGGAGAATTGTGACTGCAGGCTGTGCCGTACTTGGGGGAAAACAATAGATTTGGAGTTGGAGACAAAGCCTCTGAAAGGTCAGAATCTGAACGATTGAGTTATCGTAGCGATTCTCAATAGAGTAGCCAGTATGCAGACACAGAGTACTTGTGTATTGCATAGTTTACCCATCAAGCTGCCATCGTGGGGCAGAGGCTCTTTTGTAAGTGGTGTGCATACTTAATTAGAGTACTTGCCTGGAGGTCTCCTGAAGCAGTGAGTCAGCTATTTCTGGCCTGCCTGTATTGTAGTTTGAATATTACGGCTATTAACGGCCGAGCTTGTTTACATGCTTGTCCGGTGGCCTCGCAAGCACGTGGAGAGGAATAGAAAGGTGCAGCCGAATTGTGATATCAAGGGATATCTTTAATATCCCCAAAGCTCGGACTAGCCAGGGCAGTAACAGTATGAAACAAGAATCTCGCATGCTAATGTTTATATTTTATATTCACTGCATAATGTAAGGAATAGGATATGAAGATGGATGGGTTTTATTGGAGTAATGTGGACAATCATTTGGTTTTATGGAATATGACCAAACTAAGAGGGAAACCCTGAAGGCCTTGCTCTGTCCCTTTTCAGGAAGCAGGACTGGGTCCAAAAAATGATATATTGGCATGGATAAGTCATATGGCTCCTATATCTGAGAAACATTTAAATAGAAATGAACAACTCTTTTTAAAAATTTTATGTTAACCTTTAACAAAATTACAAAAAAGAAACAGAAAAATAAAAATCTAAGATAAATTAACAATATAACATTCAACTTACTTGCATGATTTGCACAACAACTGAATATCAGCAGGAATGGCCTTACAGTGAGCATAGTTCGATTTCAGATTTTTGTGTAGTTTTAGTTGGATCCATGATTGTGGATATCTATGTGTGGACATCCTACAGTCCTGATTACAGTATGGTTGGGCTCCCTGTGATCAGTGCAGCTGTGATGAGTTCAGGATGCTATGGAAGATAAAGCAATATAGGTTTGCCAGATTTCAGGTCCTGGCCCTGAATCTGCAGTTCTCATGGGTCATCTGCAGGTGGTAAACAAGGGTGCAAATTCTCCACTTTTGCTGAGCTCATCTCCAGAGGGGAGGAATGCTCAGCAGGCTGTGATAGATGACAGCTCTGAGGTTGATGAGCAACTGATTTATGCCAGGGACAGAGCCAGTGATTGACCAAACCAGCTTGCAAACATCCCCATCAGTTGAAAGACAAGCAGAGGCAGAGTTGCCCCAACCAGCTCCAGAGGGAAACGGAACCAGCAGTGATTTAGAGGAATTACATTCACTTGTGCCCTCTAGCCTCCAGTCATGGAGGAGATTGAAACAAACAGCTCAGAGGGAAGCTGCATTGGCTAGTTTAAGGAAACAGAACAATGACGAATAACACCTGTTTTCAGTGCTATTTAAGTCTGTCAGTGTGGCTTACTGTTTGCTTATAGCAAATTACTGTGCAAGCCCTCATGATCCAGCTCCCTCGACCCCTCTGGACAAACCTTCAGCTTTTTGGACCTTTTGGACTGACGTTGACTTGGCTCAGCTCAGCCTTTCCACTTATTGTTTGTATTAGACACTCGCCGCTGCCTCCTCCTCCTGGGCAAGTACCTTCACTTCCCCTCCCTTGCTGGCAGAGAGGTACAGGCAGGGAGTGGGACTCTGACACAGGCAGAACAGCAACTTGCAACAAATTGCCAATGCTTGATAGATTCATTGCTGCAGAAGACTTGCAGTGGACTAGTTAGCTTCCTCCTTCCCTCCTAGTCATGTTGATGCCAGGGCTCACCGTCCACTCTGCTTCTGGTGAAAAGCAAGGAGGCTAGACTAAAGGTTTCTTATCCAATCTCCCTAAGTAGATGAAATAGAATAATAATTTATTTAACCCTAAGCTTACTGTCTTAAGTTCCAAGCAGGAACATAGGTTCTCTCTCCCTCCATCCCTCCCTCCCCCTCCCATATGTCTTTGAATGACAAGCTATGAAAAATTGTGATTGGTACTTAATGCACAAAGTTTAACACCATCACCAGAGATCATCCTTTGGTCTTAGGTTCTGTCCCAGAAACCTCAGGGCCTGGGATGATCCTGAACTGACAACTCTAAAAGAATGAGAAAAGAAAAAAAAATAATGTATACTTCTCCCTTCATATTCTTAGGTCTGACCTTCACAAATTTGATTATTCACAAGGTGTGCATGTGCCTTCTACACCATTCTCTTCCTCCCATTTCCTTGCATTTTGCCAGGCATGGAGAAGAAGAAGGTCAAAAGGCAAGGAAATATGAGGGGAGGAGTCACATGGGCACCTTCCTTCTCCCCTCCAGAGCTCCCCCTCCCATTCTTTTGCCTCTGGCCCCAGTACTGAGAACTCCACCAAGGCAAAAAGCCAGGGAAGGTGGTGGGCAGGGAAGCCTCATGTGAGCCTTCCTCCTCCAGAGCACTGCGTCCCATTCCCTTGCTTCTGGCCTCAGAACTGAGAATACTCACCAAGGCAAAAGGCAAGGGAACAGAGAGAAAGATTCCTGTAAGCCTTCTTTCTCCTCTCCAGAGCTCCCCCCTCCTATTCCCTTGCCTCTGGCTCTGGAGCTCAGAATGTGCACCAAGGGAAAAGGTAAGAGAATGGGAAAGGGAAAAACATGCACACGTCTCCCTTCTCCCTTCTGGTGCTTCCCACTCCTATTTGCTTGCCTTTTGACCAGCACTGAGATAGCATGCAGGAGCAAAAGGCAAGGGAATTTGAGGGTGGGGGGAGACACACACCCTTGCCCTCTTTCTCCCATCTGGAGCTCTCCCTCCACATTTCCTTGCCTCTGGCCCCAGCACGCAGAGGGCAAGGGAATGGGAGAGGATTGGGGGTGTAAGTCATTTGGTTTTTTCCAGTTTAGTGAGGGTTCTGCACCCCAAACTCTTGCAGAAGTGGAGGGGCCAGTGCATACTACTTGTTCTTTGTATTTGTTTGCAAGCACTGGTATAGTGGAGCCAGTGCTCACAGAGTTGAAGCCCTGAGACTTTTGAGTAGCATGAATTGTGACCTCATGTGCCGCCCCCTTTGGTTTCTCTGTTGTGTCTCAGTTTAACTGTAGTGTCCACTGTAGTTTGATGGAAGATGTCTTTTCCCAGCGATGATGTATGGTTGTGAGCTATACCTTCTGTAATCCAATCCAAATTATTAGAAGCGGCTTGATGTTGAGTGAGCAGGAACCATTAGCTTTACAAAAGGTTTGTTCTTGGTGGGGATGAAAAGCGCTAGACAATTTTTTAAAAAGAAAATATCAAGCAGCCTGAAGTCCCCTGCATTTTTGGAGTCCCCATAGAGGCAGTGATTAATGGAACTGGCACGATGAATACTTGTACTTCAAAATTTACCACTAGACCAGTGTTTCTAACATTTGGAGTGTAATATACACACATGTCTTTATGGCCTCTATATTGGAAGAAAGTACATCTGATCATGTGGAATGGTGTGGAATCTGCAACAGAAAAGACAAAAATGTTAAGAAAGGAAAATAGACATCACTTTTGTATCCACTTCCCAAAACGTTGTGTAATGTCTAGCTTTGAGATTTTTCTTAAAAACACCCTATCATATTTTATAAAGCTTGGATTAAAACAAATGCTATATCTCTTCCCATTTATTACTGATAGCTTGTTAGTTGTAGCACACTTTGATTCCTTTGTATGCTTCCTTTGTGGGGTAAGTTTCATTGAGTTCACGGGAGTAATGAAGTCTCTATATATTCACAGCTGGATTTGCTTTACACCTCTGGGACAAGATATTGAGAAAAAATCTCTGAGCTTCAGTTTCCATTCTCCAAATCTCTCTGTCTCTATTTCCTTTACTCCTTTCCCTTGAAGATTTTGTCTTTTTCTTTGTTTCTTGCAAGAGTCTTTACAAAAAGCATGCAAGATTTCTGTGTATCTAGGATGGAAGCAATTGGAAGGTTTTATATATGAGTAGATGGTAGATATTTAAGATGGATTATGGTGGAATATTAAGAAAAGAAAAATAATGACCACAGATGATTGACATTACTTAAAAATGTGTAATGAAAACAATGAAAGCCAGTGTGGTGTAGTGTAGTGGTTAGACCACTGGACAATGACTCTGGAGAACAGGGTTTGAATCACTGCTCAGCCATAGAGATCCACTGCTCAGCAGAAAGCAAAGGCAAACCCCATACAAACAAAACTTGCCAAAAAGACCCCATAATAGGTTTGCCTTAGGTCGCCATAAATCAGAAATGACTTAAAGGCACTCAGCAACAACAATGAAGATTATGAAATAGTTAAGGATTTACTGTTCTTTGTTTCGTCATTAATCAAAATAGAGACTTAAATCTTGAAATCAGAGGAGGGCTAATATTTAGAAGTATAGCTATGAAGGATAGCTTCAAATAGAGAAGAACCTCTAGTATGAAGATATATCATTAAATACCAAAGACAAAATCATCAGGGTCATAGTATTTCCAATTTCTATGTACACTTGTGAAAGCTGAAGAAAGTTGACTGGAAGAGAATCAACTTATTTGAAATGTGATGTTGAAGAAGAGTTTTGTTGGTATCTTGGACTGTAGGGTCCTGCACTTGGGCAGAAAAAATGAAAGTCACAAGTATAGGAAGGGGGAAGTGTGGCTGGATAGCAGTACGTGTGAAAAGGATCTAGGAGTCTTGGTAGATCACAAGCTGAACATAAGTCAGCAGTGCGACGCAGCAGCCAAGAAAGCCAATGTGATTCTTGGTTGCATCAATAGAAGTATGGTGTCTAGATCGAAGGAGGTAATGATACCACTCTATTCTGCGTTGGTTAGGCCTCATTTAGAATACTGTGTCCAGTTCTGGGCACCTCAATTCAAGAAGGACATGGTCAAGCTGGAGCAGGTCCAGAGGAGGGCGACCAAAATGATGAAGGGTCTGGAAGCCATGCCCTATGAGGAATGGCTTAGGCAGCTGGGTATGTTTAGTCTGCAGAAGAGAAGGTTAAGAGGGGACATGATAGCCATGTTTAAATATTTGAAGGGATGTCATGTTGAGGAGGGGGCAGGCTTGTTCTCTACTGCTCCAGAGACTAGGACAAGGAGCAATGGATTCAATCTGCAGGAAAGGAGATTCCACTTAAACCTCAGGAAGAACTTCCTGACAGTCAGAGCTGTCTGGCAGTGGAATATGCTGCCTCGGAGTGTGGTGGAGTCTCTTTCTTTGGAGGTTTTTAAGCAGAGGCTGGATGACCATCTGTTGGGAATGCTTTGATGGGTGTTCCTGCATGGCAGGGGGTTGGACTGGATGGCCCCTGGGGTCTCTTCCAACTCTATGATTCTATGATTCTATGACTGCCCAAATGACCAAGAAATAGGTCCTAGAGCAAATCAAGCATGAATACTCAATAGAAACCAAAATGATCAAACTAGAGCTGTTGTGCTTTGTGCATACCATGAGATGACATGCCTTATGAAAAATACAATAATGCTCAGAAAAGTAGATGGCAATAGGAAAAGAGGACGACCATGTTACAGGTGGATGGACTCAATCAAGGAAGCCACAGATCTGTGTTTGCAAGACTTGAGCAGGGCTTTTGAGGACCAGGACATCTCACTGTAGAGTGGTGTTGCAATAAGTTAAAGCTGACATGAATGCAATTAACAACAACAATTCATGATCACAGACTGTGGATTAGTTACTCTGTTACAAGAACAAGCAAACACAGAGTTAAGTGCACTGTCTTATTTCATTTGGATCCCATTCTTCATCAGAAGACTTTGGTCATTTCCGCATGACACTGTCATAGTGGTATTATTCCACTTTCAACATCCTGTGGAATTTTGGGGTTTGTGGTTGACTGAGGCCAAAGAGCTCTCTGGCTGAGAATTCTAAATGCCCCTTTTAAACTGCAAACCCCAGGATTCCATAAGATGTCGAAAGTGGAATAATAGCACTATAACAGTGTAGTGTGGAGATGGCCTTTGTCTCCCCTTCACCAGTTGATCCTCATAGTAACCTTGTGAGGCAGCTTGTGCTGGGAATTTAATGGGTGAATAGAGATCTTCCTAAGTTTAATCCAGAACCACAACCATTCCTCCACCCTACCTCTATTGAGATCCATAAGCTTAAGCACCATTAACACCATCCTTGAGCATGACCATATGCATAGAATAGAGATGAATAATTTCTTACTTTGTGCTAGTAGATGATCAGTCAGAAACATTTGTTCACAACAGCTCATGTCAGATCAGAAACTGATCAGAACTGAGAAAAAATATAATGAGAAGCAATTGGTACAGGAGGGAGGAAGGGATCACAAGAGTTCCTGACTGATTATGTTGGCTAGGGAATTCTGGAAGTTGGCTAAAATTTTGTAGTCTTTTCCAAGCTTGCCCTTTGGCTTAAGTCTGCTTTGCAACCAAAACTTGTACTTTAAGACAGATCTCATAAAAAGGTTAATTTAATATGGATTTTTTTTCACTACACAAACACACACACACACACAATCACACTTTCATAAGTCAGTCAAAGAGAATTACAGTTACAAACCTATGCCCACACTTGGAATGAGCCTCTTGGAACATATACATAGGAGAGTGTTTGAGCATAAAATGCATGCTCTCACCTATGTGAAGGCAATTACTCCATTTTGGAACCATTACCATCCCTATGCCCTAGAGAAAAGCTTTTAAAAAGCACCAATGGCAGCTACTTTGTTAAGCTTTTAATTGCATCTTTTAATGGCTATACTTTTTTTCTTGAATACCCCTTTCATGACTGTTTTGCTTTTCCATCAACATCTGGCTTAGCGACTTGAAAATGGGAGTCATCATATTTGGTTTGGGCAGAATGTCAACGTGGTTGTGGGCATGTGGGCAAATGAAAAACAAGTCCTGCAACCAAATTAATTGTTCCAGATCCTCCATGGATGACCAGAGAGCTCTTAATGGGCAAGCAATTAGAGATATTGTTCAGTGTTTCTGAATACTGCACAGAGGAATCACAATTGCAATTTAATGGATATAACTGAAACTGCAAAGTACTTGGCTATATTTTCACAAAAAGTAACTTTTGATTTTAACTCCTCACACTCCTCCTCCCTTTTTACTTATATTTATGTATTGATTATTAGACTCATAGGATCACCAAATAATGGAGTTAGTAGGGACCTCAAAAGTCACCCAGCACAACTCCTGGCTACTTCAGGAATCCACAGCTAAATTATCTTTGATTGTCCAACCGCTACTTAAAATTTCCATTGAAGAATTTTTCACTGTCCCCTGAGGCATTCTCTTCCATTGCTGGACATCTTTTACTACCAGGACCTTCTTCCTAATATTTAGTTTGAATCTCCTTTCTGGTAATTTGAATCCAGTTGTTCAGGTCCTACTTTGTGGAGTAACAGAAAACAAGCTTGCTCCATCTTCCATGTGAAAGCCATTCAGATAATTGAAAATGGTTATAATGTGCCCTACAAATAAGGGACTAGTCCCTCTTGTCCTTTTTTCTAGTGTGTTTCAGACACTGGTCATGATACTGCAAGACAGTGCAGGTCTCCTTCTTAACTGAACTGTGAGGTAGGATAGGGCCAGTGTGGTGTTTCTCCTGTCCACAAGTAAAAGGATTAGTGACAAGCAGAGCAATCCAACCCCTGGGTCTGCTCGGTGGAAGATGTTACACTGATAGGATCTTTCAGTTCCATAATGCAGAAATGCTGTCCTGGAGGAGGGTGGATAAGGTCCACCCCAACAATTGTTGGTATACCCCCAGAAAGTTCAAAAGTATAGATCTGCTACCAGAGGCATTTCATATAGGCTCATGTACATGCTCAAAGCTATGAATCTGATTCATTCCGTATGAATTGCTTGCATCATTTGTTTTGACTCTTGAGTTGTATAGCCATCTTACATAGTGGGGGCTGGTGGCTTCCATGTCAGTGGGCAATGAATCCTCCTTGGGTTTTAGTTCAAACAGTAAAGATGCTATTTAAAGGGCTGAGCAATATCACTAAGTAGAATGTGTACCTTGAACATCTCTTTTAAAATCTGGATGAATATATGGAATGTACTCACATCTCTACTGACTTGGAAAATACCAGAATGCATTGATCCCTTGACAGATGAACTCTGTGTAGTTCAGCCCAGACTGTAGTCACAGTATGGGCCTTTCCCATAGACCAGCGTTGCCCCAGCATGGAGACCTGAGAGGAGCGGGACTGTGATGATGCTTCTGTATGATGTCATCATGGTCCCGTCCTTCTCCTGTCACCAGCTAGTGGGATCACAGAGTAAATAGTTGATGGGTTTTCCCCATTAGTGACCAATGATTGTGCAACTATCCCATACTTATCTAGCCTGCAGAAGCCCTGGAGGCACGATGGAGGCACTGTCTGCCCCAGTGCAGCCTGGGAAAGTACCTGGCTATGCTGAGGAAGGAAGAGGTGTGTCCATTGTGCTTCCTTCTACAGGGATCCAGTCCCGTGCAGAGGGGAGCACTGAGGACACACTCCCATTCTGGCAGAGGCACTGCCGGGATTCGAACTGGACAACAATAAGGTAGGATACAGAAAGGGTCTAAGTGACAAGAATTAGGCTGTTTGCAAGTTTTAGATTCTGTCAATCATCCAAACATGTGACAGAAGTAAATTCAGATTACAAAAACTGTAATTTGGGTGATAAGCACTCTTATGTGTGCTGCACACTGACAGTGGATTTCTGTGAAAAATTCAGATTTGGAGGAAGAAATATTCTTCTGTTTTGAAAAAGACCCATTGCTGTAAAGGACACTTGCAAACAGTCCTATCCACTCTCACTTCTAACATTCTTTCATGTGATGCTCACAACAGAATTCTACATGAAAAGGACATTCTCCCCACGCAAATGTAACAAATTATTATTTTGTATTTCCGTCTGCTCTTTGTGAGATATCTTTGAACTTTTCTTTCAGAAATGCCAGGCTTGCTGCTTTAAATATTTTCCTTTAGTATTCAGGTTCTTGCAGACGTTCTCATGGTATTAAAACAAACAGGAATCAGGAGGTTTCTAATTGAGCTGGTTTTGATTCCTTTAATAAAAAGTGAAAGTTAAAAGGGAAAGAAAGAACGAAAGAACGAAAGAACGAAAGAACGAAAGAACGAAAGAAAGAAAGAAAGAAAGAAAGAAAGAAAGAAAGAAATTGAATTGCAAACTTTTGCAGAGGAAATTCTCCAGGAATTCTCCAGAAATAAATGATTTGAATTGAATACAACTAATAAGGGGGCAACTAAAGATTGTCAACAAATATATGAACAGTTTTATTTTCTTGTTTTATTAGAGAACTAGTGTATTTACTCAGCATTGCCCAGGATTTTATTTTTTCATAGATAACAGTTGTTAGAAACACGTTAGGAATTACCTTATCTTACCTTAGGAGTTAAATGTGGTTGAAATACACAGATTTGAGATCCTGTGTCTCGAATTCTCCAAATTGCCTCATCCAGTACCTGTAGCTTTTCCCCATATTCCCCAATCCAATCTGTATTTAGAGCTGTTGACATACAGAGGTTTGGTTTCTGAGGGAATACACTGGCCTCCTCCTTCTTGTTGCTAGGCCTTATCTCCATAGCAACCAGCCTGAGACCCAAGAGCTGAGAATTCTAAAGGCCCCTCCCTAAACGGCCAACCCCAGGATTTCATAGAATCTTCACAAGCAGCCAGTCGTCTGAGATCTTCACCTGCTTGACACAGACAAACTCACAAACTTTAACTTTTATATAGTACATTATATCTCACCATTGTATTTACTGAGTAGTGTTCAAAATGGCTAACAACATTCAGACTGAGTGGAAAAATCAGTTAGCTTTGCTATCTTCATATCACTGTTCAATACCTCAAGTCCTTTCTGTCTCAAATGTTAAAAAATGCTTATTATAACTGAACTGAACTGTAATTTGCACACATTGTCTGTTGGTTCAGCTGTTCTTGGGGCTGTTGTTATGTATAATCAAACCAGTGACAACATATAGGAACCCAAAGAATAAGAGACCATGAATCCCAGTGATCAGCAGCCTTGCTCTGGCCTTGCAAATTCAGGGCACTGGCTTCCCTAACTGAATCAATCTATCCATCTGTAATACCCATTGTCTTCCACTTTATGGAGCATTACCATCGCCAATCATCTCATGATATGTCCAAAGTACAATAGCCTCAACTTTGTCATTTTGACTTCTATAGAATTCAAGCTTGATTTATTCTCAGACCTATTTATTTGGGTTTATTGCTTGTTTGGTTGGTTATGGTATTTGCAGAATTCTCCCCCAACAACATATTTCAAACAAGTGATTTCTCTTCCTGTCAGCTTTCTTCATCCCCCGGCTTCCACGAGCATACATAGAAATCAGAAATACTGTGGCACAAATTATTTTGACTTTGATATGTATTTATCTTTGTATATCTTTGCACTTGAGGATCTTATCTAGTTCCTGTATAGCAGGCTTGTGATTATTATTATTGTTATTGAAGAGGACCATATTGTATTTGCATGATCTTACATAAAACATAAAGAGCTGTTCAGAAAAAAGAGATGACAAAACTTATTCCATCTGAACATGATTGAGTACACAAGATTTCAGATTCTAATTTTTAAGAGTCCAGAGCTCAAAGCTCTAGCCTTGGGTGGGTGAAAGGGTCAGTTTTTCTTTCTCTGACATTGAGGTATATAAAATCTCAAATTCTCTCCATCTCAAAGATAATGAATTTTGCAAGCATTAGTGGATTCTCATCAAAACAAATTGAAATATATGAAATGCAAGCATTTTAAATTAATACAAAGACAGGGCATAGAACTATGAAAGTTAAGAGGTGACATAACCGTGTTTAAATATTTGAAAGGATGTCATATGGAAAGATGGAGTAAGCTTGTTTTCTACTGACCCAGAGACTAGGGCCATTTCTGCACTATACTGTTATAGTGCTATTATAGTGCTATCACTTCCAACATCCTATGGAATCCTGGGGTTTGCAGTTCAGGGAGGGGCATTTAGAATTCTCAACCAGAGAGTTAAGAAGGAATTTTGGCCTCAGTAAACTACAAACCTCAGATTTCCACAAGATGTGAAATAATAGCTTTATAACAGTGTAGTGCAGAAAGGCCCTGAGACTGGATTTAACTTCCCCAGATATGGAAACAGGTCAAGAGTGTAGCTATGCAGAAGAGACATGACAGGTAAATCTGCAAGCGAGATGCTGAAACTTGTTCACACCCAGAATTCTTGTGTGTGTGTGTGTGTGTATGCATGTTCCTTTGGTTCCTTTACCTACTCTTTAGATGCTTAAACTATGACCCTTTCCACATCTTACCTTTTCACGGAGGTAGGGGACGGCATTCGCGTGAGCAGCCTCTTGCGCGAGGCACTCACTTCGCTTCTCCTTCCTTACCGCAGCTGGCTTGCCGGTTGCGCGAATGCCACGCAAACGCCCCGCCCCTTCCTACTGCAGCGCAACCTGGGAATTGCAGGCTGAGGCAGGAAGTGCGACCATCCTGCCTCCCGATGTACCGCACAGCAGGTAAGTGCACGCGGGCCCTGGGAGCATTGCGCGACTGTGCACCATTTTCGGCTTAGAGCCGAAAATAAAAAGGTGTGTGTCCGCTGTGCATCCGGCTCTTGAGCATCGCGTAAATGGGAGTGCGTCGTACAGACCGCTCCCCCCATTTACGCGATGCTCAAGGGGTCCTTTCGCTTTAGAAACGGCTTGCGAAAAGGGTGTATATATCTAAAAATTCTACTGAACTTATTTCAATGCTAGCAATTTAGGCATTGAAGGAAGAATTCATGGGGAATGGGCAGAATTCTTCTCTGAGAAGTGACACCCTCATTTTGCAGCCCAACTTCTGGTTACACTACTGCAACAATGGCCCTTTCTGCACGAGGCAAGGGAATCGCTCCGTGCCGTTACCTACCGCTTCTTCTGGGGTCCGAAGCAACGTGGACTGTCCCTGAAGCCCTTCCACAGGGCTCCTCCTTGGTCCAGGGCAAATCAGAGCAGTGCGAGGTCTGTAGATCCACACTGCTCCGGCTTCCAAAATGGCAGCTTCCGGCTTCCAAAATGGCGGCTTCCAGTTGGTCGTGGGTCCCGACCAACTGCTGAAGCTCGCCATGCCTAAAGCCCGCCATCTGCAGATTGCAGGCTCGCATTGGTGCGAGCCTTCGAATCTGCACAAGGGAGCAGGAACGCAATGGCACGTTCCAGGAAAATAAAGACTTGTTTTTTGCGATCTTTAGAGAACATGCTGGAGGACCACTTGGGGTCATTTTCGAGCGGACTGAGGTGCAGATCTCCGGTAAGTAGTCCACTCCTAGTCCACTCCAAGGTGCAGATGACCTCCGTCACAGGACGCACTGCCCCGTTCTAATTGCCTGGTGTGGAAAGGGCCAATAACTGGCTGACCTAGATAAAGCCTTCCCCCATGCCACTTGGACACTATCTGAATATTTAGCAGAAAACCAGATACAGTAAGAAAATCAAACTTCAAAAGATTTCTTTCAGAGATTGCTGCCTTGACAAGAACAGGACTGAGATCTATGGGAGAGACCATCTGACAAGTTAAAACAAAACTGTGCACTGTGTCCCCTGGAGGGGGGAGGGTAATGAACTGTGGGAGGATGCAGGAGAGGGTCTTTGCTATACACACATTGCAAAATTCCTTCCCCATAGAGGCCTGATAGGCACCAATGTCTCTAATGCTCCCTTCATTCTAGTACCAATTAAAAACCTCATTTTTTACTAAAGCAACTGGTGCCACACAGATTCCTTCCAAATCTCTGCATGTGGCTGGTTTTAGCTTGACATAAACTGCTTTAACTGCTTGTAAACTTGTCAAATTGGTTAATGTTCTTTCAGCCTGTTTAAATTATTTTCTTTTTTTAAAAAAAATTCTTTTTTTAAATGAGCTGAATTTATTTTGTCACACTGAGATCCTATTATATAGGACAGGAAATCAACATTTTAATAAATAAAATTAAAAAGAACAGGCTGGAATTCTACATCAGCAGAAGCTACCAGCTCCTCTGTGTATCTTTGTCTTCCTTGGAATAAGCTTCAAGTGTAGCCCTCATCCAGTTTCTTATTGCCTTAAGGTATATACCCCTGAGAACAACAGTTTTGCTAGAATCAGTTCTCTGGGAAATGTTCTTAGATGTAAGAGTATAAAGATTTGATTCTCTGCTTGGCCATGGAAACCCACCAAGTGACCTTGGGTGCATCACACACTCTCAGCTCCAGAAAACCCCATGATAGGTTCACGTTAGGGTCACCTCTAGTTGGAAATTACTTGAAGGCACGCAACCACAACAACCACAACAACAACAGCATACTGAAGACACTCAACTGCCAACTGTGGATAAACTCCCCCAGCAGTTCATGTAGATGTTAGATTTTCCCTGGTTTTTCAAGATCCATCTTGGGCCCTTTCTGCACCAGGCAATTGGAACGGAGCAGTGTGTCCTCTCACGGAGGTCATCTGCACCTTGGAGCGGACTAGGAGCGGACCACTTACCAGAGATCCACACCTCAGTCTGCTCCAAAACGACCCCAAGTGGTCCTCCAGCATGTTTTCTAAAGACCACAAAAACCAGGTCTTTATTTTCATGGAATGCCCCATTGTGTTCCTGCTCCCTTGTGCAGATTTGCAGGCTCGCACCAATGCGAGCCTGCGATCTGCGGAGGGCGGGCTTTAGGCGTGGTGAGCTTCAGCAGTTGGTCAGGACCCACGACCAACCGGAAGCCGCCATTTTAGAAGCCGGACGCCGCCATTTTGGAAGCCGGAAGCCACCATTTTGGAAGCTGGAGCAGTGCGGATCTACAGACCTCACACTGCTCCAATTCACCCTGGACCAAGAAGGAGCCCTGCAGAAGGGCTTCAGGGACAGTCCGCGTTGCTTCGGACCCCAGAAGAAGCGGTAGGTAACGGCACGGAGCGATTCCCTTGCCTCATGCGGAAAGGGCCTTAATATGTCTTTACCCTGTGATTTCATTTCTCTTGTTGCTTTATTTAGTCTTAATTCATTGTTTTTCCCGCAGTTTTGCTGTTTTGAACCTTCCATGAATGATCTCACCATCCTTGTTCCAGGGAGAAATTGTCTGGTATTGAAAAAGTCAATGATTTCTGAAAGTGAAATCATTAAGCTTTTCGGATAAAGAAGGGATAAGATTAATCCGATTGTCCACATGCATACCAAAGGTCTTCAGCTTCCCTAGAAGCAATGTGTTACAATAATACCAGCTGTAGGTCAAAGCTTAGAAAAGATATCTTTTCTAACTACAGGTCCCTGAATTCTCTCACTCAGTATGTACATTGACCATGCTGGGTGATGATTCTGAGTGCTGTAGTCCAAAAAAGGAACTTTTCTAAGATGTGATCTGATTGATTGGAGAATAATGTTACATCAGCATGAAGTTTCATCCTCACCTCCTCACAGGAAAATAGATGCAATTGTCCTATTTATGGAATCCTCCGGCTAGAAATTATAACAATTCTGACACCACCCCCAAATCTTCTTCCTAATCCTTCCCTGATCAGTAACACAGGCAATTCTAGGGTGCAGCCACGTTAAATGTGGCAGTTTGATACTACTTTACAAATCTTGGGATATGAGGATAGGAGAATGATTTGGAAATCTCTGCCAGACACTATTAGTCCACTCCCCTGGACTACAATTCCCTGAGTGCCCTATATACACTACAGATTATCTTGGTGCCTTGTAAACATTTCACCAAACTGAAAATCCCAGGAATCCACAGGATGAAGCCATGACAATTAAAGTGGTATATAACTGGTATAATTTTGCAGCATGAATACATTCCTAGTCAGGAGGAGACCACACAGTGGAAAGTTTGATGATACAATATTAAGTAGCCAATGAGATTTCAGTGTATTCATCTCTGAGCTTAGTGTCCATATCCAAGCTGCTTTTGGTCTTGAAAGACCTTCACACCTTGATACCAGGGAATCTTAAAGACCACTTTGTTTCATTTCAACTTAATTCATCACTAAGATCTTCCACTGAGGTCTTTTTTCAGACAGTTACCAACATCAGAAGTCACAGAAGACTTTTCTCATTTGTGGTGCTCCAGCTTTGGACTTTTGTCCACAAGGAGGTTTTCATGACATTAAATGACTTTTTTTTTTAACTTTCTCAAGCATGTTAAGTACATAAAGGTGTAATTCTCTCAGTCATTTGTATTTTAAGAAGCCTGTAACATTTTAAACATGGTAAGTTTTCCCTCTGGTTTTCTAACTGATATTTCATTGGGCTGTCTCTTTGTTTATTGCTTTTAAGTGCTGTATTGCTGATCTTGTTGTTTTAATTTGCATTATGAATTACAGTGGGATAAATATTATGAAGTGTGACATATAAATATTTTAAATAAATAAGTGTTACACCACTAAGGATGAAGGACAGTGCTTCCAGGATTCATCATGCAGCAAAGAAAATGATGTCATATCTTGAATAGCCAAAGAGCTTTGGCTAGTTTAGGGCAACACTGATGCCAAGAGAAGTCAACTGAAAGCAAGAACAAATTAGGACAATGGACATCAACAGCTGAATATTTTTCACAAGGAGTACTGAAAAATGGTCAGAAGAGACGTGATTATTAGCAGTGCCAAAAGTGTTCCTGAATGCTGGTCACTTTGGCTCAGTCTGGGTTTACAGAAAAGCACTCGTTTGGCTCTAAACGTGTTCTTCTTGACAAAGTCCTTGACACTCATCATCAAGAGCTAACCTCCCTAAGGATAAAACTGAGACACTTATGACAACAAGGTGATTAAATGAAAGGAATCACCCCAAGGCAAACCAGAATTCTGGAACTTTTCTGTTTAATCCCACTAAATGCTTGCTTGTAAGTAAAGTGGTATTTTTTTTTCTTTAGAGGCCAATTTGAACACAAGAGCAATAGCCTTCAGGTAAATTTTGATGTTTGGATGTGAGTGGAGACACTTCTATGGAAGATGGCATCATCCCACACACAAGAGGCAGATATTGGCACGTTTAGCTAATCCCAGGGTTTTTGAAACTACAAAAAATATTTGGAGAAACCCCTCCAACAAAGGGTCTAATCCAATGAGTGTCCTTAGTGACTACCACATGGTAACTAACTGTTGGGAGCAGAGGAATGGAAAACCAGGGCTGAAATTCTATATCACGGTCTATGTTTTGTAATTTTTAGGAATCAATAGCTATGTTGCAGAAATGCAATGAACTCCTGTTAGTGAATTAAAAGACAGATATGTGGGCATGGGAAATAGTGTTCCAATGTGCATCAGGCTCTTGTGATATGCGTTGGACACTTCTGATGCGCAATGGCCCCCCTGCTGCACCCCAGCACTCCCTAGCCAATGTCTGGAGGTGCATTGGGAGTGCCCCAAGGTACATCAGTGCCCGTTGCACATCAGTCATTCTACTGGCTTCCATTGCACAATGGATACCCAGACGTTATTGCATAATGGCAGCCCCTAGGTGAATACATCCATTGCAAAACAATGGATTTTTTTCCTAGATTTCCTGCACATGTAAGTCCATTTACTAAGATGTAAGTCTCATAGAATCATAGCGTTGGAAGAGACCACAAGGGCCATCCAATCCAAACCCCCTGCCATTCAGTAATACACAATCAAAACACTCTGGACAGATGGCTGTTTAGCCTCTGTTTAAAAACTTCCAAAGAAGGAGATTCCCACATGCTCCAAAGCAATGTATCCCACTGCTGAACAGCTCTTGCCATCAGGAAGTTCTTCCTAATGTATAGGCAGAATTTCTTTTCCTGTACCTTGAAGCCATTGCTCATTGTCCTAGTCTCTGGAGCAGCAGAAAACAAGCTTGCCACATCTTCTGTATGACATCCTTTCAAATATTTAAACATGGCTGTCATGTCACTTCTTAACCTTCTCTTCTCCAGGCTAAACATACCCAGCTTCCTAAGCTGCTCCTCATAGGTCACGGTTCCCAGGCCATTTACCATTTTGGTCACTTTCCTCCAGACATGTTCCAGCTTATTAATATCCTTCTTGAGTTCTGGTGCCCAGATTTATGATGGGCATAGAACCCTAAATAAGCATGCAAATATGCTGAATTCCAGCCTCGATGAGAATGCAAATATGATAGAATGACAGAGAATCATGTAGAATGCCATGGCTGGCTGACTTGAAATACTAAAGAGAAACATTTTTTGTTGCTAGTCCCACTTGTTTGAGGTTTAATTTCTCATTGTTAAAAATAACGCAAATAATGCAAATATGGAAGCTGAAGGACTTTTGGGCACAGATTGTCATTTCATCTCTCCTTCCTGTGGAAGGACATGGCCCACGAAAGGAAAAAAGAATAGTAGAGATCAACAACTGGCTCCGAAGATGGTGCCACCATGAGCAATTTGGGTTTTTGGATCACAGTCTCCATTTTCACAAAGATGGTCTTCTGGTAAGGGATGGCCTGCCCCTCACAACTGTTGGCTGGAACATTTTTGCTAACAGTCTCACAAAACGGATCAGGACATCTTTAAACTGAGCTTGACTGGGGAGGGAGACAATATTATTCTTGGCAAGGATTCAGTGAGTGCTGCGAAAAATAGCCCAAATGATATAGACAGGGCAGGCCAAGTAGTACTAGAGACCAACAGGGAGAGGAAAAGTAATTTTAGTAGAGGACTTCCAGGAAGGGCACATGGTCTCAAGTGTCTCTACACTAATGCACAGAGCATGGGAAATAAGCAGGATGAACTCGAACTCTTAATACAACAAAACAAATATGATTTAGTAGGCATCAATGAAATCTGGTGGGATGAGTCTCATGATTGGAATGTAGGAATGGGGGGGGGGGGTATAACCTATTTCGCAGAAATAGACCAAACAAGAAAGGAGGAGGAGTAGCTTTATATGTCAAGGATGTTTTCACCACTGAAGAGAGCCATGACTTGAATCTGGGAAGCCAAGCCGAGAGTATCTGGGTAAGAATTAAGGGAGCAAGAAACAATAGAGATGTGATTGTGGGGGTTTGCTACAGGCCTCCAGGCCAGCCTGAGGACTTGGATGAGGCCATCCTGGAGCAGATGACCACACATCCAAAAAGGAGAGATGCAGTAGTAATGGTCCTGATATTTGTAAATATCCAGTAAATTATCCTGATATTTGTTGGCAGTCAAACTCTGCCAAGACCACAAGGTACGATAGGTTCCTTGCTTGCCTTGAAGACAATTTCATGGTCCAGAAGGTAGAAGAGGCAACAAGGGGATCGGCTATTTTAGATCTGATCCTGACCAACAGGAATGACCTTGTTGTTGAGGTGGAGGTGGTGGGATCCTTAGCGGGGAGTGAGCATACTCTTTTGGAGTTTATCATTCAATGGGAAGGAGAAGTCAAGTGTAGCCAGACACGCCTCCTAAACTTTAAGAAAGCTGATTTCTGTACACTTAGGGAGTTACTTGCTGAAATCCCGTGGTTAAGAATACTAAAAGAGAAAGGAATTCATGATGAATGGGAGTTTCTTAAAAGTGGGATACTGAAAGCACAATTGAAAACTGTACCGATAAGGAGGAAAAATGGCAGGCGTCTAAAGAAACCGGAATGGTTGACGAAAGAACTCTCAGCTGAGCTAAGTGTTAAAAGAAACATGTACAGGAAATGGAAGAATGGTGAAACCACCAAAGAGGAATTCAAGCAAATAGCCAGGATATGTAGGGAGAAGGTCAGAGCACATAAGCAAAAGCACATAATGAACTCAGGCTTGCCAGAGACATTAAAAACAATAAAAAGGGTTTTTTTAGATATGTCCGCAGCAAAAGGAAAAACAAGGAAATGACAGGGTCAATGCATGGAGACGATGGCCAAATACTAATGGGGGGAAGAGAGAAGGCAGAACTACTTGACACCTTCTTTGCCTCAGTTTTCTCCCAAAAGGATAGAAGTACTCAACCTGGGGGATGGGGAGCAGGTGAGGAAGAGGGGGAAATGCAGCACAGAATGAGTAGAGACGTAATACAGGAATATCTGGCTAAACTAGATGAATTCAAGTCTCCAGGGCCAGATGAATTACATCCGAGGATATTATAACAACTGGCAGAAGTCATTTCTGAACCACTCGCAATAATCATTGGCCCTTTCCACACAAGGCGACGGAATCACTCCGTGCTGTTACCTAACGCTTCTTTTGGGGTCCAAAGCAACATGGACTGTCCCTGAAGCCCTTCCGCAGGGCTCCTTCTTGGTCCAGGGCAAATCAGAGCAGTGCGAGGTCTGTAGATCCGCACTGCTCCGGCTTCCAAAATAGAGGCTTCCAGCTTCCAAAATGGCGGTTCTGGCTTCCAAAATGGCAGCCTCCAGTTGGTCGTGGGTCCCGACCAACTACTGAAGCTCACCACGCCTAAAGCCCGCCATCCGCAGATTGCAGGCTCGCATTGGTGCGAGCCTGCGAATCTGCACAAGGGAGCAGGAACGCAATGGTGCGTTCCAGGAAAATAAAGACCTGTTTTTTGCAATCTTTAGAAAACACGCTGGAGGACCACTTGGGGTCGTTTCAGAGTGGACTGAGGTGCAGACCTCTGGTAAGTAGTCCGCTCCTAGTCCACTCCAAGGTGCAGACCTCCGTGAGAGGACACACTGCCTCGTTCTAATTGCCTGGTGCGGAAAGGGCCTTTGAGAACTCTTGGAGAACAGGAGAAGACCCAGAGGACTGGAGGAGGGCAAATGTCATCCCCATCTTCAAGAAGGGGAAAAAAGAGGACCCAAATAATTATCACCCGGTCAGCCTGACATCAATACCAAGAAAGATCCTAGAGCAGATCATTAAACAGTCAGTTTGTAATGACTTAGAAAGCAATGCCGTAATCACTAAAAGTCAACATGGATTTCTCAGAAATACGTCATGCCAGATTAATCTTATCTCTTTTTATGATAGGGCTACAAGCTTGATAAATGAAGGGAATGCTGTAGATGTAGCATATCTTGACTTCAGTAATGCCTTTGACAAAGTTCCCATGACATTCTTGCAAAGAAGCTAGTAAAATGTGCACTGCACAGGACTACTGTTAGGTGGATTTGTAATTGGTTGACCGGCCGAACCCAAAGGGTGCTCACCAATGGCTGCTGTTTATCTTGGAGAGAAGTGACTAGCGGGCTACCACAGGGTTCTGTCCTGGGCCCAGTGCTATTCAACATCTTCATCAATGGCTTGGATGAAGGAGTAGAGGGCATGCTGATCAAATTTGCAGATGACACCAAATTGGGAGGGGTTGCTAATACCCCAGAGGACAGGATCAAATTTCAAAATGACTTTGACAGATTGGAGACCTGGGCCAAAGCTAACAAAATGAATTTCAACAGAGAGAAATGTAAGGTCCTACACTTAGGCAGAAAAAATGGAATGAACAAATACAGGATGGGGGACATGTGGCTGGATAGCAGTAAGTGTGAAAGGAATCTAGGAGTCTTGGTAGATCACAAGCTGAACATGAGTCAGCAGTGTGACGCGGCAGCCAAGAAATCCAATGCAATTCTTGGTTGCATCACTAGGAGTATGGTGTCTAGATCAGGGGAGGCAATGGTACCACTCTATTCTGCATTGGTTAGGCCTCATTTGGGATACTGTGTCCAGTTCTGGGCACCTCAGTTCAAGAAGGATATCAACAAGCTAGAACGTGTCCAGTGGAGGGCGACCAAAATGGTGAAGGGTCTGGAAGCCATGCCCTATGAGAAACGGCTTAGGCAGCTGGATATGTTTAGTCTGCAGAAGAGAAGGTTAAGAGGAGATATGATAGCCATGTTTAAATATTTGAAGGGATGTCATGTCGAGGAGGGAGCAGTCTTGTTTTCTGCTGCTCCAGAGACCAGGACAAGGAGCAATGGATTCAATCTGCAGGAAAGGAGATTCCACCTGAACCTCAAGAAAAACTTCCTGACGGTCAGAGCTGTCTGGCAGTAGAATATGCTGCCTTGGAGTGTGGCAGAGTCTCCTTCTTTGGAGGTTTTCAAGCAGAGGCTGGATGGCCATCTGTTGGGAATGCTTTGAAGTGTTCCTGCATAGCATGGGGTTGGACTGGATGGTCCCTGGGGTCTCTTCTAAATCTACGATTCTATGATAAAGTTATAGAAACAGGCTTGTAGAAGGTATTCTGTGAGACAAACATGAACATTTTTTTGTGTGTGTGTATGTGTGTGCATCTGTGCACACACACAGGGACTACATGTATGGGAATACCTGCACACTTCCTATTCATTCAGTGCAGGGTGCTGAATCCTTAAAACTATTGTCAAACTCCATAGATTTCCCACTTCCAGGTAAGCATCAGAATACTGTATTTTTAAAGAACTGATTTATGATAGGCATGGCAAATCTCCATAAGCACGAAAGTATTAACAACATGAAACACAGAACAGTTGGCATCTTGTTGGATAGTTTCAACTAGAGTAGACCCATTCAGTTAATTGTTGAATGGTGAGTCAACACATAGATAGATCCAGTGCATTCAGTTAGTCTTCTTTAGTCAAGACTAAAGAATTTAAGACATTGTGTGAAGGAAAAAAAACGCTTCACCATACACAAGGGACGTATTTCCAAGATCCACTTATGGCTTACACCTTCCACTGTGTCTCATTTAATATTTAGAAATATTCATAGACATCATACATCAGCTGTTTGGTTATGAATGTGTATATAATGTCTCCTGGCTTGATTTTCACCCCCCACTGCCAAGTCTACCGTAACAGCTAGTAGCTGCATTGAGCAAAGAAGGTCTGTTCACTTGCCAGACAGGGTACAAGAAGGATGATGTTTCTAGCCCCCTCTCACCAGTGAGCAGGGCTGCCATGAACAACTGCATCAGGGTTCCTGCTATTGACCACCATAGCCTCACTTGCTGATGGGTGGTGGTGGCTGGAAATGTTATCCCCCTTGCAACTTTACTGGCAGCTAATCAGACCTCTCTTGCTCAATGCACCTGCTAGTTGCTACAGTGAGTTTGGGGAACTTTTATGATCGTAGTAATAATGCCATGAGCATGACTCTGTGATTTTACTGACTACAGAATAGCTACAGATCTGTAACTCCAGGTCGTAAATCTGTAACTGCAGTACAGAAGGACAGCCATTATTGTTTTTTCCTTTCACATTTTCCAGTTAAGTTCTTCAGATACTACATGGTGCAAACACATTAGCTACATAAAGTATGAATTAGTTCCAAGACATCCAAGGCAGGGTTTCAGATGGGGTTGTTTTCTTCTGTCCAATCTCCTTGCAGAAAATTACTACTGCCAACTCCCTCTGAGGTTAGTATACTTGGACAGAGAATCCATTTGTGGACACCACATGGAATGACCACCATGTCATGATGCTCCAGGGTAAAGTTATATGTTAATGATTCCAGCACCAGCTAGTGGCTCCGATATCAGTGGGGTAGTAAATCTATTTCACATTCTAATCTGAACCTTGAAGAAGGTATCTAAGGTTGGCAAATTATTTGGGTTCAGCACCACAGATGGCTCCCTTAAATTCAATGTAAAACCCAGAATGGATTGGATTCACTGTGCCATTGACATGGAAGCCACTATGTGACACTGAATGATTCTAATGAGCATCTGTGGGCTAAATCCAGGAGTGGGGAAAGTAAGGTTTACATGCCACATGTGGCCTGCAATAAATCAATCACTATATTTATACCCTGCCTTTCCCCCAAACCTGGAACTCAAGGCAGGTTACAGTTCAAAAGAAATACCATGTACAGTTGACCTTCCACATTTGCTAGGGATAGGGGCACAGGATTCTTGCAAAAGTGGGAAAATCACAAACATCAAAATGTGTCTTGTCTGTGGTAAGGGGGCCAAGGCATGGTGGGAAGAACAGGCATCCAGGAGAGGGAAGGTGGGGTTTGGCATGGTGGCTGTATACTTCCTCTCTCGCCGGTCTTCTTCCTTGAGTGTGGGGTGGCACTGGGAGAGAGTTAGCAGTGCTGAGAAATTGGGCTGAGAGCTGTCCTTAGTGGGCCAGCAGCAGCTATTGGAGGAGGAGAAGGAGGACCAGAGGTGGGTTTTTAAAGGGCTGTGCAGCCTGATTGGAGCCACAAAAGAGAGAAGGTTACCCTGGAAAAGAAGTGCCTGGGATGTAGTTGGGGGCAAAGGTTGAAGAAACTCTCCAAACAATCAAATCTGTGAAAATCAAACCAGCAAATGTGGAGGGCTGACTTAACAGCTAAAAACATAGGGGGTAAGATCCAGATTAAAAACATTCGAAGCACAAAATAAAGTAGAACACTGCACTAAAACTGAAGGTCCTTTACATGTAAAGCAATCAGTTCACAAATAACAGTTGGAACAGAAAAGTCTTCACCCGCAAATGGAAGGACAGCAAGAAAGGAGCAGGAAGGGAGTTCCAGAGTGTGGGAGCTGCCACAGAGAAGGACCTCTCCGGTCTTCCTATGAAACCTGCCTGTGAAGGTGGTGCGACTGAGAGAACCGCATCTCCCCAAAGATCTTAGAACTCCTATGGTTCTTATGGGAAAATATGGTTTCTCAAATAGTTTGGAGCCAAGCTACATAGGGCTTTATAAGTCTTGTCTAGCACTTTGAATTGTGCTTGGAAACAGACTGGCAGCCAGTGGAACTGTTGTAACAAGGGAGTTATGTGCTCCCTTTAACCAAGCCCCATTAAAAATCTGACTGCAACTCTTTGGACAAGCTGAACACTCAAAACATTCTTCAAAGGCAACCTCATGTAGAGCCCAAGGCAGTATAAGCACACAAACAGCAGTAACTAGCTGGGATTTTGATGATTACCCAGTTGGTAAAAGTGGTTCCCAAATTCCAGAATTGCTGCAGATTTTACCTCACCCTTTCCAGAAGAGTAAAAGAAATAATCTAGTTTACACAATAAACTGAACATTCATGTACCACAATGTATATTGTGGCTAATATGGCTAATATTGTGGCAAATGTCGATAAACTTAAACCCTGAGAATTTTTCTTATGAAAAGACAGCATTAATAGCTGAATCACCACTACAAGGATTCCCCAGTTCCACAACAGACTGAGAAACTGCAGCAGCCCTTGAAAGTACTAGATTTCCCATAGGCTCTTGCACAGAGGGGCTCTGTTACCAAATATGACAGAACAACAAGAAAAAGTATGTTTGGGGGGCAGGGTATTCCAGTTTTTTGATAGTCTTTTTTGCTGCATTTGAATTGCCAGTCATTTAAGGAACGGAACCAAAATGGTTTAGGGCATGTATGGAGAATGTGCAACCCTCCATATGATGCTGAACTGGTGGCCCCTATGTTAATGGGCAGTGAATCCACTCTGGTTTTTCAGTCTGAATAGTTTGGGAACAAGGTTCAGCATCTTGCATAGCTCCTTTAAGGTTCAAACTAAAACTCAGAGTGGATTTGCCAACTCAAATAGTAAATGGAAGACACCAGTTGCCACCCCAATTGCTGAAGCTGGCTAGGAATGATGAGACTTGCATTCTGGCGAGAGTTGCATTCAGTAACAGCTAGTGTGGCACTATGCTGCACTCTGTTTTAGCAAATGGTAGAGACAACTATGGGTGGAAGGTGACTGTGACAACAGAGGGAGAGCCAGAGATTCTTCTCCAGTTTTTCTTTTAAGTCAGAGAAGATTTTGGTTGCTGGTCAAGTTTGCTTCCAGTAGAGTACTGGAAAGTTTCAAACTGAAGTCCCTTATCATGAGAGTTAAAATCATAGAATTATAGAGTTGGAAGAAACCACAGGGACCATCCAGTCCAACCCCATGCTATGCAGGAACCCATGTCAAAGCACTCTCAACAGATAGCCATCCAGCCTCTGCTTAAAAACCTCCAAAGAAAGAGACTCCACCACAATCCAAGGCAGCCTGTTCCACTGCCGGACAGCTCTGACCATCAGGAAGTTCTTCCTGAGGTTCAGGTGGAATCTCCTTTCCTGCAGATTGAATCCATTGTGCCTTGTCCTAGTCTCTGGAGCAGCAGAAAACAAGCCTGCTCCCTCCTTGACATGACATTCCTTCAGATTTTAAACATGGCTATCATTTCCCCTCTTTAGCTTCTCTTCTGCAGACTAAACATACCCTGCTCCCTAAGCCGTTCCTCATAGGGCATGGCTTCCAGACTCTTCACCATTTTGGTTGCCCTCCTCTGGACATGTTCCAGCTTGTCGATGTCCTTCTTGAATTGAAGTGCCCAGAACTGGACACAGTATTCCAAATGAGGCCTAACCAATGCAGAATAGAGTGGTACCATTACCTCCCTCGATCCAGACATCATACTCCTAGTGATGCAACCAAGAATTGCATTGAATTTCTTGGCTGCCACATCACACTGCTGACTCACGTTCAGCTTGTGATCTACCAAGACTCCTAGATCCCTTTCACACTTACTGCTATCCAGCCATGTGGCCCCCATCCTATATTTGTTCATTCCATTTTTTCTGCCTAAGTGTAGGACCTTACATTTCTCTCTGTTGAAATTCATTTTGTTAGCTTTGGCCCAGCTCTCCAATCTGTTCAGGTCATTTTAAATTTTGATCCTGTCCTCTGGCATAATAGCTACGTTCTATGACCCACTTACTCCTGGGACACTCCAAAATATCAGGCAGTTCTGTCAATCTGTTTTTAAAAACAAAAATATTGTATAGAAATGTTGACATCTGCCCAGAGCAGGTCTTCTGTAAAGCTAGTGGATCTTACTCACTCAAGATCCAGCTACCCAAAAAAGGTTGGAGTGGATTATACCAGGGATACCTCATAAAGAGAGGTTATTACTTGGGAAGCTCATTTAATAGAAGCTACTGTGAGGACTGCAGCAAAAGTCGGAGATTCCAGGGAAGCTTAAAGAGGTGGACATTACAGGCCTCCCAAATTTCTTCTCTGAACTTAGGTCTCTGCTTGAAAATATTAGAAAGATGTAAGTAAGAAGAATGAAACATTCTTAAGTCTTGTCTACATGGACTGAAGACCTGTAAATTGATAGTGTCTGTGTTCCATTAACTATTCCCAAAAAGTCATTTTGACCCCTCCGGGAAAAAAACAGAAAACCAGTTGAAAACACACTTAATCCAGTGATGTACCTGACAGGTTGTCAGCCAAATTCTTCAGATCCTCTATTAGAATATAGACAACTACTCATGGCAATAAGTGTCTAAGAGACTCTTGAGGCAGAACAGAGCTTTAGTAAAGCAGTCTGTTTAATCTTGCTGCACATAGTACTGGGGGGTGGCTGTCTTTTTCTTTCCTCAGGAGACAGAATTTTAATTTTTTAAACACTAAATATCACAAAGGCTTCATAAATAAAGAAACAGACTTCTTTGAAAAGTACAAGCTAGATTGAAAACCTGAGACAAGAATCTTTTTTGCCATCACACCCTTGTATTTCTAAAAAGGTCTGTTGTACCTCCAGGCTAGACAAACAAACAGTCTTATTACATGTTGCCAGTATTTAAAGATCAATACTGCCAGTTTGTTCCCGGGCACAATCTGAAGGTTTAAAGCCTCAGATGACAGGATCAGCTGCAACCACCTCCTCCCATGCAGACTTAACAATTGATTAGCACCATTTTGACAGAAGGTAGCCTTGTATGGTTACCAAGGCCCAGGGTCTTTTCAGTGATAATACCCAGATTCTGTAATATTCTCGGCCATGTTACCAAGGCACCTTAAGTCTATGCAGTCATCATTGAAGTGTGTTGAATAAATATGTGAGGAAGAGACCAAACTAAACCCATTCCCTCTCTTCTTAGTTGTCTGGTCCTCTTCAGAAGAGAAGGTGACAGGTCTGATGAAGACAGCCTTTGATATCTGTAGAAGCTCTCCAAATAAACTGGAATGCTAGAATATTATGATTCAAACACATGTGGAGAGCCCCTATAGATGAGAGAGGCTCCTCAGTTCAGAAAGTCATCTTCCACTCACAGGGCAAGGACAATGGTGGAGTGAGGCTAATGCACTCCCTTCCTTGCTTCTACATTCAAAATCTCTCAGCCTTCCTTTCAGTCTTACCACCTGCACAGGTACTGTTGGTGGGAACAGAAAACAGGGCCTTCTCAGTGGCTGAAACACATGTTTGAAAAGAGTGCTGACTGGAAGCATATGTCAGGTCAGGATGATCTCAGACATGATCAAGTCATAAGTTCAGAAAGGATTAGGTAGGAAATCCTGATGCTAATAGGCTTGTGACAATCCTTACAAAAACTGCAATCTACAAGCACTCCCCAAAACAACAGAAGGTGAAAATGTCCAGGTGAAGCAATCAGGGACCCTGCTGTGAGCGTATCCTACCAAGACTTTCCCTATCCACTACCTGACCATCTCTCATCAATGTTTTGTCACCTAGAGTTAAGACAATGAGCCCATTTCGTACTCCTTTGTCAACACCGTGAGAAAGCCATTACCACTTTGCCCACAAACCCTTCTTCAGAGCAGGAAATAGGGTATTAAAAAAAACCCAGCTCCAGCCCCAGTAAATTGTAGCACTTAGATGTAATATGTGGTGCTCAGACCTCTGTTCATTCTTGCTACCCTCAGACTTGCTGTCTGAGCCACTCTGCTTTGATCTTCTGCTTCAAGACTGATAACTATCACCCTTTTCATCTCTAATATCTCTCTATCCAATCCTTCTTGCCTTACTTTCCAATAGCCTTGTATGGTTCTTGAGAGTGTCTGATTTCTTGTGTGTTTTGATGATCCAAATTAAATACCCTGTCAACTTTTAACTGGAGACCTCTCTACAGTTAGTACTGTTATGCACAGGTGAAAAGATCCTGCTATTACCCTCCTCTCACAGACCTCCTTTGAGCTATAATTCCCCAAATTCTAAGGAGATGCTGGCATAGCAGGTGAATCTCAAAGTCCTTTACCTCTTAGACTAACACCACATTTTACTTTTCCACTGTGCCTCTGGTTGTTCTAGAGTAAGGGTGGGAAATCAGCATTAAAGAGGCAAGATCACGGTCAGTTGACACTTTAATAAAGATGCATTGAACAAAAAGCAAGAGGGAGATTTTGAAGGAGAATTATTGGAGTAAGACACATAATAGCATCTTGCATTAAAAAATACTCCTATTTCTGACAGCGAGGTCAATGAGGCAATGGAATAATTTACCTAGGAGATTCATCAAAGGATCATCAAAAGATGTACTGAAGCAAAAATTAGATTGAACACTTTAAGAAGTAAGCTAATGGTTAGCCTTGCATTTTCATGGAAAGCTGGACTTGATGGGTGCTGTGGTGTCTCTTTCCAAAGTGAAATATCTCTAGATACATCTCATCTAATCAAAATTAGGGGGTTAATGATGTAAAACATATTACTGGAGAAATACCAATCTCTATGTTTCATCAGTTCCTGCCTTATTTCTCTGCTTGTTTCCAAGATATCACAGCCAGCTGAGGCTTTCTGGATTGATCAGGAACTGGAGAGGGTTGTGTGTTTGTGTACATGTGCTTTTGCATGTGTGTGTGTGTGTGTGTGAGAGAGAGAGAGAGAGAGAGAGAGAGAGAGATTATAGAACTGTGAGTTAGTCAAGTGTGGACCCTGACTGTTTTGGATGTGTTTCTCAGCATATAAATAAACTGGTTAAAAATTAAATATTTGCCACATGTTACCTTGAGTAATGGAGAGGAGGAGGATTATTCATGCCCTGCCTGTATTCAGCTTCCACTTGTGGACATAGATCATTTGTGTACCCAAATGGAAAACTAGGGTTTGAAATAATATGGAAAATCTTGCACATACTTTGGAGTGGCTCAACTGAATTCCAATACCCCGCAATGTGGGCATTTGTATTAATTAATTGATTACAATATTTATATCTTGCCCTTTATCATGGGATTATAGGGCAGCGTACAGATAAAAACAATAAACAATTTAAAATAATTCCATATTAGAACAATAAATCACTGAAACAGGAAAAAAACTGTGTTCTTATACACTTAAAGTAAATTAAATCCAAAGGTTTTAAGAAAGAATTTTGAGGTGGGATGGTGCTTGAAAGCTCCCTTCCCAACCATGCATGAAAAATGTAAAATTACTACAATCTTGAGGATCAGGGCTGGACCATGATATGTTGCTGCCAGAGACAAAGGGGGAAAACTGCCTACTACATTCATTGCTATTCCACCCAAAAAAGTTTGGCACTTTGAGCTTTATTTTGCATGGGTAACATGGCAGTTGTCCCAAATAAGGATAGCAGACTGGTTGAGAGGATGCAGGACACACTATCTGCCCCACACAGTAATGTTCTTCAGGTACCGATGGGCTCAGGAGGAAACCAAACCCTTCAACTTCCCTGATTTTACAGAGATGGTCCCAATTAGTCCTCTGTCGTTCCTCATTTAGACAAATCCCACATTTAGACATTTTTAGAATGTCTAAGTTTCCCTGTCCTCACACTTTTCCCTTCATCCGTATCTTACATTACCTGCTGCAAACTGACTTCAAAGTGCAGAATTAGCAAAGGGGAGGAGGAGAGGAGGAGATGGAATCTTGCCTTTCCCAGTGGGCTCAGGGAAAGCAAACTTCTGCAGCAGTAGCAATAGCATGTGTATTTCTACACTGCTTATCAGCTAAATGTTCTCTTAGCGGTTTACAATGTATTTAGCTAATTGCCCCCAACAAGCTGGGTACTCATTTTTCTGACCTGTGGAAGGATGGAAGGCTGAGTCAACCTGGAGCCCAGCAGGATCGAATTCACAACCTTGTGGCTGCAGTACTGGCATTTAACCAGTGTGCAACCACTCCAAGCTCCAAGCTAGTGTTTTCTTCTTCATTAAAAACTTTTCTCATCTTAACCACACTCTGATGTTGCCTGGTCACTGGTGTCTTGACCGTCATTTCAGATCTTCTGGCATATATGTAGAATGTATGCATATACAGGGTGTCCCCCCCCAAAAAAAATAGTATACACCCATTTATAGCTATTATGACCTATGGTGATTATTTGAAGGCTAAGTAAATACATCTATGTTGAAGAATAAATGTTATAATAACGATTTAACTAGAGTTATGAATTCCATCTTAAATTACAATTTATGTAAGCTGTTCAAATTGCTGCTCTCATTGTTGGAACACAGAGTTGCAGACCTCACTTAAAGTTTCTCTTGTAATTTTGAGAGACTTCTCTACTATTGTAATCTCTAATCCTGTTAAGAGTGAATTCATTTTTGGGGGGAAAAAAGCTGCAAACAACAACAACTAGAATTATAATCTGTTATGGGCGTATACATTTTGGGGGGACACATTGTATATTAAATTCTTAATTGGATTGAGATGTCTATTATAAAATTAACTATACATATACTTCTCCATTGTATCATATTTCTTTACTGAACAATTAGTAAAAACAGATTACCCACGAGTGACAACAAAGCCAACAAAGGATTAAGTTTATTTCCAGGGCAAGTCATTATTTAAGGTCTCATATGGTTTGCATATAGTAATAATTAGTCTTTGTCAAAATATCCACATTTTTACTGTTAGGAGAGCCATGGTATAACTGTAAATTCAAGTGGCATGAGCTGTGGTACACATTGACGAAGGATCCCAGTTCCCACAAAAGTATGGAAATGGTTTCATCTGTTAAGATTTAGCAGGGATAGATCTTCCAACATGATTTCACATGCTGAAAAATGTTTCTTGCCATCTGTAGAATATGCTGCTCATATCCTTATTTTTCATCACTCTAGAGGCATATGCTGCCTTGCCACCAGCACAAAGAAAAGGATAGACTGAATGGAATGCAAGATCAGAGGGGACCATCATCACTAAGTCTCACTCAAACCCCTCATAGGGAATATCCATCCATCAATCAGACACACAACATTAAAATGAAGGGATACAATGTACCACTTCATGATGCCCATTGGGGGCAATGCACCAAACAGCTGAGCCAAATGAACAATGTTTGACACCCATGGAAGGAGTACAAACAGTATGTTCTTTCTGTTTGTTTCTCTTTAGTCCCCTTTATGAGCTCTAACAAAACATTTGTAGCATTGCAAGCAGTTCAGCAAAATCTTCAGAGATCGCAATCAGTGGCCTTACTCAGGTCCAACATATCAGAAGGACCATATCTTCACATATGAGCTTTCCTGTGTTTTCGGGGAAGGCACTTCTCTTACTCTCACCAACTTTCTAGCAATGTGTAATGGGTGCATAAGAAAAGGTGTTCTCCATGGCTGCTCCCAAGCTCTGGAGGTCCATTCTTAGGAAAGCTAAGCAGCCTCACTCCTTGCTATCTTTTCATCAGCAGAGGAATATTTTTCTGTTCCAACTAGCTTTGGGAAACTTTTCTTAGGGTGCTGTACTGCTTTTATTCTTTGCCTTTAAATCTATGTTTTTAACAGGTTCAATTCTTTAGATAGTTTAATACTATTTTAATCATGTATTCTTTCAGCTACATGTGTTTTTGGTTGTCTTCAGTTCCAGCTGTGGGGAAAAGTCAGGATATAAATAAAGGAATGGAATGGAATGGAATGGAATGGAATAGCATAGCATAGCATAGCATAGCATAGCATAGCATTACTGTATATGTACATAGGATTGCAAGATTAAATTGTGAGATGCTTGGATTTGAGGCAGGCAGTGTTCACCTGTGAGAACAACTCTCATGTGCAATAATGAAACTTTTTATTCTTCCTGAGTCAAATGTTGAAGAATTTACACAGAAAAGGACCTATGAGATAGGTAGTCAATAGCATTTGCATTTGCTATTGTCATCCGAAACAGAATTCCCCCTAACAAATTAAAGCGGGCTGCAAGGGTCAAAAATTTCCCAACAAATCTATTGGGGTCTTTTTGCTACTGGAGGTATTTCCAGTAACAACTAATGTCATGTACTGGAGAAAGAAAGAAGTCCTGTGCCATTTTTCATCAAATCACGATGCAACACAGCAGGAGAGATGTACTCTGGTCATTAGTAGGTTGGCACCATCACAGGGAAGCTGAGGGTCCTTTCATGCATTGGGCCATTGGAATTCATTGGGTCTGGAAGAACCCTATAATAACAGAAGAAAGCATGTTATTTTATTCTATCTGATTTCATTTTACAGCAGTTTGCCGTCCTTTCATGACAACTCAAATCTGCTATCTGGGGCAGCTGCTCCATACTGTCTAAAGTGGGGGGGGGGGCAAACCTGATTCTGGTAAAGTTCTATGGATCCAGTGGAAATCCAGAGGCCACATGCTCATTGTACCTTCACTCCTTTATCATGACTATTTCACCCCTGTCCTAATCCCAGAATAAAACTACCACCCACAAATACCACTGGGATAATATGGCTTCATGGCGGAGTGTGAATTATAGCACACAACTTGGACATCTAAAGATGTCACTCTCATACTCCAGGATATACAGAGGAGTCTTGCTCTAAATACTGACATCAAGGATATGAAAATGTAGAACTGAATTTCCTCCAAAGTGACTTTTTCCATTTGTAATGTCTTGCCCCTTGGAGGCTCCGGTGGCCAACATTTTGGGCACCATCTGAAAATTACTGAATGCATTCTTGGCTGGACACAAGAGGTAGTTGGTTCAGTTGCTGTGACTTTTTAGATCTCTGTGTTCTTTTGAATTGAATTAGATGTTCTTGGCTGTGCTAATTGCTTTAAAGACATTCTTACCATTTTATGTGATTACTGTAATCAGCCACACAATAGCTCTTTGCCATAAGTTAAGGCATACCATTGGTTCCTCTTGCCCAATGCTGACAGCATCTCTCAAGGGGTCTTTTGTACCTGAGATCTATTAAACTGACCACACCAGAGACTGAAGCCCAAACCTTTGGCATATAAGACACATTCTCTGTCACTGAGCTATGCCTACCCCGAGTCAGTCTGGATTTATTAAGCCCGTAGCCATTGTTGTTCTTCAAAACAATGTGTTCATATATCTTTTCTGAGAACAAAGATGTCTTGAGCTTTACTTCAGAGCATGATGGGACTGTACTTTGAATTTCACTTTGTATCTCCATGCTGGCACGTTATTGTTTTGTGCATTCAGGATGACTCCAACATATGGAGACCCTATCACAGGGTTTTCTTGGCAAGATTTATTCGGAGGAGATTTGCCATTGCCTTCCTCCGAGGCTGAGTGTGTGTGGCTTGCCAAGGGCAGCCAGAGGATTTCCATGGCTGAGTAGAAATTCACTGCTCAAACTATTACACCAGGATGGTTTGCACACTGAATGGTAGGGCTGCCAAATTAAAAACTAGAGAGGGCTCTTGTACACTTAATGCTGAATTTCAACAGGTGTTGCTTATCACACAACCAGATAACAAGGAGCATTTGCTTAAATTTCATCTTTGGTACAATAATGTATTCTGATGAGAAACTATTTCTAGTTGTTGTTGCATTTATTTATATCCCTCATTTCTCTAAAAAAATTGGGACTCAAGGCAGTTTACAATTTAGAAACACAACATAGCTTAAAAAAGATTTAAAAAGTGAATGTTAAAATAGGATTACATTATTGGCAATATTAAAATGATTTAAAACTACATGTAAAAAGAAAATACCATTCAAAGATAAAGAGCAATTAATACAGTTCAGTCTAAAATAGTACAGTTTTTACTCTGACCATTCTACTGAATGGAAGGATTTTTTTAAAAAAGGCAAAAGTAGCCATGTGGTCCATGCAGAGAAAAACAAATTCAGTGTTTGGTATTATCTTTATTACCCAGGTGGGCAACTAAGGTAGGTCTGGGAGCAATTTTTTGCTCCTGGAACTGTTCAGGGACCACACAGACTTTCAAAAAGGCAAGTAAGCAAGCAAACAAACAAATATTTGGAAGGAAATCAATTAGATGTATGGAAATTTTTGATGTTAAAACACTTCAGGGAAGCTCTACTATCTATATAAAAGATGAATCACTTCTCCTGGGAGCTTCTAAGAGAGGAAATTCATTCTTTTTCCTTTTGGCAAGAAAAATTGCAGTTCAAAAATCTGGAAGATTTCCAAAAACGTTCTTGGGGCCAGTTGGTAACATCATGATCACACTTTGCCTGCTCCTATTTTCATGTTGGGTTTCCATGGCAGAGTGAGGAATCGAATCCTGCTCTCCAGATTTGTAATCCAATGCTCAAACACTACACCACGTTGGCCCTGTGTTTGCATAGGACCACTAAAATATCAGTCAGGTAGTAAGCTTTTGAGTACTCCAGAATTCTTCATAAGAATAGATGATACCCAAGAAATGCAGAAGGGAAGAAACTGAAATGTGCAACTAAGCAGGCCAGATGCTGCAGTCATTGGACCTGCAACTAGACCACTGGTCAGTGGTGTAGTGAGGGGGGTGGGGGCAGTAGACCCCAGGTGGCACTTTTTTGGGAAGCACTGTCCAGCTCTCCCTGTGCCTGCCCCACGTCCCCGTCTCTCCACAGAGCCTGCTTGTGGTGCTGCTGGTCTTCCTGAACAAACTGGACCCACTCCCCATATAGGACTGACCTTCGCCTGCTCACCTGCCCACCATGCAGTGGCTGACCCAACATCTGGACAGAGAGAGTGACAGGAGTGAGCAAGTGAGCTCCCACCTCACAATGGGGAGGGAGAAGAAAGACACCCACTCACCCTTCTGGTGCTGACTAGCCTAGTCAGATGAGTGCAGCGAAGGGTGGGAGCAACTGGCAGCAGCTCTCTCTGCGCCTCCCCCCACTAGTCCCTGATGAGGGTCTCCCGGGAGGAGACAGGCAGAGAAGTCTCAGCCCAATCCAGAATGGAGATGGAGCGTTTGTGGGGGCAGTGGGGGGAGGAAGGAGGAGGAGGAAGAGACCACTTCTGCTCTCCAGGGGGAGGTTCCCTCCCTGGCAATGCCCTTGGAGGTGCTTGGAAAACTCTTCAGGCACAGAACGCTGTGGGCCAGCTGTCACCCGCCCCCACCTGGTCTCCCTTGCCATTCCAGGTACAACAGCTGGCTTGGCCGTGGGCAGGCAGGCAGAGGGAGAGGAAACATTAGTCTTGAGCACCCCACTTCCATGGCACATAAGCACGCCCCTCATGTGCACCCCCCTTCTGGGTCAGGGCTGGCCGTGGGGTTCCCGCCTGCCTTTCCCACTCTCCTTTGGAAGAGGTGGGAGGGACAAACAGTTAGGGCAGTGGGGACAGATTTTAAGGGTAATGTCATTCTGGCTGGTGTTTCCTCCCCCCCCCCTTTAAAAATCTTGTTTATTGAGAGGGGCAGCAAACATAAGGACTGCCAGGGGTGGCAAAAACTTAGGGACTATTGGGGGTGCCACTGCTACTGGTGATTGCGGGTTGGAAGAATCAGCACTGGACGGAATGGCATCAGGGATGCAGAATCAATTATTCTTCTCTGTCTCTGCAGACAGAAGACTGGCCAGGTCTGTCCACTACCAGAGGTAAAGTTTGTAGGAGAAGCCGGTGGTCTGTGATTATACTCAGTGAAAGGGTGCAACCAACAGCCACAGAAATAAACAGGAATTTGGTCCCTGGTTTTGATGGGACATAGATTGCAACCCAAAATGTCTTACTCCCAAGTACACTAATTTACTTGAGTTGTGGATTCCAAATTGAAATCAACAAGTATGGTAAGTAATAAGAGCCAGGCATGTAATAGACCTGTCAAATTTATGTACAACAAGAAGGCAGGAGCTCAAAAATTTCCAAATATTTCCAACTTTTTACAAGCATTTGTGGTGTTTTCCTCATTATTCTGCGATAATGAACTTAGTCTTATTTCCTCCTTGTTGAGAGAGTCTGAGATACTTTTCTGCAAAAAAGAGAAAAACCCTCCACCAAACTAAAGAAACATTAAAGCCAAATGTTGTCCTTTTGAAGATAAAAGCAACAAACTTGAAAGTTTTGGTGAATCTCTTTTGTGGCTGGTTTGTGGAAAAATGTTAATTTAGAAACATTTACTGGTAAAAACAACTCTTTTACTGGCTTGAGGATCTAAATACATGATCTAATAGGTATTTCCATCTTCAGCTTCTATGTTCCTTGCTGTGTTAATTATGTTTTATTGTCTTGTTGAATGCCAACAGTACAGAAGTACTGATCATAATGAAAATGCCAAGACAAAACAAAAAATAAAAATCACCCATGGATTATAATTAAATCCTATGTTCTATCCAGAGACAAAGCAGAATTTCATCCGCTGTGTGAATGTTGCTTAAGTGTTTGTCCTAATGGTGGACTTTAAATTGAAACCATCATTCCAGTAAATCATATTAATAAACATCTGCCTCTTTTTAGTGACTTTAATATAATCATGACTTTGGTGTCACACTTCTGAGACTTCAAATTCCCATTTTCAGCAATCCTGTGTTTTACACTGTTTCTTCTGTATCATTGTGTGTAGGGAGGAGTTGCTGCATTAGTAAAAGCAGGGCAACACACACACACACACACACACACACACACACACAGGAACCAAGGACATGGCAAAATGCAGATGAGAAACAAACCACTGATAGAATAGACATAGAGCCATATTTTCCAGACCCTTTTGTTGTAATTTGCCATCAAATCAGCTTCAATTTATAGTACACCTCTAAATGATTGCCATCTGAGGCCCTGTCAACTATCCTGATCAGGTCTTGCATACTCAGGACTATGGCTTCCTCAGTTGAATCAGGACTCAGGACTATACTCAGGACTATAGCTTCCTCAATTGAATCAATCCATCTAAAGTGTGATTTTCCTCTTTTCCTGTTGCCTTCCACTTTACTGCGTATTATCACTTTTCCAATGAGTTATATCATCTCATGATAAATCCAAAGCACAAAAGCCTCTGTTAAGTCATTTTGGCTTTTCTTTAGGACTCATTCATTTGTCTTCTTAGGGGTCCACAGTATCTGTAGAACTCTCCTTCAGCATCACATTACAAAGGAGTCGATTTTCATCCTGCCAGCTTTCTTCACATTCCAACTTTCCCATCCATACATAGAGACCAAACTCTGATAGCAGAGACAAATGAAGATTGGGATAAGAATTTGTGCTCAACTATGTGGTGCAGCGTGATGGGTTTACCACTCATTAAGATTTTACTAGGGCTGACAGCAAATTATGTTTATGCTAGAAAAAAGCAACACAAAACTGAGTGCTTCTTTTCTTAAGAGCCGCATTGAGGACAGAGACTTTGGCTCTTCTCTTCAGGAAAGAGTTCAAGCCCAATATTGATAGGTTGGGCCGTGTCACTTAACTTACTTTGGCAAAGAAGAGGCCCAACAAGCCATTTCATCTCCCAAATGCTAATTACCTTACTACTACTACTACTACTCTTCTTCCTCTTCCTCTTCCCCTTCCCCAGAATCCAGACACATTAACAAAAGATTTTTAAAGTAACCTCTAGTTTGGCTCTTCGATTTTCTGGTCTCTGCATTGGTCCATCCTGAAATTCATCAGTTTTAGAGTTTGGTTCCAAAGTGTTGTGTGTGTGTGTGTTCCACATTTATGGACAGACAGCATCTGCCTTGAAAAAAATATTCCACAAATATAGGACAGACAGCATCTGGCTTGAAAAAAAGCATCTATGAAGGGATCTCAATGTCCTGGTAGACCACAAGCCAACTATGAATCTGTGGTGTGTTGAAGAAGAACAGACTACTTTGCAAACTTGAGGAGGGCTCTCACTCACTAGAGGTTTTTAAACAAAGGATATTTGGCCATCTTTCAGAGATTCTTTAGCTGTGGATTTCCTGCATTAGTAGGGAGATGGATCCTATGATCTTTCAGCAATATCTTCAAACTCTGGCTCATATAAATGTATGTGTGTACACGCAAAACCATGTGGAGTTATAATATCATATTATTCATATTCCAGATAATTTGTAGAATACACTGATGAACAGGGTGCCTTATAAAACAAAACAAAAATAAACAAGCAAAAAACTCCACCCCATGCAAACAATCCAGAGATATCTGCCACAAGGGAGTTCACAACCTTACCTATGATGAGAATTAGGAGACTGCAAGTAGAGGAGAAAAAACAAAAATCAAATGCCTGACAATAGCTGCATCTCATTTGGGTTTCTATAGAGTGTAAGGACTAAAGAGCTAGTGCTGAGGTAGAGATTCAGGATAATACCTGTGCACACAGTACAGAGTTACAATATTTGCTACTACAATGTGGTGATGGCTGTGGCTGCCAATTTCGGTCACTTTAAAGGGAGATTAGGCTAAATCAAGTTCAAAACCCCCAATTGCTTACTTGCACACACGGCAACAGAGGTATAGGCAACTGCTGTGCTGGAGAAGCAGCTATGTCAGACAGCAAATATTGAAGGGCACTGCTAGCACCTTCAACTATTCCTCATGAGTGTCCCCCTGTCATTCCATTGATAAAGAAGCTTGCTTCTGCTTACTTTGATGCCTGCTCTGTATCCCCGTATGTTTTTGTATGTTGAGAAACACTGATTCTAAAAATCCTGGATTGACAAGAATCTTCGCAGTTTGGGATTTATTCTCTGCAAAATTCACACAAAGTTGTTTTGCACATAACACAGCCTTTTCTTTGCAGGTAACAGCATTTTCTGTGCAGAAAATATTACTTCTATACAGAAGAAATATTTTCTCCTCAGAAAAAGCTATCTCCTGCACAGAAGATACTGTAAGTAGGGAATTATTCTGGACAAAATCTGCATGTGATTGATCTGCATAGAAATATTGTTTTCTGTCCAGAAAAGCCTGCTTCCTGCTCAGAAAAGGCTGCTTGTTTCATGAAACAACCACATGGAAGTTTCATGCAGAATAAATCCCAAATTACAAAGAGACTTTGAAAATGGAGTGGTTTTTCAAGATTTTGTTGGAGCAGGAAGAAAATTGCTAAAATTACTTGTTTGTACCTTTGAGAAAAAAATAGTAAATGAAGAATTACCTCCAGCACAGCATCTGTGTTCTGAGTCTATCTTCAAATACTTTGGATCCTAAGACAGAGTACAAAATGGTGATTCCTTTACCCTCCAAGTCAAAGATCAACCAAGTTATTTTGACACATGATGCAGGAGGGTTCCCTCTTCATTTCATCAGAAACACAGTAAAAGCAAATTAAATCATCATCGATTTACTGCTCTTTCAAGACACTCCAAATCTGCTGCATTCAACAGTTGTCTAACTATCCTAACAGAGATATGGTGATTTTTGCCACCATCAACTTAAATGCCTGTAAAGTGAGATTAAGCAAATTCATGGAGGATAAGGCTATCTATATCTAGTCATGATTTCTGTACAGCCCTCAAAATCAGTGACAGCATGTTGTTGCTCATTTGACTACAACTCTGGAAACCAGGGTTCGAATCCTTGCTCAGCCATGGCAACTTATTGGATGACCTTGGGCAAGTCATACTCAGCCCCAGAGAAAGGTAAAGTTAATCCCCCTCTGAACAAATCTTTCCCAGAAAATCCCAAGAAAGTATTGTCTTATTGTCACCATAACACTTATTGTCACTATAACAACAACAACAACAACAACAACAACAGAAGAAGAAGAAGAAGAAGCAGAAACAGCAGGAGCAAATGCATCTGAATACCAATTGCTAGAGAACAACAACAGTGGGAGAAGCTTGTTTTCCTTATGTGCTTCTTATGGGGTTTGGTTGGCCACTGTCAGCAGAACACTGGACTAGGTGGGCTGTTGCTTTTGTAGGAAATACCTAGGAATACCATTATATCACTGGATATCATAGTAGCTGTCCAATATAATAGTATCCTGTTTTTTTAGAAAAGACATCGCTATAAATATCAACAATACACTGACTGCTTGAAATGATGGCATCTCTGACAATTGTCACTGAACAATAATCCTTTATTCAAAAGCCTAGATAAAGTTCAATGAAACCTATGTTTAAAAAAAAACACCTAAACTGTAATTATTTTAATCTTGCTTCCTTGGCAGATTAATGAGAGGCATTTAACTTCCTTGCTCACTGATCTTTTTTAATTTATCCCTTCAGTACTTATTCTCATTTCATTTAATGTCAGACAACAGAGATATCAGACTAATGCAATGAATATGGAAAAAGTCAAGTGTTTTGAGTCTTTTAACTTTGAGCAAATTATTTCATAAACTGGGGGTGACTCCCTGCCAACTGTAACTAATGGGAATATCTATTAGTAGCACCCATTAAAATAACAACTGCTGCTGCAGTGTCACATCTCTCTGAATGGCCTTGAACAGGGATAGGTTGTTTGTGATTTCTGAGTCCAGTGGTCTTTATTTACCTTGAAGGCAAGCAATAGCTAGTGATAATGCTAGATGATTGTTTGACAATAGGGATTGAAAATAGCAGTGACGTATTTAAGTCTTTTATTCCAAGTCTCAAGTCTCTACTTCCAAGTCTCAAGTCAAATCTTGAAGATACTTTCAAGTCAAGTCTCAAGTGAAGTCTCACGTCTGGGAGCCAACTTTACACCCCAACCTGTATTCCAGAATTTCTGGACAGAATTGAATAAAGTCAGTTTTAATAATTTAAGCAGAATTGGTCCTCCACATTTGCAATTTGCCATCTGCAATTTCGGCAGTGGGGAATAAGATCCTTCTTGCTCTCCATTACTGAAGCTTCAAAAGCTTTAGAAGGAAGGATCCTTCCTCCTCAAGCCCGCTGCCTAACACACTTGCTGTTTCTTTTTGAGAAGCAGTCTTATGTTCTTGAGGGCGAGTCTTTTCTGCCCTTAAGAAAAGCTTTAGAAGGCTCCTCTGATATGTAGCAGGGACAGGCTGCTAAGCAGACCTCAACCCTGCCTCAAGCCCATTGCCTAACTTGTTTGCTGTTCCCCTCTACTCCCCTCTTGGGTTTGAGACAGATCACCGTGTGACAAGTAGGCAAAAAGAGATGGAAGCCTTCTTCAAAATCATTAGGTTTCTGGACAAATATTTTATGTTACTGAACCAAGGGCAGCAAGTCAGTCACTAAAAATATACAAGTCTCCAGTCGAGTCGAGTCGAGTCGAGTCAGTGCATCATTTATAGCCAAGTTGAGTCCCAGTTGAGTCCCTGAAGCAACTTAAGTCCAATGTAAGTCTGAATCAGTTGACTCAAGTCTACATCATTGGAAAATAGAACTGGGGAAGTCAGTCTCATAGAGTGGCCAGTAGGAGGACAACCACTGACTGATTAACTTTGGCATATAAAGATTAAAAGGATTTAACCTTTTGGTTGCTGGAGGAATCACTTTTTGCAGTAAGCTGAGTGCTCTATCAGGATTGGTCATTGCATCTGTTAAGAACTACTTGGTATGTACAACTCAAAGCAGAGATACAGCATGTGTGACTCAGAAGGAAAAGGCCCTTCCACACTACACTGTTACAGTGCTATTATTCCATTTTGAACATCCTGTGGAATTCTGGGGTTTGTAGTTTACTGAGGCCAAACAGCTCTCTGGCTGAGAATTCTAAATGCCCCACCCTAAACTGCAAACCCCACAATTCCATAGGATGTTGAAAGTGGAATAAGAGCACTATAACAGTGTAGTGCAGAAAGGTCCTTAGTTGCCAGAATCTGGGTGGTTGGAGCAAGGCAGCTATCTTCCTCTTGTGGGTCCAATATAGGGGTGGATGAATCGATCTACATTCAGTCCATATCATACATTTTGCTTTTACTTGGTTATAAGCCTCAGCTATCCAACCATGCTTCATTCTCACATTTATTTATTTATTTCTCCTGCACCCACTTTCTCTCTGCTATGAAACATCACCCTTTCAACCAGAAAGATCAGCATTTCGCATATAGTGAAAGTGGATGCCCTGTTGTAGTTTATCCAGCACCTTGACCTCAGGATATTAATAACTCTCCAAAAGGAGAAAGATTTTGCTGTGTAAACTGGTTATTAAATTGGATGGCTATAAAATTCCTTAATATCATTTACTGTCTGATGTGTTTTTTTCCCTCCATAAGAGTCTTCTAATTAAACCACCCATCATTGCTACTGTCTCATGCCTTTTATCTCCACTTCATTGATATTAATGCTCCTGTTCATTTTTATTATCCTTGCATGTGAGTCTCTTTCTCATAGACAGATAGCACATGCAAACAGCACAGCACTTATCTTAAGAATTTATGGTGCAACCACCAGCAGCAGCAATTATACCAGTTTTAGCAGGAGTCACTGATCTGAAACCTGATCTTCCATACTACTACTATCAAATTTTGCATTTTTCCCTCTCTAGTATGTCTGAACCTACAGTCCACCCATCTCAGCTGTTAAATTTCTGAAGCTATCTCAAATACGCAATTTAGTATTGCTGTTGTTTTCTTGGCCTATATTAACCTTTACAGATCAGAACAGGAATTTTAGTTCCCCAGAGTCATGTTTTGTTGCAGAATCCACAGCGAAGTGGACCTACGATCAAAATGTTCTGCAGCATTGTCATCTAAAAAAGTGTAAACAATGGATTGACCCCTATCAATGATCCCAGCTAGGTAAACTGATTGGCTCCATGGGGTTTCCATAAGAGTGGAGTCATCAGTCAACATTGGTCTACTCTAATTGCAACTAGCAACAGGATTCAGCTAATTGCCTCCAAGGTCATAGAATGATAGAATCATAGAATTGGGCTACAAGGGCCATCTCACCCAATGTTCTGCCACACAAGGAATACAAAACTAAAGCTCTTCTGAAAGATGGCCACCCAACCTCTTTTTGGCCATTTCCAGACTAGCCTGTTATAGTGCCATTATTCCACTTTCAACATCCTATGGAATCCTGGGGTTTGTAATTTAGAGTGGGGACTGCCAACAGGAACCAAAGAAGCAACATTTAAAGGGAAAAAACAAAGCGCTCAAGGCTAGCTCAGTATGTTTGGCTGCTCATGACAATTGAAAGGATGGTACCCCACCCTAGTTTAGTGTAACAGAGGCTAGTCCAAGGGATTTTCAAGTGGTTCATAAATCAAGGTGCACAGGATCCAAGGTCGGTCAATTTGTGTTGGCATCTGAGGCGGAGAATCCCAAACTTCATGGCAAGAGAAGGAGGAGAAGGAAACAATGTCCTTATATTTATGCTGCTGTGAAGCAACTGCCTCACTCTGCCTCATGGCAAGTCAAACCCTAAAGGAAATTTCAGAGAATACTCATATCCCACCAATCCATTATTTTTTTTCCTCATGGAGGTTTATATTGAGCAGGGCTTCCCCTCAGTCTTATGTTTTCCAGTCTCTTAGTGATCCATTACCCTCCTTCTTCAGATACTTTATTTCAGTGAATAGGTGCCATAGTTTAGCTCTCATGCTAGAACAAATGTTGCCCGTTTACAAATATTGGCATAAAGTATCTATTCTGCTTTGTCCCAAACCAGCATGAAGAAAGATACATCAATGTATACCAGAAGAAATATGCCAGGGGGTATTGAGCATTTGTGAAGCCTCAGGCAAAATATTTTGATAGTGCTCACCATGGCGGGGGGGCAGGTAAAAGGAAGAGGGAGAGGGAGGAAAGACAGACAAGAAGAAAAGAGAATGAAAGAATCAGTCTTCTTAATCTGTCCTCTCTCTCAAACCATGAACATCCATATAGAATGGAATATGTGTGATTAGACCTTTTGCTCTAGAGAAACATAAACATATAAGCTACCTTAAATCTAAAGATGGATGGGAATTTTGTTCAGTTCATATTCTGAGGACTATTTTCCCAAGACACACAGATTTCTTCATAAACAAGACAAAAAGACTTCTTTCTTTCTTTTTTTTTAAATCAAATATGAGAGAAAACTAACCAGACCAATTCAGACATGCTTTTGTCTGACTTATGTGTTCAAGTGTTTTTGTGATGCTGAGTTAGAAGCATCAGCTTTTCCCTCCCAGACAAGTTCTTTCACAGCTACTTGGCATAGATGTACCACATAGTCCTGCTGGCAGTTGAATTGTGCTAGTATAGAAGGCTGAGAATTTCATTTCAGTCATTTTTTAAAAAAGTACAAACTCATTAACATTCACAGTTTCCTTCATTAGTTTATGTGGAGTAATCACACTAGGTCTATCTATTAGTCTGCACCTAGGTATATCTAGTGTCACTTCTTTCCTTTTCTATTATTCTATACTCTACTCTGCTTTATTGCTTCATGATAAAAAAAAAATATGAGAGCAGACAAATAACACTGCTTTGCGTTCATGCAACTAGATGGGAAAGATTTTCACCAAGTCTGTGTTTTTTGGCTGCAGTGAGAATGCCAATGTACTGAGGATCAGAGGCAGAGTTCAGCGTACAACCTGTATTACCTGAGCCCACTCAGAACTCCAGTGTTGCCTGCATTCAGGCAAGCTACTGACAACTAGAATGTGTCAATTCAGCTTCTAGGCCTCACAGTTCACCAAAAACATCATGGGTTGAGGGGGGTTTTTTTGGTGGGGGGGGTCCAAATACATTACATTAGCCAGAACAAAAAGTATTCCATGTCAAAAAGCAGTAAGTCCATTCTTATAATTTTCATCCTAGCCATTTTTAACTGTCTTGTATCTCTTTCAAATAACACAATTTTTTTTTTGTTTCTGTTTTAACTGTCATGGCTTCCTCCTATGGAACTGTGGAGGAACTAGAGCTCTATATCATAGAATTCTAAATATCCTATGATACTCTAAAATACTATAACTGTATCGTATGAAACAAAGGCTATTTCCGCACTAGCCTGTTATAGGGCTATTATTACACTTTCAACATCCTACACTTTCAACATCACAGAAACTTTTTTAAGCACTGGGGGAAAAGAGTCATTTTGTTGACTGGAGAACATGAAGTTGACTCAGGCCATTTCTGCCTTACACTGTGATAGTGCTATTATTCTACTTTCAACATCCTGTGGAATTCTGGGGTTTGTAGTTTCCTGAGGCCAAAGAGCTCTCTGGCTGAAATTCTAAATGCCCCTCCCTAAACTGCAAACTCCAGGATTCCATAGGATGTTCAAAGTGGAATTATAGCACTATAATAGTGGAGTGCAGAAATGGTCTGAGTGACTTCTCACGCCACATCGCTTAGCTCAAGATGATAGGGATATTGCCTAAACAGGGTTTCTCTGTCTGGTGTGGGGAAATGACAACTATTCTTTTCCATTGTTCCGAGGATCAATGCCATATTTATGGTCATTAGTTATATTTGTTTCTTTCTTTCCTGGAAACTTGTCAGGGATGGCAGCTGGAACTAGCACCAATCCAGGGACCACTACTTTGAATATCACTAATGTAAACTATGAGGTGATTGTTTCCTGTTTTCCAGAACTAAGACTAAAATGGTTGTGACAATCATGGCTACCAGAAGATATGAACCTAAGGTACACAGGGGGGGTGAGATTTCAGATTGTGCAAGGAGAAAACTGTATCACCCTCACAACAATAAGAAGTTGTTGTGCAGTTTCACACCACAAAAAAAAATGGTGAAAAGTTAGCTATTGTTCAAATATCAACAGTGGGCTAAAAAACATGTTATTTAGCTTGGGACCCTATAGTTTGAAATGCGGGAAAAGGCAGATCCACTTATTCTTTTTCAAAATTCCAGCAGTTTGAAAGTAAACAGCTTCAAATAATGAGTTCTTTGTAACTAGTTCAAAAACTAAGGAATAACTAAGTTACATTATTGCTGTAACGTAAAGATAGATATCACAATTCCTTTTGAGGATAACTGTTCCTAGTCACTGTTATAGGTCTAGAGTGTCTGTGGCCTCACCAGATAGGTGGATATTGTGACACGAGCCAGGAGCATGTATTATTTGGATTTTTTTAAAAAAAGTAAATAAAAGTAACTATTTTAGTTATGTTTGAATAACAAGAAACTAAAGAGTTGCATTAAAGACATAATTATAACAGTAATGAGGTTGAGTGCACAGTCAACCGTAATGTAATTCACAACTGTAATGTGCTACATTTAAAAGTAATTTCTGAAATGTGTCAAGAACTATCAAAATCTGATGCTGTCTCCCAGACGGAGTAACTAGTTACTGCAGGAAGCCAAAGCATTTCCCATTGTGTTTCTAGATTGCCTGTTTTCCTTCGCTGTTCCAGATGTATGCTTTTTCTTCCTGCTGGACCTTGCTGTCATTTGACAGTGAAATAGGTCTAGGAGATTTTTTAAAATTATCATTTGTGTCCCATAACCTACCATTATTTTTCCCTCTCACCAGGTGGGTCCTGATTACTTAAACCAGTTCTGTTTCGGCATCAGAGTTTTTATGTGTGGCTCCATTCCCCCTTAGGATAATTAAATTGATCATTCCACTTGATCGTAACAAATTATTTATTAGCAAACCTGCCTTGCAAAGATTTTATCTTCTGTCACTTCTTTTAAAGTTACCGCTGCAGGTTTTGTTAAGGGCGGTCTTTTCCCAAGCACATTCTGCAAGGCATATGAAACACTTATTAGAAACAACGAAGGAACACAATGTTCCGTTCATTAATATACACAAAGTAGGATTAAAAAAAATATGATGGGCCAAGGTGTCTGTCTTTAAGGGGGCTCCACATTTTTGTGCTCTTTTTTCTGACACTGACAAATTTTGCAACAAGCTGCCCCTAAATATCATGTGATTCTTGCTTAGAGATGCAAATTGAAAAATGTTTTCAATTTAATTTAATTATTGCCTTAGCACAAGATCAAAAAGTTACAAAATACTTCAAGGGGCAGGCAAAGAAACACCAGACAGCTGTGTTATTGCTGAATGAGCAATAAAAAATACATGGGAAAATGGCTGGCAAATTATAAAGGCAGAATAAAAAAGGTACAGCAGATCACACACCAGTTAGGCTTGGCAAATTAAGAGCATTCCAGGCACTGTGGTTTCAGAGCCAAAACCTGAGATGAAGGGATGGACCCTGGCGATGATGCAGGGGCTGTCCCCAGCTACCCCTGTTGATGATCACGGGCAACAAGACCTGGTGCATACCTTATATTTCACAGGAATAATTCATGCTGGAATTTTGATGCTACAACTCTGCTAGAGCAAGCAGTATCTTCAGTACTCTATAGATTCCCAGAGACGTTGCTATGATTTTTGGGATACTTGAGGGCATGCTAGTGATGTCATTGAGTGTGATACATTACGTGTCAACCACAATTGCTCAGATCATCTCATTCAAATAAAAACCACAAAAGTCTAACAAATGAGAAAATAGTTCCCTGGCTGGAAAGTTTTCCAAGGTCTGCTTTGAATGAGGTTTCAGCCTAAGGCCTGGATAAGCCAGACACTGGTAGTCAGAGTCTACCCCTGAAATCTGGGCATCTGACATTCAACTGGAGATTATGGCCTGTTGTCAGAACATGCTAGGGCAAAATCTGATTTCTACTAACTGTAGAGTCCCTAAATTGCATACATCAATATGCACTATATAGAATCATACAGTTGGAAGAGACCACAGGGGCCATCCAGTCCAACCCCCTGCCATGCAGGAACCCTCATCAAAGCACTCCTGACATATGGCCATCCAGCCTCTGCTTAAAAACCTCCAAACAAGGAGACTCCGCCACACTCTGAGGCAACATATTCCACTGCCAGACAGCTCTGAACCTCAGGCAGTTCTTCCTGAGGTTCAGGTGGAATCTCCTTTCCTGCAGCTTCAGTTCATATACACAGGTCTTCTAGTTTACACATATCCAATTCCCATCCAATTCCTTATTAGCACAAGAATGAAGAAAGTTTAGACTGAGAGACATACTCAGCCCCACAAGGCCATTTTCAGACTCCCAAAGTCCCTTGCCTTATATTTTAGGGGATGTTTTTTAAAACTTAAAATATCTGCTGTTTTCTTTAGAGGTTTGGAGGGAAATTTTGCTGGTTAACATCTTGGGGTTTTTTAAAAAATAAAGGCCTCTCCTGAGCTAAAAACAGCTCAGAGGAAGAAAAACCTGGTAAAATTACACCCCACAGAGAATGTTGGAAGGGATTTTAAGTATTTAAAACAAATAAATTAAAAATTTCAGGTAGTGGAACTACAGCAGCTATACAGCCTCCTTCAGGTTCAGCGTTGGGCATTCATGCCTAGGGCTGCTGTTAACTTTAAGCCTTGTGTAGAAAAGGGGCATTTCCAGGTAAAAAAGGAGCACCTGCTGAAATTCTGTCTTCTGCACAGCCACTAAAGGTACAGTATGTTTAGGTGGCACCTCTCTTCTTGGTTCATATTCTAGTCTTCAGAGCAGCAGAAAACAAGCTTGCTCCATCTTCTACATGACATCCCTTCAGATGTTTAGCTTTGTCACTGTACAGCCTTAGTCAAGGAATAAAGTGACTGGTTACCTATGTAGGATTTGAAAATGGGTTACTGCTCCAACCCCTAAAATGGTTGACAAAGAAAAAATGACCAAAGCAATGATTGGTTTGATGACAATCACAGGCCTCCCACCAATCATTCCAAGGGCAGCTTTCCTGCACACAGAAAGATGCCACCATCATTTCAGTAGTAAGCCTAGTATAATATAGACTTTGGTACTGTTACACAGATCACAGGAAATTTACCGTGGCTCAAAGAAAGGGAATCTATGGGGGGAGTTATTCATCCCAAATATGAACAGGATGCTGAAGCTGTCAAGGTGTGGAAGAATGGGGAGGGGGGAATTACCCACCATTAAAGTATAGTGGTAATCTCCACCCCATTTAAGTACTCCCAGTGGATGAGAGAATATGTGTTATAGGCCATTTCCGCACGGGGCGAGGGAATTGCCCCGTGATGCTACTTACCAGACTTTAAGGCTCCCCAGTCCAGTCCAGGCTGCTCCAGAACAGTGTGTGGCCATCGCTCCGCACTGCTCTGGTGTCGAAAATAGCAGCTTCCGGTTGGTCGCGGGTCTCGACCAACCGCTGAAGCTCGCCAGCCTAAAGCCCACCCCTAGCAGATCACAGGCTCGCACCAATGCGAGCCTGCGAATCTCCATAAAGGAGCAGGCTCGCAGTGGCGCTCGCCGTGCTTTTGAAAGACCTGATTTTAGCAGTCTTTCAAAAGCACGCTGGACGGCCACTTGGGGTCATTCCGGAGTGGGCTGGGGTGCGGATCTACGTTAAGTAGGTCCAACCCAGCCCACTCCCAGGTGCAGACGTCCTCCCTGGAGGACGCTCTGCCCTGTTTTAAAAACCCCATGTGGAAATGGCCATAGTCTAGCCTGGAGAGTTTCAAAGGGTGGAAAAGGTTGAAAGAATGAGCTGGAGTTCAAACCCAAACAGAAGGGCACCTGATAAGCAGACAGGTGGTAGTCAGTCAGCCCTGAGCAAGAAGAAAAAGTCAAAAGGACGTCCCTATAGCAAGGAAGAACCCTTAAGAGACTGACTATATGTTCTAATAGGGAAAAATTACATTTGGGGCTGTTTAACTTAGCTTAAAACTACAGGGAATAAGGGGAGACATGGAAGTGCCATAACAGTAGAAGCAGAAACAGTGTCATAATAACAAAAGTAATGTAAACAGATGAATAGCATATTGAACAGTTTCAAAAGTTAAGATAATTAAAATCAGTTAAAACAGTATGAAACCATTTAAAACCAGAATATATGTACAGGATTCTAATTCCATCCCTCCTGCTTATTACAAGACACTGTAGGATGGCAATTCTTTTAAAATTCCAGATTATACATTGGCCAATAGTTTTAAGGCCCCTAACAGGTCCTAAGTTGAGTATAAATGGATTTAGCAAGGGAAAGAGATTAGGGCCATCGCTTGCTCCTAGTCAGGATAGGTATATAACCCCAGAACTATCGGAGACAGTATGTCTGTATATAACAATTGCCAGGGAAGGGAAGGTGGAAGAAATAGTTGCATTCATGTCCTTTCTGCAAGCTAGGTTGAAAGCTGGGCCAGGATGCTCAGTCTGCTGCAATAAGGCTCTTCTTGTATTCTAAAAATAACTGACAAAGACAAAGAAGTTTATACACGAGATCAACACAACTTGTGACAAAACACAGCCACATGGACCATTGGCCATATATTGCAGTTTGTTGGTGTTGTGTGCCTTTGAAGTTACGGCAGCCCTAAAGCATCCTATCATGGAGTTTTCTTGGCAACATTTGTCCAGAGGGGATGTGCCTTTGCCTTCCTCTGAGGCTGTGACTTGCCCAAAGTCACCCAATGGGTTTCCTTAACCAAGTAGAGATTTGAACCCTGATCTCCAGAGTTGCAGTGCAATACTCAGACTACTACACCATGGCAGCTACTAGGGTTTGCATCCCCACTTAGCCATGGAAACTCCATGAGTGACCTTGGACAAGTCACACATTCTCAGCCTCAGAGGGAGATAATGGCCAGTCCTCTCTGAACGAATCTTACCAACACAACTTCATGATAAATTCGCCTTCAGATCTCCATAAGCTGGAAATAACTTGAAGACGTACAACAGCAACAATTGGAAAAAGTGCAGAAAAAGACAACCTAGCTGTTCAAAAGGCTTGAGCTTCTCCCTTATGCAGAAGAAGAAAACACTACAGTCTGTAGTAGAGAGAGAGGTTTGATTATATTATAGGTATGTATAATTGCTGAAAAGAAGATCAGAAGCCACACTTTCTTTTTGCTTTATATTTCTTCCTATATTTTACTTTTCTTGCTTCTTTTTTCTTTTTCTTGTTTTTTTCTTTTATCAGATGATCTGTGATTTTTATTGTACTTTAAAAAACCCTTAATAAAAATGATAAAATAACATTATCTATCTATCTATCTATCTATCTATCTATCTATCTATCTATCCATCCATCCATCCATCCATCCATCCATCCATCCATCCATCCATCCATCCATCCACCCACCCACCCACCCAGCCACCAGAATCCTAGACTGGCTACTTAGATTGGCTAGTTACTGGCCTCCTTCCTATCCAGCCTCCTTAAGAGCCAGCTGCTGGATTTGGCAAAAAAAGAACTGTTTTGCTGACAATCAGGGCACAAACAATACAATGTTTCTGTCCCCATGTCCCAACAAGCAAGGTTGTGGCAAGGAGTTGTGACAGGGGCCCTACCTCTGATTGTTGCAGCCTCACTTGCTGGTGGGAGTGGGGGTGAATATGTCATCCATCTTGCCCCCATCAGCAGCTGAACAGAACTCCTTCACCTGATCTGGCTGCTAGCTATTAATGTCAACTGTGAGCTGGTGCCCATTAAGGTGGGCTATGACTATGTAGGATGAGTGAATACTCTGGGTTACAAATCCCTAACTGCAATACTGAATCCCAGCCATCTTAAAGAAGCAAGAAATAGAAATATAAAAAACAGCAGGAAATAAGATTGAATTAATATTTCTGTAGACTATATCTGTGTAGACTATATCACAATACCTGCGTAGCAAAAGAGTTGGGATTCATTATCCTGACCCACATATGGACATTCACATGTACATATGCTTGGAAGGGATTAGACACACTCTTCTTGAACTCTTTAAAAAGAGAGAGGGGCTAAAGTATTTTGAGGACAGGAATGATGGCTCTGTCCAAAACACTGAAATTTCTTTTCAAGTTGAAGCAGCTCTAAGTTTCAGTTTGTCAGTCATCGTCCCCCTCAGATCAGAGATGGCCTTAATGACTTGACAAAAATAGAAAACAGTGACACCCTAAGCAAATAGTAATGTAAGGTCCAGAAACTGGTCGAAGACCTTTCTCTGCGCTTTCTCATTATTAGAACATGAACCATTGCCTCCTCAGTGCTGTTATGACTCCTTTTTGAGCCTTTCCAGCTGGAATAGTTGAGAGACTTGGCCATTTGATAACGGCTACTAGTCTCTATTAACTACTTGCTACCTCAAAGTGTAGGCACAAGGCTAGGGCTGCCAGATCTCGAAGTGCTAGCTGAGGTTTTTAAGGTCTCCAGGCAGGAAGACAAGGCTGCTTAGTACGCAGGCTTGAAGGAGGGAGAGAAAGGTTTTTGTTTTTTAACTGTGTGATAAAGGCTGCAAGTCTGTGTGTACTTTCAGCTCCCCCCACCCCCAACACCTATGTGAGTCTTGCACAGAGACAAGTTTTAGCAAGGCAAGTTTTCTGAGATGTGAAAGATTTTTTCCCTAAAGTTAGTCCCTTCTTTTTCCCTCCACAGCTATGCTCCTGAAGAAATAATTTCACAGTGACATGCCTCTTAGTGTACAAGTAGAAAAGTCCATTAAAAGTATAACTGGCAACAGAAAATGCACTGTAGCATCTAGAGCCAATGTTCTGTCAAACTAATTAGTAACAGTTTCTAAGTCATATTTTACCTTCAGGTGATAACAGCTAGGATTCTAGTTATTGCTGGCAGTTTTAATGGTCCACCAGTGTAGTCACATTGGAGGTCTGGGTAAAAATGGAACAAAACTCTCTTCTCTGTGGTCAATCAATGGCTGTTTGTGTTGGGGAAGAGGTGATTCAGTGCCATCTAGCTATTGTTATGTGGCTTGTTGAAAACTGTTGCACAAAGTGATACTGGATACCTCCTTGCTTAACATCTCAAAAAGGATTCCAGCCAATATATAGGAAATGTCTATATATCTGATATATAGCTCTTTGGGCACATTAAACTTAATAAGCATGTATTTGTCATATTAGCTTATATAGGTCTAAGCCCTTTGGGCCCTATGTTGTATCTAACACTTGTTTAACAAATAGTGCAGGAAATCCATTTTGTCTGTATTGCGGGGTTTTGGTCACGCGCACTCACATGCTTACATGGTATTTTGCAATTGTTATGTGTGGCCCATGTCCTATTGCATTATAGGCATCTGCCTCTTGGACCCCACAGCTGGCTACCCCCTGGTTTCAGGGATGGGCTGGGAAGTCATGAGAATGGGAAGCTGCTTATCTGGGCAGCCCTAAATGTTATAGTATGTCCCTGAAAACCACTTCCTGAGGAGCAAGAGCTTAGAGAAAGCTACTGGCCAATGAGCTGCAAGGAAGTGTCAGAGCAGCTACTATGGGAAACAGGTTGTGAGACTATATAGACTTTTCATCTAATCTAGCTGGGTTATTCTTAAGCTTTTAACAGACTGAGGTATGAGGACCCTGAAAATATTATGACTTTTGTGGGATTTAGGGTGGGCCCAGCCTTTGGTCAGAGTAAGCAACCAACTCAGGCAGCAAATGCTAGATGGTAGCTGTGAGAGGAACAGAGGCATGCCACTGGTATTCATTTTTCCAAGAAGACATTCCCTCATTGTCCCTTCATCTTAGGAAAGGTAATATATATTGTCTTTCTGATTCTTTTCCTCGTGCCAATCAAACATTCACAGCTTTCTCCTGACAAATATTACCATGGTGTAGCTACATCTCTGATGTGATATGCAACACTTCTAGTGAATTGCAATGATGAATTCTACATGGTGTCCATTGTGCAATGATGCTCCTTGGGCAATGGAACCCCTAGCATGATAATCCTCGTGGTGCAACAGGACCTAGGGCGCTACAGGGGCTTAACTTGCACAATGGTCCTGAAGACATACTTATGTTTCAACTCCTCTTCTGAGAATATGAAAGCGATGCAATTCACCTTTGCATGATTGTAAATCAGTTTACATAACAACATGAATCAGCTTTGGTAACCATATAACAGGATGCCAGCCACCATCCAAATCTCAAGCTTCCCCATTGCAATTTGGGATTTCAGAGTACCTTCGATCCTGTGTAAGGATAAAGGTGGAATATAAAATGAATGAATGAATGCTCTTACCACTGTTCTACCTGTTTATTTGATGTGCATATATGCTTCTTCACCTGATTTAATCTTTCTCCTGTACTTTCCTCTGCTTCCTATTGTGCTGCCCAGACAAATAGCTAGTCCAAGTTGTTAGGTACCTATCTGTTGCTAACTGATCTATTCTGCCCTAGAGTGTCGTATTAACTCATCTCTCTATTCTGCGACAAAATACATGTTCTTTTAAACCACACCTTGGGGTGTAGTCATGCTGTACTCTAATTACTTTGCCAAACTACAGATCCCAGGATTCCATGCACTGGAGCCAAGGCAGTTAAAGTGGCATCAAACTAGTTTAATTGCACAGGGTTGATATACCCTTGACTTGAGTGTCCCATTGCTAATTTCCTCCTTGTACAAGCGTACAGGTTAACTTCATGGTATTTCACGATTCAGAAATGTTCATGGCAGTCAAATATGTGTGCGCTTGTGTACATGCAAATGTGCACGCACATGTGATACAGAACATCGACATTAGTAATATTAGGGTTGGGCTAGTGACAGATAATGATTTTTAAAGAAAGCTAATGATTTGCTGTTGTGTGTCTTCAAATTCTTTCCAGCTTTTTAAAGTGAGCCTATTATGGGGTTTTTGTGGCCAGATTTGTTCAGAGGGGGTTTGCCATTGCCTTCCTCTGAGGCTGAGAGAGTGTGACTTGCCCAAGGGGTTTCCATAACTGAGTGAGGAGCGGAACCCTGGTCTTCAGAGTCATAGTCCAATGCCCAAACCATTCACTATGCTGGCTCTCAAGCTGATCATAGAAATGATTATTGCCTTAAAATATTGCCCATACACACACATGCACAAATCCCTTAGCATTAGGTTTATCAAACAGGCTTTGCAAGCTTTTGAATCCTACAGAATCTGCTTGCTTAATGAGAGCAAGACAAACTGAGGCCATTTCCACACCACACTCTTTATAGTGCTGTGATTCCACTTTCAACCTCCTGTGGAATTCTGGAGTTTGTAGTTTACTGAGGCCAAAGAGCTCTCTGGCTGAGAATTCTAAATGCCCCTCCCTAAACTGCAAACCCCAGGATTCCAGAGGATGTTGAAAGTGGAATAATAGCACTATAACAGCATAGTACGGAAATGGCTTGAGTCTGTGTATGTTTACTCTGGAAATTATTACAACTCAGCCAGAAATGCTATGTTTATGCTTGTCTTGTGCAAAGAGAAAGACAGGATATACCATAAAGTAAATAAATATTTCCTTTCAATATTTCCCAGTAATGAAGGTATAACTCACATTCCAATTGTAATTTAACAAGAGATGACTTCACTTGTTTTTAAAAGATTATTTTATAAAGATGTGGTAAAATATAGAAATATAGAATGAATGAATGAATGAATGAATGAATTTATTTATTTATTTATAAAGAATGGCATTAACCCCATCAAATTGCAATACAGTTGGCTCTTCACATTTGCTAGAATTAGGGGCTCAGGACCAACACAAAAGTAGAGCAGCTGCAAAAATCAAAATGTGTGTGGGAAGAGGAAAAGGTATAGTGGGGAGAGTGGGCACCCGGGGTCCAAACAAGGTCAGGGAAAGGGGATGGATTGGCATGATGGCCCCGTACTTCCTCTCTCTTCCCTATTTCCTTCCTGGGGTATGTGTGAAGGCATCGGGAGAGGGTTTATAGTGCTGAAAAATCAGGCTGTGATCTATCTTTAGCTGGCCAGCCAGTTGCTGATGGAGGAGTGGGAGGACCAGAGGGAAGTTTTTAAAGAACTCTGTGGCCTGAGCAGAGCAATTGAGAGGGAAGGTTCCCTCAGAAAATAAGTACTCGGGGGGGGGGGCAGGAGTTGGAAAAACTCACAAGTAATCAAATGCATGAAAGTGGATCCCGCAAAATGTGGAGTGCCAACTGTAGCAAAGAGATGACTTTCATGCTGAGGGAAAGAATTAATGACAAGTAGCTCTTTATTTGTAAAAAGTTATATTGAAGCTCATTTTGTGTGTAGAATAGGTTCAAACATAACACTATTTTTTTCTGATGTAATAGTATGCTTAACTATTACTTTTATAGTTACAGGCTGTGGCTTCACTAAGCAGAGGAGGAATATTACAAAGTTCACATGCTGATTTGCCCACCGTTGTGAGTCTAGAGGTCTGCTGTGTTGTAGGATGGCGTTGAATTTGAACCAGTAATGAGATTGATGAGAAGAAAGTGTTATTGTACAACATACCAGTGTAGTGTGGTGCTCCTTTTTTAAAAAAAGTAACTAAAAGTTACTATTTTAATTCCATTTGATATGTGGAAAAGTAAAAACGGATAGACAGATAATAACTGCAACTGTTCCCAAATTAACTACTTGATGGAGGACTTGGAACGGTAATTGTAACTTATTCCTTTTTTTAAAAAAAAAAGTATTCTTTTAATTTTGATAGTAAACTGTGGAAACTACATCACCCATGTGGACCAGAAAAGGTGCATTTTCTTCAGGACTTCTGAAGGACAGGGTGGGGTAATTGGTGAAAAGGTCCTGCCAGTTACCCCTATTCTTGCAGCCTTCTTAATTAATTCCCCATTTTTACATTTAATTGTGGGTTCTGATAGAGGATCTCATGGGGTCCCATGTATTTGGGGTAACAATGGGACAGAGAAAAGAGTCCCCAAAGATATGTAACAGAGACATTGGGCTCCATACTCCAAGCATTAAAATAGAATGCACTAAGAAAGCTTTTCTCCTGTGTTTCATTTGTCTTGTATCAAGATTTATGAGTAGTAATTACCAATATTGGTAAAATAAAAAGGGGAATTACTTTATGCAACAATTATAGTTTGAAAACCATCTTCTGGGAATAAGCTATAGTGGTAGAGAATGAAAAGGCTCAGCGGAGTAAAACCAAATGAGTGAACATGCCATGATTTATTGTGACCGCACGGGTAAAGCACAATGTCCATATATAGAATAGCTTTAATAAAGAGCATGAATCATTTTCATAGGGTTCATAGGATTTTTGTGAGAAAAAATCTTTTAAAATTTTTTTCATAATATAAACACAGGAAAATGAGAAAAGAAGAAAATGGGGGAAAGATACATAGGATATGCATGTGAGCCAGCACATGCATTAATATAAACTGACCAACTGTCCAAAAATATTTTTTCTTGGTGTTGACATCTGTAGAATACATATTCATGCATAGGTAAAGCAGTAAGGTATTCTGACTATCAAATGATGGATAGTGAATATTCAATCTTTCCAGCCTTGGAGTTTAAGCCTTCTGGCAACAGCAAAATCACACAGGATCCAACCACATTGATCATCATTTGAGTTCCAAGTCACAGAGATATAATTTAAATCTATATGGATATTTAGATTATATCTACAAATATCAAAGATTTTTCTTCTAGTGCGAAATTAGTATGTTGTAATACATCCAACCAGAAAGGGGAACCACTGACCACACCTATATCATATACCAGAAGGATACATTATGTGTATCATATTACCAACATTTAGCTGAAGTAGTCAATTTCATTCCATAAAAGGCACAGACGCATCCAATATATTCAAAGCATCCTTTCTGTTCTAAAGAAATTTAGTTTAACGTCTAAAGAGATTGTTGATATTGAAGCTACTTCAGTTTTCCACTGTCTCATTTATATAGCAGAATCTAATTCTTGATTCCACTCAATTCTAACTTCATTACTGTAAAATATAGTGTGTTACCCCTATATTTATAAACTAGACTTCTGAGTTTCATTTTCTCTGAGGATAAAATTAATACTTCCAACACAGGAGGATTGGCTGAAACATTCATAGCTGATGGTCCATATATAGACACAAAAAGTACCGCTACTGTGAATACTACCGTATGGCACCCAAGGGTAACTGGTAAGAAGACTATAGTATTAGTTAGGTTTTTTTTTTAAAAAAAAAAAAACCAACTCTGAATCCATTCTAGAAATTCTGATGGGAAAATGAACTTCCTTAATGCCACAAAAATAAACTCTCAATTAATTTTGTCGAATGCTTACTAAAATAACGGTAGTGAAATAGTTCATGATTTTCTATGCCTTGGCTCAGTCATTAATCAGAATAAAGAATACAGTTAAAAAAAAAAAGAATTAGAAGACCAGGACTTGGAAGGGCAGTTATGAAGGAACTAGGTAAGATCTTCAAGTGTGAAGACATATAATTGAAGTCTCTTGGGCTCTCTCTTTTCCACCTATGCTGGCTGCCATAAGTATTGTCCCTTTCATGTCTCTGTGTTGTGGCTATTGGGAAGAGTCCTGTCTGGGTCCTGAGACAGGGGCATGATAGATTTGCTGATACAATGCTTTTTTAAAAAAATCCTTTCTATGAGCATTCACCAGCCCACTAACTGCTAACATAAATGCCAAACAGTCTTAGGTTATTTAGAGGTGTGGCAAGAAGGGAAATCAAATGAAGCAGTCATGTTGTTGCCATTCTCTGGCTTCAAGTCATTTCTGACTTATGTCAACCCTAAGGTGAACATATCATGGCATTTTCCAGGGGCTGAGAGTATATGATGTGTCCAAGGTCACCCAGTGGGTTTCCATCGATGAGTGAGGAATTGAACCCTGGTCTCCTGCTTCGCAGTCCAATACTCAAAACTGCTACACCATGCTGGATCTCACAAAGTGTGATACTTTCTTTAATCTAAGGAAGCAGTAATGGCAGAAGCAGTGGTTGCTTCCATATTAATGGAGCAATAAATCTGCTCTGAGTATTGGTCTAGACTTTTTAAAAAGCTACTCAAAGTGCTGATCACAAATTATGGAAATTCAGCCATTTAGAAACAATGAGCAATGGATTTCTTTTGTTGTCATTTTGCAATGACACATCCTAAGATGGTAGCTGTCTACACCAGGCGTAGGCTAAGTTTGGCACACAGAGTCTTGAGATTCCCTAAGATGTTTCTAAAACTCTTGATTCTCCCTCAAAGCCCCAGTGTGCCCATGCCAACCACCTTCCCCTAAATGTTTTTTTTTTCCTATTCCTAAATCCTAAGACTGACAGTTTTTGCATTGGAGGTATGTTGCAAGACTCCCCAAAAAATTCAGAAAGAAACTACCCACTCCTTCAAAACTAGAAGTGAATATCCCGTCCCTTCCTCTTTTTACGGCTTACTTACTTACATAATTATTGCAACTGGAAATATTTGAGGCCATTTGAGCAGCTGATGTGGCCAACAACGGTCCTCCAAAGTTGTCCAGTTTCAGTTAATTTTTGTTTTGTTTTGCTTTGTTTTGACTAATTTAATACCTATCCGTGATCAGAGTCCTGTTGAGGAGTTACAAATGTGTAACCTGGAGTTATACATTCCTAAGCATGTGGTATTCATGAACCCAAGTAGCCTTTAGTTAAGGAGACATGTAGGCACCATGAAAGTCCCCTAAATCTTACTTACCAGGAAGCAGCTGCTGCAATTGGAGGGGGTCCATTCCCCTGTTATTCAAGAAGCAGCTGATGGACATTTCTACCACCACCCTTAGTGAGTGATCTCCAGAGCAAGGGGGAATTATGACCGGGACCCCATTTTTTCCTGTTTCTTCCTGTTGCAGTAGAGATCACTCACAGGAATGGGGTGAGAACATCAGTTAACTGCTTTCCAAGTGAGAGGGGAATGAACCCCATTGATTGCAGCAGCTGCTTCCTGGTAAATAGGGATTGAGAGGTTGAGGCACAATTCATAATATAGCTCTGTAAGTATGGTAGTTACATATTTGCAATGTGTTTCTCATTAAGATTCTGGCCTATATAACTGGACCCTTATTTTTTTACAAGCAAATATATATATACTTGTCAAAATTTCTGTCATTTTGCAATTGTGTTTTATTTCTTTAGAAAGTCACTTAAGGTGGCTGATACAAATTCTTCTGATAGTAAAATCTTGTGATTTGCCCCTAGAGATCTAGCAAAGTTAACACTCACTGCTCATTGAAAGATACTCAGTGGGAAGATGGTTGGAACAAATCTGAGGTACAGAATCTCTTCTCTAGCACTTTTCAGAGAACTACAGAAGCATTAGTTTTTCTTGGAAACAGTATCTGGTTTAAGCGAGTTCATTGAGTGTGTGCACTAAAAAAAGTAGTTTAAACTCAGACGTTCATGATGAACTGGCTTGTTCATTAGGTTACCAAGCAATTCAAGAATTTTCTGAAAAAGACAGCTAGAAAAAGGAAGAAATCTTGAAAACTGTTTTATTACTGCAGCTGCAGTATTATGATACATTTGCTTCTTTTTCTTCTCTTTCACAGTTTTTTTTTATATATAAATCAGAAAACTAGCAAAAAGTTAGACATACTGGATCCAAGTCTGTGGCTTCTTGCAAAACAGTGACTCTGGACTATTATAATTTGTAATGTGATAAAGTATGATGTAAATTTAATGGCTTTTGAGACTCAAGCTATTAGGTAACATACAAATCTGTTATGTTCATTTAAAGGCCTCAGTTGCTAAGGTCCTTGATATTACTACAGTTTTGGTAACTGAAAGCTGAGTTTCCAGCTCTCCCAGATGGGAGTCAGAATTACAGCAAAAACAATGACTTTCTTCAGGGTTCTACATACCAGTCCGGAGAGTCAATATTCCAGGAGACTGCCAACATATACAGAGACAAATGCATACAAGCAGGGCAAAGCCTCATAGAGGGAAGGATGAAAGACTGTCTCAGCTCTGTACATCAGTCCTGTATGTCCGTATACCGAGCCTTGCTGCAGCTGTAGCCATGCAAGAAAGCTTGAAAAATGTCCTTTTTCCCCCCTCCCCTGCAGTCATCAGCTGGACCCAAATGAAATTAAGTGGGGCAGAAAATATGGCAATCAAGGGAAAACAGCCAATCTTTCTTCATTTTAGGGAAATAGTCAAGCCTCTATATTAGGGGGGCTGTGTCATAAATACACATTTCTTCGGCATGATAAAATTACATCCAGCATGAGTTATTTTATTTCTCAACATCAAGCAAACTGTATATGCACTGCCCAACAGCTGCAACAAAATGAGCTTGGAGCACCTGTCTGGTCCACTTGATGATAGTTTTGTACAATGCACCAATTGTGACCCAAAAAAGAACTCTCCATCCCCATTTCACCTGCAAAATATACTCTTCACTTCCCTTTGAGCCTTCTAATTTAGATTCAAGAGTGGTCACTTTAAAGTAGAAAGCTGTTATCGTCACTTTTGTATGGCAACTGTAAAGACATTGGGTGTGTGAGGTGCAAGATGCACAAAACAACTATGCGTTACAACAACTTGTTAGTCCCAAATGGAATAAACCAATTACATACTCTCCAACAGTTGATGGAAGAAAACCAGGACATATGTGGCCAAGCAACAGTAGACTGTGGTCAAAATAGCAAAAGTTACTAATGAGGAAATTCAAACAAGCTAGGAAATGCTGCAGCCTTTTTCCTGAGTCTACAGGTAAGAGCAAGATTTCATTGCCTCCTTTCATGCCCCCCTCCCCCAAGCTAATTGAGTGCAAACTCATTTTGCAATTTGAACTCAGTTTACAGCAGTGGATGCAATCTGAGGACAAAGGAGGAAAGTGGGAGGAAGAGAGAGAAATTGGGACATTTTTATAGCAGCTGGAAAAGTGGAACAACAGAAGATTAATCAAGATTGTCCCTGCCATTTGCAGACATTTAGAGGGTATGCCATTGATTCAGTGGAACACATGTACATGTTGTCTTACCAAGTTCCTGTTAATTTTATGGATCCACTCTTCTGTTGGCACTAATGATTGGCTGGAGCCTTGTGTCTCTAAGGCTGGAGGGCACAGCAGTGTTTCACCAATCTAGGTCACTAGTGTTCGTATATGGAACTGTGGAGGGACACTGTTGGGAAGTGGTAAAGATACCCTAAAAATGGATATTTTTCAAGTTGATGCCTGATGGGATTCCTGGTTTTGCCACCTGACGCTGAAAAAAATTGGTTTTGATGCAGAAAGCCAGGTAATCATGATCAAAAGGCTATCTATAATCTGCTAGTAGTAAAAATTGTATCTTGCTAGTATAAGAAGAATCTGTAGTGCATTGCTTCTGTCTTCTCTTGGCTACATGCAAACTTAGATCCTCTGTGTCAGTCCATGCAGGATTCCTGTTATCTTTATACAGCAAGATCCCATGAAGACTTCCATGCATGGAAATCCAGTCATTGGATCTTCATTTAGTTTCCTTGGGCAATACAATCTCAGAAGAAATGTGTTTACAAGTTAAGATCCCCATACTGAATAGAGGCTGCCTCGCCTTCTGTGGGAGTATAGTGGCAATGCATGTTTTTAGAGTATAAATTCCAATAAATGCATAATATGAAATAGGGAAGGTTATATTAAGGTTATATTTCATATATTAATATGAAATAAAAAAGGTTATATTAAGAAGCACTTAATGCTAAGTAAACATATGATCACAGCTACAGATGCAAAAATGTCCTTCTGAATGTAAACTTGTTGAATTGTTTAACATATTTTCAGTCTGCTTAAATTATTTTTATTGTTTTAAATTCTGTATTGTATGAAATACTTTCAATTAATTTTATTTGTATGCCACCCTGAGATAATATTATAAAGGGAGAGATGTAAATATTTTAATATAATAAATAAGCAATACATGATTTAAATCTGTTTTAACTTACTTTAAATTGCTAAATTGTTCAATATACTTGTACTCTGTTTAAAATTACTTTTGCTGGTTTGAATTTTTTAAAATTGCTTTACAGTATGTGGTTTCAGCTTATCTTCTTGTACCCCACTCATAGAGTGGTATAGGAATAGATTAATAAATAATACATTAAAATTAATAAGTTATGGTGGTACTAAAAATGAAGGATGTAAGCCGACCAACAATAGACACATTTATATCCTACTATTTTCAGTGGGTGATTTAGAAATATAGCCCATTTTCTAACCAAATAGTAATGAACTTCGTTATATGTACCTCAGAATAGACTTGTAAAAGACTGTGTTGATGACTAACTTTCTCTGAATAAATTAGTGAAACTTAAAGATTCTCTACTTTACCTGGGTCGCAACCAAATAGTACAACTTAAAGCATAGGCAAAGATGAAACCTACATGGTACTCCATAAATACATTAATAGAAAAAAAAACAACCAAAAATACATTAGATGAACATGGAGCCCTTCCCATTCTTATGCAATCTATTTGCTTTTAACATTTCCAAAATGAGATAGGAAGAAGACCACAGACCTCTTGCTTAAGTTAGTAAGATCATTTCAAATTTTCCAGTTTTGTACTTGATAATCTGTAGTAAGACAAGAAATACATAGCCTGAGGTTATATGACATTATAGAATCCCCTATGCTCAGTACACACTGCTGATAGAGGTAGTTGTAGTAGGGAAGGCATAATGTGTTGATGTTCCATCATAATCCATCAATTCACTTAGGAAAGAGGAAGGGCAATGCATTCAATACTTGGGATCCTTGGACATCAACTAGATCCCCAGCAGTACTCATTATTGATGCCTGCTAAATGAATGCATTTCAAAGTGACTATTTAGTTTTCCCAGAATGCCCCAGAGTGAGCCTACGTTAGTGTTGTGGTGAGCCAGTGAATTGAGACCAGCAGATCAGAAAACAAGAGTTTATTATACTGTGCAGGGATCTCAGTGCAATCAACTTCCAAAAGACTGAGAGCCCCGTTTTAGGTTTCAGCACACATTTATACTTTCTAAAAAACAAGTACAGGAAATGATTACCATATATGAAAAAGTACAGATTACAAAAGTTTAAGTTTCAAAATGATGTATTACAGTTTCAAAAATGAAGTATCTCTGTACCAGGGAGTATTCTCCCTTGGTTGCATCGACTCCCAAACTCCCTATATCCCATGCATTGCCAAGCCGCTTACCTAAGCTCTTGATAAGATAAGAGACGCATCTGCCTGACTTATTTTTCTCTATTTTTCTACTCAAGCAAGCAGTTTCTACAATTTAACCCCTTCATCATTAGGGGCATTGTGGGAAATGTAAATGGGGGCTCCTAGCTACAGAGATTTGCTATTACTGCCAAGAATACCCACTGCTATTCCACTTCATCATCTCAAGTTCTGTTTTTTAACTATGCTAGTTCATTAGGTAAGCCACTGTCAGGCAATGAGGGCATGTTCCATTGGCGATGGAAAGATTAATTGAAAACATGTGAAGGAGTCAAGAAAAAATTGGCTTCCCAAGAGTCTGGAAATCCTGAAGAATTTTGTTTTGTTTTTCTTTTTGTTTTCACCCCCAAAATCGGCATTTCTGTGCCACCAGCATAGAAAGCAAGTTTCTTGCACCAAAAAAAAAAAAAAAAAGACAGGCTTTCCTGCACAGAAAAAAAATCATACTGTTTTTTATGCCAAAAAACCTCCAATATGCTGAATAAATACCGGGTTCCAAATTGTCTTCAAAAATGGAGCAGTTCCTTTCTTTCCAGAGAGGGAAAAATGGTAAAACCATTCTTGCCTGTGAAAATGAATTTTATGAAGATTTGCATCTCTATGTTCTATACTTAAAACAGTTCTTCTTTCCTAAAAGAGTTTCCTCCCCCCCCCCCCAATGGAGAGGAAAGTTATATACAAGGAGGGATGAGAGGGTCCCCCCACCCACAAATATTTCCAGATTCCATCCTTCACGTCACTCTAGTGATGGGAAAGACTTCTTTCTGGAATGCTAGTCTCTTTCAGACTACACAGTTACAGCATTTTGATATCACTTTAACCATCATGGCCACATCCTATGAAATGCTGGGATTTGTAGTTTTTACAGGTCTCTGGAAGAGAATTCCAGAGAGAACACCTCATGAAATTACAAATCCCAGGATTCCACAAGAGAGAGCCATGTCAGTTAAGCTAGTATCAAAGTGTTATAATTGCACAATGCAAAAAGACCACAGACTTAGGTTAAGGGGAAAAAATCAGGCAAGATAGAATACTACTCCCATTTTGTATAAGGCAGCTTCTGATGCTGAATGCCAAGGCAAATTGAATAATAAAAAAATAAAGTTTCATTTTGTCCACTCTGTAGAATGATAGTATTTGGACTGAAGAGGCATAATGACATTCTTTATTGTTCTTTGTAACATTTATTTTTATTTTTAAAATGTTAATGGGCTATTTTAGTACCTTATCTAGGTCCTATGCTTCCTGGTTGTTGTTTTTTTTATTCTTTATATAGAATGCTGATATCACTGCAATATCTTTCAATTATGTCCTTATACATCCAACCTATTTCCTGGAATTTATGCTGTGGGGCCTTTGCCCCCACTTCTGTCTGCATTTCTGTTCCAACTTGGTCTTCTTCCCAATTCTGAAAACAGAACAAACTCTATAGTGGTGTTTCTAACTGAGAGAGCAAGAGAGAGAAGCCAACTCAAAGGTTCATTCTTCTGTCTCTGTTATCTATGCACAATATTGCTATTGTCAAAAAGGCTGATACTCAAGTCCAGACCTGAACTGGAAATTCAGTTTCAAATACCACAATCTGGCCAGAAAAAACAGAAATCTGGAGTGAAAATGTGACTGTCCAGAGGAGGAAAAAAAAGTATCCTTTGCTTAACTCTTGTCTCTTAAATAGAATGAATTGAGAAATTATTTGGATGGCTATTCCTAGCTACCAGACAACAGGGTTTTCTTGAGCAATATTTCTGCTCCATATCTGCGTCTTTGAACAGACACTTAGGTTGCCAGGGAAGCAATAAAAACAGTAGTTGCTGTTGCTCAGCGGTAGAATGCATGCTTTTCTTAAAAGTAGTTCCAGGTTCTTGGCATCTTTTGATAAGATGAGAAAAAGACTCCAGTCTGCAATCCCAAAGGAGCTGCAAACAGATATTATAAAGCAATCATTTCTAACTTGGTGCCTGCTCTGTGTGTTGGGCTACAGCTCCCATTATTGTCAGACTACATAGTGAATTATGAGAGTTGCAGTACAGTCAGCCCTCCACATCTGTGGGTTTCATTTTTGCAGACTTGTTTATTCACAGATTATTTGCTGTCCCTTCTGCTGCCACCCTATGCCATTTTTAATAGGGACTGCAAGGCTTGTGAGACTGAGAAACTGCAAATGAGGCTTGTAAGTCCCTCTTTAAAATGGTGTGAGGCAGCAGTGGAGGTGGCAGAAAGTCCCATTCTGCCTTGTGAAGGAACCCTGGTGACTCAAAGTAATCCATGGTGGGTTGAATATGGTGATCACACTTTTGCGTGTGTTAAATCTGGTTTGGAAGGACTTAGAGTTATTTATGGTTTTTCCACTTTCATGGGGGTCCTGTGCCCCTAACCCTAGCGAATGTGGAGGGATGACTGTATTACAATGAATACTTGTGCTTTAAAAAATGGAGGAGGGAGGTAAAGTGAGATGTAGTGGCACAGTTTGTTTTAGAAGAGACTCACATTTTAATGGCACAATTCTCCTTTTCTTTGGGAAGGTGATCTAAAAATGTAATATATTTTTCTCTGCAGAGAACTCAGGAGGGCAGAACAGAAGTCTTGATCCACATGCAGCCAATGGGCCACAGAATTCCAGTCCCTAAGTGAGATGAAGGGTGGGTCTGATTCAATATGTGGTTACTTTCTTGTCATGTTAGACATGTAAGGTATGTTCACATTCCCTTAAGCAAGTTAAGGTTGATTATGGACGATCTCAAGACACCACAGTTGAGATTCTAACTGCTGATCAGACAATGTTGTGTATATAGAGAGTCAGGAACTCAAGAGCAACATGTATCTGACAAAGAATATAGTCCAAGCACTACTATACCAGTTCCTCTGCAAATGGAAGTCATGTTGCAAATTTAGATTACGGGCATTGCTAAAAGGACTACTGAGACCAGATAGATGTAGGAATTTTAGAGACAAACAATTGCAATAAAAATGCTAATGATCATCATAATAAGCTCTAGCTGCACCTGCATATATGTGCATATGCTGAAGGGGTAGCTCTTCCCATTTCACGCTGCCTGTTTCCTAAGATCTTTGTGAGAGTGCCTCCTCTGACAACTTCCTGATGCAAAAGAGAAGGTCTTTTCTGTGGAAGCCCCCCCATTTCTGGAATGCCCTCCTAAGGCAGTATGATTGGTGCTGGCCTTGTTTTTTTTTTTCAAAGCCAACTGAAATTATTCCCTTTTCTCAGGATGTGTGGCCCTTGTCATAAGTCAATCTGCTGGATGTGTAATGAAATGGGACAGAGCAGTCAGTGGAGGGGCAGTGCTAAATTTGAGTTAGAGCACTACAAAGTATTGAGTGTTAATTGTTGATTGCAATAATGCATCTGTTTGAAGCTTCCTTGTGTATTCCATTGTATCAAATGTTTAATTGCTTTATTGCCCATCGCTACAATGTATCTGGTGAAGGGAGAGAAGATCAGAGCAGGTGAAAACAAAAGTACCAAAAGGTGTTTTGGGAACTTGAAGTATCTAGACAAGAGGCCAGAAAGTATGTTCCAGCCACCAGGAGGAAAAGAGGGTAAAAAACTGGAAGTCTGGCAAATGTCTAAAGATATGAGGTGATTCTAAATCTGATCACAGCTTTGTGCCCCTAAAATTTGTATATGTAGGTATAATACCTGTGAACTCCATGTACACTTTAGTTTCAGCAGCTTTGGAAGCAGTATGCTGTGCTACTTACTTTGCTACAAATAACTACTACTGTCTACCTCAGAGCGGAGTTTGTGGAATGTGAGTTATCCAGAGCGTGACATCTTTTGCCCAGCTATTCTTTCTAAAATTGATTGATTCACTTTTTTTGGGGGGAGGGGTTGAATAGTTTTTATGCCTCGTAGTTGGTAATTGCATTGTTCTTACATTGCATTCACTCTTTTACACTTACGTTTTTACTTACTAAAATATTTATATCCTCCACTACCTCATAAGATGTCATGGTGGAATGCTGATCTGGGGGGAAAAAACACATAACAGTCTAGAACAGTGTAAAAGAATTAAAACATGTAGAACACAACATAAACATTAAAAAAAATTAAACACTTTTTTAAAAAAATTAATCTTGTAATCTATTCATTCCTAAGAGCCTTAGAGGATGAGTTATAATTTAACTTACAGCCAAACTACAGTCAAAATTGGTTCCAGTCAGGCCTGCCAGGGAAGGGTATAATGTTCCATATACTGTATACACTTTTGAAGAACAACAATAAAATAAATATATGGGAAAGGTAGCTTGCATTGGTTCAAAACCAGCAACAGCATACAATTGCTGGTGAGCAGTTCTCCATTATCAGGAACTACTTATGTCCTTAAGAGGAGGAGATAGCATCTCTTAATTTGAAAGACTTGCTGAGTAATGAAAGTCCTGCCCCATTACTCAGTGTGATGTATAAACACCTGAAGATAAGACCTTAGTGTCACATCAGCCATTTCATAATAAAGCACCCTCTTAATGCAGCACACACGTACAACTTCCATTCGCCAACTCATTTAACACAAGATAATTAAACTTTGGATACCTTTTTCTTATGGCATTGTACTACAGCTCAAGACTCAAGATGAGACCAAGATTTTTGCTTTATCTTACTATCGACTGAGAAGGATCCAATTTAAAGAAGCTCCAAGGAGTTATAATAATAACCATAGAGTCTGGGGTCTGATTGCCTTCTCATGAAGATGAGCTCCAATTGTTCATGACAATGATGTGATACCATTGTCACATTTTGTGGATCAATTCAGAAGGTAAGGTTCCAGGTGCCAGATTCTGTATTCCCTACCTTTTGCAGGTTGACCCAGGGCCCACCCAAATCTTCAAGCCAACACAAATGCTCATTACCAATCCTCCTGACTACAACTTTTTCACTTCAGATCATCTAAATACAATTAAACCATGTAGGTTAGTAATTAAAGCATCACAAGGGACGGCAGATTAGGAAAGAGAAAAGTGAACTCCAATCCAGAGAGATATATTTCAAATAAAACTGCATACTTCAAATGAAATCTTCCTGTTCAAAAAAAAAAGACTATTGTTTTTGTGGCAACAAAAAACATAACTAACTCCCTCCTCCTGAAAGATTCTTTGTTTTGCTAAGATATCATTGTCGTTGTTTCTAATATGCCATTAAGAATTTATGCAATAGATCCTGCTGAATCTCAGGCCATTTCTGCACTACACTGTTAAGCTATTTCACTTTCAATCTCCTAAGGAATCCTGGGGTTTACAGTTTAAGGAGGGGTATTTAGAATTCTCAGCCAAAGAGCTCTTTTCTCTCAGTAAACTACAAATCCTAGAATTCCACAGGATTTTGAAAGTGGAATAGTACTATAACGGTATAGTGCAAACATGGCCTCAGATTCTGTGATGAAGAGTCTTACAGGAAAGCAACCAAAACAGAAAGTGGACCCACACCAAGGCTTGGGAGTGACCTAGACTTTGGAAAGGAAAACAGTTTCTCGACAAAAATTAGCATCTTTTTGTGGTTCAAGCAGAGGGGACGCCTTCTTCTGCAGTGGGTAGGTGAGGTCTGTACTCCTTTTCTCAGCCCACAGGCTGCAAGGGTCTTCTAGGTTTAGCTTGCCTGAAAATGTTCAGAAAGGGAAGGGGGAGGGAAAGAGTGGGACTGCATGATAGATAGCTCCACCTTATAAGGATAGGGCATGTTTTATCACAGGCTCTCCAATCTCTGTGCTTTGTGGGAGAGATTATGGCTATTACCTCAGAGCAGGATTATGAGATGGCCGTTTTCTGAATGGTTTCCAAGCATCATAACTTCCTAGCCGTTGTACTTATTCCTTTGAAGCCTTATAGGGACACTGCTTTCTTCATCAATACTTAGGTCCCAAGGGTTATGCTAATTACAGGAGTCTGACTATGGAATATTGCATATATTCACACACAAGTTACCCCTTTCACTGTGAGAGATGTAAATTTATTTCCTTCTTGATCCAAAGAAACAATAAATAAATAAATAGCCCTGCTGAGCAGGATTACAGGAATCACATTTTTCAAGTATCCACCCCCCCACACACACATATTTTAGTTCTTTTTTGACCAAAAAAAAAAATCATCGGCTCCAAAATATTTTAATATACAAAATATGGTCTTGCACAAAATATTAAATTTTGCACAAATCTCCCATTTTTTATTTTGCAGAAATTCAAGCTATTTTCATGTAAACACACAATGCAATGGTTAAAATATTTTTGCAGAAACAAAGTATTTGTAAATCGTCTCAGAATTTTAAAAGTGTGCAAAAGCTCTCATAATGGGTCAAGATATACTTTTTCAATGAGAACTAGAAAATTTTCAACAGTTTTTTTTAAATCTCAGTGTACAAAAGTGTGAGTGATTCTCTCTGCACATCTGCAGCTATATCAGACAACCATGGTTTCACCAGGAATGGGGAGGCTGGCTCACACAGAAACTCCTTGGAGGTAGAGAAGATGGAGCTTAGCTGCAGCTTAGAGATGTGGTGTTTACAACCACTTGAAATGAAAAGACATATCAATGAGGTATGTATGTGTGAGGTATGTGTGTGCTTGTGCACATACACACCCTCCATCGTCTGTAGGTAAGAAGTAAACAGTTTCCAAAGACCAGCACAATATTACTATTGATATTTACATAGAAGCCCTTCAAAGCATTCTGGTTTTAATTTGCCAGATCTGATTGAACTTGAAGGCTTCAGCTGGGCGCACAGATCAGATAAAGCAGATCACAAACATCCCCAAACGGTGATCAAAATGTAGGCTGTGGTTTGAAAACAAAAAATACGCTGACAAATATAAAGAGAAGTCTTTTTTTTCCCCCTTCCCCTCTGGCATTGGGTTTTCCTGATCTACTCATAAAGTGAGAGATTCTGGCCAGGGCAGTCACGTGAACCTCAGTAGAAGATCAAAAGAACCTGACAATAAATATTATAAGTTGAAAACCAGCTTGATTCAAGTTTCTTTGCAGACAACAAACACACAAATCACCTCACAGACAAAAAACCAAACCAAACCAAAAAAAAACCCCTGAAATAAAACTTTTTTAAAAAAGCATTTCTCAATTACATACCCTTCCCATATTTCACAGATGAAAACATGGACATGTATGGCCAAGCAACATCAGTGTGTGTTCAAGATGTCAAAAGTTATTAAAGAGAATGCACAAGCTAGAAGAGGCTGCAGAGCTTAGAAACATTACTTCTTGGACTATAGGTCCCAGAACTTCCCATTTTTTTTGGATCCTGGATCAGATTAAAGAACATCAGTTCCTGCACTTAGTTTCCAATAATAACTACTGCATATTTTCAAACACTTCATAGATGAAAACCAGGTTAGATGTGGCCAAGCAACACCAGAATGTGGTCAAGATGATAAAAGTTATTAATGAAGAACATACAAAGTAGGAGAGGCTGCAGTGGTTTACTGTTGCCTGAACCTACTGGGAAGAGCAAGGTTCTGTCTCCTCCTTTCCTCTCCCCACTGCTGATCTAAACTCAGTTTGTAGTGACTGAAGTAAGCTGTGGTCAAAGAGGGAAAGTAGGAGAAAGAGAGAGAGAAACTGGGACATTTTAAGAACAGCTGAAAAAGTGGGAGGATAGAGGATTAATTAGGGCTGCCCCTGCCAAACTGCAACCTTCCAAATTGTGATTGTACTGGCTAGAGTCCTGGACTGAGATCTGGAAAGCTCAGTACCCTTTCGATTCACCAAGATCATTCAGTGAAGATTATCTATCAGCATGACCTATTTTAGAGGATTTTTATGGAGATGAAATGCAGAGAAGAGTAAAGGATACTATGTTGAACTTCCTGTGGGAAAGACAGGAGGTGGATATTGCTAAAAAATAATAAACATGTATTGTTTGGTGTAAGAGGCTGCTTTATTGACTTAAACCACTGTTTCATCAAGCTCTAAACCACTGGTGATATCAAGGGTGGGCAACATGGAATTTCTGAAGGCCAATTTTCTACCCCCTGGACTTACTAGGAGCCGCACAGTTTTCACTAGGTTTGTGAAATCTCAGGGACTCCTCCTGAGTTTCAGGATCTATTCCTTCTTCGCCATTCCTCAGGGTAAAGGGCAGGAATCTCATGGGGAGACCATGGCCTTGAAAAGGATGTGCATATATGCTTTCTTCATTTTCTAATGTTGGTGCTTTTTTCTTGAATAGCATGCTCTATAAACCAAAGTCCCCTCAACTTGTAAGTTGCTGTGTTTTGTTCTTTTCCTCATTCTTTGTTTTCCAGCAATGTAAATAACACATGTTGTTTATGAGAGGAAGACACAGCACAAAAGAAAGCAGAGGGGAAAAAATCAGAAATGACAACACCAAAAAACAACAATACAATATCAACCTTAAAACAACTAGGATTGAAGTATCAGATGAAGTTGGCTGTCACGTACCAGTCTTATAACAAGCAAAAATAGCCTCTATTCTTGTTGTTTCTATGTGCTTTCAAATCATTTAGACTTAAGGTGAGCTTAAGGTGAAAGTATGATCAAGTTTGCTTAGCAAGATTAGTTCAAAGGGGAGTTGCCTTTGTTTCTTCAGAGGCTGAGAGACTGTGACATGCCCAAGGTCACCCAGTGGCTGGGCAACAATTTGAGACAATGTCTCTGGAGTTGTAGTCCAATGTTCAAGTCACTATACCATGCTGGCTCTCAGTTGTCCTTTTATAAAACATTATATCCATCCCTAACCTTCCACCAATCCTCTGGTAAAGCCTACTATGCTCTGTGCTTTTTGGGAAATTTCGTCCTAAAGAACGAGAAGAGGATACTTACAGCTACCTATTCCAGGGGGCAGGTTCCTGGAGATCAATGTCAAGGAAGATTGACCCAAGAAAATTCAGGTGCAAAAATATGAGTCTGGGGAGAAAGGAGGAAAAACATGAAATAAACTTGTGATATCTGAGAAAGCAAAATGAAAATTAAAGAAATGGAGGAGGGGGAACCAGGAAATCAAGATTTATTCAAAACTGTCCCTCAGCCAAAATTCTAGCAGGGAGACAATATCACTGTATTTTTAAAAAATCACAAAGAAAATTATCTGAAAACAAAAATTAATCAGACCTGCACAAGGGTGTGGAAGACTTAACACTGGGAAACCTAACACACCATAAAAACTGGATATTTTCCTCAAAACCAGGAAACTGAAAGACAAACCAAGCCAGAAAAGCTCCAGAACAGGCAAAATTTGCAAAAACAGTAAACAGAAATCAGAAAAGGGAAAGAACAACAGCAACAAAAAAAGTTCAGTGCCTCTTGGGAGATGCCGCTACTTTTTGATCCTCAGCTACTCACAATTTATTTCCTGCATACTAAGTTGCATCTTCATCTTCATATGCAATTCAGTTCTCTTGGAACTAGCTACAAATAAATAGTTGCTCTTAATGTGTTTGTTTTTGCAGAAAGTCCAACATCACTAGGTTAGATTACAGTTGTAAGTTGGTGCAGGATAACTTTACTCCGTGCTGTAACTGTGCATTCTTAATTATTTCTATAGTTAAAGGGAACAACCTCACTAAAAGACAGAGAAGGGATATGACAGAGTTCAAGCGCAGGTTTGAGCTGTGTGTGTCTTACCTTGCTGTGTTGTGCATTGTTGTAGGTACTGAGCAGATGGTGAAATTTACGGGAGGAAAGTATGTTCTTTTCCACAAGCTAAAAGTTTGTAGCCTTCAGGTATTTATTCCTGCGCCAACTTAATTGAATACAAACTACCTTTGTACTATGAACTCAGTTACACCAACAGAAATAAGCTGAGGACAAAAGGAGAAGAAAGTGCAAGGAGAAGATAGAAACTAGAGCACTTTAAAAGCAGCTCAAAAACTGGGACTACAGAAGATTAATAGGGCTGTCCCTGCCAAACTGGGATAGTTGGAACATATAGTATCATACTGAAAAGAGGACTTTCAGTTTCCTTAGAAATGACTGGAGCAGATGACCACACATTCAAAAAAGGAGAGATGGAATAGTAATGGGAGATTTCAACTATACTGATATATGTTGGCAGTCAAACTCTGCCAAGAGCACAAGGTTCAACAAGTTCCTCACTTCCTTTGCAGACAATTGTCCAGAAGGTAAAAGAAGCAACAAGGGGATCAACTATTTTAGATCTGATCCTGACCGACAAGGAGGACCTTGCTAGTGGCATGGAAGTGGTGGAATCCTTAGGTGGGAGTGACCATGCTCTATTGGAATTTGTCATTCAGCGGGAAGGATAAGCCAAGTGTAGCCAGACATGCACCCTACACTTTAAAAAAACTGATTTGTGTAAACTTAGGGAACTACTGGCTGAAATTCCATGGTCAAGAATACTGAAAGAGAAAGGAGTTCATGATGGATGGGAATTTCTTAAAAGTGAGATACTGAAGGCACAGTTCAAAACTGTGCCAATAGGGAGGAAAAATAGGTGTCTAAAGGAACCAGAATGGTTGACTAAAGAGTTAAGTGTTAAAAGAAACATATACAGGAAATGGAAGAATAGCAAAATCACCAAAGAGAAATTCACACAAATAGCCAGGATATGTAGGGAGAAGACCAGAAAAGCTAAAGCACAGAATGAACTCAGGCTTGCCAGAGAGATTGAAAACATTAAAAAAGGGCTTTTTTAGATATGTCCACAGCCAGAGGAAAAACAAGGAAAATGATAGGGTCACTGAATGGAGAAGATGGTCAAGTACTAACAGAGGGAAGAGGAAAGGCCGAACTACTCAACATCTTCTTTGCCTCAGTTTTCTCCCGAAAGGAAAGAAGTGCTCAACCTGGGGGGTGGGGAGCAGGCAGGGAAGTGGGGGAATGCAATTCAGAATAGGTAGAGGAATACCTGGCTTTGCTAGATGAATTCAGGTCTCCAGGCCAGAGGAATTACATCCGAGGGTATTAAAAGAACTGGAAGAAGTAATTTCAGAACAACTGGCAATAATCTTTGAGAACTCTTGGAGAATAGGAGAAGACTCAGCAGACTGGAGGAGGGCAAATGTTGTCCCCATCTTAAAAAAGGGAAAAAAAGAGGACCCAAATAATTATCGCCTGGTCAGCCTGACATCAATACCAGGAAAGATCCTAGAGCAGATTATTAAACAGTCAGTTTGTAATTACTTAGAAAGCAATGCCGTGATCACTAAAAGTCAACACGGGTTTCTCAAATACAAATCATACCAGACTAATCTTATCTCTTTTTATGATAGAGTTACAAGCTTGATAGATGAAGGGAATGCTGTAGATGTAGCATATCTTGATTTCAGAAAGGCCTTTGGCAAAGTTCCCCATGACATTCGTGCAAGGAAGCTAGTAAAATGCGGGTTGGACAGTGCTGCTGTTAGGTGGATTTGTAATTGGTTGATGGACCAAACCCAAAGGGTGATCACCAATGGTTGCTTTTCATCCTGGAGGGAAGTGCCACAATGTTCTGTCCTGGGCCCAGTGCTCTTCAATATCTTTATTAATGACTTGGATGAAGGAATACAGAGCATGCTGATCAAATTTTCAGATGATACCCAATTGGGAGGGGTTGCTAATACTCCAGAGAATAGGATCAAAATTTAAAAGGACCTTGACAGATTAGAGAGCTGGGCCAAAACTAACAAAATGAATTTCAACAAAGAGAAACATAAGGTCCTACACTTAGGCAGGAAAAATGGAATGCACAAATATAGGATGGGGGACATGTGGCTAGATAACAGTATGTGTGAAAGAGACCTAGGAATCTTGGTGGACCACAAGCTGAACATGAGTCAGCAGTGTGATGCGGCAGCCAAGAAAGCCAACACAATTCGTGGTTGCATCAATAGGAGTATGGTGTCCAGATCGAGGGAGGTAATGGTACCACTCTATTCTGCTTTCGTTAGATCTCATCTGGAATACTGGAGTTCTGGGCACCTCATTTCAAGAAGGATATTGACAAGCTGGAGTGTCTCCAGAGAAGGGCAACCAAAATGGTGAAGGGTTTGGAAGCCATGTCCTGTGAGGAACAGCTTAGGGAGCTGGGTATGTTTAGTCTACAGAAGAGAAGGTTAAGAGGGGACATGATAGCTATGTTTAAATATTTGAAGGGATGTCATGTCAAGGAGAGAGCGGGCTTGTTTTCTGATGCTCCAGAGACTAGGACAAGGAGCAATGGATTCAAGCTGCAGGAAAAGAGATTCCATTTAAACCTCAGGAAGAACTTCCCAAGGGTCAGAGCTGTTCGGCAGTGGAATATGCTGCCTTGGAGTATGGTGGAGTCTCCTTCTTTGGAAGTTTTTAAGCAGAGGCTGGATGACCATCCGTTGGGAGTGCTTTGATGTGGGTTCTTGCATGGCAGGAGCTTGTATTGGATGGCCCCTGTAGTTTCTTCCAACTCTATGATTCTATGATTTTATGAGTTTTGCTCCCTTTTTGTTAAATAGCCATGCCAACACCCATTATATGGAAAATCAGTTATTTTTGCATGTTGATTCCCCTATCAATTACATTTTGGATGCTGTTTTTCCTGATGTACCACTTTTTGTATATTACTTCCTTACTGTATGCATTTTTACATAATTTCACCTAATATATGCATTGTTGTTTGCAAGATTTGAGCCAAGAACCTCATGACAACATTGGTAAAAATATGCGGCCTCAGGCATAACTGGGTTCTGATATTTTTCCAGGAGGTAGGACAGTTTCCTTCAAAATGCAGACCAAACAAAATTCTATGCCCCACAGAATTTTAATCAGAAGCCACAAGCTTACATCTAATCCACATCCATACCTCTGCCATTTAGCCATGCTGCATTGAATTCTGTCAGATGTGCATTCTAAATGTATATCACTTTTCACAGCCTGGGGCAACTAGTCCCACATGTAAATATCTTTAAAAGCACATCACTGGCCAGAATCCTGGTCATGTCTTGTGCATGTAGAAGCTCCCCTATAGAAGTGGTAGAAAAAATTATGTCTGATGTGCAGTCTCTGCATCCAGTTCAAGACTGAGGATGTGGACTTGCATATGCAGTATCATTGTACTACAGATGCATATTCTTTGGCAATGTGAGTTCTACCTATCATGAATTTGTACTAGTACTATTCTGGTTATGTATTCAGTTGTGTATTCAAATGCTTATTCACTTGTGCATTCAGAGTTTCATATAGCATGATCAACAGATAATTCTCCATGAATTGATTTACACTACACAACCCTGAGGTAGGCTCTTAAACTACATATGTCAGAGCTTAGGAAAACTGTACAGGGAAATGTGAGAGATACAGATAGATCTCTCAAGTACAATAATCAAATTGGAAAGGCAGGAGCTGAACAATAACCTGCCCCACACTCACTCACATACAAATAGAGTCTAGCAGAGGAATAAACAAGCTTAAATTTCAGCTACACATTCAAATGTTCATTCTGTCGCACAACATTGCCATTCAACACAAGGTTCACATAGAATTCTCAGTACATAACACCATATGCAGAGATTTACACTACATATTCCTGATCTAGGATCTCAACTTACATGTGTCAGAGCATAGAAAAACTATGTTGGAAAATGTGAGATCTTTCAAGCAGAGCAATCAAATTGGCAAGCAGAAGCTAAATAACAATCAAACACTCATCAAAGCAGGCACTCATACATAGGGTCTGAAAGAGAAATAAAAACAAGCTTAGATGGCTTTTCTTTTGTAAAGCATATAAAAGTAGCTTTATTTACTAACATTTGTGCATAGTTAAACACATAGGCCATTTCTGCACTATACTGTTATACTGCCATTATTTCACTTTCAACATCCTATGGAATCCTGGGGTTTGTAGTTTAGGGAGGGGCATTAGAATTCTCAGCCAGAGAGCTCTTTGGCCTCAGTAGACTACAAGCCCCAGAATTCCACAGGATGTTGAAAGTGGAATAATAGCACTATAACAGTGTAGGGCAGAAATGGCCATAGTCTAATGAGGTGAGAGAAAAAGGGTAAATGACTGCAGGTTAGGGTGATGCAGGACGAAAGAGAGTATGGTAAAACAAAATGAACAGGAAGTCACCATAAGTACATGCTGTGTCAAAACTCCTACAAAATAATATGCAAACTAGGAATTAGTGAGTACAGACAGGCAAAGCTTTCTGACTTTAACAAATTATTGGTGAAAGGAGCAAGAATCCCTAGAACTGCTATGCTGGTTGGGAATACTAGATGCTCCAGTCCAAAAAAATAACTTTCCAGACTTCTGGTTGTGCTCGGTAATTATGAGGCCTTTACACCTAGATCATGTCAATTTCACTGTGAAGTCAAGTACTCCAGTTCCCTAGAGACCATTGTCCAAAGCTAGTCATTCCTAGCCTGAGGAATTATAGAAATGACCCAAATCGTTAGGAACAAGCCTTTGCTGCTATCATGGGCAACATTATTGTTCTGCCAACATTGCCATATCTGGTCAAAATGCCCCTTAGGGGGGGAAAACAACAGCGTTTTCCCATCCTCTTTTTTGGCACAGAACTTGGAAGAAAAAACTGCAAAGAGCTAAGTGGCTACTGAACCTTATTGAGTTATTATTGAAAAACATCACCTCCAGCACCTGGGAAAAGGAGGTGGCTACCTCCCAACATAAATCTAATTATTAAAGGAAGAAAGAATTTGGCAAGGGTTTAATAGATTGTTTCTCATTAGCATTGTTTCCAAGGAGGGTGCAGAAAGGAGCAAACCAACCCATGAAAATCAATCTGCCAGGGACTGAAATGAATTATTGTACAAAACAGAGTATGTTTTAACTGCTTCTCAGCTGTTCAAGTACCAAGCCATAAAAATGCTGACTTTGGTGGTACATTTCAACCTGGAAAGTGTCAATGTGTCCAGTTTAAGAGGAGGTTATTTATGGAGAAGGAAAGAAACTAAGGCACTGCAATCCTGGTTCAATGGGATTTACTTCTGAGTAGACAGGGTTGTAATGCAAATGTGTAGCTATATTTTGTACAACATCAAATCAAGGCTTAACACAACAGATGTAAATTACACATCGTAAGCAGAAACAACTTCCATGTGTCTGTTTCTGTCCAAAAATTTGAAATACCTATATGAGAAATGTACTGTGTTGCAACTCCCATTGTTCCACATCTGGAACCCCACGTGGCCTCCACCGCCACAGGCTATTTTTGGGGTGCAAATACATCTGATTTCAGGATGCCCAGTGCAGTCTTTCAAAGGTCTACCTGTCATTCTGTCCATCTGGCTCCTGAACAAGAACTGTCCTTAGATCCTACCTAAGCCAAGCCACGTTTCAGCTCTTCACTACTTTTCTAGAGTGATAATTATAACCCCCCCCCAAAAAAACTCTCAGTCTCTTTATCCATATTTTTTCCTCCCTTTCTCCTTCAGTTAGCTCTTGGGTGAACATTTGCCTGTTCATATTTTGTGTGCATGTATGAGTGAATTCACCCCAATAAAAACACATTTTTAGCTTACTTTTGAATCTCTGGCTGGTTCTTTTCCTGTGTGTGCCCACAAACATTGGTAGGAAAGGTCTTGTCAAATTAACCCCCCTCTTGCAAGCCTCCTTTTTGAGCTAATTAATTCCCCACTTTGCAAGGAGGCATGGGGTGACCCTTGTGGCACCTACTTTTTGGGGTAACAGGGGGTGTGGATTTAAAAAAAAAAGTTTGTCACTATGGCCTCCAACTGTCCTGATTTGGCAGGGACAGTCCTGATAAAGTCTCTGCCATCCCACTTCTTCAGATACTTTGAAAATATCCCAGTTTCTCCTCCTTTTTCACCTTTTTTCCTTCTTCCACAGCTTACTTTAGTTGCTGAAAACTGAGTTCAAAGTAGTTTTCCCTCAATTAACTCATTTCGGGAGAAGAGAGCAGGTAGCAGGAACTTGCCCTTCCCAGTAGGCTCAGGCAAAAGCAAAACTGCTGCAGCCTATCCTAACTAATGTCATTTCTGCACTAGACTATTATAGCACTATTATTCCACTTTCATCATCCTGTGGCTGATTAACGTAGAATAATAGTGCTGTAACAGTCTAGTACGGAAATGGCCTAACATATTCGTCCCCATCAATAATTTTTGCCATCTTGGCCACTTTCTAAGTCTCTTGGCCATACATGTCCTGGTTTTCATCTGTAAAATGTTGTGGTGTATGCTGTAGATCTGTAGGCACTCAAAAGGATAAGGAAAGGGATCTTTCAGTCTGAGAGTCAAATTCAGTTTCTGACATATTATCAGGACAAAATTCAAGTGCTGGACAGAGCCAAAGGCGAAAGTGCGAAACCAAAAATACTAATGTATTTTAGCATAGAGTTTTTGCTGCCAGTAAGTAAGCCTTAGAGTTGGAAAGTCAGACTTTCAGAATGAGGAAAACCCTCTCAAAAGCCCAGGAATAGGCAAACAATGCTGTCATGGGGAAGAGGGATCAGGCTAGAACCTCAGGATATTGGTTTTGGACCCAAGGTTCCTCACTTCTGCCATTTCAGAATGTTGTCACTCAGTAAGTGAGCAAGCTCTTTGCCTGAAGAAGTCCCAGTTCAACACAGATGGAAAAGCAATGAGCACACACTGAGATTTTTAATTAATGTATCCAGCTTAGGGCTTGTGCAACTATTATTAAAAGCACTTGTACTGAACAACCGGCAATCCACAAACTTCACTCTGAGGTAGACAGTAGTTTTTATTTGTAGAAAATGCAAAGAACACAACACACTTCTTCCGAAGATGCTGAGACTAAGGCATGCATGGAGCCTCTACTTTTTATACGCGCAAATCCATATTTTAGGCTCACAAAGCTGTGATTGGAGATGATCATAAATTTAACATCCCACACTTCTTTAGACAGTTCCCAGACCCACACTTATTTCCCACTTCTTGTCCTTGGTGCAGGAACATATTTCCTGTCCTTTGTATCTGACATTTCAAGTTCTCAAAACACTCTACACTTCCATTTTCACCAGCTCTGATTTTCTCCCACTCACTGGATACATTGTAGCAACAGGCAAAAAAGCAATGAAACAACTGATACTTTGTAAAAATGCAGGCAGGCTCCAAGCAGGTACATTGTTGCAATCCTCAGTTAGCATTGGATACTCTGTAGCATTACAATTTAATGGAGTTCTAGAGCAGCACCTCTACATTGATTACAATACAGTATTCTAACACATACCCAGAAGACCAACATATGGAGGGCTCTGCATCCTGACACACTTGAGTGTTTCTTGGTTGCCTGTTACATCAAGTAAACTATAAGCATCACCTTTTTAACTTCTTTGAATTAGATGCAAGAACATGCGGACTACGAAAAATGTGCATTTTTGGGAAAATGTGTGCAAATATGTTTTCGTTCATAGGGCTGATGTGACAAATATGTACATTAAGAAAAATGTATTAAAATACATATCCTAGGCAAACATAGCACAATACATACAAATCTGGTGACTTGACGCAGAACTTGAGCAAGAGTTCAATCACTGGCATGTCCAGATAAACCTAGGAAAGACTTCCTATCTAGTATTTGGGAGGAAGCACCCCTAGTCTGTATAGGGTATACTAAAAGTTTCTAGACTTCCACAGAACAGAGGAAATTGCCTTATATCAAGCTATGCATTGATCTTCAAGTTCAATTATCTATATAAGCCAAAGTATCCCAGGGTTCAAACATTTTTGGTTCCCAAATGTGGGGGAGTGTGGGGGCCCTTTTGCTATGTTTTTGGATCCATTTAAGGCCGAGGAGATAGAACTTAAAAAAACGACGACAGGAAGTCACTTTTAAAAGATGTCTCCTGTGTCCAAAACCTTTGGAGGCTATAGATATGATCTTTAAAAAAAAAAATTCAGAAGGGTGTGGTAGGAGATGCAGCCCTCTAAGGTCTCCTGGGGTGCTAATGAAGATTCTGAGAGATAAAGTCTACAACATCTGGAGGCTCAAAGTTTCTCCACTCCTGATGTAGACAGTACTGCCATGTTGTGTGGTACCTTTCCATGTGCCAAAACAATCTGGATAGTACCAGTATAACCTATTTGATCATTGGCAGAAAAAGGTCTAATTGCTAGTTCCCACCAGAGTTTACCCATGAGAACAACAGGATTTACATACATGTTGGCTTACCATTCAGCAGACTATTCAGTAGGTCTACTCTAGTTGGGACTAGCAATTGGATGTAGGCCAGAGTGTTTAATATTTGGCAGCATTTGATCATTGACATGTAACGATAATTAGTATTTGACAGGTGATGACAGATTATGAGATTTCATATCTGAAGCCTGCCAAAATCAAAGCTATCACAAGAAATGCCAACCAACTGAAAGCATTTGGATCTTAATGTTTAAAATTTCACATTCAAAATGCAGGTTTGAATTTTGATTTTTTTTTTTCATTTGAAATTTAGAATGAAATGTGGATGAACATTGAATATTTGGGAAAGTATTTCATCCTTTCATTGTGCCTTTGTGTTGCAGAGGTGTTGAACGATGAAAAAAAATGAGCAAAATGAAGCTACTATAATTATCCTACAACACATCTAGTGAAGGTAACTGGAATCTGTCTAGCTCCGTGCCGTCATGCTAGTGATGTAGGTGTTAGGTTAAAAATGCACCAGGAAGAAAAACGCATTATGGAGAATGCAAGACAGTGGCAGGTTACATTATGTGCTGGCAGGTTACATTATAGTCGGAAGGTCTTCAAACTCCTTGTTCCCTTCTATGTACCTAAAATGAACACTGCATGTCCAACTAAAAGGCATAAAGGTCTAGCTTCACTTACACAGACTCTTTTCATTGGAAAAAAAAGTGGGATAAAGTAGAGAGCTAATGTGAGAACCAGGATTGAGTGTTGCATGAGGACATTGACCTTCACCGTGATATGGCTACGACTGTATCTTCCTACTGAATTATGCATCATAATATTTATGTTCCAATTTAAATATTATTTAATATTTAACTTGCCATGAAACATTCACACCATTACAGTCCCTTGGTGTTCACCATTGTTATAGCTTCCAGGGCACAGCCGGCCTTTTTTTGAGGTCCCATAATACACACATCTCATCTTGATTCAGGTAGCTGTGTTAAGGCTGCCTTTGCTGCTTGGAAAAGTACACACAGAACAAAAGAGTTGAAGTATCTCCCCTGTAGGACCAGAATAAGGCCATTTCCGCATGAGACTTTTATAGCGCTATGATTGCACTTGCAACATCCTATGGAATCCTGGGCTTTGCAGTTTCAGGAGGGGATGGCTGGGTGCAAATAGTGCTTCCATAGTGCATCTGAGTGCAAATAGTGCTTCCATAACCATAATGAAAATGCACAGCACCACTTGGAAACTCACTCCTCTCTCCCTCTCCCTCTCTCTCTCTCTCTCACACACACACACATACATACATACATTTGATAGCCAGTATGGTATAGTGGTTTAAGCATTGGGCTACAACTCTGGAGACCAGGGTTCAATTCTCTGCTCCCCCATGAAAACCCACTGGGTGCCTTGGGTGCACCACTCAGCCTCAACCCCATTACAGGTTCACTTTAGGATTGCCATAAGTCAGAAATGATTTGAAGGCACACAACAACAACAAGCAATGATACATTTGACTCCCCCAAAAGAAGTTAGCTGCCACTGGAGTTAGTTATAAAAGCTGGTATTCTATATCAGCTACTTAGTTAAGTTTACTTTACTAAGTAGTTTCTCCTGGCCAACCTCCCTTTGCTCACCTGATGGAAATGTCATTCATCCATGCTCTGATCACCAGCAGAAAGGACCTCCTTCTTCCCATGCAGCTGATAAAAAGTGGGCCGGATAGGAGTTACAATCAAGGCGATGATCATAAATGGTGAATCTGGGTGACTGTTCTATACTCATGATTGGTGCTTAGTCATCATTGTGACACTATTGTCACAACTGTAGCTATCCCCTAACCTCCTTTACTGGGCGTCGGCTGCATGAGGAGAAAGAAGTCCATTCTTCTGGTGGTCAAAACAGGAATGAATGATGTTTCCATCATGTTTTGTGGGGAGTGGTTGGGCCAGGAGAAGTTACTTAGTTAAGTATACTTACCATTTATAGATATTCTTAAGAAGCAGTTGCAGAATACTGGCCTTAGTTAGTTGCCATTAGACTTTTTAAAAAGTTTTTTTCACTTTACTGTGTCTCAAAAGTACCTAAACAGTTACTTTTTGAATACCTTTTCTTTTTAAAAATGTGAGAATTGCAAGCCATTGGCCTATAGTAAAAGCATGTGTGCATGCACACCCCTCCTGTCTACTTTCTCATTATCTCAACCCTCATGAGAGGTCACAAGGCAGCAGCACTGAACACAGCACAGGCCAGCACTTGAACCACATGATAGCCTTCTGCCACTACTTAGTATGCCCACCTACCATATCTATATGAGTAACTAACAAATTAAATTTATACCAAAAAAACAGTGAGTGGTACCATCCTTCATTGAACGATGCCATGTTGGATAGGAACTCTACACTTAGAAAATAAGCTCACTATTGCCACCATCTGTCCTGTGCTGGATCTAAGTGTAGTTTCAGGACTTCCCAGGAGTTCTTTCAGTGCCAAACATTGGCACGTTACTGCTATAGCATACATTCATTGCTGGTCAACACAGCAGAGAAGCATTCCAGCACATTCACAGATAATGTCCAGTCCCTCTCACAGTCAGTGGTAGAACTGGGCCCCCAAACAAATTCTGCTTCATCCAGCAATCAAATATCCCATTGCAGGATATGTGGGAAGCCTTGGTTGGGATGACCCTACAGGCTGTGGCTGATGGAAGATGGGGTCCCAAGAGTTACATAATGCATCACCAAACAAAGATGATCAAAGTGTGCAAGCATGACCTCTTTCCGCCCCATAGCTATAAGAATTGTGCAAGCAGGTTAGCAACAGAAAAAAATTCCTCCCTCATCTATTCTCAGCCTTTGTTACTTTTTCCAGCCTCATACCGCTTGAAAAAGTATCCAGCAAGACTTTGCAAATACAAAAAGGAACCCTTTCGTACCACTGTAAAGCTGCTAATGTTTGACCATGATGCTAACAAAGACTCCAGAACCCATCTGCCTAGTGGCAGAGGTCTAGATCACTACACCAACCCCCAATGGTTGCAAAAGTTGGGGACAGTGTTGTATGACACATCTAAGTCTGGAGAATATCCTAAGTGCACCACACACCTTGTTTTGTCAGAATCTTTAGAACATCCTTGTAACATCAGACAGTGTGAGTAACAGGAGTGCATGAAGATCCCACTGCTTCTGCTGAAAGAGATCATGTCTTTGTAAGTATTCTAATTAAAACAGGAGCTGGGAAATCTTAGTAAGGCTTATGGACCAATCCCGTGCTCCAAAAAAACCTTTACAGACTGCATCCCACCCTGCTGGTGCTACACACTGCCCAAATTTGGGGGCTAACTATGCTGCTGATTTTCAGTGGCAAACTGGAAATGCATATTTATAAGGTTTTTTCCTGGTTTGCCATCAAATTTTGGTGGCATAGTTTGCAAATGACATTGGAGCTCAAAAACAATCTGGGGGAGCACAGGTGGCTGCAGGCTGTGTGTTGCCTTCTCATGACTAAAGCTACACCCATGTTCAAGAGCAAATATTCAATGTGAACCATATTCAAGGCACGCCAAGAGTTCCGCTCTCTAACCCCTAAGTTGCCAATGTCTTCAGGACCAATGGAGACTGCTGCCCAATCACCAGTGTTCAAGAAAGATGTAACTCCCAGGCCAGTTGGCCTTTGTACTGGAATGAGGGAAGGCATCATCTTTGTCTCAGAAAGCCAAATGAGTTTGCTTAGCCTGGATTCATATATTCTATGAGAATATTCACAGAACAGCAGCTACTGCCACTGTCATCTCGTCCACCCCAATTTCTTCTGCCTCAAGACCTATAAGGGCAGGAAAAGGTGTGATAGGACCAGCAGCACTGCCTTATAGAACATCTTTTCCCAATTGAAAAGCAGGGAAACTGTATATGAAAAAGTTTCCAGGGAGCTATCAGTATTAGCCCATTGCAAGAAAACAGTAGAGCTTTGTAGTAACTTAAAGACTAAAAGAAAATTATTTGGCAAAAGCTTTTGTGCACTGTAGTCTATTTTATCAGATGCAGAGTGTTGCCTGGAGAGACAGAAATTTATACACATGTTTGATTAGAAGGGTGGTGAAAGAAAATGTCATGCCCCAGTCCCCAGGACTCAGGTGCAAGCACAAACAGGACTCTCCCCAACAGCCACCACAGAGAGATATGAACAGGACAATACTTACTGCCGCCAGCGTAGATGAAAAAGAGAGAGCCCACAAGAATCAGAGTGTTTATATAAAGATGCTTCATTAATTAGGCAAACAGCTGGGGGAGGCTGTCAGCCCATAAATACAGGAGAGGGGATGAAGAGAAATCTGTTGCAGTCCACTGGTGTCACCCGTGGAAGCAACACATCTTCTGTTCAGATCTCTGATCCGTGTTCCTGGAAACTTTGACCCTTGCCTTGTGTTCTGACTTCACTACTGGATACTCCTCTGGATGGTCACTCTGAATTTATTACTGACTTGGACTGCTGAAATAACAAACAATAATAGGCTGACAAACTGTTGTGAGCATTGCCCGTGGCCGCTAATAAATACTCTAATTGGTGAGCTCTGAATCTTGGCTGCCTGTATAGGATAGGAAACTGATTTTTTTAAATAATAAAATATAGGGAGAGGAGTATTCTCTAGGTCACAGATCAGGAAAGTGTGGTCCATAGGTCATATGTGCCCCCCAAGGCCATTTTGGGAGAGGGGTAAGCTTTCTGGTTATTTCCTGTTTTTTTGTTTTTCTTTTTTTGGAAAAAAAAGGCTTCCTGTGTACCTACCATAGCAAAACTGCCCACTAGACCCCCTAAGGTGTGTTGGGAGACATTTGGAACAAAACATTTAAAATCTAGGGAAGTGGCTGCCAAGCTCCCCTGGGAGGAAGGCAGTGCAGGCCCCTAAACCCTGCCAGTTGTCCCTGTTCTAGGTGAACTCTACAGGTGGGAGATTGTAACCCAAAAGTCTAGAGAGGATTTAAAAATCCAAATATTGCAGATGATGAAAATTGGCTAAAATATATAGCATGAACAAGCTACTTGCTAGCATGGATTTGACCAGAATGAGAGACAATACAGATTATAACTTGAGCACATATTTAGATGGGAGTGGTGAAAGATGTATGTCATAGGTTTTTTTCCCCACCTATGTATCTTACATTTATCATGATCTGTTTTGGCCATTGCCGTGTATACACAAGCCTAATTTGAAAACTTGAAAATGCATTCTTCTTAATGTCTAGTTTGACCTTTGGTTTTCTGGTACCTTCTGTGTGTTGGCAAAAAAATAAAGAGTCCAATAAGAGGTTACACAGCCTGTTCATGGTGGAGTATTGTGTCAGATTAATCCTACTTAGAACAGTGGTTGCCAAGGAACTGGGTAAGAAATTGTCATGTCACATTCAAATTGTTATCCCAAAAATAACACCATAGCCATATTGCAAAATTCTCATCCCTCCTAGTAAATTATCCCAAAATGGATTCATGAGCATCTCTCTTGCAATGTAGTTCTACACGCATCTATTGAGAAATAAGTGGAACCCAGAGAATTCAATAGGAATGACTCCAACTAGATATATATAGGATAACAGCTCAAAAACCAACCCCCAAAATGTTATTCAGGCAGATGTGTGTGTGTGTGTGTGTGTGTGTGTGTGTGTGTGTGATTTTCCTAGCAAAACCCAATATAGATAATACACACATCTTGTCCTCAGTTCTGAGGAAACTGGCTGGGGACCTGGAGGGATGGGTGCAATTTTGAGCACAAAAATATATTCTGGATGGGAAAAAGAGTCAGTTGGTCCTGTCCTCATTCCAGAACCTAAATTTGCAATTAGCCAGTTATTTTGGAGATGTTGATGGGTAAGATGAAAGAATACATCTTATTAGCTGACCTTGACTGAATAATCTAAGCAACCTTCACATCTGCAGTTGATTGTGCCATGAGTTTGTTGGCTGAGACTCCAAGCTGGCTTCTTTTGCCTCATTATGGCCTGCTCTCTCTTGGTTTGATCCAGAGCTGAGTCTTCCTGGCTTTTCTGCTCAATTTGGTCACAGCTTGGAAAAGTCCAGTTTTGGACTACAACTTCCAGAATTTCCCAACCTAGTGGGGCCAGGGATAGTCAGAAGGAAGAGTAGCCAAGCTTGGAGAAACTATAGCAGTTTCCTTTTGTCTGAGTCTACAGGGAAGGGCAAGATTCTGCCTCTACCTCTCCTTTCCTTCCTGTTGAGATAACTGAGCGCAAACTAGTTTCACACCTTGAACTCAATTTCAAACAAAGAAGAAAGCAGAAGACAAATGAGAAATGTGGGAGGAGACGAGAGAAACTGGGATATTTTAAAAGTAGCTGAAAAAGTGGGACAACAGAAGATGAATTGGGACCCTGCCAAACTGGAATAGTTGGAAGAGATGGAAAGTATAATCTGAAGCCATTGTTCACTAAAATTAAAATTATACAGCATAAAATTATACAACTGTGACTACACATTGGAATTATAGGATTATTCCATTGGGCAACCCTCCACACAATGGGTGGTATGCCCATACAGTCTTCTCTTGCCCAACAGTTGATCCAGCTTGCTACCTGCTGATTTTATGGAGCCTCTAAGACAATGAAAATATCTATGACAGTTAAGCCAGCATGGCAGAGTATGAGTAACCAGCCATTCTCAATCTTTGGTCTTCTGGCTTTTCTTGACTTCAATTCCCAGATGCCTCCATTGGCCTGACCAATGATAATAAATTCTGGGAGTTGAAGTCCCAAACAGCCAGAAGACCAATGATTAAGAATGGCTCCATAAAAGGATACCATCCTCACACTGCTTTCAACAAAATGCAGCCGCTTACATGATATAATTTACACTAGTGCAAATCCAGAAAAGGATCCCAGCCTGCAAAAGTAACGTAATGGTTCACCTAAGAGAGCTGGAAGAGCATCCATCTGATTGTTACTTTCTGCTTTTCTTTCTTACGCATTATTCCATCTCTATAACAACCAGGAGTTCTGTTTATGTTGTAATTGCAGTTGCCTTAACCTAGATCAGCTCCCCTTTCCCCTGCAAAGTGACCCTTTTATTTTCAAAATTAATTAGCCAAGAAAGAACAGCATAAACATAGCATGCAAAGTGCTTATCCATATTTTGTCAGAACTGGAAAAACAATTATATTTGGTAGCTTTTAATTAAATATTAAAGGAAAAGCCTCTCCTTTATCTCTCTCATTCTCTTTCAATTTTAATTAGCTATTATGCAAGTGCCAGAAGGTACATTATGTCATTTTGGAAACAAACGGTAGACTGTGGTTCTGGGCACTCTAATGAGTTTGCGGAACTGATGTTCTGGACAGCATTTAGTTGTGATGGTGTCATCTGTGCTTTTGGGTTTAACCTTGGCAAGTTGCTGGCAACATAGGAACCTGCCGCACTGAGTCAGACTACTGTCCAGTTAGACTAGTATTGTCAATTCAGACTGGCAATGACTCTCCTGAATTTCAGTCAAAGGAGTTTTTTCTTAGTCCTATGTGGAGAACTCTGATATTATCTGGTGGTCTCCCATCCAAGTATGAATCATACCCAGCACTGCTTCACTTGGGAAATCACTCAAGATCAGATGTGTTCAGGGTGGTGTGCTTCTGATATATTTTGTAAAGTGTCACTATCCTTATTACTATCTACAGAAGTCTCCTGCTAGATCAGAACAAAGGTCAGCCTAACCATCAAAGTGAAAAAGTTACTTTTTTTTTATCACAGCTCTCAGAATCTTGACTATGACTATACTGCCTGGAGAATTCCTGGAGTCATCTAACACTGCCTCTGAAGACAGAGCTGGACAATCACAGATAGTCTTGCTCTCAATGGATTCATCTGTTCTCCTTTTAAAGACACTGCTCTTATGGGGTGGGTTTATTTTGTATAAGGTGAGATGGGCAACTATGGAGGACTGGCATTTTGCACCCACCACCTATGATTGGTGGGTGCGTTGATGGGAACAATAGAATCTTAAGTGATATCATGTGATATAGGAATTTAGGGGAAACCCATCACGTTTTGCAGTAGTTTCAAAACTTACCTTTTTTTCCGCCTTCCTATTTAGATGTAAAAGTCACCATGGGGGGGGGGGTTAAAATCTGGGGAGGCTGTGAGGCTGTGGAGCATTTTAGGGGCTGCAAAATTGGGCCTTGAGGATTGAACATGGGTTGTGGACCACACTTTTCCCCACCCTTTGTAAGGCAATTTATCCCCAAGAAATGTGTATCTTAAAATCACAAAGCAATACAGTCAGAATGCTATTAGATTTTTTTCCTTGCTGCTTCAGCTTCCTTTGGAGAATGGATCAAGGAACCAGATATGTGTAAATGTGTGTCGTAGTGAGAAGTCGTTTCCTCCCTCAGATTCTTTACACACAGACACACAGACAGACACACAGACACAGAGTATGAAATGTATTTAAGTCAGGCTCCTTTGGCCGTAGGGGAGCAGTAGACTAGCATTAGTGCTGAAAGCTTGGTTTGTTTTTATTATCTATCCTGCCAGTGTTGATTCTGCTTTGTATTTGTTATGTATTTAGTCAGGCTTATTTCACTGAAATATTGGATTTGTGCTACATTTATTGAATTGTTCTTTCTTGTATGCTACATTCATTGAACAGATCTCTGACTTATTTAAATTTGTTATGTCTCCAAACACATCGGTTATCTTTGAGCCATTTTGATAAGCTGGTGTTGACTGTGAACTGCTTGGGGGACAGTTCATTGTGGCAAAGTGGCACATATGTAAACAAAGTCTTGATGGACCTCCCTCTTCCCACATAAATTTATAGAATAGGGGTGGGATATGAATCTGCAAGACCTGAGCAGGGTGGTTGATGACCCTCCCTAAACTGCAAACCCCAGAATTCCAGAGGATGTTGAAAATGGAATAATAGCACCATAACAGTGTAATGCACAAATGGCCATAGAGCGAACAAATGAGAAAGAAAGAGAAAGAAAGAGCGCCTGCTGTATTCATGTTTCAGCTCACCTAGTGATGATATGTAGCTCCTGAAAGATAAGCCATGAAGTAATTTGGTTCTTGGGCTGAAGAAATTCTCAACCTATGTTTTACACTACCAGTATAAGTTGTACACTATAATCACTACCACACTAGGATTGCCAGGTTAGAACTATCTCAGGCTCTAAGATTTCAAGGCTGAAAAACAGAGACCTAGTGATGATTCCTTGTAATCATAGAATCATAGAGCTGGAAGGGACCTGATAAGCCATTAAGTCAATCCACCTCCTCATGGAAAATCTCCAGCTAGAACATTCCCAGCAGCTGGTTGCCTATCCTCTTTTGGAAATGTCAACAAAAAGAAACCCAATGACTTCTCTGAGCAATTAGTTCCATTGCCAAACTGCTCTTACTGTCAAGAAGTTTCTGCTAATGTTCAATCAAAATCTACCGTCCTGTAACTTAAAACCATCAGACCTGAACCTACCTTGTGGGGTAGCAGAGAACAAACCCACACCTTTCTCTCTGTGACAGCCCTTTAGATATTTAAATGAGTGCAATTATATTACCTCTCAATCTTCTCTTCATCAGGCTGAACATGCCCAGGTCCCTCAATCTTTCCTCATATGTTTTGTTCCTCATACTTCTTATCATCCTTGTTGCCCTTCTCTGAACCTCCTTTAGCTATATCCTTCCTAAAATGAGGTGCCCAGAACTGAACACAGTACTCCACGTGAGACCCAATTAATGCAGTCAGAAGTCACTAGTGATGTCACAGGAAGCTGGCCCTGGAATCACACTCTGGTCTCCAGGGTCATAGTCCAATGGTCAGACCACTACACCATGTTGGCTCCATGCTGAAATTATATGGGTGATATTACATGGGACGTGTCCTAATGAAATCATTGTGCGTGATAGATTAAGCATCAGCTACAAATAAAAAGCACTGAGTCTAGCAAATGAAGAAAATACATATGCACATTCTTTTCAGGGCAGTGTTGTTGAACTGAGATTTCTCCTCCTTTCCTTGAGGACTGGAAAAGTTGTCAAACTGTCAATCTCTGGCAAATTGAGTCACTGTTGTTTTTGTTGTTGTTGTTGTTTCTTCCTCCTCCTATTTCTTATTCTATATTCTATATTGTTATTCCAATGGTCTTCATCTATCAGTTTTAAAGTCTACCAAGTGTTGCAGTTTTGGACAAGCAATAATTCAGATACTATCCTAGGATCTAGGAATCAGGGAGATGTCATCAGTGTTGCTTTTTATAACTGTGCTGTTGTGATTTTATGTGTGTTCAGAAGTTTTGTCAGTCCATTTGGAATTGTTTCCAGAGTATTTATCACCATTGTGATAGACTCTTAATAATAATTCAGATGAGGATGAGGTGAAAAGATTTTTAAAAACAAAACAAAAAAATCCAGCCCTGAAATGTTTGAGTAACCCAGGAAGCAGCTCTTTGGCTTCACCACAGTTGTTTATCTGTGCTACATAGGCTTGGGACCCCTCACTCATGCCTTGAGAAATAAAAAAAGGAAAGGTCTGCATGGTCCCTTAAAATGAGAGTGGGAAACTTGTATTACCCTAGGTACAGCTGCACTGCAGATCCCATCACTGTCAACCATTGTCTATGCTCTGGAGATGCTGGGAATTGAACCTGAGAACATCTGGAGGTCTCCCCTTCCTTTGCGAGGCAAGGCTTTACATTGGATTGCCACCTGTCTATCTACCTGCCTTCTGAGAAGCAAGCCCACAAAGCAAGCAGTATGCACTGAGTTGCTTTGTAGCAATGCCATCGTTCCATGTCTTTGCAGGGATCATGGCAGCATGCAGAGGCCATTATCTGAATGGAAAGATTGCTGCCTAGTGCACAACAGAAAACACAGCGTATACTGTGCTGACGAGGCATCTTGCCCCTCGGTTCCTTAACAGGAGTCTTGACAGGCAATTATCCAAGATGACAGTAAACGATAAACACTTCTATTTATTTATTCACTGATCTCCAGGGTTTCAACAGCACTCAGAAAGGGAATAAAAGGCTGTCTTTGAAAAGGCTTCCTGTCCCTTTATGACAGCCAAAGGCAGGCAATACCTTTTTGCACAAGGCCAACGGTGTTTGGAGCAGCATGGCCAGAAACCTGAGCTCAAATCTAGAGTGGAACCGTATAGGCATAGAAGCTGCCTTTGAGGGAAAGTACTTCTAGCTGGACTGAAAGTCCTTCATTGTCATAGTTCACTGGGAGAGGAGGGAAGCCAAGGGACCAGTCAGTAGTCAGGAAAACCAAAATAGGCAGAAGGATGTGCAAAAAGAGTAGGGTCCAGTAAGCAGAGCAGAATGTCCAAATTGGCTTGAGTGTCTTTTCCACAGGGTGGGTGACAGACATTGCTTCCAGTGTCTCATTGGAGTCACTAGGGGGTGTGAACCACACCAGGTGATACCTTCCAGGGGGGTGACCATGAAATGACTGCCTGCTCCTTCTTTCTTCCTGCTTCCACAAGCGCCCATATAACTTCATGTAGGATGACTGCCCCCTTTTTTTCCTATGACCAGATGATATCCCTAGTGCCTTTATGTATGCAGAGCCAGGTGGATAGATTGGGACAGAAGACAGGTCCCCATGGCAGTAGACCATGACCTCTGGAATGTTGGCTCCCAGGTGAAAAAGGCTTCACAACCAATTCTTGAGAATAGCACAGCCCTTTCATCCTGTTGGCTACTACAGACAGCTTCTGAATCTTAAACTGCTCACTTATAACAGGAACATAACATGGATTGTAATATAGAGATAAGACCCTGCCGCAAATCCAGATGCCAACTCTATCCCCACATCCATTCTGGGAACAATATTACAAGGACCAATAACATCATATGATGATATGAGAGGTACATTTACCTGCTCTACCCCCAATATGATATATGCCATCCTATGCCAGTAATGCCCCTCTATACATTACATTGGACAAACAGCGTACATGGAACTGGAGGCCTGGTATCATTTATGAGGCATCCTTAGTTTAGCTGCTACTGATTCTGCCCCTCAAATCAAAGTAGGGAAGCAATTAATGAGCTAGGCAGCATCCCACATCAGCACTGGAAGATATGCATCATTGAGTTTGGTTCATGCGCTAGTCTTGTTCTGGTTTTGCTCTTAAATTCTCCACCTTCTACCTTTCCTTCTGTCTGAGATTCCTTCCTCAAGTTGCTCTCAAGTTCAGAAAAAAAAATTCTGATTGACAATATATGCATGATCTCATCCTAATGGGATCTAATGAATCTAACAGCTCCATGGCCTTTTGTGCTTATGAGGAGCTTAAGTTTCTCACTGGCTTAGCTTAAAGGGAGGAATAGTAGTGAATGCACAAGATCATCAAAACAGCTTATTTTTCAGTGTCTACATCTTTGTCAAACTTCTCCAAATGTTTTCATTTCTCAAATATTTCTGCAGCTACTGGAGATCTCAAAGCGATCACAGAAATTTCAGAGCAGTTTATATTACACTAATTAGTTATTAACTAGAGATTTGCAGTCAAAAATTTTGGCTGGCTTATTCAAATAAATATAAGAAACCCAGCCTCCTCCTTCCCTTCTGCTTCTTTGACTCCTAGTTTTCAGTGTGCTCTCTCTCTCTCTCCCCCTCCTTCTCTTCATTTCCCTTATAGAACAGCAGCATTTATCGACTATTGCTGAGAGTTTCCCCTTCATCAGCTAGAATATTTGTGAATATTCTGTGATATCACAGAGCCCTGCTCATGCTATTCACTCTTCTGATGTGAGATGGGTGAACCCATAAGCAAGAATTTTGGATTTTCAGAGTGTTTTGTTTCACAGAATGTGATAGTCTGATGCATTCCAAATAGAATAGATTCCATAACAGACACTATTTTACCCATCTACCATGAGATGGCTATATACTGATGCAGATTATGAGGTTATCACTGCTGACAACATGTATTGCATAAATGGAAGAATTGTGAGAAGAATTTCTATGAGTAACTCCATAATGTTTTACAGTTTCTTCACATTTCCTCATGCTTAGCAAAACTAGTTTAAATGAAGAAAATATGGGGGGGAAAGATTAATACACTAGAAATGAAATAAATACAGTCCTTACAGGCTCCAAAATATATAAAGCAAAGACTAGATCTCATGTCCCATACCCCCCACTTTGGCCCAAAAATGGCCAATCATGTCATCCAGGCAGCATGGTTGACCATTTCACACCATTTGCATGCCCCACTTGACTTGCTTTAAGGCACAGGGAATGTTTAATGCACTTCCTGTTTTGAAAAAAAGAACTTTACAGCCCTAAATCAATTTAGTGGTTTCAGACTCATGAGCAGTATGATCATTGGTGGGGGGACTCTGAGGTCCCAAAGGGATGAATGCAGGTCTCTTATCGTTGGGAAGTTGTCCACCACTGGTTAAATGGATGTATTCATAAACTGAGGCATAATTTGATTCAGTGATATAGTGATCGAGTTTAAAGCATGTGACTATGAGTTTATATCATATCTGAGGCTATTTTGGTTCCAATGTGTTACTGTTATAATTACAAATGAAAAATAAAAGATTAAAGATACACTTTTCTGCTAATAATTAAAACAATTAAACAACAACAACTGGACATAAAATGTTCCCATTCCCACTTCCAAATACATACAGATTTGACTGCAATAATTATACACTTCCCGTAAGTGCAGTATAAGAATATAAAGAGCTCTGCTTGATAAAACCAAATGTCTATCTAATTCAGGATTGTTCTTTCCACAGCAGCCACAGAGGGGCCTGAAGGGCATAGAGGCAACGGCTCTGCTTCACTTTTTAATGTCAGCAACATGTATTTCTCGGTATATGTCCTGTGAATATGAATATTCTGTCAAACCCTCCACCATGAACCATAAAACAATCTAAGTCAATGGCAGATTTTGAGGGAGAGGATTCTGTTTAAAAATGCACTGTGTGAAGAAGCTCAAACAAACAACAAATCAATTTCGCTGGATGATCCTGAGGTCTAGATGTAGCCAGCTCAGTCCAAACACATCCTACCAGTCACAATTTTGTTGTTTCCCATAGTTGGGTCCAGGCTTTGTTGCCTTTTTAAGTATACAAAACAAAGGGGTAATAAAGGATTTAAGCATCCAGCACAGGCTCTCCAGGTGTCTTAATTTGTAGAGATGAGTCCTCCACCTGAAGGACTTGTCAGAAGACAGTGTTGTTATGGTAAAAAGGGAGGATGGTGCATGACTGGCTTTTGTCCAGACTTATCCACCTCTTCCCATACAGCAGAAGCAGTAGTGCTGCTACCAAGCCTTTTCTTGGAGATCCAACCTCCCTTTCCTTCCTTGGGTTCTGGAGAATATCAGGATTCAACATCCTCCCCCATCCCCCTTAAGTTTTCTGGAAGAAAGAAACAAATTACAAGTTCCAGGTATACCTTGCCATGGAGACATCGGAACAGAGCTTTCCACTCTCCCTTAAGCAAGAGTTTTATAAGTGCAAACTCTGTAATAAAAAAAAAATAGCATAAGAGTTAACAGAAGATATATTAAGCAACCTGACTAGCTTAAAACACTGGATCTCTGCATACCTTCCCTCCAGTTGCAAGAGGGAAGACCAAACCCATAGCCCAGGCATAAAGAAAAGACAGTTTATTCTCCAACTTCAAGTTGCCTTCCTTGGCCTTCCAATCCCTTTCAAAGGAACTGAAAACCTAAAACACCTAACTAGATGGTCCCTGGTTTTCTTATAAACCTTTCCTGGCATTTCTTCCCTTGCTTCCCTTACTGCAAGAGGGAGTAGTTAGCTACAAGCTTATACCACATAGCCTCTCCTCCTTCTACATCCTTCAGTTCTCCCTTCTTCAATCCTTCAATTCTCCCTCTTATCACCTCCCACTGAGTAAAGGGTGTCAAGGCCAATCCAGTCTCTTCTCTACAATCCTTTGCTCATATCCCCTGAGTTAACCATTGCTATAGTCTGGCCATTACAGTTGTATTTGAAGACATTCTCTGTTTTCAAGTGCTGCTCATTACAAGTCTCGTTTGAGGATAAATGGCCCTTAGAAAAGGAGAACAGAGGTGTTGAAGATGCCCATCAACACCCAGCATCTGGACAGCAGACTAAGCAGATATATAAGACACCTAACCACAGTCTTATCCATTATGATGAGACCACCATTATAGTTCTGTTTAAGGTACAGTGCCTGCTTTGAATTGAGACTCTAAATATATCCATGAGCAAGTGCAGCTTTTTACAAACCTGCCTGCTCTTTTTTTAATGGTGCATTTTCCTCTTTCTTAGCTCCCATAATTCAGCCACCATAATCCAGCAGTCCTCACTGGAAGGTTTTGTGCTGCACTCTCTCTGCTAAATTCCAAAGTTCTGCAGGCCTCAACTTGTAAGGTCTTCATTTTGTATTTATATACATACTTGTCCTTCCTTGTGCTTAATCATCTATTTCATTTGTCATCGTTAAGATTCCTATGCCCAAGCCAAGATAAGCCTTGCTTCTCATTAAACACCACCTCCAAGATCTGATAGCAGCACTCTGGTGACCTTATCAATGATCTTATCTAGATCATCTTGAGGCTTCATTGTTTGAACATCTCCTGTCTGGCTCAATTGCCTACAGCTTAACTTCCTTGAAATATCCAATTCAAATACTTCTGTTGAAAACATCCATCTTCATGTCACTATGTTCTCTCAAATTGCTCCCTGTAATTCAGCATTGCCTTTTCACGTGACCTTCTCTTGATAGCAGAAAAGAAACCTCTAGTTTTCATCTTGACTCTTGATAAACTTTGCTACATGGTAGCCTCAGCCACACAGGAAGGAGGCTATTTATTCTATCCAGCCATGTAAGAAAAGTGAAATTGTTCACTTTTTTCACAATTTTTTTCACCATCTCTAGTGCATTCCTTATCAGGTACAGGGATGTTATGAAACATGCTTCCATACCCTCCAACATTTCACAGATGAAAACTCGCAGACAGTATCAGAGTGCAGTCAAGATGAGAAAAATTATTAATGGGGACAAACAGACAAGCTAGGACAGGCTGCAGTACTCTGCTTTTGACTGAGTCTACTGGGAAGGACAAGATTCTTTCTGCTCCTCTCCCCTCCCTCTTCCTGAGTCAAACTGAGTACAAACTCCTTTTGCATTTTGAACTCAGTTTGTGGCAAAGAAAGCAAACTGAGGACAGAGAGGGAAAAGTGGGAGGGGGACAGAAAAACTGGGATATTTTACAAGCAGCTAAAAAAGTGGGATGTCAAAGAATTAATGAGGACTGTCCCTGCCCAAATTGGGCTATTGGAAGATTTGTGCTTTATCACATGTCTGAACAGCAAAGCTGCAGTCCAGTGGACACTTTGTCGCTTAAATCCACCTTGAAATCTATGGGATTCAGCTGACTTGTGTTTTGGTCAAATGGGAATTAAGAATATAATGATTTCCTTGCTAAGCAGAAGACCAAAGGTGCAGGGACAGATAGTAGCCAAAGGTCCTGGAGTTGCACTCACTGTATTTTCTGCTCCCCTACATCCCTATGGGTTTTACCTGCCCTTTTAAAGGTACCAGCTATTGTGTATGTGCACAAGCACTGGCACACACACACACACACATGTTCACACACACACACACACACATACACACAGGTCTAGGAAATCAAAATTGTCTTAAATTCAAGAATCTTAAAACTGAAACTTTTGAAGGAACAATTCTCCATTCTGTGGCTGATTTTGTCTTTTAGCAATGGCATCCAGGAGTCTTGGAAGCCAAACTGAGGCCATTGCCAACCATTTAAAGTCCATGGCTCACACAAATCCCACCCCTGAAATAATCAGACACCATTTTCCTGACAGTCCTCTAGCTTTGGAAACTTACAAGCAATTTGAATCAACTCTATTTCATGATTAGAGTGCTGGCTGAGGGTTAGAAAGAGCCAGGTTAAAATCCTAATGGAGTCGTGGAGCTCAATAAGTGACCTTGAACAATTAACTATCCTCCAGCCTAACCAACAGGGTTTCTATGAAGGTAAAACAGAAGGAAGGGCAAGAACCAGGAATTAGCTGCAGCATGTTGTCATTATGTGCCTTCAAGTTATTTCTGACTTATATTTCCAACATTTCAAATGACAATCAGGACACATGTCACCAAACAACATCAGAGTGCAGTCAATATGGCAAAAGTTATTAATGAAGAAGAAACCCAGCTAGGAGAGGCTGCAGAAGTTTGTTTTTGCCTAGCCTACTGTGAAGGGTAAGATTCCACCCCCTCTTCTCCTCTCCTTCCTGCTGAGTTAACTGAGGGCAAACTACTTTGTGCTTTGAACCTATGTTGCCCCCCTGGTAAACCCTGTCCCGGGGTCTACAACTTTGATATAAAATTAATCTGACACACCAGAGAGGTCACCCAAATGTGCACGTAGGCAATAACGGTTGTACAATCAAACAAACCAGGTCAGGCCAGTAAAATCACCAGTCACGTAGCCACAGGAGACTTCATGTTGTGATAACCCATGGTGGACAAAAGGTCCTTAACCTTTAAGGAGTGGCTGACTCCACTTGAAGGGAGTAAAAGTGTTCCCGGAAAGCTGGGCACTGGAAGCAATAAAACCTTATCAAATCCATCTCCAGAAACTCACACCACAGCCTCGAAGCGGAGGAAGATCCTGTTACTGGAATGACACCTTGTTATCTTCCGATATCAGAGAAATGCCAGGTGTGGAGTTCTTTTTCTTTTCTGTTCCTGTTTGTTTTCCCTGGGAAAGAATTTGCCTTCAAAGTATTTTTTTTCCTACAAATAGTCCCTGTTTTTGGGCTAGTTAGGCAGGAGAGAAAGGCGAGGCAAGGAGAAGGAGTATGATGCCTCCTGGTCATACCAACTGACCGGTCCCCCCTCCCAACAGCTGTGCAATCTCCTCAGCGTCTCTTTGCTGAGCTGCTGTTCGATTCCTGCTTCCCAGACCAAGGACTTCAGGAAGAGGTGCAGTATCACCCCAGTTGCAAATCCCTCAACCATCCCTGTCTTATTTCCACTCTTTATTTCTATTAGCCCTTGGATATGTGTGTGAGTGTTTGTGTTAGTGCCAACTATTATTATTCAATAAAGTCATTCATTAGACCTTTTTGTGTGATTTCTGACTGAGCCTGACCCCTTAAACATTGGGTAAAAGATCCTTAATTACCCTGCCCTCTTTGCATTGCTAAAGCAGTGTTCATAGCTAATTTTCCCCATAAGTGATAATTTTGACAGGCATTGGGAATCCCCCTAAGGGACCCCCAGCAAGCAGGGTAACACCTAGTTTGCAGCCACTGAAGTAAGCTGAAGACAAAGGGGGAATGTGGGAGCAGGAGAGAGAAACCAGGACATTTTAAAAGCAGCTGAAAAAGCAGGATGATAGAAGATTAATTGGGACTGTCATTGCCAAATTGGAACAGTTTGAGGGTATGGCTACACTGCTTCGAACTCCTTGGAAGAAAGGTTGGCTATAACTTAATAAAGTCCAAAAATGAATGCATACCTTAGCTCAGTCTTGCATGCATGTTGTATAAACTTGTGCATGTTTTCTCAGAAGCAAGATCCACTGAAATCAGGAGCAATTCCATCCAAGTAAGCACACATAAAATCCCAGCCTCAAGTCATGGCCAAAGAAGGTTGTTCTGCTGAACAAACTCCTTTCATCAACAGAACAAGGAGAGGAGTGATTCCCTTCTCAAAGCCTCCCTCCCCATCCTCTAAATCTACTCCAGACAGCTGGGAAACCCCTCAAGCTTTTAGGTAGTGTGAAAAGCTAAAGGGGGCAGGGAGGATTGTTAGAAAGAAAAAGTCCTTTAAAACTAGCTGGCACCCATTGACAATGGATTTAAGTTTTAATTCCCTCAGTGACCAAAGATGCTTTTAAAGCCAAATTCACAAATCTTTTTTCTAGTCTTCTTTTACTTTCTCCAAATTCTATATGTTAAACTGCCATCAGATAGTGGTTACAATGAAAAGAGATGATGATGTATTGCATTGCTGGAAAAGATGTAGAAGATTGAGTGGGGAATTTGCATTATTATCTCAGCAATTAGGATGTTGGCTGAGATTTTCACTTATCCCTAAACTGACTCAGTGGTAGTCATGTGCTATCTGACAAGACCATTTCACAACATTTTATGTCAGTACAAGCCCTTTCACAAGCCACAATGGGAATACTAATGAGGCTGAAATGAACAACCAAGAACCAAAATATATTACTGCTAATTTAATGTGTTTTAATGTCAGGAGGGGCAAATGAGAATTGTAGATTTTTTTTGTAAGAATATTCCAAAATTTTGCAAATTTCATCATATTTGTGATGGAAAAAAGAAAGATTAAACTTAAGATCCCCTCCCCCCCAAAGGACAGTGTGGGTGACATTATTTAACACAGGGCTCAAAGTACTTAGAATTCTAATTTGGAGTTCCTGTGTGTTCAGCAATGCTGATGCTGAATTGGGGATGTCACCTTTTTTTTCTGAGGGGTTCTTAATCTTTAATTCCTATATAGCAGCAGGGACAACATAGTCTTCTCCATGTGGTCTTCTCCATATGTCTATACAAACAGATAAGAATTCGGTTTCATTCTCCCCCATCGTGTTCAATATTTATGAGATTATAACCCAACATACGAACTCATAACATTTGAGAATCACATTTATGGTGGTTAATGACTGAGCGTGACTCCTAAAACCTATCTCTTAAGCCAGGCAGAGCCCCAACCAAAGGGCTTCTGAGGTTCTACAGATAGGAGTGCTGGGAGATGATGACAACAGCACCCTCCTTGTGGTGGGGTGTGTTGAGACAAACAGCTGTGGTATGACCCCGAGGGGTCTCTCCAGCTGTCCGTCTCAACATGCCGTGTCACTGGAAGATCATTGCAGTTGTCTTTCCCAGCACCCCAGTGTGCATCACCTTAGAAAGCTTTTGATTGAGGTGCTGCCTGGGGTAGCTGCCTGGGGTAGCTAAGACAGTTGTGGGGACCATTTCAGTCATCAACAACCTTAAAAGTGAATCTAAAACATTTTAAATCCTAAGATTTGAAATCCTCATAAATATTGACCAGGATAGGAACAGTCTGCAGGAGCATTGTCTTTGCAGCTATATCTGAAAATTCAGGATCTCAGCCTTGATGTTCATGTATGCCTGTAGACGGTGTCCTCATTGGAGCTATAAAGTCTAAGTTAAGTTCTTGGTAGACTGTGCACAAAAGAAAGATCAGTTTAGTAAATTTAGAGTTATCAGAGATGAGGGAGGAACTGCTAAGCATGAACTGAAAATACTTTATGAATTCAGCTTTACTTTCTGGTGATCAGATGCTGAATAATAGATCTTTTTCCTTGCCTGTTTTTGCTCCACATGTGGTATATCCGTATCAGAGCAGGTTGCTTGGGAATTCTAGACAGCTGTCATCCAAAACAAAGGAAATTTTCCAAGCTTTGCTCAGTACAGCTAAAATTCAGTAAGGGATTTACATATTTGTAAATGGACTTACATCTGCAGGAAATAGAATTGGGAAGTTTCACAACATATGTATTCAGCAAGGGGCTGCCTTGATGTTACTACATACAGCAACTAGTAAATTGACCAATGGAACCAATGCACAATTGGGTTCATGTTCATTGGTACAATGGCTAGGGAGTGCTAATGCACATTCACTCTGTTCAATGTCTATCAGAACACTCTTACCAGCGTTCCATTATGCATCTTCACAATTCCTAAAACTATAATTAATTAATAATGAATAAAATGAGCAGTAACGCTAATGTTAGAGAATCTAGCCCAAACAAAGAGCTAAAATTCAATAGAGAATTACAGCAAAAATCACATCATGTGCTCAGCAATTTAATGAAATCCTTTTAGAAGAAAGCAATAGAAACCAAAAGAGCCTTCAGGATCTTTTAACTGCTTGCTGTGGTGGTGCCTTATGTAGCCCAGTTGGCACAGAGTTCCACAAATGTGTGGCCATTGATAAAACTGCCCTCCCTCATGCCCACTCTTCACACAGGCAGACTTGGAAATGGAACTTCAGATACAATTCTTCGAGTGCAGGCAGGCTGATACTGGTAAGGCCAATCATCTGGCTAAGCAGATCTTAAAGTGTTTAACACCTTCAAAATCAAGACTGGCACTTTCAACTAAACATAGAAATGTGCCAACAACCAGTGGGATTGATGCAATATAGGTGATCTGACTGTCTGGCCCCTTCCTCACACACACACACACACACAATGGTAGTTGTTCAGCTGCATTTTGAACCAGGCAAAGTTTGTGCACCATCTTTAAAAGCAGATCCATGTACAGCAAAAAAATTATACTAAATTCAGCTGGATGCCCCAGGGAGCATCCCCTCCAGTTAGTGTAGCAACTGCTCCACCAAACTAAAGTGGAAAAAATCATTCCAGCCCACCACCACTACCTGAGTACCATTTAGCACCAGATACATGGTGACTCTGAAACTCTTCACATAGGCCTTTTCTGCACAGAGACGCTTTCCTGCATTGTCCCATCACAATCTCAGCAGCTTCTCTGCCAGGATGGGAGTGTGTTCCCAATACTGCTCTCCACATGCAACCGGCTGTCTGTGGAAGAGAGTGCAAAGGACATGCTCCATCCTTTCTGACTGCAGCTGGCCTTCTTCCCATGCAACAGTAGGGGAGGAAGCATTTAGATGGTGCTTCCAGCCCTTCTGCATGGCCAGCTGCAACAGAAGGCTCATGCAATCAGGAGTCATTGACAGAGTTTCTCCTTCAGTGATGTAGCCTGTGATTACACCAGCTGGTGATGTGAGAAGGGCAAGACCGTAACAACATCATGCAGATGTGTTGTGGTCCCGCTTCTCTTGCATCCCCATGCTGAGACGCCATTGTCATTTAGAAAGGGCCATAGTGTTTTAGAGGGAGTGAAATTCCATCTAAAATCCATTGTAATTCTCCATCCAGATTGCTCCATTTCTCTACCTATAGTACCTCCATCTTGTCTGGATTAAGCCTCACTTTATTTACCCAGTTTTTTTCCCATCATACAACACTTATCTAGGATGAGAAGATGGAACAAGAAGTAAAGCTGGGGACCAGCGGTATACTGATGATGTTTCAGTCCAAAGCTCTGGATGACTTCCCCCAACTATTTCCTATAAATATTAAAAAACTCATGAGACAAAATGGAAACTTATGGGTCAGCAACCAAACAGTGGAAAAGAGTGTCCCTCCATCTTCTTCTGAAACCTTTACCTCCAGCAAGAACTGGAGCCATCATAATGCTGTGATTTCTAAATCCAGTCCAAATGGATGGTCCAGCTGTATATGCTGGGTTGATGGTATCTAAGGCCGCTGAGAGGTCCAGGAGAGCCAACTTGATAAGACTCTTCCCATCTATTCCCAAACCTTGATTGCTTCTTAAACCAGACCTGAAGTCAGATTGAAATGAAGCTAAATCCAATCCAACAGTGTCTGGATAAAAAAATAGCAGATCTGTTAAAATATTAGATATAGAGATTTTTGAGCTCATTTGTATTACAGTTGTGAAAAACCAATCCATTTAGGTTCAGCAAACAATATTAAATCTTTTCTTTTGTTTTAGGTATTCCAGGTATAACACTTAGAGGGTGAAGGTTTATAATGATTTCTTGATTGACTGAATGACTGATCATCACTGGTTGCCTATTAAGTTAGGAATCTTATTTAAAATATTGCCGCTGTTCATGAAGTGCCTAAGATGCTGGATGTGCTTTAGTGTCTTCTCTAGGATGCAGACTCAGTATCACATCTCATGCTCCTTTGAACATCTTAATGCCACATGATTTTGCGCTATCTTGTTTAAAAATACAGTACTATATATCCAAGGACTGTTACATTTACTTTCGTTGAATTACTCCAGATTTTGTAAGTCACTTTGAAACATTTTATTAAGAACTAAAGAATTTGGTAACACCAGTGATTCCCCTACTATCACAATCATTCTTTTGAGAATACCAGGTGGATGCCAAAGAGATGTTGTTACTCCACTGGAAAAACCCTATCTCGGGGTCTACACTTTTGATATTAAAATATGATTCCATGTGCCTGAGAGGTCACCCGGATGAGCACGTAGGCAGCAACGGTCGAACAATCGAAAACCAGGTCAGGCCAGTAAAATTCCCAGTCACGTAGCCCAAGGAGACCTCAAGCTGTGCAAACCCACAATAAACAAAGGGTCCTCAGCCCCTGAGAAGCCAGCTTGAGGGGATTAGCATGTTTGCCCCAAGTTGAGCAAACATCCTATCAGGTGAGGACCATTTACATGAAGTCACACCACAACCAAATGCAGCCGAAGATCCTGAGACTTTGGCAACACCTTGTGTAATCTCATCACGTGAAGGAAGTTACCATTGTGGAGCTTCTTTCTCATTGCCACGCCCATTGTTCTCCCCGGGAAAGGATTAGCCCTTCAGGTACATTTTCCCCTACAAATAGTCCCAGTTTTTGAGCGGTTCTTTGGATCACTCCCGGTCATCTCAGCAGACTGTTTCTCCATCCATTGAGTAATCCCCTCAGCCTTCTCCGTGCTGAGCTCTACTTCTTCACTGTTTTTCCTGGACAAAGGACTTCAGGAAAACGTGCAGTATTACCCCAGCTATAACCCCTTCAACATTCCTCTATCCAGTCTCCTCTCTTTTGCTTCTTAATAGATCTTGAGAGAGTGTGTGAGTGATTGCACTGCTGCGTGAGACTTTCATTCAATAAAATCATTTATTGGACATTTTTGTTTGGTTTTTGGCTTGGCCTGACCCCGTAAAAACTGGGTAAAAAGACCCTGCTAGGTTACCCTGCCTCTTGCATTGCTATTGCTCGTTTCCATTCCCCATCATGTGGAGCACATTGAGGTGTCCCCCAAGGGACCCCAGAAATCAGGGTAACAATGTTCACAAGCAAGTCATTATGGTGACATCCAATGACCATTGTTAATCTCCAAGGATCAGCGCTGTTCTGCCTGAATAGAGAAGTTAAATTTCTTGCTCTCATGCCTTGTAGCCATTTGGTGATTTATCTACTGTGTGTCTAATGATTTTCAAAGGTCCATCTGCTAGGGATAATCAACACATGCCATGGAATATATTCCATAAGCTTGTTTATAGCAATGACATATTGTCAAGCATATAAACCAAGATAAAAACCTACAAGGCCAAGATCTAACTGAGAGAGAGAGAGAGAGAGAGAGAGAAAGAAAGAAAGAGAGAGAGGGAGAGAACAGAAAACTCTACTGGCACAGCTATGCCAGACTGTTGCTGTGAAGGCTGTTGAAAGTGAGGAGAACAGAAGCGGTCAGTTTAGCAGAGGGTGAGTAGATCCAGGATTTGGCTGGAGGTTTTTCAGCAAATTCTGTAGATCTTTCAGGCCTGGAAACCCTGCCCTATAAGAAGTGGCTTAGGGAGCTGAGTATGTTTAGCCTGAAGAAGAAAAGGCAACATGATAGCTGTATCATATGGAAGCTGGAGCAAGCCTGTTTTCTGCTGCTCCAGAGACTAGGACACGGAGCAATAGCTTCAAACTTCAGGAAAAGAGATTCCATCTAAATATTAGGAAGAATTTCCTGATGGTAAGAGCAGTTTGACAGTGGAATACACTGTTTTGGAGTGTGAATGTTTTTAAACAGGTTGGATACCTATCTGTCAGGAATACATTGATGGGATATTGCTGCATGGCAGGGGATTGGACTCAGTGGCCCTTGTGATCTCTTCCAACTCTATGATTCTATGATTCAATGGCTATCCTATTCCAGGAGCAATAGAACTGTTCCAAGGCACCAGACAGACGGAAGCTGGGGCAGCCAAACCATATGAGTTTGGAAGTATGGGCTACCTTCTTACACAAGGTTTGATTAAATAGAAACATAGTGCAAACCTCAACTGTGTTGCCTAGTGTCTGTATAGGAACCTAGGGTGTCTAATTAGTAAGTGGATATTTTTCTTTTCACAATGCCAGTTCATTTCATAGTGAGATGCATTTTTTATGATATGGAAGCTGCCTCCTTTGATACATGACATGTGACACAGAGAGAGAGACAGAATAATAGGTCTTAACTACCACCTGATAACAATGCACATTGTTGTTGTGTGCCTTCAACTCATTTCACAGGGCTATCACAGGGCTTTTTTGAAAAGATTTGTTCAAAGAGAGTTTGCCTTTCCCTTCCTCTCAGGCTGACATTGTGTGACTTGCCCAAGGTCACCCAATGGGTTTCCATGGCCAAGCAGCAATTTGAACTCTGTTCTCCAGAGTCTTAATCCAATGGTCAAACTACTACACCATGGCCCTTTCCGCACCTTACCTTTTTCTGGTGCTAGGGTGCGGGGATCGCACCAGCAGCCTCTGGCAAGAGGCTCTTGTGTCACTGCTGCTTCAGCTCTGCACAAGCTACCTGCTCGCCCAAAAGCCCCGCCTCTTCCTTCCGCAGCACAGCCTGGGAGTTTCCCGGGCTGCGCTGGGGCAGGAAGCGCAACCGGCACGGCTCCAGAGGCTCCGCACGCCAGGTAAGTGCGCGCAGGGCCCAGGAGCAATGTGCAATTGCACACCATTTTTGGCTTCCAGCCGAAAATGAAAAGGCGCGTGATCGGTTTCTGCCGGCCCCTGGAGCATCGTGTGATTGTGAGTGCATCATGCAGATCGCTCCTCACAATCACGTGATACAGGCGCCCTTTCGCATGGCAAATGCCATGCGGAAAGGGCCCATGCTGAGCCTCTCCATACATATAATGAAGTAGCCCCTAGTTCTTACACCTCAAAAACTCTTCTGGAGTAAATGAAAAAAAACTTACATGAATGATGCTTTGGCCTATGTCTGTTGGTGCCCACTAGAATAGACCCATTGAATCAAAGGGCTTTACAAAGTTGTTGATTTACCACTCAGCTGTTGCCTACTGTAGTAGGGACTAGCAATTGGATTTAGGCCAAGAGTGGAAATCATGCAGTCTTCCAGATGTTTTGGTATTACAAACCCCAGCAACCTGGATTAACATTGCCAATGGTGATGAATGCTATGAGTTAACAGTTGAACCATATCTAGAAAGAAAGATGATAATTTATGCTATGGCATAGCAACAAATTCAGAATTGTCACTGAGTGTACTCACAGTGAGACACAACACCTGCTGAATTGTACGGTTATTGTTTCCAAATGCCAATCTGTGAAACTCACAATTTATATTTTTAGAAGCACATGGGGACAAAAAAATTGTACATACACGTAAAATGCACTGTTTAAAGAAATCTGGAGCCTTCACCGGTACTTTTATCTTGCTGACTTTTTAAAAAAGTTAATGCAAAAGTGTGTGTGTGTGTGTTCCTTTTTATGAAGCAATTTGCAAAGTAAAAAATGGTTATTTACTTTAAAAAGAAAGAAAGAAAAGTTTTCATGACTCCGAAACAGAAGTTTTTGAGTTATGGAAAAAGGCCATGCTGGCAGATTTGGGGGGGCTTAATTTCCTCATAACAATAGATTTAACAGAAAACACATTTTCACTGTAACAGAAGACATAAAAGAAGCAATATGCATTTAGAAATCATCCCCCCAAAAGGCAATGTTTGTTTATAGGAACATCTAATATCTTTTGCTTATATTATGGGAGAGTTTCTTAAAAGTATAAATTAAAGTAATTTAACTTGGTAAATCACTGTACAACCTCCAGTATATAACCCAAAACAATGCACATTTTGAAGCCTGGGAGTTGCTCTGTGAAATTCATGCCATATAATTGCACATAGCAAATTTGGCTCTCCAAAGGTGCCTGGGGCTATTAATGTGTTGTTTAAGTAGAGGGAGAGCTCTATTAAATATTACTGAAATGAATGGAGACTTGTTCTTAAGAGAGGAAGTGCCATAGAAATGAAAGCAGGTTATGTTGCATGACTTTCCTTAGGAATGAACATTGTTGATATGAATGGCCTGTTTATGGTAAGCCAAGACAATAGCTGCACTTACTATCACACCGTACATTCTAAAGTTTCTAAAGTTTAGCTCAAACAGCCTAAAATAACACAGTCCTATCCATGCCTTATCAAAACAGGTGAGAATTTCCTATCAGTTCATTTTTGGTAAGGATTTGCTCATATTTACAATTTTCTTCATATTCGGCCAGGGAAAGAACTTGAAATTTTAAAAATCCAAATGTAGAAGAAGAAACTTAAATTGACACCCATCCTGACCAGGAGCTCTGAGTACTTAACTAAGGAAATAGTGAGGGGGGGAGTGAAATCATTGCCCCCTCAGTAAGAATTTTTCCCCCAAATGAAATTTCCATTCAGTCTTCAAATTTCTACATCACTATAAATTAAAACATCAGTTGAGCATTTAGAAATACAGTTTGGGCATGGAAAATAAACAGGCAGGCCGAGTTACAATAGGAGTACAGCAAATATAAAAGCTTTAGTTGTGGATGATTTTCAATGTCTTGCTGCAATTCTAGAAATCTGGTAACTGAAGGAAAATTTTGTGGAAAAGGAGAGAATTCTTATTTGGAGGAGCAGTGCCCTCATTTTTGCTGCCCCTACCTGGATAGCTGCTTCCCCTCATGAACAATGAGGTTTGAATCCCAGTGTATTCAGCTAGATTTGTGATGCTTTACAGAAGACAGATCTCTGTCTGAAGGTACCCTCTACCCAAAGAATTTTCCAGTACAAAGCCATCTCCTCCCTTGGGCGTCAGGAGAAGGTTTGTAGTAATCAGGAGAATCAGGCTGTGTTCCATCCTCGGCTGGCCAGGCAGCAGTTGGTGGAAGACAAGAAGGACCAGAGGCGAGTTTTTAAAGGTCTGTGTGCCCTGATCACTGCTGCCGAGACGGAAGCTTCACCCAGAAAAGCAGCATTTGTAGAAACAATCAACTTTGTGAAAGTAAAACCTGCAAATGTGGAAGTCGGACTGTACTTTGAAAAACACAATTAACAAGATATTCATATAGAAAAACTTAAGTCCCTTTCAGCTACCATTTCTAACTTGACAATTATGCAAGTAAATTAATAATACTAATACTAATAATAATATTTATTTGTTACCTGCCTCTCCCCGAGGCTTGAGGCAGGGTACAGAATAGATAGAGGTATAGACCATAGTTAAAATACACATAGAACAATTAATTACAAATATACTATAATTAAATATAATTAAAAGCACAAATAAAATACAGTTAGAAGTACAATTAAAATACAATTAAAGGCACAATTAAAACTAGACTGGGTAGGCCTATGGTCAGATTCTATACAACTCCATGTTTTTGGCCATTTTCTCACTAGACTGTTATAGTGCTATTACTCCACTTTCAACATCCTATGGAATCCTGGGGTTTGCAATTTAGGGAGGGGCCTTTGAGGTCTTTTGTAAAAGTACAAAGGAAAAATAGAACATTGGTAAAGCGCACACAAAAACACTTTAGTCGAGTGGTCCACACTTCCAAAACACGCACAGCTGAAAAAAATGCATACAAAAGCGCATGGAAAATTGTGTGCAAAACACATAGCAGTTTCTGTGTGGGGGATGGGAGGATGACAACTGGCACCAGAACAACATGAATGTTGTAATGGAAAAAATCAGTCTCAAGGAGACTGGATTTGTTGTAGATCTGCTTGTCCTTATTTGTGGTATCTGAATATGCCCAGTAGCAATGATTCTGATAATCCTCCAGAGTTTAACCCTCACACATTAGAAGTCATTTTAAGTTCCTTCCTGAAAAATCCACAAAGAACTAGACCTAGGGTTCTTTACACTGTATAACTATAGCACTGTGATTCCAGTTTAACTGTCATGGCCTTATCTTATGAGATTCTGAAGCTGGTCATTTGGGGAAATGCTAGAGCTCTCTGGCTAAGAGTTCTAAATATTCTTCCCTAAACTGCAAATTGCAGAATTCCATTGGGTGCAGCCACAGCAGTTACACTGGAATCACTGTGCTGTAACTGTATAGTAAAAAGGGTCCCTAAGAATGAAAGCATTCTGTGTCATTGTCAGCTGTACAGATGTATACAAGTTCCTCAGTTTAAGCCACTTTGCTTATACAGTTTGAGTTAAAAAAAAAAAAAACCTCACAAAAACAGCTGAGAAGAAAAGCCTTGCAACGGACTTACTGCTTTTTGCCTCTGGAGTTGTTCTTTTGTCTCAGCCTATTTTTTTAATTTATATTTTTATTGGTTTTTTGAAGGTATAATTACACAGAAAAGGCCAGAGGGAAAAGAAGGTGAAAAAAGTAGAAAAAGAAATGAATGTGAATGTGCACGAGGTATAAATAAACATAAAGTGCCCATCCACAGAATGCTCTGCTACAGAGCTCGAGTGCACTCTCCAGCACTAGAATAAGTACCTTGTCAAACTACAGATCATGAGATTCCATGGAACAGAGCCATGTTAAAGCAGGATCAAATGAGTATAAGTAGGTGGTAATTATTACTATGGACTACAGCTCCCAAAATCCACCAGTCACCAGGCCCACTACAGTACAACTACTAGCTATGTGGGATTCTGAGAGCTGTAAGGGAGAAAGTTACTTTTCCCAGCTCCATGCCCTCCAACTACAGGCTTCCTCCACTTATCTGACAGGTTAGGGACTGGAATGCTGTTAGAAAATGGAATTGATTGAAAAGTGGAACCCATGTACTGTGGGAAGCACAAAGGATTTATGGAGGCTCATTTGGGACTGACTACACCCATGCCGTTTTCAAAGTCCCTCATCTGGTTTAGTGCCTTCCTCCCCATCTCAGTTTGTTTTGCAAGCAGTTCCAAGTGAGCATCCATAGGCAAGAAGAACTGATGAAAGAGTAGAACTGTCATGCAAGTAATGGAACTTGTCCTTAATTTGGAAGATTCAAAAAGCAAGTTGTCAGAAAATGGGGTGTCAAGAGGTGGGGCTTCCTGTATATCCCAGTTTGTCAGGGATTCCATCCCCTCGTCTTCTCTCCTTTCTGCTGAGCTGAGTGCAAACAATTTTTGCAGCTTGAACTCAGTTTGCAACAAATGAAATAAGCCAATGACAAAAAGGGGAAAACAGGAGGAGGAGAATGAAACTGGTGGCCTTTCTGCCCTACACTGTTGTAGTGCTATTATTCCACGTTCAACATCCTATGGAATCCTGGGGTTTACAGTTTAGGGAGGGGCATGTAGAATTCTCAACCAGAGAGCTCTTTGGCCTCAGTAAACTACAAACCCCAGAATTCCACAGGATGTTGAAAATGGAATAATAGCACTATAACAGTGTCAAATGGAAAAGCCCTGGGACATTTTAAAAGGGGATGAAAAAAGTCCCATTTGAACATAAATCAAACAAACAACCACATGGGACAGCAGAGAGTTAACTGGCACTGTCCTTCCCAAATCAGTACAGTCTTTTTTAAGAAAAAAAATCTTTAACAAAACTACCAAAAAAATCAGAAAAATAAAAATCTAAAATAAATTAACAATATATCATTCAGCTTAAGATCTGTGCAGCAACTCAACATCAGCAGGCCAAAATATACTAATTATATGTCTGTTTTCTAGTTATAAAATGGTTAAAATGGGTAAATCCAAAAGTTCAAATGTTGTTCAAGGGGGTTAAATGATGTAGGTTCAAATCTTGTATATATGATAAATGGATACCAGATCGAAGCAAATTTGTCTCCCTCAGTTTGTCTCTTTGTTTCTTTTATCTGGTTTGTTAGTTTTTCCTCAGTCAAATCATTATAGTTTGCAGGCATGTCTCCCTGCCTGCCTGGATACACCACACTCCAGAGAATTATCAGACCTTTGAGAAGAAGCAATAAATTTCTCTTGGCCTACTCTCATTCAAAGTACTGCACTGTACCAGATTGTCTGTGTCAGGAGGACTAGAAACTTTAAAATAATAGTATTATTGATCTGCACATTTTTGAATTCAAATTGCAGCAAATCCTTCCTGTAAAGGAAATACTATGTGATTCTCAACAGTACTATGTGAGTTTGTATAAAAGTTTGTTTTGGTCAAATGTTAGTGAGAAGGGAGGTGGCTGAAAGTGCCAACTATGCTATGGGTCATCATTGGGTGTAGGCATTGAGGTAAATGAAAGTTTTGGCAGGGCACTGTCTAATCCCAAATCTGACATAACCAAAAGATGCCATTGAAATGTGAGAGTTTGGTACTCCACCTGGATGTAAAACATTGGCCTGGGAGTCTTCCTGGGTGTGAACCTGAACTTCAGGATAGAATAGTTCTTTATTCAGGACTTGAAAAGCAGGTCGCTTATAATCCAGTCTGATGTCATCTCTTGGGAAAGTTTGGAGGTGCACGGATGGCATAAAAAAGATTAATAAAAGCAGGAAGAAGATCCACTGGGAGATTATAGACTTTTATAACTATCCCAAGATAGCAGGACAGGAATCTGGAAGAAGGATTGTCCCTGCCTGACTTCCACAGATGCCATCGTCCCAAGAAAGGGAGATTCGGGTGAGGTTGACACTTGCCCCAGCTTGTGCAGCGAGTGCAACATGTTTCTTCTCATTAGCCAATTTGCAGCATAATCCTGCTGGCAAGATCTAATGGTTTACAGCTGCGTCTTTGAAGTGTGTTTTGAATAAAGCTGGAACCAGAATCATGTGTCTGTGTCATCCATGGGGGAAAGGTGAAGCCTGTGAATATGGTTATATCATTTGTATGAGGTGATTCTTCCTCACTTCTGTTCCATCTTGTTTTCATTCTATTAGACATGGTCAGTAATACCGGTGACATATCTCCAGAAGTTGCTGCATATCTCTACTTCTTCTGGCCCTTATCTAGAACACCACAGATCTGAGGAGGGTACCATATTCCTAGGCCTAAATCCAATGGTTACTCCCAACTAGAGTGGACCCAGTAAATCAATACAACTTGCATAATTGTTGATGTACCAAATTCCCATTAATCTAATGGATCTGCTCTAGCTAGGATTTAAAAATAGCTTTAGTCATCATTCCATACCTTACCTAGAGCTACTATTATTTAAACAACCTGTTCTACTTTCTACAATGGTTAGCAAGCAAGCAAGACTTTAAATGGTTCACATAAATACAGGAAAGATACAGGGAAAGTTCACCAAGGAGAAAGAGGAATTGAAGTCCATGGAAGTCAGTGATAAACCTCGGTTTTCCTTTTCTTGATTTGATGGGTAAAACTATTGACTTGTGCTTGCGTGCTCTTTGGCCTTCAGTGTTATCTTTTTAAAAATATGCCTACAGGTTGACAATAATCACACATGTGCCATTAATTTACATACGTATTACAGAATGTGAGAAGATTTGGAGTGGAGGTGAGAATACATTATAGAAATGAAGCCAGCAAATCTGTTGCCACTACTACGACCACCACCACCCACGTTCTAAAGCAAGCAAGGCATCAATCAGTGTGCTGCTTCTTAGGCATCTTCTCATCATTTTGAAATGTCTGATTTGTAACTCCTGGAACACATTTCCCAGACTGAAACATGCTATTGTGTTTTTATTTTTCCACACCCACTCCCAGCAGGCACATGCATACATTGGTACAATGACATGCCTGTGGAAAAAAATGCCTTGAATATAATAATAAAAGAACAATGGCAACAAGGTGGCACTTGCCCTCTGAAGACAGCCTGGTGATTAACTGGAAACAGCGATGCTCATTAGAGTGCTTTCCGGCCCAGGGCTGCTTAAGTTGGAAGCACCCAGATTTGGCAGAAGAGTGGGCCATGTTGGAGATTTGCCATATGCCTGAGGATGTAGTCTTATCCCAGTGGAGAGAAGCAGCAGATAGAAGCTGCTATAAAAAAAAAAATTCAGATGTAGATATGACCTGAAAATGCCATAGTTTTCCATTGTACTGAACACATTTGTAGAAAGATGGCTGATTCCTTGTCGGCACAAGTTATTCATCCCACATTGGAACTGATCTAAGGCTGCAGTAGCTGCTGTTACTCATTATTACATTTGTGTACTGCCTTTCACACTAAGATCTTAGCCAAGTGCTTTAGAGGTACAGTCCTGTGAATTAGAATAACCTGAGAGTTAGTCACCCACAGTTAGTGGGTGAGGGCGATTCATAGCAGAGTAGAAAGAATAGTGCCTTGTGCCAATAGGCCAGTGCATGTCTTACTATTTCAAGTGGCACAAGGCAGCTGCACCAGGCCAGCACAGTTCTGATCCTGGTGGGACTGGCCTTCCCATTCAGCCAGGTGAGGTGGTAGAGTGTAAAGTATGGCCAGTTATACACACCTGCTAGAAAACTCCTGATCACCATTCTGGATGACCTTGTTGTTGCAAATGCCACAAGCAGGAAACAGGTAGGGAGACTTTCCCAAACTGGGACACTCATGGCCTCTGAAGAGCCATGCCAAGTGCTTTCCCCCTGCAGCAATGTCAGACTGAGGATTGCCAAAATTCAGGGCCTAGCCCTGGATCTCCAGTTTTGTGGATCATCTCCAGGTGGGTGACAAAAAGATGCAAAGTCTCCATCTTAGCTTGTAGAGGTACAGATTCATCCCCATGCAAAAGGAAAGGGTTGTGTGCAAATCTCCAGCTCAGGTCACAGAACAGTACAATTTGCCAGGTTTAATTGATTTATCACTACAACTTACAAAGACTCTCCAATGAATATATGTATTTACTTGGTTAACTTCCTCCTTCACTCCCAGCCACTGTAGCACCAGGCTTCTCTGCATCCACCTTCTGGCTAGAAGCAAGTAGGCCAGTGTGGAGACAAGGCCTGCATTTTCTTCACATACCAGAATGGCAGCTGCCCCTCCCCCAGTATGCTATATGCTAAAGCGCCTTGCCACTTTATACATTGCTCTGACCGTCCCTAAAACACCACCTTTGTGTAAAAAGGGTACAGCTATTCAACTGTTATTGAGAACCCTTTTAATGATTTATAGTAGTGTGGTTCTGGTTTGTTATAACTACTCAGAATCATTCAATTAAGTCAAGATTTATATAAGTATACTATAATCTTTACTAAAATAACAAACAGGATCACATATTGGTTTTGTACATATGTCCAAACTCAAACAGATCTTCAGAATGCGTTTAAACAGTTTCTTATGTCTTTATTTCAGCATATAGGCACAGGTCTCACACATACAGCCCTCTGGCTTCCCTTTTTGCTAAGAGCTCTGTTCCCAAATCTAGGTCACTCTCTCTGACCAGATTTAAAGGTGAGTTGATTTCTCTTCTTCTCCTCTCTTTAGGCTTTCTCTGAGAAAACACCCCCTTTCCTTCACATCCCACCCCCCCTTGGTTGACTGGAAAACTCTTTGGCTAAAGAACTGACTCTTAGGCCCTTTTCGCACCTTACCTTTTCATGCTGCTGGGTTGGGGCTTTCACGTGAGAAGGCTTGGGAGGAACGCTCTCACAAGCCTCCTGCTTCAGCTCCGCAGCTCCTTCCTGCTCGCACAAGCGCCCTGCTCGCGCCCCACCCCTTCCTTCCGCAGTGCAGCCTGGGAGCTGGAGGCTGAGCTGGGGCAGGAAGCGTGACCAGCGCAGCTCAGGAGGCTTCACATGGCAGGTGAGTACACCCCAGGCCCCTGACCAGTGCGCGAGCGTGCAACATTTTCGGCTAAAAGCCGAAAATAAAAAAATGCATATGCACTGCACGTCTGGCTCTTGAGCATTGCATAAATGTGAGTGCGTCATGCAGACCACTCCTCACATTAACGCGAGGCTCAAAGGGCCCTCTCGCTTGCAAAATGCCATGCGAAAAGGGCCTTAGTCCCTCTTCTGGAATTCTGACCCCAACCAAATCACTGTGCTTGCTATAAATACATTTTCATTCAGGCCTCCAACACTTCTTTTATACTAAAGGGGCTGGATTTTCTTCTGGAGTGGCCATTCTGGTTGCCTGCCAGCCTGTTGCTTTCTACCACTTAGGATAGCCACTCCCCCTATACTCCATCACAGCTAGGCCACATGTTCATTATCCCATTTCCCTAAGAAAGTGACATGAAACAATCCCTTCATTTTACCTTGATGTGGGAACAGCCTCTTTAGCTAAGATTTCTGTCTTTCTTTCCAAATAGAAAAATATGACCTTTCTCTCTCCCTTCCTCCCTCCCTCTCTCAATCTCTCTCTATCTATCTAACTATCTGTCAGCAACAGTAGTTACTACTTGATGCATAAAACTTAATGACATCAAGAGGAGCTATCCCTAGGTTTCAGGTTTTAGCCTGGAAACCTCAGGACCTGGGTCAATTCTGAACTGGCAGCACTGGTCACACTAAAGAAAGAGCAGTCATACGCCTCTCCAGAGTCCACCATATCCAAAATGCTTTACTCTGGCCAAGTCATTGTGGGTAGCACATCCATGTAAATTTGCAATAGTATAGCATCACAGATAGCTTCTTTATATACTTCAGGCTACCATCCATCACTCTGAGGAAGGACCCCACAGAACACATGTGTCAAACAAAAGGTCTGTGGGCTGAATCCAACCCTCCAGGCCATTTCATGTGGCCCTTGCACCTCTCGTGCTGCTGTGGCACTCCCCCTGCTTGGGGAGCTGAAAGAAGCACAGAGAGGGCCTGAGGGGCTAAAAGAGGTACAGAGAGGGGCTGGGGGGCAGAAAGAGGCACAGAGAGGGTCACAACTGGGACCAAAAAGTTAAACAAAGTTAATGTAACAAACAGTGTTTGGCAATAATTGCCTGATGATAAAAAAAAAACCTTCTTGTTTTCAAAACTCATTTTTCAGTAAATTGCACAATAGTTGTACACTTGAACATCTGCTTGCCATTATTTTTCTTAGACTTCTAGTTTCAGAGCTAGTTATTATTAAAACTAGTAATAAATGAATGCAGAGGCAATTATTTAATATGATAAAAGAGAAGATACATTTATATAGTCTTACAGATACAACCAGCCCTTTGAGGGCAACCATAATGCTGATGTGGCCCAAGATGAAATTGAGTTTGACACCCCTGCCATAGAACAAGACACATTGGACAAACTAAATGTGGGGATGGGGAGAGGCCTGGAAGTTGGGAAAACAGGGAGAAGTAAGAAAAAGCAAACTGATTGAGCAGTGGAGAAGGAGTATGCATGTCCCCTCTTCCACTTCAGTCAGCGAGACACTTTGCAGCGACCCTGTTTTCAGAAGACTGCAGCCAAGATGTGAACCTTCCTTCATGCAAACACAACACTCTTGCTACAAACATCACACTGATTACTATGTTTAATGAAAATCATGTAGTGAATCAGAGCTGATTCACATTGCCATTATATTAATGCAACAAGTGAGTCCTTTAGGAATTTGATATATATATATTCAAACAGCAAAAACATTAGTGCTGTTATGGCTAAGAACCTAACAAAACTAATTAACTGGGTTTTTTTATTTTATTTTACTTTTTTTGCCTTTTGAAAGCGGAAGAAAGTGAAACTGATAGATTGGTCCACCCCTATGAATCAGGCACTACAGAGCTCTGTTTTCCTTTCTTCACACATGGAGACTGAACACACCAAGTCTTTAAAGAAAATATAGAAAGGATGTGTGCATCTCCTGTATCTCATCTAAACCAGCCACATCTCAGAGTGCAATTGACTAGGAGTATATCTGCAATATACATATGTGCCAATTTGATCCCAGTTTTAAGTGTTGTATATCTGACTCATGGAATCTTGAGATTTGTAATTGGAGCTTAGAATTGTGTGCTAGTGCCTTCTCCTGAATTACAGTTGAGGATTTCAGGTCCCTCTGTAAATTACAAATCCCAAGATTCCATGGGATAGAACCATATTAGTTAAAAAGTGCTATCAGACTGCTATAAATGTGTAGCGTATATACACTCTGGGCCTTTCCGCACTACACTGTTATAGTGCTATTATTCCACTTTCAACATCCTGTGAAATTCTGGGACTTGTCGTTTGCTGAGGCCAAAGAGATCTCTGGCTGAGAATTCTAAAGGCCCCTCCCTAAACTGCAAACCCCAGGATTCCATAGGATGTTGAAAGTGGAATAACTGCACTATAACAGTGTAGTGCAGAAAGGCCCTTTGAGTCAACTCTAGACAAGAGAGGCTCATCCAGACCTCTTATTGCTTGTAATAGCCTGGTAGACCCACATGAAAATGTCTGTGTGAGGTTTTTGGTTTTTTAAATTATCATTGAAACACAGTCTCTTGAGGCTCAGAAACGTGAGGGAATGGCTTTCTATGTTACAGTATTAGGGGTCTGAATAATACTAAATTTTACATCTTGAGAAATGAATCTTGATATTCAAGACACTCCGCTGAGCAAAAGGAGCCCAGCAGTGAAATTCTTTATATTTTAGTGCATCACTGGGGAAAAATTCATCTTGGAAGAAGTACACATGATTTTCCTGCACAGAAAATACATTTTAGAGGAGTAGAAAACATGGAGTTGTGAAAAATACATTGAATTCCATGCAAAAACATTGCCTTTAGCACATATATAGCTTTTCTACAAGTTGTTTTTTTTTTGTTTGCTTTTTTGTTTTTTTGCAAAATATGGTATTTTTGTACAGGTAATCAGTGTATTTTGCACAAAATCTACATTTTCTGCCTCAAAATATGTGTTACGTGCAGGAAAATCAAGCATGCTTTTTTCAAAATGACTTTTCCCCAATAAAGTCTTGAAGCAGAAGCAGTGCTCAAAAATTTCACAGAAAGCCTTGCATTTTCACAAAGTAGGGAGAAAATTGCTAGGATTATTTGTTCTTGCATGCAGAAATTAAATAAGCACAAATTTTCATTTCTACTCAGAACGGTCCCTACTCTTTATTCTAAGTCTTTAATATTTATATCCCACTCTGCAGTTGAAAAGGCTTATATATCAGTTGAAAAAAGGCAAGACAGGTCCTAACTGTAGAACTGTGATGAGTAAGGCATAACACAAAAGGATAAGATGATGATGAGGGGAAATTAAAAAAAAAAAAAAAAGCTCAGTGATGGATTCTTAATTTTGTGAGCTTCCTCAGCTTGGTGGCATAGTTGCTTTATGACAGCTGTGGCAAAGCAAAAGCCCAATGGAGTTGACTTTTCAAGGAACTGATGGTGGTAGTGCTTCTACAAATCCTTATAACTAGTGAAGCAAAATAGTTGCATGGAACTATATCTTATAATGAAACTTGGAAAGAAAATAGCTCATAATAAAATTTAGAAGGAAATTGAATTCATCCTAGATTTTGCACCAGCAACATGGAAATTCCCTCTGATATAATTTTCTAAGGAACAAAAAAAGAATCTTTGTTATATGCTTGGCTCAGTTCTGTTTTCAAACTCTGAAATATATGCTACCCATTTCATGCATATACTTCAGGTGTGTTTTCTTTCATAACTACAAAGGATCCATAGATGTTAAAAGATATGGTCTTTAAGATATAAGCATTCAATATGGCCAATTTTTTTTTCTTTCAGGGAACCTCGTTAAAGCTGACCATTACTCTTCTCATATGATTTTAATGAATCAGGAGAGCCAGGGCACTCTAATAGTTAGAGTATTGGGGCTATGATTTTCAAAGTCCAAGTTCAGGTTTCAAGTTAGCCATGAAATGCGTAGCAGGCAACCTTTGAACAGTCATGTCATCTCAGCCTGCATTGCCTCACAGTGTTGTCATAACAATCAAGCAAGGGGAAAGATGACAACTATGTATACTACCTTGAGCTCATTAGTGGAAATGAAAGCTATAAATGTAATGAAGAAATAATTGATAAATAAATAAATCTCAAGGATGTATGGGTCTAAAAATCCAGGCTTACACCAAGGTCCATGACAGAATTAAGGTTGGGGATAACAAGGTAGACATAAACATATTAGAAATAATGACACATGATATCTTGCATTGGTTCAGCACTGTAAGCTTTTACAAGCTGTGATCAAACAAACCAAAGACCAAAAACAAACGAAAGACTTGTTCTTGATAGGTGAGGATGGCCAAATCCATCTATTTCTACTGTGTTTCATTCTGTCTTGTATTCACCCATAAATCCTTATTTTGTCTTATCTCCCAATTAATCTGTATTTTAAAAAAATACATCCACATGGAAATTCAACTAAAAGTACCTATTTTTATGTATTTACTCATAGTACACATTTTGTAATAAACAGTGGATGATGTTCCTCGCTGTGCTGATCCAGACATCATAACAGATATCTCCAAGAAGCTTGTGTCTCTGTAGTGAACAACAGAACCAACTAGTAACTTCCTCATCCTAGAATGGGTGGCTTCTGCTTTCTCGGCATGCTACTCTGGCCCTTTTCGCACAGCATTTGCCATACGAAAGGGCCCCTCAAGCGTCGCACGATTGTGAAGAGCGATCTGCACAATGCACTCACAATCGCACAACGCTCCAGGGTAGGGCGGGCGCCGCTCGCGCACTTTTTCATTTTTGGCTTTCAGCCGAAAATGGTGCGCGATTGTGCATTGCTCCAGGGCCCCGTGTGCACTTGCCATGTGCGCAGAGCCTCTGGAGCTGCGGTGGTCGCGCTTCCTGCCCCAGTGCAGCCTGGGAAACTCCCAGTCTGCGCTGCAGAAGGAAAAGGCGGGGCTCTCGCGCTGCCTGCTAGGGAGCAGGCAGCTCATGCGGAGCTGAAGCAGCAGGTACGCGAAAGCCTTTCACTGGAGGCTGCTCGTGCGATCCCCGCACCCCAGCGCCAAAAAAAGGTAAGGTGCGGAAAGGGCCTCTGTTATCAAAGAAGTGGTCCAAAGGCAAAACAGTAAGACCTTCACAGATGGCTGAGGTTTATAATAAAGGCAGAAGAATCCTGAAGAAAAGACTGTAAATGCAACATAGACACATTTGAGATACAGATGCACTTCCTGCAAGAGACCCTCCAGATGCAGATCGGTAGAGGGATTTGGCTTTTTGTGAATGTATGTGAAATACCAAAGCAGTTAGCATTTTTTTCTTATTTGTTTATTTATTTATTTAGACTGCAATCTTAACTTGTAATGATGGGCAAGGGGCAGCTGAGCCAATACCTGCATTCAGCACAAATGAAGCTATGTTAAATTCAGTTTTAAATATTATTTAAACCTGCTTTCATTCTGTCCTGGCTGTGTCACTGAGCTGGAGAAGGTTTCACTCCTCCCTTTCCCTCCCCTTCTCCACTCCTTTTTTTAGTTCTTCTGCCAACAGATCTTAGCCAGCAGAGCCATTCTGTCAGCAGATTTCTCTGTCGGCATACCTCTGACCATTTCCACACTGCACTGTTATAGTGCTATTAATCCTCTTTCAACACTCTGTGGAATTCTGGGGTTTGAAGTTTAGGGAGAGGCATTTAGAATTCTTGGCCAGAGAGCTCTTTGGCCTCAGTAAACTACAAACTCCAGAATTCCACAGGATGTTGAAAGTGGAGTAATAGCACTATGACAGTGTAATGAGGAAATGGCCTCTGAGATATACCAACAGAATGTCATTCTCAGTAGCAGAAGAGTCTTGTGTCTAATCCTAACCCGCTATAGCTGGCATATCTTTGAATTAGGAATGTACTGTTAACTAATTCATGGACTTACTTGTTTGAAATATCTCCCTAGCCTCTTTATAAGGAACTCACAGTTGCCTCTTTTCTAGACAACTAGAACTGTGAATCATTCTGGCTGGATCCAGAAAATATCAATTTGCCATTCCTGTCCTGATCAGTCACCCAACCTGCGATAAGACACTGTATGTTTCTAGGATATCCTGTAATGCACCCCAGGGAGAAGAAGTTGGTTTTCCTTAAATAACAAACAAATAAACAAACAAACAAAAATCAGTTAAGGTAGAGTCACATACTTCATGACATTTTTAATTAGTCAAAGTCTTCATCATATTCTAACTGTATCAGCACTCTGTCGGTTTTAAGATTGGAGACAAATTCATGAATCAGTTCTTGTTGTCAAAGCACTGACAGGGCATTGTTGGGACACAATACATAATTAGTAAGTAATAATGCATCTGACCAAATTATCAAGATCCAAGCAATGACTAATGATGGGAATGCAGAGTACAAACACAGGGAGAAGGGAAGAAAAGTGATGCAATATCACAATTAGATTTCCAGTTACATGTCATAATTGTTTTTGGCCTACCATAGTCTGCTGTTTGTATCTTCTCCCTTCATCAGATGGTTACTGCTATCTGTGTTTTTGAGGTTCAGCCCCTAGTTCCTTGTGATAAGTATCACAGCGGTCCTACCTACATAAATTGTGCCTCCTTAAATATTTCAACGACACATCAAAAGTAGACTATATATAATAATCTGTCCTCCATGGGGTAATGCCTTCAAATTTAATTAGCCTCCTGTCTAAAAAGAAAAAAAAGTGTCATTATCATAATTACAAGCTTTACCATATTAGAGAAGGAAAGGTATAGACATATACATCCAGCAGCAATCCCTCCGGGATTGCGTGCAGCCGTCTCATATGCAATTCTGTCTACCTGAAACCAGTAAATGTGATTTCAAACAGAGGAATACCTAGACTTAAATGTCAGTATCCTGCAGCTGGTAACAGCCAGTGCAAAGAGTAGTTGAGGTCAGGGATACAAAATATATTTCAAGGGCTCCCATTTCCCTACAAAGATGTTCATTTCAGCCTTCCTGGGACTGGCTATATAGCCCCAAAATCTGTACATTTTCAAGAGCGCAATGAGATTTGGTGAAGAAAAAAGGCAAACAGAACCATTACAAAAAGGCACACAGTGAAAAATGCACGTAATTGGAAAATAATGTGCACAAACATGCTTTAATAAATGGAGTAAAGAGAATTTAGTAAATGAGTTAAAATATGAAAATTAGGAAATATGCACACCAAAATAAACATGGATTTTCATACAGAAATTGGCATGAGATACTATCTGATAAATGCAATGAAGATGACAAGTTTTCAGATTTGAACAGTGTTCAATCCTGTACAAACACTTGGAAAAGTACTGTAAAAACCACTGAAATTATTATAATTTTTGATTCAGTTCTATTGGGTTTTCTGTATCAAATGATATTTCAGAGTAGACTGCACCAGGTAATTTTTAAAAACCTATGAAAAGCAACATTAAAATACAAATGCCAATTGCTAATGAAAGCCTTCTAAAGCGTGTGCCTCAATGGGGTATCAGAGTAGGACTTTGTGGAGGAAATATAAAATCTATAATAATAATGAAAAATGTTTGTCTGTCTCAGGTAACTGTTACGTATCTGCACATTATGCTAGATAACTCAAAATCTGATGGAGTGTGTTTGGTTGCCATCCTAATTGCTATGCCCAGTTAAAGTCAAAAAATTAATTTCCAAATGAGGGAAGTTGCACCCACCATAACTCATTATGAAATCATGATAGGTACTTCAAAATCTATCAAGGTATTTTTTTGTTATTTATTTTTATTTATTTATTTCCTATCTTTTTCCCAACAGAGAGATTCAAGGCAGCTAGCAACATTAAAATAAAACAAATAAAGCATCCATAAAAACATAAATATAAAAGTTAAAAAACAATTAAACCATTTATAATGTTAAAACATTACATATTAAGAACTATAATACTAAAAATTCTAAAATACATTAAAAACTATACCAACCTTAAAAGAAAACTACATAGAATCAAGAGCCCACATCCAGCCAATTTTTAAAAGCCTGTTGGCCCCAAAATGTCTCAGCCTGTCTTCAGAAGAAGAGCAAGGAGGGGGCCTTCCTGGCCTCTCTAGGGAGGGAATTCCAAAATCTAGGAGTAACTTGCAGGAAGGCCTTTGAAGAACTTGTCCAAGTTCCAGTTGTCAAAATTCCAAAATGGGGAGCTTCCTAGAAGCAAATGGGCTGGCTGTCATAAGTTCTTAGAAAATATTTTAAAAGGCTAGAGAACAGAAGGCCGAAGCATTTTAATTTTAATTTTTCTCCTTGTGAGAGAGAAAAAGAGGGAAGTGGGAAAACAGCAGGCCCTACAAACCTTCCTTTAGTATTACACATAGACATCAGAGGCCTTTTCCACAGCACCCCCCACCTTGCTCAACGGGGACGGGAGAAGGACGGGACTATGACAATGCTTCTGCATGACGTTGTCGCAGGCCCATCCTTCTCCCATCCCCAGCTAGCACAATCACGGATTAAATGGTTGACAGGTTTTACCCATCGATGACATGCGATCACCCCACCATCCTGGACCTACCTGTACTGCGGAAGCCATAGAAGCGCACTGGCTGCGCTTCCTGCCCCAGCACAGTATGGGAAAGTACCCAGCTGTGCTGCAGAAGCAAGAGGCATGGCAATCACACTCCCTTCTGCAGGGAACCAGTTGTGGTAGAGGGGAGTGCTTCTGTCATGCTCCCCTCCCAGCAGAGCCACTACTGGGATCCCCATCGGACAACTTCAGGAGAAAGTAGGGTGTGGAAAGGGCCAAAGAATCATAATTCCATAGAGCTGAAAGAGACCACAAAAGTATATGCATGAATATACAATCAAAGCATTCCCTACACATGGCCATCCAGCCTCTGTTTAAAAACCTCCAAAGAAGGAAACCCCACCACACTCCCGGGCAGTGTATTCTGCTGTCAGACTGCTCTTACCATCAGGAAGTTCTTACTAATGTTTAGATTGAATCTCTCTTCCTGGAGTTTGAAGCTACTGCAGCAGCAGCAGCAGCAGCAGCAGCAGCAGCAGCAGCAGCAGCAGCAGCAGCCGCCGCAGAAAGCAGGCTTGTTCCATCCTCCATATGGCAATTCTTCAAATATTTAACCATGGCTGTCATGTTGCCCCTTAACCTTCTCATCTCCAGGCTAAATATACCCACCTACCTAAGCAATTCTTCATAGGGCATGGTTTCCAGGCCTTCTACCTTTTTGGTCACCCTCATCTGGACACAGTCCAGCTTGTCAATATTCTTCCTGAACTTTGGTGCCCAGAACTGGACACAATATTCCGGGTGGGGTCTAATCAAAGCAAAATAGAGTGGTACAATCACTTCCCTTGACCTAGACACCCTACTCCTATTGATGCAGCTCAGAATTACATTTGGCTTTTTAGCTGCTGACTCATGTTCAGCTTGTGATCTACTAAGACTCCTAGATCCCTTTCGCATGTACTGTGATCAAGCCAGATGTCACCCATCCGATATCTGTGCATTTTTATTTTTTCTGCCCAAGTGTAGTACCTTATACTTCTCCCTGTTGAAATTCATTCTGTTAGCTTTGACCCGGCTCTCTAATCTGTTAAGATCATTTTGAATTCTGATCCAGTCCTCTGGAGTGACAGCTATCCCTCCTAATTTGGTGTCATCTGCAAATTTGATGAGCATGCCCTCAATTCCCTCATCCAAATAACTGGTAAAGATGTTGAATAGCACTGGATCTAGGACAGAACCCTGTGGCACCTCACTAGTCACATCTTCCCAGGATAAAGAGGAGCCATTGGTGAACACCCTTTGGGTTTAGCAGTCAACCAATTACAAATCCACCTATCAGTAGCATTATTTAGCCTACATTTACTAGCTTGTTTGGAAGAATATCATGGGGGACGTTGTCAAAAGCCTTACTGAAGTCCTGAAGACTTGGGCTTGTGAGTGAAAGAGAGAGAGAGAGAGAGACTTTTAAAAGCTTTTGTGTTTATGCAAATTCTACTGTGCTATCTCCTAGGAAAAACAAGGTTGTTGACAGAGGTCAAACATCCTCTGTTTTGTAACACAAGGACTTTTGTCTTTGATGTACATAACTACTACACCATCCTTTTTAATTGTTTAGAACAATATGTAGAATCAGTGCTTCTATCTGTGAGTCAAGAGTGAAGAATAAACACAACGTTGCCTGAAGCAGAGTGGCGTTTGCCCCTGCTCCACTTCATTCTCTCTAAATGACACTCTTGATGAAGTACAGCTTTTGCTTGGGTCACAAGCAGCTGAAGAAGGGCATGTATGTATCTTTCTGAGGAAGAGCATATTGTACCACACCAGCTAGCTCTGAGCTAATTTCCAACTTCTCTGAAGCAGCATTTACAATGGATGTGGAATAATGGCGTACAAGAGTGTTTTTCAGAGATATATATAGATATAGATATAAAATTATACAGCCTTACGCGCAAAACAGGAGAAGCAACAAAAGAGGCATTGGACAGCCATTTACCAAAAATACTGTTGAGACTCTGGTTATTAATTTAGCAGCAATGCTGTCCTCCAACGCAGTTTACTGAACATAAGAGAAGAGACATAGCATTTTCTTCCTCAAAAGACTTAATCACATAATTAATTAAAAAGACAAAACATGTACCTAATTGGTAGGACCATGCATATAGCACCAACCTGTGCTAAAATCAAGGAAAGGCAAGGAAAGAGCAAGTGTCATCATATTATTAATATCAAATGCAACTTGGATAATATCACATTTTGAGATACTGGTCTCAAGTCTATTGTTACTTCTGTCTAAAATAGTCTCATTGAATCAATTGGATGCGCCTAGATGTGGCTTCGCTAGCCAGCATTTGATTCAAGAACTCAATTATCTTTGGGAATAACCAGTGGATTCTGGACAGAGGAGCAGGGGGCAGGAGTTGGAGGAGGAGCAGGAGAAGGAGGAGATGGAAAAGTTGTCAAAAGTTGTCAAAAACTGTGATATAAAATTCTATGGAACTTTAAGATTGCAACTGATAAGACAATCAGAACATAATATGCCAGGCATAATGAACGAACGAACGAACGAACGAACGAACGAACGAACGAATGAACGAACAAACGAAAGAAAGAAAGAAAGAAAGCTTGAATTATAGACAGGGAGAAAGAAAAGACAAAGAGAAGGAAAAGATTATGAAATATCAAGACACACAAATTGAGATTTAGCGCTTCTGGGAGAAGAAAACAACTGTGGTTTCAATAGCAATAGGTGCTTGGGGAGCAAATCCAAATGGATTCACAACATATCTCAATGAAATTACCGTAGTAGGCTCCAGTGGTGTATCTAGCATAAACAGCACCTAGGGCAAGGATGGAAGCTGCGCCCCTTCCTTCTTATTCCTACCCCCATCCCTCACCCCTACATGCACAACATTTTTGTGTCCCCTGGCATTGATGCCTGGGGCACATATCCTACTTGCCCCACCTAGATACACCTCTGGTAGGATCAGATTGTTAACTGGGTACCCAGATTTCAGAGTCTGGCCTTAGGTCTCAGGGCATGGACCCTCTTCTCCAGCCCTCAAACTGAGTGGATGAAAGCACTGCCTTGAAAATGTGTGTGTGGCTCATTTGTTAGACTTGATGGTTTTGATTTGAATGGCATACACTGTGCTACTGTGGTTGGTGCTTAAAGTAATATAGTTAATGACATCAGCAGAGTCCTCCCCTGTGACATCACAAGGAGTTATTTCTACATGTCTGGATGCGTCCTGGAAATCTCAGGATTTGGGATAGTTCTAACCTGTCAGCTCTAATTGTTATCTGTGTTCATTCAGATGCTTCCTGCAACAATCTTTCTTTCCCTCTCCCACACAACACATTTATCTCTCTCTTTATGTCTAGCATCCGTCTGTCTTCAGACTTGTAATGATGTTTTGAAACAACATGGCATAACTTGCCAAATGGGTGCCCTTCTTTTTTCAGAGGAAGAAGACAGAAAAAGTCTGATGCAATTGAAGTTCTAATGATAAAGTTTTTCTCGGCTAAATAGGTTTGGTTTCTGTTCCTCCCATGCTGAAAAAGCTTTCAGTAGATAACTCAGATGAGACGGAGATGCTTAAATCAGCCACATAAACACCCATGATGAATTTTCATGGGAATTAAGAAGGGAGTGGTCTAGGGGACAGTACGTGCCCTAATCAACTTTTAAAAATCTCAACCTATTGCTCAACAAGCCAGAAGAAAAGGCTTTGATCCTTTTAGATATTGGGTGGAGAAAGGGAGTGGCAAGACTGATGTTATAATAATAGCTTACTCAAGCATGTCCATATCTTGACGGTTCAGTAGATGTTTATAAAGTTACCAAGCATTGATTCACCACAGGTAAGACAGATGACAGAAGAGAATGTTCGTTACAAACTTCAGTCTCCAAAAATCTACTTTTGAAAAAGTAAAGTGGACTACAAACGCTGTAGTAAACATACATTTGGTGCACTGAACTTATCTCTATTCAGCCGAAAGAAGGACTGTCTGTTATTACCAGCAAGTGTCTCTGAGAAAATGGTCAACTGTGTTCAAATTGTAACAAGGAAATAACACTGGTTGCTTCACTCATTTGTATTTAACCAGAATTCCATGCAATTTGTTTCACTGAGATTTTCTAACAAAAAGCAATTTAAAAAAAAAAAAATTAAAATGCGCAATGTGTTTTCAGAGTGAGTATACCTAAGACTCTGTAAGTGTGTGACTGTATGTGGGTATTCAAGAAACAGAAAAAAATACAACAAAATCCACAAAATAGTGATACCTTTTTGTGGCCAGCCAAAATGAATCATGCAAGCATTTGAACCTTTGCTGGCTGTTTCAACAGGCAAAGATGTTAAAAATCATACAGGAGAAAAAGAGTGACAGTGTTAGAGTCACGGGCCTACATTTTGTCTCAGATGTTACTTCTGTAGTCAGTTAAGATGATTTAAATACAGGCAGTGCCCACTCCCATTCTTGGCCATGTGAGGACTGAGGACAAAGGGAACAAAAGACAAGAAATAAAATTTCAACTCCATTAGTAATAGAGAAGTAACTTTCCTTGAGATCCAGGCTACCCCTGTCCTATGTGAAGCTAACTGTACCTGTCTAGGCAGAGAACATTGAGTTTCTCAAGAAGTCTCTGTACTGCTACATCCGTAAAATTTTTTAGGTGCTGTATAAGCAAATTGTAACGTGGTTGCTTTTCTTCCCCTGTATGTTTTTTAAGATCTTTGCCTGATAAGGAAGCTGGCGAAGCTTCAAAAGCTTGCATTATGTATTTTGTGCATTTTAGTTGGCCCAATAGTGGTATCATTGCTTTGTTGATTTTGGATTCTGTTATATTTTGCTGCACAGCCAACACAGCTACCAATGAATATGTTTCCTGAAAGATCTCTCCATCCTCATATCAGCTGGTGTGTGTGTGTGTGCGTGTGTGTGTGTGTGTTCCACCATAATCCCCTTTCTCTTCCTCCAGGTTGCAAAGGTTCTGTTAATTTTATTAAGTTCCATCAAACCTTATCTGGGGAAGCTAATAATTGTCTAACTCTAAATTTTGAGAAGGAAGAATATGTGTGAGGTTTCATCCTTCCTAAAATTCTTCTTAGCTCTATCTGAAAGGATTATATTCATGGGTTGGGTTTTCTTACTCTCTTAGCAAGGCATCAAAATGACTGCTCCCAAGAAATAGGACTATTGTAAATCATATGGAATCATTTCTCAGCCATTTCACCTACCTCAAAATTGGTCATTTTGCAATATTTTGGGAATGATATAAAATTCATCTGAAGGAAAGAAAGGGAAGAAGAGCAGCTGCAATTTTTTTTTTTTTTGCAAGAAAGTCCTATTCTTAAGTGTGAGGAAATTCAAAATGTCTGCTGCCACGAAGAATGCATGCTTCTTTGGCCACTCAGTGGGACTCCATTTACAGAGGCCAATTGTGAAGAACTACAGAAAACATACACACACATACAGAATGAGGAGGTTTGTTCTTTTCTAGTAGTTCGTTTTATCTGAAAGCTGCAGTGTTGAATATTTTTCCAAAGAAAAAACAAGGTGAGTCCAGCAGACTTGTTAAAGAAATAGAAGTCACAGAGTGAAACTAAATTAGCAGGCAAAACTATTTTAACCTTTGGATTTTATTTTTAAAGTGTTTTTTTTAAAAAAGCACCTTTCAGGTCATAGGAAGAGGCTTCATAAATGACTGACAACTAAATAATACAATAAAAATAAGGAAAAATGCAAAAGGTGAAAACAATTAGGGATTAAGAACAGTCATTTGCTATGATCTGAAAACTAAAACAACATAGTAACACAGCAATAACCACAAAAGAAAAAGTACAGCAAGAGTAAATATAATAGTAAGAACAGTGTTTATATAGAAAAAAAGTGTTTTCTGCACAAGAAACAGGTTTTTCTGTGCAGAAGATGATATATTGTGTAGAAATATTTTTTCCTGCACTGACAAAGCCATTTCAAGCATACAGCAAAATCTTTCAGCACATAAAATACTATTTTCTGCCTCAAAGTTGCTGTTCCCTGTACATGTATGTATGTATGTGTGCGTGTGTGTGTGTATATGTATATACATGTGTGTGTGTGTATAGATACAGATATAGATATAGATCTATAGTTTCCCACATAAGACAACCATGTGCAAAATTTGTGCAGAATAAGTCCCAAACTGCAAATAGGCTTTGAAAACTGTGTGATTTTCAAAGACTTTTTTGATGTGGCAAGAAAATGAATAGACTTATTTGTTGCTTCCTTCAAGAGAAAATTTAGTGAAGAATTATGGTATATCCCTGAACTGGAGCAGAGGCATTGAAAATTGGAAAGAAGAAGGTTCATATAGAACAGATTTGGAGTGCAACTCCCAGTTTCACTCATTATTGGCTATCTTGGATATGGATGATAGGAGTTGCAGTCCAACAACATGTCAAAGGACACTTGTTTTCTCATGCTCAAACATATCTCTTCAGTGCCTTTGTCACTATTGGCTCTTCTTGTTGAATGCCAGTATCAACATGCCTTCTTCTCTAAAGGAAGAGTACTCTAAAAATCTTAATGTAAACTACTCTCCTTCCCAGCAGTGAGGAAGAGGAGGAATGGCCAAGGATTCCCAGTGTAAACTGCAAGAATAAAATCATATAGTCCCTGGGGATGTTGTTGTTGTTGCAATATATCCTTGGTTTAGGGGAAAAAACTACTCTCTGGGTGGAAATAAAATGTTGCTGCTAGTACTGGGAATTGATACTGAATGTTCCAGGAGAACACAGATGTTGTCTAGTTATTTTCAGGGAGGAGAAATGAGAAGTACAGCAGCCAACAGCAACATTTATTTTGTTGATTTTGGAGAATTTTGCATACTCTGTGTTTTAAAGTGAAACTTTATGGGAGGCTAAGATACCCCTCCATTAGAGAAAAAAACATTTAAAAAAATATATTGAGAATGTTGAGAAATGAAGGTTTTCAATGAAAGGTTTCTATGAGTGTGCTGTCCTGTTTTAATTGTACAGATTTTTTTAATATTTTAAACTTTAAACTTTCAAACTTCATTTTGTAATAAAAACTTTTAAACCTTTTAACTATATCTTTTAGGCTGTTTTTAATGTTGCTTATAGTTTCATTCCATTTTAATGTTCCTTCTTTGGTAAGTTTCTACTATATTGTACTTTTTTGACATTGGTAGCCACATTCAGTTTGGAAGAAGTTGGAGGAGGAGGAGGAGGAGGAGGAGGAAGAGATGGTTCAGCTATTGGATTACATTTCATATTTTGGAGGGAGATGCACACAATTGAAAGGCAAAGTTATAGAACCATAGAATCATAGAGGAAGTAACCACAAGGTCCATCAAGTCCAACACCCTGCCGTACAGGAATACATGACCAAAGTATTTCCAACAGATGTCCATCCAACCTCTGTTTTAAAACCTCCAGAGAAAGAGATTCCACCACACTCTGGGGCAGCATACTGCTCTTATCATTAGAAAGTTCTTCCTAATGTTTAGATGGAATCGCTTTTCCTGAAGTTTAAAGGTATTCCTCCATGTCCTAGTCTCTGGAGCGTATATATTCCACCACTAGCCTGAAACACAGAAAATGGGACAGAACAACTACTGAATACATACAAATATGACACAAAAGAAACTGCTTCATTTCTGCCTACTTATAATGGCATATATCCATCTTTTTTAGTGAAAGTAACATCTGTCAGGTCATAACTCCTTTATTAACAACATGAGACATATGCAACTACATGTATGCATGTAAAGTAACTCTTTGTCTACAAAAAATAGCCTCCACCAGTGATGATGCATTTGCACATCCTCTGAACACACTCATAAAATCCACTTTGGAAAAATTCTTTCAGGCACTCCCTTGTCCAGTGTCTGATAGTATCTTTGACTTCGCTTATGTCATCAAAACGCCATCCATGAAGGTCTTCCTTCATCTGGTTAAACAAGTGAAAATCTGAGGATACCAGATCAGGTCTGAATGGTGGATGTACACAAATCCAATTTGTGCAAGGATCTGCAGTGTTGCCAAAGAAGTATGGGGTCATGCATTATCACAGCGTAACTGGATTGCATTCAGTTGTTTCTGGTCTTTTCTTACAGATGGTTTCCTGAAGTTTCCAAAGTGATACAATGTAGCAGTTACTGATCATTATTCTCTCATGCTTGGTGCAATCAAACAAAATCACCCTCTTGTCACCCCAGAAGACATTCACCATAATCTTCTGTGGTGAGCACTGGCTTTTGAATTTCATTGGTAGAGGGGAGGTGGAATACCACCACTCCATGACTGATTCTTGGTTTCTGAGTCATACAGATATGCCCAGATCTGATCACTGGTAGAAAAACTCTCCTCGAAACAGTGTCCTTGTGGGCTTCAAATGCTGCCAACTGTTCCAAACACATGTACAGTGTCTTCTCTTTCAAATAAGCTGTTAAATGATGTGAAACCCACTTTGCTCACACTTTCCTGTATCCAAGGTTGTGGATAATCTGCTCATCAGCACTGTGACCACAACCAAATTCCTCAACAATCTCTCAGTCATATGCCAGTCTGCATGAATCATGTCATCCCCCTATTTCATTTTTCATTGGTTACTGCTGTCAATTACCTTCTACTATGCGGTTTGTCTTCAACATTGGTTTCACCTTCTTTAAACTTTTTCACCCATCTTTGCATATTAGTCTCATCACTTCACCATACACATTTCTGAGTCTTCTGTGGATGTTGGCAGCAGTACATCCTTCTTTGGTCAAGAATTCAATGACTGCTCTTTGTTTCTGCTTTATATCCATCATTAAGCAACACCTAGAAATACAGAAAATAGAGATGCAGTAGAAATTACTGTATCTAATGGCGTAATAGAATCACATTTGGATTAATAGTTTCAGAGAAAATGGCACATGGGCATTGGTTTCAGTATGACCCTCGTATTTTCATAATAGTCTTGAGAGTTGAGTTAGACTGAGAGATAGTGTTTTATCTAAGGCCACCCAGACTGCTTTAAGGGAGAATTGGCATCTGAACCAACATCTCTCCATTCCTCAGGGCAATACATTCAACTCTGCACTACTCTGACCCACTACAGTTAGATCTATTTACGTATTGGAACACCTTGGATCAGCTCTCAGTTGGGATGGACAAGTCTAATGACAAAATTGAAGCACTTGAGAAATAGTGAAACTTGGAAATCACACAAAGCTGGATTATTCCCTCTCCATGTGGCCCTATTTCAAGATGTAAAATGTGCAGAAACTTTAGGTTAAATGGTTTGTTTTGGAAGCTTTATTACTGACAGTTTACTTTGCCAACTTTATTTCAAACAGTCTGAAATATAACTTTTATTTTAAAAAAATAAAACAATGCCTCCTTTAGTTCTTTTCATGATTCTGTTCCAGAAAGTCTTAATGTCATGCCAGTGGTTTCATCTTAACCATAATTCATTCAAAGTTCTAATTTAGTTTGATATCTTTATTTAAAAAGTAAAATGGAAACAACAGACAATGATATTATGGAAGAAGAACTCTACCTTTGTAACTGCGTTTTTGTTTTGTTTTTTAGCAATAATAACATATTTTCTGAAATATGGCCAAGATATTCTATTTCTAAGGTATTCCTAATCCACTTATAAGCACAGATGAGTAACAAAAAAATTACAGAGCAGTCTGCACTATCTGAGGTAACTATCCAATGGCATTGTGGTGTTTTTTCACTAGCAGAGAGGACGTCCAGTAGGTATTGGGGATGGAGGTAGAAATTGTGCCACCATCGCTATGGCAACAGTTTCCAAACTGGACCATTTGGAATGGCAATGGGGAAGGACAGAATGGGGGTGGGATGAAAAAGCAGGACAGTGGATTCAAATTGAGGTGACTGGGGTAGGTTTTTGAGAACTGGACTATCTCATGCCAAAACCTGAGACCTAGGGATAGCCTCCTATTTTGTCACAGGTCATGGGACCTAGTAACATTACAAGAGTGATGTGACAAAGAACATCTCCTTCTGATGTCATTGTACATGATAAATTAAGCATCAGTGATATTTGCACAGAGTATACCATTCATTTTTTTAATAACCTAAGTAGTGATGCAAATATAATACACACATTTTTCAAGGCGGCCCTCTCACCCTAAGATCCTTCCTCTTTGCCCTGGGAACTGGAGACAAGGGTCTAGTTCCTGAGCTCTTGAAAACCTAATCTGGGGGCCTATTTTCTGCTCCTGGAACTTTTCAGATGCCACAGAGACAGGTAATAAATAAATAAAATTATTAGCATAAAACAAAACTGAAAATGAGTGGAAGTCCCACTCACGGTTCTGAAAACACTGGCATTTCTTAATATTAAACAGTGAAGAAAGGGGTCCTATAACCCATTTAAAAGTTTTCAGTCTTTAGGGTTTGAGGATCACACTATGGTCTGGGGGGCATAGACAGACCCAGGGCCTAATTTTGTCTGCTTTTGCTTTAGATCCACCGGATCTAAGTCTCTTTCAGTCACCACAGATACCAGAATTATGCCAGCCTGGAGCTGTTGTTCCTAGTTCTTATCAGACACACACATCCTAGAGTCAGACATGGCTATGTTAGATACTGCATGAAGACTGAAGGAAAATTCAACACCTGAGTAAGCCTAGAAGGATAATGCAATAATTTATAGCAATAAATTGTAATAATAAATCCAAGAATGAGACTCTAACATAAAATATATCACAAGTAGGGAATTCCCTCCAGTGGGAGACCAAGCCAGCCCCTTCTCCTTCCATCAGAAGGTAAAGACTTTTTCCTTAAACAGGTAACTAACTGTCTATGCAGAAGAATATTTTAATTTTATGTGCTGCACTTTTATCCTTATTGTGATTATGTTTTATCTTTTGCTGTTTTATATAATTTTAATAGGATAGCTAATTTGTTTGTTTTCCAATTTTTCTATCATCAAGATTTTAGATATATTTCATTTTAACATTGTTTTAAGCCACTGGGAGAAAGGCAGATTATAAATCCCATAAAGGCCTGAATAAATATAACAGTAGAGTTCAAATCATCCACATGCCTTTTAAAATGTGCATCATCCCAAGAAAAAGGGAGTCAAAATATAGATCACCATTTTAAAATCCAGTATTTAAAGGTCAACGATCTGAAAATCATCAGCATTCTTTAAAAAAATAACTCAAATGAAAGAGACTGAAATCACTGGACCTTCAATGGCTTTTTAATGATCATAATTGCTGACAAGGCCAAATCTACAACCCTTGGGAGGCAATTCTTGTCTAGAACCAAGATAGAATAACAGTCTGACAAGGGATAGTTGGTGGATCTATTATCACACGGACAACCAATCCACTTTTGGTTTCACAATCATTCCTCCTGCTGCTACTCCAAGTTGTAGAGGAATTGCTAGGCCCTATCCAAACAGAGGTTCAATACTGAGAGATCCTGTACAATAGGACTAGCTATGTGGTGAGAGAATATAAAACTGGTAGTGTATTCATCACTCATGACAATAGATCCACCAGGCACCACTGTGTCTGACTTGGTATAAGACTTTGCATTTGGTCTTCACAGCTGTTTCCTACCCAAAGTGCCTCTTCCCTGGGCTCTATTTAGCCCCGAAAGAGTGGTTTAATTCCAAAAAGCACGTTCTGGGACAAATAGCAGCTTGTGTGTTTGCATATGTATGATGAGTCTGTTTTAGACAAACTTACTGATAAGCAAAAACAGATGGTCATCTCAGACAGCAGATGTCGGGAGAGCTAGAATGAAATGTAGGAGGGCACCACTATGGGAGCTGGACAGGCCACTCAATCTTCACTTCCTAAGCTACATTTGCCATCCTCAAATGTGGTGGAAGACAGTCACGTAGGGACAGGGGGTGTGAAGGGGGCGTTTTGCCCCCGGAGGCAATGTTTTTGGGGCTTCCGGGCTCCTAGCCATGCCCTGCGTGCCGTGGACACCCACACACACCCCATGGCCATGCCCCCATGCACCGTGGCCATGCCCCTGCACCATAGCCCCCCCCCCCGTCTTCCCTCCACACACTCCGAGCTCCACCACTGGTGGAAGAGTAGATGCTGCTATAACACTTCAATTGCTAGGCACTTTACTCATCTTTTGAATGGGGAAGGGTATTTTCAGAGCACTGGGGAAGTTATTTCTCTGGATTATACTTCCAAAATCCCATAGCCAGCGGCCAAGATGGCTGGGGGAGTTGAGGATTTTTAATGCACAAAAATGAAATTTTACAAAATCTGAATTTTGCCCAGCATCTCAGGCGGCAAAATATTTTGGACCAGATCTAATGAGAAACCTGCATGAGGTCCCATCTTGGGCAGAAGGTTGGACTGCTCAGAGTAAAGCTCAGCATCATTCTTATCTTTCAAAATAAAAGTGGCTAGCATTCAGTACAATTTTGAAAAGTGTGGTTAACATGTTGTGTTATTTGATCCTAAGTAGGAATTGCAGAACTAGGATCCACTTACAATGAACTGAAAATGCTGTAGGAGTAGGGTTTCACACCCTCAGTGTTGGCTGGGTTTCACCTGGATCCCAGGCATCCGCCTAGGTGCCCGTTTGACACATCACATGGCCCAGATACCAGATTGCTGGTATTTTTAAGCAAATTTCTCACCCTTATAGGAGCTGAGATGTAGGACAACATGTGTAGACAACTCTTCTGTCAAATTGTTCCACAAAAATCTAGTCAGATTTTCAGGCATGAGGGAAAGGAGAGTGAGCAGCATGGATAGCAGAACGCAGAAAGTAAGGAAGGAGCACATTTTGAGGGTGCAAAGTGAGGCAAGGGAGGGAGTGGGAAGGAAAGGAGAGTGAGCAGTGAGAAGTGGAGGGCAAGAAGCAAGGCAAGATGCAAGTTGAAGCAAAAGAGGGAGAAAGAGAGAACAGAAGGTAAGAGGTATACTAGCAGAGTGAAAGGAGCAAGAGAAATACACATTGTGAGAGTGTGAGCTGAGGGAGAGTGTAGAAGTGAAGAAGGAGGGAGCAGTGCAAGTGAGGAAGTGCAAGAAGCTATGGGTGCATTGTGAAAGCGTAAGCTGAGGGAAGGGAGTATGCAGTGAGAGAGGAAAGGACCAAGAGTGAGATTCATTGTGAGGGTCTGGGATAATGTGAGGGAAGGAGAAGGAGAGAAGGGAGAGTGAGCAGTGTGAGCGGTGGAGTGCAAAAGGAGAGAGGAACACATTGTGAGAGCATAAGTTGAGATGAGAGAGTGAGTAGGATGGAAAGAAGAGTACTTACTTATTTTTCTCCATATCAGATCAGTGACTCTCAGGGGCTTCCTGTGGCATTTTCATGGATCTGTAGCTTTTTGCCATCAGTGAAAAATGGATGGCAAAAAAGTGATTCTGATGAGAATACCACTGGAGTTACCCGTGGATTAAGAAGTGTTAATATTACTGTTATTATTCTTTTACTTGTACCATACCAGGAATGTACATGCACACTTAAGACAGTCCCTTTCTCCCTATAAATCCTGTAAGGTAGGGTTGTTGAGAGGATGTGGTGATTCAACTCACACGAACAAGCAGTGATTTGAACTTGGGCTTCCCTGTTCCAATTCCAGCATTTTAAATATTACTTTGTAATGTTTGTCTCAGATCAGTTGTAACAGAAAAAAAAAACAAAACAGCTTGAAGGTTGAAACATAGTGGGGAAAAATGCAACAATTAATGTGCCAAATTTGTACAATAAGAATGAAACTTGAGAGTTATTTGTATAATTAGAATACTTTGCAATATGTGCAAAATAGATGCCTGGATTTGAAGAAGTAGAATATGGCAACCCTCTGTAAGAGTGAAGTTTGAATCCTAATAAATCTATCAAGCCATTCCACACAGATAAAAGCGAAAAAAATTGAAGACAACCCAGTGACAGCTGGCTCTTGAAAAATATTGAACATCAATCTACCCTGGATTGTCAGAAGGCAAGTCCAAAGTGGCTAGGATAGATACCAAGTCCAAAGTGGCTGAGATATATACCCTAAGAAGACCATAGTAATGAACTGTAATGAATAGACAGAGGGCCAATTCATTGATGACAACACACAGAATTCAAATCTCCAACTATTTGGAAGGGATGGCCATTTTATGACTTTTAGACTTTAATTATAATTGTAATTATGCTTTTATGAGCTGACAAGCATCATTTCATGTCTTTATATATACTTCCTAAAGATTATTATTTAGAAGCATAACTTCACAGTTATATAGAGTATGTTGATCATGTCTGAAGATATCAATAAGACAAAAAATGCAGTCATCCTCCAGTCAGTTGGACACCACTTTGCCTTTATTGTACTATTAACTAAGAAAACACAATATTTAAGAAGTCTTACATTGAGAATGGGCGTGACCCAGAGAATGTTTTTGAGTGTATAAGACAGCCTCTACTATCCTGATATTGTTCTGAATCCAGAGATGTTGGACTACAACTCCTATCATCCCTAATGAGCCTTCTGGTTGGAGGTGATAGAGGTTGTAGTCTCACATATCTATGCAGTGCTGGGTCAGGTGATGTGCTGTGTATGATGTGTATGGCAACCTGCAAGGCCATTTCCTCACTACACTGTTATAGTGCTTTTATTCCACTTTCAACATCCTGTGGAATTCTGGGATTTGCAGTTTAGCGAGGGGCATTTAGAATTCTCAGCCAGAGAGCTCTTTGGCCTCAGAAAACTACAAACCCCAGAATTCCACAGGATGTTGAACCTGGAATAATAGCACTATAACAATGTAGAGCAGAAATGGCCCAAGTTCCATGAGACAGGGTCTCAGAACTCATGGATTTACAGCAGGCACTTCTCCAATTATAATACCAACCCACCAAGGTCAAAAAACAAGTTGTCAAGACAAGACTGGACCCCAGCAACAGTCCATAATAGTACATATTTAGAACACCACTGGTTGACCCTATGGCACCTAGTTGAGACCACTCAAACACATAATCAACAAGCTACAACCCATTGTGGCCAATAATATTGCCCTTGCATAGGGTTTGACTGGCAGATTTTTACAAGCTTACAGGCAGCCCTACAATGTGTATATATATGCTGCCTTAAACTGCAACAAGAAAAGGTGGTTTAAATGTAGCAAGTAATAAATACGGAGTTCTTCGGGACTTATTTCAGGAACTTTAGCGATCCATTGAAAGAGCATAAAACATCTGTAGATGGTTTCCTGGACATATGGGGTTGAATGCTGACTACATTTCTTTGTCTAGACCCAACCCTTTTCTATTCTGGGTCCTGAAACATGAAATTAGACCCTAACACTGTTCTCTCCCTTTTTTAAACAAGGCAACCACCATTCTTTTCCTCCCAATAAATTCCTCAGTCTGTAATCGTTACAGAGAAAATATATCTCCAAAGTCAGAGAGGGGGGAAATCAAGTAATAAAATTTAATGGAGGGGAGGAAACTACAGTATACCTGCTGTCATTTCCTTGAAGAGTGGAATGGCTTTTGTTAAATTTCTGATCAGTTCAAGGATGAAAATGAGAAAATATAAATTTTTATAGCTTCCAGCTTGCCTTCTGTTGCTGTGTTATCCAAATCAGACCAGACCAGAGGCACAGGCAAACTATAGTCTCCAATGTATTTAAATTATCTTCTCCAATGATAAGAAACCAAACTGTTTTCCAAGCAACTGCTTTAAGTCCTTTATATGTCAGTGCCTCCTTTCCCTGTTCAACTCCCAATCAGCTCCACTGCTTTCCTGCCTGGAAAACTCCATTCATTCAAGTATGAATGTCGGAGATTTGAGAAGATGGTCCAGAGGAAAAGGGAAATCAGACAGTTTGGAAAAGTTACTTTGGATTGCAAATGCCCAAATCCCCCCAGCTATCATGGCCAGCTTTCAAGTTCTATCTTCCTTTCTGAGTTCTGGTTGTTAGGAGTGAGCAAACCTGTCTGTTTTCTTTTAAAAGAAAAATCTCAAATTGTCCCCATAATGTCTGTGATCAAATGTTAAATTTGTCACTTTATTATTTATTTTACTAATTCTGCCCAGTATCTGAGGATCTTAGGGCAGCACACAGTAAAAAAAATCAGTTTCAAACAGGTGAAACGAATACAAATAATTTTAAAAGATTAAAAACATATTAAATCATAGAATCATAGAGTTGGAAGAGACCACAGGGGCCATCCAGTCCAACCCTCCGCTATCATTTAATGCTTAAAACAAGATCAATTTAAAACTAGTTCAAACAGTTTGGAAGCTGTAATGCATGAACAAATTGGATAAAATCAGTTGGGTCCCAAAGGCTCTGCTGAAAAGCCATGTTTTGACTCATGACTAGAATGACAAGTGTTGGTACCAATCAGGCATTTAATGGGAGGGCATTCAGTATGGGGGGTGTCACAACAGAAAAGATCTCCTTTCATGTCCTCCCACACTAAGGCCCTTTCCGCACGAGGCGAGGGAATCACTCCGTGCCGTTACCTACCGCTTCTTCTGGGGTCCGAAGCAACGCGGACTGTCCCTGAAGCCCTTCCGCAGGGCTCCTTCTTGGTCCAGGATGAATTGGAGCAGTGCAAGGTCTGTAGATCCACACTGCTCCAGCTTCAAAAATGGCAGATTCCGGCTTCCAAAATGGCGGTTCCGGCTTCCAAAATGGCAGCTTCTGGTTGGTCGTGGGTCACGACCAACCACTGAAGCTCGCCATGCCTAAAGCCCGCCCTCCACAGATCGCAGGCTTGCATTGGTGCAAGCCTGCAAATCTGCACAAGGGAGCAGGAATGCAATGGTGCGTTCCAGGAAAATAAAGACCTGTTTTTTACGGTCTTTAGAAAACATGCTGGAGGACTACTTCGGATCGTTTTGGAGCGGACTGAGGTGTGGATCTCCGGTAAGTAGTCCACTCCTAGTCCGCTCCAAGGTGCAGACGACCTCCGTGAGAAGACGCACTGCCCCGTTCTAATTGCCTGGTGCGGAAAGGGCCTATATTGCTCTTTCTAGTGGGACCTCAGTACAAATTTTGTAAATATGGTAAGTTCTTATCATAAAGAAATTGAACAAAACTTTCAGGACTCATCTGTCCCAGCCAAATGCAAATGATATAGCTATTCTAAGAAGCAGAGAGGACCAAGCTATACCAGCCTGGTTTGCAGCTGTTAAGGATGAAGAACATAATGTGGGGGGGAAAGTGACAATCTTAATTACCATAAACACAGTTCAATACGTCAGGATTCAAAACCAGACTTTAAAGAGCTAAGTACTCAAATCTTTCTATCTGGGTGAATCGTATAATCATAGAGTTACAAGAGACCACAAGGGCCATCAAATCCAACCCCCTCCCATGCAGGAATACACTACCAAAGCATTCCCAAAAGATGGCCATTCAACCTCTGTTTAAAAACCTTCAAAGGAACCTTCACCACAACCCTAGGCAGCACATTCTACTGTCAAACAGCTCTTACCATCAGGAAGTTCTTCCTAATGTTTAGATGGAATCTCTTTTCCTGAAATTTGAAGCCATTGCTCCATGCTCTAGTCTCTGGAGCAGTAGAAAATAAGCTTGTTCCATGGCTTTAAACTCAGAGTGTGGTGGAGTCTCCTTCTTTGGAGATTTTTACAGAGGCTGGATATGGTGTATTCCTGAATGGCGGGAGGTAGGACTTGATGACCCTTGTGGTCTCTCCCCGCTCTATGCTTCTCTGTTCTATCCCTCAGTCCTAAAGTCAATCAGTGGGAATCCAGCCTTTATTTTCTCCCTGTAAGTTGTTACCCTGATTGCTGGGGGTCCCGGGAGGGACACCAAATTGCTCTCAAAATTATACAAGTTGCGGAAATTAGTCAAAGAGCACAAGTTAGCACTGTGAGAGGCAGGGTAACGTAGCGAGATCTTGAACCCAATGTCTACGGGGTCAGGCCGAGTCAAGGAGCACACCGGAGTGAAATAACGTGATTTTTATTAAAAATACAATCAATCGGTGTATGCAACACAAACACACAGAGAAACTATAGAAATAAAGGTTGGAGTGGGATAGAGGGATTTTTAGAGGAGTTGTTGGTTTGGGTAATACTACACCTGTCCTGAAGCCCAGTCGGAAATGGAGAAGCTGGGGAGCGTGGATCTCAGCACGTGGGGCTGAGGGGAAGGCTCGCTGGACAAAGCGACAGCAAGGCGGGATGGAAGCCAAGAGCGATCCAAGGAAGCGCTCAAAGTCAGGGGTTTTTATAAGGAGAATTGTGACTACAGGCTAGGTCGGACTTGGGGAAAACAATGGATTTGGGGCTGGAGACAAAGCCTCCGAAAGGTCATAATTTGAATGATTGAATTATAGCCAAATTGTCAATACGATAACCAGTATGCAAATGCGGAGTACTTGAGCGTTCTATAGTTCGATCGTGAAGCTGCCAGCACGGGGCAGAGGATCTTTTGAAAGTTGCGTGCATACATAATTGAGTACTTGCCTTGAGGTCTCCTGAAGCTGCGAGTCAGCTATTTCTGGCCTGCCTGTATTGTGTTGTAATATTACGGCGATTATCGGCCAAGCCTGTATGCGTGCTTGTCCAGGGGCCTCGCAAGCACCTGGAAGGGGAATGGGTATGTGAAGCCGAATTATTGATATCAAGAGATATCTTTGTATATCCCCCAAGCTCGGGCTAGCCAGGGTAGTAACAAAGTGCAGCACCAGCTGCCGTGTGCATAATCTGTTGGATTGAGAAAAGGAAGGATGGGAATACAACTCTCTGAATGCCCCAGTCAGCACAGCCAGTGGCACCTTTGCGGGGGCTGTAGTCCAAAAATGTTAGTTTCCAAGCTCTGAGACATAGGTATTCTCCTTGTAAAGATATTCACAGAAGAGGAGATTCCTCCTAGTTTCGCTTTTCCCATGATGCTGTTACAGTGGTTGGAAAAGCTTGCCTCAGCATTGCACTTTTTTTCCAATTGGGGGGAAAAAAGCCAAGTGCCGCCACCATTCTGTTTCATTCTGTTTACACTCTGAATTTGAGTCTAACCAGTTCCTTTCCCAAACGTCTCTGAAAACACTTGCAATGAATGGAGAGAGGACGACTCTGAACAGAAATGTGACCGGGAACACTCTGTGTAGTTACTGTTGCTGGGAAACCTGGACAAATCCTTTTCAGAGATTTCTCACTGCTTCTGCGACAGATTTCAGCCTGGAATTTGGGAAGGAAAAACAAAACAGATTTGGAAAAACCAAAAAGAGAGAATATATTTCTTCAAACTGGGAGGAGGGTGTTAGAGAAACTTAAAGAAAGTTACAATGAAGTTTTTTTTTCCTCAATAAAATGTATCCTCTATTGATCCCCATGTAGAGGAAATCTCAAACTTGAATCTATCTCATTTTGATTATTGAGTCTAATGCAGTATTAAAATATATTGCTGCAATCCTGTATTGCAATTACAGATTCATAAGCTAGAGTTACAGATCCATAACTGCTCCGTATTCACTAATACTATCTATTCACAATTGTGGCACTATTGCACAATTATGTCCCCCGCACCCAACCTCAACAGCCAACAGCCACACTGGGCAGTGGAGGTGTGTTCTGCCTCTGATTGCAGCCTAACAAGATGACATTTCCAGCTCCTTCCTGTCAGCGACCAAGGGTATGATTATCAAAAGCAAGATACCTGTCACAATACCTCATTGCAGCCTCATTCACTGGTGGAAGGGGCTGGAAATATCATCCAGCCATGCCCCGATTGGCGGTCAGAACAGAACAGACCTCCTGCTCAGTGCAGGTGAGGGCTATTAAGGAGGTTTTGGAGGGTAAAGACCAGTAGATGATACTGAGGCCATTTCCGCACTACACTGCTATAGTGTTATTATTCCACTTTCAACATCTTATGGAATCCTGGGGTTTGCAGTTTAGGGAGGGGCGTTTAGAATTCTCAGCCAGAGAGCTCTTTGGCTTCAGTAAACTACAACTTCCCAAACTCCACAGGATGTTGAAAGTGGAATAATAGCACTCAGTGTCGTGCAGAAAGGCCCTGTGTAGGCAATGTAGGATCTCAGCTTATGTAATTCAGAAAACTATTTTTTATTAGGCTATATTTAGGTGTTTTCAGAAGCACAAGCTGATTGAAATAATTACAAATGCCAACTTTGGCTACTTTGTTTTGAACCATTGCTCTGCTTCCAAGAGATCAGTTCCCATAATACTCTTGTCAGTTTACTGAACTTTCTTCACTTTTTATTTGTTGTCGGGGGGAAAAGCCACATCCGGGCCATCCTCCCATTGATCAGCTTCAGGAGTTTTATCATTAAAACTGGGCGGTAAGATTTTCTGAAAGCTACAATGGATAGATTGGCAGCGAATGGCTATAGCACTAGTTGTCTCACTTACAATCATGCAAAGATAGACTCAGGATTCATGTGCCCGAGACAGAGAGAGAGAGAGGGAGAGGGAGAGGGAGAGAAGAATGCTACCATTTACTTCTCTTAGTCATTTATGGAATTGTTCCCACCACTGAAGAAATATTGGCTGATATACTGCCTTGGGAGACATATTTCCAGTATGTAGCTATGATATATCTCCTGGTGCAATGTCCCATCCCAAAACCCATCTGTTTTTTGTTTGTTTGTTTCTTTGTTTTTAAAGTGGGATGCATTGCAACAGGCATCCTGAGACACCTCCCTGAAGGTACTTGGAAACTCCTTAGGATGATGTTGCATCCAGATAAACAACCATAGGTGTACATATCTCTCCAGTTCCCTCTATTCTCCAGCCGTACAGAAAAGGCTGTCTTGGGAGGGCTGCCACATTTGAAAAGGTAGGTTAGGAGGGGGCCTTGGTCATTGCACAGCTGGAACAGAATTTCAGCCTCAGCAACAAAGAAAAAAGTGGGATACAACAGCATAAGTCAGGCTTATTAACTGGATGCCACCTGTGTCTAGTTAATTAAATTTGCAAAATTGAATTATCTGTACACTTGTGCACAGTTGGATCCATTTGAATAGGAGGTTGTTCCTAGAGAAATAAAACTGGTACTCTATTTATGCAATCCTCTTTGTCTTTTCTCTACTACACCTCCTGTGTAGCTGCTGCTGATGACTGAGGGCACCTCCAGAATGGTGTAGCATGGGACAGGGGAAGAGCAAAATGGAAGAAGCAGAAATCAGAGGAATGTCCTATGTGACTAGAAGTGAACTTCTGTTAACATAATGCTGTTTGGATCTAAACCACTATTTCTGAAGGTGGGGGAGGCTAAAACCAACCTCAAAGTTCTGCAATTCAAAAATGTATTTTACACACAAATGTATTCATGCAAAAAATTTTAAAAGGACAGAATCCTATGGGTGTCTTACACATGTGTACATTTTCCTATAGAATCAGTTCGATTTTTTTTATTATTCTGATGTTGAATATCAACAAGGCAAGGAAAAAAAGAAAGACAGAAAATATAGGACCTGACCCACAGAACTGATAATTTACAAACCTACAGTGTCAGGAAATGGTTGAGTAAAATTTGCAGTACTTAGATATATTATGAATAAATTTAAAAGACCAGTTTATAGTACATCCATATAAACAGGCAGTGATCCACATTAAATACATAAGCCATACAGTTTTGTAACACTAAAGACATAATAGATATTGAACGTCAATTTGGCATGACTCTTTTCACTGGTAGAATGCTAATGACTATAAAGACTAGAAGACTATAAATAAACCAACCCTTGAGCAAAGCCTGGACATGTCTCTATGGCACTCTGTTCATCAGCGGCCAATATGGAAGTCCTTTATACTTAGATATCTTCTCATTCTTTCCACCAGTCTGAACCAAAGACATTGGTGTGGAATTGGTCACATAACTGGAACAAAAAATCCTCCTGTCTTCACTTTGTTGTTGTGTGCCTTCAAGCCATTTCCTAAGGCAAATCTCTCCACTAGCCATAGCCCAATGGACCTTTACAGCATTCATGCCTTTAGTGTTACAAAACTGTATGGGTTGTATATTTAATATGCATGATGATGATGGTGATGATGGTGGTGGTGGTGGTGGTGGTGGTGGTGGTGATAATAATATTTATTTATGGCCATTTCCGCACGAGAGAATTAAAACGGCACAGTGCGTCCTCTCACAGAGGTCGTCTGCACCTTGGAGCGGACTAGGTCTGGACTACTTACCTCAGATCTGCACCTCAGTCCGCTCCGAAACGCCCCCAACTGGTACTCCAGTATGCTTTTTAAAGAACGGCAGAAAACCGTTCTTTAATTTTTCGGAGCATGCCATTGCATACCTGCTCCCTTGTGCAGATTAGCAGGCTCACACCAATGTGAGCCTGCGATCTGTGGAGGGTGAGCTTTAGGTGTGGTGAGCTTCGCAGTTGGTCGGGACCCACGGACAAACGGAAGCCGCCATTTTGGAAGCTGGAGTAGTGCGGATCTAAGACCTCGCACTGCTCCAAATCACCCTAGACGAGACAAGGAGCCCTGTGGAAGGGCTTAAGGGACAGTCCGCGTTGGTCCATGCCCAGAAGATCCGGTAAGTACCGGCATGGAGTGATTCCTTTGCCTCGTGCGGAAATGACCTATATCTCACCTTTTTCTCAGTGTGGGATTCAAGGCAGCTTGCAACAAACACGAAAACAAGCACAGTTAAAAATTCAAAGCAAAAAAAAAAAAGTTAAAAAGCAATTAACAATCAAAAAATTAAAACCAGTTAAAAACATAAGACAATTTTTTTACAAAAACGTCCAGCACATTACACAGAGCTGTTTCCCCTTAAGAAAACAATAATCTAATGCTGGTTGCCTGGGGGAAGAGAGGGTGCCAGTCTAACTTCTGTAGGAAGAGAGTTCCAGAGTCTTGGGACAGCCACCGAGAAGGCCCTCTTCTGTGTTCCCACCAGAGAGTGGGAGAGAAAGCAGGGCCTTCCCAGAATATCTCAGAACACAGGCATTTTCATATTGGAGAATACAGTGCTTCAAATACAGCTTTAGTAAAGTTTACTATTATTGGTTTAACTATCAATGCAGAATGCCTGCAATGCATTCAGTTCAAGATTGTAGAAACAGTGTTGGTTATGCCATGCCACTGTGCATGCAGATGTGCATAAATGTACAAATGTACATGCAGATGCATATTCTGTTGTGCATTCAGTTCCACATTCAAGCATGCACTCAGTTGCACAACTTTGTCATTCAACACAAGAGTTGCAGAGGTCAATCCATGAGCAATTTGACATGCCGACTGTTATGCTACACAGCCCTGGAGGAGGTACTTGGCCATTCTCTGTGTACGCATGTGTGTATCTGCCCCCCTCCATGGTGAGTTTTTGCAAAACAAGTCCTGGAATGCAAAAAGTCATTACAAAATGTATCAAAAATACCTTCGTAATCTTGCCTAGCGGGATGAAATGTTTCATTTTCACGTCTGAGAATCAAATAAGTGAAGACATACAATCTTAATATTCTGCCTTTGATCATAAGATCTCCAGGGTGGCTTACAAAGTAAAACATTACAAGACTAATAAAATACCACAAATCTACAATTAAACGTAAACTATGGAGCAAGATATGACAAAGCTAGTAAATGATGTACCACTAAAATAGTTGTGGGAAAAGCAAAGATTTGAATCTGGCACCTGAACACGAATGCCTTGAAGCCTGGCAAGGTGGTCAGGGGGCAGAGTTGTACCAGGAGAGTGCTACCACAAAGAAGATTCTATATATGTGATTCCTTCTACCTCATCTTAAAAGACAAGAAGCAGCTCAGAGCAGTTGTTCCAAAAAAAGATCATAATCAGGCAGATTCAGTAGCAGATGGTGCTTCAGAAATCCTGGTCCCAGTTGTGTATGTGTTATATGTATGTGTAATTCTGTCCTGAAACAAACCAGTAACCAAAGCTGATGGAAAGTGCTAGCAGATAGATACACAACTTGCATATCCATCTTCAATACTGGATCTAACAATACAGCAAAGTTGCAGATGTTTTATAAAGTGCAACCCCACCCACAACTGGCAGACAACCTTATTGCCTTTGTCAGTTATACAATCTACTGAAAGCACCTTCATCCTCTATAGACTTGAGTTTCAGTTTATTACTCCCCACTCAGCATATTACTGACTCCAAAGATTTGTTTGGAATATCCTAAGCTTTGCCTGGAGAAAAAGACTTGAGTGTCACCACATAATTGTGGACACCTAACTCTAAATTATGTTGCTATTGTTTTGACATTTCTATGCTACTTTTTATTTCAATTCGTTCAATGTGATTTACAATACTGTATATTAAAACTCACAAAAAAGAACAAGATCAAGTAATAAAGCCCACCTCAAAAGAGAAAGCATTGAAAACTCCTTAAAATCCATGAATGACCTTCCCTAGAACTTTTATGTACATACAGAATACTATGGGAGACAAGAGGCAGTCTATACAGATCCATAGCGAGAATGCTGTGGGAGAAAAGTAGTTTCCCAAGCCCACCATTGGGAAGTGAAACATAAGACAAGATTGGAGTCAAGGGAACTGGTGGGTGGTGCCACCAGTTCCCTTTCCAGAGGTCCAAACCAGAAGACTATCATGAGTGGGTTACCACTGCTAAATTTAGCAGAAGTCATGGAGAGGGCGAGAGCCAGCATAGTATAGTAGTTGAATGTAAGACTACAACTCTCGAGACCAGGGTCTTATTCTTATTGAATTCTCAATAAGAATTCTGCCCCCCTGCCCATGACATGTCCCTTCACTCCCAAACTTCTAGTGTTGTAGTGACCTAAAATTTCGGTTGAACGTCCAGTTTAGGGAACTACAGTTAAGGGATTCAAAGCAAACTAGCAGGCAAAAGTATCCAAGGAACGCGAACACAGCAAATTTAACAGTTCTAAGTGAAAACAGTTTTCAATATTTCACTCTTTGCAATGCTAGAAATTTAGGGACTGAAGGAGTATTCCTTTGAGGGGAATAGAATTCATATTGGGCAAACAATGTCCTCATTCCTCCCCTCTCCATGATTACAGCTCTGGCAACCTCCACCCAAATCACTGGAGCAGCCAGCCGCAAACATGGCTTTCCTCCTGAGAACTGATTTTCCTAGAGTATCCGAGTGAAATGTAGGAGTTGCCTGGTATGGGACCTGGATCCTGTAACTTTGGTCTCAAACAACTCTTAGAGCAGGAGAAAGTACTATAGAGTTCCATCAAGTGGGACAAAGATACCTGTCCCTCCGTTCAGCTTCCAAACCTCAAGTTTCAGGTGCAGCTATCCCTTCCAAACATGCCTACTGCAGGAGGCAGGATATGAAGGAATGTCCAGCTCTGTTCTTGGCATCCAACTCTGTTCTTATCTCCAGATGTTCTTCTGCACTCTGCCCCTCCTGCTTTCCATTAACAAGACAGTAGCTGTGTTGGGGAAGGATGGCTGTAGTTAAAAGTTGGGATTTAGAAGGTATGGGAGGACAGGTGAGGTTGTCATGCTTGATAGAGTATTTCATCCTACTTAAAGACCTCTTCAGGATTAGTTGTCACTGGCCCTGTGACCTATCCAGCCTCACCCCCTGCATAGTCAGAGACTCCCCCAAATCCAAAAAGAGAGGGGCAAAGGTGTTGAACGGCTGCCTGTAGGCAAAGCTGTATGGATGCTGTTTGAGGTAGAGCCCAAGAGAAAACTCACTCTTTCACCTAGCGTGCACAGCTTTGCAGAGTGGAATGGGAAGCTGAGTACACAAAATAGCCATGTCTGTTCCTCTCATGGCAATTGGCACAAAGAGAAAATATATATATACATACGCACATACATACATACACATATAAGGCAGGTATTTTTCTGGTTGGTGGTCAACTCTGTCTGCTGCCCTGCATGTGCTGCTTCATGGTGGTTTGGAGAGACGAATGGCATCAAAAGGGGGAAAAGAATGCACTGAAATGTGCATAGTGTTAGTTTAAGTACTGTTACCCTGATTTCTGGGGTCACTTGGGGGAACACTTCAATGTGCTCCACGTGATGGGGAATGAAAACTAGCCAGAGCATGAGCATGAGCACTAGCAATGCGAGAGGCAGGATAACCTAGCAGGGTCTTTTTACCCAGTTTTTAAAGGGTTAGGCCAAGCCAAAAACCAAACAAGAATGTCCAATAAATGATTTTATTGAAAGAGAGTCTCACACCAATGCAACCACTCACACACTCACTCAAGAGCTATTAAGAAGCAAAAGGGAGAAAACTGGATAGGGGAGTATTGAAGGGGTTGCAGCTGGGGTAATACTGCACCTTTTCCTGAAGTCCTGGGTCCGGGAAGACAGCGGAGAAGTGGGGCTCAGCACGGAGATGGCTGAGGGGATTACTCAATGGACGGAGAAACGGTCTGCTGGGATGACCGGGAGCGATCCAAAGAAACACTCAAAAACTGGGACTATTTGTAGCGGAAAAAGTACCTGAAGGACTAATCCTTTCCCACAGAGAACAGTGGGTATAACAGTGACAGCGAAGTTCCATAATGGTAACTTCCTTTGCGTGATGGGATTACAAGGTGTTGCCAAAGTCTCAGGATCTTCAGCTGCATTTGGTTGTGGTGTGACTTCATGTAAATGGTCCTTGCTTGATAGGATATTTGCTCAGCTTGGGGCAAACACAGTAATCCCTTCAAGTTGGCTCCTCAGTGGTAAAGGACCCTTTGTTTATTGTGGGTTTACACATCTTGAGGTCTACTTGGGCTATGTGACTGGCGATTTTACTGGCCTGACCTGGTTGTCGATCATTCGACCGTGGCTGCCTACGTGCTTATCCAAGTGACCTCTCAGGCACACGGAACCATATTTAATATCAAATTGTAGACTCCAGGATAGGGTTTTTCCAGTGGAGTAACAGTACCACAATATGCCAGTTTTGGTTTAAGAATCACCATCCCAGTAGAAGCTGGTGGCTTGGATGTCAGTGCAGTAGCAAACCCACTCTGAGTTTCAGATTAAGCTTTAAAGGACTTATCCAAAGTGCTATGTTGTTATTGTTAGGTGTCTTCAAGTCATTTCTGACTTACGGCAACATTAAGGTGAACCTATCACTGGTTTTTCTGTGCCTGAGAGTGTCTGACACACCCTAGGTAAACCAGTGAGTTTCCAGGGGTGAATGGGGAACTGAACCCTAAAACAGCTATTTTAAACCCAGAGCAGATTGACATCCAGTCAGCCTCTACCGAACTATCCACTAGTTTCAATTGAGGCAGCAATGGTATGGCAGTAAATTCTGAAGAGTTACTGCTCAGCACAATTGTCTTCATCTCTAGGAGAATCCAAAAATGCAGACCACTTTACTGATCCATATCAACAAGTCAGTTCTCCTCTATAGCAGAGGCAGGTCTTTTGCAAAACTAAGAGGTCTTAATTACCCATTCAAGACCAAGGTACCCAAAATACATTGAATAATAAATGGGATAGCACACTATCATTGCTGAGAAAATCCAGTCACACACACATACGTACACACAAACACAACAACTGTGATTGTGGCTAAATTCAGAAGGCACAGGGAAGTTTGATATGTTTGAACAGGATGGCATCATCTATGTTAATCAAAAGTAGAACCCATTCCCTACTACAACACTAAGCACCAGCATGCCACTGTTTTTATTTAAGAACTACCCTTGACTAATTCAAGCCAGTGCTGAAGCTGTAAGTTGTGTCCACAGATCAGTGCCAGTCCAGATGCTGTCAGCTGCCAAGTCCCCAGAGAGTTTCCAGGAAGGAAAGAAACAGTTGTAGCCAATGGGCACAAATATGGTGCCAGTCGCTCACACATTGGAAAGGGGGAAGATTGCCAGCCCCCACATCAGCTTGAAATGTACTGCTCTGGTAGGCTTTGTTTCAACAGCTGGTGCACCAAACTCCAGCCCATGACATCTCAGCCTGTGTGGGTGCCCAGTTTCTCTAATTAAGCCCATTGAAAAGAGAGATGGTTTACTTGGTAAAACTGACAATACTGGTTCTCTCCATCTTCTAGGGCAGCTTTTTCAAACAGCTTCCTTCAAAGGGTGCAATTTGACATGCTGCATAAACAGCCTCGTTTCATATACTTCATGTGTCACAGAGTAAAAATAAATACACTGTCCAAATATACCTATCTATATAATTGAAGGAAAGATGAATCAACACAAAAATATCTATGTACACTAAGGCAGCTGGAGATTTGGCCAGCAATGTCGGATCACTATGATTAAATGTGAAATTCCCTTCTCCTTACTCTTCAGAGATGCCAGTTTACCACCCTCCTGCCTTGCCATCCCAACCAAAAATATCGTCTCCTATGTTCTAAGTGGTTTTCTCCTCACTAGCCTAGCCAGCTCTTTTCCTACTATGACCAATGAGTAGCCTGTTCTTCCTAATAATTATAATGTCTAAGAAGTGCCAGATATATTATTATCCATCAGCAGGTATGAAAACATCCATTTAAAGGCACAAAGATATTTATGGAAAGGCTGGGTTGTACGGCTCTCATATGAGAAAAAGCTGAAGAATCACATTATTCCAAGTGTATTGGAGTAATCTTGGTACAGACATGTCCCACCTTGCTATGCCAAAGGTCTGTTCAAGGGAATAAACAGGACTCTACCTATAGGGTGTGTATGTGTGTTAGGTGTCTGTGTATCCATGGATGCAGATATGCAGGAGCCAAAAATACCTTCCTAAAATCTACAGAAGCAAAAACCAAACAAGACCAATACAATGAAACATACCAGAAAACGTCCATCGAAAATAAACACATCGGCAAGAGGATATGATTTTTAAATGCTTCCCACATTCAAAGTGCTGGGTATGACCTATAAAACCCTATATGGTTTAGGTTCAGTCTATCTCATAGATTGTTCCTCCCCGTATGAAGCTGCCTGGGCCCTGAGATTCTCAACAGAAACCCTGTTCTTTAGTCCCACCGCTTTTACAAATAAGGCTGGTGGAGACGTAAGATGGGATCTTCTTGGTGGCTGCCCCTAAGCTCTGGAATGCCCCTTCACAGGGAGATCAGAAAGGTTTTTAGGACTGAAAGAAAGGGCTTTACAGGGTGCTGTATTGTTTTTATTAAATTGTTTATTGAATGATTTTATCCTTTGGGGTATATGTTTCAAAGAGGTTTAGTACTGTGAACAGGTTTATTTATTTATTTATTTATTTTAATGTTGACTTTTGTTATTAGCTATACTGTGCTTGTTTTATACGGTAACCTCCTTGAGTCCCAATTTTGTGAAAAGGGTAGGTTAAAAACAAAGATGATGATGATGATGATGATGACGACGACGACATTCTAAAAAGCCCACTTCAAAGCAGGCAGTGAAGCGGGGAGTAGACATACCTCCCTTGGGAGACTGTTCCAGAATTTAAGTACCACAACCCAAAAGACCCCCTTTCTCTCATCCCATCTTGGATGACATCAGAATTCCCTCATCACCATTTCCCCCAATGCCACAACCAGGTGTAATGGCCTGGATCTCTCACTGTATCCAGGGCTACTGTGGTTCATATACCACCAGCCAGATGAACCACAGTTGTCCTGGATACAGTGAGAGATCCAGTCCAGTCCTATGAGAGAAGGATGCCATCTGCTGGATAACTGCCTTCATTTTCTGTAGCATTTGTTATTCTTTGACCCTTAGACTGTCCCACTTGAATCTTGCTGGCTCTTGTAGCTTCAACTTGCTGCAGGCTTTGCATTTATGGTAATACACAAGTTCCCAGGCAAGATGCATTTTAGATTTCCTGATCTAAATCACTTACACATGGGTAGTTCCACTAAGACCTAGAGAACTATTCTGAAGAAAACCAGCTTTGTTAAATTGGTTACCAGTATTTTATTTCACTTTCTTATGTGTGCACATCATTTTCAAGTCCCTAAATTCAAAAGGAGAACATTTTTTCTGTGTTTTTTTTAATCAGGCAAAAACATGAAAGATGCAGAATAATAAAAATGTTGAGTACAACATTTTCATTTATGTTCTGGCTTTCTCTTCAAATGTAGCAGATTGCATGAGGGAACATCTTTCCTCAGGACCTATAGCAAATGCCAAACATCTATTTGCAAAAGCATTTCTGTGCTGTTAAAAGGCTCCCAGCTTACCAAACATGCCATTCCCTTAACTTGGATAAGGCATGTCCATTTGCATGGTGTCTCTGCTTCCTTTGTTAGAGATTGTGAAATATGGATGAAACTCAGAATGCAGAACTCCAACTTTATTGACAGTATCAGGGGATCTGAATACAGAAGCTCCATTGCATATATTAGTTTCAGGTACCAATTAGTTTCAGGCACCTCTCCAGATTTTAGTCTGAACCATGAAAGAACCATCCAAAGTTCTGAATTTATTTTAGGAATAAGTTACAGCACTTTGGAGATCACCTTTAAATACTCATTTTGGGAATAAATTAGAATACCTTGGATAGCACACTGGAAAACATGAATTGGATTCACTGCCCCTCTGACATGGAAGCTGCTAGTACAATGCATGAGATTTCTATCGAATCCTTCAGCAACCATATCTGAAGTAGTTTACCAACACAATGAAGAAAATATTTCAAAATACCAAGAAGAACCTTTCATAAGACTTTTAAAAAATTATTTAGATTTTTAGATCTAAAAAGTTCTTCCTTGCCTGGTATCAAAAAGGCAGCAGCAAAAGTAACAGGGACTTTCCAAATGGTGTGCTGTGACACGTTAATGTGTCACCTGAAGTGTGTAGGTGTGTCACCTACAATCTTGGAAATGCATGTTATTATTTATAAATCATATATTTTTAAAAATATTTTTAAATATTTTTAAATGTTAAAAAATTAAATTAAATATTAAAAAAAAATAAAAAAATAAAAAAATATATGAAAAATTTTCACGAGATATTTTGTGTCCCCATACACTTTGTTATTAGAATTTATGTATGTGTCTGTATCTCTTATAAGGGGTTAGTTTAACCTCCGGTTTGCTGAAACTGAATTACTGTGTTGTGAAATGATGCATATCTAAAAAGTGTGTCACCAACATGAAAAGTTTGGAAAGCTCTGTAACAGGCAAAGATCCAAGAAAGAGAGTTTCAAACATGAGGCAAAGTTCCAGTTCCAGTTTTGGGGGGCCCTTGAGCAAAACATGGGAGATCCTTCACTCAAGATCTCTTGCGCCTCCCTCTAACATGGCAACCCACTCAAGCCTCACATGTGGTTGTTTATGGAGAGGCTTGAAAGAGACAAACGGCTGCAGCACAACCAGAGCAGCCGCAACTGTTTCCGTACATCCTGAGACTTTATAGAAAAGACAGGCAGGAGCACAGGGCCATTACTGGAAGTAATGTCAGACACCACAGGTGGAAGACATCTCTCCCAATTCTGATACCTTGGCCTTGATTCTTGTGACTTCTGGTAACAGCTTTTCAGAACTATCCTCTTTGTGCATCCATCCAGCTGGTTTGTTTCATTTAGACTGACTTTATGGACTTGTTGACCTGTGGACTACTTGGACTCATGTTAGCTATATTCCTTCCTGAGTTATTTATGACATGACCCTAACCTTTTATCCCCATTATGGAGATGCACCATTATCTACCATTCTTAATGTAAGCACCATTGTCCACTAAGGTTAGTTTAAGCTCCATCCCCCCCTTTTTTTAATTATTGCTAATCCCCAGAGTTTGAGAAAATTAGGAGGTTTTTTGAACTGTACCTCCTAAAACACTTTGGCCAGAAGTGTCACTGACTATGTTTGCTTGCTAGTGAGAGACCCAGTGAACAAATGAACACTGGCATCTACTCTTACTTCTTGCCACTGTTCTTCTCTGGCCCAGCATGGGGTCTGGGTGCACAAGCAGGTTTAAATGGCCACAGGGCTTTTGTCAGTGCACTGCCTATGGGAGCATGGACCTTTGGAAGAAACACTTTGCCAATTCTTCATATCCCCCTCCTCTTGTGATAGTGTACACAGCTGAAAATGGTCTCTCTAAGGTCTACTTCTGTCTCAGTTTAGATATTCAGGTCACTCAGTGGACCTGATGTGGCCTATTCAGCTGGACATTGTTGGACAGTCCAATTCAGGAATATTGAGGATGATAATTTTTACATCCTCAGGTAAATATGAACACATTGTTTCGTTCAATTTGATTACATTAATTCAAATTCTGAAAGTTGTGTTTCTTTAAAAAAAAATCCAATGAAGTTTCATTTCGCCAAATGGTAAGGTCATACAATAGATCGAATGGAAGGAATAGCTTTTCAGCTCAGCTTGTATATTCTAGTTACGTTCACAAATATTATCTTGTTTGTTTTAATTAGCTTCTGCTAATTATTTTAATTAACCCCCTGAGAAGTTTAATTTAAGCGTGAAGTGGTGACAGGCAAGCCCCCGCTTTTGGCTTGACTTACAGTAGGCTTCAGCAAGATGGCTTCTTCAGTATTTTTGATTTCTTGAAATGAGAGGGCAAATTAAAAGAACAGTAGGGGAGAGCAGGTGGGGCTCCCAGGAAGCTGTTATGAGGGATAGACCTGAGCTGATATTATTCCATGTTTCAGCTTTTGTCCAAGGATATAAGGACGTTTCCTATGAATCCCAGAGTGCCATGCCACTGTTGGTGAATTGTTGTCAATGACTAGCTGGAGGCCCCACTGCAATCCCTTGCTCCTACTTATCAGTAAGTTTGGGTGAGTCTGGTCCATTCCAAAGATACTTAGAGAAGTCTAGGCCTGATTCAAAATGGGGTTGGGAGACACTGAAATACAGCATTTCACATTTTATCTTGTTCTCCTTGAGTTGACATCATTCTATCAAGGTGCTTTGATTTGTTTCAGCAGCTCAATCATAGCAAATCTGTCTTGCTTATCTAAGGCCCTTTCTGCATGGCATTTGCCATGCGAAAGGGCACCTGGAGCGTTGCCCCACGCGCACTTACCTGGTGTGCAGAGCCTCCAGAGCTGTGCTAGTCGCGCTTCCTGCCCCAGCACAGCCTGGGAAACTCCCAGGCTGGACTGCAGAAGGAAGAGGTGGGGCTCTCATGCTAGCAGGCAGTTCATGCACAGCTGAAGCAGCAGGGACACAAGAGCCTTTTGCCGGCAGTTGCTCACATGATCCTTGCACCCCAGCGCCGGAAAAAGTTAAGGTGCGGAAAGGGCCTAAATCAGTGGTTCCCAAACTTTGAATCTCCAGATATTTTGGACTTCAGCTCCCAAAATTCTGGACTGTTGGCTACACTTGCTAGGGCTTCTGGCAGTTGAAGTCCAAAATACCTGGAGGACCAGTTTTGGGAACCGCTAATCTGAATGATCTGGGTAAAGGCAGAATACTGTTTTCCTCCTGAATCCCAAGAAGCAAATTCTTATAGGGAACCTCTGAATTTCTGGAGATTACACTTCTGAGGCTGTTCCTGAAAAGTTTTGTTATTTGAGATTGCACTACATCACAGATATTGCAGCTGAAGTCTCTATTAACAGTTAGATGTTCTCTCATATATACACACAATCTCTCTCTCACACACACATATAGATTTACATATTGGGCTATGGTAAATTATGAGACTGTAGATGAATGCACTCCAAAACAAAGACCATAGAAACACGTGAATAGTTTATCACAACAAATCCAAATTATTAAGAGATGGATCTTCTAGAAGAGATAGATCTGCTGTCTATTGGATCACAGATGGAGAAAAAAAATATCCATCCAGTGACCAAGTATCAATCTTTTAGCAGTCAATTCTGATTTATTTTAAATGTTTTATCAATATTTGTTACTCCTCCCTTGGGAAAGACAAATCTTAAAACGTCAGAATGTAAACTTTTTTTTTTTTGGTAAATAAGAATGAAACATCGAGCTCAAAATACAATCATTTCTATGTAACTAACTATCAGTAGCAAGCCTGTTATTATGGAAAGCATAGAGGTCACGACAATAAGGAAGCAAGGCCAAAAAAATTACTGTATCTCTTAAACAAAAGCAGAACAAAGGAAACCCCAGACTTTACCCATGTAGAGGGAAGTCTAGTGCCTCCTAGTGCCTAGACTATGTAATGACATAATCCACTGGGACAAACCCAGGATAAATAACAACTTGGGTGATGATTGTGTTCAGTGACCCTTCCCCATCATCTTACACTTTTCTTTAAAAAATATATATATATTTCTTGTAGCATTTAGTGCATGCAAGGCTTACAGTATCTAGTAATGGCAACTCAAAGTAAAGCTTTGTTCTGCTGTTTTGTAAAAAAGTGTAACTTTCATCAAGCTGGAAAATGAAAAACAAATTACTTTAAGACTAGCTGAAAAAAGTTTGTTTTCATACTTAATATCCAAACCAGTTACACAGACTTTGGGAAAAAAATATCAAAGGCACTTGTCTTTTTACAGCCTACCTAATCACAGATCATAGACTCAGGCCATTTCCGCACTACACTGCGATAGTGCTATTACTCCACTTTCAACATCCTGTGGAATTCTGGGGTTTGTAGTTTACTGAAGTCAAAGAGCTCTCTGGCTGAGAATTCTAAAGGTCCCTGCCTAAACTGCAAACCTCAGGATTTCATAGGATGTTGAAAGTGGAATAATAGCACTATAACAGTGTAGTGTGGACATGGCCTTGGTAAAACACTGTCATCTGAACCCTGGCCAGTCCCCCCTTCTGCTTGGCATCTAAGGTAAGCACCCAGTTTGCTCGCCCATCAGGCCTGTCCTGGCTGTGTTAGTCCCAACTGGAGCAGAGCCTTTGAAATCAACCGGACTTATGTTACCTGTGTGAATAACAAATCCAATTCATTTTAACTGGTCTTCTGTAGTTGAAACTCTCAGTGAATTTATCCTTGTGCATACAAGTACTAAATATCGATAAATGGTGTTCACAAAAGGATGGCAATGGGAAAAAAAACACTATTATAAAGCAAAGCCAGACTGTTTCAGAGCAAATGACTTTTTAGTCCACCATTCTGTTCCAACAGATGTTCCAAACGAATGTCTCTGTACATGAGTGCAACTGTGCGCATATACACACATCAGCTTATGTTCTTCTGTCTCCAACTGAGTAATAGATAGAGGTATTGGTACGGAGTGACATATATAGTCACCATAAGTGCTGGTTATTGATAACCTTATCATCCATGTAATGGTCCAATACCCTTTTAAAGACCACCAAGCGAGCTTTAATTGTGTATTCTTGCAAGGCAGGAGGTTGATCTAAATGGCTCTTGTAGCCCCTTTCAACTCCATGGTTCTATGAATCATCATGACCTGTTGTGGTGCTGAATTTCACAGTGTACACACTGTGCAAAAGTACTTTATTAAAAAAATGTCCTGAAAGTCATACCATTCACAACTTCAGTAAGTGACTCCAGATTCTAATAATATGAAGCAAGGAGAAAAACACTTATGTACAGGTAGTACTAGAACCTGGAGATATCTACTGAGGCAGAGTGGAGGGAGACTCACTGTTACGGCTAATGTGGATAAAAATATCTCCCTATCAACTTTTTCCAGACTGTCAATCATTTTGAACCAGACTGGGCAATTGCATGGAGGATGGGAGCCAATTTCCCTCCTGGACTCCTCATAGCAACCCCAAATATCAATTTTCCTCTCCAGTGCCTCTCAAATGGCAACAGGAAGTGATATTGCATCACTTCCTGTAGCCATTTTTAGGGGGATTGCAGAGGAAAGGGGAGGCATTTGGGGCAATGTGAGCTTTGGGGATGCCGTGGGAGTATTTTTATGTGTTTACATGCATCTGGGGGGCTTTCTGTGTAATCTGGGGGCAAAAATTGCCAGAAAACATCATTTTTTTAAAAAAAATGGGGAACTCTGGGGGGCCGGTGCGGGCTTCAGGGGTCATAAAAGTGGGCTTAGGGGGCTGCATGCTGCCCACCACTGTTTTATGCATTACTATCATGCTACTTCAATTGATTACCATTTCCACCACTGTAAGGCACGCAGGAAAAAAGATGTAAAAAAGATATCAGTTTGTGTTAATAGCAAGGAAGGAGAGAGAGAAATAAGCTGAGGAACATTGTAGTTATGTGGGTCCAGGTTTTGTATCCTTTCTTTGCTTACCTGTGTTGCATACCTGTCTTATTACAGCATCATTCCTGCAGTGGCAAAAACAGCAGGTCAAAGCTTGTGTCTTCACAGTTATAGATATGCAAGTGGGGGAATGAGAGCTGGAGGATGCAGTAATTATTGAAAAGCAGGTGAGCTTGACATGCGCCTCTACTTTTCTTGAGATTTTTCTTGACTCTTTAAAAGTGTATGAGGTACCTCCCCACAACCACCACCACCTTCTTTTCTTTAAGTATGTTGCTTGATCAGATCTCCCCCACACTTTGAGCTTCTTGTGTTGCTTCATTTTACTAATTGGCAGAGCAATTATGCCATTAGTTCTCAGAATGTAATTTTAATAAGTAGGTCGAACACAAAGGGCACCATCTCATCACATACTCATTTCAAAAGCTTGACTAGTGTAATTTAACTGGGTGAGATTACTCCCAAAAAGCAGCTGAGAGTAAAGCTAGAAATGGAGCATGAAAAGAAAGAGAGGGGAGTGATCTGTTCTACTCCCCAAACTGGTTGATGAAAAAGCTTTTGCCAGTTTTTGGAAAGTCACTTAGGGTGCAGACCTATGATCCCTGGTAGGACATCCTAAAACTACAGAATGGAACAGATCTGAGTATAAGCAGCCATTCAAATAGTCTGGTCTCATATCAATAACAGCTCTTTGAATCAGACCCAGAAATATACTGGCAACCAGTGCAACCAATACAGCGTTAGTGTCACATGCTCTCATTCAGCCCTATTAACATCCAGGCAGTTGGATTTTATATCAGTTGAAGTTGATGAGTTACCTTCAAAGGTAGCCCATGTACGTCACATTGCCGTTGTCTAACCATGTATTGAAGCTAGAGATGTTCTCTCTGCATATGGGCAGAGATCCTGCTGAAAGGGGAACATAACACCTCACCTGTGCAATTCTGTTTCCTTCCTCTGCCCTAGTAGCTGTCAAGTCCTGGGAGAGGTGGTGATGGCAGTGGCTGTTTAACGATGGGGAATGGAGGAAGGGGGAGATAGTTCAGAGAAGGAGGACATAGTTGGTCTCATTTGCAAGGAACAAAGAAACAAGGATGTGCTTTCTCTTTCCTTCAGAGCCACCAGCAGCCATGTATTCCACCTCTGAATTGCCTCTCCCCACCCACTGGTAAGCAGCAACAGCTTCTGTTGGAGGGAGGTAATGGATAGGATGTGCCTCATCCAAAAAGAAACATATATATGCATAAGCCACAGTTAACACACATGTGTGTCACCAACAGGATGCCAGCTAAGGCTGCAGCTGGTGCACAAGTCTAACATAACAAAGAGACTCTAAGCTACCAGCCGTGTTTGTTTTGACATACAGCCCTGAGTCTCTGAAGCACCTCCAACTTGGGAACTTTATGCATTCCCATCCAGGGCTTGTCCACACCACTGTCTTCCTGCTTCCTGTAACTCTGTAGATCCTGGGGCGGGGTGGAGTGGACTGGTAAAACTGTTCAGCTTCTGCCTTGTGTGTTAGTTACTCTGCTTGGGAGATCTACTATAGTCTCTCATGTTTCACAATAGGTAATGGGCTCAGCACACTGCAGTGAGAGCAATCTATATTAGTGTAAAATCACACCTCATGACACTATGTCCACTGGAGAATCTGATCTTATGCCATGTTTACCTTTGCACAGGAGGCCATAGGAACAGGCAGTACCACACGGTTCCAACCAGAGTTTGAGGAATTTACTATTTTGTACCACATCTCATGGTCATGAGTCCAACCCTTAAGAAGCCTACACTCACAGAAGTGACTGAGCACAGCAGAGCAATGTATCACTCACTGGAATTTTAAAAGCATCTCTTGAGGCTCTTTCATTTCTACAGCACAGAGCCTTGTGAAGTAGAAAAAGAAGAAGTTTAATTCTCCCTCTTGACAGGAATGAAGTAACATTGCTTTTGGCTAAATGTGTCTAACAGAATTCAAACCTGTGTGTGGTCTTGTCTTGCGACTCTCATATCAGAAAAAGCATCCAACAGATCCATACAGAGAGAGAAAGAGACACTCACATACGTATATATCCATGCGTCTGTGTCTTTCTCTGGCAGGACCCACATAAATCTTACGAGTCAACAAAATACATTACAATGGAGCATCCTTGATTTATCAAAAGGTGGCAAGGCATCGTTATCTGTGGTCTGTCAAATCTTTCATTCCAAATATCTCTTCTCAGAGACACTGAAAAGAACAGAGAAATGCAAAATGCCGTCCCCAGAATAATTATACCACCAGGCAGCCCTTCAGTTTAGTATTCCTCTCCCTGTCTCCCTTCCACCATCTGTGTCAAACAGAAGACTGCCTTGCACCATGGCTGTCTCCTGGACAGTTTTGATGACAGCTGAAAATAGACATGATTGATTTCTACCTTCTGAGGGTGTGGTGGAAAGGGAAAGCAGATGTGTCACCTTCTTGCTCTGTTGCGTGCAAGGAGCAGATGTGAGCACTGTAGAGTTTCACTTGGTAAAAGTGGTATTCTGTTTACCCTTCACTTTGCCACCAACCAGAATCTCTGTAGATCCAGTGGGCATCTTTTTCACAGCATAAAACTATCTTCACACTTTGTGCCAAATGTGAACTCAAATACACAACAAGCATATTATCCGCAAAAAGGATATGGTAGAGTTGGAAAGAGAACAAGCACGGCGTAATTGGACTAGGCTTCTGGGAGACCAAGGCTCAAATCCCTGCCATGGAAACCCACTAGGTGACCCTGGGCAAATCACACTCTCTCAACCTCAAAGGAGAGCAATGGCAAACCTCCTGTGAAAAAGTCTTGCCAAGACAATCCTGTAATGAGTTCATCTTGGGGTCAAAATAAGGCAGAAATAATTTGAAGGCACACAAGGAAAAGGTGCAGAAAAGGATGACCTAGTTAATTAAAAGCACTCTGCACCACTCTGCGGTTTTTTAACTTAGGTCTCTTTCACATTACATGATTCTAGCACTTTGAAACCACTTTAACTGCCCTGGCAGCATCCCACAGCATCCTGGGATTTGTAGTCTGTTGAGGCACTAGAACCCTCTGACAGAGAATTATAAATACTTCGTGAAACTAAAAATCCCAAGATTCCATAGGAGAGAGTCATTGTACTTAAAAAGGTATCAAAGTGCTATAACTGTGTAGTGTGAAAGAGACCCTTGAAGAAAGTGAAGTAGGCCCCCAACCTTCCACTTAACATATGATAGAACTATCTGATATTCTGCACTGTGGAGAGAAGAAGGCTACAGAATTCCCCCACCCCTCATAATTTTAGAAATCAAAGTCATTGTCTGAAAGCAAATAGTAGGAGATCAAGCCAGATAAAAGTAAGGGCTTTGCCTCACATCTAGGGTTCTTTACCACTGCACATTTCTAGGACTTCGGTTCCTCTTTGACTGCCATGGCTGCTTCCTATAGAATCCTGGGCTTTGTAATCTGGTGAGGCAGTCAAGTTCTTTGGCACAGAATTCTAAATACCCTTTCCTAAACTACAGATCCCAAGATCCCTTATGATGGACCGATGACAGCTAAAGTGGAATGAAAGTACTGTAATTGTATATTATGAAACGGCCCCTTGAGGAATTTGCTCCTACAAGAGTGAACTCTGCAAACTGAGTACATTTCAAGGGGAATTAAAATAAATTCACGGGGGAAACAGGCTATCAGTGCCTACTCAATGGCTATGAATGGCATGGACTATATATTACATTTATCACCCCACACTATCAGAGGGGTCAAACTGGATCCTCTATCAGGGAAGTAAACAAGCTTAGCCTTCTTTTGAAAACACATAAAATAGCTTTACATGCACATTCTTCATAATCAAACACACAGTCTCATGGAAGAGAAAGAAGAAAAAGAAAAATGATTGCAAATTAGAGTGATGCAAGAAGAGAGTAGACAAGGTAAAAGCAACCAAGAAGTTTGCAAACATGCAAATTAGCAATTAGTAAGTAAAGGTACGCAAAAACTCAACAATTTTAGGGCTGCATCAGGACTGGAAATGCCAAAATTGCTACCCTTGCCCAAACTAAAAATCTACATGTGGTTTGGGACTCTTCCTTTTAAAAAGGGGGAAAAAAGGTAGGTGACTGTGGTAAGAAAGCAGTCATTTTGTAGAGTAGTAGCCATTTTGAATTTTATAAAATACTTTTTCCAAACTGTGTTACTGCACTGGCTAGCCCGAGCTTTGGGGATATAAAAAGATATCTATTGATATCGATAATTAGGCTTCACATACCCATTCCCTTCCACGTGCTTGCGAGGCCCCCGGACAAGCACGCACACAGGCTCGGCTGATAATCGCCGTAATATTCCGAAACAATACAGGCAGGCCAGAAATAGCCAACTAGCCGCTTTAGGAGACCTCAAGGCAAGGTATGCGCGCAGCTTTCAAAAGAACCTCTGCCCTGCGCTGGCAGCTTGATGATCTGACGGTACAACGCTCAACTACTCCGCGTTTGCATACCGGCTATCCTACTGACAATTTGGCTCTAACTCAATCATTCAAATTCTGACCTTTCGGAGGCTTTGTCTCCAGCCCCAAATCTATTGTCTTCCCCAAGTCCGACCTAGCCTGCAGTCACAATTCTCCCTATAAAAACCCTTGATTCCGAGACCTTCCTCGGATCACTCTTGGATCGCTCTTGGCTTCCATCCCGCCTTGCTGTCTCTTTGTCCAGCAAGCCTTCCCCTCAGCTCCACGTGCTGAGATGCACACTCCCCATCTTCTCCACTTCCAACCGGGCTTCAGGACAGGTGAAGTATTACCCAAACCAACAACTCCTCTAAAAACCCCTCTATCGCACTCCGACCTTTATTTCTTTAGTTATCTTGTGTGAGTGTGCCACATACACTGTTTGATTGTGGTTTTAATAAAACATCATTTATTATTTCAACTTCTGTGTGCTCCTTGACTCGGACTGACCCCGTAGACATAGGGCTCAAGATCCTGCTAAGTTACCCTGCCTCTTGTAACGCTAAAGCAGTGCTCAGAGCTAATCTTCCCCACCTATTGTTGAGCACATTTTGGTGTCCCTCACAGGACCCCCAGTAAACAGGGTAACAACTGGATCACACAGAGTCTCCTAACTACATTGATCTAAGTGTTTCCCTTTTTGGTGATACAAATTGTGGATGCAGAGGCCTGATCTAAATTAGGAACTACAACAGACGAGAAGGATTATACACACATACACACATGCTGAGGTTCCTAATCCAGAGTGTGATCTCCACACTTACCTATGAGTGTAAGAGGGAAAAAAAGACATCACTGCTAGCTATATAGAGTAGTTTAGTCTGACCTTCTGTGAGACATTGCTGATCTAGCTGGAAAACCAATGGTCTGGTTTTATATAAGGCAATTTCCATGTCCCCAAGCTGATTGATGGTGACAGAACCATATAGATTTGTGATCCATGTACCATGCTAGCTCAGAGGAAGTAAAATTGGCATGAGAGGGAAATCCTGACCATCTATACTAGATCAACTTTTGTCAAGACTGATCTCAGCTGATCTTAAAAGCTAACCAGGGTGAGTACTTGGAAGGAAGACCACCAGGGAACACTGGGTGCTGTAAACCGCTGCTACACAAAGCAATAGCCCCTGGACCAGTGCTGCTTCCTGAGCCATTGGCTACCAGTCCCTGACAAATTTCCAAGAAAAAAAAGACAATGGTAGTCAATGAGTTCAAATATGGTGATCCTTGGCACAATGGGGAAAAAAAGCTGCTGTTACCCCAGCTCAGATAGCCTTAGAAGCACTGCTGTAGACTATATTCAGAGGAGTGCAATGGCAAACCATCTCTATGTATTCCTTGCCTAATAAAACCCTATGAAATCCAAGGGGTTTTTGTTTGTCAACAGGAGACTTGAAGGCACATACTTTCAGGGATGTAGCTGGGAGACGGGCAAAATAAGGATGTTCTCACCAGTAAGAATTCCCTCCACCCTCTCACCATGATTTTTTCCTTTAGCTCCCAAATTTCTAGCATTGCAGTATCTTAAAACTTCATTTGAGCATTTAGAAATACAACGCAGGCATCCACAGAACGAGAGGCAAAGTTACCAAGGAAATGCAAATTCAGGCAGTATAAGAGTTCTACGTGTGAATGATTTTCAGTGTCATGCTCACTGCAATGCTAGAAATTTTGAAAACAAACCAAAAAAACAAATGGAGGTGGGCCGAATTCTTTTTTGTTGGGTCAATGCCCTCATTTTACACTCACGCTCTTTGCAACACACCTGCATACCTTACTTTACTGAAGGCATTATGGTACTACTACAGTCTGTGATTTGCAGCCAGTCCACTATTTTCTCTGCTTATTAGGTTTTGCAGGTTTTATATATGGCTTCAAAAACTTGCAGAACCTATTTGACCAGAAGTAAGAGTGGGACAAATGAAATGCATGTGTTCATATACCACAGGCAAATGATGCCTCTACCTCCAACTCTCTTTGAAATAAGGGTTCCTCTCCTGCCTTAATAAAACACGCTTCCCACTCCCTAGAAGCGCAACACTGCATTTTGTAATGTTGGTCATGTTTCATTTCATAGCCAAATGTTACAGTGAAATGCTTTGGGGTTTTGTTCTTTTTTTCATATTTCTGGAGAGAATGGACATAAATTGCTTTTTAGAACAGGGAAATATTTGACACAGGGAAGGAGCAGAATACTTTTGTTTTGCTTTCCTCATTTCCCAAGGGCACATTTGATGGAGATTTTTACACACAAGGGGATGTGGGATTTAGTAAACAGAAGAGAGGTGAGAATGTAAGTGATTTTTGGCAGTCCTCCCTCTGCAAATGTTAGTTTTCTCCCTGCGCGGGGTGTGCAGCCCTTAAGTGAATCAGCCCTTTCGTATTTTATTTGGTCGCAGACTTAATAGTATGTTGTACAGTGTCTAAAGGCTTAAGATTAAAATGATATGTATCCGGTAGAAGGACTACGTTAATCCCCACCAGCTGGAATACGGGCTGGAGGGGCCCTTCCTTTTTGGAAGAGGTTTGAATTAGTCTTACGGCCCTTCTCCCAAAAACAGAAACCCTTTGCAGAATAGGAGGCAGGTTCCAGGGTTTGCAAAAGGCTGTTTCTGAAGCCATAACATGCAAGAAAACGTCTTCTCCCTCCTTTGAATTAAGCCAGGGTGAGCACGAAAGTGGGGAAGGGCTGGCAAGGAGGGCAGGGGAAACCAGTGGAGAAAAAAGTCCAGCTGACTTTGCTTGTTACTGAATTGTAGTAGACAGCTGTTCCCTGCAACCACACAAGCATGCCTCTTTCTCTCTCTTGCTTTCTCTCTTCTTAAATCTTTCTTCCAGATTTGGAAAGAAATCTTACGTTTGGATCCAAGCACTTCCATAAATACGAGAGAAGTTTTTGGTGGTGTTTTTTTTTTAAATCATCCTGACTTTGCCAAAACACATTGAAGTTTTGCTTACATTACATTCTTCCCTAGGATATGTTTGAAAGAGAGGGAGGGATCAGAAAATTAAATATCCCCCCCCAACCAAACACACACACACACACACACACACACACACTACTAAAGATATTCCCCTCAAATAATTTTAACACAAAATGGGGGGGCAGGAGACAGACGTTCCCAGCAGTGCTGTCTTGAAATCCTCTTTTGCACCTCTTTTCTGAAGCATAAATATGGACACAGTCCAGTTTTCCCATTCTGAACAGCTTTGGCTGGAGCAGCTTGGTATGGAAGTCATTTCCCTTGTAGGTGCAGTAGCTACTTTCTACAGACTCAACAAAGACATGAAATATCATTAACATCTGATTCCAAGAGGCTGACAACCGCTTCTTTGTTTTAACACAGCCATCCGGGGAAAGCTGTTGCATATTACCATATCGCTAGCAAAATTGTACTTATTAGACTGCAATAGAGGCTGTGGAAGTGTTTCGCTCATTTATGCTGGCACAGAGGTCCCTGAATGTGGTGATTGTTTTCCGAGGCTTCCATCCTGCTTCATTGAAATCGTGGGGAGCTTGACTGTTGGCTCCAACTCGAGCAGAACTGCATGCACCCCAGGTGGGAATTACGTATAATTTTCCACGTTACAGAAAGGCGATGCATGTGAGAATAGATGTGGCTTAGCAGAAGTGAAACTTGGCCAAACAAGTAGACTCTTTGCAGGCCAGAGTTTTATACAGGCCTGAAAGGCAGGAAGGAAAGCCTCCTCAGGATTACACAGAGGAAGGAATCTGTCTTTCACCAGGTTGGATGATTTGACCACCTAGATCAGCATGTGGGGCCAGTCCTACCGTTAAGTGGGGTGAAGTAGCTGCCTCAGCAGGCAAATTGCTTATGTAGGACAGTATGGTGCAGACAGTAAGGGATTGGAAGATAACTATGTGTGCAAGGTGACCTGCCCAGTCCTGTATCCCTAAGCCATTCTGTTGATTTCGTATATGGTGAGGGACATTGCCGTCTCACCAAGGTCAACAGTTGAAGAGAAGAGTGTCTCTTGTCCTTCGCTTCAGGCACAAAATGTTTTGGCATGACTCTGCCAAAGCTGTTTATCACAGAAATGTCTGAGACAGAGTTCTTCCCCTTGATCACTCAACCAATCAAGGGAAATCATTGATTTCTCTTCATCTTAGTATATAATGGCAATCTGCAAGGACAGGCACACCCAAACCAATATGTGCCACGAGATAATATGATGTAACCACAAAACAACCCCACAAGAAATACAACATTAAAACAGCAGATAAAACTGAAGAATTCAGCAAACTGCTTTTTAAAAACTTTTAATACATACTAGTGCATATACTTGGTGTTGCCTGGGATTTTATTTTCTCATAAGTTATATTTGTTAGAAAGATTTGAGATCTTGTGTCTCTAATTCCCTGAACTGTCTTCACCAGTACCCCATATTCCCCAATCCAATCTGTATTCAGAGTTATTAACATACAGAGATTGGGTTCCTGTAGGAATACACTGCCCTCCTCCTTGCTGCTAGGCTTCATCTCCACAGCAACTGGCCTGAGGCCCAAGAGCTTTCCGGCTGACAAATACCTTAGGAATTACCTTACCTTACCTTAAGAATTAGATGCAATTGAAATACATAGATTTGAGATCCTGTGTGTCTAGTACGTGTAACTTTCCCCCATATTCCCCAAGCCAGTCTGTATGTTATTAACAGACAGAAGTTGAGTTCCTGAGAGACACTGCCCTCCTTCTTGCTGCTAGGTGTCATCTCCATAGCAACTGTCCTGAGCAATCTGGCTAAGAGTTCTAAAGGCCCCTCCCTGAACTGCCAGCCCCAGGATTCTACAGAATCTTCACAGCCAGCCAATCATATGAGGTCTTCTCACCTCAAACAGCCAATCATATGAGGTCTTCGCCTGACAGAAACAGACAAACAGACAAACTCACAGACAGAGGAACTTTGACTTTTATATAGTAGATGTAGCCTTCCACCTGGTTCCAAAATGATTACAATGTTGAGACAAAATAAACTTCAATTAGCAGATTATTCCAGAGATATAGTGCCACCACAGGCAAGACCCTTCGTCCAATTCCTACACAGTAACCATTCCTTGCCAAAGAGGAGCTTCCTCACAAGATCTTAAGATACAGGCAGATGGGGGGAGGAGACCAATGCTGTTTTAGGATTTTCATGACTTTCTGCACATCGCTTTTATGTCACCTTCTTCCTCATCGTTTTTAACTAGAGTTGTGATGGACTGAATCTGGGCTCCTCAACATGCAAGCATCTGTTCTGTCATTCAGCTCTGGTTCTTTCTCATAATTGTCAGGCCTCTCTTCTGGATTTCCAGTTTCATTCATTTGTTTTTAATGTAAGCCTTTAAATTTAGCATTTGAAAAGACATAGGGAAAAATAACCTTCTATCCAATTTCTTCATGAGAAGGAAAGCTGCTACAAAGTGGTGGGTACATGGCATTTACAATTTATTTGGGGCTTTTGGAAATTACTATTACAGAATTAATTAAACATTCATCTTGCATTTGTTGTTGTTGTTGCTGCTGCTATTTGTGCAGTTCTGTGCTTCTGTCTGAGGCTTGCCTCACCCCCACAGTACCTATGAGGCTCTGCTGCTATCACCACCACTGTAAAATTACTAGTCTTCTCAAAGAGCCTGGAGAAAGACAACTAACTTGTCCAACGGGTGTTGCTGAACTGAGTCAAGCATCCGTCTCTGCCTTTTTCCAAACAAGCCAAAACATTCTGCAGGCTTCAGCAGCACTCTTCCACTGCATGGTGGAACAAAAAGCAAGATGAAAGTCTAGCCTGGGGCACTTTTAATTCCAAGGCTTATTGGGAGGGGAAAGGAGTACAGGAGAAATGACACTTTTTTAAAAAAATATGTACTAGTTTCAAAGGGAATCAAGGCCTTTTACAAAACTATTTTGAAAGAGGCAAAATGTGAGTTTATTTTTCCCTTATTCCTGTCACCATCTACCAGGATTAAACTGGTAATGTTGATGAATTATAAACTGGTTATTCAGGATCATGGGTCCATACATAAAACTGCCCAGAGTTGACTACAGAGTCCACAAGCAAGGCATCTTTCAGATCTATTGATGTAATTATTCCTTAATTTTCTTCTCAAGATAGAGGGCAAGTAATGTGAGCAACCTTCTTCCTGCAGCAAGAAAGTCTTAAAAGAAACAACATAGTTTCCAAAGCCTATTCTGAGATTATTCTGTGCAAAATTTGCATATTTCTTAAGAAACATTATTTTCTGCACAGAAAAAGCTGTTTCATGCATAGAAAATGCTATTTCCTGAAGAAATCAACCTGCAAATTTTATGTACAATAAGTCCTCAGTTATACCATTTTCTATGCAGGGTAACAGCATGTCCTGGACAGAAAGCAGTATTTCTACATGATTTCCTATTCAGGAAATGCTGTTTTCTGTGCAAAAATGACCACTTGTGAATTTTGCACAGAATAAGTCCCAAACTGAAAAGATTCTTGTCACCCCACTCCATTGACATTCTTGTCAGGGTTTTTTGATACTCAAAAGCATGTTTTTTCAACCAGTTTCCAAATATTTTCAAATATTGTTTCTACCCCTATTAAGTTCCTGTTGAAATCAAAGAGGTCTGAATGTGTTTGCAATATGCCTTATTCCACAGTCAGTAACATTAAAGCTTAGGAAACCTGATTTTTTGGACTACAGTTTCCATAATCCGACAACCCAACATGGTTGGTAGTCTAAAAATGTAACTTTCCTAAGCCTTGTTAATGTCACTACTTTATCAAAATATTTGTTTATCACTTCTCAGCCTTCCAGCATTCCTGAGGTGATGGACTATAAAATAGATAAAAACTTAAAATGATTAAAAGCTTATCAAAGGAATTTTCAAAAACAAGTTTTTAAAAATGCATACGTGTAAAACACTGCCCAAAGACAACCACGTGATCTGAGGGATGGTTTTCAGAATCCCTTGCTGTTTTTCAGAGAAAAGTGTAGAGTGGTGGATAGTGGGTGTGAGTTGAGTGAGAGAGTGTGTGTATGTGTGTAAAAATAAAGAATTCTGAGCCCTGCATTCATTCATCACCTTTGTATACGCTTGTGTTTCACATCTTCTGGCTCTGTATATGTGTACATATACATATTGCTGATTATTTGGGTGCAATATTTCATAGTTTTGTTAGAATCTGTGTGCAAACACTTCTAAACAGGCTCTAAGTGCAAAATTGTTGCATACGGTGTTACCCTAAGAGGTAGAGGACCTTGAGGTCCACCTGCAAGGCCAGCATCTCCTTAGGATTTGGGGGAATTATAGCTCATGAGGAGGGTAACAGCAGGATCTCCTCACCTGTGTATGACAGTATTAACTGTAGAGAAGACTCTAGTTAAAAATTAAACAAAGTATTTTATTTGGATTGACAAACACATAAGAAATCAGACACTCTCAAGAACCATACAAGGCTACCGGAAAGTGAGGCAGAAAAGGTTGAATAGAAAGATTAGGGTGTAAAGGGTGATAATTACCAGTCCTAAAGAAGGTTGAAGCAGAGTGGCTCAGACAGCATCTGCAGCTAGCACAGAATAAGGAAGGCCTGGGGCACCATACACAGCATAATATACCCAATGTACTATAATTTGCTAGGCCTGAAGCTAGGGTTATATACCCTATTTCCTACCCTGAAGGGGGCGCGTAGACAAAGCGGTAATGGCTTTCCCATGGAATTGACAAAGGAGTCTGAATGGGCTGACTGCCTTAACTCTAGGTGACAAAACATTGATGGGAGTCATGACCATCTTCTAATGTCTTGGTCAGGCATGGGGTATAGGGAAGATTTCCATAGGGTGAGATTAAGAGATGATCCCTGATTGCTTCACCTGGGCAGTTTTGCCTTCCATTGTATTCGGGTGTACACAGAGCCTGAGGTATTGAAAGGGTTAACATAAACCCATTAGTGTCTGGGTTCCCCAGCTAATCTTCTCTGAACTTAGGACTTGGCCATGTCTAAGGTAACAGTTTTCCTGCCAGTATGCTTTCAATAATGTTTTCCAGTCATAAATATGTTCAATTATGAAGACAGCACATCCTGCAGAATGGGGGTGTAGGGTATGGTAACAACAGAGCCAGTTGTAAGTCCCATAGAAATCACTGGGATTTACTTCTCAATACTTTTACTCAGAAGTAGATTGCATTGACTTCAATGAAGCTTACTTCCAGAGAAATTGGTCTTGTTACCTCATTGCAAATTTGTAATGCAAATTAGGAGTCCAGTCCTATATATGTCTCTTCAGAGGGAAATCCCCTGGGTGTGTGCGCACAGAATTGCGGCCTTAATCATTTATTAATTGATTGCACAATTAAAACACGTATGATCTGAGCAAGCATTTGAACTGCTGTCTTACCTTTATTGTGTATCGCTTTCTCTAGCTGTGTTTTATTTGTCTGTTGCTGTCTTTATAACATTTTTAAAGGTGAGATTTTGGGTTATGTCTCATTATTGAACTGTTAGTTCACTGAGATACAAAGGTAGGATAATACTCTTCTGATAAATCCATTTCCCTAAATACAAAGTAAATGATTTCTTTAACTGAAGGAGAGTCCTACCAGTTGTTTTCATCTCTACTGGAATGTGTGAATTGTTCGATAAGAAAAAAAAATGTGGAGACATTTTAAGGATGCATAATTTGAGAGAAGTATACTTTGGAGGGTTTGAGGTTTCATTTTTTAAGAAGGGTATTTTAGCTAAAGAAAATCTGGTAAAGTTTCACATAGCTTCAAGCAAGGGACAGAAGCTGTATATTGGAAAGGAAGTTATAACAGCAAAGCTTGTCATATAGGTAGAACTTACACCGAAAGTTTATTTTTTCAGATTGAATATCCAAGTCCCTGAGGTGAAAATGCAATGAATGACATCTCACTGACTGCCCAGGCAGATCTCATTTTGCACTCCTAGATAATATACAGTAATCCGATCGGAGAAGTCATAAAACCATATTTTAAACAATGTTCATTGAGGCCAAAGGAAAAGAAACCCCTATGCCCAAATTAGTTTTCTAACTGGGAAGGTGAATGTTGAGTTTTCTACAATTCATGTTTAACTTTTTCTTTGCCTTTGTCTGAAGCATATATTTATTTTTTCTTTTCTTTTAGAGGCATCTATCACAGTTTTTTTCCTGACATTTTGATACCTGGAGCTCGCTCTCTCTCTCTCTCTCTCATTCTCTCTCTTTCTTTCTCTCTCTCTTTTTTTCCTGGCTGGATTTTGGACTGCAAAAAAGCCTAAATGTATTTATTATTCACACAAATATCTAACCTTTCCAGGGAAAATTCAAGTGGTTGTGGCATTAGATCTGCACAACACTCCTTCAAAGTAGGTTATAAGGGGAGATGTTTAAGGACCACTACGGCCTTCCTACAGTTCACAATTATTGTTCTTTGACTCCAGTTTAAGTCCCATGGCAACATCCTATGGAATCTTAGGATTTTCAGCTTACTGAGGAGCATATAGCTCTGCAGCATTTACATAGCTGGACAGCTCTATTGCCTCCCTAAACTACAGATCCCAAGAATCCATAGAATGCAGTCATAGTATTTTGAGTGGAATCATACTACGATTACTGTTATGTGTAAAAGGGCTTTTTGAATGAACAGAAATTAAGATCCAAGTTCTCAATGGCCAGGGGTGCACCAATGGAGAGAGGATGTAAAATGAAGGACAAAATGAGTTCAAGTTCAAGTTCCTCTTATTTCCCATGCTTGATGCATGGAAATTTTGCCTTTCGCTGTAGATTAAGGCAAAAGCAAAACACAGTGGCCCCTGTAATGTTCTCAGTGTTTCACAGGTACCAGGTAGAGTATGCCACAATTATATAATTGGGATATTAGAAGCTGAGCTTGGAAAAATTAGTTTTTTGCAAATTACAAATGACATACCCTTCAACATTTCACAGAGGGTACATGTGGCCAAGCAACATCGAGTGCAGTCAAGATGGCCAAATATATTAATATGGAAGAACACACAAGCTAGGAGAGATGCAGTACAGTCCTCCCTCCATGTTCACAGGTTTGATGTTTGTGAATTTGATTATTCGTGAGCATGTGTGCCTTCTCCCCTTCTCCTCCCATTCCCTTGAGTTTTTCTGGGCACGGAGAAGGGCGCAAGTGCACCCAGGGAAAAGGCAAGGGAATGGAGGCAGGCATGCACATGTGTTCTCCCCTTTGGAACTCCTCCCTCCCATTCCCATGCATTTTGCCCTGGAGCACAGAGCAATGGATTCAAACTACAGGAAAAGAGATTTCACCTAAACATCAGGAAGAACTTCCTGATGGTAAGAGCCGTTCAACAGTGGAAAATTCTGCCTTGGAGTGTGGTGGAGATCACCTTCTTTGGCGGTTTTTAAGCAGAGGCTGGTGGTGCTTTGAGTGTGTGTTCCTGCATGGCAGGATTGGACTCAATGGTCATTGTGGTCTCTTCTAACTCTACGATTCTAAGTTAGTTCTCCCCAATTCTCCTCCAAGACAAAATGACTCACACAGAGACATCCAAGAATATAGAAGCCTCCCAGGCCAAAACTCTACAGCATTTACAGTCCCTTAAGTGCTCACAACCATGATTTTAGCCTCATGAATAAACCTTGGGGTGGGGGGGGGATGAAAGAGAATACAAATAATCAGTGCTGGTAATAAGAGCAGCAGCTGCAACTTCCCACAGGTGAAAACTGTGTTGCTCCCCATCTTTGAAAGAGACCTTTACTCACCAGGTGTGCTCATACAGCCTAATTCTCCTCCTTGGAGGCCTGGAGCTACCACAACTTCCATTTCTGCCATTCTTCCTGATGAAGTGCAAACAAAAAAAGTCTCTAAGGCCTTCTATCCCCCATCAGGCCTGCTGGCTTCTTCAATAAGCAGCTGCAGTTCTTCAAAAGTGTGTCTATAGCAGACAGACTTACACAGAACATTTCCTAGGATCTTTTCACACGGCACACTGCACAGTCCACCTACGGCTCCACTTTTAACAGCCCTGGCTTCATCCTATGTAATTTAGGGAGGCAGAAGAGTTGTCTGGGAGAGAATTGTAAATGCCCCTCTCTAGTCAGTAGATCCCAGAATTCCATAGGATGAAAGCATGGAAATTAAAATGGAACAATAACACTATAATTCTGAAGTGTGAAAGTCCCCACCCCCCGCCTTCTGAGAAGCCTTAGTCTTGCTATTTCCATCCAACTAGCCATTTCCACCAGTCCTTTATTAAGCAAATTATGAGCTCTATCAAAACGGTTGGAATACAGTCAACCTGACTAAACTGAATTTTGCAATAAGGATGGAGAAAAAGTGCTGTTAATTTTCCTGCAGGATCATCTTAACAAGAAACCCCTGTGAAAAGAATAGAATGGTGGGAAAGAGTCTTTGCTTTTGCAAAGTCTTTCAGAGAATTATTCTACACTATAATACGCATGGCTTTTCTATACACACACCAAAAAATATGGTTTTTGTTCAGAAAAAGTTTTTTTCCTCAAAAGAAAAAAACATGTTTCCGGGGCAGGAAACTTGGTATTTTGTACACAAAACACTGTCTCCAGCCCATCAAGCATGATTGGTTTGTTCTTTGTTTTTTCTTTTTCAGAAAATCCATGTACATTTCTGTATAGAAAGAATCTTCCAGGAGTCAATATCTCTCCAGAGCTCTGCAGAAATCTTCATTTTTCTTCCACGAGATGAATGCTAATGAAGTCTACTCATCCTTGCATGCAAGGATGATGAATGCAAAAAATTATATTCCTATTTATGACTTTTATATTTTATTTATATGTTTATTATTGACTTTATATCCTGCCTTTCTCTCAAATGGGATTCATTGCTATAGATGAGCCAGCATAGTGTAGTGGTTTGAGCATTGGGTTGTGACTCTGGAGACCAAGGTTTGATTCCCTGCTTAGCCATGGAGACCCACTAGGTGACCTTGATTGTGTCATACACACTGAGCCCCAGAAAATCTTGTGATAGGTTCATAGATAGAATCATCATAAGATGGAAATAACTTGAAGGCACTCAACAAGAATCCCCCTATAGGGCTCTACACAAAAGAGTGGATGTTCTGTGATAATGTGGTTAGAGGGTTGGACTGAGACTTGAGGGATCTAGCTTCTAGTCCCTTGTGAGCTCTGAGATACCCTACAATGAATTGGTGTTGTATTTGTGAGCTGGACTCTGTGTACACATTACTGCTTCCCATAAAACAGGTCTCATTTTTGGAGAAAAGTAGGATTTAAATCAAATAAATAAGTAGAATCAACTCCACTCTCTCACATACAAAAACATGCTGTTTCTCTTTGTCACTCACAGCATGCTTCCATTTGTTTACACTCTCCTATGGTTACATGCTTTCTCATATTGTTTTGAATCAGGCTTGCATGCAATTGCAAAGCAAGCTTGTAAAAAAATATTTTTTGACACAACTTTGGTTACAAGTGTTGGTCTTAAGGATCCCAAAGCAAATTATGTACAAAGCAAAGCAATAAATTAATTGGTTGCTTTACAAAATGAAAAGATATTATGGAAAATTAATAAATATATGGCTTTACTTCAGTTCATAACAAATCCTCACTCTTCAGATGAAACATATATATATGCATGCATGTATGCTTTTGGAGGCTGTGTCCTTATTGCAAAATCCTTCACAAGTTAATATACATCAGAATTGCTCTTCGTTCATAATAACCAAAGCCTAATCATGCCCCAAAAGTCACACTTGAAGCACAAAAGAAACATAAATGTTCCATTCAGATAATTGCTCTTATTTTCATGGGAACAAAGTTGGGAACATAAGTTGGGAACAAAACTGTTCTGTATGGTCATCAAGATTCCCCAGGTTTCTCATGCCAACTGCATTTATTTCTGTTATGTATTTATTTATTAAATTTATACCCCACTTTTCTCATAACATGGGACTCAAAGGAGCTCCCAATCTGAGTTCAAACAAAATGCAGTTACAATAACAGCCTCCCAAAGCATACATGCATGCATGCATGCATGCATGCATGCATGCATATATATATATATATATATATATATATATATATATATATATATATTTCATCTGAAGAGTGAGGATTTGTTATGAACTGAAGTAAAGCCATATATTTATTAATTTTCCATAACATCTTTTCATACAAAAGTTTTTTAAAAATACAATTAAACAATCATGGTGAAAACATTCGGTTTAAAACAGCTTTTAAAGGTTATTAAAATATAATAATAATGATACAAATACAAACACACCACACCCCAAGTAAAAGACATTCTGCTACAGATGGGTAGCACTGAAAAACCTGGGTAAACAAAAAAGCCATTGTCTGCCTGCAGGATGTGAACAGAAAGGGTGCCAACCTAGTTTCCATAGGAGGAAATTATAGTCTATAGTGTTTTCCATACTGCATTTAAAACAGTTCAAGAGGTAGAATGCTGGGTGTACTATTATACAGAGCAGGGGACAACTCCATGGGGGGGGGTCAATTTTCCACAGTCCACCAAAACAAGTCTGAATACCTCCCTTTTCCTCTGGGGATCTTCCCAAAATGCTGAGAGGAAGCAAAGGTAATCACTTCATGCTGTCATTTTCAGAGGGAATGAACAGGAAACATTCCTCTGCAGACCTTCTCAAAATGGCAACATGAAGTAAAGGGACCTCTCTTCCTGTAACCATTTTGAGAGTGATAGCAGAAGAAAATGGAGGAATTTGAAAGTAGTATGCACTTCTTGTGTGCATCTAGAGTTGAAGTCAGGGTAAAGAATCATAGAATTGGAAGAAACCAGAAGGGCCATCAAGTCCAACCCCCTGTCACACAGGAAGGCAGTCAAAGCACTCCTGGCAGATGGCCATCCAACCTCTGTTTAAAAGCCTCCAAAGAAGAAGACTTCAGAACACTCCAAGGCAGCGCATGCCACTGTCCAACAGCTATGACCATCAGGAAGTTCTTCCTAATGTTTAGGTGGAATCTTGTTTCCTGTAGTTTGAATCCATTGCTCCATGTCCTAGTTTCATATCTTTGCATGCACTTGAGGGGGCTTCTGAGTGATGTTAGGGCACAAATTGCCTAAAAATTGGATTGAACTTATTTTAAAAAAAAAAAAAAACAGAGATCGGAGGGCTTTGGATGTCAAGAGCTGTAAAAGAGGATTGCTGTAATGCATGTGGTCTGCAGGCCACACTTTACCCATCCTGTTATAAAGGGACATTATTATCTATTTGTAGGTTGTTTGAAGAGCTACCCAGTCCAGTTCTAATTTAAACGTAATGAATGGTCAGAACGAACAGCAGGTGCCTTGAAGTTGCCTTGAGCAGGTTTTCCTGATCACTTTCACTTTAGTAGGATTTCATGGATGTCTATTTAAAATTATATTGATTATATTTGTGTGTGCACGCGCATGCCTTCAGTTTCTTTGTCTACTAATGGCAATCCCATGAATTTCATAGAATCATAGAGTTGGAAGAGACCACAGGGACCATCCAGTCCAACCCCCTGCCATGCAGGAACACACATCAGAGCACTCCCAACAGATGGCCATCCAGCCTCTGCTTAAACACGTCCAAAGAAAGAGACTCCACCACACTGCAAGGCAGCATATTCCACTGCCAAACAGCTCTGACCATCAGCGAGTTCTTCCCGAGGTTTAGATGAAATCTCTTTCCCTATAGTTTGAATCCATTGCTCCTTGGCCTAGTCTCTGAAGCAGTGGAAAACAAGACAGCTCCCTCCTCGACATGACATCCCTTCAAATATTTGAACATGGCTGTCATATCCCCTCTTAACCTTCTCTTCTGTAGACTAAACATACCCAGCTCCCTAAGCTGCTCCTCATAGGGCATGGCTTCCACACCCTTCACCATTTTGGTTGCCCTCTTCTGGTCTTCTTAGCCAAGGAATATTCAGAGGTAGTTTGCCAATTCCTTTCTCTGAAATATAGCCTACAGCACCTGGTATTCATTGGTGGTCTCCCATCTGGGTGTTAACCAGTGCTGATCATGGGATCTGGTGTCTTTAGGGTATTTAGGCAAATTAACAAGTTCAGATCTGCATCTCTTTTTAGTGATACAATTCCTCGTTTTTGGCAATGCACAGAGCCTGCAAAGTTACTTGTTATACGTTGAGCCACAGTTACCAGATCTTGAAAAAGTTATTCTTTTGACAACTATGGGACATATTAGCTACGGGATACTGGGAGCTGAAATTCAAAAACACATCCAAGCTCTGACAATGCATAATGGGAAGAACCTGCGAGCAGGAGAAATGCGTTGCCAACAAAAGGAGAGAGGTAATGGTGTTTACAGAACAGCCATCCAAGTTATACAGGAAATACAGAAATGGGAGACAGTTGCACTACTGTGGAGGCAGAGCTTGCAATACAGTGTTGGCCACCCCCACACTGTCTCCACACAGCACCCACCCCCCACCAGAGTTGAAAATGCTGCTGTTCAGTGCCAGGTCTGTGAATAGTAAAACAGCTGCCGTTCAGGATTTGATGCTAGATGAAGGTGCCAACCTTGCATGTGTTTCAGAGACCTGATTGGATGAAGCTGGGCAGGTAATCTCTCTCAGTTTTGTAGCACCAGGAATCTTTGTGCAGCAGCAGGCAAGACCTTGGAGGCAGGGAGATAGAGTTGCAGTGGTCTACCAGGATGATATCCCCCTGACCAGGTGCTCTGTCCCTCAGTCTGCAGAATTTGATTGTGTTTGTTTAAAGGTGGGTGGTTGGGAAAGATTGGGGATTCTGTTGGGGTACCGTCCACCCTGCTGCTCAACAGTCTTCCTTCCTGAGCTAGTCAGGGTGATCTCACAGGTGGTAGTGGAATGCCCACAGCTTATAATACTAGGGGACTTCCACATCCATGCTGAGACTATCCTACTGGGACAGGCTCAGGACTATGTCTACCATGAAACTACAGATCTATCCCAAATGGTATTGGACCCACACATGCTGCTGGACACACTCTAGTCCCTGTTTTCTGTACAGGATAGAATGATGGTGATCTGGGAATGGGGGAATTTTCTGCTGTTCCATTGTCATGGACAGATCATTTCTTGGTCAGGTTTATACTTGTTGGGACTCAGAGCTTTTGCACCTATTAAGATGGTCTGCCCCAGGAGGAGTTTCTGGCTACCTTGGCAGGTGATCCTAGTAGATCTCTGGAAAGGAGAAATAACCAGGGCATGATTGCTCCTAAGCATCCCCTCTCATGGAGTGAAGCTAAACCAGCCCCTTGGTTTTCTAAGGAGCAGGCAGCAATGAAGAAGGGAGATGGAAACCAGAGCAGTACTGGCAAAGAACTCAAAGCAAATCTAACTGAAAACAGACTAAAGACTACTTGAAGGCCTATGACAAGGCAGTAAGGGAAGCAAAAAGACTTTTCATGCCATCTACCATTACACCATCACAGAACCATCCAGAAGAGCTATTTTGAGTGGTTACAGAACAGTTACAATCTGACCTAAAGGAGAATTTAAGCCAGTCAACAAGCCTCTGTGAACCATTTGCCCACCTCTTTACAGATAAAGTCCAGTGGATGTAACCTTGGCCCCTACTTGTATGGTCCAGCATAATCTAGTGATTCTAAGTGAAGACCTGTGCGACAAGTCACCATTCGCTGAACACTAGTCTCACTATAAAGGTGCTGCAGCCATTCCATTCCATACCTGGTGGAGAACAGAGGAGGAATCAGAGAAATGTCTGATTAAGACCCTGTAACTAGATGTAAAATGAATGCGTCCTCCTTTGAGGGCCACTGGAGGTATAAATAGATGATGTAATCATTTGGTGTCTGGCTATAGGGACATAGTTAGATTATTCTCTGATCCTCCTCTGCTCCCTATCATTCATGGAAATGGCCATGGGATTAGGGGATGGGATTATAGCAACTGTACAGTAGGCCTGGGAAGCTTTGTTCAGTATGGAGAGAATAAGGGAATACCAAGGAGACATACACAGGCATCAGGCTGACTTATAGCTGCATATGCCACCAACAGGATCTCAGCCTCTACACGTGACCAACTTTGCATTAAAAGTGGAAGCTGTGTCTTCTCCCTGTTTCTTTAATGAGGCATCTCTGGTTGTCCAATCAACTCAATTCTCCTCCTTGCCCTTCTTGAGCCTCAGGTTGCTCACATACCTTCTGTGTTCATTCCTTTAGAGATGCATTTTCAACATTAGTATTTTTCCTAGCTCTCTTTTCCTAGCTCTCAACCAGGGAATCAACATGAGGAAGCGGGTGCCATGTGTGGCTGCACTGCTCACACGTCCTTAGCGCTGGCTCCAAGGGGGAGATGGAATATTGGATATCATTTTGTCCAGGCCTGAATCTATTATTGAGAAGATGAGAGTTCATTACACACTTTGGCCTCCAAGTGCTTGTCTTGGCAGGAGGCTTGACTGAGTGTTAAAATCATTATGGGGTTGCCTAAATCTAAACAAACACCCACCTTTTCCATTTATTGCTGGGCTGAAATGACTTGCCTTGTGTAATACCTTGAGTTGTCAACTTTTCATTCCACTGTGGTGGTTAGAATCCCATCCACCCCCCGCCGGCTGGGCCTACTTTCTTTACATTACATTTACGGTAAGAACTGTATTGCGGCTGATGGGTTTATCTATCATAGCCTTATTATTTCTTTTTGCACAATACACGGGTCTCATTATTCAGGGCTGAGGCTCCTTTCCCTTGTGAGTTGTGGTAAAACAAAAGCAAAAGGAAGGAAGGAATTTGTCTAATGCTATAACATGTGTTCTTTATAGAAGGCATCTCAGTCTTTGAGTCTGGAGGTGGAAGCAATGTGTAAGCAATAGAATTTTTTTTTCACCAAATGTAGGATAAAGGCAGATATAATGCTGGTAGAGTATTGGAGCTGGTTTGGAAGTACCCTTCAGCGCCCTTAATAGAAATTGGCCTATGCTTCTCCAGGTCTGCATTCTTTAAAAGCTGATGATGCAAATGTGCAAGGGATAAAGAGATAAAGGTGTGAACAGCACTGATTGGCTGGCACTCAGAGACATTTAACCACCTTCTACCTGAAACCTGCACCATTTTGCACGTATTTAAAATAGTTTTATATTTCTAAATAAGAAAGAGTTCATAACTGAATAAACCAACATGCATATGCTGCTTTGAAACTATACAGAGTCAGAAGGAGAGCGGTTAAACTGACACATCTGATGGAAGTGAAAATTGGACACCCAACTTACTAGATTGTATGTTAGGATAGTCACAAATACTTTGTCAAAACAAAGGGAATATATACCACTTAAAAGGAGGATTTAAAGAGGGCAAACATTGTTAAAATTTGTATGTGCTAAATTACACAATTACACATAGAGATGAAAATCTAGGCATGATTACTAGAATTTAAAGAAGGCATGCTCATTTCTCAGCCAAATTGCCCAATATAATTTGCATCCTGCTTCCAGGTTACCCAAAATTAGTTAATTACACTACACGGATGTATGGTGGAAAATGTGGTTCAAAGATACAAAATTTGCTTTGTGCAGTCATTTAAAAGAAAACCCGCATAAGATGATGTATGGATGGTATTTAACCCCAAATAAGCTGTCAAAAATGATCCAGAATGTTTTAAACCAATGTTGGGGTGTCAAGATAAAAAATGCCCCCCCCCCATGTGGTGGACTTGTAAGAAGGCAAAAGTTTACTGGTCCAAGATTTATAAACTAATAAAAAAAAATTAAAAGTAGATTTTGTGATGTTACCAGAAATGTTTTTGTTGGACATTATGGATAAAGAAATACAGAGTGAATATGGATTACTTTGATATATGACAATCTCAGCAAGAATATTGTTTGCAGAAACCTGGAAACAGACTGAAGCACTGTTGATGGAAGAACGGATTGTTAAAGTTTCTGAGTTAGCCTGAAGGGCCAACTTAACATGGATTCTAAAGGATAAGCCAACTGAAGTCTTTCTGAAACACTGAAAACTGTTTATTGATTTTTTAAAGCAATTTTTTAAAGCAATTTTAAAGCAAATTAAAAAAATATATAATGATGTAATAACCTATTGTTATGGTTTTTAGTAAATTTAGCAGTTGGATCTGTAATGGTAGAATTATTTTTTTTTTACTTTTCTTTTCATTACCATCAAGATTGAGGTGTCAGAGTCCCACTGTATATTAGTCTTTTTTTTTTTCATTTTTCTTTTTCTTTCTTCTCCTTTTCTTCTTTTTTCTTTTGCTTTCTTTTTCTTCTTGCTGTTTCTTTATTTATTTTTTTTATTGTCAACTAGTGTATATACCCAGCGTTGCCCAGGATTTTATTTTCTCATTGGTAACACTTGTTAGAAAGATTTGAGGTCCTGTGTCTCTGATTCCCCAAACTGTTTTGTCCAGTACCTGTAACTTTCCCCCCATATTCTCCAATCTAATCTGTATTCAGAGTTATTAACATACAGAGGTTGTGTTCCTGAGGGAATACATTGCCCTTCTCCTTGCTGCTAGGCCTCATCTCCGTAGCTACTGGCCTTTTCAAGACCGGCCCAAGAGCTCGCTGTGGCTGAGAATTCTAAAAGCCCCTCCCTAACTGCAAACCCCAGGATTCCATAGAATCTTCTCAGGCAGCCAATCATATGAGGTCTTCTCGCCTGACACAGCCAATCATATGAGATCTTCTCGCCTGACACAGCCAATCATATGAGGTCTTCTCTGCCTGACATAGACAAATTGACAAACTTTGGCCTTTATATATTAGTTTAAATTGTTTGTGTAAAATATTGTATTAATATTTTTAAAAAGGGAAAATGAAAATATGCTCCATGTACTCTAAGACAATTTGAGTGATTCTGCTTTGTAAATACTAGATGTAAAAGTTATTGAAATTGGCTTTGCTTTTGAATTTCAAGAGGAAAGGAGGAAGGAAAGGAGGAAGAAATCCCCTTCCTGAATATCTGATTTTAACTAGTTAACAGGGAGAGAGAGAGTACCATCCTGGGCAGTGCTGGAGATACCACCATATCTGGCATGAAACAGGAGTCTGGCTACCCTTCTCTACCACATCTGCCATGAAAACGACAAACGAGCAAACTGGACACAGAAAAAGATGCAGTTCTTCACTAAATTTCACTAAAGGTAGCAACAAGTAATTTCAGCAGTTTTCTTCTTGCTGCAACAAAGTCATCAAAAATCGCATCGTTTTTGAAGGCTATTCACAATTCAGGATTTGGTCTGCACAAACTTTGCACATGATTATTTCAACACAGAAATATTAATTCCTGTGCAGAAAATGCTGTTTTCTATGCAAATCAATCATGTGCAAATTCATATAGAATAAATCCCCAATTCAGCATTTTCTGTGTAGAAAACTGTACTTTCTGCATTTAAAATAAAATTTTAGTGCAGAAGTATTAATTCCTGCACACAAGATGCTGTTTTTCCATAGAAAATGCTGTTATCCATGGAAATCAGCCATGTGCAAATTTTACACAGAATAAATACCTAATACAGCTTTTTCTGCACAGAAAACAGCATTTCCTGCACATGAATTAATATTTCTGTATGTAAATATTATTTTATACACCAGAAATGCTATTTCCTGCACAGAAACTGCTGTGTTCTGCACAAAACAGCAGCATACAAATTTTGTGTGGAATAAGTCCTGAACTGTGAAGATCCATATCACTCCAAGATTCTTCTCATCAGGAGTTCACTTGAAAAACATGTTTTTGATCATTTTCTAAATATTTTTGAATATTCTTTCCACCTCTAGTTGCTGATCACAAGGGAGGCATCTACTGTGGCTTCTCTTCAAACGTAACGTCCTGCTGCAACCTTTAAAAGGATCGATGCTTACCTAAATTTCTACAGGTTAAAATCTCAACCAGAAGAACAGGGACTATTGTGAAAAAAACAGACACACTTGGTAAACAGAAAGAGCTTCTGAGAATTGACCCACAATCTACATTTTAAAGAATAGGTATGAAAATGTTACCAAGAAGCTAATATATATGGCCTTGTAAACGTACATTTTGCACTGGGGAGTATCACCTTGGTATGCTCTAATATGTCTTTTGTTCATGGCCTTTTGTTCTCGAAACAAAAGAGTATGAGCCAAGGAATCAAGGCAATTAAGATCAAAAGAATCCTGAGTAGCTGGGCTACTTGTTTTTCTTGTAATTCAAGTTCATAAATCAAATGCTTTCCTGAGCTGCAAGTGACTACCTTAGGTCAGCAACTCATGATGGTAACCAACATTGAAAGTAAACGTGACTCGGTCCTGAAATGTCCTTACATCTGAAATGTCCTCACATCTGATCAACAGGTTAAACTGTTGTCTGGTCACTTTTGTTCTAAGAAACTTGGTCAGATCGATTCTCAAAAACCTAACATTTGAAATATTTAACCAGCCAACCCAAACTGATTCAAGAAGAACCTGTAGAAAATTTTTCTTCACTTCTCAGAGTCAAGATGTCCCTACATCTGCTCTGGCTAAGAAACAAAACCATAAAGAAAAAAAGAACAGCACATTCTGAGGGTTGCTCTTCTTGTGTGTCTTCAAATTATTCCGACTTAAGACAAGTCTAAAGTGAATATATTATAGGATTATCTTGGCAAGATTTTGTTGGGGGGAGGCGGTTGCCATCATCTTGTTCCATGAGGCTAAGAATGTGACTTACTCAAGGTAAATTAATAGGTTTCCATGGCCAAGCAGAGATTCAAACCCTGGTCTTTCAATACTCAAAAATAAGAGCAGCCTACGGCAAACCGCTCCCTCTCAGGTTACCATCCATCACAGATTATTAAGAAGACAAAATAATTTAGCACATAAGCTGTTTTGGGCTGTAAAATGAACTATAATGAACTATGAACTATCTTTCTGAATAAAAAAACAAGTTAAACATGGGGGAAAAAACCCCACACCATGCTGACTCTCCATGCTGTGACTTATACAAGAGCTTTATTGGCTACATGGAATATCGAGTCAGAATGGTAAAATGGTATGCAGCTGACTGATCAGTTAATTCACAATATTTGATCAGTCAGTTGACTGACCTACGAACTATATCTTATATTCATCGGTCTTGCAAACCAAAATGTTTTTTTTATCTTATATGAATAGTTATTTCTTTCCCAGAGATTCCTGGGAACCGTAGCATAAGTTGGCTTGTGCCCTCCTCTTTTTCTTCCTCCTAGCAAGCTGAATTTGCCCTCTCTGTTCCCCTTTCCCTTCCACTAGTATTCCTGATAAGATCATTCCCCTCCTCTCCCCACAAACCTCATCTGACATGTTGAAATGGGTAATAATTTCTGCCCATTGTCCTAAAAGCGCAGGATCAAAAATGGCAATAATCTCTTCAACTAGGCTAATAATAATAATAATGATGATGATGATGATGATGATGATGATGATGATGATACTGCTGCTGCTGCACCCAATTGCCTTATACCATACAAATTATCCCCATACTTACATCAAAGGTCATTTTTCCTTCTCTAACCTTCAAAACCTTCAAAAGGATTCTGACTTCACAATACAAGGCAAAGTGAACTCCTGAGGAGTTACAATCCATTTCACAGGTCTTTCCCACACTGCTGAATTATTAACATATAAGTATCCAGTATGCTGTTCCTAACAGAATATTTGGATTTTTTTTTTAATTGCAGCAGATAACAATGGTGTATTATATATTAGATTCCATCCACAAAAGTCATGTTGAAAATAACATTTGAAATATATCCCTGAGATAACCTATCCTAGTAGATCACCAAATGCTCTGAGCCAGTGCATTCAGGTACAGTATATCTGAAACTAGAAATTGCAAGGTAGGAGTTTCCAACAAATGACTGTATTAGAACAAACTTCTTGACAACAATCCACTTCTACTATAACTCAGAATGTTTCTCACATATTCTAAGATAGCCTTCCCTCACACGAGACCTTCAATGTCAAATGTACTAATCACCCCAGGTGGCGTGATGGTAGTTGAGGTTCACAACACCTGAGAGAAGGGAATCAGAATGGAGAAAGCTGCCTTAGATGAAAAGAGCCTGGAATTAGTACTCTGAACCTCAGAAGAGCCACTGAAGCTGGCCTAAAGTTGAGGATTCTGGGAGTTGGAAGTCTATCACCAAAATCCTGTGGGTTTGTCCCAACAAGTGCATATCTTCCACTCCACAGAGGAAAACTGGGACGTGTGTGACCAAGCAACATCAGAGCGTGGTGAAGATGGCAAAAGTTATTAATGAGGAAGGACAAGCTAGAAGATGCTGTAGCAATTGTCTTTTGCGTAAATCTATGGGGAAGAACAAGACTCTGCCCTCTTCTCTCCCTCTACTGAGTTAGCTAAGAGTAAAATACTTTTTCACTTTGAACTCAGTTTGCAGCAAGTGAAGTAAGTTGAAGCCAAAGGGGGAAAGTGGGAAGAGGAGAAAGAAACTAGGACATTTAAAAAAAAAACAGCTGAAAACGTGGGATTCATTGGGATCTATCCCTGCCAAATCAGGACAGTTGATATTGTTGTTGCTGTGTGCCTTCAAGTTGCTTCCAACTTACAGCAACTCTAAAGCAAACTTACCATGGGGTTTTCTGGAGGCTGAGAGTTTGTTGCATGCCCAAAGTCACCAGTGGATTTCCATGGCTAAGTGGGAAATCTAACCCTGATTTCCCAGATTGTAATTCAGCACTCAAACCACCACCCCACACTGGTTCTAGTTGGACATTATGCTCGTGTAAACCTATTGAGTCAATGGCTGACTGGTAGGTCAATACATAGCTAAACCCAGTTCATTAAATGGATCTTCTCTATTCAGGTATAACAATAGGGTTTAGGCTCAAAATCTGTGGAAGGTTAAAGGTTGAGAATCACTGCTGTAAGAAATATTAGAAGACACTCTGTAATGGATTAATGTTAGAAAAGCACAGCATGATCCAGTCCCTGCTGCCCAATCCTCCCAATACAGCCATTTTTCCCATCTAGAAACACACACAGTGAAACATGCTGGACAAATCACTGCAAAAAAAAAATAAAAATGACTGGAACCAAATTAAAATGAGTAGTGTTTAAATAATTAACACCTGCCAAACGAGGCACAGAGGCCTTATTGCTGATATTAAATCATATCCTCTAACGTCTGAAACAGATGACAGTAAGTAATTCCAAAACAGTCAAGACAGGAAACCCATTTTTAGTTCTTGGAAAGTTGAATCTGTTTCAACAAAGTTGATAAAAAGCCTGTTTTGATCCTGTTACTCCTACTATGGAAAGGTGGTTTTGCGTTAATGGTTTTTTTTCTTTCTTTCTTTAACCTCTCTAATTTGGTAAATGTTAACTTGGATGTTTTGGAATCATGATTTAAAAGTAAAGTCATTATGCGGTAAACTAATGATGTATGTTCCACCTGGTTGTTGCAAAATCCTGTACAGTAAAAAGCTTTAAGTATCTAGTGTCCAAACCTTGCCAAGTTTCCAATATACAATAACAGTGCCAGATAGGCAAACAAAGATGTCCCCTAACAGAAAAGAAACCTCAGAAAGGATGAGAGGAAGTCATGTTGAATGGCTCTTATTTAATATCCAATTAACTCAGTCAAAACCCACCATTACAATCAGTGAAAGGTTTGCCTGAGGGAGAGCTTTTGGATTATGCCTCTGTGACTTGAAGCAAAGCCTAACCTTTTAGTTTAAAATGTTTCTTCCTGAAGCTCAGCTCAACTGAAATTTTTCAGAGGACTTACGCCCCCCCCCCCCGTCCCATGCACACATAGGCCTTTTTAAAGAAAATTTCAGAGACTTTTTTTCCTCTTTCCTTGTTCACCACAGCAAATCCTGATTTGGCAGGGACAGTCCTGTTTAATTCTCTGCAATCCCACTTTTTAAGCTGCTTTTAAAATGTCCCAGTTTCTTTCTCCTCCTCTGATGTTTCCCCATTGTCCTCAGCTTACTTAAGTTGCTGCAAACTGAGTTCAGACTGCAAAAAGTAGTTTGCACTCAGGCAACTCAACAGGGGAGAAAGAAGAGGGTCAAATCTTACCTTTCCTAGTAGGCTCAGACAAAAGCAAATTGCTTCAGCCTCTCCTAGCATGTCTGTTCCTTCTCATCTTGGCTGCCCTTTGATGCTCCCTGGCTACTCTTGTACCCATTTTCTCCCATAAAATTTTGGAAGGTGAGCTACTCTACCCAAAACACTTCCATTACTGGGTGACCTAAAAATGTAATTAATAAATTTATAAATTTCACTAATCTAATACATAAAAGTCAAAGTTTGTCTGTTTGTCCATGTCAGGCAGAGAAGACCTCATATGATTAGCTGCCTGAGAAGATTCTATGGAATCCTGGGGTTTGCAGTTTAGGGAGGGGTCTGTAGAATTCTCAGCTAGAGAGCTCTTGGGCCTGTCTTGAATAGGATGTTTGCTATGGAGATGAGGCCTAACAGCAAGGAGGAGGGCAGTGTATTTCCCTCAGGAACCCAAGCTCTGTATGTTAATAATGTATGTTAATAACATGTTATGTTATGTTAATAACATAATATAATGGAGAATATGGGGAAAAGTTACTGGTACTAGATAAGACAGTTTGGGGAATTAGAGACACAGGATCTCAAATCATTCTAACAAGTGTTACCTATGAGAAAATAAAATCCCATGCACACTAGTTATTAATAAATGTTCACCTGTACATGTATATTAGCATATAGACATTTTATAAAATCAATGTCTTCTTTTGTCCTCTTTTTTTTTAAGATGCATTTGCTCTATTTTGTCAAATAGTAATAGACCACCCTGAATTCAAAATGCAAAAGTAATTTGCACTAAATTAAATGAGCAGGAGGGAGAGGAGGGAAGGGGAGAGAATCTTGCCCTTCCTGTAGGCTGAGGCAAAAGCAAACTCTTGCAGGCTCCAACTAGTTTGTGTGTTCCTCCTCATTAATAACTTTTGCCATTTTGACCCATTCTCTGATGTTGCTTGACCATATGCGTCCCAGTTTTCCTGTATAAAATGGTTGAGGGTAGGAGGCTGACCTAGACAGCAAATGTACTAGAAGTCTATGATGGCCTCCATCAAAGGGAGGTCTATGTCCCATATAACATGTGTCTTGCACTCAGAAAGTTCCACATTAAATAGCTGACATTTCCATTTAAGAGAATTAAGTAAAAAATTGTAGTAGGAATGTTTGCTGAAGTTTCTGGAGAACAGCTTCCAGCCAGAATATACTCTATTGGGTTAGGTGAGGAACACAGTCTCTGGTGGCATAACACAGATTCCAGTATCTCTTCTGAAATGGTTCCAGTCTGTTCCAGAACTTGGAAAATTACTTTTTTGGATCACAAGTCTTATTTTACAATCCTCCAAAGTAAATTTTCAAAGTTCTGGTGTACCTAAACCAAAGCTGGGGTACCTGTGGCCCTCTTAGGGTTTTTCCACACTACACTGTTACAGTGCTATTATTCCACTTTCATCATCCTGTGGAATGTTGGGGTTTGTAGTTTACTGATGCCAAAAAGCTCTCTGGCTGAGAATTCTAAATGCCCTTCCCTAAGTTGCAAACCTCAGGATTCCACAGGATTTTGAAAGTGGAGTAATAGCACTATAACAGTGTAGTGTAGAAAGGCCCCAAGTGTTAAACTCCTGCTCCTGACATCTTTCACCCCTAGCTATGTGGCAGGAGTCGACAGAAACTGAAGTTCAATACATCTGCAGGCCCATGGGTTCCCCAGCCCTCCTCTGAACATAAGACAGGTGTGTGGGCATAATTTGGAGAAAAGCACCCACCTTACAAATGGTCAAAGTGGCTTACTGCATGCCTTGAATCTATTAACCTGATCCAATTCACTTTGAATGAAGGGAGGCAGTCTTTTGGATATCCCCAAGACTTAGGACAATGATTAATGATAGTGACAGAGGTCCTTGAAAAGGGGAAAGTGAAGAACCTTGAAAGGCAATAGCTTCTTTCCTTAAAGCTTGCAGCCAAGGACACCCAAGGAGATCTCATGAAATAGTTTATTTCTGGCTTTGTTGTATTAACCTGCAGGGAGCTTGTTTGATATAAATGCTCCACCCAGACGTAGATCAAGCTCTCTCTATATTTCTGAACAAAGCCAAACTATTTAGCCCTGAAGGAGCTGATAAAAATCCTTTGGCAGGAATTTGCTGTGCATTTAGTTAGGCTTTTCTCTATCTGTGTAGATCTAATTTCATTTTAGATGCTGTAATTAATCAGATGCCTGGGATCTGAGATATTTTAACAAGAGAAACACAGTTTGTGTCCCACTGCATGGCACATAAAAGCAAATGATAACACCACTTTGAGTTTAAGTATCTCTTTTGAAATGTAGAAACACATGTTATTCAGCACTTCATTTGAACCAAAGTAGTTAAGAGTTTAGCACCATGACTCTGGTACTGATGTCAAAGCACAGATATAAAACAAAGGGCCTTTCTGCACTACACTATTATAGTGCTATTATTCCATTTTCAACATCCTATGGAATCCTGGGGTTTGCAGTTTAGGGAAGGAACTTTGGAATTCACAGCCAGAGAGCTCTTTGGCCTCAACAAACTACAAACCCCAGAATTCCACAGGGTGTTGAAAGTGGAATAATAGCACTATAACAGTGTAGGGCAGAAAGGCCCATAGAAAGTATGGACAAATGAACTCCAAGCATGAACAGAATCTTTTCACTAAATAGTAGTGAACTACGAGCAGGTCTGGCCTTCTAGATCATTGACTTGAAGGCACGTAACAACAACTGACAAGCTGTAGTGGTTTGACTGTTGGACAAGGACACTGGAAAATCAGTGTTTGGATCCCTGTTTGGCCATGGAAAATCTACTAAGTGAGTTTGGGCAAGTCACACTCTCCCAGACTCAGAGGACGGCAATGGTAAGCACCCTCTGTACAAATCTTGCCAAGAAAACTTTGGGATAGGTTTGCCTGAGGGTTATCACAAGTCAGAGTGACTTCAAAGAACACAACAACAAACAACAAAGGATAAGATGAATATAAGAAGATTAACTGATCATGCTCAGCATCACAATAGTGTACACATGTTTATTTAGCACTTCCCCACAGACTAGAGAAGCTTCAAACAATTTATGGTAAACAGGTTGTCTGTAAAAAGATGACTCTGTCTATGTCACATTTTTTTTCCAGTGGGCCTTCTAGTGCTTCATGCATTGTGTTTTCCTCTGCTAACCCTCTAGGACAAGGGAGGAGAAAATGTGGCTTACAAAATGATGGTTATGCTCTCTAGGGTCCCCAGCCCCCCTCAAAAATTCAAATAGGTTTTTTAAAAATTGCCCCCTCTGCAAATGTCCCCCAGTCAGCCCTGAGGGCATGATAGGCACCTTTGCCACATTTTGGCCCTGTCTGAGCCATTTTAGGCCCAAAAGAAACCTTTCCCCAACAGGAAGTGACCCAGAACTCAATGAGAGGAAAGGTATAGCACAACAGTACAGCCCTCCAAGCTCCCAACACTTGTCCACCCCTGCTCTGAGTTGTCAGTTTAAAAAAGTATGTCTTGTTGACATTAGGAACCAAGGAAGAAGGAAGAAGGAAGACATTTGCCCATCCAAAAAAAGTTGCAGGTTGGCCTAGGGTTAGGAGCTGTGCCCATCTAGCATGCATTGGTTTTCACAGTTGGAAGAGACTACAAGGGTCATCCAGTCCAACCCCTACCATGCAGGAATACGCAATCAAAACACTCTCAACAGATCGCCATTCAGCCTCTGTTTAAAAACCTCCAAAGAAGGTGATTCCACCACACTCCAAGGCAGCTCATTCCACTGTCAAACACAGTCAGGTTGTTATTCCTAATATTTAGGTGTCACATCTGACTAAGCTTCTGCTAAACAGGTCCCCATACATGTGCTTTGGGAATCCAAGTGCTACAGTAACTGGAAAGTGTCCAGAGGTATACTACAATCCCAGAAACCCCCAGAAAACATGGCCAGTGACTTACCCACTTGGTAAAAGTAGCCAGAGCGGCATCATTAAAGCTTTGGCACCGAATGTATTAGTTAACATCCCTTGTACCCTGTGCATATTCACAAAGAATCTAAAGTCTCTTTTGGTCTTCCAGTTGGCTCCAAGGCTAGTATCACAACATATTTTGTGCACTGAGAAACATCCCTTTAGTAAGACTGCCAGTAATCCATTATGTAGATCTTAGAACTATATGAAACACTCTTGGCTATCTGTTTCCATCTTAGCCCTGATTTGATTAAGCATAGTCATTCAAAAAGTCTAATAGAATGTGGCTTTTACTTTGCTAAATTAGGATCTTTTGAAAGGTTTTCATCGCAATCATCAAGATGGACAAAAAAAAGAAGTCATCAAGACAGCAAGTTGTACCTTCTCCTGCACGTGTTGCTCCTGAGATGCTCTTGTAATTAGGGTCACTTCAGGAATCCTTGTGTATACTGACTGGACTAGAATCAATTATCTGTTGTATTTTGCATTTTTCCTGAATTTTGCAAGGTAATTCTCACTTACCTCAAAATGTAGCAAATGATGTATAAACATTTTTAGAAATGCAGACCTTGAGATAATTTCTCTATGTGCCAGTTTGCAAGAATATACAGTTAAAATATATTTAAATATAAGATTTATTTGTTTATACAGATTAATGTAGATCTTTCTTAATATGTGTATGTGTGCGTGTGTGCAGTAATTAATGCAAAAACAGCATAGGACAGACTGATGAAGGAACACATACAAAATTAATACAAACTGAAAACAGAGTGATCTCTCTCTCTCTCCCTAATTGCAATTATCATTCATGTCCAATCCGTTTGTTTTCCCAATGGGGCAGAGACTTCCAACAAGCCATTAACCTATGTAAACAGAGAGAAATGGAGGTGAGTAAAGGTGTTCCTACTGGGCTTTTTGACTCCCCAAAGCAGACAGAACAATGCCAATAAGAGGGATAGATGGAGAAATTCTCATAACTTTTCTCTCCACAGTTGGTCCCTAATAGTGCAGCTCTCTGTAGGGATTACAGTGGAGTAACTAAAAAGGGTGTGATGATGCTTCAATATTTTATACACAGCAGATGTTGCTGATATTACCTTTCCTCCTCAGAGGACTCCTGCTCTGTAGATGGTGGAAACCATCTATTCTAAGGGCATTTCCACATATAGACTGTTATAGTGCTATTATTCCACAAAGGCCCCTCCCTAAACTGCAAACCCCAGGATTCCATAGGATGTTGAAAGTGGAATAATAGCATTATAACAAGTATAGTGCACAAATAGGAATCAAAAGATAACAAATAGAAGAAATACACACATTGCAAAGTATAATGCCTACTTAATCTTTATTTTGCCTTTTGCAGAAGATGACTCTTCCAAGACTCTTTTATTGCTTCATATTAGTTAATGCAAGTTTCCCCAAGCTAACATCCCAACCCTGTGGAATCCTAGCTTAGAAGCTAATGTTACTCTATTTATTGCTACTTACTCTTCAGTAAGCATGCCTAGGGCTGCAGCCTCATGTAGTAATCCAAGACAGACTGGAGCTCAGTGACAGCATACCTGCTTTGCAGTGAAAATGGACCAAGTTTCAATCTGTGCCATCTTCTGGTAGGACCGTGAAGGAATCCTGCCCCAGACCCTGGAGGATTTCTGCCAGTTAGTGTCAACGGTACAGAGATGGACCAACGATTTGCTGTAATGTGTGGCTATCTTCACATGTACATTAGTGGTATAAGTAGCTCCCCATATGGTACAAGAGCAGAGTATACCTTTTGGATGGCAACTCCCAGTATCCCACAATGGCCATTTTGGTGAGTTAAGGAAATTGTCGTTCCAGTGCAGTGGAGTGGTTTGAGCATTGGACTATGACTCTGCAGACCAGGGTTTGAATCCCTGCTCAGCCACTGAGTGGCTTTGAGCAAGTCACACTCTCTCTGCTTCAGAAGAACGTAAAAGCAACCCCCCTGAACAAATCTTGCCAAGAAAACCCCAACTGACAGGTTCTCCTCAGGGCGGCTTTAAGCTGAAAATGACTTGAAGGCACCCAACAAGTCCAAAAAGTAACTTTTCCAAAGCTCTGCCTTAGAGCAGCAAAATGACACTGCAATCTATACTGACCAAATACAATCTAAAGACAGAGCACAACCCAACTCAATTGGTGTCAAATCTCTACAAAGTTCAAGACAGAAAGCAGGGAATCTAAAGCTAAGGTGAGAGAGGGATCTAGATTCTTCCTCCACGTACGTTTTCATAATTGTGCAATATAGTCATTAAATGATAGAAGGGAGTTGTATTTTTAACTGCTTATCATAGGCTCAGTGAACCTATTATGTTCACCAGTTATGTTCATTCTCTCTCTCTCTCTCTCTCTCTCTCTCTCTCTCTCTCTCTCTCTCTCTCTGTATGGTTTCCTTCCTACAGGCACACATTGCACCATGTGCTACAGACTCCGTCCTCCTGGTGGTTTACACTGGCATCTTCCAATTACATCAGCATCAGAATGCTCCTTTTGTAGAAGTTGTACAAGAACGCATCACATACTCCTTGCACAACTCATCTGATTAGGTGCACAGAAGTGGCTAGAGCAGTGCTTCCCAAATGGTGTGTCCCAACACATTAGTGTGTCACCTGTGGTGTGTTGGTGTGTCACCCCCCCGGCCAAGAAAGACCCCCCCACCCAAGCCTAGCCCACTGCAATTGCTCTTGCTGGGGCCTTTTCCTGGCAAGAGTGATGACCTGGCAAGGACCGGGTGGGAGGAGATTGCCTTTCCGCCTGCCGTTGCTCTCACTGGGGCCTTTCCCCAGCAACAGCAATGGCAGCAGGCCAGGATCAGGAGGGGGGCTGCCGTTCTCCTCCCTAGATAGGCCTCTGAGTACCTCTGGTTTGCTAGTAAAGCTGAATTGCTGGCCCTTTTCACACAGCATTTAGCATGCGAAAGGGCCCCTTGAGCGTCACGCGAATGTGAGGAGCGGTCCACACGACGCACTCACAATCACGCGACACTCCAGGGTCTGGCAGGCACCGCTTGTGCACTTTTTCATTTTTGGCTTTGAGCTGAAAATGGTGCATGATTGAGCATCGCTCCAGGGTCCCACGCGCACTTGCCATGCGTGCGGAGCTCCAGAGCCGCAGCGCTCGCACTTCTTGCCCCAGCACAGCCTGGGAAACTCACAGGCTGCACTGCGGAAGGAAGAGGCGGGGCTCTCACGCGACTGGGCGGCAGCTGCAGAGCTGAAGGAACTGGGATGTGAGAGCCTCTTGCTGGAGGCTGCTCGCGTGATCCCCGCACCCCCAGCTCTGTGACAAGGTGCATTGTGGAAAGGGCAACTGTATCGCGAAATGATGCATGTTGAAAAAGTGTGTCACCAACATGAAAAGTTTGGAAAGCTCTGGGCTAGAGTCTCCCAGGGGTGGCTTCATTTTCCTTCTATTAATTGCTATCCAGGGCAGAAGAGGAACCTTTGTCTCCTAACAACCATGATAAATATGGAGATTCACAGTCCGCCTGCAGTTCTGTTGGGTCTTGATCCAAATCTCCTCCTCACCTTTAATAGATTATAAAGAATACTGATACTGAATACCAACGGCCCAATTCTAGCATACTATACTATCTCTGTCTCATCTTTAATTTTGTCCTGAGTGGTATATAATGTGTTAAACAGGCTAAACAGAGCCCTTGTTTCCAGGACTGGGTTGGACAGGGGAAGGATGTTATACTGTCAGTTCCAGTCAAAGTGTGAGAACACCAATAAAACAGTAGTCTCTGACTTTCCAGGGTTGGGTAGAACACCCGGAATTTGAGAAGCTACCCTGTGCTCTGCCACAAAATGGCTGTAAGGGAAGAAGTACTGACTATACAGCTGCTTGTAAGTTTTTAAAAAAATAAAATTGAGATTCCAATCTTCCCCAGCCATGTGCCATCCAGATGTTTTGTACTCCAATCAGCCCTGCCCCCCACAGCCAGTATTCAGAGATGATGGAATCTGTAGTCCAAAACATCTGGAGGCCACTAGGTTAGGAAAGGCTGATCAGCCTTATCTCAGAAAAGAGCAAAAAACAAACCTTGAAGAAAATTCCTCTTTGAGTTAACATGCTGCTGGTAAGGTTTCTTGTCATCCCAAAAAGTAACTTTTCCAAGCTGTGGACAAAACAAAGGAAGTTGTCTGTTTCTTAAATTCATTTTGGTTTTTAAAAAGGCAACATTCTTGAGACCTGAATAAACCTGAAACATGGACTGTTACTTTACTTTTCTTTTTTTTAAAAAGGGGGATAAAAACACTGGGCACTTTTTGGCTTTAGTCCTTACGATAGGCCTTTCTGGCACTTGCCAATTTCAGAGCAGAACTATACTTTAAATACTCTGCAGACTGTAGTTAAGTGCTGGAGAATGTTAAACTTTCCAGTATGCCATACGTATTTCAATTGATTCTTTGTTCTCCTTCAGAAGAGGTTAATGAAGCTAAGGAGGAGAGGCAGATTAAACGTTCAATCAAACTGCAACATATGGAAAATCCTGCCTGGCCCTGGAATCCGCAGAAATGCTTGTACTTCCATTCTAGTGAGACCAGTATTAATAATAATTTATCCATCTGCTGCAGTCTTTCATTTCAGATATTGAAAGTATTTTATGGATACTAATAATTAACTCTCATACCACTTCCTTGAGGAAGATATTATCCACATTCTTTTTTCTTTTAAAAGGGAAAGAACTAAGTAGAAAATGATATGGAGAATTCACCCCAAACTCTCTACTATCACAGTCATTTTTATATTCACTGCTCTACCTCCTTTCATTGCCAGCAGTGGATCTCATGTCAGTGAGGTGATACATCTACTCTAGGGTTTAGACAGAAATTCAAATAAACTACCCGAGATGCTGCATCTATTTAGGGATAGGATTCAGAACCTTGGATAGCTCCTAGAACGATGAGCTGAAACCTGAAATGAATTCACTGCCCCGCTGATATGAAGCCACCAGCCACCACTGCCCTGTTTCTCTTCATTGGTACTAAATTAAGACTAGAAATTATTCTGTCATGCTCTGTTCTCAAGATTTGGCCTTAGCATTTTTCTCATGCTACATTTCCCCCAAAGTGGCTCTCATTCAAAGGCCGAGTACCCACTTTGACTGCAAATGATCCTGATTTCATTCCTCAACAGCTCCAGGTATGGCTGAGAAAGACTCCACTTTAAAATGCTGGAGAACTGGTGATAATCAGTCCAATGCTATCCACAGCAGAACTACTGGCATAGTATTGCATGGTCAGTAAGGGATTCCGGAGGTAGCTGCTGTTTACCTTACCTGCAATAGGCAGGCACACATGTAAGTAAGATTGAGTAGAGTAGAATCTTGCTCTTTCCCACCTCATGTTTTGCTTATTGCATAATTTTCTACAGATATGCTGTTGCAGCCCAGCACTGCGCTCATTCACCAGCCTCCTGAAGCTGATGGTGCTAGATAAACTTGCAGCTGGGTAGAGGAAAAGGTGAGGAGATAGAAAGGTGGGAAAAAAACCTTAGTAAAAAGAATCTACACTGTCAGAGGTTTGTTAACTGAGGTACGCTCGTGCTTGATCATGAGTCAAAGGGTAACAGACTCTCCTAACTAGTGACTATAATCAAATCAAGGAATCTGATGTATACATATGGCTACACACATGCAAAGCAGACTGTTTGTGCAGCTTGACTTTGGCTAAAGAAGTGGAAAAAGTAGGGGGTTCTTAGAACTGACTAGGAAATATTATTAGGATGTTCCTGATCAGTACAAGCTTCCAAAACAGTTCTTTAGCTCTTGGAATCTTAGATTAATGTCACTTTGGAACCAGGGTGGCATATGTGCATGCTTGTTTGTTACTTGCTGAACCTGTATACCTCACAGGGGTTGTAGCCTCCATTAGAAGGCGTATATCAATTCCCCCAGCTTACGTACTCTTTCAATCCAGCCTAGAGCCACTCACATAAGGAGAAGAGTCTTTATGCTAAGTATAGAAAAATCTTCAGGTAAGAAATTTTCAAAAGTATCAGTGAATGTAGCTGCAAGGTAAGCTTCAGTGGTACATAGGTAGGGGGCCTCAGGTTAAGGACCTTGACAGAACTCTGGTAAGTAGATGCAAGATGAAGAACCCAGGAAACGACAGTGTGGAAGGGTTAGAGTCTGAATACTCTAGGGTTCCATTCCCATATGGAACACAAGACCCATGCAAAAGTGGAAAAACTGCAAATATCAAAATGTGTGTAAGTGTCTTTGGGAGGGGGCCAAGGCACAGTGGAGACAGTGGGCTCCCAGTGTCTATAGGGAAGGGAGAAGGAAAAGGGGTAAGTTGACATGGTGGCCCTATACTTCCTCTCTCATCCCTATGTGGGGAGCATCAGTAGTGGGTTTGTGGTGCTAAGAAATTGGGCTGTGAGCTGTCCTTAACTGGCTAGGTAGTGGCTGGCGGAGGAGGAAGAGGACTAGAGGTTTTCAGAGGGCTGCATGGCCTAATCGGAGCTGTCAAGAGGAAAGTTTCTCCCAGGAAAGAAGTACTTGAGTTGGGAGGACAGGGGTTGGACAAACAAATAATCAAATCTGTAAAAGTGAAATCCGCAAACGTGGAAGGCCGACTGTATCACAAATAATTGAATGAAGCGAAGGTACTGGCAAAAATGAGAAAGAGGGTTTTGCATCAGCCACCCAGAGACCTCTTCACCTGGCCAAATCATCTGGCTTTTCCTTTTGTAAAGGGGCTCATCTCCTGTTTCCCTTCAAGTCCTTCTCAGCTTATAGCTATCCCAACTCAGGAAGCCAAAAGAGGCATTAGTCAAGGTATGGCAAAAATCCTTGGTCATAGCCCTCCATTCCCTTGCAACTCAGGTCCAAAGGAGATGCCTGCAACCTTTGTTTTCCAGCCCCTCCTCTTCAGGGTGCATCAGTGGTCTTTTACTGGCCTCTTGTTTCCACCCCACTGAAGAGGCCAGCTGCTGGTTCTCCTTTCCTCTGGAGGCCAAGGAGCCAGAAACAGGCACGGCAGTGCTTCTGGTGAGTCCTATTCTTCCACAACTGTTCTGTGGAAAGCATCTGACATATTTAAAATACTCTCTGGCACAAATGGAAAACTGCTTCTGTGAAAGATCGCCATGGACATTCCCATTACTTTGGTGTGGAAAAATATACATACCGAGATGGGAGGATCAGAGCAAGCTTTTACTATTACTAAATGATCTGGCTGGAAACTGCAACACAGGTCATTTCCATACTGCACTGTTATAGTGCTATTATTCCACTTTCAACATCCTATGGGATCCAGTAGTTTGCAGTTTGAGGAGGGGCATTTAGAATTCTCAGCCAGAGAGCTCTTGGCCTCAGTAAACTACAAACCTCAGAATTCCACAGGAGGTTGAAAGTGGAATAATAGCACTATAAGAGTGTAATGCAAAAATGCCCATAGTTACATGCTTATCTCACATGTGGTTATCTTTATATGTCTCTGTGGCTGAAAATGCCACCCTTTGTGAACATAAAAAGTGCTTCCATGGCACCCAAATCCTCTGCTTTCCTTTCTGCATTGACCTGGGGGCAGATTTGCAGCTTGCTGTCTCCCACCCACTGCAAAATCCTGCTCTAAGTCCAGAAGTAAATAATGCAAGCCCAAACCTGCCATCTAAATCCACTTACATTAAAAGTTACTTGCAGTCACAAAGTCACAGAAATTAAGAGGCAGAAACAAACTCTCAGGCCACATCCCTGTTGCTTGTTTGTAGTTCTTTTTCATGCTGGGGAGGATTTTGTCTAGTTTATGTTTTGAATGACTCTGGGGTGCTCTTTAAACCTCTCCAAAATAGAGCTTCAGCTCCTGCCTTAAGAAGGCTGTTTTGAACTGTCTGACGGGAGTGTTTGCCTAATGAGTCATATTTGGTTGAAAGCTTTATTATGATTCAACATTTACACAGCAGTTGAGATTATATACACAAAGGAACTGATGGCCACTGAAAATTTAGGGACTGGAAGAAATACAAGGATGGAAGCAAAGATCTTGAAGTTGCCCGCCACCAGTTAGCACCTGAATAGCCAACAGAGGGAGCTCCCAGTCCCAGGCTGTTCCACACTATGCTGCTATAGTGCTATCATTCCACTTTCAACATCCTGTGGAATTCTGGAGTTTGTAGTTTAGGGAGAGGCATTTAGAATTCTCAGCCAGAGAGCTTTTGGCCTCAGTAAATTACACACCCCAGAATTCCACGGGATGTTGAAAGTGGAATAATAGCCCTGTAACAGTGTAGTGCGAAAATAGCTTCAGTGTTCTCTGCTATGGAAAAAAAGGATTTTATTTCTTTATAAATTACACTAATTATTACTAGATCTTCACCTTTATATATACATTAAACCCATGAACATTTTGTAGAATGGATGTCTTCTTTTGTTCTCTTAAAAAAATTATTATAATAACGTTTATTTATAATGCCCTTTACACCAAAGGCGAAACACCAACATACACAATCAAGGACAAAAGACAATAAAACATATCACAACAGTACATGGAACAAAATCCCCAACACCCCTCCAGTCGCTACCCATCTCAGCACATGAGTCAGTGGCTTAAGATGATAAGTCAAAGAGGAGGGTCTTCAACCACTGACAAAAATGGGTGAGATCCTCCTCCAGCTGGAGCTCCAAAGGAAGACTGTTTCACCAATGTGGAACCAGATCTTGAAAGGCTCACAGCCTTGACAGAGCTTGTATGCACTGGTGGAACAGACAATACTCCTTTGCTTGTAGATCTCCAAAACCTGGACGGAATATACCATGCAAGCCAAGGTGCAAGGTACTGAGGGAGGTTAGAACATAAAGCTTTAAATACCAGGACCAAAAGTTTGAAACGGACCCTGGCATGAACTGATAGCCAGTGAAGATGCATTTCCTCTATTCTGTCAGAGAAACAGATCACCCCATACCTCTCAGTTGTCTCAGTTTGACAGGGACAGTCCCAATTAATCTTCTGTCATCCCGCTTTTTTCAGCTTCTTTCAAAATGTTCCCATTTCTCTCTTCCTCCCACATTCCCCCCTTGTACTTCAGTTGCTGGGGGAAAAAATCAGTTCAAAGTGCAAAGGTAGTTTGCATCCAGTTATCTCAACAAGGAGGAGAGGAGAGGAAGGAATCTAGCTCTTCCCAGCAGGCTCAGGCAAAAGCCAACTGCTTCCGTCTCTCCTAGCTTGTCTGTCCTTTCTCATTAGTAACTTTTGTCCTCTTTACCACCCTTTGCTGTAGCTTGGCCACGTGTGTTCTGATTTTCACCTGTGAAATTTTAGGAGGTATGCCAACCTACTCAAAGAACTTCCATTACTGGGTGACCTAAAAAATGTAATTAATAAATTAATTGTTTACATTACAGAAATGTAAAATTTGGTGGAAGATTAAAAGAAACATTGTGAGAGTAAGGACAGTTTGACAATGGAACCAGTGATTTTGGTGAGCTCTCTCTCAATGGAGAAACTCAAGCAGAAGCTGGTTAGCCACCTGATGGTGAAGTTCTAGCTCTGGATTTCCTGCACTGACTAAAGAAATGGGCTAAATATCCTTCAAGCCCCCTTAAAGTTGTGCTGCTATAAATGTCTATCAGCCCTAAAAGCCATGTAGCTCTGAATAACAGGTAGCAAGTACAAATTAATATAAACAAGGAGCCTGTGTTCTCTGCATGCACAGAAAGTTGTCTTATATTATCTTGGGTCTTGTCCCAGGAGAAAGATGAGATATACAATATATACTACATATATACATCCTGTATCAGATCCCCAGTCCATCTAGCTCAATGCTGTCTACCCTGACTGGCAGCAATGACTCTGCAAACTTTTTTCAAGCCCTGCTTGGATATTTCTTGGTGGTCTCCCATCCAGTTATGATCCAGTCCCATCCATGCTTAGCTTCCAAAACCAGCTGAGATGGGGCATGTCCAGAGTGGTAGAGTAAGAGGTACATGATTGACTACTGCTGTGAAAACGCATGGGAAGATCTTCAGCAAGTTGCATTCTCACAGCCTAAGAAGAAGGCAGTGGCAAACCTCCTCTGAAGAAATCTTAAGGAAAAAAAAAAAACAAGATAAAATTGCCTTACGTTGGAATCAATTTGAAGGCCCGTAACAACAACAAACAAACAAACAAACAAAGCATTTGAAGAAAATGGCCTCCTGGTCTGACAATTGTTACGCATACTCACCTACAAATATAAGGATGTAGTGTTTCTTTGTCATTGCCGTTGTTGTGTACCTTCAGGTCTTTTCCAACTTATTGTGACCCTAAGGCCAAAATCATAGGTTTTTCTTGGCAAGATTTGTTCATAAGGGGTTTCCCTTTGCCTTTCTCTGAGGCTGAGAGAGTGTGATTTGCCCAAGGTCACCCAGTGGGTTTCCATAGCCAAGGAAGGATTCGAACCCTTGTCTCCAGAATCATAGTCCAACACTCAAATCGGCACACAATGCTGGCTCTTACTCTCTTGTAAACCAGGAAAGAAGGATGGAAAACATGACCTAAAGCATGAAAGGGGGAGGCAGAACTAGTTTTTGTGATCTCTTTCATATTTGTTTGAGAAGCCAGTTCTTTTTGAAGGCTACAAGGGGTGGAAAATCACTTACAAAGGCAAGCACTGTAGTCCCTACCTATAAGGGCTTCTGCTGCTTAGAAACAAATGGCAAAGCAAAAGCACCTTATCATCCCCATCTAAGAAAGTGGGTGGAGCAGGGAAACAACAAAGAGCATTGCTGGATGCAAGGCATTTTTTTCTCCCATCCCATAATAACAACGGTAAGACGATTAACAGCCAGCCAGAAACAAGTGGAATAAGAGTGACACTCAATGGCAGCATCAAAAAATAAAATCCATTTCCTTCAAAATCCCTGAATCTCCAGGGTTCTCACTGCCTGCCAACAAGCAGGCTGAATGATTTCAAAATGTCTTGCCAGAATGTTAAAATCTAGACTTCTGCACTACCCTATCCTTGCGATGCCAGATGCCCAGATGTAACACTGTTTTCATATTCATAATTGTTTTGGGCAAAGTTTCACACTTCTGAAAAAGTTATCCTTTCATCTCCAATGGCCCAGTGGATTATACGTACACTAACGCAAGACAGGGCTGTGTTGCATCCAGCTTGCATATTCTGTTGCAATACAGAAGTTATCAGGTGGACAGTATTTGACCACAACCCATATTTGTGTGAAGTAACATGTTCACCTTAAGCACATGTAATTTTGTTAATGGCCATGCTGCCTCATAGGATTCCGGGAGCAGTAGCCCATAAAATGTAACTCTCCAAGCCCTGTATTTTAGTACATTTTATGTGCTGGAATTCCCTCCGAGGAATTAACTCTTAACTATCCTTCCCGAAGCAAGCATTTTTATTCAGAGTAACCTTTGTTTAATGACATTCAGGGGGAAAAAAGCTATGATTAGTCAATGTGATTATTTTACTCCTGTTTTAATTGATTTGATTTATATTTTAATAACATTTTGTATTTAGATTTTTAAAAATATATATATTACTAGTCATCTTGAACACGATTTGAATTAGAAAGGCAATATAGAAATACAATACGTAAACCAAATAAATGTTTGATAGTTTTATTTTTAAAGTTCCCTCTAACACCCATCAGCCCCAGCCAATATAGCCAATGGATGAGGTGATGGAATTGTACTCCAGCTGTATCTGGAAGGCACCAAGACTTGTGATTCACAAAGTTTTTCAAGGAAAACGCCTGTATTCACACTCTCTCACACAAACACCACTAATAAGGACCTTTAAAAAGAAATCAAGATTGGAAAACTAATGAGTGGTCAAGCAGAAATTGTACCAAAATAATGACAATATTCCTTGATGGCTGGGAGCCTCTGTACCCTGCCTTTGAGAAGTGGCACAATTGCATGATCAGGGACAACATCCACTCCCAATAAAGACAACAAACACCAGATTGGGAGGAAAAAACCACAACTTTTATTGGCTACAGATACAGATCGGGTTGGCATATGCATGGGTATGGATCCAATGAACCTGATCGTCAAGCCCATAGCAAGTTGCCATGAACAACAGGAGGGAACTGCCCAGGCTTATCCCTCCTGCAACCAGGGGGTGCATGCTGCATGCCCTCCCAAGTAGGGCATGCTTGCCACTCCACTGCACTTCCCGAACCGGAGGGGACCCGCATTGTCTTCTGCCATGTGGTATTTGTTGGGAATGGCACCCTTTGCATGCTTAATTAACTGGCTAGTTAGACTGCATGTGTATTGCAGGCATAGAGGGGACTACCTAGAGTAAACTTCCTGTTGTTTGGTCAACACCCACTTCCCCTTGCATGTTCTCTTCCTCTTCCCCTTTTGTTCTTTGGCTTCCCTGCAAGCATGTGGTCTTCTGATCCTCTAGCAAGCATGCTTCCTTGTAAGCATGTGAGTGCTTAATTTTGTCTTACTTTCTTCAAGAATTGAACCTGTGCACAAGATTTTGTGAGTAAACTTTTCATACTTTTTAAGCAAATTGTGTTTATTTTGAGCTAGATTAAGTTTGTCTGGGGTGGAGATGATAAACGTGGGACTGGTAATTTGTTCAACTTCTGCCTGTGCATTACAAAATACTCTGCTGATTGGGAGACTTATTACTAAAAATCTCTCAAGTCCCCAACAGCATTTGATACCTGCTGTCCCAGATCCAGTACCCATTTGACAACCTAACAAGTTTTGGCAAGAATACAAACAAATAACAAACACAACAGATAATGGAATGGGAGGGGAGGAGAGATACTGCTGGAAGAAGACTGGCTGGGATCTCAGAGATGACTACTTAAATACCTAATGGATGGACCTGAACGAATCCTGCAAACCTTCACTCAGATAGCAACTTTGAAATCATTGGCTGTTGGCCAAACAAAAGGGGAACTTCAAGCCAGGTGCCCAGAAATGCCCGCTGACAGACTGGCATGCCAGAAGAGGCTGCAGGCCATGCACTTGTGCCCCTACCCAAAATGGTACTGCCAATGTAAGTCATGTCATACACTTATAAAACAAACAGACAGCTTGTGGCAAGCCTGATTTTTGAAAACATAAAGAGCAAGCATGGTGTAATGGTCTGAATGTTTGACAAGGATACTGGAAGACTGGGGTTTGAATCCCAGCTCAACCGTGGAAACCCACTGAGTAACTCTGAGCAAATCACAATCTCTCAACCTCAGAGAAAGGCAAAGCAAACTTCTTCTGAACAAGTCTTTCCATGATTGATGTGCCTTAGGATTGCTGTAAGCCAGAAATGACTTGAAGACACACAACAACAACAGATCTAAGACTTTGATTTAACTAGAAAGAAGTAGGGAGGGAGGTTGTAGGGTAAAGTACAAACTGCGACATTCAAAATCTGCTGTAACCTCAGACGTTTGCTGCATGCTAAAGGAATCTGTTTGCTTCCATTATTTTCTGCTTGTATATTTACAGTGAAAACAGATATTACAAAGAGTCCTTCACTGAGCTCTCTTCAATGCTTTCTCTTATCCAAAGGAAACAAAGCACGCCTAAGACTTCTCACCTCTCAGGCAAACTGAGGGTACTTAACAATGTATTTAAAAAATCTATTGTGAATGGAAAATGAAAATGTTCACCACCAACATATTTTTTCAGCCCATCTCTTCTACTGCCTCTGTTTTCAGCATAATAAAGCCTCATCCATCCACAGTTCATAATTCAAGAAATAAAAATGACGGGTAGCAACGGGCATTATGGAGGTCTCAAGTTGCACTGACTTCATTTTCCCTTTTTACAAAATATATGGCTGTGCTTATTCCTGCACTGCTAGGATTTTCATTAGTACCATAAATATCTCAGAGACATTAATATTTTCTTGCTCCCTTCATATTTTTGTTCTCTCTAGTTCTGGAAAGGAGGGGTTTGTACAAGATGTCCTACAAAGTCCCTTCCACCTTGTGATACTTGGTAAGGTCCTGATTCAGAAAGTTCTAGCTAAGGGATTCTGAGAGCTGTAGTTCATAAAAGTAACTTTTTTTCAAGCTGCAGGCACCAGTCAGTCATTTGCAACATGTGAGTCATGGTTTTGAGTTCCACATAAGACACTAGGAGGGGAGCTGTAAAATATTTAACTTGATGGACTATGGTCCATCAGTAGGAGAAATTATTCCATTATGCCTTGTTTGTTTGTTTGTTTCTTATCCCACCTTTTTCTGGGGATGAGACCCTTATTTAACGCTGTATCTCCCATTTTCAGAGAGATCAGGGTTACTTTCAGGAAATAACCAGAACAATTGGCCTGTCTAGAGAATATAGGTACAAAACAAAACTGGGGAAGTGAATTTGATATCTGAAATATATTGAAAACATGTATGTAGAGATTAATTTGAATATTTATCAGAGGTTGACTCTTAAGAGACCTTCCACAAGATTTTGTACAGATGGTATCATATTCCTATCAAAACATGTAACATTTTTGTAGCTTATCTCTAAGCTTTCTTGCCACTTTCTTGGTACATTGGTCCATAATTACGGTTGGATCACTGACCATGAAGATAATTACCTGCCTGGATTTACAATTGAGCCAACGTAGCATAGCAGTTTGAGAGTTGGACTAAGACTCTGTGAGACCAGAGGCAGTTTAGGGCAGACTCAATAGAAACAACCTCCATGGAAAGGTCAAAAGAACAGGTGTTTGTGTTATTCTTTAAATAAGTTTTCGTCTCTGCTAGGCACAGATCATTTTTTAATGCCAATCCAAATACATTGAATTATAACAGGAATAGCTCATAATAATCCACTGTTGCTATGCAAATTCATTTTCCTTGCAGTTAATGTGGGGACTGAAGCTAAAATCAGAGGGGAAAGGGGATGTCCAAGGGGAAGTGCTGGATAATGTCATAATCTCTGCACTTCAAAAAGTCCTAAATCCTCAACGCTATATGCCCTGGCTCCATTATACCTCTGATGGTGATAGCTGTTTCCTTAGATAGCTTTGTTTCAAAGGGATTCATCAAATTAATCAATGGAAAGTTTGCCCATAACTATTAGCAGTGTTGGTGCTTGTGGTGGTGATTTATTTAATTTATACCCATCCTTCCTTTTAAGAGCTCAAGGTACAGGGAGGCTAACAATCTACATAAATATGATACCATTAACACAACAAATTGCAAAGACTTAAAATCAAAAGTCTTAAATCACAAATTACATATATTTTAAAATGACCAACATGTAACTACAAATCCTGCTAAAATACAGTGAATGAATGAATACAAATCAGCAACAGTCAATGGCAAATTAAGTGCTTGCCTAGTTCTGAAAAGCTTGTCCTAACTGAATTTTCCCCAAGTAGCTCATTGATAAGAGATTTCAGGGTGAGTATCATATGTTGAATCCTCATGGTCCCTGTCACTATCATGGTATACAATGGCTATATGAAAACATTACGGTTGGTAAGAACAGTACTGAATACCAGCTAGGAAACGACAGTGGAAGAGAACAATGGTCTTCATGTCCTGGTGTGAGCTTCCCAGCAGTGGGAGGCAAGTATGCTGCTTTACAGTCCTTTAATGGAAGAGTTGCTTCAGGGTGGTCTCATCTTTGGACGTATTGTCTATTTTAGTGTTTGTTAAGCTATTGGATGTGGGAGCTCTGAAGTGTATTTTTTCCCCAATGAGCCGGGGATTGGCACTATATTTTTGCCCATTGACTACTATAATTAGGTTTTTTTTCCTGAAAACTTACCATGGACCAGCAGCCAACAACATACTGGTCCATTGACCACTACTTTGTGTAGTGCTGCTCTGTTAGAAGTTGTTCCAGTCCAAGTCCAGTTTAAAGATAAAGAAGCGTTAGAAGAGAGATCTCAGAGTTGCCCATGCACAGTTAGGATCTGGGCAAGAAATTGAGCAGGCTGATAGATCTCCTGTGCCTCTACACTATACAGTTATTCCAGTTTAATGCCATTTTTAACTGCCGTGGCTTATCCTATGGATTCCTTGTATTTGTGGTTTGACAAGGTCCTTAAACAGTCTGCTAGAGAGTTCTAGTTCTGTAGTATAGGGATGTGGACTACAGTGGTGCTACTTTCCTTTCTCTGACAGGCAAAAACATTTCTTTTTAAACAGGCTTTTAAGTAAGCCAGGAAGCTTTATTTATTAACTTGTTTTAACTGAATTTTTTTAGGTTTTTTTATGATTTTATATGTTTTTAATGTTTTCAATTGTTTTTAAATATTTTGATGTTTTAATTTGTTGTCGGAAGCTGCTTTGGGTTCCATGCTGAGAAAAAAGTGGCATATAAATATAACTAATAAATAAATAATAAAATACTCAAGAGGAGCTCCGGGGACTGCTGTTCATCATTGGCTGCTGGTCCCCAGTGAGTTTTCAGGAAAGACAGAAACAACTGTAGTCAATTAGGATAAATATGGTACTGGTCCCCAGCACACTGCGGAAAATATGACTGTCTTTTCCCCACAGATAACTTGGAAAGTATTGGACCAGAGCACTCTAGTAGAGGATTCTAATGACCTACATAAACTACAAATCACAAGAATCAACAGAATGGCAATTAAAAATGATATCAGCTATCTATAATTCTGCAAGGCAAACACACCTGCAATATTTCTTAAAGTGGTGAGATGTATTCTATTTCTTTGTACTTTATAGTAATTATTCCAAAATTCCCATATCTACTGATAAATTAGCACTTGGAATTTTTATGCAAATATGTGTCTTCTTTTCCCTACTCTTTTGGTAATGCATTTCTTCTTTTTGATGCTGCATAAGTGGTTACCCTCACTGAAAGCTGTATCTCGGCCTATGTGGAAAGTGGGATGCTGGAGTTGTATGTTTTTTATTCTCTCTTGGCAATCACGTCAACATCCTTCATCCATGCCGCAGTCTTCGATCCTACCCTGAGCCAGGCACCAATATGTCTCGACCAAAGTTAAGGAACTTACTTTACATGGTAGTTTAGGGATGTAATTATTCAAGAAGTTTCTTCTCAGAGGAAGTGACAAGTATTTTTTTTTTCATCCCACTGCAAGAAAGTCTTCAAAAACCACAGCAGTTTTGAAATCTGTTCACAATTCAGGACTTAGTCTGTGCAGCAAACAGCATTTTCCATGTAGGAAACAGCATTTTTGTGCAGAAAGTAACATACAGAAGTATTATTTTAGTACATAAAAAGCTGCTTTCTGTGCAGAAAATATTGTTGTGAAAATCAACCTTGTGAAATTTTGTGCAGAATAAATCTCTAATTGCAAGCGGCATTTTCTGTGCAAGAAACAGCTTTTTCTATGCACAAAGCCATATTTTTCACAGAAATGTTTTCTTTGCAGAAAGTGTTGTTCCCTGAACAAAAGAACCATGTGCAAATTTTGTCCAGAATAAGTCCCAATTATTCCACTTTCAATATCCTGTGGAATTCTGGGATTTGTAGTTTACTGAGGCCAAAGGGCTCTCTGGCTGAGAATTCTAAATGCCCCTCCCTAAACTGTAAGCCCCAGGATTCTATAGGATCTTGAAAGTGGAATAATAGCACTATAACTTTATAGTGTGGAAAAGCCCTTTAATTAGTATTTTTGAATAATTTCTCCATCCCTGCAGTATTTATAGCAATGGGGATGTTTCATTCCTGCATATTGACTGATTGATTGATTGATTGATTGATTTCCATTCTTGGTGGGTTGATTTTTCATGTTGCTTTGTTAACAACAGAAATTGCAGGGCTTATGCCTCTACCACATGCTTCATTTGGAGTTTTAAAAACATATCACCTTACTGGAATAATGTGTATAAGATTTCCTCACATAGGAGAATAGCAAATGAGTATTTTTTTTTTCAATGGATCTGTTTTTTATTCACGTTAGTGGGTATAGGTTTCATGTAAAGCTACTAATTTTCTGAGCTGTTAGAAATGAGTCTGCTCCAGGCACTTGGAAAACATTTGTTATGTTAGCTGTTTTCTGGCTAATACTCAAGTCTGAAAAATGTCCACAGTTTTAATGCTGTTCCAAACCTTCTCCTTGGACTTTTTTGTTGTTGTTGATTTCATGGGTAGGGTGTGGAAGAGGAAACTGACAGACATGAAGTATATTAATTTTTTAGATGGGGGGAAGACAATGCCTCTTTTTAATATCTTTCTCTTCTCGACCAGTCAGATCTTGCCCCCCATGAAATACCCATAAAAATGCTACATTGTGATACAGACCTAAATATGCTAAAGGCACCAGATCCTATCTGATCTTGGAAGCTAAGCAATGTCCACCCTGGTTAGTACAATTGACCCTCCATATCCATGGATGCAACCAACCATGACTCAAAAATATTTTTAAAAAATCCAAAAAAGCAAGCCTTTGAATTGTTCACCATTTTGTATAAGGGATGCCATTTTACTACACTGTACTGTACTATATATAATAGGATTTGAGCATCCAAAGGTTTTAGTATCCATGGGAGATTATAGAACCAAACCCTAGTGGAAAACACCAGTGAATACCAGTTGCTCTAGGCTATATTTTAGAGGAAGGAAATGGAAAAACCACCTCTGAGTATTCCTTGTCTTAGAAAACCCTATGATATTCATGGGGTTGCCATAATTCAACAGATGACTTGAATAATAGTTGTTGTTGTTGTTGTTGTTTCTTACCCACCTTTCCCCACGGATCAAGGTGGGAACAACAACAGATTATAATACAACACGTAACATCAGTCAAAAATGCACAAACCAATTAAAAACACATATGATCAGTTTAAAAGAACATATAAGGCACATACGTACATATATTGTTCCAAATGTGACATTTTGATATAACTTCTTAACTCTATGACCCACCAACTCCAGCTTCAAGGGATAAGAAATTGTCCTGTATAAGTTTTAGAAGCAGGTGCCACTGACAATCCCTTTAAATCACCCAATCTCTTAATATTTTGAAACTTTCACCTGTGGTTCCCAAAAGATACAAAAGAAAGCCTGTGGATAGGGTTGTAAAAGTGATATATGGGATATCAAAATGGAGTCTATTAAACTGTCTGTTCTGTCAGCATAGGGTTCAAATAAAGACACTAGAAATCTGTGCTGGTAGAATAGATAAAATAAATCAAGGTAGAGTGCAGGCCACATATCCACTCCAAGATTTCACAGATGAACACTAGGACATATGTGGCCAAGCAATATCAGAGTGTCATCAAAATGACAAAAGTTATTAAAGAGGAATAAGACCCAAGGTAGGAGAGACTGAAGACTCCTTTTGCCTGAGTCTACTGGGAACAGCAAGATACTGCCACCTCCACTCCTCTCGCCCCAGTGAGTTAATTGAGTGTAAACTACTACTGCATTTTGAACTCAGTTTACACCAACTGGAGTAAACAGAGGATGGAGGGAAAAGCAGGAGAAGAGAAAAACTGGGACTTTTTAAAAGCTGCTGAAAAAGTGGGATGACAAAGGATTAATTGGGACCATTCTTCCCAAATCAGGACAGTTAGAAGATATGGGGATGACCTTCTCTGTCCTGCTCTTCTTTGCCATTGCATCCATGGCCAGTTTACTCATGCTGCCACACCACCACACCATTGGCACATTTGAACTGGAGACTGATAAAACTTTTAGGATTGAATCATCAATTGCAGAGAGAAAAGGGCTTCCACGAGATGTAGTGCTTTATTTTACTAGAGAAAAAATCAAGAATCTAATTGTTGGGCAAAGTTATAAAGAGAAATTGATAATGGATGATGAGGAAATTCAAATCTTTAAAGATATACTACCAAGTGTATTGAGGCAGAGAAGAGAATACGCATCCCTGACTAAGAGTCTTCAGAAGATGAATATAAGATACAGATGAGAACTACCTGAGGGAATCTCTTTCTTCTATGAGAACAAGAAAATGAAGATAACTTTGGTAGAAGAAGCACAAGATTTTCAAGATAAATGTTTGAAAACAGACAAGACAACAGGAAAGGACACAAAGAAGAAATCAGAACATCAACCAAGAGGAGTGACAAGAGGAGTGCTGAAGATTCTAGTCAAGTTTCAGAAGAAGACACGCAAACAGCAGAAACAGAAGAGAAGAAGAAAAAAGAAAAGTCGTAATAGAAAATGAAGCCAATTTCCTGGAATGTACATGGAATTAACTGACAGGTGAAGAGAAGATAAATTTTCCATCATTTAGAAAGACTAAAATCCCAAATCATTGTTCTATAAGAAATACATATAAAGGCAAATCAAGAAAAATATTTGTGTAACACTAAACTAGGAGAATGCTTTACATCTTTATACACAAAGAAGAAAAAAGGAATAGCAATTTATGTGAAAAAAGAGATTCAAGCCAAAAAAATCTTTAAAGATAAAGAAGGAAGAATATTGGGAATCAAGACCCAAAAAAATGGGAAGAAAATCTTAATAGTAGGAATATATGCCCCAAATGTGAACAAAGCAGAATTTTACAAAAACTTTGAGATAACCTATCAACATATGAATATGAAGAATAGATTTTGTTGGGAGATTGCAATGGAGTCCAAGATGTAAAACTTGATAAATCAACCGCTAAAAGTAAAGAGTAAAAAGAAAAGAGAGACAAATTCCCAAAAAGTATTTTTGAATTATGCGAAGATTTGGCTGTAACTGATGTCTGGAGACACAACCACCTGAATGTTACAGATTTTACCTTCTTTTCAGAACTGCATCAAATCTGGTCTTGTATTGACATGAGTCTGGTTTCTAAAAATTTATTAGCAGAAGTGAAACAAATGGAAATTTTGCCTAAAGTGATGCTGGATCATCATCTGGTGATATTACAGATGAGAGACAAAAGTAAACAATTTCAATGGCTACTTAATGATGGCTTACTGAATGATGAAGAAATCATTTAAAAAAGCAAAAGAAGTATTAGACTGTTATTTCAAAGAAAATATAAAGGAGGAGATGCAGATGAAAACAGTTTGGGATGCATCTAAAGCGGTTATGGGAGGATTTTTTATTCAACAATGGTTACAAAAAAAGAGAGAGAGAGAGAGAGAAAACATCAGACTTTATTAAAGAAACCTTTAAAAAAATCAATTTAAGAGAAATTCATCTAAAGAATCATTACAACATGAAATTAAGAAAGTACAGAAAGAAACTGTAGTATTTACAACTGAAGAACTAGCCAAAAGTTAACTTTCTAAAGTTCTGGAGAGCATAACAAAAGAGGTAACATACATTTCTTGCCCTGAGTACCATTTCTATAATGCACAGATGGGAAAATCTTTGGCCCTACAGTAAGGATATGAAAAATTTTCATTTGCAATTTTATTTCTCAGACTCCCACCTGCATTTTCTTATCATCTTTGCTAGGTGTTCAGTTCCAAGACTTGATGGTTATTTTCAGATGGAAATTGGTGCATATTTTAACATGCTTTTCCTAAATTTACCTAATTTATTCATTTCCCCTCTTGACTACAGCATTTGTCTACATTTTTGCACTGTGTGTATTATACCTGTTCACATTTTAAAATCTGTGCATGGTTTTATGTGCACTTTCTGACTGGCATACTGTTGGTGACACAGGTCCTCCTTATTCCTGTGTATGTCTTTTTGGGGAATCATGTAACTCGGTATTCTTTACCTCCCTCTGCAACAACCAAGGTTCCCACTCACAGGACTCATGGATTTGTTGGGATAACCACCCTGAATGTCCATTCCATACCTGATGGAGAGTGGGAAGGGGGTCAGAATAGCATCTGACTGTGCCCTACAGCTGGAGAAAAACCAATGCATCATTCACCACAAGCCCAGCGGATCTCAGCTCAAGATGTCATGGGGGATCCAATGCTTCTGTGATCCTCACACACACACTTTCCAGAAGCCACGGTATGGCCATTCGGGGGGGAGGGGTTTTTGCAGCAAACTTGTGTGCCCTGAGAGTAGTGAGCAGGAAGGCAAAACAGTGTTCTCCTTATAGAATTCTTGCACCACACTGGGCACTGTAGTATCTCAGCCTCTTTGTCTCAAACCCCCACTGGTACAACAAATACAAGTTGTCAAGGGGTGCAAAAATGTTGATTTCATTAAGACTGTTGACTCCAGTAAAATTATTCATAGAATCATAGAGTTGGAAGAGACCACAAGAGCCATCAAGTCCAACTCCCTGCCTTGCATCAAAGCATTCCTGACAGATGGCCATCCAACCTCTATTTAAAAACCTCCAAAGACAGAAACTCCACCACACTCCAAGGCAGCATGTTCCACTCTCCAACTGCTCTAACCATCAGGAAGTTCTTCCTAATGTTTAAGCGGAATTTCTTTTCCTAGTTTTCTACTGCTCCTAGTCTCTGGAGCAGCAGAAAATTAGTTTGCTCTATCCTCCATATGATGTCCCTTCAAATATGTAAACATGGCTATCATGTCACCTCTTAACTTTCTCTTCTCCAGGCTAAACATACCCAGCTCCCTGAGCTGTTCTTCATAGGTCATGGTTTCAAGGCCTTTTATCATTTTGGTCATCCTCCTCTGGATGCTTTCCAGTGTGTCAATATCCTTTGTGAATTGTGGTGCCCAGAACCAGACATAGCATTCCAGGTGAGGTCTGACCAAAGCTACTTCTACCCTCCAGATGTTGTTGGACTGCCACTTTCATGATTCCTTACCACCAGTTATGCTGGCTAGGGCTGATGGAGGCTGCAGTGCAGCAACATTTGGAGGGCCTCATGTCCCCCAGTCCTGCTGCAATACAAATGGATTGTGCTTGAGTAGACTCTTCTACTGTTGACCAGAGTTTGGACAAACAGCATTCCTAGCCTAGAAACATTGTATGAAAAGTTCTGTTACAATATAGAGCAAATGTTCTGGATGTAATTCACATTTCTTTTTGTTCCATATTGATCAGATCCCAACTGCATTGCAATACCACTTTTTTAAAAATTCAAAGGAAAAAAAATAGAAAGTATTTTCCCCTTGTAAATACAATCTGTAAGAGTTTCAATAATCTTTGACAATGTCCAGAACAGAAACTCTACAACCTCTCTTCCGAATCATAGCATGTCCCTTAGACATTGCAGTTCACAGAAGAAAGTGCTGATATAGAAGGGAAAGGTGGAGGAGTTAGCCAGACATCTCAAAATATCATAAGATTTTCTGGTTCAAGAAAATTCCAGATGAGTAATTATGAATTTGAACCTGTTTTCCAGCCTTTTCTGCTCTTCGTGAAATAGCGGGAGCATAGAAATACTGGTGCATTGTATCTCTTGTATTGATGAGGGAGTCCGGTCTACAACTTTGAGAAGTTATTTTTTTGGATTACAGCTTCTAAAACCACACTGGCAGAGGGACGGTAATAATTGTGTACGTGTATGTGCCTTCAAGTTGCCTGTTGACTTATGGAGACCCCATGCATTTCATAGGGTTTTCTTAGGCAAGGAATACTCAGAAGTGGTTTTGTCAGTTCCCTTCCTCTGAAATATAGCCTACAGCACCTCGTATTCATTGGTGGTGTCTCATTCAAGTACTAACCAGGGCTGACCCTGCTTAGCTTCCAAGATCAGACAAGATCCAGAGTCCTTGGGGTATTTAGGTATCTTTTGATAGCTGTAGTCCAAAGAAATAAATTTCCCTAAGTCTGACTTTGTCTTGGCTCTTGGGCCACAAATTTAGAAGGCTGTAAAAGGATATCAAATTATTACATATGTATTTGTTATGATTGTATTTTTATTCCATGGAAAAAGCGCATGTGAAATTTTCTACCTCTGTGACCAAAATAATGCGACTGCCCCAGAGTAAGAAGACCTTCCAGTTCAAGGTTGGAAAAGACTGCCTCAGAGAGTAATGGATTTGCCCTTGTTAGTGGTGTTTAAATACAGGCTAGATGGCCACCTCTCAAGGATGCTTTAGGACAGCAGGGGGCTGGCCTAGCTGGTCTTTGGTATCCCTTCTAATTCTAAGGTTGTAGTAAGGATGAAGTGAGCACAAGAGTCATGTATACCATCTTGATTTCACAGAAGGAAAGGTGAGGTCCAAACAACTAATAAATAAAATAAATCACCTCAACTCCTGTAATCAGCTCTTGTAATCAATCTGGAACTAATAGCACTTGGGACAATCTGAGTGTGAAAAGATAGTGCTCATATTCTGATGATGTGCTCAACATAGTACAGATCCCATGAGAGTCCTGTGTGCTCTATTTTATTGCACGTTAAAAACATGATGTTAATAAATCCCAGCTCTCTATAAATTACCCTGATGGAAGTGCTTTTCGTATTTATCCTTTAATGGCCAATGCAAGCCATTAACATATGTTACATCTACAAAGGGCCACCGGTATGAGTCTTTTGCATTCTTCCCACTAATGATCCACATATGAAGTGCTCTACTCCACAAAGAACTGTTTAAATCAAAAATAATGTCATCTCTCACTGCTAATGGATTTATGGCTCCATGGGCTGTTTGGGGTTTTATTTTAACATGCTTCCTTTTATTTTCATATTGCATTCTTTTTACCTGAGACAGACCAATATAGTTCAAATATAAATTCTTTTCTCTCCCAAACATGAAAAAGTCCTGGAGATTTATGATGTTCTTATTATTTTAACTTTTTTAAAAAGTTTATTGTGTTGTATGACATAAATTCCTGCCACTTCAAATCATTAGTCATTTCTAGAAATTAAATTAAATGTAAATTGGGGAACTGGGTTGGATCCTTTTTACTCTTTTGGCCATTTGGCATCACTTTAGGAGGACTAAGCTGTTACTCACAGGGGAGGGAAACTTAGAGAGCCCAGCAATTCTTGGAGAGATGCATGATGGGTAAGAAAAGAAGACTATATTATGACAATGGGTCTGGTTTCTTTCAGGCTTTACTGAGTTGACCAAGTCTGCCTTCCTCTGTCTCTGTTACTCTAGACTGCATATCCTTCAATTATTTAGACATGACAGGGACAGTTCCTAGTAATCTTCAGCCATCCCACTTTTCAGCTATCTTTAAATGTCCCAATTTCCCTCTCCTCCTCCCACTTTCCCCTTTGTCCTCAGCTTGCTTCAATTGCTGCAAACTGAGTTCAAAATGCAAAATTTGTTGTTTGGTTAGGGGCAAAGGCACTCCAAATAAAAACATAAGACCGCAACATTGGGAGAAAAACAGTCACAACATTATTGGCTACAGATACAGAATGGGTTGGCACACGCGTGGTTTGGATCCTGACATCAAGCAACCCGCCTGTTGACCAATGAGCCCAAACTTCCAGCCCAGCACTGGAATCCCAGGAAGGGCAAGGGGGGACCACCAACAGTGCAGTTCCTGCCACCAAGGAGTGCAAAGGTACAAGTCCTCTGGAGCTGAGCATGCCCACTGCCAGCTTGCACCCCCTGGTTCCAGAAGGGACCTATGTCCTACCAATGCCTGAGTGCACATTGTAGCAACAATCCTGCATCCAAGGTCCATGTGAGCACCCCCAGAAGTTATGACAAAAACAAAGCATGCACAACGGTGAGGAGCTAACACAGAGAAACTCACCAGCTCTCAGAAGGGGAGGGGGTAGTAGACCCCTTCAGCCTGACCTGAATGAAGCCAGCAAGCAACCACTCAGTTGGGCTTGGGCAGCCAATGAGATTGAACAAAGATCAATCTCTTTGGTTGCCCGCTGAAGAAGGCCTTCTGGTCCACGCAGCACCCAGGACTGGTGCCACATGGGCCTGAGAAACTGGCACCCCTCTGCAGCATGCTTGTTTTTAACTGCTGTAACGTTGACATTGACTTATGGTGACCCCATGGATAAAAGACTTCCAGATCACCCTATTATCAACCGCCCTGCTTGGGTCTTAAAGATTCAGGGACACGTCTTCCTTGATTGAGTCTATCTATCTGTAATGCGTTCTTCCTCTTTTCCTACTGTCTTCTACTTTATCAAGCATTACTATCTTTTTTAGTGAATCATGTCTTTTCATGATATGTCCAAAGTACAACAGCCTGAGTTTAATCATCTTGGCTTCTAGGGAGAGTTCAGACTTGATTCGCTCTAGGACCCATTCATTTGTCTTTTTCTCAGTCCTGTTTATCTGTAGAGCTCTTCTCCAGCACCACATTTTGAATTAATTGATTTTCTTCTCATCAGCTTTCTTCACCTGTCCAGCTTTTACAACCATTCATAGAAACTGGAAATACAATAGCATGGGCAATCGTATCTTTAGAATGCAGTTTCACTCAATTTAGTCAGCAGGGAGGAGAAGAGAAGAGTAGACAGAACCTTGCCCTCTCCTGGAAGCTCAGGCAAAAGCAAACTGTTTCATCTCTCCTAGCTTGTGTCTGTTTCTTCACTAACAACTTTGTATGGTATGTGTTTGGTGAGGCACTTAGAATTCTTTGCAAAAGAGCTCTAGTCTACTTTTCTGCGCTACAGATCTCAGGATTCCTAAGGATGAAGCTATGAACATTAATGAGTTATGAAACCATATAATACCTTTAGTCTCCCACCCCCACATAGGACTGCAAGCATTTAACCAGTTATCTTGAAGACTGAGGGCCTCTAGATAGTTCCAGAACCTTACTGAAAAGGGAAGAACTTTGTGGTAAAAAGAAGAGCAACTTTGGTGGTTCTGTCAGTTAGTGCAGGGACAGTTGTTCCAGTCCTTGCTTTCTTCTTCTCTTTCCATTTGTTCTCCTTTTTATATCCTGTCTATTAGACTATGAGTGTCTGATTGTTCATTTTAAATTTATGTCCATTGATTACAAAATTTAAGGCACTTGATAGGTGTTAACAAGTGATACTAATATGTCTGCTAATAATTCTGATGAATCAAATGACCAGAGTACAACTTACTTACAACATACTTAATCAGCTGAGATCGAGAACCTACACTAAGGAGACAAAGTGTAACTTTGCACTCAGGAACTCTTGTGGTTGTTGTGCAACCACTATGTCCGTGAATGTTGTGCAACTGAATGTGCATGTGTACTTGCATGTCCAATGTACAATGCATGTTGTGTGCTCAATGCATGTCACCCAGCAACTGTGGCACTGTTACAGTGAAGTGAATGCAGGCATTTCTCATCAGACAAAAGTGTCCAATTCCTTCTGAAAGTATATTTATGCATAGGACACCAAAAAGAATCAACGCAGGCTAATGGTTTTAGTGTTGGACTAGGACTTCAGGAGACCAGGGTTGGAATACCCACTCAGTCATGGAAATCTACTGGGTGAACTTGGGCAAGTCACATTCTCTCAGCTTTAGAAAAAATAATGGCAAGCCTCCTTTGGAACAAATCTTGCTGAGAACCCCATGAAAAGTTCTTCTTAGGGTCCTCATGTCGGAAATGACTTAAAGGCACCCAACAACAACAAAAGGCACCCACAGGGTTCTAACTTGAGTCTTTAATGACAGATAGCAGTTCTTCATTGAGTTGTCGAGTCTGATCTAGGATTTGGAGCATTAAAGGATCTACTACTAAGCAGATGACACTGGCTGAATAAATCTGGTACCTTATTTTCTAATGATAATAGGCTGTATCAATGTATACTGCATAACAGACTGTCCTGCATCAGCTTCAGAAACAGGGGTGTTTGTATAGGGACAACTGATGTCTTTAGGGGAAAAAAGTCTTCAATACTTCAGCAGAACATTTGACTACAAAATAGGTCAAGACATATTTATTATCAAACAAATGAATTTAGTTACTCTGGATGATGGTAGTGAAATTAGAACAAAGTAATGGGAGTTAGATTAATGTGATTTCACAATGTAATGCAAAAAAGGCTTGGGAAGAATGGAGCAGGTGGTGAACTGAATTTTACATAGCAGGAGGAAGAAACAAGGGGGTGGTAGAAAGAAGCAAAGGCAAGGAGAAGAGTAAGAAGAGTGAAGTGCTATGGCTAGCAGTGAGTGCAGCTAATGCTTAAATTATTCCAAGGATAATATAAGAAAACTGGAGTAAATAAGAAGGAGGCCCCCAACACTTCACAGATGAAAAGCAGGACACATGAAGCCAAGAAACACCAGAGTGTAGTCAAGATGGCAAAAGGTATTTAGGCTGAGTTAACTGACTGCTCTTGCACTTGGAATTGTGTTTGCAGCAAATGAAGTAAGCTGAGGACCAAGGGGGAACATAGGAGGGAGAAAGAGAAGCTGAGACATTTTAAAAGGAGCTGGAAAAGTGGAGGATTGTTGTTATTGTGTGCTTTCAAGTCATTTCTGAGTTATGGCAACCCTCAGTCAAATCTAGCACAGGGTTTCATGGCAAAATTTGTTTGGGGGAGGGGGTTGCCTTTGCCTTCCTGTGAGGCTGAGAGAGGGTGACTTGCCCAAAGTCACTGAGTAGGTTCCATGGCCAAGTGAGGATTTGAACCCCAATTTCCAGAGCTGTAATCCAGTGCTCAAATCATTACACCATACTGGCTCAAAAGTGGGGGGGGGCAGAGGATTACAGTGGCCTCTCCACTTTTGTGAGGGTTCAGAGTACAGAATCCTTGTGAAAGTGGAAAAAACACAAATAACTCCCCCTACTTCCCCTCCCATTCACTTCTGGTTCTCTCCCCTTCCTGTTCCCACACAAAACAAGGGAATGGAGGCATGGAGGAGCCTCACACGTGCCTTCCTTTCTCCCTCCGAAGCTCCCCCCTTCTAGTTCCCATGCAAAAGGGAAGAGAAGTGGGGAAGCCTTGCACAAGTTCTCCATGCTGGGGCAAAATGCATAGGAATGGGAGAGGGAACTCTGGAGGGGGAAAGGAAAGCTTGTGCAAGTCTTTGCCTCCCACCTCCATTCCATTCTGTTTTGCCTTAGTGCAAGTTCTCCACACTGAGGCAAAAAGCACGGAAAGGGAGGAGAATGGGGAGGAAGGCACACACACTCACAAATAATCAAATTTTACAAATCCCATGATTCCTTAGGATGGAGTCCAAGAAGCATTCAGACTAATTTCCCAATGTTACAACAGAGAGGTAAAAACATTTATTTCAATGCAGGGGGGAACTAATATGTGTAAAGGAATTGCTCACTTTTTCCTTCAGAACGAGTGAGAACGTACCGGAGTTTCTCCATTTGAACAGATTGTTCAACCAGAGTAGTTCTGATGGAGGCAGGTGAGAAAACCAAGTTGTAGGATAGCCAGGCCCTGAATTAAATATTCTATTGTTTTCCAAAATCATGCACATTTTCATTCCAAATGGAAGTTTCCACTAATATCAAGAAGAAAGCTGTGGGGGGGGGGGGCTGGAATGAGGGAGTGAGGATGATCCAGAAACCACTTTTTTCTTGTTACTGACATCTGTGAGGAGGATGAGAGAAGGAAATTCTAAACTAAAATTAAAATGTGCAGCGTTCCAATCATTGTTTTTATGCTTTGTGTTGTGCAAATAACATCCAAAGAAAAGAAAGCTTCTTTGATGTCTGATAATGAGAAGTGTGGTTTAGCACTAAATTGATTTAACTCAGTAAAAATAATCATAATCATTATAATCATAATAATAATAACAACCACAACTGAAACAAATTTGGAATGAAATTAGGGAGGGGGATTTCCTCCTATGGCATGAATCAAGAGATCATATTAATTATGCATCAATTTGCAAGGGGGGAAAAGTGCTAATTGCTTTTCTGCTAACTAAGCAGTTTTTAAAAATCTAGCTAAGAAAGAAGAAAGTACATTATAATCCCACTCAGGCCATAGAGCTCATTGACACTGTTTGCAATTATGAATTCATTTGGGGAATATGTGTTTTTTTGTTTTGTTTTGTTCTTTAAAAAAGAATAAATAAGGAATTGTTTTGTTCTTCGACAAGAAACCACATCAGAGTTCCTCAGACATAAATCTTTTATTGTATCTTCAAGAAAGCAAATGGAAATGGTGCAAGAAGGCGCCACTGATAAAATATAAGTATTCCCTTGGAGGAATCTGGATGAGCTCATCCTTTGTGGGAGATAACAGGGTATGTCATGGTTACAAAATGCTATTTTGCTTTTGCAGCTTGTGGCGAAGAAACACAATACGCTGAAAGCACATTCCGCAACTCTATAGATAACACATGCATAGCTCTCTAAAACCCATCCACCCATGCCAAAAGTTAACATTATTGTCTGTCTTGTAGCTGTGGTACCCATGGCATATGTGCTTTGCCACATAAAATTGCAAACTATTCTTTTTAATCTGGTTTGGGGTCAAAGAAGAAAAATAGAACACAGAACACCCGTAGAAGGCCAGTTCACATAAGGAATGTTTGTTTGGACTGTTCTTCTTCACCCAATCGTTTGTGACAGTGGCTGGTTAGAGTATCCTGTGGAAAACTGAAAACGTCTTGCAAAAATGGTGAACTGAGCAGTATAGGGATATACTCAGCTACAGCAGTTAAAGGAATGGTGCTTTTGGTGAGCCACTGCATCCTGTTCAACTCCATTTGGACTGAAACACAACACAGAAAGATGAGGGAGCTAATCACACCACACCATGACAGCTTCTCTTGATTTGGTTGTAACACTAAATCATGGTTTAGCATTACAAGCAGTGAACCTTGGGTTTCTAAACTCCTTGCTGGCCCTACTTTCCTCCAGCAAGGAAGCGATGGAAAGCATTTGTTTTAGTGTTTAACCAGTGTTTCTTTTTACATGTGACCTTGGGGAACTCGAGTTAGTTTCTTTGCACAAATCAAGATCCCTGTGTAGTTTACAGTCCTGACTTGTTGAAGAACCTTGGTTTATACTAAACACAGTATAGTTTAGCAAAACAGCCAGTTGGTAATTTTCTATTCCTAGAACTGATGTGGAGCTACATGGACTGCCACAAATACTAAAATACAAAAACAAAACAAATCCTGAGTTGCTGAAGGAACACTTCTGGTTCTGAAAAAATATTATGTTTTGGTGTTAAATATGAGAGGTGGGTTACAACCTATTTAGAATGTGAATTGACATTCTTGAAAGCTTCCAGGGAAAGCAGTTAACCTTTTTCTTGTGAGATAAAGGCCAGATCAGATAGCCCAGAGGGAGATCAAGGGCTATAAAAACAAAGGTGTTGCATGAAGCCCCAGGTCCACACATTCTTTTATAAACTATGATTCAATCCTGGCTTATTTAATAAACCATTTTTTGTGTGAACCAGACTTTCTCCCAGGTTTGGATATAACAGTAAATCCCAGTTAGTTTAAAAAGAAAAGGAAAAACTTAAAATGTTCTCCATGTGACCGCAGAAAGAATGGAGAGGAGAACATGAGGCAGAGAGGCCACATGCTCACTGCTGGTTATTCAGTGAAAACATCAGTTCCAAAAGAGCTGTTATGGTCTGCAGAAAATGTAAGAAATATGTGGCCCTTCAGTTGTTGTTGGAGTGCAGCTCACATCATACCTTACTAGCACAGCCAATGTTGAGAGATGATAGGAGATGCAGTCCATTAACAAATGGAGGGTGGTAGGTTCCCCATTTCAGGTGCAGGTGATAGCCATTGTATGGTGCGAGCAACGGAAGTACGTCTCTATTGTTTAAAATATCTACATTCCTTCAGAGAGATGCCTGGGCCTAGAAGTGGATGAAAGACCCTCCCTTCATCCCAACTGCCACTGCCCTGGCCTCAGTGGGAGAAAAGAAGAAGCAGGGACAGCGCCATCTTGCCTAGGCCCAAAAGAAAATGAAGGGCCCTCCCTTCATCCCAACTGCCACTGCCATGGCCTTGTCTGGGGGAAAAAAGGCACATTTCTATCATGCCTAAGCCCAAAAACAAATAAAAAGCCCTCCCTTCCATTCCAAGAAGAAGAGGAAGGCACAGCTCAAGCATGTCTAGGCTCAGCTGTCATTGCCCTGACCTCACTGGGAGAGAAGAAGAAGCAGCAAGCACAGCTCCATCATGCCTTGGCCCGGAAGCAGATGAAATGTCCTTCCTCCATCGCAACTGCCACTGCCCTAGCCTCGGAGGAAGAGTTAATCCTCTCCCACACTGCCCATTCCCTTTTCCTTTGGTGTCATGTCCAAGGCCATTTCCGCACTACACTGTTCTAGTGCTATTATTCCACTTTCAGCATCCTGGGGTTTGCAGTTTAGGGAGGGCCATTTAGAATTCTCAGCCAGAGAGTTCTCTGGCCTCAGTAAACTACAAACCTCAGAATTCCACAGGATGCTGAAAGTGGAATAATAGCACTAGAACAGCGTAGGGCAGAAATGGCCTTAATTAGATTGTAAGCCTGAGGGGAAGGGACTGTTTCATTGTTTTGCTGCTCTCTTACTTGTAAAGTACCATTTACAGTATAAATGTAGAAAGGAGGAGGAGAAGGAGGAGTAAAATTTCTCTCTTTCATATCCCCCTCTTACAAGCCTTGATAAAGAATGAAATTTGTCTCAAACCTGAACTATAACTTTTAAAAGACCTGACCCTGGAAAGACATATGTAGGAGGCAAACACGGCTTCATTATGCTAAGGAATTGTTTTTCCAAGAGTCCTGCAGGTCAGAATGTTGAATACAGAGCAACAAATCTACTGTTGTGGATTAAAAAGCAAATGAAGTTACTGGATGAATGGCAAAACTGATGGATTAGACAAATGACCCTTTTTCAGAGCTTTTTATCTGAATAGTAAATGGTGAGTTGGTAGGATGAAAAAAGTTTGATTTTTCAACTGCACTACTTACCCCCGAGAAAAGAAAAGAAACAGTCAAAGCGACTGTAATCCAGTCTCAAGTCAATACTCTTCCTCCTAGTTACCGTTAGAAAATGGATGAGATCTTTTACGAACCTATAATGCCATTAAAAGAGAGAGAAAGAGAATGAACAACCTTGAATTTGTTATCATTCGCAGAATAGGTAATTATTTTAAGCACCAGTGAAAAAATTACAAGGTGCTACTTTTTTTAAAAAATATTATATGTTTATTTCTAGAGATAAGGCTGTTGAAGTATATCTAATCGAAATTCATGTTCTAATTCATGTTTGAAATAATGATAGTGTCAGCCAGCCAAGTATCAGAGTTAAATGCTGCAGAAAAAGCAACAGATGAAAAATGCTGGAGTAGGGTAAAAATTTAGCATTGTTGTTTGGGGAAAGATAATTATAGACCTTGAATCCTCCAAAGCTATAAACAGGTCTTGAAATAGGAGGTGGAAGAATGAATGGAAGAGGGTGCTTTTTGCAGCCAATTCTTTACAGTGGCTAATGGAGAGGGAGATATTAAAAGATGACTTCTCACTGGTGTTGTCAATGTTTTATTTCAAAATATTGGCAATAAACACTATGGGATCCAAATAACTCTGCTATCCATTGACAAGACTACATCATTGACTGGCATCTGGCTGGACTAACTGAACATTCATGACTCCTCACCCCACCCTAGAAGCCTTCCAAAATATAATTGTGAGGAATTGACAGACATTACTAAAGACTGGAATGGGCTGGGACAGCACTTCATTGGATACACCAAAATCCCAAAGCAAAGTTATGTAGTTCTTGATGCTGGGCACATTGTGTGCCTTCCCCATATGACCAAAGCCACTGGGATAGTTAGACATGCCCACGGCCCTTATACATCCCTACAGCTCCTCCCACTCTGTGTGACAGATATGTTCCCACCCATATCCGTGTCCCTTGGGCTATTCTTCCTGTCCTCAAAATATATCAACTGCAAACCTATGTGCTTGTTAGAGATGTCTGCCACCTACTGACAGAAGATGATACTGCATGCTTCAAATACAGACACATTTAAAGTAATTTAAACTGACTGATGCATTTTAAAGCCAAATAAGCTAAACACACCTATAGGTATTCAAGTCAAATTGTATGCAAGTCAAGTTTCAGGGGTCTAGGTTTCATATTCTTGGAGATATGGCTGTGACATGCAGACACAAATCCTCTTTGATTGTTATAGATTACTGTCATAAACTTTCATTGATTCTGTTGGATTAATAATTTTAGGCTTCAGCTGAATAATTGGTGTTGATGCATTTAATAAATGGGCACAAATCTGAATGCATGGGGCAGCAATAGAAAAATACATTTTGTTTTTGAAATTGTTTAGGCTTTGTACTTTCAAGGCATAAATTTAAGATATTTCAGATAGCTTCTCCTTCTTAATAGTAAGAAGCAACTCTTCAATCAGTATATTATTTGTTAACCAGAAATTCTTAAACTCCTAGATTTTTGAACCCATTATATGATCGGATGAAACTTTTGTATTGGCAATTCAGAAAATAGTAGTGATGGAGAAACTCTCCTTCTCCTTTGCTCAATCATAGGACTGGAGAGCAATATGTAGGCCAATGAAAGCCAGCATAATGCAGTGGTTAGAGTGTTAGACTCCATGTGACCAGGGTTCAAATTCCTGCTTAGCCATGGAAACCTATTGGATCACCTTGGGCAAGTCATACTCTCTTGGCCTAACAGAAGAACAATGACAAAACTCCTCTGAACAAATCTTGCCAAGAAAAGCCTATAATAATGTCACCTCAGGGTTGCCATAAGTCAGAAATGACAATACTAACATAGAATCATAGAAATGTAGAGTTGGAAGAGACCACACGGGCCATCCAGTCCAACCCCCTGCCATGCAGGAACACCCTCAAAGCACTCCCGACAGATGGCCATCCAGCCTCTGCTTAAAAACCTCCAAAGAAGGAGACTCCACCACACTCCGAGGCAGCATATTCCACTGCCGGACAGCCCTGACCGTCAGGAAGTTCTTCCTGAGGTTCAGGTGGAATCTCCTTTCCTGCAGCTTGAATCCATTGCTCCTTGTCCCGGTCTCTGGAGTGGCAGAAAACAAGCCCTCTCCCTCCTCTACATGGCATCCCTTCAAATATTTAAACATAGCTATCATGTCCCCTCTTAACCTTCTCTTCTGCAGACTGAACATACCCAGCTCTCTAAGTCTATCCTCACAGGGCTTGGCTTCCAGGCATGTAGGCTGGAATCCTGATAATTTATGCTGATAGAATCAGCCAAGTCAGACAAGTGGTCAGATTTTTTTAAATAGCTTGCATAAAGACTTTTCTGAGATTTCTTCACCAGGTGTTCCCTAGGTTGCACAACATTACCTATGGAAAGATGTACTGGCACAGATGTACTCTCCCACTCATTGGTAGTAGAAACTCCCTGGTGGAGAAACTAGCAAGAACCTCAGGACAAAAAAGATGTTAACTCAGTGGTGAAGCAGTTGTTTGTATGCTAAAGATCCAGACGCAAACCCTGTCATTTCTAGGAGGTGCTAGAAGACACTCTTGCCTGCATCTCTGGAGATCTACTACTGGCAACCTCAGATGAGTAGGGCAAGAAACTGATATCATCTGTAGTATAATGAAATGTTAATGAGGTGATGAGGAAAGGTCAGACCCATATGTCAGTGGGAGGAGTGCATGCCGAACCTCCCAAGCTTGCCCTGGACATCTTTAGAAGGATGGAAACATCCTGTATGAAAGCTTGGAGATCTACTGCTGTTTAAGACAATACTGATCTGGAGTTCCATAGACCAATGTTCTGAGTCTGCCTAAAGCAGCTTTCTCTGTTCCTAAGATGAGTTTGCTCATCTCTATAATGAAATGTTCCCAGGGAGATGGAAGGAGCTGACATGGATCAATGATAGAGATGGTTTTGTTTGCCCTGTGAAACAGTTCCCCCCCCCCCGCTCCATCTTTCTCATACACATAGAGAGGAAGACAAAATAGCAGAGTCAAAAAGAGAAAGAGAAGGATGTCTTCATCCACCCAATGTCCTGGCTCATGTTTGTTGTTCGCTATGGTCATACAGAATGTTAGCACTCTTTAGATCAATTACACCACAAGAAAAATTAATTCCAGAAGTTTATACAGAGTCCTGATGTTTGTCTTCTGATCTGCTTTTGTTAAAGCACACAGAGAAGCTCATATTCCTACACATGAACCCCATGGGCTGCAGAGAGGCCATGGTTTCTTTACAAGGCAGTGGAAGGAGTTTGTAAGGTGAGGTGCCCCTTTGCTATTCTATAATGAGACAGCTAGTTGTGAGGCAGTGTGTGAAATAGTCCACACAGAAACTGTGCGGCAGTTTGTGGATTCTAGACAGGGGTGTAAAAAATGTTTACAAATGTTCTTGTCCTCAAGAAGAATGTCCCAGCATATCGAGACATCCCACTGAGAAAATGTGAATGGCTGTGGGATTCTTCACTTTTTCTTCTGTGGAAAAAAAGTGATTTTTTGCAACAAACAAACTTGGGGCTTTTTTTCCCCCAAATACTGATATTTTCTACAAGGTACGCTATCATTTTGTTTTTTTAAAAAAAAGAAATCACTTTTTTGTACCAATGAATTTTCTGAATGAAAAAAATCCCTCAGTCCAAAAAGTTATCAGAAATTATATAAAAACTCTTGTTTTTTTCAGTGTGAAGAAAACTGTTGAAATTGTTTACTCCTGCCTGCAAGAAAGCAATAAATGAAGATTTACATATGTAATATCAGAGGTCTCTGTCCTGCCCATGGCTAAATAGAGTTCATCTTCTTTAATGTGCCTAGATAAGAATTAAACAGAAAAATATAAAGTAGAAGGAGTAAGGCACTGAGCAGTATCGCTTCAATGTCTCTGCTTCCTTCAGGATAGGACAAGGGAACCAATTGCTTGGAGAGGTGGTGAGATCATCTTCTCTGGACATTTTCAAAACGAGGCTGGGCTAAGGATGCTTTACCTGGAGATCCTGCACTGAGCAGGGAGTTGAACTTGATTACCCATAGAGTCCCTTCCAACTCTATGGTTCTATGATTCTTTGGTTCTACAAGCTGGCAAAAACATTTTTATTCAAGGAGGTCTTCAGAAAGAGGTTGTATGAAGACATTGCCCCTCCACAAGAATTCTCCCCCCACCATAAAATTTTCTTTCAGTTCCCAAATTTCTAGCACTGCAGAGAATGATACTCTGAAAATCATTCACACCTTTGACCCTTCTATTTGCTTTCTTCACATTCCTTTGGGAATTTTGCCTTTCCCTTTCCTGTGGATGGCTAAACTATATTTCTAAATGCTCTGAATTCCTGAAATGTTAGAAATTCAGGGAGTAAAGGAAAATGTTCATGGGAAGAGGAAAGAAATATTATTTTGCATGCGGATGACACCCAAATACTCTTCTCCATGCCTTCAAAAAAAGAATCAGCTAAGGGTAGTGTACCTCCTCTGAATGAATGCCTAGAGGAGGAAATGGGCTGAATGAGTAAATACAATCCAGACAAGACAGAGTTGCTTAATGTCTAAATCCAGACAAATCGGAGGTGCTTACTGTTAAGGGTCTTAACCTGGGGTTGGAGATGTGTCAACCAGTTCTGAGTGAGGTTACACTCCCCTTGAAAGACTGTGTTTACAACTTGAGGGTACTCTTGGATCCATAGCTCCTACAGCCTAGATTGATACGATGACCAGGAGCGCTTACTGTCAGCTTTGGCTAATATGCCAGTCATATCCCACTGTATTGCTGAAGGACCTAAAGCTGGTAGCGCACATACCAATAACCTCAACACTGGATTTCTGCAATGCTTCTGCATGTTTTGAGATTTTAATTATTTGTCTTTCATTATTGTTAGCTATTGCAAGTACTATTTTTTCCCCCCAGAAAATTAGGATACAAATGTAATAAATAGCTATGTAAATAAATAAGAAAATGAAACAGCCAAATTCTTCATAAAGGCTGGAGAAGAACAGAAATCTGTATCAGCTAGTGTTCTTTATTTTGTTATTTTCAGGATCTTGTGGTGTCCTCCACCCACCCACCCCCGGCCACTAAAATAGCTGTGTAAGTGATGGCACACCTCTTAGGAATTTGTGATGGAATGCAGTTTAGAGGGAATTGTAGTACAAGTGCCAAAGTTTCTCATACCACCCATCTGATTTTCACACACAGCTGATGGGAGAGGTTACCTGTGGAAGTAGAAAGAAGTGGAAACTAGTTAAGTGATAACAATGTTCTTTGCTGGCAAAGAAAGATATAAGCAATCTTGGGCCTATATCCTGTCCTTAGCCCCAACCAAATTAGACCCACTGAATCAATGGAACTTACATAAGCTACCAATTTACCAATGATCCAGTGGGTTTGCTCTAGTGTCTCCAGGTTTTCAAGCAAGCAGTAAGAGACAGTTGAAACTCATGACGTCCAGGGTTGACAGTCGGTAAGCAGCTATTAACAAGTATGTGCTCTATCTAAATACCAAATAAAAGTTTTGATTTCAGTTTAACCTGGCAATGTATTTCTCTGTAAAATTAAGATATTGTCCACTTTCACCACCCATACACATTTCTATCTTTATGAAGAATCCACACTCCAGAACACAGGACTGGAGCAGGGCATCTTGTTCAGTCTTCATAAAAGGAAAGCTTTTCCAACCCTCAAATAGTGAACATCCTTTACAATGTGGAGCATCTGCCAGCCTTATAAAGGACAAAGTACCTGGTCCTCAAATAGGGGAGATTCATTTTGCAACCCTAATCTATTCTATCATCTGGAATGGCCAAGACCACAATATTCTTGGCTCCCACTCTGTAATCTTAGGGCAACTCCACTTTTTTGGTAGAGAGAGCATGAGAGTTCCAGAAAGTTACTTTGGGGCAATTACCACTCTCAGAGTTTCCCAACCAGCATGGCCCATGGCTGTGGATTCTGGGAACTGTTGTTCAAAGAGTAACTTTTTCAAGTTACTGGCAAAAATACAATGATAGACACATTGTATTGCTAACCATCCACTATGCCACTATTAGCATTACCAGTTCACCAGCAACGTCACTGTCATCAGAAGGGCACAGTGCTGAGGTACCTCATCAGTTCATTCTACATGACTGCAATGGTTCCATGCTGCTATACAGCACCATGGCAATGGAGCCATGAGGAGGAAACTGAGTTTCTCTTCAAAGTACTGGCGCTGATAAACTACCCCCATTTTTCAATGTACTGAAAGAGAAAAGAAAACAAGCCCTTTAGCCAACTCTCTTTGCTGCTGCTGTTGTTTTAGGATGCATTTCTTGTGAATTTTCCATCCTCTTGTTGGGTAATAATAACACCCACATCAAGAGTGGGAGAATGGGCTCTGAACAGTGATAAAACCAGGTTGCAGTTATAAAACATCTTATGTTTCCCCTTGGCATTGAAGCATCCCTGGAAGCCATTTATTGCCTCATATACTCCTCCTCCATCAACTTTCTGTCTCCTAATTATCTGGTATAAGAAAAGTAATGAATAGCTAATGATGCTCAAAGTGGCAAAGTTATAAACATTTATTTGAACACCTTGAACATTATGAGCTTTTTTTATGTTGATTGCTTTGACTGCCTGCCCATATTTTTGTTCATATATGAGGTGGGGGGAGGAGTAAAATATATGCTACATTTGTGGTAGCGTAGTGGTGGGAATTGGTCTCCCACTCTTTCTTAGCCATGAAAAATTTCCAGAACTCAGCAGCAGTGTATTGGGGCACAATGAACAAATTATATCTTATGCTGCTAAGCACAATGCAGCCTTCTGACTTTCCTTGTCCACCTTCCCTTGGACTGACAATCTATCTATTTATCTATCTGAATTTGTTGCAGACCTGTATTAAAGACCTTTCAAGGGTTACAGATAGATATATCCCTGCCTTTTTCTTTTGCATTTTTAAAAAAGCTATATGCTTTTAGCGGTAAGTCGTATGGTGCCAGAATCAAATAGCCAAGATTCAGCAGAGGGCACAGAGAGTAGCAGGTTGTGTTTGTCACTGCTGGGCTCCTTGGTCCAGTCCATTGTGTTTGGTAGTCAGGTTTGAAGAACATGGGAGCGACTAAATCAAATGCACTCTGCTAACCATGATTGCCATCTTGTTAGTGATATATGCAGGTGTTAAGTCTAACTTACACCTTCATATAACTCCTCCTCCTCCCCCTCCTCTTCTTCATTGTGGAGGTCAGAATTTTCTACCTGTTTTTAGCAACAACCAAAACCCACTGAATGCCCATCTTCTCCTGCACTCTCCCCTCTCCAACATTTAGTGGCTGACAGAGAATAGAGGAAAGCTGGGAAGTATCTCGCTGTATGACTATAGCCAGACATGCAACAAGGAGGAAAGCAAGTTCTGCAGGGGGAGTCCTAGTTCCACCGTGGCAGAACTTCATGATACATCTCCTAATGCAGGATCTTGGTCCACATCATGTGGCCCTTCACAGTCTTCTTGGTTTGTAGCAGTCATGGGTAAACAGCTAAATGACAGGAGATGTATTGCTCTATTCTTGAGCCATCTCTGACATGGAAGGAGGGCTGTGTTGGGTCTAAAGGGCAGCAGTAGGTAAAAATGTAGCACACCTTCACTCAGATGGTGCAGCTTGCAGCTGTCCTTCTTGCCCACACATACTACATTTTGTTTCTTGTAGTGCTGCAGAAAAGATGCCATGAAGAGTGGAGGAGATATCTCCTTTGAAATGTCTGTCTGAGTGTATGTGAGCATTTTTTTTTCCTTTTAGAGAGTGGTCACTTTCTGTCCAAAACAAGCATCATCTCTCATGCCAACTCAGGATAAAACACTATTCCGCAGTATTCATAAATCATACTTAGGTTTGATAAAATTTGATTCAGCTACAATGCTCTCGCAGCATGGGAGGATATGGAATTTATTAAGACAGAGTTTGACATTATCGAGCAAATGAATGGGAATGCTTGTTCATTGGCAAAAAGATTCCCAGTTTTATATTGAAAGCCCGAATGAAAAAGGACTATTGTGGGAATCTGGAAGGGATGAGAATTCTTCTATGGGGCCCTCTGGGACAAGAAAGAAAGCATTCCCTAGAGACATTTTCCACCCAAAATCACTATTGAGGTTGGAGATTTCATTGGAAGGAAGAATGAAACAAAAGACTTCATTGAAGTGAAAGAAGATCTCTTGCCACAGATCATCATGCTCAGAATTTACAAAAGGACATAAGATATAAGATAAGATCTAGATATCTCAATGTGTGAGATCTAGATATGGGGAACTTACAGCCCTCCAGATAGTACTGAACTAGTGTAGGTCATGTTGGCAGGGTATGATGGATTGTTACCTTCTAACAATATCTGGAGAGTCTCCATCCCCACATAAAGTTTTTTTACAATGGCCACCAGCCAGAGACCTTCTGGAAACTCACCAACAGAACATGAATGCAACAAGTTTTGAAACCTAAGCAATTGCCATGCACTAGCATACTACTTCTGAACCTAGAGGTTCTATTTAAGCATAGTGGCTAGTTGGCCACAGCCCTAATCACCCATGAAGTCCACATTGTCATGATATCTATTTGTAAAGGGATCTTTGTATGTTCACATGTAGAGGCTCCTTTACCTGAGGGACCATGTTTAACATTTGGAACATCAGGGGTGTGGCCTAGGTACATGATATTGGGGGCACAGTCAACAGCATGGTTCCATTCCTATTTCACTGTTTGAGTGTGCTACACTTCATGATTGAGCTTGAGATGTGGGTTGGAGCCAGAAGTATGGCTCTATTTTTCCTTCGACATTTGAGTGCCCTACATATGAATAATATGTATTTAGAATTCTTGATAGAAAGATCTTTTATGGGTCTGACTAATTCATTAAGTAGAGTAAGGCAATTGCCTCAGGTGACAGATGAAGGGGAACAACAACAACAACAACAACAACAACAGTCCTTTGAATGTTCCTTTTGAACCCTTTGGCCATTTTTCTCTGTTCCTCTCTGTTTACCACAGACTGTCATATTACCCTAAACAGACCTATCACCAGTATTCAACTGCCAGTCCAGTCATTCAAAATAGGAGAGGGGCACCACTTTTGTTTTTCGCTTCAGAAAGAAAAATGTGATGAGCCAACCATCCTTTTCTTACATTTTAAAGTTATCCAGGGGAATGCCCATCCACCTACTCTAATGCCATCCAGTTTTACTAATTAACTTCAAATATTATGTGAAAGTAAGCACAAAATTTCCCCGTCTGTTTTCTTCACATCATGCATATTTTTAAAAAACATCTGTCACATCTGTCACTTGGTTGTCATTTTTCAAAACCAGCACATCTCAAATGCTTTCGTCTTTCATCAAACATATTCCAGTTTCCAGACCTTTTCTACAGCCTTTTCCAGATTTTATTACATCCTTCTGAGCACACGATGGCCAAAGTTGCATACAATATTTCAAATGCACCATAGGTTTCTAAAAGGGCATAGAATAACATAGAGCTTATGTACTTAAAAATCATTCAACCTATATTAAGATCATAACTTTAAAAAAACTATTTTATTAATATAGAAAAATGGCCCCAGAATCATAGACCTTACTCGGAACAAAATCGAAGACTTACCATCTTACTGACTTGCTATCTTACTGTCTTGAATTGTGGAGCGTTCTGCACCCTGAACCCTTGTGAAAGTGGAGAGGGCACTGTACTTTTGCACTTTAAACTCACATCAAATGAAGTAGCAGTAACAGTTACATTTCTATACCGCTCATCAGTGAGAAGCAAGTTAAGGACAAAAGGGGAAAGTGGGAGGAGGAGAGAGAAATGAGAACATTTTAAAAACAGCTGAAAAAGTAGGGTGACAGAGGAGTAATTGGGACTGTCTCTATCAAATCAGGGTAGTTGGAGGGTGTGCACAGAGCAAATCAAGTGGCATTTGTCCTCCAAAAGAGTTCAGTGACTAGAAAGCTCAAGAGAAAATGCCAGAGGGTTATCATTACATCTACTGCCTGAGGCAGCTGCTTCAGTATGCCTAATGGTTAGACCAGCACTACATATGGATAAGTACTTATGTAAGAAATCTATGAACTGTGGTTTCTCTCCATGCATAGTGCTGAAAGCCAGAATGAAGTCTGGCTTCTAAAAGCTTGAGGAATAGGAGAGAGGTTTTGTTTTTTTTAAGACGGCTGAATGAAAAGTTCTTCATGTGAGACATATTTGTGCCAACATCATGTTTATATTAACCATCCAGATCCAGGTCTACAGCAAACTTTTCCAGCTCTTGCAGAGGCTGAACACATCTGGGAAGCTTTCCCAGAATTTTGGGTGGGGGTAGACATTGTTCCCCCCTCCCCTCTTCCAATTTACATTTGTAGACCAAACTCATTTCAGAGTGCTTGTCTAAAAGCCAAGTCTTCTATGACTTTTATGAATCTATGCAGGCTATGCTAGATGAACACTTATCACTTCTTCTGGCATAAACTTGAGTCCAAACAAGCAGATACTTTCTTGGCCAATGTGCAACTCCAGGCTGAAAGTACAAGGTTCCTTAAATCCCTGGGCAAATGATGCATGGAATCTGTGTCTACATGTTGCCTTGGAGATGGCATTTGGATATTGCTTGACATTCCATAGTGTTTGCTACAAAATTTTGGTACCCCACTGAGACAGTGTTGGCAGGTAACAAAGACTTCAACAAATCGTCACTGTATTATGTGATGGCTCATTCAAAAGAATATGGTCAATGTCTCACTCATTCCAATGCTACTTTGATACCCTAACCCCTGCTGCCATCACAACACAACTTTCAGTGGGGAACAATCTCCTTTTACCTTAGAAGAATGTGTGGAAGAGCCTTGCAGTCCTTTCACAGTTACTGGATTGTCCTGGCAAGGGCAGGCTTAAACAGCCATGTTTTACTGTACAAAAACAAGCTCTTGGGACAAACAGGCAGCTGGTGAACATCTTGGCCAAGGTTATTAAAAGAGTCATGAAAGAAAAAGAGATGGACCATGTAAATAGTATAAAAACACATAAGAGTTAGAAGATTCACATAATCTTTGGCACTGACCATCAAGCGTATACTCTTTGGAAATTCAAACAGAATGGTATCTGTTCACTGATATTTTTGATTGGTTAAGGCTTCTGTCTGGTAAGGTAACGTAAGGGCAAAGAGAAAATTATCTCCATATTGCATTTTTGATTTGTAATGTGTTATCAAAGAAGATAATTGGACATCTTGAGCACTTTTAATGAGTTAATGATACATATCTTGAGAAAAAAATTATACATTAAGAGTAAGATACCAGCTCTACTCAGAATATATTTCCAAGATCTGATATCTTCTTGTACATGAAGATAGCCTATAGTACCCATATGATACAATCCTCCATGTGAAGTTCAAATAGAAATTTAACCTCTTATCCATTTTCAGACTGGTGGGAAGAAAGATGCAAAATGGAAAATGGAAAATGATGAGACTTCTAATATCCCCATCTTGGATATTGGTGTATGATTCTTTCATGTTTAGTTATTATCTAATGTATAAAAGTCAAAGTTTGTCTGTTTGTCAGTGTCAGGCAAAGAAGACCATGATTGGCTGTGTCAGGTGAGAAGATCTCACATGATTGACTGGCTGAGAAGATTCTACAGAATCCTGGGATTTCCAGTTTAGGAAGGGGTCTTTATAATTCTCAGCTAGAGAGCTCTTGGGCCTGGCCAGTTGCTATGGAGATGAGGCCTAGCAGCAAGGAGGAGGGAAGTGTGTTACCTCAGAAACCAAACCTCTTTATGTTAACAACTATGAATACAGATTGGATTGGGGAATATAGGGAAAAGTTACAGGTAATGGACATGGCAGTTTGAGGAATTAGAGACATAGGAGCTCAAATCTGTGTATTTCAACTGCATCTAATTCCTTAGGTAAGGTAAGGTAAATCCTAAAGTCCTTCTAACAAGTATTACCTATGAGAAAATAAAATCCCGGGCAACACCGGGTACATACTCTAGTTACTAATAAATCTATTCCCAAATAATCTGTCTACAGGAACCAAAGATAGTAACTATATATACATCACTTAGTGAATGCTAAGCATAGATCATGTTATCTTGAAGCATATCAGGGACACTTCAAGATGACCTTACCACCATGATGTGACATGGTGGATATAAATTCACAATCGGATAGTAAAAACTAACTCCCAACCCATGGATTCCCTTCATAAATATGTCCTAACTGAAAATGTTTAGAAGGGAATGCAAGATTTCATACTTAGGAAAATTGAGGGGGGAAACTTGTTAACCCGATTAATTAATTAATTAATATCCTACCTTTCTCATAAAACAAGACTCAAGAAGATTTACAACAATATAAAACTATGTTCAGCTAAAATCTTATTACACAAAAATTAAAAGACAATTAGATAAACAAACCTATAAAGAAAACTCATAGTTAAACCAATTTAAAGCACATTTGAAACACAGTTAAAAGGTAATAGTAAGATGTTATTTTTCAAGACTGAACAGATTCATTACCAACTTTTAATAACTGTAATTAGTGGTTTATTTGGTTATTTTTAATGTCATTGCTTACTGCTGTTATAACAATTTAATAATGATTTGTAGTTTTAAGATGATGCTGTTTGGATACGTTTTTGTAAGTGGCTTCTTTAGAAAAAATGATATATGAAATAAATACACTTAAAATCAACTTAACAGCACTATGAATGCATACATGTAGGCATACACACATCCTAGTCCCACTGGATAATTCACTTGCTGGATTTAAATAGGAGCCTGTTTAAAAATAGACACAATTCATAGATTTCCTAAGTCCTAGAAGTAAATTATTACATGTCAATCTTGGCAGAGGAAAACAGCATAACATCTGGCAAACTGGTTTGGGACTGACTTCATCCAAAGGGCTAGCCCAGAGAAAAGGCAAACTTTGCAACATGGTTCCTTTCCCTCCTTACACCCATCCCATCATCTTCCCAAGAATTCGGTTAGGAAATCCCTTCTGTTCATTGCAATTTTCTATTTGCACTCTTTGTGAGATTGAATATAAATTGGCTGTAGTTCCTCAGATACAAAATGAGTGTGTACTCTGCAAGCACAGAACGTTCCAGTGTACAGACAGAGCATTTCAGTATCTATGATCACAGAAGGTCAAGGTTCTGACCCCCCTTTCATCCTTACTCCTTCAAGGATTGTTGGCAGTTTTTGTATCTATTACTTCTGGACGTGCATGTGGAAGGCATGCGCTATGTAGGTATTACGCTGAAAGTGCACAGGAGTAAAGACAGAGCAGAGCAAAATGAGAATGTTGCGAATTCTTCTCCCTCCCTCCATTAAATTTTCCTTCAGCCCTCACATTTCTAGCATTGCAGAGAGTACAACACTGAAAATTATTCACACCTGGAACTCTTATATTGGCTGTATTTACATTTCCTTGGAAACTTTGCCTGGCAGTTTTATTTTGGTTCCCAAACAGTGGCTGGAATTGACAATTGCAGTTATAAAACAGTAACCAAGAGTTATATGTTCATAATTGATTTGTATTTACAATATCTAGGGAACATACAGGGATCATAAAAGTCCCCCAGTCCTGACTTACTAGCATCAGACACTGTGAGTGACAGGGGTCTGTTCTTCTGTTGGTCAAGACACAAAAGATTGCTGGTTCTACCCCTTTCCCATCAGCAGTTTATGGTGTGAGGAGAAATGGCAACAAGGATCTGCTTCTGATTGTTGTGTCAGAGATTGTTCATAGGCTGGCGGGTTGGAAACATCAGTCTGCTGTGTTCCAATCAACAGGGGAACAGATCCCTATCACTCACAGCAACTGCTGCCCTATAAGGCACTATTGGCAGAGAGTTGGGCCAGGAGACTTAACTAAGTACCTGATCTCAGTCAGAATTTCTAAATGTTCAATTGAATTCTTAAATTACAGCAGTGCTACAAATCTGGGGAATTACAGAAAATGTAATTCGGGAACAGAATTCTTATAAGAGGCAGTTCCCACATTGTCCTCCCCCCGTAGGTACACTCCTGGGCTACAGCATAAAATAGCATAACCCCACTGTCCACCACACGCACATTTAGTTGAAAAGGAAGTAATATGCACACCAGCCTTACAGCTCAGCAACATTTAATGGATCGATTTTATTGAAATACTGATATGCTGCCCTGTATCCAAGGATCTCAAGGGAAATGTACAATAAAATAAACTCAAACAATTTAAAAGTTAGAATATAATTTCCATATACCCTCCAACTATTCAGAGATGAAAAATGCAACACATGTGGCCAGGCAGCATCAGAGCATGGTCAAGATGGCAAACATTATTTGTGAGGAAGAACATAAAAGCTAAGAGAGGCTGCAGGAGTTTCCTTTTGCCTGAGCTTACTGGGAAGGGCAAGATTCCCTCCTGTCTATTCCTCTCCCTCCTGCTAAGTTCACTGAATGAAAACTACTTTTTCAGTTTGAATTCAGATTGTAGCAAATGAAGTAAGCTGTGGACAAAAGGGTAAAATGGAAAGAAGAGGGAAAAAACTGGGACATTTTAAAAGGATCTGAAAAAGTGTCATTATGTACAGGTACAATAAGCATCAATCCCAGTTGCACAGGAATATACCATTCAAATAAAAAGCACCAAGTCTAAAGAAAGCAGTGTTTTTATTCTGCAAATCTCCCCGACCCTCCCGCTCAGAGGATTAGAGAAGAGAGGCCAGGTTCCAAGATCTTTGGTGGAATCCAGTTTGTACTTTGAGATTCCCTATTTTACAGAAGTCAAAGTCAAACTATTAGAATATCGTCTTAAATCTTGTGATGACAGTGCAAAGTGTTCTGACTGAAAGGAAGGATTAGCCAGAGGAAATACAGTTTGCAGGTAGAATATCAATCAAAGAAGGCCCTGGAAAGTTCATAATTAACATAAATGAAAGAGTTAATGAACGTATTAGATTTAAATGTTGAGTCAAGGTTAGTTATTGAAGATAGCTTAGCATGACAAAAGACCTCTAACAAAGACCTATTGCCTTCTTGATTTCCCCAGTTTTATTGACTGAAGTTAAGAAAGCATTTCTTCAAATGAGAATTAAATAAAAGCACAGTAGCACAGAACCCTGACCTCCAACTATTTAAAATAATTGCTTTGTCCATAAAAAAAAATTAGCTCCTGATTAATGCTACCTATCTCTCTGGGCGGGTGAAAAATAATAATGACTTCACCATAAAACCAGCCCTTTCAAACAGATATTAATGGTGAGAAAAATATCTGCCTACCTGGGGCCCTTTCACACCACACAGTTATAGCACTAAGGCCATTTCCGCCCTACACTGTTATAATGCTATTATTCCACTTTCAACATCCCGTGGAATTCTGGGGTTTGTAGTTTACTGAGGCCAAAGAGCTCTCTGGCTGGGAATTCTGAATGCTGCTCCCTAAACTGCAAACCCCAGGATTCCATAGGATGTTGAAAGTTGAATAATAGCATTATAACACTGTAGTGCAGAAATGGCCTATGATTCCGCTTTAACTGTCTTGATTCCAGCCTGTGGAAACCTGGGCTCTGTGATTTGGTAATGCACTAGAGTTCCTTGGCTGATAATTCTAAAATCCCTTCCCTAAACTGCAAATCTGAGAATTCTATAGAACAGAACCATGGCGATTCAAGTGGAATCATAGCACTATGCCTGTGTAATATGAAAGGGTGCTAATAGCCAGACACACAGAGATGCTTTCAAATGTTCAATACTTTCTGATATGTTGGTGTTATGCTTAACACTGAGATATTTCCTCTCTATCAGGGATGGGCAACTGCTGCAACTCAAGGGGTCAGCTTTTTGACTTGGAGAACACACAGACTGCCAAAAATGCCAATTTTTTAAAATAGTGATCCTAACTCCACTTCTGGCTTTAAAAGGGAGGCTATTACTGTCAGGTCAGCTTTGCTCTCCCTGCCATGCGTTCCAATGCCATATAGTGCTCTAATATTTGATGTCATGTAATACCACGTAATTTGCCAAGCAATGTCATGTCATATCATTTGCTATGTAGTGCTTTGCTGTTTGATACTATGGAATGCTTGGGATAAAAGGGCTGAAAGGGGATGGTGAGAAATGAATGAGACAACAGTGTTTTGGGAAATGAAGGAATGTTATTTCAATGAACGCTGATATGAAAAAGAACAAACAAAGGCCATTTCCACACTATACTGTTATAATGCTATTATTCCACATTCAACGTCCTATGGAATTCTGGGGTTTGTCATTTACTGAGGCCAAATTAATTAAACTATCAGATATATCAAAAGCAATTTAAACCATGAATAAAAAAGAAAGAAAAAGAAAAAAATATTCAACACCGTAGAGCAGCGTTTCCCAACTGGGTATATTCTAGAAGTTTTTGGACTATAGCATCCATTAATGCTGAGCATTGGCCATGCAGTCTGGAGATGCTGAATACTGTATTTCAAAACATTTGGTTGGTGCTAGACTGAGGAAGGGGGCCATTGTGTTCAATTACAGTGAAGAATGGGAGGGAAGAGGGAGGAAGGGGACATCTGTCTCATCCCCTTCCCCCTTCCTGCCCGAATGAGTGAGCAAATGCACACGGCCTCTCTCCTCTTATCCCATCCCCTTCCCTCCTCCCACCTGCACGAGTGAGCAAGAGAGGGTGAACGGAGGTGCCCTTCCTCCTCCCGTCCCATCTCCTCCTCCCCAAGAATCCTCAAATAATCAAATTTGCAAATGCCTAGCCCACAAACACGGAGGGCCAACTGTACTTATAAGTAACCCCTTTTTAAACATAAGAATGGTCTCTTAAATTCTAAGATACTTGGACACAATTTCACTCTTTTCAAAGTGTAACTTTTAACTCTTTTTGTAATTTTTAGAGTTGCAAAATTGTATGAACGTTTTGTACCACAAGCCGTTGGCTTCTAGCATGCTGATTTTTGTGAGTGTGTGTGTTTGTGTGTGTGTGTGTGTGTGTGTGTTTAAAGTATTTATTTATAGTTATTTTCAAATAACAAAAAGGTTCATTATTTTTAAAAGTATAACAAGCTTTTTTAAAATTCAAGTGTAATATTAACTTTGGGGCACTGCAATGGATTTTTTTTTAAATAAAATAAATCCAAACTGTGATGCTTGGCACAAGGACATTCTGGCATCTTCCTACACCACTGCTTTACCAAATACTGTTGACAGTCATGGTGTAGAGCAATAATGAATTCTCCAGTGAGTTGTGGTGGAGGGACAATATGCCCACATGGCAGGAAACTCAGCCAGCCATATTCTATACTTTTTTAAATATATATATATATATATAAAGGCTGCAGTCCTATAGACCTTAGCAGAGTCTGCAACAGGCCTCCAGCAGAGAGTAAGAGAAAGATAGAAAGAGAAAAAACAAGAGAGAGGAGAGAGAGAGAGAGAGATCCTTAGAAAAGGAGAAACCTGGAAACCTTGAGTGGTCCTCTCCCAGCCTAGCACAGTAATCGATGACTCTTGCCTCTCTATCATCTGAGTTCGAACACTAGTAAAAGGGAAAAAAAGAGTGTATTGGGAGTCATATCTTGAAGGAGATGTTGAGAGACTTTGGATCACTATGTGGGATTCATTTGGGGACCCTCCCAAATTCCAGATGTTCTTTGAGCATTTGTCAGGGGATGGAATGCAGCTTTGATTCTGGAGCTGGCATGCAAAATTTCCTTCTCATTGAATCCAAGGGTTAACCACATAGAGCCACATAGAGCTTTGTTCCACAGTGTGATGCTTAATACCTTCAAAACAACTCATAATGTTACATGTTAGTGAGGACATTCCTTTGATCATCACCGTTACTGTTATGCTGTTGAAGAATACTCTGTAGTTCACCCCACGGTTGAGACACAAAGAGAACCTCTCTCCCTTTCTCACAGCTGATCCAAGTGTGTGACCTGTGCCACTCTTTGGAGCAGCCAGTCTAGCAAGGCTGCTCTCTTGCCTCCCACTCCTCCCATGAACACACACTAATGGCCTTTCTGCACTACAATGTTATAGTGCTATTATTCCACTTTCAACATCCTGTGAAATTCTGGGGTTTGTAGTTTACTCAGGCCAAAGTGCTCTCTGGCTGAGAATTCTAGATGCCCCTCCCTGAACTGCAAACCTCCAGATTCCATAGGATGTTGAAAGTGGAATAATAGCACTATAACAGGGTAGCGCCAAGATGGCCATAGCTAGTTTTGGGCATTATATTTTAACAAGATCATTGACAAAATGGAGCATGTCTACAGGAGGGCAAACAGGATATTAAGAGAGCTTGCAACCAAGTTCTGTCAGGAACAGTTGAAAAACATGGGTATGTTTAGCCTGAGAAGGAGAAGATTAAGAGAAGACATGATAGCTGTCTTTAAATATTTATACTACATGTTGAAGTGCCTGGGCAAACAAACAGGCCTTTGCCTGGTGCTGAATAATGTCAAAGCCGGCATCAGGAAAGCCTCCCTAAAGTATAAAGTTAGTGCATTGTTTGAAAAGTATTTGGGCCTACTTCCAATTGCTAGATCAAGCTAGAGTAAACCCACTGAATCTATGGGGTTTGCATTAGAGTTAACCTATCATTCAGAAACTGATTTGGTAGGTCTCTTCCAAGAGCCAGTGTGATGTAGTGGTTTGAATCTTGAACTAGGACTCCAGGAGACCAGAGTTTGGCCACAGAAACTCACTGGGTGACATTAGGCAAGTCACATTCTCTCAGCCTCAAAAGAAGGCAATGTCAATCCCCCTCTGAACAAATGTTGCCAAGATACCCCAGTGATATGTTCACCTTAGGTGACTTTCAATGACTTGAAAGCACACAGCCGTCACAAGAATAACCACAGTTTCCTCTAGCTGGGCCTAGTGCCGAGATTTAGGCATTTGAATTTAAAAGCAACACTGTCAGGTAAGTCAAAGATTTTTAGTGGACCAACTGGTTGAAATCATTGATTAGATTGATATTCTGACCACAGTCCTATTGACTGACAAACTATATTGGCATAGGAGGAGACAGCTGACATGATGGGGGTGGGGAAAACAGCAGCAAAAGCCATTCTCATCAGGAGAAGAAGCCGCTCCGCCAGCTCTTCTGATGGAGACAGCTTTCACTGCTGTCCCTCCGTGACCCACTAGATAAAAGGCTTAACCTGGTGCAAGAGACACTTGGGCTAGCATAAGTCATCAACATTATTCTAGCCTCTGCATAGTACATATCAAATCTTGGTCTATTATGTTCTACTGTTCATCAAACATCTAGATATTGTGATAATGGAATAAGGAGACTGTTACTGCCCTGGCTAGCCCGAGCTTTGGGGATATAAAAGATATCTTTTGATATCACTAATTCGGCTTCACATATCCCTTCCACGTGCTTGCGAGGCCCCCGGACAAGCACGCATACAGGCTCGGCCGATAATCACTGTAATATTCTTAGACAATACAGGCAGGCCAGAAACAACTGACTCGCCGCTTTAGGAGACCTCAAGGCAAGTACCTCCATTAGGCATGCAAGCAACTCTCAAAAGATCCTCTGCCTAGTGCTGGTAGCTTGATGATCGAACTATATAACGCCCAAGTACTCCACGTTTGCATACCGGCTATACCATTGACAATCTGGCTATAACTCAATCATTCAAATTCTGACCTTTCGGAGGCTTTGTCTCCAACTCCAAATCTATTGTTTTCCCAAAGTCCGACCTAGCCTGCGGTCACAATTCTCCTTATAAAAACCCCTGATTTTGAGGGCTTCCTTGGATCGCTCCCGAGTTCCAGACCGCCTTGCTGCTGCTTCGCTTGGCCAGCTTCCCCTCAGCTCCACATGCTGAGATACATTGAACCCCAGCTTCACTCTCCATTTTCTTCCAGACCTCAGGACAGGTTTCATATCACCCAAACCAACTATCCCTCTGAAAATCCCGCTATCTTACTCACACCTTTATTTTCCTTAGTTATCTGTGTGTGTGTGTTGCTTACATTGTGTGCCCATATTTAATAAAGATTATTCCTTATTTTCAAACTGGTCTGCTTCTTGACTTGGCCTGACCCCATAAACACTGGGTTACAAGATCCTGCTAAGTTACCCTGCCTCTCGTAACGCTAAAGCAGTGCTCAGAGCTAATCTTCCCCACCTATTGTTAAGCACATTTTGGTGTCCCTCACGGGACCCCCAGTAAACAGGGTAACAAGACTGCATGGGTTGATCGGTGAAGGAACACCAAGAATGATCTAAATTTGCTTGCCTTACTAAATAAATAAATAAGTGGAGATGTTTATAGTAGGCTTGGCTTTCTGAATTTAATAATATGAACAAATGTATTGGCCCATATAATCCTAAGTCTCAGAATGCCGATACAGTTGAAAACTAACTCTCTTCTGTAAGCAGGTTTGCCAGATTGAAAACTGGAGGCAGTTCCTGTACCTTAAACATTTGTGTAAAAGCGGGGGGGGGGGGGGTTTCGGCATGGGTCTTTTGCTACATGGTGGAGTGACAAGCAATACCTGCTGAAATTCCTTCTTCCACACAACCATTAAAAGTTAGCAGTTACATTTCTCTACCGCTTATCAGTACAAAGCACTCCCTAAGTGGTTTACAATGTTTTTAGCTATTTCCCCCCAACAAGCTTGGTACTCATTTTACCAACCTACAAAAGGATGCAAGGCTGAGTGAACCTAGAGTCCTCCAGGATCAAACTCACCACGTTGTGGCTTCAGTACCAGCATTTAACCACTGCGCCACCAGGGCTCTCACTAAAAGCATAGGAGCTGCTTCCAGTTTTCAATCTGGCAACCCTATCTGTAAGGTATATCCCATAAAGAAGTGTGAATCCCTTCTGAAACATGAAAAATCTATTATAAAGCACCTAAGGTTCATGCAATAAGACGCTTCTCACAAGATAGCTCTGCAGGAAGTCAGCAAGTCATGGGAGTCCTTCTTGTGCCTTTCAAGCACAGGCTCAGAGGCAGCATTTAGCTGTGTTTGTTTTAAAATCTACTAAAAGCTAAGTATGAATAAAAACTAAGAAAGCATGTGAACTTGGGAAAATGGATATTGTTCCTCTGTCACTAGAAAGACAGGAATGGGATTAGAAGACTATCAACTGTCTCCACCAAAACAACCCACAAATAAGTGCTGGTGCCACAGACAGCATTACAAATACTCAACACTTTATGAGAACAAATGGAGGAAAAGAGATTCACAAGACCTTCCACTGCTGTTTCCAGAAATTAGTGTGGGAATCATTCACTAGGGCTATTTTTGCCTTATACTGCACAGCGATGATGATATGTTTAACGTCACTGCTTAATGTGCATTCCTTGGCCCGGAAGAATCTGATGCATGAGTGGATGGCTCTTCAAAAGCTTCCCTGGCTGCTGATAATAGTAATAATAAAAAGACTGTCCCATAGTATCACTCCCGGCAATAATATGCAAAGCAGCTCACAGAGATAGTGTATTTTTGCAACTACACACTTTCCCTTGGGAAGGAACTCTGAAGGAATCCCATTCCATTTAATGGGTCTCTGAACACTAGTAACTAATCTGCATTAACATGGCAAGATTTTGCGTGGAAGAAAAAAGATCCTGTCATCTTTTTCTTAGGACTCTTTTTTAAAAAAAACCATTGCCCTCCCCTTTACCCAGATGGAAACATATGCACCATTTTCTCCAACTGTAATGAACTTCTTTGGAAGAGCGGATTTTTAAAATAAAATTAAAAAAAAAAGCAGAGGGAATCACAAAGATACATAGGTCAGAATAATAGGGAAGACTGGAGTTCCCAGTTAATTCCCACTACCCATCATCATCATCATCATCATCATCATCACCATCACCATCATCTCAGTCCTACAGTGTACCAGATGTTACTAGCTGGACAATTTGAGCATCAGTGATTTGGATTCTGTCCTAGAATCTAGGAATCAGTGAGATGTTTTTTGAGCATCAGTTATTTGGATTCTGTGTTAGAATCTCGGGGTCAGTGAGGTGTCTTCAGATAATATGGCATGTTCCAAACAGTGTTTCTCTTTGTAACTGTACTAATGTGATTGTGTCTATGGTAACTTCATATAAATATTTTGTCAGGCAATTTGGAATCGCTTTCAGAGCACCTATCAATACTGGAACCACACATGTTTTCTTTTCTCAGGACATCTGCAGGAATTAAAATGAGGCAGGTCCATAATGCCCCTATCCACCAAAGGGCCATTGTTATGTTCTTACACAGAGGAGCCAGCAAAGTGACTGGTGCTCACTGGAACCAATGCACAGCTGGACCAATGCACACTGGGACTGTTCTGCATCAGGACACTGACTAGGAAGTACCAGTGCACATTGGGACATTCTTGCCTGGGTGCCATCACAATTCACTAACAGGGTTTCTTAGTGCCTCTGCTATGTAGCCAAGATTGTGTAAAGTTACCTTACACCATGGTAGAGCATTCAGCCATCATCATCATCATCACCATCACCATCATTTTATATTCCTCCATTTTCCAAACTCTGTGACTCAAAGCAGCTAACCAAAATTTAAAAAGATATAGGTACCAGTGACAACATTATATGCAACAGGTGGCTTTTTCTGGTAATGGTATTCCATTTATAAATCATGTAATAACTGGTCCTGTCCTGACCATTTTCTGTGTGACAAGCAACCCTGGCTTATTTGTTTTTTTCTTGTTTACCTTTGCGGGTATGCTTTCACGGGCATTTTGAGGAGATTCTTCCCCAAATTTAAATTTTCACAACAACAATAACAACAACACTGTTACCACCCAGTCTAGCACAAAGAATTAGAGGTGTGCACAGAACCAATTAATCAAAGACATTCTGCCAACTGCACATCAAGTCACAAAACATATAGCATGCATATATGTTATGTGTCACCATGCAGTGAAATGTTTGTAAAAAGGGCACATTTTTCTACCCTCTCTTGAAGGGTTAGAAGAAAAATGTACCTGACTGATGATTGATTGACTGATTGATTGATTGATTGATTGATTGATTGATTGATATCTCATATTTCTCCCAATACTGGAACTTGAGGCAGTTCACTAACTAAAAAAAAAAAAAGAAAGTGAAAAATATCCATGGGGGTGGGGGGGCCAATGAAAAATTGCCTGTTGATGGTGTGGGGCATTTTCTTTTTTTTCACTTTTTTCCTAAAAGCATTTGGTGATGGGTTGTCCTTAGAGCCTCAAAATGGCCTTGAGGGCAACAGGTGACCCATAAACTCCACTTTGCAGTATAGTCAGCCCTCCATATTTGCAAGTTTTACTTTCACAGATTTTATTATTTGTAAATTTCTGCAATCTCTGCCCCCCCCCCACCTCAAGCCCTTCTCTTCTGGGGGAACCTTCTCTTTCCGCAGCTTCAATAAGGTCACACAGCCCTTTAAAAACCCACCTCTGGTCCTCCTCCTCCTCCACCAGCCACTGCCTGGCCAGCTGGTTTGTGACCTGATTTCTCAGCACTATGAACCCTCTCCTCATGTCCCTCCCTGCAACAAAGGAAGGAGATGGCGGGGGGGAATATTGTTCCACCATACTGACTCACACCTTTACCCCTCCTATCCCTGACCTGGTTTGGATCCTGAGTGATCTCCCCAACATGCCTTGGGCTCCCTCCCACACATTTTCGCTCACACATTTTCATATTTGTAGTTTTCCCACTTTTGCAGGAGCCCTGCACCCTAACTCTAGCAAATGTGGAGGACTGACTGTATATACTGCACACTAAAGTTGCCTACCTGGGCTGCCTACATGAGTCCTCGTCCTCTGACCTCCGTCCTTGAACACAGTGTAACAGTTGTTAGAGTATGGAATTAGGACTAGGGTATCCATACTACATAGAAGCAAGTAAGGTAATTTTTTACAAGTGATGTAGCACAGTTCTATCCAAGTCTAATTCATAGAATCGTAGACTTGGAAGACACCACAGAGGTTATCCTGTCCAACCCCCTGCCATGCAGGAACACACATCAAAGCATTCCCAACAGATGGACATCCAGCCTCTGCTTAAAAACCTCCAAAGAAGGAGACTCTGCCACACTCCGAGGCAGCATATTCCACTGCCGGACAGCTCTGACCATCAGAAAGTTCTTCCTGGGGTTCAGGTGGAATCTCTTTTCCTGCAGCTTGAATCCATTGCTCCTTGTCCTAGTCTCTGGAACAGCAGAAAACAAGCCCACTCTCTCCTTGACATGACATCCCTTCAAATATTTAAACATGGCTATCATGTCTCCTCTTAACCTTCTCTTCTGCAGACTAAACATACCCAGCTCCCTAAGCCATTCCTCATAGGGCTTCATGGCTTCCAGACCCTTCACCATTTTGGTCGCCCTCCTCTGGACACATTCCAGCTGGACACATTCCAAAATTCCTTAATTTTGAACCAGCTGAAGCTTCAACATCATTTCCAAAAATTAGAACCATGTATAAAAGCAGTAGTTCAACCTGGTGGTAACTTCTAGAGCAGTGGTTCTCAACGTGGGGTCCGCAGACCCTTGAAGGTCCACAGAGTCCACAGAGGAGGTCTGCGAAGCCCTGCTGCTGGACACCAACAGCAGCAGCAGCAGCAACATGTACAGGTCAGCAGAGGGACATTTGGGTGCCAAAATTGCTTCCTCATTTGCAAACAAGGGACACAGTTTGGGCACACAGGCACACACACACACCTGCCACTGTGTTCCCCTCCTGCCACAGCCCTGATGAAAGGGACACCGTGGCATTCATGCATGCATGCCCAAACCATGACTCTGGAGACTGGAGTTTGAATCCCCACTCAACCATGGAAACCCACTGGATGACCTCAGGCAAGTCATATTCTCCCAGCCTCAGAGAAAGGCAAAAGCAACAAATCTTGCCAAGAAAATCCCTATGATAGGTTCGCCATAGGGTTGCCATGAGTCAGTTTTCAAAGGAGAGAGACATGATGGCTAGAAAGAACCTCCTCCTGTTAGCAACGCTTTGTTGTTGCATGCCTTCAAATCACTTTAGACTTCTGCCAACCCTAAAGTGAGGCTATCACAGCTTTTTTGGGGAGGGCAAGATTTGTTCAGAGGGAGTTTGCTTTTATCTTCCTGTGAGGCTGAGAGAATGTGACTTGCCCAAGATCATACAGTGTTTGAGTGGCAATTTGAATCCTTGTCTCCAGATGCCATAAATAAATAAACATTTAAATAAATAAATCTAAATTTAAATATTTAAATCTTGAATTAAGTTTTGGGGCCCCAGGCAACAAATCATATTTACAGGAGCTCCCCGGTAAAGAAAAGGCCAAGAACCACTGTTCTAGAGCGTACAGCCCCCAAACTCTTTTTTCCTGATATCATTTTACCATCCACTGTTCTATAGGTTGGTTTTTAAAAAGATTTTCACATTTCACAAAGGAAGGCATATGCTTCCACTACGTGCTTACTTAGCTTCCTGACACATTTTACATAAGCTATTGGGGAAAATTCAGAGAAGACAGCTTCAGACTCATTTCTCAGCCACCCCAAGTTCAAAGCTTTCATTATCTCTTGTATTTAAAACGTTCTGCTTTTCCCTTAGGATGATTTTTTTCTCTACTTCTTCATCTACTCATGATAGGCTTTTTGTCAAATAGGAATTGCCTGCAAAAGGAAAACCTTTGAAAAGTGATATCTTTTATTCTTTCCTCCTTTTTTCCCACATAGTATTTCCAAAGCAGATCAAAGTAAGGAATAGCTAAGTTATTAGGAGAGTGGGACTTTGACTGCTGTACATTCAAAGATGTGGGGGTGCATACATTCAAAGTTTCCTGGAGAGGAGGCTTAAAATAGTATACTGTAGTAGCTCAAACCAAATCAGATGCTTTTGTGGGCTTGGGATTTTTTTGGGGGGGGGAGCTACAGCATTCAGAATCCCCTAGAGATTCAGCACTAGATAATTTTAGCAGAGAATTCTAAGCACCTCATCAAACTACAAATCCCAGGATGGCATAACCTAGAGACATAGCAGTTAAGTAGGTGTCAAACTGATATAACTATGTAGTGCAGATGCAAACTAAGCCCACATATAAATGTGTGGCCATTTCCACACTAGCCTGTTATAGCGCTATGATTCCACTTTCAACATCCTCTGGAATCCTGATGTTACACCCCAAAGTAATCCTAAGAGAGGACTCCTAGAATTGGCTTGGCTCCCCCAACTTGGATATCGGTTAGCAAAGGTCAGTTTCAGTTAAAAATTGGTTTTGAATTGGAAATTCCTAAAAACAATACCGCCCCTCTCTGCTATATGGGAACGCAGACAACATCCTTTATGCTAAAAGACTGACCTATTGTTCCGAGTCACGTATCCCAAGGCTGACACAATAGACTCGCTCCTTGATTAACCGAGTCATTGACACTGTCACAGCCCCAAGCTACTTTGATGAACTTTGCGAAGCTAGACAATCAAAGCTTATCAAGTTGGAATTTTAAACCTATCATGCACCTGAACTTCCCAGTAAGAAGCAATACTGAGGAGGGGTCGTGATATTTGCCTAACGTTATATTTCGCAGTCATCGCCCATTAACGCCACTTTGCTAGCCGATACACAGCCTGAGGAAAGAAATTGGCTATCCCTACTTTTGGAGCCTCTTTGGCGAGCCTCCTAGACCGGACAGAAGGGCCCGTTTTGCTGCTACCAAAACCTCCCATCCAAGCCTCTCCGACGCTGCTGAGAGCCAAATGTGACTCGCGCCCCCGACCCTCCGCAAGACCCCACTGCTGCCAGCCGTCCAGCCCAGGGATCCAGCCTCCCCTTGGTGCTTTACACTGAGCCTTCGCTAATCTTCTCCTTCTCCCAGGAAGTCTAGACTAAGGTCCGTATGCTTTCTCTCCCAACTGGTCTCTTATTTCCAACTTTATCTCTGTAGCCCTTGTAAGATTGCAGAATATTTGATAACATGTGTATGTGACCCTCCCCTTTGGTTTTTCAATAAAAACCATTTTAGATTGTTCCTCTGACTCTTGCGTGGTTCTGACCCCATAGACATAGGGTTGAAGATCCCTTGCCCTGACCTCTCGCAATTTTTGCTGGGTAGCTCTGCTACTTCCCTTAATTTTTGAAGCTTGGTTGGGTGTCCTCAAGATACCCCCAATTTTCAGGGTAACACTGGGGTTTGCAGTTTCGGGAGGGGCTGGCCAGCCCCTCCCTAAACTGCAAACCCCAGGATTCCAGAGGATGTTGAAAGTGGAATCATAGCACTATAACAGGCTAGTGCAGAAATGGCCTGTGACTGTGATAGAACCCTTCTTCAGCTTGCTCCTACAGTTTCACTTCTTGGCTTCCTATCACTCACCTTGCATTTTTCCCCCTCAAGATCCCTCCCTGGATCTGGTACTCAGGCCTCAAGTTGACCACTGTCCTGGACAAGTGGCTGTGTTTATCAGTGGGTTCAGTGTGATGACATGTGACCAGTTCAATCTTAACAATTATTAAAATAAAACATCCAGACCAGAGCTGTAGAAAAGGAGAACAGTAAAGACTTCTTATATAACAAATAAAATAAATATGTACCCTAATGCCAGTTCCACACACCCAGTACAGAGTAACCATTCTGTTTCAAACCAAGTAGCACTTTTCCCTGAACTCTTCTGACATTTTCAAGTCCTCAAAACCCAGTTCAGATCTTTTCCATTCCTTTTTTCCTAACTAGTCCTCATACTCTATTTCTGATTCCATAAACTCTATTTCGACCTGGCCCTATCTAATCTTTACCAGGCAAGCCTCCAGATTATATCCCTTCCAACACAGGCAACCCTTCACAGCATTCCATGGACTGTGATTGGCTGGTTCTCCCCAGGCTTGCTCAGCTCTTCCTTCACAGTGACATATTGCAGTATGTTTAATGGAGGACAAGCAGGAAACCAAGGCCATGTCCACACTACACTGTTATAGTGCTATTATTCCACTCTCAACATCCTATGGAATCCTGGGGTTTGCAGTTTAGGAAGGAGCATTCATAATTCTCAGCCAGGGAGCGCTTTGGCCCCAGCAAACTACAAACCCCAGAATTCCACAGGATGTTGAAAGTGGAATAATAGCACTATAACAGTGTAGTGTGGAAATGGCCCAAGTGTTACAAGAAACAGTTGGAAAAATTTAATTTAGCTCAGAAAGGAGAAGACTGAGGGGAACATGATATGAGTGTTCATATCTGAAAGGTCACACAAAAATGAAGGACATTTATTTTACGTTGCCCTAGAGGCCAGGGCTTAGTGTGGAAAAACTCCAAAGAAGCATCTTTTAGCTAAGCATTAGGACAACATTTGTTGGGCTGCCTTCAAGAGAGTCCCCTCCGAGGGACATATTTAATCATGGTGGGGGTCCCCTTTGAGGAACATATTTGATCATCTGCTAAACAGCCATCTGTCATTGTGGTTCCATCTTTTCTTGGCCTTCAGGCTTCCTTCCAACATTGTGAAATTTATGAGGCAAAATCTAAAGACTTCTCAGCTCACTTTTCTTGTCCCTACATTGGAGCAACCCACATTTCCCTAACTACATTTTTGGTGTTGCTGTTCTTAGCTGCTTACCTTTGCAGATCTGTGTCATGAATCTCTTTCTTTATAGTCATGCACGCTCCAGAAATCTCTTGTGAAACAACTTAAACATCATTTGTCATTTACATATGTTTTCATTTGATTGAAAAGTTTCTAAAGTCCCCTCATTTCATTTCATTTCATTTCATTCCAACAACAAACAATAAACAGAGTCCCATATATCTCCCGGGTTTGGCTGAAAAATGCCTCTGCCACAGATCTTTGGGCCTCACGAAAGTGATATGTTTTCAATGCCGAAGGGTTAAAAGAGGACACTCTGGAATCATCTGGAAATCATTAAATGTTACAAAGCCCTGAGAAGATAAAAGTTTCCATTTTCTAAAATGTAAATCAAAAACATATTCATTAGTATTGCAAAACAAACATGCAAATCTTTGCCACTTCAAGAGCCTGGCTAAATATGTACAAGGGCAAAACCAAAAAATACATCTGGTCCTCGGTTAGGAAAACTTGCCTTTTCGCTTTTTTATCTAAAGAGCTTGTCTGTCTTCTATGGTCGGCTTCTTGGAATATAACAGTTCGTAATAAGCATTTGAACTAAAGAACGAAATAAACAGAGATAAAGCCTGTGTCCTGGGGTATATGTGCACAGCATGTATTTACAAATGGTGCTGATGAGATTACTGTTCCTTACGCCTTCATGCGCACCAAATGTTTATGAATCATTTAGTACAGGCTTTGGGAGATTATAAGAGTTTTATGATGGTATTCAAAAGATAAAATGTATGGTTTGTATATAATTGCCACACACCTTTTTAATCTCCCATTTAGCCAATGTTCTCATTCACACGCACGTGCGTGTGTGTGTGTGTGTGTGCGTGTGTTATAAGGCAGAGGAGCTCTGAGTGATCAAAGCAACATTTTGCTGTGCCCAAATTTGGATGCAATGTCGGGCACAGAGAATGTCTTACATCATAACAATGACAATAAGGGGAAGGGCTGGCAGCGCTTGACTCGTTCTCCTTTACAGTGATTTACTTACTGTCTGGCAATCTGTTCCTCACATGATATTTGTTTCCCATAAACAGTTTCAACATGAGGGAACAGGGTGTCAAGATAACAGCCATCATCCATCATGGCAGAATACCAACCAGGGCTGGCAAGAAAACAGACCATCAACCAGTTTCTCAGAGAGTTGTCAGGAAGGAGCAACTGTTTCCCCAGTGTCTTGCACAGTGTCAGTCGAACCCTGACTGTTAACCTTTTTGGCACCATTGTAATTTACAGGAACTAACTGAAAGCAAATGTGTGTGGAATTGGGTTCTTTCCATTCTGAGAGGGCTTGCTTTGAGCCTATCAAGAGTCAGAGTACTGTAGAAATGCCCTCCATATTAAGATTGCTGTTTGTTCTTCATTTTTTTTAAAAAAAGGAAAGAAGCCATGCTTTTTTGCTCCAAAAAGGGGGAGGAATTATACTCCAGACTATCTATGTAAAGGCCAGTCTGATCCTAAGGGCAGATTCATTCAAATGCAGGCATAGAAAATATATCCCCATTCCCAGAGGCATGAAATGTTCATGACAGCTCAGAAGGGAGAAAGCAAGAATGTGAAGGCTTAATACTACCTCCCAGTCAAAAAGACTGATGTTGCACAGCTGTACACATGAAACTTTTCTAGATGAAAACTGGAATGCACGTGGACACACAACATTGTAGAGTGATCGAGATGGCAAACATTAGTTAATGAAGAACAGGCACAAACTAAGAGAGTCTGCAGCAGTTGGCTTTTGCCTGAGTCTATTGGGAAGAGCAATATTCCACTCCCACCTTTCATCTCTCTCTGCTAACTACTTTTGCACTTTGAACTAAATTAGCAACAACTGAAGTAAGCTAGAGACAAAGGGGGGCGAAGTGAGAGGAAGAAACAAAAACTAGGATATTTTAAAAATAGCTGAAAAGGGTGGGACAACAGAGGATCAATCAGGTCTGTCCCTGCCAAATTGGCACAATTGGAGGATGTGTACACCATGTTATTTTATGCACTTGAAAAAGGCACCTGCTGTCCATGGAAGCTTAGTAGCTTTAGACCCAGATTGGGGAATCTAAGGATACAGGAAACTGCCTTATACCAGGTAAGACTCCTTGTCTGTTGATCCCATTGCTGTCACTGGCTTCGTGACCCTTTTAATTGGTGAAGCCAGCTGTTGATTCTGAAAATTTCTGCATAGAAAATGGATTCTTTAACACTGAACTACAATCTAATTCCCAAAGATATGGCCTCTTTATTATCTCTGGTACCAATTCCAGGGGATCTGAATTCATGGCCATAGGACTAGAAAATTGGAAAGGCCTGACCATACGCCACTAAGAACAGTATTTACCACGGTCTTACTCAAGTGATAGCACAGGGAAAAAAATGAAGGTTCAAACCAGACCTTAAGGAGAACACATATCTCCTCTGATAAAGCTGTTTTCCTCCCATCCTGGGATTTCCTTAGAAATAACTCAGCAACCAGACTTATAAATCAAGCCTTTCTTTGTCTTCTAATAACCAGTCAAAAATACAGCATGATAAATGCAAAATACACAAGTGAGGACAATCATGTGCTATGACAGTTGTCTTTCTCCACTGAAGGGAATATTTCTTCTAAATATCATCTGGTTAGACCTGCATGCAAATTAAGCTGCACCTCTTAACCAAATCTATAAGGGCTCTGTGGCTAAAATGGAGGAGTTAATTGTGTAAAACCTTGGTGGTCCTGCCACACTCCAATGCTACACTTGAATGCTTTTAAAAGAGCAGCTGGTGTTTCCTGCTGATTGAAGCTTTGGAAGATAAAGACAGTGGGATGGATTCATTCAGATACATATTTTGTGAAGTGTCTCAACCATGGCTTATGACAAAACTCCCACAGAAGACCATATGTGCATAGAATTTTAATTTAATTTAATCTAATCCAGTAAATCTTTTCTGAAGTTCTTTTTTAAAGGAACAAACTGCCCATCCATTTGGGGGCTTTTAATATGTCTCCTTGGCAACAGCATGCCATCACAATTGTTTGTTTAGTCCTTGTAATCTGTCCCAGATATCCTAGCCCCCTGCAGTGCATACGATAACAACAACCCAACAAAACAAAACAAAAATTGGGATGGGAGAGGAACAGAGATCTCGCACTCTGGAAACAAAAAGGAAGTTAACCATTTCCTCCAACATTTATCTCTCTTCATTTTTTTATTAAACCAACATGGTCATTGCAAGGTATAGGCAGCAGCATTTGACTTAGAAATCACACAGAAAGATTGCAGCAGGGCAGGATTAAAGAGTGCTGAGGCTTTGATCTATATCAAATTCAGAAAGTCCCATGGCATTATCAAAGGGATGCATACAATTCTAAGAGATTTCTTGGTGTTTTTAAGAATTGGTTATTTCATTTATATCCCACCTCTCTCTCAGTATAGGATCCAAGGAAGCTTGCAACACAAATTAACAACAATGCAAATAAAAGCCAATAATTTTTAACATAGGTCATTTCCACACGGGGTTTTTAAAACAGTGCAGAGCGTCCTCCAGGGAGGACGTCTGCACCTGGGAGCGGACTGGGTCGGACCTACTTAACGTAGATCTGCACCCCAGCCCGCTCCGGAACGACCCCAAGTGGTCATCCAGCATGCTTTTGAAACACCTGTTTCTTGAGGTTTTTCAAAAGCACGGAGCGCGCCAGTGCGAGCCTGCTCCCTTATGCAGATTTGCAGGTTCTCATTGGTGCGAGTCTGCAATGTGCCAGGGGCGGGCTTTAGGCTGGCGAGCTTCAGTGGTTGGTCGAGAGCCTCGACCAATCTGGAAGCCACCGTTTTCGTCCCCGGAGCAGTGCAGAGTGGCGGCCACGCACTGCTCCGGAGCAGCCTGGACTGGACCGGGGAGCCCAAAAGTCCAGTGAGTAGCGTTACGGAGCGATTCCCTCGCCCCGTGCGGAAATGGCCACTAAAGAACAATTTAAAAACAGCAACAAACTATCATGTTAAAAACCAGGCAGTAAATGAAAAGCGGGGGGAGTAAAACAACAACTCCCCCTTAAAAGACCCTTCCATAGCAAACAACTATGTGGCCCAAAGCTTCTATGAATAAGATAGTCCTTGACTGTCAGCAGAAAAAGAGCAAAGAAGAGGCCAGGCCAGCTTCCTCTGGAAGGGATTTCCACAGGCTGGAAGCAGCCATCAAGCAGAACATCTCCTAATTCATTGCCAAACATGACTGTGATGATAGTGGGAGTGAGGAAAACCTGCCCCCTCTTCAAAATCATGCCTAGACCCAAAGACCCTTCCTCCATTACAACTGCCATTGCCCTGGCCTTGGAAGGGGAGAAGAAGAGATGGGCACAGCTCTATCATGCCTAGGCCCAGAAGCTGAAAGCCTTTTCTCTATTCCAACTGCCACTGCCCTGGCCTCAGAGAGAGAGACGAAGAGGTAGTTTCTGCTAGACTTAATCCCCTCCCACGCTGCCATCTCCTTTCCTTGTGTGTTGTGACTTTAGATTATAAGCCTGAGGGCAGAGAACTGTTTTTTTCCTTGTTCTTTTTCTTATAAAACACCATGCATAGTGATGGCACTAAATAAAGAAAGAAAGAAATGCCTCAAAGCTTTAGCAGGCTCAGACAGGGAGATGCCAACCTTCAGATGGTCCTTATAGGTCTCATAACCAAAGCTTAAACTTGGGCTTACCCAGCTTGTGCTCGAGATGGAAAGAATATTAAAAAAATATACAGAAAATTGTTGCAAAATATGTTTTTATTGAGTGTTGAGAAACCCTTACAAGGAGAATAATGGACTAATGAGAATCTTCACTGTTCGAGACTTATTCTGTGCAAAAGTTGCATGTGGTTGTTTTCTCCAGAAAACAGCATTTCCTGTACAGAAAAAGCTGCTTCTTATACAGAAAATGTTGTAATTAGAGATTTAATTTGTGCAAAATTTACCCATTGTTGCTTTACACACACCAAAAAAATAGCATTTTCTTTGCAACAAATAATATTTTAGGAGTTAAAAAAAATCCTTCCTTTTCAGAAAATGTTGTTTTCTGTATAAAACAACCACTTGTGAATTTTGTGCAGCATAAATCCTAAATTGCGAATAGGCTTCAAAAACTGCAGTTTTCAAAGACTTTCTCACAGAGGGAAGAAAATGGCTAGAATTATTCATTGATTACTTCAAGAAGAAATGCCATGAAGAATTACATCCAGAGCTTGAACATAAATGTAGCTTCCACAGAATCTATGCCTGTACAGCTCACCATGCAGAGACAGAAGCTCTGTTTTCACTCTTGGAAGGAGATCTTGCTGTAAGCTGATGCTATCCTCCAAATGTGCAGAAGCCAGAAGATGAAACCAGCTTCTTTCATGGTCTGGGACAGGATGAGAAGGTATGACTCCATTTTCCCTCCAGACACACAGCTTGGAAACTGAGTAGTCATTTGTAATTCATTCCCTTTTTCATTAACAGAGGCCTAACTATAGCCACTTCAATACTGTTCTGTTATAGTGCTATTATTATACATTCAACATCCTGTGGAATTCTGGGGTTTGTAGTTTCCTGAGGCCAAAGAGCTCCCTGGCTGAGGATTCTAAATGCCGCTCCCTAAACAGCAAACCCCTGGATTCCATAGGATGTTGAAATTGGAATAATAGCACTAGAACAGCATAATGCAGAAATAGACTACATCTATTATTACCATAACTTAATGAGTGACAATGTCCCTTTATGCAAGGTAACTGCAAATTTTTAGCTACCTTTATAGTTAGAGTGGTGTGGCCTCACTATGATATTGGAATAGGAATATATCATATGATTCAAGTGCTGGACCATGCTATTGGCTTGTGATGCTACTTTATGCTCTGCTGTAAGTGTTGAGGAACCTGGTGTTTTGTTTCAGAGCCTAGAGGCTAATGGTATTCACAGTTTGGTTTGGTTTGAAGTTAACTATTTTAGTTACTTTGAGAATCAGATAGCAAAGAGTTTTAATGTTGTAACTAGAACAATAATCAATAACTGGGAGAGGAAACAAAATCTCACAGATATTTGTTGTTATGTACCTTCAAATGGCAGCTTGCCTTCTTGCGGCAGTATCCGGTGGGGAGGGAGCACGACAGCAGTGCTCCGTGCAGAAGGGAGCACAATGGACATACCACTTGCTTCTGCAGCACAGCCAGTTACTTTCCCAGGCTGCTCTGGGGCAGACAGTGCCGCCACCATGCTTCCTGCCCTTCTGCAGGATAGGTAAGTGGGGAATGATGATGTGATCGTGGGTCATTGATGGGGAAAACCTGTCAATCATTTAACTCATGATTGTGTCACCTCGGGATGGGAGAAGGACAGGATCACGACAGCATCATGCAGATGTGTCATCGTGGTCCCGTTCTTCTCCCATCTCCATGGCAGGATGGGAAGGTGCTGAGGAAAGGGCCTATCTTAAAGTTTTCTTGGCAAGATTTGTAAAGACCTATTCAGCAAACGTTTGTCATTGCCTTCCTCTAAGGCTGTGAGAATGTGACTTCCCCGAAGTAAGCTGGTGGGTTTCCACAGCTAAGTGGGATTCAAGTCTTGGTCTCCCAGGGTCTTTGTCCAACATTCAAACAACTACACCATACTGGCTCTTCCACATGTATATATAATGTATTAAATGTAACAAATTGTGGTTTGTGAAAGAGTCAAGGGTCACAGAGCCCAAGTGAAGTGTATTGGTTTGAGTTTTGAACTCTTGGATCCTGGGGACCAGGATTCAATCCTGACTTGGCCCTGGAAAGCCACTGGTTGACTTTGGGTGCATCACATACTCTCAGCCCTAGAAGACTCTTGATACACTCACTTTAGGGTCACCATAAGTCAGAAATGACTTGAAACCATACAAGAACAACAAAAACAGCAGCAGCAAGGGCCACATCTTTTTTTTTCTATAAATGCTTTCAATTTTAATACACATTTATCTACAATATATTAAAATTTAAAACAGTTGTCAAATGGAAGAAAATTAAGGGGTTAGTCCTTGAACTCTTGAACACAAACCTAAATGTGGCTCCCAGTCCTACCACAGTTACTCATTCCTGATGTAAAGCCCAGGCCCACATCAATCCATCAATGGCCCCTTGCTCTTTTCCATTCCACATGTAATCATTTCAGCTCTGTTTAATTTTCTTCCTCCATTCATGCATTTTACACATCTTTATTGTAGTTTTCTGGCAGGTTTGTAAGCCTGAGGATTTCTCACTGGAAAGCACAAAAATGATTATAAGCAAATGGCAGACTGACATGAACTAGCAATAGCTTTAAAGCATGTATTTATGCTTCTTTTTGGCAGAAACTGACAGCACATTTTCAAGCATTTTCCCACCCTTTTTTCCCCAATATAACCATGAGACCTAGAAGCATTGTTTTTAAAAGAAAGCTGATGTTCTCAGGATTACAAGTCATATGTTCCTCCATATATAGTACAATTTCTAGATTCACTTGGATCTAACAGAAAGCATAGGAGCCCAGATTCCAATGTTCTAACACATTATCCACGGATCATACATTTAACACTACTCCTGTGATTCTTGTTGAAATGTTTATCTCTATGCAACAAGGCTTTTCCATTTTTTCATTTTAATGGATCTCACTTTGTTAATCTCTGTCTGAAAATAAAACCTCCAATTTAAGGCCACATTGTTGTTTTTGCTAATGGCTGTTGACTTCAATTTATGGCAACTCTACAAATGAGAAACCTCCAAGTTACCATACCATCAACAGTCCTGCTCAGGTCCTGCAAATTTAGGGCCATGACTTCTTTAGAATCATAGAATCATAGAGTTGGAAGAGACCACAGGGGCCATCCAGTCCAACTCCATGCTATGCAGGGACACACATCAAAGCATTCCCAACAGATGGCCATCCAGCTTCTGCTTAAAAACCTCCAAAGAAGGAGATTCCACCACACTCTGAGGCAGCATATTCCACTGCCGGACGACTCTGATTGTCAGGAAGTTCTTCCTGAGGGTCAGGTAGAATCTCCTTTCCTGCAGATTGAATCCATTGCTCCTCGTCCTAGTCTCTGGAGCAGCAGAAAACAAGACTGCTCCCTCCTCGACATGACATCCCTTCAAATATTTAAACATGGCTATCATGTCCCCTCTTAACCTTCTCTTCTGCAGACTAAGCCGCTCCTCATAGGGCATGGCTTCCAGACCCTTCACCATTTTGGTTGCCCTCCTCTGGACATATTCCAGCTTGTCAATATCCTTCTTGAACTGAGGTGCCCAGAACTGGACACAGTATTCCAAATGAGGTCTAACCAATGCAGAATAGAGTGGTACCATTACCTCCCTCGATCTAGACACTATACTCCTATTGATGCAACCAAGAATTGTGTTGGCTTTCTTGGCTGCCGCATCACACTGCTGACTCATGTTCAGCTTGTGATCTACCAAGACTCCTAGATCCCTTTCACATGTACTGTTATCCAGCCACGTGTCCCCCATCCTATATTTGTGCATTCTATTTTTTCTGCCTAAGCATAGGACCTTACATTTCTCTTTGTTAGCTTTGGCCCTTGATTGAGTCTATCCACTTGTAATGGAGTCTTCCTCTTTTCCAACTCTCTTCTACCTTGCCAAGCATCATTGTCTTTTCTAGTGAATCAGGTCTTCTCCTGATATGAACAAAGTATGACAGCCTTAGTTTAGTCACCTTGGCTTCTAAGGAGAGTTCAGACTTTATTTGCTCTAGGATGCAATTATTTGTCTTCCTAGCAGTCCATAGTATTCATAGAACTCTTCTCCAGTGCCAGGTTTCAAATGAGTCGATTCCCTCCCTATCAGCTTTCTTCACTGTCTAGATTTCACAACCATATGTAGAAATGGGAAATACAGTGCCATGGACAATCCTGACTTTGGTACTAGGAAGGGCAAGATTCTACCTCCTCCTTCCATCTCCCTCTGCCGATTTGCATGCTAAAGAATAATGACAATAGAAGTAAATTACTTTTTCCACCTTGGAAGTGTAACAGTAATTATGGCCAGAATAATTATGACCAGTATTCTTGGTTACGTAACAGAGGCACTAAGAAATCCTGTTAGTGAATCACAAAGATGTGTGTGAGGATGCAAATCGGCATTCCCTAGGTTGTGTCCCATGCACAATCGGATCCTTGTGCATCAGTCCTGTAGTGCATCGGTCACTTTGCTAGCTCCCCTACATAGTAACATGTTGTTGTGTGTCTTCAAATCATTTCTGACTTACAGCAACCCTAAAGTGAACCTGTCAAGGGTTTTTTCTGGGGCTGAGAGTATATGGCATGCCAAGTCACCCAGTGGGTTTCCATGGCCAAGCAGAGAATTGGAGTCTGGTCTTCAGGGTCATAGTTCAATGCTCAAATTACTAGATCATGCTGGCTCTCCATAGTAACTTAATGGCAGCCCTTTACTGGATACAGACCTTACTGAAATGGCCAATTCTAACTCCTGCAGATGTAAATTCACTTACAAAGTCTATCATCCCCAACCCTCTATGCTTTTCAAAAGTAATTTTGTAATCTCTGAGTGTGCCCAGCAGATTACTGAGATTAAGAAAAAAATTAAATCTCACATCTCCTGTAACCTTTTTGTGTCTCTATCCTCCTCCTAATAACCTGAAATCTGTAGGAAGCACACAGTAGTATAAAGCTAGCACATCTCGTAGCCTACGTTGGGATTTTTCCACAGACTTCCCACCTGTAGCTTTATGGAATTTCTCCAGCCCCTGGTGTCCTCATACAATCTGGGTTTAATCTTTGACAAAATGGATGAAGGGATGTTGGTTATAGTATTGTCTGATTCTATTTAGGCGCTGCATGAATGTTAATTATTTTTTTTAAGGGGGAAAAATGTGGGATTGGCTCATAAAAGCCAATGTTAGCACAACCATTGATTGGGACCCACAAGGTTTGTGTGCAAGCTGTGAAATTGCCTTTGGCAAGCCGGCAGCAATCTGAAGTTTCCCCTTGACTGCATATATTTTATGGAATATATGGTCCACAAGCATAAAAATATGCAGGTTAAAAAAAAAGAGTAAAAGTTGAGTCTAGACTCATTAGGGACATTATAGAACCCCTGGAACTTCACACTTATTATAGGCTTTACACAGGTCTCTGACTCTTGGCCAGGATCCATACAATGCACCTGAATTCCATTTCATTCAAAGCAAGCAGGCAAACTAACATTCTTGTGAGTTATTCCCTAGCTTTGTCGTAGCCTTTACAGTAAGGAAAGAGCTTACCTCTGGAAGGAAAGTATCTGCACATTTGGGAGGGATGGGTAAGAATTTCATCTCCATTCTCTTTGTATAAGAAATTATCAAAATTTACCAGTTTCCCCATGTACAAGATGAGGCGAATTCAGATTTAAAAATCTGAACGGGGGCAGAAATCAAGGCAGACTGGTTCATTCAGGCCTAGGCTTTTAAAATACTTAACTATGGGTTTGAATTTCCATGTATTTAAACACGCTTTTTGTGCTGCATTAGGATTGTGACCTCTTCTTTCTCTAAGAGGCTCCTTGTCTTCTAAATCTAAGACAAATACAACATGGTGCCCTTCATATTGGAAATATGTGTACCTGTGAATTTAACTAGCACAATCAGGGGAGAATTTCAGATAGGTTCATTTTTAAATAATTACTTGAAATTTACAGATTTCTTCCATTCAAGATAAAAAGCTTTTTTAAAAAAAATAAGATAAAGAAGTTTGTTTGTTTTTTTAAGGGGGAATATAGAAGAAAAGAAAGCCCACATGGAGTTGTGGTTTGAACACTGGACTATGACCTTGGAGACCAGGATTCAAATTCCCACTCAGCCATGGAAAGCCAGTGGGTGACCTTGGGCAAGTCACATTCTCTTAGCCTCAGAAGAAGGGAAAGGCAACCACCTCCTCCCCAAACAAATCTTGCCAAGAAAATCTCATGATAAGTTTGCCTTAGGGTCACCCAAGTCAGAAACAACTTGACGAGAGACAACAACAACAACAACAACAAACAACAATGTAGAAGAAAACAAAGATGACAGATTTTTCCTGTCCCTAGCATTCTAATAAAACAGCAAACTACAATTCTCCATTGTGGTTTGAGTGGGTACAAATCTCTCTCTCTCTCTCTCTCTCTCTCTCTCTCTCTCTCTCTCTCGCTCTTTCTGCCTTGTTGATGAATTTTCAGCAGTACTTGAGCAACTCACTCCAACACTATAGGCTAAGACACTCTCTTGTTTGGACCTTGGGCCAGCAATGCATAAGGGAAGGGGATTTTTTTTATGCTTGCTTGTGGCAGGCCAGAGTTTAACCTTGTATGTGGACCCAGAAAACTATAGGTTGTGCAAACCATAGTCTGATGGCTTGGAATGCAACTGCAAACTATGATTGATTGCAGACCAGAACTGGATGTTTTAATATTTGCATCCCCTCATACATGAAGCAAGTAACAAAGGGAGGGATTACCCAAAATTGCCAAGAAAACTCAGTGATAGGGTCACTCTGGGGTCGCCATATGTCAGAAATGACTTGAAGGCACAAAACCCACTTACCACACTTTTATCTCAATAAAACAATTTTATAGAGTTTTGTGGTGTTTAAAAACATGAAGCAGAAACCAAGATTCCTTAACCCACTCTCCAAAGTTGGAAGCATACTTCTCTTTACTGCAGCTATGGAACTGGTCAAATTTCTCCTCCACCTGCTAAGAAGGTAGTGACAAAGTCTATCTGAACAAGAAGAACAATCCCACGACTGGCACACAGCTATTCATCAATATATCCAACAATTAAGAAGAAGAGAAAGAAGAAGATCCCTGCTGGTTCAGACTAATAGGCTGCCTTGTCCAACATTCTTTTCACAAAGTGACCAACCAGCTACCTATGAGCAGTCGATAACAGCACGTGAGTGAAATAGCACTTTCTGTCTCATGTTTCCCAGCAATTGATATACAAAGCCATTGTATCTCTGACACTGGAGGTGATATACAGCCATCCTAACTCATAGCTGTTGACAGCCCCAACCTCCATGAATTTGTTTAGTCTTTTTAAGGCTGTCCAAGTTGGCAGCCGTCACTACATCTTGTGATAATGAATTCCAGTATAACTATACACTATGTGAAGGAATGCTTCCTTTTCTCTGCCATGATTCTCCCACCATTGATCATCAACCAGTGACCCCTAATTCCAGTTTAATTTGCTCGTGATGTACATTTGCAGCTTCACTTTCTGGATCAGGACCTACGTACACAGTTGCTCAGTACTGGACATCTGTGTATAGCTGAACTGGCACCATTAACCTGCTGGAGAATGTGTGAGAGAATCTCTAAAGGAGAGCAATCAATTGGCAAGACAGAAGCTGAACAATAACCAGTCCTTTGCACACTCTCACATGCACAAGGAGTAGCAGAGAAAAGAATTAAGTTTAGTCTTCTTTGTAAGACATATAAAAGTAGCTTTACTTAACAAATTACTTTTGTACAATGAAATATATGGTGCAATAAAAATGGCTGTGTATTAGAGTGAGGCAGGAAGACAGAATATGTGGTAAAAACAGACAGAAAGGAACTCAGTAGACCTACAAAGTAGCAACTAGTGAGTTTAGGCATGCAAAGGTTGCTAACTCTAACGTAGCCTGCACTTTCACCCTGATACATGCAGGTACAAATCCAACAAAAACTAATGGACCACATATGTATGTAAAAGCACAGAATGTTCTACAACCATAAAGACTTTTAGATTTCCTAGTAGTGGGAGAATTAAGGATGGGGGGATGGGGGAGAATAATGTCAGATGTGATGCAGACCATATGATCTGCCTCTGGAAAAGGAAGCTTCTTTCAAGGAGGTATAGCAGTAATGCAAAACATCTTATCCCTATTCTGACATTTCATGAACTAACCACAGAAATGCTTTTTTGTTGTTTCCCCCTCATTAATATTCTATTAGTTAAATGTACACCAGAGACAGGCTGCTCTGGAACATTCCACTCCCCCATCCTTACCGCCTCTTGAAAAGACACAACCTAACAGATGCCACAGCTTGGCAACGGAGCAGATGTACTATGCAGATATAAACTCAAAGCTTCGATCTCCATTGAAAAGATCTCATGCACAGAGCTTGGAAAACATATTTTTGGTGGACAAATTCCTAGAATCTATGCCACTTGTGGATTTGGAGAGCTTCAGTCCAAAAAAGTAACTTTTTCCATGCTCACTTACACAGCCTCGTTGGAAATGATCTTGGCCCAAGACTCTGATATATTCTAGTCAGAGGAGACAATGCTGGACTACCTATAGCCATGCTCACAGCAGGGGTAAGTAATAGTGACCCTCCAGATGATTCCAGAAGTCCTACTACTATTAGACTTAGGCCCTTCCTGCACCAGGCAATTAGAATGGAGGTCATCTGCACCTTGGAGCAGACTAGGAGCAAACTACTTACCAGAGATCTGCACCTCAGTCCACTCCAAAACGACCCCAAGTGGTCCTCCAGCATGTTTTCTAAAGACCGCAAAAAACAGGTCTTTATTTTCCTGGAATGCGCCATTGCGTTTCTGCTCTCTTGTGCAGATTCACATGCTCGCACCAATGCAAGCCTGCGATCTGCAGAGGGCGTGGCGAGCTTCAGTGGTTGGTCAGGACTCACGACCAACCACTTCCAGCTGCCATTTTGGAAGTCGGAAGCCACCATTTTGGAAGCTGGAAGCCGCCATTTTGGAAGCTGGAAGCCGCCATTTTGGAAGCCGGAGCAGTGCGGATCTACAGACCTCGCACTGCTCCGATTCACCCTGGACCAAGGAGGAGCCCTGCGGAAGGGCTTCAGGGACAGTTGCTTCGGACCCCAGAAGAAGCGGTAGGTAACGGCATGGAGCGATTCCCTCGCCTCGTGCCGAAAGGACCTTAGCTAGTATAGCTGGTGGCAATTGCTAATGAGTGCCACAATTTCTAGTCAAAGCCTGTTTCATGGGTCCCAGGCCAAAAAATCTGTATTTTTTATTTGTTTACTCTAAGATCTTTTAAATATTAAGTGACATTGACAAACCTGAATATGATTCCTCTTGATCATGTTTTGTTTCATGTGGTCAGTAATTCCACTATCAAATACTTGAGATGATGGGGCTTATCTGTACTACAGTTTAAGTCATGATTCTCTTCTCTCGGGAAGATCTGTAGCTATAGTTTAGGCAGGACAAGGGACTAAGGCCGGAGGTTAAGGAATTTATTTTGATTTTTTAGGATAAGCCATGAAAGTTCAACTGGCAGATGTCGATATAAAAGTCTGAAGTGTAGGCGTCCTCATGAAGACCAAATATTAGTGAATCAAGGACTTTATTTGGTTGTTATTTATCGTTGTATGCCTTCAGATCGTTTTGGACTTTGGTGAGCCTAAACTATCACAGAGTTTTCTGGGGGCTAAGAGTATGTGACACACCTAATTTCACCCAGGGGGTTTCCACGGCCAAATGGGGAATTGAACTCTGGTCTCCAGGGTTGTAGTCCAGCACTCAAACCACTACACCACACTGGCTGCCTCAGTAGTTATACTTATGAGTAAATAAATATATTTAGGAATTATGGTTATGAGTAAATCCAAACCACACAACCACCTAGGAACGGGTGCATGATTTTTTTTGGGCTATAATTCCCAGAATCTAGATATTGGTAGTCATACAATTTAAACTTTCAAATCTCTGAGTCCAACACACAGACAAGAAGTAGGCCTATGCTTAGGGTCTCAATACTTGAAAGAGAGCATCTCCCTATATATGCCTGTTCAAGGACTGAGATCTGCCAGAAGGCCCCCTTCTCTGTGTCCCACTAGTAGGATCCATGTGATGGGGGAGGACACAAGAGAGATCCTTTTTGGCTGTGACATCTCAGTTGCAGAATGCCCTCCACCTGGAGACCCAAATTAAACCAACACTGATTTCTTTTTGGCACCAGGTCAAGACACAGCTTTGGGATCTGATTTACTCTGTGTGTGTGTGTGTGTGTGTGTGTGTGTGTGTGTGTGAGTGTGAGATTTCTCCCATCCAGTTACTAACCAGAGCTGACCCTTCTTAGCTTCCAAAATCAGACAGGATTTGGTGTCCTTGGAGCAGTGGCTAACCTGTGGTTCACAGACCTCCAGGGGGCTGCAATGTCCTCATAGGTGTGCACAAAGATTCGAAGAAATGTTATAAGCTTTTACAGTTAAAATAGAAGGGAGGGAGGGAGGGAGGAAATATGGACAAACAAATTCCAAAGATCAGGAGTCTTTTGCTGGTGATGAACATCATTTGTACAAAGTTTCATTACAATATCTCAAACTGTTCAAAAATTATAACAATAACTATTTGGTACCAAAACATGTACTTAGCAATTACTGCTTCTGCATGCAGTGAGAACATGGAAGTGAATGATGCTGAATGGCTGAGAGAAGGAAGCTGATGTTTCCTGCTACATCCATAGCCAAGAGCTGCCTTCATAGCTGCATCAAACTCTAGCGTTGTCCATGTTGTGCCACCCCATTCTTGGAATGTCTGTTTCTTCCCAGGATTCTCTAGTTGTGTCAAGAATGTTGCTGTTAAAAATACTGTAACAGGAATGTGTGCTTCTACTTATTTCTCCCATCTCTCTCAGTTTGAAGACTCTCAGTGAGCATTTTTAATTAAATATACAATGCGCTTTAGGGTTTTAAATCTTGCATAATGTGTTGGTGGTCCACAGAAACAAAAGATATTTAAAAGGGATCTGTCGTAAAGAAATGGTTAAGAACTGCTGCTTTGCAGTATTAAAGTGATATTTAACAGCCTTTTGAACCTGTTACACAACTTGTTGAGTTGTTTAACATGTTTTTATCTCATTTAAATTATTTATTGTTGAATTGATTAAGCTGTTTATCTTGTTTTACCTGCTTGCTGCCTTGAGAGCTCATGATAAAAGAGTGAGATCAGAAAGAAGGAAGCTAGCTTCACCCCCAGAGGTATGTGCATTATTTTGCCCTTTCCACATACAGGGTCTCTCTGCCTCTACCTGTCTGTTCACCTTACTCTTAAGTATGCAAACTTCAGTCCCTTCTGACTTGTGATCAGATTTCACTCTTGCTGTTTTTTGGGGAAAGTCTGAAGACACAACTCTTTAAACACACCTTTTAAAGAACCCTATCATCATTGGTTTGCATTGTTTGATCAATGTAATGATTTTGATAGCTTTACTGTCTTATCATTTTTTTAAATTGGCTTTCCCCTGTTTTTAATATATGTTTTTCAAAATGGTCATCAGTCCCCTTGAGGGCCGGACAGTGGCATAGATGTGTAATAAATGAATGAATGAATGATTAGAATGCTGTAGTAGGGCAAAAGTTACTGACTGAACTGTGGGCACAGAGATGAATAACAAAGGATTAGCGGGAGCCCAAAGTGAGGCAATCTCTGGCTATTTTGACTGTTTCTAATTACGGTTGTTTACCAAATAGTATGAAAGAATCAACATTTGGCATTGTTTATAGCGGAGGGGGGCATTCACACTACACAATTACAGTGCTACATTTCACTTTAATACCCATGGTGACAACCCATGGAATCCTAGGATTTGCAGTTTGGGGTTGGGACATTCAAAAGTCTCATCCAAAGCACTCTAGTGTCCCACCAAACTACAAAACTTTGAATTCCACAAGATGAAACCATGCCAGTAAACATGGAATAACAGCACTGTAATTATATAGAGATCCCTTCCGATCTTCGAAGCTAAGCAGGGTCAGCCCTGGTGAATACTTGAATGGGAAACTGCCAATGAACACCAGCTGCTGTAGGCTTTATTTCAGAGGAAGGAACTGGCAAAACCACATCTGAGTATTCATTACCTAAATTTTAGTGCACCCTACACCACCACCCTTTTTGCTGGATGTGCTATTCCTGTAATTGAACATATTTATGGCATGAAAACATACTTGAAAGTGCACTGGCCAGAAGTATGTTGCCAGGTCAGGATTGAGTAGGAAGGAGAGGAGGATTGGGTGGGAAAACCTGATGCTAATGGAGTTGTGATCATCCTTTCCAGACCTCAAGCTACGTACACACCCAAATACAATAAAAGGCGAAAGTGCCCAGATGAAGCAATCAGGGGCCATACTGTGATCCTGCCCTACAGAAATCCTCCCTTAGACCCCTTGCCCAACCAGACATTAAGAACTTGCCATGACTTCCATCAATGTTTTGACACCTAGAGTTAAGACAATCAGCCCGTTTCGGACTCCTTTGTCAACCCCATGAGAAAGCAATTACTGCTTTGTCCATTCACCTTCCTTCCTGGTAGGAAATAGGGTATATAAACCCCAGCTTCAGCCCCAGAAAATTGTAGTAGTTGGATGTAATAAGTAGTGTCCAGACCTCTGTTCATTCTTGCTTCCGGACTGGTAACTATCACCCTTTTTACCCAGTCTCTCTCTAGGCAACCTTTCATGCCTCACTTTCCAATAGCCTTGTATGGTTCTTGACAGTGTCTGATTTCTTGTGTGTTTTGACAATCCAAATAAAATACTCTGTTTAACTTTTAATTGGAGTCCTCTCTACAGTTAATACTGGTACACACAGGTGAAAAGATCCTGCCATTACCCTCCTTTCACAGGCCTCCTTTGAACTATAATTCCCCAAATTCTAAGGAGAGGCTGGCATTGCAGGTAGACCTTGCAGTCCCCCACCTCTTAGGGTAACAATAAGAAAACCCTATGAAATTCATAGGGTTGCCATAAGCCAACAGGTGGCATGAAGGCACACACACACACACAATTGTGGAGTGTGAATGGGCCCCAGGTGGTAAGATAGAACCATTTCCTTGTACTTTTGTTCCATAATCTTCATTAGTTAAACAGATTTTATAATCCCCTTCAGCTAAACCAAACAGTTATCAGACTTTTTTTTCCACCAAGTTCTTTTTTTCAAATAAAACAATTATCCCCTCCTTTTTGAAGTAGCAAAACGGAAAATGCTTCAAACAATTGTACAGACAATGTGGGCCAGGAGGGAAATGCTAACTTCAGTCTCCTCAGAGAACCAGGATGGTGGGTATTTCCATTTAAAATGGATCCATTTTTATGAAAAAATTATACTTCAGCTCTGTGACAGTTTCGTGTCAGCATCAAAGCACAGATCACATTTTAGCAAATCTTTGTGAAGTGCTTTTAATAAAACCTGCTTGCAGTTCCTCCCCTGAAAAAAGGACCTACCTGCTAGACTTAGATATCAATAGGAAAGGAAAATAAAATGTGGAAACAAATGTTTGTTTACACAGTAGCGGGGAATGTCAGCTAGCCTAGAAGCAGGGAAAAGTTTGGACCATGTAATTCTTGAACGGACACTAATAAAATGCTGATTATTCCTTTTGCTCTCCATAGGAGTCCATTCAACACCACATAACACTCATTAATTGCCTCTTAGTGCATTTTAATCAGCACAAAACTGCATTGGCCCTCATGAAATCACAGCCTCTCACTAGGCAGAAATGATTCCCTCCCCACTATATAAAAGATCTTGTTGTAGGATAAGGAAGCTTTGAAATCTCTTTGACCCTGCTAATCCTCAAAGGGATATCTGAAATCAGTCCTCACAGGATCAGCTCTAACATAAGGCAGAGTGAGGAAATCATCTCAGTGGCAATGGCTGGCAGCCCCAGCCTCCCAGCCATTCCTACCGAGCCCTCTAGCCAATTTCCTGAGCTGGAAAAGAGAGCCATGTGTGCCACATAACCAGTGGTCACTGGCCAAGAATGCTAGCTGTGGAATTCTGGGAGCTGTAGCCCAAAAGCGGTTTTCCCCTCAAACTTTGCTCATCTTTCTTTCTTTCTTTCCTTCTTTCTTTCTTTCTTTCTTTCTTTGGCCCATTTATATCTCACTTTTTCTACTAATAAGGGGATTCAAGGTGGCTTGCAACAGTACATATAAATCGTACATGTAAAAAACTATACAAAGGCTTCAATAAAAGTATAAATATGAAAATTATTTAAAAGACAAACTATTTATGATGTTAAAAACATTAAAATGTATTAAAAGACTATATACGCACACCATAAAATTGCAGAGCACACCGTTAAAAGCCCGTCGCAGTCAGTCTGCAAGAGTCTGTTCACATAAGAATGTTTCCACATGGCAGAAGGAGAACAAGGAAGGGGCCATTCTAGTCTCCCTGGGGGGCAATTCCAAAGTCTGGAAGTGGCCAAGACAGTGGCAGAGCTTGGAGTGTGGGGAGGGGGAGTGGGAGGGGTCAGGACCATGGCACAAGGGGCATGACCACTGTGTGTGTGGGCATGGCTGCGGTCTATGGGAGCATGGCCAGGACATTTGGGGGCATGGCTACGGGCCAGTACGCCTCAAAAATATTGCTGTCCGGCGTGACCCCTTCACCCCCCCAACCCAATGTGAGTGGGCCATGAAGAAGGTCCTCTCCCTTGTTCCCACAAAACAAGCCTGACAAGGTGATGGGACAGTGGGAAACGCCTCTCCTGAAGGTATTTTACCTATAATGGCTCCATAAAGGGACTTTGGGTGTTTCAAATAATTAATCTACCACATCTGGGGACTGTCACCATATTGGGTGACAGTGGATTTTATAAACTAATTGCAGTCTGAGTGAGAAATATTTTCCCTCTTCCACTCCAAATTTCCTTCCAGTTTTATCAGAGATCACCCAGTAGTTCTACAATTCTTAAGGAGATCTTGATTATTTTTTAAAGACCCATCAAGAACCATGACCTTCTTTAAAAGATCCATCTGTCTTGATAGGAGAATGGGCATGTCTTTCTTTTACAAAGGGCATTCCTCTATTTGAAGACAGCCACTTTTGAAGATTGCTCCCATCCATATCTGATTTAAAAATAAAGAATCATAAGGATTGGAATTAAGAACCCTGAAGTTACCCATCCAAAATTAGCATCCAGACAGCAGATTCAGTAGGCATAGGGAATATCACAGTCTTCCTCACTTGGGTGTCATGCATTATGATTCTGCTTAAACTGATGAATTGTTTCTAGCTTTCCATCCATCCATATAAATCAGCATATACAGTTATTTTGCAAATGGGTGCCCTCTTTCATTCTCATTTTTGGTCATACATATCCTTTTTCCTCAGTGATGGTAGCCACCCTAGTTGACAGTCTTGTGCCTGAACTTCCAGATGAAACAGAACTCAGGTTAACCTCAGAAAAACAACTAGAAGCAGCTAGAAAAACCTGGATGAAAAGAAACAGCACATTACTAAGATGATTGTGATCTAATGCTGCAGAGAAACTGGAAGCTATAAAAATCCCCACAAAAGGGGAACATATCCAAGATGTGGCTCTTACGTCATTCTAACCAAGCTGAAACTGATGGTAATTATTCCAAGTTTTCTGTTACAACACTGTTAGTTTCATCTTTCTCTCTGTCTTTCCTTGCCCTTCCTTCTCCACCTTCTTCCTTGAAGAGGAGAGAAAAATGAACACACAGCAATTTTCCATCCCTGGCCCACACTTCTGTGTATGTCAAGAGTGCTATGAATATCAAACCTGGTAGAGGTTTGGATAGATGGAAAGGAAAGTTCATTTTGTCCACGTTGCCACTGAAACCTTAGCTTCTGAGTGAGAAGGTTATTTTATCAGGAAATAAATCAATGCTCTCTTTCACTACTAGGGTGTTGTTGTTTCTTCAGCTCATCTTGGTGATGAGTAGCGTGTGTGTTTAGACCACAGGAATTTTAAGAAACCACACGATCTCTTCCCTGTGCCTACTGGACTCAAGGACTGATGGCTGAAACAGTACCAGGCTTTTTTTCTTTTTTAATAGTTTGGTCCTTCTTTCTTATTTGGTCTCTTGGCGGTGTGCGTGTTTAGATGTTCTCTCATTTTTATAAACTGGGTGATGATTATAGCTCATTTTGAAAACTCAGAGACAAGGCATTCCTAGTTTTCTTCACAGCATTCCCTGGTGTAATGTTGGGGATACACAGCCAGCAAGGTCCTGATTTTGGGGATATTGCTTGTTTGAACTATAGCTCCCAGAATCTCCACAGCATAACTGGGTCCATGCTGGCTACAGAGTTCTGAGACCTGTAGTCCAATTAAGCAACTTTCCCAAGCTCTGGCAATGTCTTAATTCTGGTTCACTGAGACCCAAAACAGCTTGATTGACAAAGATTTGATTCCTTGATCAGCAGTGCTGCTGACAGGCATGGCCAAGTTATCAATATTTAGCAGGAATGCTATCTTTAGTTGATTCATCCATTGGATTTAAACCTTGTTCACAGGGTAAATAGAGAAACACATTTTAAAAAAAAAAGCTGAGAACTTCTAAAAACTATAGATCGGGAAGTATTGTGTTCAGGGTTTGCTGCTAGGCTCCATGTCAGTGGAACTGTAAAAACTTCTTCAAAGTTTGGAATAAAACTGAAATTCATCATAGAATCATAGAATTGGAAGTTGTCCTATGGGCCACCAGATTCAAACCCCCGCTCTATGTAGGATTTCCAGCTGCAGCAGCCCCAGCAGGTGTCTGTCCATCTTATTTTTGAAGATGTCAAGGGAAGGAGACCCCACCACCTGTCTTGGCAATTGGTTCCATTGCCAAACCACTGCCACCAACGGTGAAGCCACCAGCTACTCTCACTGTTTGGAATGATATTCTTGATTCAGACTGTGCTTAACAGACGTCATCTTGACTCCAGATACAGAAAATGGCTCTGGCAGATGATGACTTCCTCACCCCATCACCTGAAAATGTTATGAACATGGTCAGAGAAGCCAGTTGAACGGGGCATGGTGTGACACAGCGACCAGAGTGTGTGAATCAGAGATCTTTATTTTTGGACTAAAACTTGTAGAATCCACCACCCAGCATGGCCAGTGTCCATACTGGCTGGGGAATTCTGGGAGTTTTTGTCCCAAAAGGTAGAATTTACAAGCTTTGCTGAAAATCAGGCAGAGGCAATCTATAATTTGAAGGGATGTCATATGGAGGATGGAGCAAGCCTGTTTTCTCTTGCTCTAGAGACTAGAACATGAAGCAATGGCTTCAAACTTCAAGAAAACTTCAAACTTCAGGGGAAAAAATTCTTCCTAAACATTAGGAAGAATTTCCTGACTGTAAGAGCAGTTCAATAGTGGAATACGTTGCCTTGAAGAGTGGTGGAGTCCCCTTCTTTGAAGGTTTTTAAACATAGCCTGGATGGCCATCTGTTGGGAATGCATTGCAGGGGGTTAGACTCAATGGTTCTTGTGGCCTTTTCCAGCTCTATGATTCTATTATAAATTCTATGCGCAGACCAGGGTCTATCCATTCGTGGGAATTAGATCCTGAAACCTACCTATGGAGTTTTATCTTATAGTGCCCACTTTTCCTTGTACAAACAGGTCCTTGTTCCTTCTATAATCCTCCTGGTCCTGCAAGTCTAGTTAAACTCCCAGGCTAGCCCGTGGCATCTTAAAATCCTGGCCCAAGGCAAAGAATGGTCCCTGTTGATAGCTCTCTAGAAGCATTTCCCCTTCTCTCTTTTACTTAGAAGGGAATACCTCTTATAAGGGAACTCTTCCTTTAACACACACGTTCATCACCAAACAACAAAGGAAATATATACTTTTTTCCAGACCTTTAAAGTTGTACATAAGCTGTTGAAGTTGCAATCAATGTATTGCTTGCTTAAATTAAAGCAGGAGGCAGCCCTAGTATTTTGAAGAATCTGCTACATGCACCATAATAATCTGGTCCTGGGCAGCTGGGATAATTGGAGATCAGCATCACTGAGGTTGTCTGATCAAGATTGTTGCCATACATTTTTAGGAGGATTGGACTTGTAGAAATACATAGGGGAAATAAGGACACTGGGGACTAAAGGACTGGAAACCACTACTATAAAGGGATGGTTACACCTGCTTGCAGAATTTCTTGGTCATTATTTTTCCCTTTTCATGAGTGATAAATCCCATGGAATATTCTATTTTACTGTTAGATTATAGTAATAAAAGACTTTTCATCCAAGGATCTTAAGGTAACACGCATGGCTTTCTTTGCTGTCCTCATCTGTCTTCACAACAACCCTCCAAGGTAAATTAAGTTGAGAGAGAGAAAGAATGGTCTGGTACAAGGCATAGAGGATTCTACTGTATTTCAATAACAGACATTTGATGTCCATCACCTTATGTTTAAAAAGTTAGAAAGCCAGACATTTATACCTTGTTTCTAGGTACAGAGATGGGTACACCATCTGGGGATGGTGGGATTTGTAGTCCTGCATATGCAAAGGACATTGGGTCAGGGAAAGCTATACTACAGGACTCAGCAAGGTTTTTTTGCTTTTTCTGAGGACTGGGGCCTGGAGCATTACATGACCTCAAAACCTGAAATCAACTCAAGATACCACACCTTCAAGAAAAGATACAGTTATTTATGGACATTCCAGCATGGACTTTGATGCTATTTCAAAGTCATAATATATAATTTAGTTTGGAGGTGGAAAAAAAAAAGAAAGTGAATGAAAGAGGACACAGAGAGACAGAGAGCTGAGAAAACATGAATTTAAAAACAAGACAAAGATCATATGATCTTGTTTGGTCATAGACCTGCATTCAGATATTTCTAAGCCACCATGTAAACCATTTTTCTGTGTTTTTAAAGTTATCTTGTCCATATTCTGTTTTCTAAGGACTTGAATTATTGCGAAGTTTGGAGTTTTTGAAAGAGCTTTCTTATTTATTTATTCTTAAAATCAGAAGTTGGAAATAATGTGTCACTGGCAACAAACAAGTTACTTTTTGCAATAGTGAGCTGGGACAGTGTTAACACTGTTGCCTCCAATGGCCTCAGCTGTAATTCAATAGTTTACAGCATAACACAATGCAATTTCTCCCTGTTACTCATTACTGGGTGTGTTCTTACTCAGTCTGAGGAACTGGGGGGCAGGGAGAGAAAGGTCACATGGATGACCACCCATGCAACTCTTCTTTGAGGGGTGCTGTGCAGCTGGGAAGAAGCAGAAGATTCATCAGCAAAGAGTGAGAATCAGGGAAAGGGAAGGAGCAGGAGAAAGAAGAGGCCAATGAGATACATTGAAAACGAGAGTAGCACTTGAAATTTCAGTAAGTTGGATTTTTTAAAAAAGAATATAAAGTTATCCTTCCTTTTCTGCTTTCCTCCAATCTCCCCAAATTAAAGAGACTGCTGCCACTATCTGAAAGCAAGAGGAAAAAGCAGAGACAGCAAAGACTTAGGCCACTTCCGCCCTACACTGTTATAGTCCTATTATTCCACTTTCAACATCCTATGGAATCCTGGAGTTTGCAGTTCAGGGAGGGGCATCTAGAATTCTCAGCCAGAGAGCTCTTTGGCCTCAGTAAACTACAAACCCCAGAATTTCACAGGATGTTAAAAGTGGAATAATAGCACTATAACATTGTAGTGCAGAAAGGCCACTGGTATGTGTTCTTGGGAGGGGTGGGAGGAAGAAGAGCAACCTTGCTAGACTGGCTGCTCCAAAGTGTGGCACAGGTCATACACTTGGATCAGCTGTGAGAAAGGGAGTGTGTTTCTTTGTGTCTTTGTATCTCAACCATGGAGTGAACTAGAGAGCACTTTCCTGTATTCTTCAACAGCATAACAGTAACGGTGATGATCAAAGAAACATCTTCTCTAGCATGTAACATTATGAGTTGTTTTAAACCACAGCTTTGAAGAGAGCAGAAACGCAGTGCCCCAAAGTTAATATTACACTTGAATTTTAAAAAAGCTTGTTATACTTTTAAAAATAATGAACCTTTTTGTTATTTGAAAATAACTATAAATAAATACTTTAAACACACACACACACACACACTCACAAAAATCAGCATGCTAAAAGCCAACGGCTTGTGGTACAAAACATGCATACAATTTTGCAACTCTAAAAATTACAAAAAGAGTTAAAAGTTATACTTTGAAAAGAGTAAAATTGTGTCTAAGTATCTTAGAATTTAAGAGACCATTCTTATGTTTAAAAAGGGGTTACTTATAAGTACAGTCAGCCCTCCATGTTTGCGGGCTAGGCATTTGCAAATTTGATTATTTGAGGATTCTTGGGGAGGAGGAGATGGGACGGGAGGAGGAAGGGCACCTCCGTTCAGCCTCTCTTGCTCACTCGTGCAGGTGGGAGGAGGGAAGGGGATGGGGTAAGAGGAGAGAGGCCGTGTGCATTTGCTCACTCATTCGGGCAGGAAGGGGGAAGGGGATGAGACAGATGTCCCCTTTCTCCCTCTTCCCTCCCATTCTTCACTGTAATTGAACACAATGGCCCCCTTCCTCAGTCTAGCACCAACCAAATGTTTTGAAATACAGTATTCAGCATCTCCAGACTGCATGGCCAATGCTCAGCATTAATGGATGCTATAGTCCAAAAACTACTGGAACATACCCAGTTGGGGAAGGCTGCTCTATGGTGTTGAATATTTTTTTTCTTTTTCTTTTTCTTTTTCTTTTATTCATGGTTTAAATCGCTTTTGATATACCTGATAGTTTAATTACATTTTAATGATAATTAAAATATTGCATTTTTTAAAATTGTAAAGCACCTTGAGTTCAAGGGAGAAAGGAAAGATATAAATCAAGTGATGAAATAAATAAATGTGTTGCTAGCAATGGTATATGGGGGTGGGGTATTCTATTAGTTATATCTTCTAGATTGTGGTAGTAATCACACCGCCCCTGCGCCTACATGAAGGCGATAGAATTGTTTTTCTGGCCTCCAGAGCTGTCAGGATCTACCACCGCAAATCTTCCTCTAAGAAATAAGAGAATTGTATTGCCAGATGTCTTCAGGGAGTGAGATTCTCCTTCAAAAAGAGGCACCCCATACTCTTCTTAAGGCTTAAATTCCAGGTGCCTTTTCACATTACACAGTTGTAACACTTTGATTCCACTTTAACTATGGCCCTTTCCGCATGTGGGGGGGGGAAACACCCGAAAATGGAGCTTACCGGCTTTGTTTTCCGGCCGGCCGAGTCCGTCGCCACGAGGAGCAGCGCGAGTTTGCTGCTCCGCAGTCCTCCGGCATCCCAAATGGCGGCTTCCGGTTTGTGAAGGCTCTCCACCAACCGGAGAAGCTCACCAGCCAAAAGCCCGCCCCCGGAAGATCTGCAGGCACGCACTTGCGCGCACCTGCAAATCTGCTCCGGAGCCGGGCAACGGAGCTACAGGGCTTCGCTCACTCCGTGCTTTTTAAAAACCTCAAAAAAGAGGTTTTTAAAAACCACGCTGCGCAACCACTTCTGGTCGCGCAGAACCGGATCGAGGTGTGGATCTACAGAAAGTGGTCCACCTCGGTCCACTCTACGGTGCAGAAGACCTCCGTTGGAGGTCACTCTGCACCATTTTAAATTCCCAGTGCGGAAATGGCCAATATGGCAACTTCCTATGGAATCATGGGGTTTGTAGTCTGGGGAGGCACGCTTGTTCTCTGGCTGAGAATTCCAAATGCCCCTCCCTAATCTGCAAACCCCAGGATTTCATAGGATGGAATCATGCAAGTTAAAGTGGAGTCATAGTGCTATGACTCTTTACTATAAAAACAGGAGCGATCTTCCAGTCCCTTCTTTTCCACGGGGTCTCCTGCAGCCTGCAATGGATATTCCACAGCTGATCACCCCTGCTTTATGTGAACACCAAAATCTATTGGCACTTAGGTAGGATGCCTGACAGTTGGGCCATTTCCACACTACACTGTTATAGTGCTATTATTCCACTTTCAACATCCTGTGGAATTCTGGGGTTTGTAAATTAGGAAAGGGCATTTAGAAATCACAGCCAGGGGTTTCTTTGGCCTCAGTAAACTACAAACCCCAGAATTCCAGAAGATATTGAAAGTGGAATAAAAGCACTATAACAGTGTAGTGCAGAAAGGCCTTTGCTTCTCAGAGCCTTTCCACACTACACTGTTATAGTGCTATTTATTCCACTTTCAATATCCTATGGAATCCTGAGGTTTGCAGTTTAGGGAGGGTTTAGAATTCTCAGCCAGAGAGCATTTTGGTTTCAGTAAACTACAAACCCCAGAATTCCACAGGATGTTGAAGGTGGAATAATAGCACTATAACAGTGTAGTGCAGAAAGGCCCTCAGTCATCCTGGACTGAACTGGAAAGGAAACATCTAGGTAACATTCCACATTCAGAGACCTCTTCTGTGACCAGATTCCTCAGGTAGAGAATCTTTCTCCTAGCCCTTTTTCAAGTGATATTTCTTAGATTTACAGACTGCATGAAGATTAATCTCTTGCCATTCTAAAGAAAGAAAGAAAAGAGCAGAGAGTGGTATTTTTTCTGTACACCGTTACAGATATTTAAACATCCCACATATTCCATTTTATTCTCATTGAACAGAAGCAAAGGGGCATCTGAGCATCCATGCACGACTCCCAAAGTCATTGATCTGTAGACTAAAAACCTTCTCTTGCTTAGTACACACTGGCTAGTGAGCAAGAGGATTCACATGCAACATGCTGGGAGGAATTAGGAAGTGCTAGTTTTCATAACTCCTGTAATTTGTGAAGACCAAAGGGGGGAAAAATCCTAGTGGAATTAATCTGTTTCTTATGTTCATTCCAGCTGTGTTTAATTTACCCTTGGCTATTTCTCTCCTCTGATCAAGGAGCGCTGTGCCATACATTGATTCCACCCGCTCTCTCCATCCCAACACTGAGATGAGCCTCTAATAATTGTTTTAATATGCAGTGTTCCAAAGCAAGAATATGCTCTGTGGAGGGGGAGTTATTCTCTCCCTCCAAATAGGTCTCATCCAGAAGGGGGGGGGGGAAATGTCACTAGATGAATCAAAAGTTTGCAGATCTTTTTATTTTGATTTTATCTGCATTTTCGCAGATTTGCATCCAAACCCTTTCTTGAAATATCAGGGGGTTCCCTCATTTCCACTTCCCTTGTGTTCTCCCCCCTATACACATACACACTGATCACATATCATCCATAGATTCACCCACCATTTCTGAAATTGATTTCACCAGTTTCCACTAAGGCTTCTTGCTTGTCTTTATTCAGGAATTTTACTCAAAGTGCTAAAGTACATTAGCAATTTTGGACCAGTTAAACATTAGAATAATTTTGTTTTGGTGCAAACTTTCCTCTTTCCCTTGCTTGATCCTTGTTGAATCTGTTGTGTGGAAACAACAGCTGCATTTACTGGCAGGGACATCTTAGCTACTTCCAGGGTAATACAGACAACCAAGCAGAGATAACATTTCATTTCACAAAATATTGGTTTAATTTAAACTGACCTGGGTAGTAGGAATGAAAGGTCCTTGGTAATGAAAGTTCCCAGGAAATACTTTGAGATGAATAAAACAGCATGTGGATCTCCAAAACAAAATTGGTTTGTACAGGAGCAAAACGTGGGACTTTGAAGGACTTTTTTTATCTCATCTGGAGGGGTTGTCAGTTATCTTTAGGATTACAGCTGTATATACTGTACCAATCTAAGTGAAGAGTCATTCATATTTTGTTTAATTTGCTTCCTTGTTGAATAGAACTGATAAGCAGTTAAGGTCTGGATTTTAATTTCCCAGAATTTTTTTTCTATCTACCTGCCTATCTATCTATCTATCTATCTATCTATCTATCTATCTATCTATCTATCTACCTGCCTATCTATCTATCTATCCATCCATCCACCTACCTATCTATTTAATATGCTGCCTTTCTCCCAGAGTAGGACTCAAGGCGGCTTCCAAAAAAAATTAAAAACATTAAAAACAATTAAGAATATTAAAAAACATATAAATTTATAAAAACCTACAAGGGTTTTTTTTTTTAAAAAAAAAAAAGCTTAATAAATAAATAAAAAGCGCCCCTGCTCATATGTTTTCTAATAAATCATTTTCTCATAAGTTTCCAGAGAATTTTGTTGTTGGGGTTTTCCATGCAGGAAAATATCCAGCAAGATATAGTCCCCTATAATACACACCTATTGCTACCCATTAACTAGATGGAAAATTTCAGTTCGACCTGCCAATCTGCTATTAAAGTTTTAAGAAATTGTTTTAATTTGGTTTAAAAAAAAAAAATAATGAGCTCTGCCTCTTCTCTTTTCATTCTTCCTTATTTAGACAATTGCTACTGTGAGCTACCCGTATGAACTCATAAGTCAGTTTTATCTAGTATGAACGGTGCTGATCTTTTCTAGAAGCCCCAGAAATTGCCTCCCAGCAATTGACACCTAAACAGAAGGCTGAGCAGGGAGACAGGCAGGGGATATAGCTATAGGGGGTAGGGACATGATGGCATTGACCCCCCACCCCCCGCAATAAGAATTCTGCACCCCAAATAAATTTTTTCTTTAGTCCCCTAATTTCTACCACTGCGGATAGCGAGAGAGAGCTAGCATAGTGTAATGGTTTGAATGCCAGAATATGACTCTGGTGACCAGAGTTTGATTCCCCACTTGGCCATGGAAAACCACTGGGTGACTTTGGGCATGTCACACACTCTCAGCCCCAGAAAACCATGTGATAGGGCTATCTTTGGGTCACCACAAGTCAGAAATGACTTGAAGGCACCCAACAACAACAAAGAGTGAGACACTGAAAATCACGAACCCTGAAAGTCTTATATTTGCTGCTTTTGCATCCCCTTGGTAACTTTCCTGCCTCTTTTCTTTGGATGTTCAAACTGTATTTCTCAATGCGCAAATGAAGTTTTAAATGATTGCAATGCTAGAAATGTGGTGAGTGGATGAAAAGTTCATTAGGGGCACATCATCCTCACCCTTGCACACAGGTCACTCGGCCATGGTATTCCCATGATGGGGAGATGTACTGGATTTCTATTTAAATTTCCTCACTGATTTCTAAGTTTGTTTCAGCACCTATAAATTAATATACAATTGGCCCTCCAATCTGTGGATCTGACTTTCATGAATTTGATTATCTGCAGGTTTCTTCAGCCCCTGCCTCTCCACCTCGGGCTCTTCTTTTCCAGGGGAGCCTTTCCTCTCAGCAGCCCCAATCAGGCTGTACAGCCCCTCAAAAAGGCACCCCTGGTCCTCCTCTTCCTCCTCTACCAGCCACTGCCTGGCCAGCTAAGGACAGTTTGCAGCCCAGTTTCTCAGCACCCTCTCCTGATGCCTGCTTACACCCAAGGAAGGAGATGGGCAAGAGAGAGGAAATATACAACCACCATGCTAACCCACCCCCTTTCCCTCTTCTTCATTCAAAATGAAAATTCAAAATGACCTGGTCAAATTGGAGAGCTGGGCCCAGGCTAACAAAATGAAATTCAACAGAGAGAAGTGTAAGGTCCTACACTTAGGTAGAAAAAATGGAATGCAGAAATATAGGATGGGGGACACGTGGCTGGATGGCAGTACGTGTGAAAGAGATCTAGGAGTCTTAATAGACCACAAGCTGAACATGAGTCAGCAGTGTGATGCGGCAGCCAAGAAAGCCAATGCAATTCTCGGCTGCATCAATAGGAGTCTGGTGTCTAGATCGAGGGAGGTACTGGTACCACTCTATTCTGCTTTGGTTAGACCTCATCTTGAATACTGTGTCCAGTTCTGGGCATCCCGATTCAAGAAGGACATGGTCAAGCTGGAGCAGGTCCAGAGGAGGGTGACCAAAATGGTGAGGGGCCTGGAAGCCAAGCCCTATGAGGATAGACTTAGAGAGCTGGGTATGTTCAGTCTGCAGAAGAGAAGGTTAAGAGGGGACATGATAGCTATGTTTAAATATTTGAAAGGATACCATGTAGAGGAGGGAGAGGGCTTGTTTTCTGCCGCTCCAGAGACCAGGACAAGGAGCAATGGATTCAAGCTGCAGGAAAGGAGATTCCACCTGAACCTTAGGAAGAACTTCCTGACAGTCAGGGCTGTCCGGCAGTAGAATGTGCTGCCTCGGAGTTTAGTGGAGTCTCCTTCCTTGGAAGTTTTTAAGCAGAGGCTGGATGGCCATCTGTCGGGAGTGCTTTGAGGGTATTCCTGCATGGTAGGGGGTTGGACTGGATAGCCCGTGTGGTCTCTTCCAACTCTACGTTTCTATGATTCTATGATTCTTTCCCTGACCTGGTTTGCACCCTGGGTGCCTGCTCTCCCCACATACCTCGGTCGCCTTCCCACAGAAATGCACACACATTTTTGCTAGTTGCGGTTTTTCCACTTTTACAATGGTCCTGCACCCCCAAACCTAGCGAATGTGAAAGGCCAACTGTGTACCACATTCTGAGCCAATCTTTATCTTTTTCCTTACAGTCTTTTGTTGATATGCTTCTTCTTTATCTGGGGATGGAACTGCCAGTGTTGAGCTTTCCCCCTCCTTCATCAAAACTGGTTAGGGAATTGTGGAAATTGTAGCCCAAGCAAATAAAATACTCCCCATCCCTAAGAAGGTGGGTTAAATTCCCCAAAGAGGTGAGACAGTTTTGAAAATCCCTTTGTGCAAATTTTGATCTTCTCCTTCTCCTTCTTTCTCTTCCTCTTCTTCTTTCCTACCGTTTTCCCTGTCGGACAGAAGCTGTCACTTTAGCTTTGCATTGACAAACCAAGACGATTCCTGCTTGGGTTGGATGACTCTCCTTCCCAGATGCCCATCAACACCACGATGCCCACAGTAAGGCAAACACCGGCATCCCATCTCTCTCAGCCACAGGTATGTTTCACCACCGTCTGGCCAGATGATGCTATTTATTCCAAGCTGTTCTAAAATTGTGCCTTCAAGGTTGGGAGCCAAAACCACTGCCAGAGTTCTTTTTCTTTATTAAAAGTAACAACTCGAAGGTATTGAGGTGGCGGGGAGGGGGGAGGAGGTAATGGCAGGCCTTTTTGGAAACATACTGAATTCTTTATAGGAGGGGAAATAATCGAATAGACAAGCTGTTGTTAATTTAAGGCCTTAATTTTCAGACACACTTCTCGAGTCAGGAGGACTTCCTGTTCTAGAATTCCTGCCGGGATACAGGTGGTCCCTGTTCGCCATCTCTGTCTACTGTACATTTTTTTAAAAAATGCATTTCTGACTACACTTAAACATTTCTGAAATCTCCAGTTTATGTCTAGACTATTTTAATCAGCTAAATGTCATAATAAGCCATATGCTGTGCTTGATGGCTTACATACATCAGCTCTGCTCATAAAGTATAAGAGGTATTTAAAAAAAATGAGCCCCTGTGTTTGTTTTGCCATGAAAATTGTGCTTTTAGCTTATCATATCAAACACACTAGCAGAAGTAAAAAGGATCTTTACATAACCCCTTGATAATAGCCCAACCTATGAGACTGGAGATGAGTCTGCTTGTCCCATTCTGGGTGTATTCTGTGTGTAATTCCAATGCAGGAGAACCGGAGCTTAGAAAAATTCAATTTTCACTATAGTTCCTAAATCCCCCAGCCAACACATAGCCTCCTGCTGTCTTGATGTTACAGGGACAGTCCCAGTCAATTCTCTGGTCATCCTACTTTTTCAGCTATTTTAAAAATGTCCCAGATTGTCACTCTCTCCAACTTTCCCATTTGTACTCGGCTTACTTCAATAGCTGCAAACTGAGTTCAAAGTGCAAAAGTAGTCTGTGGTCAATTGATTGGAGAAGAGAGGAGAGGAGAGGAGAGGAGAGGAGAGGGTGAAATCTTGCACTTCAGCAGGCCCCAGCAAAAGCAAACTGCTGCAGCCTCTCCTGGCTTGTGTGATCTGCCTCATCGACAACTTTTGTCATCTTGTTCACACTATAGTGTTGCTTTGACAGATATGTTCCAGTTTCATCTATGAAATGTTAAGAGGGCATGCCACCATGGAAAAAAGTTAATTTATCCCAGCTCTGATAAGAATGAAAGAAGAATCTTTGGGGGGATCACACTAAAGGTCTAGTTATGTCCAGCATCATGTTTCTCACAACAGCATCTGATACTGAGAACCCACATTGCCTCTGAACTTTGTGGTAGGACATGATGGACAGTCTGTGTGTATGCAGCAGCTGGCAATACTTATTACAGAGCAAAGATGCCAATGGTCAAAAAAAGAAACAATATGTTAAAGACAGAAGAGCACTTTAAGGGTGCTAAGCTGATACTGAACTAGTTTCACTATTGATAGAAAGAAGAGAATAAGGCCAAAGGAAGAGAAGAAGTGGAAAGATCCCAAAGATTATTAATTTATATCTTGGCTTGCTTAGCATAGGTGCGTAAGAGATTAGAAGACTCTGTGTCACTTTTACTTTTACTTGCTTTTACTTTTACATACTGAGCGTTGCTGTATTTCTAGCAGCATATAGCCATGGTAGCTAGCAGTGTGTGTAGCTTCTTCCTCTATGGATATGTCTAACCATCCATCTAAGTTAGTGGCCATCCTTCTCACACACACTGTGTGTGTGTGTGACACAGTGTCATTTTTCCTCAGTCCCTCTCTCCTCAGGTTCATAATGTCATCTTCAGCATCCAATGAAACAGGGATGGAGGATATTCCACTGGCTGCATTTCTCAATCAGGGTCAGCTGCTGGATCCATTGCTGCAGGGGTGGCAAACTACTATTGTTATCCCAAAAATATGGGTGACTCAGGGGTCCACCCATAATGGCAGTACCTCCATGTGACAATGAGGAACTAATTAGCTCAGTTAGGGTCTGAGAGAGGGTGGGTAGCCTATCAAGATCTTCCACCAGTGTTTACGGGCTCCTTGCAGGCAGAGATTCCAAAATAAGCTAAAATGTGTTTTATTGAAAAGTTCAATCATGCACACAAAAGACCCAAGCACAAGAGCTAACCAAAGGATAAAGGGAAGAAAGTTATTGATAGTGGAGTTTTTGGGGAATGGGTCATAATTACTGGTCCAGAGAGTAGTGAAGAAAGCAGCAATGTGGTTTAGACATGCGCCTAAGGACAGTACTTGTTTGGAAATCAGAGTGACAGCATGGCGTTCAGCAAATGAGATACTGAATCTGACTGCTCAAAACTGAGTATTTTTGTACCCAATTTCTACCTGGAGGGCATGGATGTAAATGACTCTCTGACCAAGTAAACAAAGGAGTTTGCAACAGATACAATGGGGTCTGAAAAGAGTTGATGGTCTTACTGTATTGATGGGAGACCTGACAGCCTCTCAATGTCTTGGTTGGGGAATGTGGCTGGGGAAAGTTTCAGTAGGAAATGTGCACAGCAGGGGTGCTAGCCTGCTGCACCTGGGCAGTCTTTGACTATTGTTCTCTGAGGTTGAGAATTTGAGAGGATTAGTTTAGAGCCACTAAGTCAGGCTTTCTCAGCTAATCCATAGCAAACTTTTGACCTGGCCATGCCATGGTCACTTCTGACCGACTTTTGCATATCTTCCCAGCCAGCATCCCTTCTCCACATTGCCTTTCAGCCATAAGTTTATATAACTTAATTCAAGCCAATTAATATTTGCCAATTAGACCATATCAAAGCTTGGGGATGTACAGCTGCTAATACTATCAGTTTTATGTCTTATTCTCCCACAGCTACTCTCAGTCATATGGGAGCTCTCATAGTGTTGAACCTCTGTCAAAATCAGATCTAGCATGGGAAAACTCCCATACAACTTGGAGCAGCTGCAGTGTTACCATGCCATACACTGCCACTCTATGATATGATATAATTGGCAAATATCATTTCATTGGCACTAAATATAAAATATACACTTATGGCTGAATGACACATGGACAGGGACTCTGACTAGGAACATGTGCTCAGCCAAATGATATCGGCATGGCCAGGTCATAAATTCACGAGGATTAACCAGAGAGCCCCAGCTTAATGGCTCAAGACAATCCTATCAATTGCCCAAACTCAGAAAACAATAGCCAGCAAGGCAGCTCCAATGAGACAACTGATGACCAGCATCCTGCTACCTCTTCCCACTGCATTTCCCTTTTGTATCCTCACCTATCTAGCCTTTAAGGTGCTATCACAACCTCCATCAATGCTTTTTCTCTTGAAGTCAAGACCATTAGCTCATCTGGACCCCTTTGTCTGCTCTGTCAGACAGGCATTAACACAGTCCCCTTCAAGGCAGGAAAACAGTATTTAAACCCTAACCCAGACACTGGCTTTTTGCTAGCACTTGGATGTCACACTGCACCGCAGACTCTCGTTCCTTCATGCTGCCCTCATGCCCTTGTGTTTGAGCCATCTTGCCTCAGCTTTCTTCTCTTCAGGATTGGTAAATATCATCCAGTGCATTCCATCTTCTCACTACCCAACTTTTCCCTCCTTTCCTTCTGTTAGCCTCGTATGGCTCATGAGACTGCTTGATTGCTTGTGTGTGTGTATGTGAATTCCCCCCAACGAAAACATTCTTTTCACCTCCAATTAGTATCTTGCAGTTAGGACCAGTATACACAGGTTAAAAAATGCAAAAGTTAAACCTTCTCTCACAGGCCTCCTTTTTGAGCTATAATTCCCCATTCTTCCATGGAGGGATTGTCATTGCAGGTGGGCCCCTGAGTTGCCAACCTTGTGGGGTAACAGCAGAAGGAGGAGCAACAGTAAAACTGAAAGTGGATTCTCTCTCACACACATACACACACACAGCTGTGGTAACAAATCTACTGGCTGTCTCTGTTTTCAAGTTCGTGGAGAGCAAATTAATATTGCCCTACTTTTTTTTCTTCTCAAGTCAGCATTCAGTGCTATTGTAAGCTTTAGGGCTCTTTGCACATTGCATTCATGATTTCTCGCCTTTGGAACATTCAGTATACTGGCTTTCTCTGTTCTTTTGTCTGCCATTAAAGTTTAATTCATAACTCAGCATTACTTTGGATTCATTATCTGCGTTGTAAGCCATTTTGGACCCTGCATAAGAGAAATATAGGAAATAAATAAATAAATACACGCATATTTGATTTCTCTCTCTCTCTCTTCTTGTTGAATTTGCTTATCATCCTGCATTCTTCTTTTTCAGTCCAGGATATTTACCTCAGTTTTCTCCATTGTCCTGTATGACTTTAATTTAGCTTCCCTTGTGGTTGAAAAGCTGTCTCTGATCAAGAATGTCTGCTTTGCTTTTGCTATTATCATCTATAAATGAAATGCCTCTTTTTTATGAAAGGTGAAAAAGGTGAGAAAATCACTAAAATGCATCCAAAATACCTGTGAAAACAGAGGTGAGAATTATGGAGCCCACCAGGTGTTATTGGACAGCAGCTCCCAGCATTCAGTAAAATCAGCTATGCTGACAAGGGCTTCTGGGAGTTGCACTCCAAGAACATCTGGAAAGTTGCATGATTTCTACCCTGTATTAAAAAATAACTAGGAAACGTTACTTGTTACACCAATATGGTGGCTTTCTTCCCACTCATTATATTTCCTTTGAAATGTAATTTCATTATTCCCTTACTACCCAAAAGTAATTCACTTCAAGTAATCACATTCTTCGTTGCTTCTGAACTTGACTTGGAAACAAGCGAATTTCAATCAACATGGTATGAAGCTGGATTGTTGTTTGTTTGCTTGTTTGTTTGTTTTAAAAATAGTTAACATTAACCACAATTTAGGGTTTGGAAAATCTGCTGAAAACTGTGAATAATCAGAATTGTAAGCAAAAACTTCCAATTTGCTACTCATGGTCACACCGGAGAGAGAGGAAAGAACAAATGAGTCAAAGACTTGCTATGACTCATTTTTTTAAAAGATTAATGATGTTTGAGCATGTAGTTGGAACTTGAAGGAACTGTCCAGAGTGATGATGCTATTTGGGAGATAGATTCAGCATCACAGATAGCTCCTTTAAAGTTTAGACTAAAATCCAGTGCGGCACCACACTGACTTGGAAGCCATTAGCTGCTACTGGTTTCACATCATACCCAGTCAGGGCCATGGTGATTGTTGAAAAATTTTGGCATTCTGTCTCCTCCTCCTCTTGTTCTAGGGCATATGCTGCTTGGCTAGCTTAGTTGCTTTTCCCTTTGCTTGTCAAAGCCTTTTGCCTTCTCAACTAAAGCCTCAGTGTTGCTCTTTCTGTTGTTTAAACGCATGGCTATGGTATCCAGGTGACCAGACCATGCAACCCAAGGATAGACCCCGGGGTCATTGGCCTTACGTAAAAGACCATGCTTCTCTCTCTTTTCTCTCTGCCATTTTTTCGTAACTTCCTTCTATCTGACCATGCTTCACCTCTCCACCAAGAAGATGGTGAGTTAAGAATGAGGCTGCTATCTTACCTAATCTTTTTATTAGCTAGTTAGGATCTACCCCCTCAATGAATTGTAAAATTCATGAATAAACTTTTCCTGTTTGTAAGCAGAAACTGCCTGCATTGTTTTGCTTTCCAAGTCAGTTTAGGGAAGCCACACAGAGATTGTGACATGCTTTTTCTGCAACTCTGCTAAAAGAAGGCTGATTCCTAACAGTTTTAGCTTTCATAGAATTTTCCCCCAAAGGGCTAACACCCTGGGAAGCTCTAACTCCCAATAGTGATAAATATTTGTGATTGGCTGGCACCAATAAACAGAAAGTCAAAAAAGAAACAGTATGAATCTTCCTTTTTACTGGTACCATATTGACTCCCCAGAAATCAAAATGACTAAACTGATGGCATATCTTAGAGACACACCATGAGATCATATGACTTCTTAGAAAAGATTATAATGCTCAATAAAGTTAAAAGGCAATAGAGGAAGACCACATTACAGGTGGATAGACTCAATCAAGGAAGCCACAGCCCTGAGTCTGCAAGACTTTAGCAAAGTTCTTAGTAACAGGGTGTCTCTCATTTCTAGCATCACCACTAGTCAAAGCTGGCTAGAGAGAAATTAAAACCAACACTCAATTGTTTTCCGCACCTGAGGCAAAATCTCAAACTATCCAGAACAATGAGATTTAAATGTTTGTGATCCTTTTTCAAATAGGCAGAATCTCTATGAACATCACTGAGCACATATATACATACATATACATATACATACATACATACATACATACATATATATATATATATATCCATACCCATACATACTTTAGTATGATTTCCCTTCAAAGGTTGTCATGTACAACACTTTGAAAACTGCACATAACTCTCGCCTACACTGAAAAATTTAAACTCTGTTTTCACTTTGAAATTAGAAGTGTTTCTTAATTTAAAATGTCTTCAATATATTCTTTCAAAAAAAATCATGAAATATATATTTAAGAATTTGTAAATCCCTGTGGCTTGCTATTCTGTAAGAATATTTCTAATACTGCTAAAAGGAATAAATTTTGTCCAGTGGAGGCCTCCTTTTCCCCCGAATCATCCATATATCTGAAGAGTTACTATTCTTCAGAGATCATAATGTAATATCTAAAGCAATATTAATATTTAATTTTTTATCATTCTATGTCCCCCTTGCAACTGACACATCTTGCAGCTGGGACAGTTCCTGGAGAGAGATGAAAAAGCTATTTGCAAAGGCTGGTAGAAAAGTTTAACCTCCAAAGTGAGAAAATAATATGAATGCAGAATTTTAAGTACAATTGGCCCTCCACGTTCGCTAAACTTAGGGGCACAGGACCCTCGCAAAAGTGGGAAAATCACAAATATCACAAATATCAAAATGTGTGTGTGTATCTGTGGAAAGGGGGCTGAGGCATGGCACCCATGGTCCAAACCAGACCAGGGAAAGGAGAAGGAAGGGATGGGTGGGTCAGCATGGTGTTACTATACTTCCTCTCTCACACACGTTGATCTTAGGTTTGCATCTGTAGAGGGTTTGTGATGCTGAGAAATTGGGCTGTGAGCCATCCTTAGCTGGCAAGGCAGCAGCTAGTGATGGTGGTGGAGTTGAAGCCATTGCTCCATGTCCTAGCAGCAGAAAATAAGCTTGTTCCATTCTCCATATGACATCCCTTTAATTATTTAAATATGGCTATCATGTCCCCTTTTAAGCTTCTCTTCTCCATGCTAAACATACCCAGCTCTCTAAGCCGCTCCTCATAAGGCTGAATGTCCAAAACTTTTACCATTTTGGTCACCCTCCTCTGGACACATTCCAGTTTCTTGAATTGCGGTACCCAGAACTGAACAGAATATTCCAGGCGAGGTCTAACCAAAGCAGGATAGAGTGGTACTATTACTTCCCTCATAGTGCTATTCCATTTGTTTTCCACCTCAATTTGAATTTAAAATAAATAAATGAATGAATAAAAAGACATTAAAATATCTGTTAACTGTCTCAGGCTAAGGTTTAAGCACAACCTGATAAATGGAGTTTGTCAATTCAGACTTGGAAATAGACATGATAGAGGTATATAGAACAATACATCACATGAAGAAAATGGAGGCATATTACTCTTTCATAGTACTAGAACCTGGGGCTGTCCACTGAAGTTAAATAATGGGACATTCAGGATAGCTAGAAGAAAATACTTTTTCACGCACAGCATAGTTAAATAATGTAATTTGTTAATACCAGAAATGGTGATGGCGGTCATTTTTTTCAGCAGCTTCATGGCATATGGAGCTATCAGTAGCTGCTAGTCTTGAGAAGTATACATTCTCTCCACTATCAGTGACAATAAACCACTCTTTATCAGTTATCAGGAGAGCATGAGCAGAGTATGTTGCTATTGCACACATGTCCTACTGATTGGGGGCTGGGTTTCATGAAGGCAACTGGTGCATAGAGTCGCCATATTATCAATTTGACCTGAGTTTTCTCTGGAATCTAGGCATGCCACCCAAAGCCTTTTTCCATTATTAGCTGGTCCTCATAGGAATCGAAGTAGGAGACAAAATGTGCTGTCACCGTTCTGTCCAACTGTTTTGTAAGAAACCCGTCTGCAATTCCCTTTCATGGTGTTTAGCCAATGAATGAAATTTCACACATATTATTGACAGTTTTATAGGTTTATAATTGCAGAATGACCTCTTCTCTCCCAGTCCCCTATACAAATGTTGCAATTTGGGGGGAAAGCTCTGCTTCGGAGGAAATACCTAACTAAAGTCTGTTTCACAGAGCTAACTGAAAGAAGTGTACTGGAAGCCGTAGAACCATAGGATTAAAGGAGGAGGGGGAATAGAAGAAAGCAAGATACCTGTGTAAATGCAAAGTAAAAGCTGATTGTATCACATTTCAGTTACTAGTATTTAAGGTGCTTTGATCTCATTGATTTTGTTGACTTGCTTTTCTGTTACTCGACATGGGAAGATCATCCATTTATTCTAAGCTTCCAGGGGGACAACATTCCATCTCATCTAGATTTTGGAAAATTTATATGTGTGTTCCGATGCATACTTTGAAGGCATTCTTTTCAGCCTGCTCTCTGAAAACACATTGCGTTGCATTGTGTTTTCACATTGTTTGAAGAAAGAGCAGGATCTAGTGGATAGGTAAGTTTTTAGTCCAAAAGGTACAGTTCTAGTCATTCAGTACAGAAATTTAGAAAGGCTGGCTTTCTCAAGCATTGCTACTGCTAAGTATTTATTTGTCCCATTTCTTATGTGACCCTAACGAAAATCTATCATGGGGTTTTCTGGGGTTGAATGTGTGTGATGCACCCAAGGTTACCCAGTGGGTTTCCTACAGAATCTGAAATTGAATTAATACCTGTAGTCCTATCAGGAGTCATTGGCCTTCAGAAAGAAATTCAGCAAATAGCAACAGATACGAAGAATGAGATATAATTTTTTTGAACAAGCAAATAAACCTTCAAAGTTTTTGGCCAATTTGCTACATAAAAGAAGGACCAGGAATATTATATCGGAGATTAGAACAGGAGAAGAAAGAGTTACAAAACAAGAGGGAATAAAACAAGCTTTTTATAAATACTATGTGAAGTTAATGAGCAAGATTCCCAAATTGAAAAAGCAACATGAGGTGGAAGAATATTTGGAGGAACTGAATAAAATGAGATTTACTGAAGAACAAAGATTGGTTTTGAATAAATCTATTTCAATGATGGAAATTGTTGAAGCTATCAGGAATTTGAAAAATGATAAATGTCCAGGACCTGACAGCTTTACAGCAAAATATTACAAAGTTTTGGAACATGAGGTCTCAATACCCCTGCAAAGTACAATAAATGAAATAATAAAGGAAGGCACACCAGACACCTGGAAAGAAGCTAATGTGGTGCTGATTCTGAAAGAGGGCAGAGACTTAACTGATGTAAAGAATTATCGACCAATATCACTTTTGAATACAGATTATAAGATTTTTGCTTCAATCCTTGCAATGAGGCTTTAAAAAGTGCTGACAGAGATCATTGATGAAGACCAGAATGGTTTTTTACCAAAAAGAACTTTGAGAAATAACATAAGAACGGTCTTAGATATAATATTATTATGAAATATTATGAAAGGCACAGTGAACGGAAAATGGCTATGATATTTGTAGATGCGGAGAAGGCTTTTGATATGATCAGTTGGCCATTTATGAAGACGGTGATTAAACAGATGCAGGCTGGAAACAAATTTGTGTCATGGATTGAAGCAATTTATAATCAACAACAAGCTCGATTGGTCATAAATGGAGAAAAAACAAAACCGATCGAATTGCATAGAGGGACACGACAAGGTTGTCCTTTGTCCCCTCTTCTGTTTATTTTGACAATGGAAATACTTAACAATGCCATAAGAGAAGACAAAACTATAAAAGGAGTTCAAATTAAGAAATATCAATATAAGCTAAAAGCATTTGCTGCTGATTTGGTTGTGTTTTTGGACGATCCAGGGAGAAGTATTAAAGATTTGACTAGAATAGTTCAAGAATATGGTGAATTCTCTGGATTTTGAGTGAACAAGGAAAAAACAGTATTGTTAACTAAAAACATGATGGAGAGAGAAGAGAAGGAATTAGCAGAATTAACAGGATTTAACAGAGTTCAAAAGGCTAAGTATCTGGGTGTCTGGATAGCTAAAGGGAATAACGAGCTATACCAAAATAATTACGAAAAAAAATGGAAAGAAATAACAAAAGATTTGGAAAGTTGGACTACTACGCGTTTATCGATGATGGGGAGGATAGCAGCAATAAAAATGAATGTACTCCCAAAAATGAAGTTCTTGTTTCAAAATCTTCCTATTATAACAAACAACAAACCTTTTACACAATGGAAGAGAGAACTAAGCAAATTTATACGGCTAGGGAAAAAAAACAGAATAAAGTGGACTGTTATGACAGACCAAAAGAGCAGAGGTGGAATGGGACTTCCAGATTTTCAGTTATATTACAAAGCTGCAGCCTTCACGTGGATAAAAGACTGCGTTGATTTACAAGATACGAGAATGTTGGCACTGGAAGGCGTGGATTTGCGGATGGGATGGCATGCCTATATGTTTTATGACAAAGCAAAAATTGATAAAGATTTCACGCATCATTACATTAGGAAATCACTTTTGAAGATTTGGAATGAATATAAGATTCAAAACATAAGGCAGCTTTCCACATGGGTGTCCCCTCAGGAAGCCTTCTTTGGTAGATGGACTGAAACAAACAAATGGTTGCGATATGAAGATATATTAGAGAAATCAACCTCAAATAATTTCAAGATCAAAACAAGAGAAAAATTGGAACTAGAAGGAGTAACGTTAAGTTGGTTCCCATATAGACAGTTAACTGAAAGGTTCCAAATGGACTCAAAGACATATGGAATAGAATCAAAAGAGAAAACGGGGATTATTAAATGGCTGTTCGAAACCCCCCATCATTTATTATCTCACATATATCAAGAAATAATACAACAGGAAAGGCAAGAAGAAACAATTAAGTCAGCAATAATTTTATGGGCTCAAAACATTGGACATTCAATTCAATTAGAATTCTGGGAAGAAAGTTGGAAAAAGACACAAAAATTTACAGTTGCCCAGAATTTGAAAGAGAGCTATTACAAACTGTTTCATAGATGGTACATGACACCAGATAAATTAAAAAAGATTTACAATGCAGGTACCGGTCTGTGTTGGAAGTGTCAGAAAGAGGTCAGTACGATATATCATATGTGGTGGTCATGTCCCAAAGCCAAGAAATATTGGACTGATGTTCATAATACAATTTGTGCTATAATGGAGTTCAGTTTGCTAAGATACCGGAATTGTATTTGTTAAATATGACAAATGTATTCGATGGTACTGATGTAAAGAAATATTGGCGAATAATTCTTTATATGATAACAACAGCCAGGATAGAATATGCAAAGTTTTGGAAAACTCAACAAATACCTACAATAGAACAATGGTGGGGAACATTTATGGAAAATAGAAATGCTGATATAGTTTCACAGAAACTAAAGGGGAAAACAGACGATGAGATTAAAAAGAAATGGCAGATTGTAACGGGTAATTGCTGGGCACTGTTAAATGAAAATGCGTGATTCATGGTTAAGATAACTAATGAGGGGGCTACTGATGTAAACCATGGAATTGTAATGCGGAGAATAAAATGCAAGAACTATCGTGTAACATTATCAGTGTAAAGCGGTACATTGATATAACTATGTTAAGAGATGTTGGAAATGAAATCTAGATCAGTGTGGAAGATCAAAAATATTTCATGTAAATTTACAGTAATAATGTTTGTTTTATATGTGAAATTTGAATAAAATGATTTTAAAAAAGAAAGAAAGAAATTCAGCAAATAAACTACCCTATCCTTTGGTTGGCCCAGAGCTATATGTTACCCTGATTTCTGGGGGCCCCGTGGGGGACATCTCAATGTGCTCCACGCGATGGGGAATGGAAACTAGCCAGAGCACAAGCAATAGCAATGCGAGAGGCAGGGTAACCTAACGGGGTCTTTTACCCAGTTTTTACGGGGTCAGGCCAAGCCAAAAACCAAACAAAAATGTCCAGTAAATGATTTTAATGAAGGAAAGTCTCACGCAGCAACACAATCACTCACACATTCACTCAAGACCTATTAAGAAGCAAAAGAGAAGAAACTTCTTAGGGGAATATTGAAGGGGTGTAGCTGGGGTGATACTGCACCTTTGTCCTGAAGTCCTTGGTCTGGGAAAAACAGCAGAGAAGTTAGGCTCAGCACAGAGAGGGCTGAGGGGATCACTCGACAGATGGAGCAACGGTCTGCTGGGATGACCAGGGTGGTCCAAAGAACCACTCAAAAACTGGGACTATTTGTAGGGGGGAAAGTACCTGGAGGACTAATCCTTTCCCGGGAAGAACAATGGATGTTGGAGCGATAACGAAGCTCCACCGTGGTAATTTCCTTTGTGTTATGGGATTGCAAGGTGTTGCCAAAGTCTCGGGATCTTTGGCTGTGTTAGTTTGTGGTGTGACTTCATGTAAATGGTCCTCACCTGATGGGATATTTGCTCAACTTGGGGCAGACACGCTAATCCCCTCAAGTCGGCTTCTCAGGGCTGAGGACCCTTTGTTTATTGTGGGTTTACACATCTTGAGGTCTCCTGGGGCTATGCGACTGGGGATTTTACTGGCCTGACCTGGTGTTCGATCTTTAACCATTGCTGCCTATGTGCCCATCCGGGTGACCTCTCAGGCACATTGAATCATATTTTAATATTAAAATTGTAGACCCCGGGATAGGGTTTTTCCAGTGGAGTAACATGTACTTTGGCTCCAATGATCAAAAGAGGTCTTGCCTTGCTTAGCACACAACTATTAAAATTACAGGAGCCATTCCACTGGGAAAAAGTGGCAATTTTTGGTTGCAGGAAAACCTTTAACCTTTAAGAGAATGTAATACCCTTTATCATATCATGCTCAAAAAAAATGTGGGGTGACTAAAGGAACACAGCATTTTACAGACTATTGGTAAGTCCTGTTTTCAGTTGATTGATATTTCTGGAATTTATTATTTCCTTTCTAGAGACACTGTCAAATTATTTAGGTGATTCTCTTGTTATTTCCCATATGGCAGGCTCAGCAACTGTGGTGGATCTAAAGGCAGAAACATTTTCCCCCAGAGACCCTCCGAGGGCTTCGCAGATTATCCCAAAAGCCAAACAACAGCAACAAAACCTGGAAATGGCCAAATCTCCACTTTAGGTTTTGAAAAATGGGCAAATTGGAATGTTGAACAGTGAGGGACGCCCTGCAACCTATTTAAAAGGTAAAGCGTTGGCCCTGGTAACTCCTGTGGCCAGAAAAAGGACAGTCCAGGGAGTCTGGAAATCACAATAACAATCATGGGGAGGGGGGAGCCATGTGTCTTAGGCCTGCACTTCATTTACACCTCCCACATGGGTTTGTTGTTGTCGTTACATGCCTTCAAACCCACTCCAATTTATGGCCACTCTCATAAGGTTTTCTTGGCAAGATTTGTTCAGAGATTGGTCATTTTTTGCATTCTCTTGAGCTTGAGAGAGTGTGATTTGCCGAAGTTCATCCAGTAGGTTTCCATGGCTGAGTGGGGATTTGAACCCTGGGCTACCAGACTCCTAGTCCAAACCAATACACCCACACTGCCAAACAAGTCCGTATAGGTTATAGTAGATTGAATGGTTATTACTGCATTACTAAATGGGTCAGATTATTACATTGCTTTTAGAATTCATTAAGTCTGTTATGAAAGTGAGGCAGGAGTCCTTGACAAATTGCTGATCTTAATTAAAATTTGCCAGACATCATCTGTTTCTAGATTTGCAATTTATTATCTGTATTAGTTGCTAACTATTCTTAGTCTTACTGAGGAGTTAAGTTTCAATTCTATTGTCTTGTAATTTATCATCTGTTTCAGTTGTTAACTGTTCTTAGTCTTTCATACATCATATAATTGATGGAAGTTTTATATTTTTAACATTTCTAGGTTTTTAGCCCTTCTGCACTGTTATTTTGATTAATTATCATGCTTGTCCATGTTTGTTTTTAAAGTAAATTGATGCTATGCTTTTTTGTGTCATGTCTGTAAGAGCCTGGTTGGCTCCCACATAATAAATTTTAGGTTGAAGGATTGTTTGATGGGTCTTTCTGCTTTTACATTTAAACCCATCCACTCGGCTGTCAGTAGTAGGATACTAGCTCATCTGGTAAGTTTGTGTCATGCAGATTGTGTTACTCCAAGCAGAAATAACTACTGTTCCCTCCATTGGCTTCCTCATTCTTCTCATTTCCACTTTATGCCAGAGGAAGGCAATTGTGGCCTTCCAGCTATGGCTGGACTCCAGCTCACATCAGCCATAATCAGCATAGTCTGTGGAGAAGAATGCTGGGAGCTGTAGTTGTAGGGGATTAGAGTTGCTCACTCCTGTCTGAAGATTTCTGGTAATTGCTCTCAAATGTCTCTGTAGCATGTGGGTGTTAAAAATTGGTCCAGGCTCCACTACACCACTGCTGTGTCCCTGTGGCCTCACATTATCTATCCAGAAAGCCCTGACGGTTTATAATATGTGAACCGGTTCTGAAGATGCAAGAGTCTAATCACTCTGTTCTTCTTGCTGTTTTCAGATTGACCCTCCTTTGTTTTACTTGTCAGTGTGTTGTCTGTAACTTTAGACTTGAAGCCTACAGATAAGGTCTGTTTTCCTTTCACTTCTTTTGCAGCATTTAGCACTGTGAGGCACTTTTAGGAATGGAAGAATGTTTAGGATTGTTTTTAGACTGCATTTAGGAGTTTTTAAAGAATTTTTAATGTTTTTTTAAAAGTATTACCTTTGTATTCTTTGAATTAGTTTCTATTTGTTCATCACCTTGGGAGCCCTTGTGGGCTCGGAGGCAATACGAGAATACTTTAAATAAATACATATGGTCTATGTGGAACTCAGCTAGGTCTGAAGATGGAAGTTGCCTGGACTGTCCAGTGTTACGACTGATAATGTTATACCCTCTAACATTTTGCGGACACATACAACATTTTTGAAGGACCGTATCTTCCCATATGAGCCACCTGAACTCTAAAATCTGCAGAGGAGGCACTTCTTTCTGTCTCACCATCTACACAGGCATGGCTTGTAGGAACACAGGAGAAGACCTTCTCTGGGGCTGCTCCCTCACTTTGGAATTCCCTCCAGAGGGAACTTAGGATATCTCTTTCTTTATTTTCCTTTCTGCAACAGGTTAAGACCTTTCTTTTCCAGCAAGCTTTTGGAAGCTGAGGCTAACAAAAATGACTTTTATGGTGCTGTAATACTTCTGTACTTTAAATTCAATTTGCAGCAGTTGAAAAAAGCTGAGGACAAAGGGGGGAAATGGGAAGAGGAAAGAGAAACTGGAACATTTTAAAAGCAGCTGAAAAAGTGGGATGATAGAGGATTAATCAAGAGTTTTGCTGTCAAATCGGGACAGTTGGAGGGTATGTAGTGCTACTGCATGAGATAAAGGCCTTTGTTTTGCTGAACACAAATGTAACTTTTTTGAGTCTAGCAGAAGTATTTAGAAGACAACACATTCACTCCCCCCAAAACTCTGCCCCCCCCCCAAGTGCTAGAAATGAAGGAGGATGTAGCTCATGGTAGCATGCATGACTTGGAGAAGTTACTTTTTTGAATGACACTTGGAGCCAGCCTGGCCATACTTGCTGGGGAATTCTGTAGTCCAAAACATTTTCTGTGCTGGGAAGCAGATGATAGGGAATACCTTTGTCTCAGATCCTGCTGCCAATAATTAATTATGGACTGAGTGGATAGTCTGACCTCCTATAGGATAGTTTCTTGGATATCCTGATTTGCTGGGCTGTTGGGAGCTGGAGTCCAAAAAGGAATGTTTCTAAGCTCAGTACAAAAAGTAGCATGAAGTAACTAGTTTCTATATGCCAGAAGTGGTCAACTGGGTTCTGCAGAAGCTTTGGGATGGCAGCTCCCAATGATCCTCACCATTAACTATACAGGTTTGTACTGATAAGTACTGAAGTCCAATAACCAGTGATGTATTTAAATCTTTTACACCAAGTCTCAAGTCAAGTCTCAAGTCCCTGAAGATGCTTTCAAGTCAAGTCTCAAGTCTGGGAGCCAACTTTATACCCCAACCTATATTCCAGAATTTCTGGACAGAGTTGAATAAAGTCAGTTTTAACAATTTAAGCAGAGTCAGCCCTCCACATTTGTGATTTTGCCATCTGCGGCTTTGGACACAGGGAATAGGATGCTTCTTACTTCCCATTACTGAAGCTTCAAAAGCTTTAGAAGGAAGGATCCTTCCTCCTAAACCTGTTGCCTAACACATTTGGGGTTCCCCTCTGAGAAATGCGCCCTGCACTCTGGGGGCAAATCTTGTCTTCTGCTCTTCGGAAACATTTTAGAAGGCTCCTCTGATATGCAGTGGGGACAAGCTGCTGAACAGACCTCATGCCTGCCTCAAACGCATTACCTAACCCATTTGCTCTGAGAAATGTGCCCACACTTTGATCTTGAGACAGATTACCATGTGACCAGTAGGCCGAAAGAGATGGAAGCATTGTTCAAAGTTGTAAGGTTTCTAGATGAATGTGTTATGTTACTGAACCAGGGGCAGCAAGTCAATTACTAAAAATACACAAATTATGAGTCGAGTCAAGTCAGTGCACCATTTATTGCCAAGTGGAATATGCTGCCTCGGGGTGTGGTAGAGTCTCTTTCTTTGGAGGTTTTTAAACAGATGCTGGATGGCCATCTGTTGGGAGTGTTTTGATGTGGGCTCCTGCATAGCAGGGGGTTGGACTGGATGGCCCCTGTGGTCTCTTCCAACTCTATGATTCTATGATTCAAGTCCAAGTCAAGTCACTGAAGCAGCTTAAGTCCGACTTGAATCTGAGTCAACTGACTTGAGTCTACATCACTGCCAATAACCTCTGGAGGACAGCAGCTTCCCTTCTCTTATGTAAACACATGCCTGTCCAAGTTTTAAGAACTTCAGGGAAGAAGATTCTCAGTGTTTCCCCACATCACAGGTATGTTTGGTGAGGACACAAGCAGAAGTTTCTCAAAGGATCCTCCAAGGTTGTGGAGGTTTGGTTGACCTCTCACCACCATGTAAAGTTATTTTTATTTAGGTAGGGCTTTGGCTTTTAATTCGTAGGTTGTTTAATGACCTGTGCTGTGCTTGCATAATTTTTTATGTTTTAAATTTGTGTTTAAGACTGTTTTAACATTGTGTTTTTAAAAGATTTGTTCTTTTTAGCTTTGTATTAATATTTTTTTTAGCTGTACTTTGTTGTAATTTTTTATGATCTATCTTGGATCTTGCACTGGGAGAAAAGCAGACTATGATATAGATATGGATGATAGGGCCAATCTAGGAGCTTTTGCTGCCTAAAGCAAAGGACAAGGTTGATCCTTCCTGTAACTCACCAGACTAGCAATTAAATATATATTCAGCCCTAGTGATGAACCTGTGAGAAGCAGGCTGGCTCAGTGCAGGGGAGGCAAAATGGCACCCGAACATCTCATCTCCTTGTATCTGATACCTGAAAGTGCCTGCCTCACTATGCCCAATGGTAGGGCTGGTTGTGCTTCTAATAATTAGTGTCTTTAGTCTGCAAGTGCATCTATATTTTTGCCTGTGAAATGTTGGAGAATCTGTACCATGTGCACAAACCTTGCAAAGAAGAAAGGAGGTGATCTGAACAAAGTTCACATTCTCCAGGGATGTTCGGCTGAGCTGGACATTTGAGCCTTTTGAGGTTCAGCTCCTTCCAGTCCCCCGAGGGATAAATTCTCATCTTTCTCCCTGCATGTGGGGCTTTAATTGTGCACGTCCTATTAGCGCTAATGGGACTTACGCACCTAAAGTCCTCTGTGTGAAATGAGTCTAATAAATCCAGGGTTACAACCTCATTAAAAAGAGAGTTGCTTGTTTCATGTCTAATGGGCCTTTAGCCTCCATGATGTGGTAATGCGTGTCTTTATTTGTCCCTTTGAGAGAATTCTGAAAGGTTCCTTACTAATAAATATTTTTCACAATTCTTCCTAAGGTGACTGACCTCCCTCGTGACTTTGTCCTGCCTTCACAATGCTTGCACCAGCTAATGAAAAGAGCATCCATTAGGTCAGCCAGAAACTTCCAGAACCTTTCCTGAGGGACAGCTGAGCATCACTGGCTTCTAATTTCCCATTTGAAATGGCTGACGAGTCACCTCTTTTCTCCTTTTTTTTTTTTTCCTGTAGTGCTATTAGCAATCGCTTTTGAAAATCCAGGTGTATTCAGCATTTTGTTTCTGATTGCAGCAGCCTTGAGGTAAAACTTCTTTTCCTCACCCAGGGATCTAGAGAGAATGGATTAAATCAAGAAGGGAGGGAGAATATCTGTTTTTGTGATAGAAAGAGGCAGACACCAGCAAAACTGGCAGCAGAGGGCAGAAAATTAAAAGGATTTGAAAAACAAAACACCATCACCCTTCTTTGAAACCCTGAGACTGCATCCCGTGCAGTACTTATCCCAGTACTTAAGAGTGTATCTGCACTATAAAGTTATAGCAGTTTGAAATCAGTTTAGGTGTCATGGCTCTGTCTTATGGGAGCCAGGAATTTACAGCGTAGAGGAGGCTTTAGGATTCCCTGCTAGAGAGCTCTACTGCTGTTTGTCATTTAATGAGGTAGCATAGCCTCCAAATATTTCACAGAGGAAAACTGGGGACATGTATAGCCAAGTAACAGTGCAGTGAAGATGACAAAAGTTATCAAAGAGAAAGAACACGCAAGCTAGGAGAGGTTGCAGCAGCTCGATTTTACCTAAGCTTACCAGGAAGGTCAAGATTCTATACCCTTCTCTCCTGTCTCCCTACTGAATTAGTTGAATGCAAACTTTGAATGGATTTCCCAGCAATTAAAGTAAGTCAAGGACAATGGGGGAATGGAGGAGGAGGAGAGAGAAACTGGGATGTTTTAAAAGCAGCTGCAAAAAGTGGTGTGATAGAGGGTTAATTGGAACTGTGCTTGCTAAATCCGGACAGTTGGAGGGCACGAAATGCATCGCAGCTCTCTAGCAGAGACTTCCAGGTCACTTCCTGTTGTAGAGATGGCACAAAAATGTTGCAAAATTACTTCCCACTGGCCCTAGAGAGTACTTGAGACCTTTGGGTGTTAAAAAAATATTGAATTTTTTTGCAGGGGGGCACAGTGTTGCACTCAAACATCTGAGAGGGCAACATGGCCCTGGAACCCCTAACAGTTGCCCATCTCTGCCATATGTACCACAGAAGAGTGGAAGGTCTTCTTCTGGAAAAGGCTGTATCTTTTGAGCAGGTGGGTGAGCACTTCCTATGGTTTCCTTTGATAAGAATTCATCAAAATTACAAACCTCTTCACACCTTTGACGGAAAGAACCATAGAATCAAAGAACCATAGCTAGATATCTGGTCTGGGATGCTAAAACTGAAAAAATAATAATAATCACCAATTCCTAATACAGTCAACCCTCCACATTTGCTAGGGTTAGGGTGAAAAAAAGTGAAAGTGAATAATTCTAGGCCCTCCCGAACCATATTTAACACACAAAAAAAGTATGATCACCATATTCAATTCACCATGGATTCCTTTGAGGCATCAGGGGTCCTTCACAAGGCAAAAGTGGGTGGTTTGTGGGGCTTACTGCCACTTCCACTGCTGCCCCACACCATTTTTAATAGGGACTTACAAGCCTCATTCACAGTTTCTCAGTTTCATGCGGTTTGCAGTCCCTATTAAAAATGGCATAGGGAGACAGCAGAGGTGACAGCAAATAATCCATGAATAATCAAATCTGCAAAAGTGAATGCCGCAAATGTGGAGGGCTGACTGTAGTTCTAAATAGCCCCCATTTAAAAACCATTTTAAAAAGCATTCTCCTGTTATTCAGTAATGTAGAATGCAATCCTATGTGTGTCTGGTATTCTACACTGACTTTCCGTTAAACTATTTTATTGGCAGTAAACATTCATGGTTACAGCCTTAGATGTTCTATGCAGTCCTGAATCCTGGTTTAGGCTCCCTGTAGGCGTTAAGTACATGAAGTCCATTAACAAGGATTTTTAAAAAAATGTTCAATATATACACACACACACATACACATACATTCACAGACACACCCACACACCCACAGAGAGAGAGAGAGAGAAAGAGAGACCAAAACAGCTCTGGTCTACCCCCCTGAACTGCAAGTTCACCCCACTGAACTGCAAGTTTCATCTGAAGTTCTGGGACTTTGGAAGGCCAGAGCTGTCCTTCTCCCCAAATTCTACATTGTCTAATATAAGGGACTAATCTATTTTATCATATCCCTGGGTGATGTTAAACCATCTAAAATAGGTGCTACAAGAAGAACGGAAGATGAGTAGAAAGTGGCAAGACACAATGAATTGCTCAGAGGTACTTTTTAAGCTATGCTTCAGTTCCACATTTTCCATTGGAAGCAGGTTGTGATAGGCTTTGCTAGCTGCCCTGGCATTTAAGGCGAGAAAGAGCCATGTAAGAGTGGCTTTGCTAGAACATCCTTAGAGATAAAAGTGAATTCCTTGGCAGCAGCCAAAGCAGATACAGAAAGAGCTTAAATGTGGAAAAAATAATCAAATTGCTTCTTTACGATGATATTAAAGACCGATCATTGTGTCAAGTAAAACAAACAAGGGCTCAAAAATACCCATGCTGACTAAGACCAAAGTGAAAGCCCTGTAGCTTTTAATTCACAGCCTAAAAGCAAATGTCTGCAATAAGAATTTATATTTTAGCTTGTTTCTTTTTCAGTTGGCTCCATCCCCAAGCTCCTTAGCTTGCAAAACCCTCCAAATTTCATATGATGCATTAGCCTTTCAAATGAATGTTTTCCCCATTAATATAAGTAACATTCTGTGAACGTTACACCTCAGCACCTAGTATTTCCAGCAGTCGATGAATGGGATTCCATCTTCAGTGCATTAATAAAGCTGACAAGAATTAATTTCAACTTCCCACAGGCTGAAAACTGAGCTAGTACTTTGGGCCTTTGGAAGACTGTAGGCTGGCATACTTGGCCTTCCACACTCGGATGACTGTAGGCATGGAGACTGGACAATTCATTGGTCCTGCTATGCTGGGAGCTACTGTTACTGACATAATGTATGCTGGATGCTTTGAGCTCCCAGCAGCAAAGTCATCAGTTAAATAGCACTTCTTCTAACCACCCAGTATAATTCCTACAACTACGAAAACTGTACTGCTTATCTGCCGGCTGTCCCAATTTACCAAGAGCATCCCCGATTTTCTGTCATCGTACTTTGTCAGCTGCCTTTTAAATGTCCCAGTTTCTCTCTCTTCCCCTTTGTTCTTGCTTCCTTCAACTGTTGCAAAGTGAGTTCAAAATGCAAAAGTAGCTTATGGTCTATTAAATCAGCAGAGGAGAGAAGGAAGCAGAATCTTCCCAGTAAGCTCAGGCAAAATCAAACAGCTGCAGCTTCCCTTAGTTTGTCTGGTTTTTCTCATTAATAATGTTAGCTTTCTTGATTACACTCTGATGTTGCTTAGCCAATGCTTCCCCAAAATGTGAGTGACTCAGGGGTCCACCTGCCCATGCCTCTGTGAAAAAGTGGGGAATATTAGCTCAAAGAGGCGTACGGGTGGGGGTGGGGGTGGGGGGGTGACCTTATGAGATCTTTTACACCAATGTCTACCAGTACTAGTGCAGGGAAGAACTAGACAGAGTTGCAAAAGTAAAGCTGTTTGTTTTATTGGGGGAACTGCAATCTTACACACAAGATCCAAGCAGTGTCACACTCACACAAAGTTAACTGAAGTAAAAGGGAGGAGAGGTTGGATAGTGAGAGTTTTAGGGTGAAGTGGGTGATATTTACCAATCTGGAGAGAAGTGAAGAAGTGATCGTGACTTAGACTAGAAGTCCAAGGGTAGTACAAATTGGGAATCAGAACGGCAGAATGATGGTCTGTATGCCAAAGTATATGAGTTATCTGGCAAAAAGCCAGGGTTTAAACTCTTTTTCCTGCCCTGAGGGGGAAGGTGTGAATGGCTCTCTGACAGAGTATACAATGGGTCCAAAGAGTAGACAATAGGGTCCAGACTGAGCTAATGGCCTCAGCAATAGGTGACAAAGGGACTGATGGGAATCATGATAGCTTCTTGATTGCTGGACAGGTGAGGGTACAAAGCAGAGTTTTGTTGGACAAAGGAAGGAGGTCAAAGACAATCAGTCCTTCTGTGGAAGTAGTTTTGGTGCCATTGTTTCTAAAGGTTGAGTCGGTGGGGGTCATCTGCACATCCATTATTTAGAAGTTTCCCTGGCTATGACATAGCCATGAAGTATCTTCCTGACCTAATGTGTAGCCAGCTTTGCTCTCAGTCATAACCTCTGACAAAACTGTTACAGAAGAAGTGCCCAAGAATACATCTACTTTGTTAACAGAGGCATAGCTCTATAACTGTTATCACACACACTATTATTATGTGCCTTCAACTCAGCTCCAATTTAACACAAACCTACCCTAGGGTTTTCTTAGCAAGATTTATTCAGAAGTTGGCCATTGTGTTCTTAGGCCAAGAAAGTGTGACCAGTGAATTTCCTTGGTTGGACAGGGACTCAACACCTGGCCTCTCAGAGTCCTAGTCAAGCACTCAAACCACTATGCTACACTGGCTCTTATCTTGAAACTATAACTGTAAGTAATTACTTTAAAAAAATTTTTTTTCTACATTCCAGTGGGGAAGAGGCAGATAACTGGAGCACCTGCTGAGTTCAAGGAGTATTTTTACTTTTGCCATACTAGCAGTATTTGCTAGAAACAAGACCAACGTTGAATAAACATAGAATTCACAGACACACTCCTCAGCCAAATGATCTGCATTAGAAATTGGATGAAATTGAAGGCTACACATATGTAAGGCAGGTGTTCTACCATTAGTCTATGGATCTTCTTCACCCCAGTGTTTAGCCAACCTGGTTAGCACTGCATTTATGTGCAAAATTCCTCTCCACGTACCCTGCCACCTTAACCACATAATAGCTCCATAGAAAAATATCAAATGTATGTTCATTCATTAATGTTACCTCCATTTTGTGCTCAAAAATGCTGATTCTCCAATGGAGGAGCTTCCTAAAGTATGTCAGATAAACCAGCTTTAATGTCAATCCATCACGGCTGATTTAAACTTAAGGAATCTTCCAGCAGCTTGAAGTTCATTTAGTCTGCAAATACACTTGGGTACAGTGAAACCCCCATGTAACTATGCATAGGATTGCACAGCTACTCATTAGCCAAAGTCTAAATTGGGGGGAAAATACATCATTTAGGTCAAGGACTTCACAAGTACCACCCTTGACTCAAAGCTTCAAGGCTCTAGTCATCAATCACAATTATAAGATAGTATCTTATTTCTTGCTCCAGGAAGCTCTCAACCCAGACAATACTGCCTTGTTTAGACTGAAGTGTGGATCTAACCCCTCTTAAATCAGCTCTAATTTAATTCAGTGTTAGGATCCACTGAATTCAATCCAGGAAGCACTCCATTTTTCATGTGGATTACTGCAACTGTTTACCAATAATTCCTTTAAAACTTCCATAAAAAGATGCTTTAGATGTTACTTTGTACTGATATGGCTTGCAGCACTTATGGATCAATTTGGAACTGATGGGATGCATGCCAACTTCACATGAAATGTCCAAGGCACACCATATGGCTTCTAACGGTTTTCTGAAGGTGAGTGTCAGGAGCAAATCTTACAAAGAGTAAAAATCAGCAGGACCAGCTGATACAGCTTTTGGAGTACAAATAGTTTCTTTATCTCTCTATACATGCACTGGCAGGAGTGGGGGTGGGCACACATTTAACTCTGAGGTTCTACAGGTTCTTATTGATCCTGGTGGCATCCAATGTGCCAGTGGCTACACTGGCTAAGACATGATTTACAGTCCAACATATCTTGCAGGTATCCAGTTGGGCAATAATGAATTCCTGTTTTTCCCAGAACCCCAGAATTCTACATTTGCCTTTCTATCTACTACACATTTGCTTTTCAATCGTGAATACCTGAATCCCTTTCCAAATATCTAACAGTGTAGATCATGGTTCTTGAAAATAATTTATCTAGAATGTGGCAGTCACAGTGGCATATTGTGCGGTGTAACAGGATATTTCTTCAGATTCAAGAGTTTCGATAACCAGACTGCAGAAGCTATTCATACAAGAGGGCTCTGAACTTTGAAATTCCATGGTCTCCTTTGACACTTTGCCAAGCTCCCAAGGTTTGCAACTATTTGCATATTTATTTACATAAGGTGAACAAAGGACTGCAAAAATGTGGAATGGGGAGATGATTTTCTGTTCTGGCCATGGTATTTTACATTCTTGTAACTTTCTCTGTCTCAAGCTACTCTTTACTTCCACCAACCCCCCTGCACGGTTCTTTCCTTTTCAGGTTCATGTGAATTAATCCCACTTTTGATACTTCCAGTTGAAAGTAAAAACACCCTTAATTTCCCAAGAGTAAAATACATCTGTCTCCATCCAAAACCACCTGATTATGAACACACTGAACAATTCTCCCTTCCGTGGATAATTATTTTTTGTTTTAAGGGGAGAAAAATCCCTACCTACCTATACTTGGTTTTGTTCATTTGCTGCTGAAACCTGTTGAAAGGAAGGTGTTTGCTTTAACAGGGGTTCTCAAGCATTTCATTTGGCTATTTAGAATTTTTTTGTAAATGACCATGGCAACAGCTGGAGAACAGAAGCTGTGAATCTCTGTACTGAACAAAGCAGTCTGTGCTAAGCCAAGTCTCACATGTTGGGGCAAAATCAGGGATTATGCTTTTTTACAACATTAAATGCAAAGCAGTATGTGTGTGTCTGGTTCAGAAACCATGATGTTGCAGGGGGAGACGAGCCTTCAGTTTGGCACCATTTTCCTGACCATCTCTTTCTGCAGAGCGTCCACCTGTCTCACAGGAGGACCTAGAGACAGTCAGGGAGAGCCTTTTCCATAGCATGGCCCATATTTCAGAATTGTTGAAGTTCTCATCCAAAACATCTCTACAAGTATTTGTGTTTCTCCACACAGGGAAGCACAACTCTTTTTCCTCCAAGTTTGGAATTGGGGCCTCATTCATGGCTGTATCTGCTCTTAACAAACAAATGAACATAGGAAACCCAATTTGCAGATCTTTCCTGACAGCACATCTGGTTCAGGCCTTATATTTAGATCTGAAAAAGATGTGTCTTCTCAGGCAGTTTCCAGCAGCTTTCTTACACATTTTTTTAACATGCAAAGTGGGAAATTCAACTCAGAACCAGTCTTGGCAGCATAACTCTTCCCAAAGAGGATATTTCTTTTGTAAAATCACCTTTGTCATTGCACGCAGGAAAGTTTTTCCCCACTCCTGTACTGAAATGGCAAGTTTAAAGTCTTTACATAAAGTGATCTGTTAGATCAAACACTAGCGTGCAAGTCAGAGCCTGTGAAAATACAGAAATCTGGAGATAGCAGTCCAACAGTCAATAACAAGCACATGCTAAGAAAGTTTTAAATTGGTCTCTTTTTTTATTTTCCTTTAGAAGATGGATAACTCTACTCAAAACACATGAGAGTCTAGTTCATGGTTCATTTTGCAAGAAACAATGGAAAACATCCTCAGCAGAAATGAACTGGGATTCTGAGCATCTCCTTGCTGAGCATTTCAGGGCTTTTGCTAGTTGCTGTGCTCTTGAAGTGCCTGGGCCATGAAGAGTTTGCCCAGGTTCTGTGCAGTGAACTCCTTAACGTTCTGGCTGTAAGTGTTAATTTGACCTGCAAAACAAGCAAAGAGAAGGGGAGTAAGAGAGCGAAGGAGGGAGCAGGAAAGACAGAGAAACAAAAATTCTGAATTCTTCACTTTGGAGAACAGAAGCTTTATTGTTATTGTTGTTGTTGTTTTTTAAAAAACAGTTTCTGACATTCCATCCCATTCATCACTCTGTCACTGTTTGGCATGACAAAGAGACAGAACTTGGGATAGCACCAATAAGTTTCATGGGATAAAGTACATAGGGTTCAACTGAGGGCACTCTTTAGGCGGACAAAATCTGTTCCGTGCTTTGGACTCCAAAGATGCTTGCTCTCTCTCGCTCTCTCTCTCTTTTTTTTTTTCCTTTTGCTTTTCCTCTGCTCACTTCTATACTGAAAAGGAATAGGAAGTGGCCCATATTACCTTCTCAGGGCAAAGGAACTGCTTGGCTTGGGTGATCACGGGCAGGATGAGTTTTGGAATGGCAAAATTCCCCTGGTCATCAAATATGGCAAGTCTTTAGCTAGATCTATGCAAGAAGCAAGCAAACAGTCGCAGCACAGCTACAACTGGCTAGAATGCCTTGGGGCTAGAATTTTAGACAGGCGAATCAACCATCTTGTCGCAAATCCATATGATAAGCTCAGAAGAATCTGTCTCTCATTTGTTAAAAAAACCTTATTTCATGAATATAGGTAAGATCTTTTGCAGTTCTGTTTGTTAACAGAGATATCTACCCATGTTTTAATGCTTTTGAGTCATTTTGAAAGTAAAATTGTGCTTAAAAATTAACTCTTCAGATTCCATCAGTATAACACAACTGTTTCATCTATCTATCTTGAACTTATTTTAGCTTCAAGAAACACAAGTATTTCTATTCTTTTTCTTTCTTTATAGTATATCATTATGGACATTGGTTGACAGATGATATATGATTGGTGCGTGGGCCTCTACAGGGTGATACCTGTTTTGAGAACTGTTCAAAATCCACAGGAAATATGTTACTAAAAAAATAAGCATCTGTTAGATAAAACATAGAAAGGACAACAGGAAGAGAAACAAGGTACCTAATAGCAGGACTGTAATATACTCACAGGACTATGTGAGACACATTACTTTTTCTATGGATCTGGCAATTCTCTTTACCTCATCTACTGTGTGCGTCATGTTTTTGTTAGCTAGTTCACACTATTTCCATTTCTCAAGTCACCAGGCTGTGAAATCTCTGTCTGAAGTGCTGTACAAATAGTTTTAAAAAGTGCCCTGTCCCTTCAACCTTTGTACATACACTATGACTACAATTTCTTTCCCCTGTTTGTCAGGAAAAGCAAACAGACAAAGCCAGATTATCAAAATTAAAACAGCTTAGCAGACCAATAAACTTTCAATTTAATGCTGTACTTAAAAAAAAGAAAATTAAATGCCTCAGAGACAAAACTAGCCAAGTTTCAGCTTTGATCCTCAACTTAATTCTATGTGAATTAAAATAGTGAATGCTTTCAGTTCTTCTCCTGACTCTGCTAAAAGGAGGGGGAAAATTGGCTGTAGGCTGCTGGAGCACAAATCGACTGTTCTTTCCCCTAATTCTGGAAAGATGGCCAAACTATAACCTACCAGAACACAGACATAAACTGAAATATAACTGAAAAAGTGAGAATGCTTCACTAAGGTTTTTTCCTCCTCCTTCTCTTTAACAAGGAATGAGTTGCTGGGAGAATTCATTGCCAGAATTCAAACCATATCCATTTACAACACGCCAAAAAGGACAGAACTATACAATGATGCTATAAAATCATGATGCCGTGTCCTGTTTGAATCAGATCATTTGAGTAGCCACATTTTCAGTGCCCTTTAAATTGCACCCCAAATGTGGTTATCAATACGTTATCTTTAGCTCCTGCTCTTGAATCATCTTGAGAGGGGGAACAAAGTTATAAACACTGGGACATCTTACATGTAGCTTTCAAGCAGCTGATGCAATTGATGGTGACAGGTCATTTCCAAAGAATGAAGACATTTCTCCAGCCCCATCCACTGTTTCTCCACTGCATAGCCCATTTTCTATCACTCTGATTTAGACTTTGATTTTTATCTTACTTCCCAAGGGTAAAATATTTTAAAAAGAAAAACCATACAATAAGATTTGCTCTCACTAATTGTAGCAGTTAACTCCAACAATGGTAAAAAAATCTGAAGATACTAGCTAGTTGGGTAGTTAAAGGTAAGGACTTTCCATTAACATAACAAGTCTGCGTCCTTCCATCTGGCACTAGCAGAACCATCAATGTGGAATCTTCGATTTGGGATTAAAAGTCAATAACAAAGTTCCAGGACATGGTCTGAAAGTATGTAACAGTGATCACTTAACTTAATCCAAGGACATCTGGGTCTAGCCAGTATGTAGATGGAAGACTTCCTAGGAACCTTACCTATATGGCTATGGGAAGCAACACAAATATACACACATACTCACTTAATGGTGCTGGATAACCATGGGAGAAAAGAGAGTGTATTGGCCATACATCAATACGCTCCACATTTTGAGAATAGTCTGAAGATGAAATATTCCAGTATGCATGAAGGATCTCTTGTGAGAGCTGGGCCTTTGGAAAATTAAGGTTTTTAATTGCATGCAGCCTCTCAAAAACTGAGGAGGCTCTCCTATTTTAGCTGTTGCAGGGACAGGCTTATTCAGGTGTTAGAATGAGAGGAAGGGAAGAATACTGGCATCACCACCTCCACTGCTGCTTTCCACACATGGAGAATGACACTGAAGGATCTGAGGCCAGGATGCTCCCCCTGTCCTTCCACATGGTTAAACAACTTCTGAACAGAGCTAATGGCTTTTACAATTTCCGTTTAGATCTAACACAACTATGCATCTTAAAAGCAATGTTAAAAATGTTACATTAGTTTTATATTTGCATTGAAGTCCGTCAAATTAAAACAAACCAAAAAGGCTACAGCTGTAGCACAGTACATATATAAGGTACTTGGAAGAGTACTTTTAAAAGGTAGCTCTTATTCCCCCCCCCCCCTTCTTCCAGGTCACATTGAAAATAAGCAGAGCTCCCAAAAGGGAAAGTGTCCACCCACCCCTGAGTCATTACCTGCAATCAACAGCGATTCCATCCTGGGAGGAGGCTGTGGTGGTTTGAACAATTTGTTCAAATCTTCTTCGGGGAGAGGAGCCTCTCCACGACTTTGGCGCTGCAGGTTTTCTTGCTGACGTCTTTGCTGGTACTGGAAGGGTATACAAACACCACAGTAGGTTGTCTGATCAAAGGGTATCCTCACGATTCATATGGAGAACGTGGCAGGAGTTACCTTAATACAATTTAGTTCATTGCATGAAACTGACCCAACTTTCAAAATGATCTGTCCTTTCTGGGAGAAGAAACATAATACTGTGCTATATAAACTGCCACTGGGCTTCAAAAAGAGGGACGAAAAGATGTTTCCATCCACTCTTCTTTACATTACAGGACCTATTTACCTTCACCAGTCGTCAACTGTCCAAAGGTGAAAGAAGGCTAACCCAAAGGTGATTAGAAATGTAAAAGGAGAAGACAAAGATGCTTCTAAATTTATATGCTTTAGAGAAGCTGCTACACTTATAGCTTGAAATAAGTCTGTATGCCTCCACAGGTTTCTGAAACAAGACAGGCCTCATTATGAATGTTATGAAAAGGCCTATCAGGACCCAGAAGGTTCCAGAACCATAATACCCATCCCAACCAAATTAACTGGATGCTGATAGGTTCCAAAGGCAGACTCAAGGCTTCAAACATTAAAAATTCATTTCAAATAGTTCAAGAGCCTACAGGCAATATCCAAAGCCCTCAAATTTTTATGGCCTTGAGTCCATGTTTGATGTGGTCAGCTTTCCTCATGAAATTTGGTCTCATCCAACTGTGGAGAATGGAGATTAAGGAGAGAAGAACTGCACCTCGCAGCCTGAAGTGTGGAATCAGGAGGTAGAACATTAGATTAACATTAGAGGAGGAAGAGACACTCTAGAAATCCCCCCCCCCAAAAAAAGTTCCATACAGAGTTCCCCAAGATCCTCAGATCTCAATATGTGGAGAAACTCAGTAAACTGGACACAGGTGAAAGGTTGAAATATGAGGCAGTGTGGTACTGGGGTTAAAGTGCTGAACTGAGATTTGAAAGATCCAATCTGTAGTCCCCAATGAGCACTGAAACTCATTGGGTAACCTTGATCTAGCCATTTTTTTTCTCAGCCTAACCTACCTTGCAGGATGAAGGGAAAGCTGTATATGCTACCTTGAGCTCAACTGAGACCTTATAAATGTAACTAGTAAGGAAGTGACTATTTCTCCACCAGTCTGAGGTGGATGAAAACAACTGTGCTAGTTTTTACTTATTTCAATCTGGATTTGGTGGCACCTTTGCAGATTCATTTTCCAAACACTTCATGCAGGAGGGAATATAGAGCTGTTAACAAAATATTTATTCTCAATAATTTCACCCTTGTTCTCATGGGTAACTCATATGAGCTGATTACTATTCTCTTAATCAGTTCACGAGAGCAAGAGTTCACGACACAGAATTAAAAATGGAGAAGCGTCTGTCCCAGTTTTAACTTACTCAGATGGCAAACATTTTAAAATCCAGGTCCTCTTCAATTCCTGGTTGCTAAGCAAAGAAATATCTGGTGATATTTGAAGACTTGACAGGAGAACCAAAAATACACCCTGATTTAGGAAATGTTAGCAGATAGGAGCATAAAGTTCTGTTATCTTGGACAGTGAGAAAGTGGCGAAAAATTGGGGGAAGCGGATGAAAGGAGAAAAAGATAAAAAAATGGCTTATCAGGTTAAGTTTATTCTTATATTTTGCACTGAGGAGGTGTATTACCTTACCAAAATTGCTTGCTCGTGAACACTACTGCTCTCTATCTAAGTATAATGAACAGACTGACTGTACTGCAATGAGCCACATCCACAGCAGTTATAACTTAAGCAAAGACTGGTGGGTAACAGTGCTAGATTTCCCCCTCCTTTCTAATCAGTTTTTCCATCTCTAAACTCTTCTCATAAATTTGCCCCTGCAGATTATATTGGCAAGCAAGGGAGCTGGCAGGAGTCACAGCACAGCAATCAAACCCATGCTTTGCATGTAATGAATGTCTAGGATGGAGAGATTAGCTTTCTGAACTGGCCCTGTATATTTAGCCGAGGCAATATAAAGATCCTGCAATTTGCATCCTATTACAGAAGCCACATAATATCATGCTTTCAACCAAAGTGATGTGCTTTAGACTGCGCCTGAAAACCAACCTGATGTTTCTGCTGCTGCTGCTTGCTGGTGTTCCTTAGGTAGGTATTGTATTTTACAATATCCTGGCTCATCTCATCAACTCTGTCCATCAATAGCTGCAGGCTCTTTCCAAGGTGATTACTGAAACAAACAAAGATTTGCAACTGTGATGACTGGCAGTATTTTCTTTCAACAGCAGAGTTAACTAATCCTTCTCTCTGAAGTCACAGCAAGTTTAAATCTACTCCAAAGATAATCTGAGACAACAGCTCTAGTATTTGCTATTTACTTAGTTCTTTCTTTAAATACGAAGTAGATGGAAATGGCTACAGGAATATGACTTAAAACACTGCTGGGTGGAGGACTCTGGGAGTTGCAGTCCAAAGAAATAACTTTCCAAGCACTGGTATTTTTCTGAATGGGGCCACCATTCTTTAAACTACTAGTGAACGTTAGAACTCAGTGTCATGCACAGAGGCAAACAGAAACCCTAAATCAACAGCTTTGTTACATACATTTCCAATACTGTAGAGCAGGGGTGGGGAATATGTCACCCTCTAGAGTTTGCTGGATTGTAATTCCCATCAGACCTAGTCAGCCTAGTCAATGCTGAGGCAACATAGGAGCTGCAGTGAAACATCTGGAAGACTGCATGTTCCCCAGACAGTACAGAGTCAACCCTCTCCTGTGCCAGCTACTAAGCTGCACTCCACATATGTTCAGAGACACTATTATCTCACATAGATAAAAGCAGCAATGAAATCAGATTCAGCTGAAAGTTGTGGCAGTCTGATTTAATCTGAGTTTCCAAAGGTCTTCTGGTACATGAGATTCTTATCTGACACTAAATGTTCTGACATATTTGGGAACATGCCTAATCTGGAAGTGGTATAAATAACATGAAGCCATCACCTTCTTACTTAAGAAGGAAAAAAGAGCCTTAATGGAACAGACCAATGGTTCACCTAGTTCAGAATTCTGCTACTAACAGTGGTCAACCAAGTATTTTCAGGAAGTTGACAAGCTAGGCAGAAATGAACAGGAGCCCCCTGCTGTTACTGTCCTCGGAGAAGTAACTTCTAAGACAGATCTTTAAGCCAAGATTAACAATCACTCATAGCTCTATGCTTCATAACACAGACACCATCTACATCATTACCATCGCCTGTGGGAGGAAATGTCAAGTTAGTTATCTACTGTGGTAGAGAACTACCAGCTTTTCCAAAAGTGATTCTCCCAGATTTATTTTTTTAAAAAATTCACATCAGATCTAGTTAACATGACCATTGTCAAGGATGACAGGAGTTGTAGTCTAAATCCCATGGAGGGACCCACAACAAGAACAATGGTCTAAGTATTTTTGTACAGGAGTGAATGACCATGTTTATTTTACATAGGAAGGCAAACCTGCCAAATGCACCACTGTGCTGCCAGTCCTGGCTAAACTCGTTCCTTCTGTACCACCAACTGTCTAAACGGGGGATAGCACGGATGGTTGCTATTGCTGTTTTCAGTGTTTTAAATGCCTGGTTTTCAACAAGTTCTCTTCCAACTCCCTCTTCCTCCAGTTTTTCCTCATGGGTCCATTTCTTTTATAGTTTTTACTCTGCAAACTGTTAGGTATTTTATGAATTTTTTTTTATGAACATTGTGATCTAGCTGGGAGACTCCAGTCATTAAGTGGCATACAAAACTAAATGGAATTACATTAAATGGAACTTAAAATATTTTTTTAAATGGGAAAGTTAATCCAAAGTACTACTTTAAGCTAGTAATGCAAAACAGGCAATGAAGATAATAAGCTGGTAATGATTCATGGAAAAAAAAACCAACCTACCTTTAAAAAAATATCAGAGAAAGGGGGAAACAGACGGGTAAGGTATTAGGGATTTGTAAGAATCAGTACAATAAACATATTTCATTTTAAATATCAAATTCAGACACAGTTAAGCAAGTTTGCATCCTATTCATATAGACAGAAGAACTATGGATGTACTTAACCTTCTCCAACTGCTATCCATGTCAGCTAAAACTGTTTTGAGTGGATTCTTCGTTAGGTCCCACATACAGCATCAGGAGCTGAAAGGTCTATGCGTACCAAACCGCAAACACAATTAGGAAGCAGCTAAGAGTGCTCCTTGTTGTCTTCTCCTGCCATATATTTTGTTTAAAAACAATATCCTGTTCAGCCACCTGAGAATTTGTGACACTGCTTGAACTAACAACTGATTTTCTGGGAACAGTTTTACTCCCTGGGATAAGGCTTAAGTTACAGCAAAACCACTTTTTAAAAACTGCCAGGACTTATTCAGCTCAGAGCATCTGTTTCTTCTAGCCCTGCCCAATACCTAATTCTTTTTTTTTTCAATTGCAATCATGGGCATGTACAAGATTTATTCATATCAACCTAATTTACTATACTGCTTCTAATGCAGAAGTATTTAATAAACTTTTAAAAAATGATCATTGTGTTTGGCAATTATTATCAGTATTATGAGTGCATCTTACAATCTTATTTAGAGGGCTATTAAGCATGTAGATATGGAATGAAGCGGGGGCAACTTCCTCCCAAGATGCCAGGCTCTCACAAGCCCCATTTATTTTGTAGGAAAGAAAAAGATTTGGCAACAGAATGTCATTTCGTAAGATTTTCTCTGAGGTCAGTTAGTCAGGGCAGGGTTTTACACTAGGATACCGCTGTTAAAAGCTATAGTATTCTGATGTCTCCTTGGCAATGAGAGCAAGCAACAAAAAAAAAAGGTGAAAAGGCTGCATGAACAGATGTCAACAGAGACAAAGTGATAAGCCATGTATTGACTATGCAAGGAGTTTTTCCACAGTTTTCCACTATGCATCCAATGTTCAGGCTTGCTCTCCTTTCAGTAACTCAAACAGATGAACAAAAAATGAATTATCAGCCATGGTTGTTGAACCAACCTTTGTATCCCGTACCTAACTTTGTGAAAGCTTTTTGTTGTAAAACATTTTTGAACCCATTTCTAATAAAAATGCAAAACAAAGTGGAAAACTATGGACAGATCTTCCTGAATTAGAAGTTGTTTGAGCCAAAAACCATATAAATGTGAAGTAGGTATTTGCATGACACTGTGGTTCTTATGCATCTTTAACATGCATACTATTAACTCAACTGGTGTGGCTTGGAAAACCTAGATTAATTTCCCAAAATACCAAGAATAAATAAAAGTACTATTGAAGTGAGAGAGACGGATAGTGAAATAATTAATGAAAGTAGTAGTAGTAACAACAACAACAACAACATTTATAATGCCCTTTTCACCAAAAAGTCTGAGAGAAAAATGCATTGAGGAGAAAAGATTGCTTATTGGTGACTGCTTCTTCAAGTGGTCACCTGTGAATTCACACATTTGGTGGGTCTGCTCATAAAGCATAGAATTCTCCTATCCTTCAAGTTGATGTGCTGTCCACAAGAAAAACTGTCTTTCAAGTAAGCAGCCTTCAGTTTCAAGATGCCATAGGTTCAAATGGTTTGTGGGGTAACTGGGATAGGACCAGCTCTGGTTCTGTTATCAGTGAATGAAGCTGGCTGTGACCTTTCAAAAATCTTCTTACCAAGGGATGAGTAAAACAGGGCAGTTTTGCCCGTAGCCTAGAATCTTGAAAGAATTACTGCTAAACAATAGCTTAACAAATATAGCAACAAATTTTTGTCACTTAAATTCATTAAAAATTTTACAAGTTAAATTATGTGAAAATCAGCCTGTGGGGACTTCTACTTGTCTTACCACTGTCACCACCTGTTCTGATTATCTAATGTTTATCTAATGATTATCTAATCTAATCTGATGTTCTGATTATCTAAGCCGCTGCCATAACAGACGTTACTGTGCCTGACCTTATCAATAACTTAATCTGTGTAGCAACACCAAAAGACGTGTGTATAAACAAAATAATTTATTTAACAGAAGAATGTAACTAAGCTATTCACAAGGGCTCGTTGTTCAAATGCATGTGCTTACAATGCATTGTTTTAGCTTAGTTCTCACTGTTACACTTAGTATGGTAATTAACAGTGCGAAGTGGTGGTTTGAATGTTGCACTATGATTCTAGAGAGCAGGATTTGAATCCTCGCTCAGCTGGGAAAACCGTCTGGGTGATCTTGGGCAAGTCACATCCTCTCAACTTCAGAGGAAGGCAAAGACAAACCTCTCTGAAGAAATGTTGACAAGAAAACCCCATGATAGGTTCACCTTAGGATTGCTATAAGTTGGAAATGACCTGAAGGCACACAACAACAATTAATCTTCCTCAAATGCACCTCACGGATTCCCCTCCCTGATCAACTTACCCCGAATATTCTGACTGCTGTTCCTGCTCTAACTCTTCACTGATCAACTCCAACTAACTGACTCTAACTGATTAATATCTCTGATACCAATTCAGTGCAATTCAAACACTCAACCAATCACCGGTTACCTCCAAAATTCCATTGTCTCACCCTCTGCAACAGATAACTTTACCCTATTTCACATAACAATCACAATATGTAACCACACAAATAATACATCACCTTATTACCTTTCTGTAATATAGACACAACATTTATACAGAAGTCCAGAACATCATATAGCTAACTTAGTTCTAACTAATGAGATAAACTATAAAGATTTTCCCATTTGTAGAAACACATTTCTGCCTTGCTGGCAGCCTTCAAAACTTGCTGAATCGTCTGAGATAACTCACTTACAGTATTCCCCATTTTCTGAAGACTTTTTAATGTTAGCATGTATAGTGTCCACTTGACATGTTGCTTCTAATCTGAGAGAGACTGCAAGACTGTTCTTACATAATGTAGACTGATACAGGGCAAATGTTTCTGAAGAGACAACTGTCACCACAACTGAATAGCCAATTGCAGGAAACTGTTTTTTGTTCCTCCTCGTTTGTTTATATAAAAGACCACAGCTGTATTGTCTGTCACCACCTACACTACCCGAAGAGTATCTGAATGCTCTGAACACTTTTAACACACCCAGCATTTCCAGAACATTTATATACGAAGCCCTTTCCTCTGAAGATCACTGTCCCTTTCGTACTAGCCTGGATATATGGTCTCTCCATCCCATGACTCAGACATTGCTGTTACTATTACCGATGGCTTGGGGAGAGGAAAAGGCGTGTCTGCCAACATGTTGTAAGGCTCCAAGCTCCACTGTATAGTCCTCTGAACAGCATAAAAGACTGTAAACATTTCTTCTGCTAACTGTCAGTGACTCAAATACTGGCAAAAACCATTTTTGACGCTGCCTCACATGCAGTCTTGTCAGTGGGGTGACTGCTGTGGTAGATGCCATCTGTGCTTGCAGAAACCGTACTGTTCTGGCTGGTGGCTACTTGGTTTTGTTGCACAGTTGAATTTCTTGCAGTGATTTTATCCTATCTCCTGGCAGCAACGCTCTTACATTCAGGACTCCAGGATCACTGAATGAGCCAAACACATTGTTGGCACCAGATGAAATTTCTCTCTGTTTACACTAAACCTGCGATTTTCTAAAACAATACTACTCGAAGTGGCAGCTCATGGACCAGTGCTAATCCATGAGCTATTGGCTACTGTCCAGTGGCAACTGTCCAGGAAGGAGAGAAACAATTGTAGCCAAAGAACAAAAATATGGCTCTGGTCCTTGGCACATGTCTTCCAGATCAGATAGCTTGGAAATCATTGCTCTAGAAGATGAAAAGTCAGCTGAGTATCCTCTTTGAGGATAATTTTGGAGTGAGGCACCACCAGCCAGTCCTCTACATATGAGAAAACAGCAATGCCCTCAACCCTCAACCATGTTGCTATTACAGCCATACACTTTATTAAAAGGCCAAAAGGCACCCAAAACTTGTTGCACCTGTTCCCCACAGTGCATCTGGAATACGCATGATGAAACAGTCTGATAGCCAGATGAAAACAGGCATCTCTATCATCACCAACTGATTTCCATGTGGTAACAGCAGAACAGATGCAAGGAGATCATTCTGAATTTCTTGAGGGCTAAGAATCAGTCTTAATCTACCTTCTAAGTATGGTGAAATAACAAGAATTCTTGATGCTAAGATTATATGAAGACTAGTTCTATTGCTCCCTTCTCTAAAAGTGTGTGGCCCTTTTGAAGCCCCTGTCATGGTAATACAGTGTGAACCACCTTGAGGGACGGTACGATTTTGTATTTTATGGTCCACATATCCCTCTCAGACATGTATTAAGTATCCATGAGTTTGTTGTTGTGGATTCCCACACTGGGTAAAAGCAGCACAGCATACTGGCAAATGGGGCTGTTATTACACTGACGTGGTAGCATGATGAAAAAAAGAAAAATTTGCTATCTTCTGGTTGTTTGTTTCTGGAGGACAAGGAGCAGTGATGGATAGGACTTCTCTGGGAAAAATGAAACTTGTAATGGAGGATTTTACTTATTGTCCCTATCCCTCTTCTTTTGCTTATGCTTCTTCTACTCCATATCCTTCTAAAAGGCTGATCCCTTTATACAGTGCTTCATCCTATCTCGATTACTTCTCAAGAAACCAACTGGCTGTTGGTAGGGCCAGGAACTATCAAAGTGTGGGTACCCATGTGGTGGTTGAAGGTACCACACTTGAACTCCTGACTCAATACTAAGCCTGAGGACATTACAAATGACAAGCGTATTGGTGTGTTCTGGGGCAATAGTCCCATAGATAAGAGAGGTCTGGAGCAAATACAAGCTCAGGGCACTAACAGGTACCAATGGTTGACAGCACAATCCACGGTTTGTATACCTATCCCCCAAAAGGGGTTTTTTAGCATCCATGAATGATTTCTGAACAACCAGCATGTGAATACCTGACAATGCAAACAATCTTCATCGTGTTTCTTCTCCAAATGCAACAGGTACTGGGACTGGCTGATGCATGAAGCACTTCTTTGTAGATAAACACTTCTTAAACATCCCTTTTGGGGCCTTAAACCCTCAAAAGGGAACATGAATCACCAGGACTAAAATCATGTGGCAAAGAGTAGTCAATGGCTGACCAACAGCCAACAAACAAACAAAGAAAGAAACAAAAACAACAACAACAAATATACATCAAGTTTTACTCGGCTGAAGAGAAAAACTCAGATGAAAAAAACTACAAAGAATGTGTTCTTCTTGCTGCTGTAGCAGCAGACGAAAAGGAACTGCAAGGCAAGGCAAAAAATCACTTCTTGTCATGGAGGGAAAGGGCAGGGATAATTCTAAAATGGTTGCTCACTTCTAGAAGTTTCTAAACAATACATGGCACAAGTGCAAGTGACTCATGTGTGACACCTTAAAGAAAACAAACAAACATGGAAAATATAAATTGGAAAGAAAAATTTGCTGTGAACTATGCAGCCATTTTGGAGTGGGGCTGAAACTCTTGCCTGAGGAATTAAAATTTATCCTGCTGCTATTCTATACCAGGAAATCCTGTATGTTGTGCCTGGAACAGGCTATTTAGAAGCCTTTCTTCTATACCTTTTCCTAAGCTGTCTCCCCTCTGCATCATCCCAATGCACAAACCTTTCAGTCAAATTTCTACTACATTCTGGAAGAATAAGTGAATAAGTTCATCTGTCCTCAAACTTACAGGATGCTTTTTAACAAAAGTCTAATGTGAAGAGTGACGGAGTACTTACTTGCTTGCAAGACTGAGTAATTCATGTCTCGCTGCTATCGCTGACTTCTTTTCTAGCTCCCAAAGAAGAACGTTGATGAGGTAAGAATTCTTGATTATGATGGGTACTTCTTCAAACATATTTTCAAAGGTGATGCTTGCTTTTTTCAACCTGAAAAGAGGGATTATAATTCATGTATGTTTTTGAGAATTTCATCTGGATCTAGCAAAAATAATCAGCAGATGATTCAAGATCCCCAGGCTGCTTTACTCTTCTAATTCAGGGAACAGTTAAACTTTTATAGCAAATGTGGGAAACAACATGGAAAATCTTTTTTATTCCAGAAGCATGGAGAAGTCTTGAGGAAAAATAGAACTAAATGAGTTTGGAGTCTAAACACTGTACAGTAGAGCAACAATAATCCAAACTGGGTCCTGGGGAATTGAGGGTTCCTTGTAAGCTTAATGCGGGTCTCTTAATAAGGAAATCATTAATGGTGGGCATTGGGCAGTTCACCTGGTACTGAGGATACCTACCTTCCACATCTGAGCATGTTCTATTTGAGGATTTCCACCAGTTTTTTTAAGCGGCTGAATTGTTTAATCAGTCTGTTTAAATTATATTTATTGTCTTAAGTTCTGTATTGTTTTAAATTATCTAAACTGATTTTATTGCCCTTGAGATCTCATTATAAAGGGTGGAACTGAAATATTTTAACAGGCAAAATAGAAACAAGTGGGTAAACATCTCTGTGAGGCCCAGCAGGCTTGCCTAGTGATCCTCACATAGTAAAGCTGGATGCCAGACACTAGCGTTATTTGTGCGTAACATCAGCATAATGTACTTTTTGTAGAGGTGCACAGTGATGGTGGGAGGAAGCACACAATACAGTCCCCATCAATACAGAAACCTGCCCTGCCAGCTCCTTAGCAGCTCAGGAGGTAGGAAATCTGGTTTCTCTGCCTTTTCCCTATCACTGCTAAAACTACTATCAATTTACTCCTGCCATTCCTGCCAACTTCATCACTGTGCTGCCACTTTTGCTGCCATTGCCACCTACAGTGGCATAGTTATGCCAGCCAACAGGGACTTGGCCTATCTTTTTACACACATAACTCTAGAATCTTCATCAACTCAGGCTTTTCTGTTGTGCTGCTTTGACTCTGAAAGGTTCCCCTTGTGCCAAGTCTATCATCTTTGTGAAAATCTCACTGACCCAGCATTTTATATTGCAGTTTTCCTCTTGGTTTTTATCTGAACAGCTCTGAAATAATTATTATTAGTTTTGTACTGGAAACTGCTCTAGTAACTTCTCAGCAGGTGAACTTGCTGCTCAAGACTAGATAAGTAAATGTTCAAATCATTACAATGCCACGCCATGCCATGATGTGCTAGGGTTCTTTAACATACATTCTTCAAAAGACACAGAAGAATCAAAATGGAAGGCGCACTGAAAAGAAGCTTGATTCTAGTGTGGTGTTTCTTTAGCATTGATGCATTGCAAAGCATTATACTACCCCGTCAAAAAGTCTTCATAAGACCACCGTGCTCTCCTCTTTTATTGGAAAACATGTGTGAGAACACTGGAAAGGCTTTAAAACTCATCTGATGTATTAGTCCATGAAACCTTAGGCCAAATAAAACTCATTAGTCTTCAAGGTATCACAAGGCAACATACTAATCTGGCTAACCTCTTGGAAATTATTTGTTCTTTGCAGTTCCTTTTCACCTGGAAAAGGGCAAGGAAAATGATCTCTCAAACTAGTAACACAGAACAGAATGCACCATAAATAAAAAAGTGGTTCAGTCACTCAGTATTCATTGGTACTGAAAGCTTGAAAAGGCTTCCAGGAATGCACCTGGATATGCCCGCCCTCAGAAACCTCTTACATGTAGAGGTAACAGCCATGGCTGCTACATGATTTGTATCCATCTTAAGGAAGCTTCATAAGAGGAGGGACAGACCAAATGTCAAAGGAAAAATCTTTATGGTTTCAGTGGAAAACTGGTATTTTATGGTCTTTTTTTTTACTGCCTTCCTGTCACTTCTCTCCTCCTCTTGGAGGTGGGGACGAGGGGCCTTAACTTTCTGTCTGACTAAACACTCCCTCTGTAAAAGCAAAACAAACAAGATATAGGCTTTTGTTCATGTGCATGAATTCTATACAGTCTTCACTTGATGAAGAAGCCAGTGAGCTTCAGAACATAACAGTGGGTGGGTCAGCACATGAACCTTCTGGTTGGCCTAATAAAAGGAATCACTATGGGGTATTTTGGATAGAAAGCAGGAGTAGAGATTGTGTTGTTGGACCACAACTCCCAGCAACCAGCTATCCAGCACAGCTAACGGTAAGGAATCATAGGAGTAGCAATGATTCCCATTTCACGTGAATGAATCATTCTGATCAACAAGTAATGCTCCCTGAAGCCCCACTTAAGAATGGAACTGGAATGGTTGACCAAGATCCTGACTTCCAGTTACCCAAGTGGTTCATTTATTTATTGTATGGTCTATTGGTAAAGATCCCACTCCCTGCATACCTCAAGGCTTGCCAGATGGCACACATGAGGTAGCTAAATTTGGTCTGGGGATTCCAGTTACCAAGCTCTAACACAAGATACAGGTGAGGTACCAGTGCTACCAATATTGCAAGGACAATACAAACTACAGCTTTTGTATATTTTAACTCCTACTGAAACCAAAGATTTTAAGTATAAGGATTTGGGCTCCTGGTATACAAAATATTTCTTATCCCTTTCATCTCAGTCACTTTTCTAACCTCAAAATGAAACTATTATCTAAAAATACTTGAAGTATCTGAAAATAAAAGTGGTTCTTTAATGGCAACAGTGATGGCGGCTTTTTCCCACAATTTCAAAGCAGAAATCTTCTCTAAATGATGATGGTTATTTTTCTCAGTCCTTGTCTTTCTTGCTTTTATTATCATTCTGGTTTTCAGTTTTTGCCCTTCTTTAAGGCCTGGGTTACCTCTCTGACTAGGAAAGAAAGGGACAGTCTGTTGAGTTTGGAGGTAGGCAGGGCACTGTGTAAATATTTGTTTCACAAATTGGAGAATGAAGCATTGGTTCCATTTTTTTTCAGAAACTGCAAAAATCATCAGTTTGTATTTGGACAGGGAAAAATGTATTTGGACAGTACGCAGCAATAGTAGTAATTGGGTTTCCTTGAGGGGGAGATCCCTTTGAAAGCTGAACAACTAAAACAAACTAGCCATGATTATGGAGGAAAATGTCACTTTTTAAAAAAGGAAGCTACTGAGTCTCATAGTATATGAAATCAGAAAGAACAAGGTCTGCAGTGCCCATCAAAACACCATCACAATTTTTGTGAAATGGTTGGTAAAGCATATTCACCAACCAGTTTTATAAGGGATCTATTTTTCAAAAATTTTCTTTAAAACGAAGAAATTTGTTTAGACGTCTATCCCAGACTCTGTGGAACAGACCGAGTGGATATTCAAGGACAAGCAAGTTCTTTGCATGGGGTGGGGGAGGAGCAGACAGTCCCTGGTTAAAGCTTTCGAAGGCAGACCTACCTATTCCAAGTCACAACGCCCATAGCCTTTCTCCAGATGATAATATGGAAGGTTCTCCTCTCACCAGCAACAAAGATTTCACTAGAGGTCTTTGCTCATTCTATCGTTTTCTAATGGAAGAAGAGGTACCTGGCACCTTCTGCTCCAAATCTCCCCTCCTTCTCTTTTTTGAATAGGCATCACTTACAAGCTGCTCTTGACTGACTGTAAAGATACTTGCTGGGCAGTCATGGCTGATCAGAAGCATTGGGAGAGCTGGTACAAGTGGGGCCTGGTGATCCAGAAATGGTCCCAGTTCCTCATTATCTTGGATATTTATTTTATTTTATTCATTCGTGTCCTGCTTATTCATATTCATTTGCATCCCAATAGTGGGACTCAACAAAATGTTTAAAACAATACAAATTAAAAACAAAAGTATTAACAAAAAAAACCCCTTTAATTTATAAAGTTAAAATACTGAACATTAAACATATTAAAAATTCATTAAAAGACTGCCTACAAACCTTAAAAACAATACTGTACAGGACTGAAAGCCCAACTCTAGTCAGCTGGTAAAAGCGTAATGGCACAAAAATGTTTTGACCAGCCGACAGCCATCCTGGTCTTTCTAGGGAAGGAGTTTCAAAGACGGGGGCTCCAAATCCCGTATTTTTGGTCTAGTGCAAACAGGAACGGCGGACACCACCTGTATTCACAACAGACTCACCCGAACATTTGTTATATAAATGCTGCACAGGAGGGGAGTGTGGTGAGTGTGGATGGCACCCGCTCTTCCTACTCTCAATAACAGGCCCTGGCAACTGAGGCAAGTAAGACACGAGGCAGGCCTCAGGTCCCATGAGAAAAGGGCCTCTCTGGCTTTCCAGGAAATCTCTAATTTGATGGGAGCCTGGAACTCTCAGAAGAGGCCTTCCTCTTTTGAGACTAGAGGTGGCATTCTGCAGGACCGCCTCATGTGTTCTAGCCCATCTTGAGCTGGCCGGGCAACAGAAAAGACTGTCCCACATTGCTGTTGGAAAAACCAAGCAACTCTAGCAGAGCGTGGAGGGTCAGAGGCACTGAGGCATGAACCAGCTCTCAGTGGCCCTGAGTACAACAAGAAAGAAATGGTTTGGGGGGGGGGGGCTCAAGCCACTTGGGATCCTCTCCCTGCAGACACTGACTACTGGCACCAAGTTAGGATTTAATTCAGTTTTGTTGCTATGCCAACACCCATCCTGAAGCATCTAAAAATGAAATATATATCAAAAAATACACAGGAAAAAAAAGTTTAAAACCTCATTTCTCCTACAGCACATTTACTGAAACTCTATAGTAAATTTGGTTCTTTAGTTGTAATTATCATGAAGTCCTACACACAGCACTAAAAGAAATTTGCCTTGTGGCTAGGGGCAATTCCTCATAAGTCCTTTTTATCTGAAAGACATGTGATTTCAGTGATAGCATCTGGGGAATTACTTTAGCAATCCCCACATCCAAGTGTCTGGATGCAGAGATAGAAAATGGGACTCATACTCTATTGTAAGAGCCACTGACACAAAAAAGCTCTAGACACTAATTTTGTGGATAATACACTCCCAAGCACCTACCTATCTAGGCCGCATTAGTAATTTTGTACACTGGAATGGTGCACAGTGTACCTATATCTACTTCAGGACACTTACACACCAGAGAGACACCTCTGTCACAAAAATGGTATAACTCCTAAGCCAAGCTCATACTTGGAACCTTTCATTTTTTTTTTCTTTTTTCTGCTCAATTTCATTTGGCTTTAACATTCACCCTCTCTCTGGAGTGACAGAGGGTGGGTCACATCCTTCTGCAGTAAAATAAATGTTGCTTCTCTACTCAATCACCTGTGACGGCTTTGAATATTATCAGTGTCTACAAAAGCACATCCCATACACGCAGCTTTCACTGAGCATCTTCATGAATGATTTAACCCCTTTTCTCCCTCTTTCTGCCACCCACATTCCAAAACTTGACCCCCTACTCACGCTTCTGGAGAAAAATCTTTTTCTTTGCAAACCTCCATCAATTTTGGTGTCAGCCTATATGCTTTTAAGGAAAGATATCCCTGGGCCGTTTTTATAGGATCTGAGAAAGAACAAGAGGACAGAGCAAAATACACCAAATATTTATCCATACAGTTTCATCTGAACATTTTTAAATGAGCTAATTTTTATTTTCCAGTAAGCATCTAAGCAGTTTTGTGAAAGAGATTTAACAAAATTGCAGCCCTGAGGCAAAAAGTCATTCGAACTGCACACAAATATATTATTAAAATGTATCATCTGCTTTTCCAAAGCTCAAAGCACCAGACAAAAAAGCACCCAATCAATTAAAGAACATCCAACAATGAAAGCAGATCTTGCAAATGAATGCCAGCAAAATCATCAATTATTTATTTATGGTATCTGTATAGCGTGCAATAACAGAAGTTCCCTAGGTGGCTAAATAGGTGAACAGCAAAATCAAGAAGTCTAGAAGTGAAGAATTTCAGGCTGAGAAATAAAAATGTTTTAATAAGTTGTTATTCTCCTTGGAGGGAGAAGCTGATGTACAATTGCGCAGATCTGCTCTGACCTTTAACCCTAATGGTGTCTGGACTTCCCATGGTGCAACCTTCCATCAAGCACCATGGCATGCTGGAAAACCATGCAGGAAAATCACATGGTAGGTGATGGCTCTCGACATAACTTGAGCCCTTAAAACATAACAACAAACACCTTAAATTCAGTCCAGAAGCCAGCTAGCACTCAATGTAAAGCAGAAAAAGAGTAGGGCAGCTCTAGAAAACAGCATTTTATAAAATCTCTGATGTGATTTGAAAAGACTTGCGGTGGGGGGGGGGTCTGAATCACAATTTTCTCATTCAGGCAACATTCCTTTTATATAGGGATACTGTCGTAAGAGGAAAACTGTACTTTTGTTTCTGTGACGATCTTATCAAAATACACTGGGCATTGCATGGGACAGTAACGTAACCCTGTTAGGAATGCAGCTTCCAATTTTCATGGAATGCAGCTTCCAATTTTCCTTGGTGACATTATAATAACAGTGGGAAGGGGCTTCAGTGATTGCCACAGTTTCTCGATCCTCCATATGACTATAAGCAGCACACTGAATATTCTACACGATACTCGGTTGTTTTAACTTGAGTGCTACAATGGCCTGTCCAACCATCTTTATGATGTTGTTTAACGATATGCTGTACTTTTCTTCCAAATAATGGGCTGTCTCTTTGGAATGGCTCCTACATGCTATTAAGACCTTGATCTATGCCCTGGTTGTTCCCAAGGTCAGAGTGGACCACTGTGGCCCTCCAGATACTGGTGGAATGGAACACACATGGGCCAGTGAGCATCAACTGTCAGGGAGGAAGGGAATGGCAGCCCAGCAACATCCAAAAGGCCTCAGTTGCCTTGTCCTAAGTATATCTAGACACCAATATTTCTGGAGATTCTTAGGATCATAGAGCTGGAAGGGGTCTCATGAGTCATCTAAGTCCAATCCCCTGCTCAGTGCAGGATCTCCAACTAAAGCATCCCCAGCAGGTCACGGTCCAGTCTCTCTTTGAAGACATTCAGAGAAGGAGACTCCACCACCACTTTAGGCAATTGGTTCCATTGGTGAATGGTTCTGAGTGTCAAAAAGTCTCTCCTAACATTCAATGGAAATCTATTCTCCTGTAACTTAAACCATTAGACCTGGTCCTAGAGATGGGGATTCACCAGACTGAATGTTCTTCCTTAAATGAAAAAAAAAAATTAACAATCTTTGCCTGTAGAAAGCTGTAAGTCAGACAGAAACTTACAGACTAGAAGCCTTTTCTCTGAGTAGGCATTTTTTACATGGAGGGTGGTAAAACTGTACCAAAGAAATATTCAGTTGTAAGAGCCCCCTATCTGCACTTTCAAGCATTGCAAGTCAAACACCAGTTTATTACTCCTCTGGGAGCGTCACAACGACAATGTGACCCTCATGTGGCTCCAGAACCTGCACCTGAATTGCCAAGCTCTTGGCATTCTATTAGGAAAATATTTTGGCAAATTTTTCCAGTTGCATTTTTAAAAAAATATATATAAACAGTTTACAAGCTGACATACAATCTTCAAGAATGGAAAATGTTATGTATTCTTTTAAAACCCTGTATAATTTCTAGGATAAGGGAGCTTAACATCTGTAGCAAGATAACAACTGAGGCAGTCTTGCCAAATAGTAAACTCAAAAAAAGAAGAAGTTAACATTTGTGTTGTCTGAAACTGAACACAGTAAAACCTTTAGCAATCAGTGATAAAATGAAAACCAAAATAGACTGAAACAAGTGGAAAATTCATCAAGATCTGATGATGCAATGTTTCCAGCCAGTATAAGTATACTTTAACAACTTGTTCTTTACTGTAATCCAATTGTTAACATACTGAAACAATTTTGGGGCAGCTCATAAGATTGATCGTATTCATTAGTATTTTTTCTGACAGATACTCAGGACGTTACATTTACTTCTCAGCTGGAAACTATACGCGAGCCTGCCAGATATGGCAAAACTGTGAGTGTTCGGGGAGGGGAAGGCTATAAAGCTGTTAAATTGCCTACGGTTCTGATACAGCACAGAACATCTGGTCTGGAGAGCTTGAGGAAACGCCATTAAAAAAAAAGTCGGCAGAAAAGAAAAAAATCTTTGTGCTGCGAAACAGTCCAGGTTTTGTATGCTTCTGTCAGATGCATAAAAAAGAGGTGGAAAGAAAAAAAAAAGACTTGGCACATTACATTATGATTGGTCAGTCACGTAGGGACCCAGACGCTCTAGCAGGCAGAGTTTGTTAAGACATCTGGTCTAGTTCCACCAGCCCCTTCCATGCGGGAGGGGGAGGAATAAAAATGAAGCAGCTACTCCAGCATTCCAAAACGTACACATCAGGGCTCTGATAGCAAGAAAAATAAACAGAAAGAAGGAAACCCTGTCTAGACTTCGCTGCTGCTGAGGCTGCTGCAGACACAGGGTTGGTATTTACTTGAAATAAGCTTGCCAAGGCTGCTCTTACAGGCAAGGAGATCGAAGACAAAAATAGCCCTAATAATATCAAGGGGGTGGTGGGGTGTTGCGTGGTGGTGCTGGGAGGAATAATACAGGAAACGGCACACTAACCGTAAATGAGAACGACAGATTCCTCAATCGCATGCTGGTAACTGAACTGGGAGTCCAAGAGAGCTCGGGTGACAAAAGAGCCATAGTAGGTAGACTGGTACCAGCCGACGTGAAGGTGATCGATGTTTACGTGGCGGAGGCTTCGCATCATTTCCATCTGATATTGAACTGGAAGGGAGAGGGGGAATGAGAGAGAGAGACAGACAGACAGAAATCAAACATCAGACAGGATAACCTTTCATTAATAAAAACCCCAGAGCTGTTCCTGAACAATATGCTCAATTAAATACGAAGGCAATTTGCAGTTGTTTGCAGGATCTGCCAGGAGTTAAACCAAGAGCCCCTGGAGCTCCCTGAACTGAGAGGCAAGGAGGAGAGTTCTGTTTTTGAGATAAACCTTTATGCTTCTCCAGTAGGTTTACTGCTTTGATTTCGGGGATACAACAAAAGAATATTTCTCATTTCTTTTCTGCTCTGTTTATTAAGAGGGGAGATCTGTAGGCCATGATTTCAATCTTTGGCATCTTCAGTTCAAAGGAACAGGCACAAGGGAAGGGGAAAGGCCTCTGCTTGGCATCCCACAGAACTGCTACCACCAGAGCAGACCAAGCCAGGCTAGATGGACAAACCGCCTGAGGCTGTTATATGGAAGCCATTCCAGTTGCTTGCAGCAGAGGGAGAGATGACAAGTGGTTCTCTTCATGGGCTGTGCTGAAAGACCACTGGCAGGGCCACTGCACTCCTTCTCCCACAACTGTCAACATATTGTACCCAGGCTACTGCTAAAAGCGAATCTCTCTCTGTCTCTCTGTCTCTCTCTGTCTCTCTCTCTCTCTCACACACACACAGGGTTACTCCATCAGTCCAGTAAAGAAACTAATCCCATTCTACTTTTTTTTTTGCCCTAAGGATTTCCATGCACTCTAAGAACTGTGTAACCTCAAGAGCTGTTGACTATACGCATTTATTTGAGAATAAGTTCCATTAAGGATAGTAGGATTTACCTCTGAGTAAACATGTGTGTAGCCTGCTGAAGTGGTTTGAGTGCTAGACTAAGACTCCAGGAGCCCAGTGTTCCAATGCTCACTTCGCCATAGGAACCCACGAGATTACCTTAGGCAAGTCACACTCTCTCAGCCTCAGAGGTGAGCAAAGGCAATCCCCTTCTGAATAAATCTTGCAAAGAAAACCCTATCACAGGATCTTGTTGGGGCTGACATAAGTCAGAAACGTCTTGAAGGTACACAACAACATCTGTAAGATTAAAGCTAGGAAAAGTTACTTTCTTGGACTACAACTCCTATATTTCCAGATGCTGGAATTGTGCAAATTACCCCACAAAACATGGGTTTACATTTCTCAAGAAGGAGCAGTTGATTAGTCCGGGGTTAGATCTGAACCCTTCCTTATCACTGAGACCAAGCTGAACTCTGCAGTTCAGAGTACCTAGGGACAGCTTTGGCTGGCTCACAAGTTAGAGCTTCTCCTGGACAGGAATAACTTGGCCACTGACTACCCAGTTAGACTACTGCACTGTAGTCTGTGTGAGTCTGCCCCTGAAGATGGCATGAAGACTATAGCTAGAGCAACATGCAGCTGCAAACCTGCTCACAGAAACAGTTTATAAGAACCATTTGAGGTTGATTCTAAACATTAAAAGAACTGCACTACCTGTCAATATGCCCTTGTCCAAATTCAAAGCGATGACATTTAAAGTCCCAACTGACTGGGATCCCAATACTTGAAAGACCATCTCTTCTTACATATACCTGGCCAACCACTGAGACCATCTAGGGAATTTCTCCACTATGTCCAACCAATGGGAGCAATGTATTTTATGGAGACATGAAGAGAGCCTTTTTTTACTGTGCCAACCTGGTTGCAGAATACCTTCCCTTGGAAGACCTAATTTTTAGTGTCAGGTTAAAACTTCATTTTTCTACAAAGCTTTTAGGGGCTAAAGGTCATGGATTGACTAGTCTGCAGACCTTCAATATAGTGTATGTTGTACATACAATTTTAAACTACTGTTTTTAATTAATTTTATTGTGATCACATCGTATAAAACAACATTGCTCATTGTACATTTTACCAAACTACTACCGCTTTCTTCCACTCCTCTCTGGATTTCAATAGTGTTATTTCACTGACATAGCAACATCATGCACCGCATTGCATTTGTTAACATACAAGATAGATCCTGCTCTTTGACCCTACTTTACATGTTCCATGATATTCCACTGATTTTTACTTCTAACTACTCATGCTACCATGAATTAAGAATTACTACCTGTCAACACCCTACCCATTTCCAGAACAATTTGCCATTCTTTGTTAATGTCATCATCTGATTTTCCTTTTAATCTCTGAGAGACTATATCTGCATTCCGATTTTCAATAAAAGTTGCCCACCATTGCTCTATTGTAGGTATCTGCTCAGTTTTCCATAGCCTTGCATATTAAATACGGGCTGTCGTAATCATATACAGCATTATTTGCCAATATTTCTTTGCAATAGTTCCATCTAACACATGTGTCATATTTAATAAATACAGTTCAGGTTTCTTATCAATTTGAACCCTCAATATTTTATATATCATATTATATATATCATTCCAATATTTTTTAGCCTTAGGACATGACCACCACGTATGAAATAGTGTTCCAACATTCTCCTGACACTTCCAACACTGACCTGTTCCCGTATTATATATCTTCTTTAATTTTTCTGGTGTCATGTACTATCTATGAAAAAGCTTATAATAGTTCTCTTTTAGGTTCTGAGCTGCAGTTAATTTTTGTGTCTGTTGCCAGCTCTGTTCCCAGTGCTCTAATTGAATTGGATGTCCGAATATACAATTTTAAACTATCATTTTTATACTGTCTTACATTGTTTCAAATTATTTCAAATTTTTGTTTTGCTGTATGCCCTGCTCCCTGAGATCTTTCCCCCCAAAAAAGGATATTTTAATGAATAAGTTTTTTTTTTTTTAAGTTCAATCAAATTTCCAGCCAGAAGGCATTCTGGAAGTTTGGTAATCAAAATGTAATTTTTCCAAGCTCTGCCAAGAACTGTGGGTTTGCTCATTTACATTTTCTTTTGTGATATGTTTTAAAATATAATCCTAAGAGAAGAGACAATCTCTTTAATTGAGTTATGAATCTAATGCAAGGCTTGGCACACTCCAGAGCCCAAGTTTTATTTCTTCTGGTGCTCCAGAAAGCCTCAGTGCATCATCCCAAAACAGTTTAGCATAGTCCAGTAAAAGGGTTTTTATCCTGTAAAGATATTTTTTTTCCTAGCCAAAACTCACACTTTTTTTCTCTGAAGGCAATCACCTGCCTTACAAAACTGTAATAGTGATGACTTCCATTTGAGAAAGTATGCTTTGCCCAGTGTGTCAAGAATAAAGGATGCCATCTTTTCCCATATGACACACACACACACACACACACACACACACACACACACTCTCTTTACATTCTTGGGTCCCTGTTGATCTTTCATCCACTCTTCCAGAAGTGGACCGCTTTTCTTGATACGTGGCCCAACTATAAACACTTTCAGGTCAGGCCTGTGAGTCTTCATCTGGAACAGCCAGATCCTGGACGTGACAGGATGGTTGAGCTTATCTGTGTGGCTATGACTGTCCGCCCTCCCCATCGTTCCCTTCCCCTAACTGCTCTCCTTTCAGTCTGTCAGCTTCCCATTCTTGACTGCAACTCTCAATTCCAGCATCCTCTCAAAGAGGCTCACAAGCTCAGTTCTCAATGTTGATCTTCCTGTGATCAGCCCCAGCACAGCATCCAGTTCTAGTCTTGAATCCTGCCAGGATTCACACTTCAGCTGCCCACGAGCTCTGCTTCCTATTGCTCAGTGCTAACAGTCTCTCTCCCTCCCGCCCTGGCCACGAACTATTAAAGCAAACTTGGTCCGACTCAATGGATACTTCACAACATCTAAAACGTGGAAGCTGCTTTATTGTAAAGAATAAACGTATCCCAGCTAGGAGCACAGAATTCTGAATAAAGAAGGTTATACCTGTACCACTAGAACATTTGCTCTTTTCCACGCCCAAGTTCATTCTGACCCACTTCCACATCAGTTTTTAAACATCCATACAAGGTCTATAGGCATTTTGATGAGCACAGAAATGTGTGCATAGTTTTGAACACATTTCTTCAAAATGTACGTATAACTATACATAATTTTTCATAACAGGAACATAAGGAGTCAGTTTATGCTGAACGAGATAATTGGTCCATGTAGCCCAGCACTGTCAACCCGGACTGGCTACAACTTTCCAGGATTTCAGTCAAGATTGTTTCCTAGTCCTACCTTGAGATCCCTGCTCTTTCATCCACAGACTAACCACAGCCAACCCTGCTTAGCTTCCCAAAACACAGGAGACCAGGTATGTGCAAGGTGGTATGTGATGTTGAACATTTACTATATTCTATGTTGGAAATGTACTTTAATACTGCTAAGTACTATTCTAAACTGCTTAGAGATTTTGTTGTATCAAGCAGAATATAAATACTACAGAGAAAAAAATTAATGTAAGCACTTTTATACACAATTTTTGATAGGAGAGCTGCACTACAAAATTTGGAAAAGTACGAAAACCAAAGAATAACTGTATTGTGGTTTATGGGAAGTATACATTAGCTTAGCTCAAATTAAGATGTGACTCAAACTAACTTCACCCCCAATCCTGAATGGTTTAGAAGCACTTATAAAAGACCAGCAAAGCCAATGAGTACTCCTTGCCTGAGGAAACCATAAGTCGACAGGCAACTTGAGGGCATAGGCACACACATAAAGAATATCTTTATAGTCTAGTGAGAGAAAATTACAGAAATGGAACATAAGTACCTGTATATTGAAACTGTAGATAACGGTTTTGATTTAGTAGCATACATTATCTGAAGACACTTAACCTACTGCAAGTACTTGCATAATGAGTGCTGTGAACATATCAATATTCAGTAGGAAAAACTGAAAATCAAATATGGGAGTTTTCATATGGGATGCGGACAATTAAAACTCTTAAAAATGCAATAATACAAAATGGAGAGGTGCCTGACTTGACCCATAACGGTGCTACTACAAACTTGGTATCTGCCTACCCATAATAACAAACAGGAAAGCAAGAAATAAGGTGTGAATAAAAAACTCAAGTTTATATATTCCAGATATCTTGTATCAGAAAACCGAATAACTGAAAAGCCATTATCTTATTTAATCATGAAAGAAAGGGGCATGAAAGTCCAAACATTTGTGCAGCTTGACTTCTGGTAAGAAACTTTTGTCTTTTTTTGCTACTTCACACCACAGGGACAAGCAAACCTATTTTTCCAGCCCCCCTCCCTTTTTGGGCACTTAACATGCTTCTAACCATTATGGTTTGTCTTTCCACTTTACAAAACTCCTTTGGAGATTCTTTCACACAAAAAATGGCATTAAGAATCAGAAGCCTGAAGTCTGATTTTGCATAACAGGGAATTACCACAAATGACACAACTGCACCTTTATAGGAATGTACAGAGACTTTAATGTCACTTATTTCAATAAGCATATGAATATTGCTTGGTTTCTTTCATCATATTCTTTGTTTACTAAGAGAGAAATTCCAACTATATTTCAAACTGAGGGTTGGAGACGTGTGGCTCTTCAGATGCTTTTGGACTACAACTCCTATCAGCCGTAGCCACTGCAGTCAATGGTGAAGAATCATGGGATCTGAAGTCTAACAATATCTGGAGGGACACATATTCTCCAGCTTCATCTTAGACACAGGGCTTATACTATATTTTGTTAAAAAAGAAAAACACTTGTTGGTAGGAGACTACTGGTGGGTTTTGCCCATACTCTCCCAACTTCCAGGATCCACCGAGCCATACTCTCCCCCTACACAGTATCTTTCATAACCAGCAAAAAAGACATATGGACAAGCACACACAGATGCAGAACTAGCACCTAACTAGCTAGATTTAACTAGTTATTTTCAAACTCTGCCCAAGACTAATATTGAAAAGTTGGGCAACTGACTCTCAAAACAATTCCCCTTCAAATTGTGGTTATCGTTCACTGCTAAGCTATAGTTCTATGAAGAATGACAAGAACTTGTGGCCCACACAGTTCTGATACACCCTACCCCACTTCTTAGAAGCAAAGTAAATCTGTCAAGTTTAACTATGATCAGCCATGACATTCAAGCTTCCAAAAGAATATTCTTCAATACATCATCTTCTCCACAATGTCCTCTAGCAACTGAGGAACACTAGTTAGCCCTCAGATTGTCCTCCCTTGTTCATACCTCATTAGTGTTGGAGGGAAGGAGGGACTGTTACAGGTTATTTTACAACAGTCCAAGTTCTTTTAGGATTACAGAAACAGGATTTTCAGGGAAGTTATTAATTTGGGGCTCAAATACACACAGTCACTTGGGTCAAAAGCTGGAAGAAAGAAGTCTCCTGTCCCCAACAACCTGCAGCTCAGCACTTTTTGTGGCATATGAACATCATTGTTGCTATCGTGTCTTCAAGTCAATTCTGACTTACAGTGACTCTAAGATGAATCTATTCCCCCCCCCTTTTTTTTTGCAAGGTTTGTTAAGAGGGGGTTTGGCATTGACTTCTTTAAAGCTAGGAGAGCTGACTTGCCCGAGGTCACTCAGCAGGTTTCCAAAGCCTAGTCTCCCGGAGTCTTAATCCAAGGTGTTAGGACTGGGTACTACTTATCTGATCACTCAGGGAAAATTCTCTCCAGGCATGGGAATCTTTACCCAAGAGTAGCCCCTAGACAACATATGACAAATATAGGTATACAGGTAAGCTTTTGTGAATATGTTTGCTAATGTGTGAAAACCTAGTCATTTATGCATTCCTTTCCCTTATTTCTAGAGCAAGTTTGAGCAATGCTTCAAAGCATGCAGTTACAAGAAGAAGAAGAAAAAACCTTAACTCCTTGTAATAAATTCCTTTTTGCAATGACAATATTATATCTAAGTTTAAAGAGGGATAACCATTTCCTTTGCTGTGTCACTATAATTATTTAATGTGACTTTCACAGTTATAGGAGTGTGGTGTTGCTAAACAGGGAAGAAGAAATATCACATGGTTTAAGGGCTGGTTCATGCTGTGCCTTAGGTTTTGTCATGGGCATTAAGGAACTGATGAGGTGGATGAGAGGAGGATGTGTTTGGTACCACAGGCCAGCAGAAGTTTGTTCGCTTTTTAAAGTAACTATAAGGTAGCTATTTCAGTTACTTGACAAACAAGAGTTACTTCTTAAACTTTTAAGATCTTTTGGATGTTGGAGCTGTAACAGTCACTTTTAAAAAATAATTTTCCAACCTCTGCAATGTATTGCACTCAGTGCTTTCTAACCCCACCTTGTTCATTCAACCTTACAAGCTTGACTTGATCAGGATAAACAGCCATGAATTGTCTGTCCTAAGCTACCATGACCAAGAAGGCTTTGAACTTGTCTCATTTCCAGACCCAACACTTTATCTACTGTCCAGCAGCATCTTTAGAAAAATCCGCCTTCGGGGTACATGTTGCCCCCCTGTTTACAGCATGCGTATGGGTCTTCAGTTCAGGAACACGTCCATAAAGGAATGGTGCAAATTTCTTTGTTTTAGAGCACTGAGAATAAATTCAAGTCACCCTCCAACAGCTGAGGCATCCCTCAATCTGGAATTTGTGCTACAGTTTAAATAATTAGCTCTACAACAGAAACAAGAATGTGTGGTAAAGGCCATCAGCTTCTTGCCCGCATAAACAAGATCCAGACGGAGAATGGAGACAATTAATACATTTTTATATAATCTTCACACACACTCTTCCAAAAGGCTAATTAAATTATTGTTAACTATTTCCAGAGTACAAATGAAGACAGCATTTGAGTGCTAAACCAGTACGGGTCCTTCCATGTCAAATATGTAAAAAGTTAAACAAGTTAAATATAGAAATACAATTAAGAAAATGTTTTTTAAATAAAATAGTGCAGCATTTAAAAAACTGAGTTCATTCATCTTTAATTTTGTCTTCATTTGAGTTTTACATTTCAAACAAAGTCACTTAGACAAGGACAATTGGTGTATGTGTTTTTTATCATTAGCTCTTTGGTTGGACTAGAGACGCAGTGCCTGGACCACCTTGTATGAGAAGCAGCTTTTTCCTTCAAGATTTAATCCTTCTGATTTTCCTAGTCTACAAAGCGCGACAACACAGGGCTGCCAATTTGGACACAACAACAAATCCTGGGGTTGGGATTAGACTAATGGGTCACATGCATACTTCCTAAAGGTGCAGAATTTCTGGAAATGCTGAAACCCAGAAGGCAGAGTCAGGGGAAAATAGTAAAATAGGTGAAAATCAAAATATAACTTATTTGTGGTGTGATATTGGGCCTTTCCACACTACCCTGTTATAGTGCTATTAGTCCATTTTCAACATCCTATGGAATCCTGGGGTTTGCATTTGAGGGAGGGGCATTTAGAATTCTCAGCCAGAGAGCTCTTTGGCCTCAGTAAACTACAAACCCCAGAATTCCACAGGATGTTCAAAATGGAATAATAGCACTATAACAGTGTAGGGCAGAAAGGCCCATTGTGTGTCTTCAAATTGTTTCCAGCTTATGGCAACCCTAAGGTAAACTTATCATTTTGGGGTTTTGTTTGTTTTGACAAGATTTGTTCAGAGGGTTGCCACTCCCTTCCTCTGAGGCTGAGAGAATGTCCCCAGTGGGTTTCCACGACAGAGTGGCCATCTGAGGCCTGCTCTCCTGAGTCCTAGTCTGACACTCAAACCACTACACCGCACTGGCTCTCAAATTTGTTCATTTATGGATATAACCCACCTTTGGCCCAGCACTTCATTTTACTTCCAACTTGTAAAGCCCATCATTTATAATGCAGAGAACATACACAACTGATACATTTATGGAATCTACTGAGAAATCCTATGCTTATTTGCTTCAAAACAGACTCAGTTTTGTGCAGCTACTTTAGTTCCCCTGGGACTACAGGATCTCCGCCTCAAAAATATAGATCCCTCCGAATGCAGTCCTGCACTGTCTGCTCATAAGAATGGATGTATCTATGGCGGGGGGAGGATAAGGCTATTATCTCTCCAAAATAATAATTCTGTCACCACACAACCACCCCATGAAATTTTACTTCAGTGCCCATATTTCTAGCATTACAGTAACTTAAAACTTTAGTTGAACATTTCAAAATATAGTTTAGGCATCCCCCCCACTAAAAAAATGGGCAGGCACAGATGCCAAGGGAATGCAACACAGGAAATCTAGGTATGAACCATTTTCAGAGGCTCAGTCACTACAATGTTAAAAATATGGGGAAAGAAGCAGGGGCAGAAGTTTATTTGGGAGCAATGCTCTCATTTTATCCATTCCAGTAGCTATATCCGTCCATTTAAATCCCACCTTTCTCCTAGGCTGGGGCTCAAGGACGCTTGGAAAAAGACAGAGAATACAATAAAACATATATAGTTTAAAAACACACAAAATCAAAAATAAAACAGTATTAAATAGCAACAGAAAAAAAACCAATTAAACCCTTACTTTAAAACAGATTAAAAACAGCGTAGCACCACAGAAGCCATTTTTGTTAAAATCATTTTTCAAAAGTTCACTGGAAAAGAAAGGTCATAACCCGTTGCTGAAAGGAAAACAAGAAGCTATCCTAACTTCTCTATGGAGAAAGTTCCAAAGTGTGGGAGCAGCCACACTCCGGCTCATAAGGAAGCACCACTGAGTTCAGTGGATCTTTCAGTTACATGCAGATTGCATACTTAGTTTTATACAAGCAAAAGGGTAGTAGACAGAGGGCCATTTCTTCTGGTATATCCAAATAAGATTAGAAGTCAACAGAAGAAGGAAAGCAACAAATCAATCATAAAATAAAAACCCTGTCAGTTCTTGGAGAGCCAACATGATATAGTGGTTTGAGTCCAGGACTCCAGAAGACCATAGTTCAAATCCAACTCACTGGGTGATGCTGGCAGAGTCGCACTCTCTCAGCCGCAGAGGAAGGCAAGCCAAAACTCTTCTTTATAAATCTTGCCAAGACATGCAGAGGATTAGGTCACTATAAATCAAAGTCAACTTGAAAGTCCATAATGATAAGCTCTGATAACACAAGAGGACATATTCTCTAGGTGGAAGATGATTAGGCAATGCCTGCCCTACAAAGCCCCCAAGAACTTCAACCACTTTTCCCTACCACCTGCAGAACAGTGGGAAAAAATGCTAATCAGTGCTATCGGAAGCATAGCAACATTGATCTTAGTCGGGATTGCTGGAGGATCTCTTAGCCTCAGAGGATCTCACAGATAGCTGAAAATATCTATCAAAGCAAGCTTCTTCCAAACCCTAGAGAGCCTGCTTCTGAGATAGTTATTCTTCCAACCATAGCATTACCAGCAGAAAAACAAAAAATCTAGGTGAGGATTGCTGGAGGAAGGGACAGGCTTTCGTCTTTAACCTCCCATTTCTGTGTACTAAAAGTATTTGGAAAGAAGGAGAGTATATATGCAAATATATATTTGCATGTATATTCAAGCATTCTGTGATACTGAGTTACTGTTGCCACATTTTCTTTTAGCTTTTACCTCCTCATCTTTTAAAAACTATCTGGCAGGCAGAGACTCCCTGCAACTTTTCAAGAGTACATTCAGGGATAAGCATGGATTTGCTGCTGCTGATCTATAATCTTCAGTTCTCGAAATACTGACACACACACACACACACAGCATATTTAAGTAATTCCTATGATTATTTTCTCAAAAAGGTAAAATTGACAGCTCTCACCCCCAAAGTTAAGCACTTTACAAAGAAATAGAATTAAACACATGCTTAACTTCCCTTTGAAATCAGAGGGAACTAACTGAGCTTCACTTTGATTCGATTCTGCTTTAATCTACCTATTTGAAAAGTTTGGGTATTTGTGTTTTAGTTACACAGAATGTAGAAGAGGAGGGCAATGAGATGACTGCCAATTTTAACACACCCCAAAATCAACACCCCCATTTGGTAAGAAACAAACAGATCATATTTTATTCAAATGAATGAGACTTCTATCAAACTTTTTATCACATTTTCCATTTTAGATGGAAGTGAGGATTCTTGTACTCTTTCTTTCAGTGGTACGTAGATCTATTCAGGATGACAAACTAACATCTTAAAAATAAGCCATGGATGACAAATGCCACATGATGGCAAGGCACACTGAAACTGCAGCATGCAACCCGAAGGAGAACAATAAGAGGCTAAATTTCATTTCTGATGCTCTCTAGTGCTTCAAAAGCACTGAAAATTCTGAACATATTACAACCTTTTTTTAAAACAGAGGGGCTTAAATGGTGTAAAGTCTTTCAAGTATATAAAAATTGTCTGCCAGACCCATGTAGTTCAACAGTGGTTAGGGAATGGCAATTGATTTGGAGTACTTGAAGTGCTGATTGCACATATTCCACTGGACATATTCCAAAATTCATCAAGGCTTCTATCCAGCAAAAATACACCATTTCAGTGTATGCCTACCCATGGCAAGATTTATCTACCTTGATCTAATTTGCCAAATGTTTCTAAAAGCACTTGTTTTGCCACATGCTGCCCCACTCGCCTTTGATCTTTAATACTGTGATCATTAATACTGTGTAGGATGCTTTTACTAAAACTGACTCACAGTAGTATCCTTTAGCTAAGCCTGGAGCTCTTTATTTAGGATTTTCTAAAACAACAACAACCACAACCACAACCAGTCCTTACTAATGAAAAACGAATAGGTAAAAACAAGCCTGATGATTAGTTTGGATGACAGCTCAAAAATAGCAAGAAAGTGAAATTTCAAAGGTTTGTTTTGTTGTTTCTTTCAAGGATAGGTGCTTGCGGTAGTATTTAAGAGAAGATGATGCATGTCTAGACAGAGTTATCAGTCAGCTGGGAACTATGGGAACAAAAGAAATGTCAGGCTAAGCTGCAATGTAAATTAGGTACATTCCACATTCCAAAATAGATAGGCTGGATTCTTGAATCCAAATGCCAGATTTCAGAAAAGCTGGTAAGAAAAATCACTACTCTTTTTTCCAAACAGTCAAATAGATACCAATCTGCAATTCTATTTGGGCCTTCAGCACTTTCATTAACGTATAGTAAAGGGATAGGAAAGCTGGTACCCTTTAGATCTTTTCATCTCAACTTCCTATACAAACCAGCCAGGCTGGCCAATGGCTGGAGGTTATGTGAGCGATCAACCTAACTAGCAGGTGCCAGGTTGCTGCTGCCCTTGCAAGATTGTATCTCTCCCCTTGGACAATCACCTACCTTACTGACAATCCAAATTCTTTAATGATAACAAACCATCAACTCTGGTTAAGTCTACAGGACTATAACAAAAGCCAATTCACAAAAAACATCTGCATGATAATAAACTATCAACTTTGGTTAAGTCTTCAGGGCCATAACAAAAGCCAATTCACATAAAACATCTGCATGAGATTATAGGCTCAACTAGATGGTCACAGTAATCCCTTAGGAATGAGCAACTTAATGGAGGAAGAGCCATGAATAAGAACATTAAGAACAATTGCACTGGACCAGACTAAATGTGTATCTATTAAGAATTCTCTTTTCCCCAGAGTGGCCAACCAAATGCCTCACTTAAATACCTCTAAGCAGGACATGACAGAAATACGACCCTCTTTTGTGAGACATGCTGCTTCTGATATTGAACAGCATAATGACTATTAGCCATCACTAGCTTTCATCTGACATGGATTTATCCAGTTCTCCAGTAAAGCCAGTCAAGTTGGTGGCCACCATTACAATTTGAGGATCCCGGCAATGATGCTGAATGACAATTTCTCAAGCTGAAAATTTGACCTTTTCTGTACCGCAATACCCCCACATTTCCCAAAGCATATCCAGCTATGTGTAACCCACACAGAATGCTGCACTGGCGTTTACAGAGTTGACTTTAAAGTACTATTTAGCCATGAGTCCCTGCATGCCTACTGAGTGTTCTGTATTTTATTTTTTTTACTTATTTAATCTTGATTTCTTTTCTGCTCTTCTTCATAAGGACCCCAGGCTGGCCAACAATCTCTTTTAAAAGGCACTTTAAATTACAGTTCTAAAATTCCTTCTCTGAATTCTAAAATCCCTCCTCAGTCTTCTCAGCACAATGTGAATAGTTAGCCACAGCTTCTGCTGGGGGCTTTTAGCTGGAGATTCTGCACTGAGCAGGAGGTCGATGACCCATGCTTCTCCTTCCAGCTCTATGATTCTATTACTTAGTTTACACCAAAGCCAGGGGATCAGGGCCACACAACTGAAACAAACCAAGCTCTTCAATGAATGATGGCTTAATATACTGGTTTGCTCCACTCTTGCTAAGTATAGCTTTCTACTTCAGACATTAATGGCAATCCATGTTTACTTGAAAGTGACCTTGGTTAACTGCAGTGTGTCAGCAAGTATGAAGCGCAAGTGTATTCAAGACCTGTGCATATTTTGGTTCATTAAGATGAAATGCATATGTCCAAACAAAGTCTATGTGTTATTAATATGCTTAACAGGGGATCCTGCTCACCAATGAATGCGGCCAGAGGCCTGTTGAAGTGTTCTGTGATATAGTAGTGACCACATTGGTCAGGGGATTTGGAGAGTTACTGTCAAAGCAAATACATTTTCCAAGGTCTGACTAAATCCTTCTTACAGCTGCACGTCATCCTCGCACAGGGGCTGCGTTAATCTCTGTTTTGTTCCAATTTTCAGGTATGTGCTGTCAAAGCAAGTAGTTCTACTTACATGTCACAGAGAAACATGCTAAACAGTAATGTCACCTCTCTGCTTTCACTTTCCACAAGCTACTCCATTCACCCATCTTTGGGTCACACGCTACAAACTATAAAGCACTCTGGTTCAGGGTTTGTAGGCTCCATAAGCAAACTCTTTCCACATTATACGGTACAGGACAAGGGGATTCCTGATAGCAGGACAGAAGAATTTTTCTCTCTGTGCAATTCCTGAGCCCAGGGTGCTGGGAAAAACGCTGAAAAAGAAAGGCACTTATGAACAGAGTAGCACCATGAAAGAGAAAACCTCCTAGCCTCTACAGGAAGGGGTACGTATACAGGCATACCATGGTTTTAAACCAAGGTGCTTTCCCAACATCACAAAGGCAAGATTTGGGAATCTCTCTAAGGGACGACTTCAAGCTAGTATATACAATATTGTTACAGCTGAAAAGGAAAATGGCCCATAATAAAGCTGCAGACGAAATGCTCAATATTCTTTACAAGGAGCTAAATATAGCACCATCATATCTTCTGCTCTGCTTGCAAGGTATAACTAAATTTCTTTGCATTGGCATGCCTCTAAATAATATTTTCTATGGGCTTAGGATTCACTTACCATTCTTCTTTTTTAAAAAATAATAACCCACAGGAAAATCTTTAAAAGTCATTTTGATGCTACAAAAGGCATATTTTTTATTTATATGCAAGCATCAATCTACACTGAATGTTAATTTTTTTCCACATCATTTAACATAAGCAACAATACAGGATGCAACCTACAGAAAAATTAAACAGCTGGCAAAACATGTCATAAGCTCGGAGTTCACAGCTGCTACTACATTTAATTTCTCTTCTCTACAGCTGTAAGATTTGTTCACAATTCTGAAGAATAAAAACACGAATAAAAGTATCTCTTGATCTAAAGTGCTCCAAACATCAGAACAAGCAACTTCATATTTGCAGTTGAAATATACTGACAAGAGTCTTCATCTTCCTTTTGTTTTTCTGATTATATGTTCAAATTAATTAAAAGGGAGCAAGTGATGTTTGCAACAAATCCTGTTGTATACATATAGTCAAACGCATACAACAATTTCTTAGTATAAACCTTATACGATTGTCTCTGTAGTCACATATTAAAAATTTAAAGTGTTACGCCTAATGTACAAGTTTCCAAAACCAGATAATGAGGCAAAATGATGAAAAGAAAATTTTTTTTCCATCATTTATGTTGTAAACTTTACAGTATTGCCAAGTGAATACAAAACCAGCCAACTTATTTCTTAAGGAAAGTTTAAACATTCATTTGACAGAATAGTTGAGCTTTACTAACAGTACACTGCAGATTGTTATTATTATTTATTTGCCATGAGTTAAAGAAAGACTTTACAGCAAAAAACTGTTACAAATCTTGCAGTCTTAAAAAGGGCCTATAGTGCTACAGGATGATTTAAAAGACAAAGAGTATGCGCATCAAGATCTGCAAAAGGGAACACATACTTGTGTTTTTAAACAGCTGTGAAAGATCATTCTTCTGGTGAAAAGGAAATCCACAGGAAGTTTGAAAATATAAAGGATATAAAATATTCCATCATCACACTATCAGCTACGTAAGGCTATATTGACAGGGAACAATGTTTCAAACATACAGGCCATTTGCTTAATCAGTGGGAAGAGAAAAAAGTTTAGCTGACAAACCTGCCACAAACAGAAGCAGACCCAATAGCAAAGAAGACACATTAGTGGCAGCCTTGTTGGTCTAAGGAGATTCATTGTTATTTTATGAATGTCAAAACGAAGGTCAACATATAAGTGTGTGTCACATTTAGTACAAAGTGTACACTGTAAATATTGTCTATATTACAGTGTCATCTTATCCATGTTTACTTAAAAATAACCTCTCTCAAAGTGACTGAAACTTACTTCCAGTGTTGCAGCCTAAGGCTCTAGAGTTGCAGCACATCTTAGAAAAGCAGACCCCGTCCCCAACCATGATTCCAAGAAAAAGGAAATTAGTGACATGCAACTTTGCACAGCAAGGTTGATCTAGGAACTCTTATGGTTCATTATAATTAAGTATGAAGTTCCCACTTTCAAGTAGCTTTGCAAAGCTTTTCAGGGTGTGTGTTGCTCTTTTAAATAGATATTTGTGGCAGTAGAACATGACAGATGCATCATCTCTTAAATGCTACAGCCCCAGCAAACAACGTGCAAAATTATACAGCATTTCTTAGCTGTAGCCAAACAACCACACCACCCCTACCCACTCAACATCTATATACATGTATCTCCCTGGCAGAAACATTGCAAACGTGGACTGCTGGAAAGCATCCGTTTTACCTTTAATGCAAAATAACAGACGAGAAGAAAGAAAAACCAGCGTAACAGGGCACACCAGCACCACACATTTTCATTTATTTACAGCAGGTATTTTAATAGTGTTTTCCATCACATCCGGGGAAACGGATGGTACAAAAAAGCAGGACATTAATTAAAGTGGAAATACAGACAAAAAATTAAATAAACAGCCACAAGAACACGAAAGCAGCTAGATTTAAATTCCATCTACAAAGATTGAAAAAATAAAAGGGAACAGGTGTTAAAAGGATAATGAAGAACAGTTTCAACCACTTATCTGACAGGTTAGGGACCAGAGCGCTGTCAGAAAGTAGAACTGGTTGAAACGTGGAAACCATGTAGGAAGCATGAGGAAATTATGAAGGCTTGCTGGGGACAGACTGTGTGCGCATGCATGTACACCGCTCATAAAATCTCTCAGTCAGCCGGGCATCTTTTTTCCCCTCTCAGCTCACTCTGCAAGCAGCACATGTGTACATGTGCAAGAGATCTGAAGCAAGTCTCTGCAGGCAAGAAGTATTGATGAAACTCCATTGTTTCAACAATGGCAAATTGCAGTCAAGTTCTGTTAATTCCATGAGAGGTCCACTCTTTCTGTAGGCAAGACTTAGGACCATCCGTATGTGTGTGCACAAGAATTCCCAAGCAAGCCTCCATAAGCAAGAACTGATGAAGGAGCAGTTGTTGAATTAATGGAATTGTCTGTAATTTCCAAGCACTGAAACAGCTGAACACTGAAAAATGAATTGACAAAAAGCGGGGGACACCTGTAGATGCTGAGTGAACCCATCCGGGGAAGCTGTTCCACAATTTAGGCATCACCATGGAAAGTGTCTTCTCTACAGCAGCCACCTTAAAAGTTACCCACAAGAAGCCTCCCACTGAAGACCTTAATGCATAGGTAGGTACCTATGCAGGCAAGTGGGTCCTTTCGGTTCCTGGTCTTAGCCCATGAACATATAACTGGCAAGGTGATATCATCAACTAGACCACCACTGACAATGTGATTATCGCCTCCTGCCCTTACTTTTCTCCTTAGGTGGTTCCTCTCATTTCTCCCTGTCTTCTCCTTTGGTGTGGAACTCCTTCTACGAAGACATCTCAAATTTTTCCTTCAAACTCCAGCTAGCCAATGATGTATTTTAGCAACACCTGGAGATCTACATAGAACTCATCTCTGGTTTACACCCTTAGGTCTTATCCCAACTAAAACCTAAGTCTATGCAACTGCATTTATGGATGCTGGTTTCCTATTTCCCTCTCCCTTTCTTCTTTTGTGTCCCTCTCCTCAACATGGAGTGAAGTTTGGGAATGAAACCTCCACGGGGTAAGAATCTATCCTTTTGATCATCCTACTCTGGAAAATGCTCATTTTATATCGATTTACTATACTGTACTGTACTCTACTGTACTGCTTTATTTGTACCTTCCCCAAAGTTGGAACTTGATGAAGTAGCTTGATGATACAATACAGAAGCAACAGTTTGAGAAGGGGATTGATTGTGGCAAATGAGCTTATTCTAAAACAGAGGCGGGCAACTGCAAAGGGGGCAGGGACCATTTTTCCATTGGGCACCTGCCCACTGGACTGTGCTGGCATGTTTTGGCATATCCAGAGTGACATAGTGTTACTTCTAGTTGCGACTTTGGCTGATTTTTAATATTTCTTTGGTGTTTTGGGAGCTTTGGGGGAAGAACAGGTTGCTTACCTGTAACTGTGGTTCTTCCAGTGGTCATCTGTGCCCTCACACAATGGGAATCTTCACGCATGTGCAGTAGCTTTTCAGAAAGTTCCAGAGCTGAGCAGCTTGGCAGGAACCCCTCCCCCATCTGGTACTGAGCATGCTCAGTCCCGCCAAGCTAACAGTCTCTCCTCTGTTTTGAAGTCCGCTGAAGCAAGACCTGAAGAGGGGAGGCTGGGCGGGTGTGTGTGAGGGCACAGATGACCACTCGAAGAACCACAGTTACAGGTAAGCAACCTGTTCTTCTTCTTCGTGGTCTCTGTGCCTCACACAACGGGAGACTGAGTACCTTACCGTTGGACAGTGGGTCAGGTCCTAGAGGATAGAAGACAGCAACACACAGCCGAAGCGGGCATCACGCTGGGCCCTACAGTCAAGGCGGTAGTGGCGGACGAAGGTCGAAGGCCGCAACCATGTAGCCACGCAGCAAAGCTCCTGCAGGTCAATTCCCCTGAGAAGGGCTGCTGAGGAGGCCATTGCCCTGGTAGAATGGGCCCGAAGAAAAGCCGGGGGAGGTTGCCCGGCAAGTTCATAGGCAAGGTGAATTATCTGGGCAACCCATTTGGAAAACTGTTGAGAGGAGAGTTTATGACCTTTCCGATGCCCACCGTAGTACACAAAAAGGTGGGGAGTCTGACGGAAGGTGGAGGTCTGTTGAAGGTAAAAAGCAAGCTCACGGCACACGTCGAGTGAGTGAAGAGAGCGCTCGAGGGGTGATGCAGGGTCTGGATAGAAAGTAGGTAGAATCAAGTCTTGATTTATATGGAAATCGGAGACTACTTTAGGAAGAAAAGAAAGATCAGGACGGAAGACCACTTCATCCCAGTGGAATACCAGGAATGGCTCATCACAACGCAATGCAGTTAGTTCTCTTGCCCCCCTGGCTGAAGTGACGGCGACCAAAAATGCTGTCTTCATAGTGAGGAGGGGGTCATCAGATGCAGCCATCGGTTCAAAGGGACGGTGCATGAGTTGAGACAGGACAAGTGACAGTGACCATGGAGGAAGCGGTGGAGTGACAGGAGGATACAGGTGTTGCAGGCCCTTGAGGAATTGCTTCAACGTAACATTCCGGAAAAGCGCAGAAGAAGGACAACCCCGTGGCTGATAGGCCACGATTGTGGAGAGAAAAATTTCAGGGAGGAGAAGGCGAGGCCCTGATCCTGTAGCGCCAGGAGGAAGTGAAGCACTGATGGACAGGGAGGAAAGAGAAGCAGGCTCATCATGAGAGATGGCGAAGGCCACAAACTTCTTCCATTTGTACTCATAGGACCAATGAGTTGATTCTTTTCTTGCAGCCATGAGAACAGCTTGGATAGCGGGAGAGTCTAGAATGTTAACCTCCAAGTGTGCAGGCAGAGAAGAGGGAGGTCTCGGTGCAGTACCCGACCCCCCAAATGAGAGAGGAGGTCCAGTGCATTCCGGAGCCTCATGGTGTGGCCCCGCGCCATGGCGAGGAGAGGGCCAAACCAGTGCTGCCTCAGCCAGAAGGGAGCCACAAGGATGGCGTCTCCCTTGTCTGTCATGATTTTTGCCATCACTCAACCTAGGAGAGGGAACAGTGGAAAGATGTAAAGGAACTCTCTGTTCCAAGGAAACTAGAACACATCGCCGAAAAAGCCAGGGCTCAGGCCGGCTCTCAAGCAATAACTGGAACACTTCCTGTTGCGATCGGTTGCAAAAAGATTGACGGATGGAGTGCCCCATCGGGACACTATCCACTGGAAGGCGGTACTGGACAGGGACCATTCATGATGACATGGTGTGTCCCTGCTCAACGCGACCGCCGTCACATTGTCCCACCCTGCGAGGTGGATCGCAACGAGGTGTATCTGTAGCGGAATGCACCAGTCCCAGATGTGTAGAGCCAGATGGAGTAGGGTGGAAGAGCGAGTGCCTCCCTGCCGATTCACGTAACAGACAGCTGTCGTATGGTCTGATAGGATCTGGATGGTCCGTCCGACAATGAGGTTTTGAAAAGCCCGAAGCACTTTGAAAATCGCCAGTAGCTCCAACATGTTGATATGAAGAGGCAACTCCAGCCCAGCCCAGTGGCCTTGGACTGCTCAACCATAACACTGAGCTCCCTAGCCCAGGAGAGACGCGTCGGTCATGATAGTGAGAGTCCGACGGGGCTCCCAAAACAGCATCCCCGATAAGAGATGGCTTGGGGACAGCCACCAACGAAGTGAGTCCTGCACCGGAAGGGGCACCCAAAGAACATGACGTTGATCGTTGAGCAGAGGGTCGAAACATCGGAGAAACCAGTGCTGGAGAGGGCGAGCGTGAAGGCGGGAGGAATAGGTGACCACCGTCATCACAGCCATGTAGCCTAGGAGCTGTTGTATGTTGCGGGTGGAAACGGACGGATTGAGCAGGACGGCGGCCGCAGCCTGTTGCAGAGCCTGTGCATGCCTCAGAGGTAAGAAGGCCCTGGCTCGAGTGGAGTCGAGGGTGGCCCCAATGAAATCTAGTACGCGCAAGGGCCCGAGGTGGGATTTCTTGGAGTTCACTCTGAGTCTGAGATCGGAAAGGAGGGATAGGGCAATATGGATGTCCTCGTATAGCTTTTGTTTGCAGGATGCCACCAGGAACCAGTCGTCCAAATAGGGGTAGACCAGAACATCCTTCATGCGGAGGTAAGACACCACAGGGGCTAGGCACTTTGTGAAGACCTGGGGGGCGGTGGAGAGGTCGAAGGGAAGAACCTTGTATTGATAGCAGACGCCGTCGATAGCAAAGCGGAGGTACCCCCTGTGCTGGTTGCGAATCGAAATGTGGAAGTAGGCATCCTGTAGATCGATGGATGCGTACCAGTCCCAGCGCCTCAGAAAAGGTAGAATCCAGGACAGGGTGACCATCTTGAACTTCTGGGGGGCAAAGAAGGAGTTCAGCCCCCGGAGATCCAGAATGAGTCAGAGCGTGCCATCCGATTTGGGTACTGTGAAGTACCGGAAGAAGAAGCCTGTGGATTTTGCTGCGGGTGGAAGTCGCTCTATGGCCTCTTTGAGAAGGAGGGTCTCTACCTCTTCGAGGAGGGCCAGACTGGCAGGTGTGGAATAGAAGACGCCAAGAGGAGGAGTGCTTCGAAACTCGATGGCGTAACCAAGATGAACCATGGTCAAAACCCATGAGTCTGAAGTGATGTTGCACCACATGTTGAGGTAGCGGGCCAGTCCTGTGGTTCTGGCAAAGTGGCTGGGCAAGTGGAAGAGGGGCAGAGGCAGCAACGTGCAACAGGAGTCAAAAACAAGATTTGGCAGTCAAGGAGGATTTCCTGGAAGACAGCTGGCGACGTCTAAAGGAACAGCGGGAAGAGGCCATTAAGGTAGACTGCAGACATGAGCAGCAAGGAGAGCGTGACCTGTAAGAGTAGGAAGGGCACCTCCAGGAAGAACGTGATGAAGGTGGTCTTCTAGGCTGGGTCGAGGGGTGAAGGCCCCATCTTTTTAGCTGTCAGACGAGCTTTCACCGTTTGGTCCATCGCCTCTTCTGCAGCGGCATGGAACAGTCCTTGGCCATCAAAGGGCAGGTCCTCAATACGCTTTCGGCTATCCTCAGTCAACCTGGCGGACCAGAGCCAAGCAAAACGGCGGACAGCAATTGCACCGACCATCATGCGCGCCACACCCTCAACAGCATGTTGAGAGGACAAAATCTGTTGATTTGAAAGGGCCACAGACTCGTTAAAATATTGAATAGCAGCGACCCTATGATTGTCTGGCAGGTGGGAGAGGAGGGGAAAAAATCTATCCCAGATGCTGCATTGATAGGCTGCCAGGCGAGCTTGAGTACTGGAGATCCTGGCGATCAACGAAGAAGCAGAACAGAAGGAACGGCCAAAGACATCTAAATGGTGGCCCTCACGATCAGGCGGGGTCATATGATCCCTTTCGCCTCCTTTAGTTTGGGATGACTCAACAACAATCGAATTTGGAGTCGGATGCTTGAAGAGGAAATCAACATCTTTCTTCTGGGTCCGGTAGAGGTGCTCCAGGCGGTGAGGGATTGGCTGAAGTGAAACCAGCTGGGCCCAAGGGTACTTCAACACCTCTTGTAGGACATGTAGAAATGGAATCAGAGCCGTCAATGGGGGGGCGAGTATTGATATAGTGGAAGACCAGATCCTGTACAGTAGGAGCAGGTCCAGAGATGTTGAGGCCCAGGGCAGTGGCCATGCTTGATGTCCTCAGGAGCGGAATCAGGAAACGGGTCTCCAAACACTAGAGGCGATGAGGTGTGAGATTGCGGTGTGGAATCCATAGAATCACTGTCGGAATCATAAGAACCAGAAGAAGGAGATGATGGACAAAGGGATTGAGAACGACGATGGCCGGCTGGTCCCATCGCAGAAAGAACTGTGTCAACAATGAAGCCGACAGAGATGTTGGCAGAGTGGATGCAGGTTGAGTATCCAGTGGAGGCCTTGACAACGTGGCTGTCGCCCAAGGAGGAGGTGAAACGGCCTGACAATGAGGTGATGGGTCTTGTGAGTGGTGATGAGACCGAGAGTGACAGCAGTAGTAGGCTGATCGGGACCGAGAATGGGATCTGGAGCGGCAATACCACGGGGAATGCCGGTAACGAGATCCCGAAGGGGACCGTGATGGAGAACGGGAAGGTCAAGGACGGTAAGGAGACCAACGACAAACATCGGGATGGTACCGATCGCGGTAGGTTGGTAAGTAAGAGTGGTAGGAGCCGGGCTGCTCCCTCCAAAGATGTTCACCGCCGTAAACGGCAATATAGGAGGCTGAGGAAAAGGGCGAATCCACCCTCGCCAGCAAAGGCTCATAAGCTGTGCAATGTCAGTAGTCCCAACGACATGGGGATCTACCCCGTTCACTATGTCCCGGAGAGCGAGCCACACTAAGCTGTGGTCGGTCGGGTGAAATAGCCCAAGGAGTGTCCAAAGCAGGTAGACGGTCGGACTCGGGACGGCCAGAAAAGAGAGTTGGAGCCATCGGAGTCTGCAGGCAGCTATCTCCGGATTGGCCAGAGGTCACAGGCAAGGAAGCCATCGGCGAGGATCGACGGTCCAAGTCTGAAACCAGAGCCACAGTAGCTGGAACCAATAGTACCGGGAGTTGAGTAACGTCCCGTACCGGCGAAAGTGTGGGAGCATCCTCCTCCTCGACAGTGGATATTGCAGGCTGCATTGGCGGAGGAGTCAGTAAGGGACCGCAAGAGGCAGGTCAAGTAGCCAACAGACAGGTAGCAGGAGAAGGAGAGCAGTGTTTCTCCTTTCTCTTCTTCTTCTTTTCCTTGTTGGAGGAAACAGAAGAATGGTATGACGAGGTGCGTTTATGCTCTGCCAAGGTAGAGACCTTGCGAACTCGCTGCAAGGTCGAAGTGGCATCTCCAGCGGCTTGCATCTTGGAGAGCTTCAGAATCTTGGGCAGAGACGAAACTGGCGGCAAGGTCAATGTGGCTGCCGTCAGTACCGGTACTGAGGCTGTCGATACCGAAGGAGCGGATGGTACCGATAAATTCAGAGCCGAAGTAGAGGACATCGTGGAAGGCACTGATACTGATACAGTGGACAGAGCGGTATTCGAAGAAGGCTGCTCCTTACTGCGAAGAGCCTGTTCCCAACAATAGGATTTTAACCGGGAAAGTCTATTCTTAAGAGTCTGTGAGGTGAAGTCCTTACAAATAGAGCACGCCCTAACGTTATGGCCCTCCCCAAGGCAGAACAAGCACTCGGGGTGAGCGTCCGAAAGGGAGATCTTACAGCCACAAGACATGCACAACTTAAACAAAGACAACATAAGAAGGGGAGAAGAGTTCTTACAGTTTTTGTTGCAAAAACGAGAAAGAACGAGCGAAAGACAAAGAAAAGGCCAAGAATCAAGGAACTGCTCAGTGAGGAAGCCTTCTGAGCTGCTAACAGGTCGGTGGACAAAAAGAAACTGAGGAGAGACCGTTAGCTTGGTGGGACTGAGCATGCTCAGTACCAGATGGGGGAGAGGTTCCCGCCAGGCTGCTCTGGAACTTTCCGAAAAGCTACTGCACATGCGCGAAGATTCCCATTGTGTGAGGCACAGAGACCACGAAGAAGAACCAAATGTGATCTGCATCATTGATAGGTTTTTTCTGTATGTTTCATTCCCCTAAACCTTCCAGTCCAAAGGGCGGGCAGAAGAAACAACTAGGCTATACATGTATGGTCCAGATCAAATAGACAACAGGTGTCCAGATAGCCCAATAATTCTCAGCATGTATGGCAAGACTGAGTAGCTCTTCATACGTACTTGAACTGCAACTTCCATAATCTGTATCACTGTATGCCAGAACCATATGCCAAAAACATCCAGAGGGCCATGGTTGCTCACTCCTGATGTAGAGGACCGCAGGTTTGAGAAGTATGTAAACTGTATTGGAGAATACATTCAGTCTGCACTTCCCTCTCATCAACACAGGGCCTGTTAACCCAGCAAAACTGTACTGTTTATGCATCATACACACCCTTGCAGGTTTTCTGGAAATGATAGCAGTTTGGGCGAGATGCCCCACACAGAACTACAGTTCCTTTACTGTCTGTATAAAATGGTGTCCATTGATGATACAGTGATCCATACGAAGTTCATGTAGCACCTTAACCTTCTATCCATTTTCAAGCTGGTAGGAAGAAAGATGCAACATGCAGCATTATGGGACTTCCAATATCCACCTCTTAGATTTTAGTGCATGTTTATTCTGTTTAGCTATTATTGTTAATAAATAAGAGATTCCTGACAGTGAAAGCTATTTAGCAGTGGAATATGCTGCCTCACAATGTGATGGGGTCTCCTTCTTTGGAGATTTTTAAAGAGAAGTCTGATGGTCATCTGTTGGGAGTGCTTTGATCGTGGATTCCTGCATGGCAGTGGGTGGACTTGGTAGCCCTTGCCGTCTCTTCCAACTTTATGATTCCGTGAAATCTACCCCTCCTGAATCCATCTATTTTTTTCTTAAAGCTACTGAAATTAGGAGGAGAGAACAGACATGAACCAAACATTGTTAGTAACTATATTTACAAATGTATCACGTAGTGCATGCTAAGCATAGGTCATTTTATCACATTGCATAACAAGGACACCTCATGGTGATTCCACCACCATGGTTTGACATAGCTGATACTTCTCTGTAAACAAGGGCAAAAATATGTGAGTCAGATAGGCAAAATGCTGCACAGAGTGGTTTGTGGTGTGGTTTTTTTCCCTTTTTTTTCCTGGCATTGCCTTCTGTTGGGGTAAAATATACCAGTATACTTCAACAAAGTGGATGTGACCTGGAGCATTAATTCTTTAACTGAAAAGTTGGTGCCAGAGACAGAAATAACAAGGAAAGAATAGGGATAGATTCCTGCATCACTAAAACGGAAGTGGGGGACAGGAGAGAAAAATTCAAAACGTTTTTTAATCCAAACTTAACAATATGCACCTGTGAAATGAAACAACCAGGCCAGGTAAGCCTCCCCTAAGTAAAGCAAAACATTTTGAACCTTCTAGAGATCACCTGGAGAATTTCTTCCAAAATGTATCCAGGGATTTCTCTCTCTCTCTCTCTCTTTCACCAGCTTCCATTTTCTGTATGATCTCCAGTACAGTGACCAAATCTATACATCTCGACTTTTCAAATATATTAGGAATAGTTGGGGAGGCAGGCTTATCTGCTCTCCTCTTTTCTTTCTATTTTGCAATTCATGCATAAGCAGTAAGAGATTCTTCAGGCAGCTGCTATTCATCTGGCCTGTTCTAGGCAGGCATACACAGTCACAGTAAAATCAGCTAATGTAGAATCCCATCCTTTTACAGCTCAGGCCTTATTGCACTGTTTACTCCAGACACACTACTGCAACTTGATCTGAAATTTATGTTTCTCTAGCCCTCCTTCACTATCCTCCTTGTGCTGCTGCTGCTAAAGAACTTGCAACTGGACAGCAAACAAGAATGAAAAAGATAGGTTGAGCAGGCATAAAAAGATTTTGTAAAACTGAGCTCTTATTTATTTGTCAGAGGCTTTGTTAACTGAGGAATGCCTATATATAGGTTTATAAATCACTAGTTTTAAACTTTTGTCTTTTAATGTTACTTTTCCATTTTATTTTTGAGTTATGCCAAAAAGGACATAAATCCTTAGCTCCTAGAGCAAAATAGTGCCTCAGTGATTCTCCCATCCACTTACTGGAAACACGACCAAACGCTAAACTTGCTTTGTAAAATCCTGTTCATGTTTCAGAACGCTGTAGCTTTCAAATCTCTCTTAAAACCTCAAATGGGTCTTTAAAAAAATATTTCACCAGCATTCTCTAGTATGCTCTTTAAAAAAATATTAGACACAAACATATTTTGGTTTTGTAAAATTATCTGTGTTTTCCCTCAAGTCAAATTAAGGGTTACCAGCCTATTTTTCTTAACACAGTTCTTCTCAAGAGATTACAATACAAGCTACCATTTTTCAGTGCTCTGGCACGGTGGCTCTCCGAGTAATAAATTACACATTGTTAGCAATTCAGCTACTTTTGCTTCTTTTGTGCCTTATTAACTTGGATCAATGCCATCTGGTTCTCCTGATTTATAGCTAGTTACCTTCTTTTCCACCTGTAGGCCTCCTATATCAACCAGTCTGGACAGCTGAGCTTCTGCTTACATTCCTACAACAACAGATTAACCACCTGGGGTTGGAATCCACTTGTGGGCCCATTTCCTCAAATTCAGACTTCATTCCCTCACAGTTTGGGTTTCACCAAGAAGGCTGCAGGCCATTGGCCATCAAGCCCTTCTAACAATTCTTCCTCAGGAAAGAATATTTACAAGAGTCTAACTCTCATAAACACCCTTTACTTGTTGGAGTAAAATACTGCCTTCCCCAAAAAACTACTTAATCTGGAAAATTCAGTATCTAAAGAAGCCAGGCTTCAATTATTCATTTCAGTGTATCATTATGGTAGAAGTGGGAAGTCCTTGCTAACATCAGTAACTGAAAGACCAGAATTTAGGTAAAGAGAAGCCTAGTCAAGATCACTAAAATGTGGTCACTAAAATCTCTGCATACAAAATTATTGAGGGATAAGGATAACTTCATTTCCAGCCCAGCCTAAAGTGAAATGCATGCAGCCATTTTCTATTCATTCCGAATAGTGTTAAGTCTTCCATAAGAAAATAAATGTGTTTTACTGATCCTGAGTATGCTCTCGAAACAGAAGCAGCGTAACGAAGCTTGGCCTTGAAATCTAGTATTCAAAACCTTTCAAGAGAGGTACTGCAAAAGTCACAAGTGCACCGAATTTTCTTGGCAATTTTTTAATGTTCAAGCACATCAGCTCCTACCCTGAGACAATCAAGCAAGGTTTGGAAGCTAAAGTAAAATATGGTATGTATACATTGAGAATGTATTTTAAAATCAGGTTTCTAGCCCTCATAGTAGTAAAACATTAGTTAGGACAAAGTCATGGTAAACGCTCAAAATGGAGTATATGAGAGCTTCAAGCACCCTGCTTCATGCCCTGACCCTCTCCAAGACATCAACTAGAAATTCTTGTCCATCACTTGCCACTTATCCCAATCTAATGCATTTTCCATGTATCAACATTTTTCAAATTAATTGAAAGTATTAGAGATAACGATGCATCATAAATAATTATATTTTATTTACACAGGATATATGACCTGAATCCAAATGAACTTATATGAAAGGTAGCAAGGGGATTTGTTCAATATGGGTAAGGCCCATTATGTTCTCAGGTCTCCTTGGGGGTTTTAGGAGGGTATGAGCTGCAGTGCATAGCCACACACAGCTCTAAGGATTCCATTCATAATGAAAAAGGAAAGACCACAATATCACCTAACCTCCTTCCGAAAAGCAGAAGCATCCGTTCACCAGCTGTGGTCTGAGTTTGTGACTTGGAAAACAACATTCAGACAAGTAAACATGACATGATTAAAGAGTCAGATTTGCTACAGAAAGAGCCATGGACAAAACCACTATCTTGGTCATGTTCTCAGAAGTTATTTTTCCAGTGCCCAATATCAAAGGTAATGAACAGATGCCATTTCCACCCTGCACTGTTATAGTGCTATTATTCCACTTTCAACATTCTGTGGACTTCTGGGGTTTGTAGTTTACTGAGGCCAAAGAGTTCTGTGGCTGAGAATTCTAAATGCCTCTCCCTTAACTGCAAACCTCAGGATTCTATAAGTTCCAGTCATTAAATCTGGAAGCATATACCACTCCTTTACCACAATAATGTATTTTATTGGAAATTTTACAAGAAGGGAAAGTGCTTACAAAATGCCTTCCTCTATCTTGCAATTCCACTTGCAAAGCACTCCACTTGCAAAACATGTTGGAGGAGGACACATGACAACATTTTCAGGTGTCTGTATGAAAACAATGAAAAATTTCAGGGGCAGAGGAAAATATTTCAGGGGCAGAAGCAGCACAACTACCTTAAGTATATATGTTATGAGAGCTCCTGCTCCTCCTGTTTGGCTAAACAACCATGCCCAGCCCCTTTTCCTTTTACACAAGCACACACACAAACCAGAGTACAATGCAGCATCGGAAAAATATACCAAGTATCTTGCACTGGGTGTAAGCAGTTCTCAAGCAGTATGAAGGGCATGTGATGGGATGGTAGATGGAAGAGAAAGACAGAAAAGAGAAGGATTAAGCATAACATCAGGAATTAAAAACCTCTTCCTAATGTCAAATGGAACACTGCCTTAAAGTCTTATTCTGGTTGACATTATCTGTTCATGCAACACTTCCCAAAAATGATTCCTGAAGTATTTACAAAGCTTCTTCTGATTTCATAAGTCCTAAGTTGTTCTCGAACCCACAGCCTTCTCTAAGCCAATTAGTTTAGCATCCTTCTCCCTCTCTGATGAATTTTAGTCAGGTTACAGCTTCAACTACTGGATACAACTTCTGGTTATATTTTAATTTTTACATCTTTATATATATCCCACCATGGAGTCTTAAAGGATCTTCATCAGCCCTTTACACAAGTCTCTGTCTGGCAACATACTTTTGTTTAGTATGCACTTCCTCCCCAATCCTTCAACACAATTTAAAAAATTGGAGATGACCAGGATCATTCCTCTAGATAAGCATTTAATATGCACACAGAAATCAGAAACAGCTTTTTTTTTTTTACTCAGTGTGGTATTCAGAGGCATTAAATTTAATAAAATGACCCTAATAAAAGTTAATCAGAAGTGTTTAAATGGATCGGCAATAAAACAAATTTTATGGCTAGCAGAGTCAGTTATCTTCTGTGACAAATTAACCAACCACTCAAAATGAGATGCATCAGTACCATTTTAATGATGAAAAATGAAAGTGAGTCAAATATAGAAAGGATCATAGTGCTGCTTCCCAAACAGAAAGCATTACAACATACAGAAAGGCAGAGACAGAAAGACAGAGAGAAAAGGGATTCTTCAGATGTAGTTATATGCCACGGTCAACAAATTACAGGTATAAGGTGTGTGGTCACCAGTACAGCTCTCTGCCCCCCATTTGGAGTATTTCCCCTGATCTCACAGTGTATTTCTAAAATGGGTTAAAAACCAGCAACCTGCTGAGTTCCCCTCCCTGGGTGCAAGCCTCAAAATACAGAGGGGAGATGGAAATTGCCCCAGTGTTCAATAAACTTCTGAAACCTACCACAACCATAATGCTGAACGCCATTCCTCCTGAGCCAAACTGAAGAGGAAGGCAGAAATGCAGCCAACACATCCTGCAAAATCTTCCACCAGCAGAGGACTCAACCAGATGGCTCTTGAGTTCTCCCCAACTCTATGACTCTGCATAAAGCACGGTGGGAACCTCCATACGTTGTTGGACTTCAGCTCCTATCAGTAGCAGCCAATATGGCCAAATAGGGTGATGGGAGTTGTATTAGAGGTTCCCAATCCATAGGCTATATCCACTTGCTGATCATAAGGAATACCCTCCCTGTAATTTTATGGTAATCAATAAGATTCCACTGTGAGATTTTTTTTTAAAGAATGTATTTATTTTTAAAGACCACTGATGCTCTTTGATGCTCTAAATCAGCTATCCCACTGAAAATGAGCAGGTTATTTCAGACGTCTTTCCAGCCAGTTCATATTTGGTTTGCATTTCTTCCTTCCTATTACTGTCCCTAAATCATCCACCTGAGAAAGTGGAGCTCATGTGAAAATAAATCAGTTAAGCCTTAAAGATTACCTCTGCTTCCTTTTTCTGCTGAAACAGACTAACAAGGCTATCTCTTTGAAAACTGCTTCAAATTTTAGGTTCCATTAACAAAAGATGCATTTTGCACCTATGTGAGTCCTATGAAGAAACAGTTGTGTCCACTGTTTAACAGATACCTCTAGTTGTTGTTGTTGTTTTTTAAAGAGAGAAAGAGATAACAGGAATAAGACAAGTCAGCCCCGCATGTAAATGTGTGTAAATTAAAGCCACTTGAATATGCAACCTGATGGTTATGCTTGGCAGCCTGATCTGCATCATTGCTTATTAAGAAACAAGGAAAACTCTCCCAGGAGGATGTAGCAGTGGCCAAATTGAATGATTAAAACCAATTATCAGTCTTGTCAAGTCTGCAGGATCTTAAGAGAAAGTTCATTTCACTTCCATTACCCCCTTCCCCCTGCCTCTGCAGCTTAAACTGAAGGTTAAATGTGGATTTTGGTTATGTTGCATAGACTGTACACTCCCAACTATTATTTGCCGATTTTCTCTCTTGCTCACCTCGTATTAGGAGAAACCCAAAGGAAAGGGCTGGCATGCATAACAAAGACAACATATTTTTTAAAAAAGACTTGGGGATTCAGAGAGTTAATTGATATTCAGACTGAACTGGTCCAATAAAATCCCAACTGCAGTACGTTTTTAACATTTTTAGAAGCAGTTTCTACATTAAAAGAGCCCACTGTTCTCTTAAATTTCCATCTCTCTGAAGACAGCACTAAGATAGCATTACATTGCCACTTCTCTAACATTAGCACCAATATCATGAGCACACATCTACAAACATATGACACTTGAATGAATATAAAAAAGGAACTGAGAATGTAAGAAGGACCTTGCCGGATGAGACGAAGGACCACTATTTCTACACTGGCAAGTAAGTTACTGGTGGAAAGGCCACAAGCAGGACATGAACGAAACAGCACCCTCCTGTTTATGCTCCTCAGGAAGAGACATACAGGGGTATGCAGTTTCTATTACTGGGAGCAATGTATAGCCATCACAAGTAAACATATATAGCTCTGTCTTCCATAAATCTGTCCCATTCTCTTTAACGCCATCTGGATTTGAGGCCATCAGATCTTGCAGCAGCAAATACCACAGTTAAACTCTGTGCTGTATGAAGAAAGCCTTCCTTTTGTTTCTGTCCCAATCTCCCACCATTCAACTTCAATGAAAGACCTTTTACAGATTACCCCATTTTCTAGTATTATAAAATAAGAACAGTGTCTCCCTACCTACCTTTTCTACACAATACATAATTTTATATACAACCTTTGTGTCTCCCCTACTCATCATTCTCGAGCCCCAAATATTGTGACTTTTCCTCATAGGGGAATAGCACCAAACCACTCTTTGTTGGGGCTGCTCTTTTGTGCAGCTTCCAACACCATTTTTAAAGGTGTTCTAACCAGAACCACACATAAAATCCTAAGTGCGTTTGCAACGTGAACTCCATTTTCAATGTGAACTACATTTTCACAGACTTATTTTTCCACGGTCTTATTTTTCCAACAGAAGTGTTCAAATACATTGTTTATTTAAGATGATTTACATTCCACGACTTGGAATAAAGATAACCAGACTGACTTAAAGTGATATAGAATAAAACATTAAAACACTAAATATACATATTGAAAAGACAGTTCCAACACACACCCAGCAAAAAAGATCCATTCCACAGAGAACAGCATATCTTCAAACAAAAAGGTATGCTGAAACTGGATGCTCTTCACTGTCCTACTGTACCCCAGAACTAAAATTCTTGCATATCCTGGGTGCCACCTACGAAAAGGGCCTTATGTCTCTGCCTTCTGCACTTCACATGATGAACAGATATGAAAAAGGGAATTCTCTTAAAAATCTTAGCATGTGGGAAAGTTCATGTGGCTGGAGGTAAACCTCTAGGTCCAAACATAGGCAAGTTTATAGGTTAAAGCCAACACTAAAAGGTGGAAAAAGTAAATGTGAGCCAAAGTAGTTGCTACATCCTCCTTGTATCATGGTGATATGAATGAGTTCCCATCAGCAGCCTTTCTGTGCAGAATTTGGCATTAACTGCAGTTCTTACATCTGATCTTGGAAGCCAAGCAGGGTCAGCTCAGGTTAGTACTTGGATGGGAGACCATCAACAAGTATCAGATGCCGTAGGCTGTATTTCAGATGAAGGAACTGGCAAAACCACGTCTGAGTACTCCTTATCTAAGAAACCCCTATGAAATTCTTGGAGGTGCCACATGTCAACAGATGACTTCAAAGCACATATACACACACACACACTTCTTGCCCGCCCTTCAACGGCAGCTCCACTAGTGGTCCAATCTGAATGTAACAAATACATGTATAACTGGCAAGATCATTCTCTAAGAACAGCTATTAACACATCTGGAGTCTGGCAAAGGCATCCTTGTCTATGGCCTATCTGTTGTTGTTTTTGTTTTGTGCCTTCAAGTTGTTTCTGACTTATGGTGACCCTAAAGGAAACCTATCACAGGGCTTTCTAGGGGCTGAGAGTGTGTGATGCCACCCAGTGGGTTTCCATGGCCTCCAGGGTCATAGTCCAATGCTCAAACCACTACGTCATGCTGGCTCCCAATGACCTATGTACAGCTATCTATTTGCTCTACCTATACTTCATATCATCTTCTTCAGACTGAAATCAATACTATCTTAAACAGATTCAGTACCTCTATCCAGATCAACTTTCCTTCTTTACAATAAGATCTCTGTGGTGTCTGGATTAAGTTCCAGTTTGTTTCCTCCCATAAGCATTTCACTGATGTAAGACAAGAATTCAAGACTACTGTAGCCTTTCTACAACCTAGTGAAAAGGACAGAGAAATTAAATGTCATAAGCATGTTAATGGCATTGAATTCCTCCAGAGCCAACTTGGTCCGTCGTCTATCTGGGTCTATCAACCTTCTAGTGCATAGTTACTAAAAGCAGTAACACTCTGAGTTAAGTAACAATGTGTTGGTATCATCACAATAAACCTACTCTTCATCTGACTTTGGAATGATATTGGCTTTCATCATGTCTGAAATCTTGATGAAGAATTGTATATGCAGCAAAGATAATTGCTAAATGGAAAAATAAAACTGAAGCAATTTAGCTTTTATTTTTTAAAAAAGAGAACAGGTTTCTAGTTTTGGGCCTGCAAAGGTATGTCTGGAAGTGTGTTCGCAAAGCCTGCTGAAACCCCAAAAAGCCAGAAGGGGAGCACTATAGAATGTGGGCTTTAGCAAGATTTCTAATGGGTAACAAAACAACATTTATTCAGAATAGGTTAGAAATGAGGGAGTTATACAGGTTGAATATCCCTTTTTGGAAAATTCAAAATCCGAAATGCTCCAACATCCTAACCTTTTGAAAAGCGGAATGCTGTCATCTCCTTGTAGGGAACATGGGGGAATTACAGAGTCTCACTTGGGAACACACAGACACACTGCTTGCAAGGTCTCTCTGTTGGTTTGGCACCTGTTTTCCCTTTCACCTCACTTTGCAAGCAGTGTGCACATGGTTCAAAGCAAGCTGAGAGTGAGAAAGAGATGCCAAGCAGAGTGAGAGACTTTGCAAGTAATACGAAGTGCCAAGTGAGCCTCCACAGTACCCTGTGAAACTACAGGAAGAAGGCAAGAGGAGAAGAACTGATGAAAGAGCAGACGCCACATCAAAAGAACAGTATATAGCCTCATTATGGATATGCAAATATTCCAAAATCCAAAAAATCCAAAATTCAAAACACCTCTCTTACGAAGCATTTCAGATAAGGAATATTCAATCGTTACAAAGAAAAATGCACACTTGCTTCACTGCATAATCTATCCAGATTGCAGAATGATGAATTTCATGGTGTATCATTTCAGTGACAGAACATCATCTTAGTTAGAAATAAACAGAGTCTGAGAGAAAGATGTGCCAGCTAGATGGCTGCTTAGGATATGCAGTCAAAGCTGTCTGTAGGATTCTTAGGTTCAACAGCACAAGCTGTATGTATATCATCACAATTCTATGCCAACGGTAACTGCAAAGCACAAAATTAATCAAATTTGGTTAAGCTACAAACGCTTATTTATTTTGCTTCAATGCTTCTTTGCCTATTAGTTCTGGGGAAAGGTGAGGAGCCACACTCACACATATATTCAAACCTAAGAGGAGGAAACAAAAAGTATACACATCAATGCAGCCCTCAATATCCCTGTGCCTCCCTTCCTTTATGTCTGATTCAATGTGCCAACATTAGGGATGAACCAAAGACTGGGAGATAAAGTCCTTTTTCTCTCTCCATACCCCAAGTACAGGAGTATAGAAAGCTCTTAAGGACAGCCTTCCTGAAGCCACTGAAAGCACACACATACATGCCACGTGGAAGCTTCTAAGGTTTCGCTAGCTAGATACCACCCATCCCAAACAGATTCTTTCACACAAGAAAAGTAATACTAGAAAGTGCAGACTTCAAAAGCACTGGCATGCAAACAGCTTGCAACTCACAGAAGCTGACTGTCACCCAGAAAAGAGGTATCTGCCATCAATAGGCAGGGAACAGCAGCCTATCACAAGGATGGAGGCACATCCAGAAATGCTGAACCTTTTCATCCTGAGCACCAACCGAAAATGGTGCAAAGTTTTTCAAGTCCCGACAAATCCTTCTGTTTTGGGGTTATCCCAGCAGCTGAACTTGCACCTCCTCAAAATGTACACTGCATTTACAATAAAGCCTTGCCTTTCACAAGCCTCTGATGAATTATATCAAGCCAAGGTCTAAATCACAGAGATGACAAGCAACTATAGCAGTTTAGCATAGACAAGTCTTGAAATAATATTGTGATCAAAGTAGAAGGCAGCCTAATAAAACCCAGGTGGCTCTGGCTTATCATACATGGTACTCATTACTTCAATTTCTCTGTTTAATAGATTGCCTAGTGTCAGCAGAAGGAGGTTTCTGCTATTAATTCCTCCCGTTATAACCCTACATGTGTTTTCTGGAGCTCTCTGATAAATCAGCTTTGTCCAGGAAAAAGTGAAGGGGGAAAAGTCTATTTTAGAAGTCAAACCTTTTGCCACTGCTGGCAAAACCACAGAAACCACTGTGAATTTGCTTTATTCACTATTAACACAAGGCTAAACTAGTTTCTTGGGAGGTTCCAGATGACTCAAACCTGCCAGAGTTTTGCGTGGGTTGACGTGTTTCACTCCCCCACCCCCACCCCACAAAGCCACACAAAAATGCTAACTTTGTTGCAAAACATTCTATAAATGGCAGATAAAGGTGCTCTGTTATTTTCACATTTTTCCTTTCATTCAGTCTAGTTTTAGATAACCACTGAATGACTTTGCAGCTATAAAAGGTCAAGTACGGGAAGGAAAAACTTTGCCTTCTTGTCTGCAGATCTTCTTTAAAATCACTTACACATCACCAAAACAACAAAAAAATTTCAATTGAATAGACAGATGGAGTCTTTAAAAAATACAGCAATCACGAATTTTGACAAAATCCATACATTTTACACATATAAAGCTCTCAAATTAAGAGCATATATTCAACTGTCAAATTAAGACTATATCTTCACAGTTAGTGCAGACCCAAGACGGAATATCATACATTTGGGGTACCATTCTTCTCCAGGACCACTGGAAGTGCCCCCAAATAAACACATTTTTTCCCTGTAATCTTATAATGTTGCAACAAGTAAACAATAATGAGACTGTGGGGCCAAGAACCCATCCATTTCAACCACAGTAACTAGAAAGAGACCTGGGGAGGGGAAAATGTATATATTACTTACCATTTTAAGTATCTCAATATATTCAAAAGGAATCATCAAGAAATGCAACACTATACAAACATAATAGTAATTCAAAATACAAAATAAATTATAAAGCAATGCAACACCATACAAATAGAACAGCAATTAAAGGGCTGAAACAAGTTAACCAGGTAATAAATGGGAAAAACCAGAGTAAAAAAGTATTTAAAAAAAAAAGCATATAACTGTTAAAAGGAAACAATTGCCAAAGCCTAACCTATCACAGGAGGACATCATTTTAAAAACATCACCACAAAGAAGGCTTTTTGATAGATTACTTCCAGATGGTGTTCCACAATTTGTGACAAGGACAGGCCCCACCCTTGTCACAACCTCCAACAACCCGTACAGGTGATGAACAGGTCTACATTTGGGAAGACAAACTTTGCTGGTAACCTGAAAGTGTTTAAGTTCATGCGGGAGGGGGCAATCTACCATGACATCTACCCCAGATCCACAACTTGTAGTTTACAATGACAGAAAAGAAGAGCTTTGGAAGAAACAAGCATCATTATGCTGTCGCTGCCGACTATACTAATTCTTTCTAACCAAGGCAGAGATCAATGAATCCATCCTTGATGCTTCTTGTTGCACAGGATGGAGTTCTCAAGAAGGGAGTAAATTAGATGAACAGACAAGATTCAAGACAAATGTCTTCGTGAACTGGTTCCACTGTACACAGAGTATGAATGCGCCGGATTTTGAGATAGAAGATAGAGGCAAGTACCTGATTTGGGCCTGTGGGACAATACTTTATAGTCAACATTCCCTGTAAGGTACAATCTAAAAAGTACATTTTCCCCCCTCTAGTTCTACAGAGCCACCTGCGCTATCACCTTCAAGAGCCACAACACCATGGTTATCTCAGCAGAGCACCTAATCACCAAACAATGCAGATTTAATAAAAGTTCTTATGTCCTGAATAGCTCTATGTGTACTGCTCACAATACACAGGCAATACAATAAAGTGTGGAGACTTAGTTAAAAGACTGGAAACTGAAAAAGAAGAGTGATTGTCTGCCAAAAATGCCAGATTGGTCAATCCAGTTCTCTGCTGGGATTTTGCGGTTTACTTTTATTTTTTCCACCCATGCATGGCATTACACCCAAGGATGAACCATTTTCAAAGTTGTTCAAATAACAAGACTGCTTTATCAAGGCTATTTCTTGTTATGGGTGTAGAAGAGGTGCTATTCAGCCTGTTTCAGTGTTCCAGGAGTGGCACCCAGTGTCCAGACAGGTTCTGTACAACTGATCTGTTCTACTCCCAACAAAACTTTTATGTCGGTACCCCTCCCTTCATTCACTGCCAGAAAAAGGGTTTCCACAATAATCTTAGGTGTACTGAAAAGCTTACAGTATCAATTTTGATGCACGGCAATCAGTCACTGTGTTAGGAAGGATTTGTTTTTAACTACTTAGCCTGAAGTACTTGAGAGGATTCTGCTAATAAAAACATGCTACTGTCATTATTAAGTTATTCTTTGTACTTCATTCAGAAATAAAGCAGCAAATGAACATATAAAAAAAATTAAAATTACAGCCCATATACCTAAACCCTGAGTAAAGAAATATTAACAGGATAACTACATACTTCAATCTACTACTAAAACTTCTGTACAATTTCTGAGCAGTTACTACTAAGAATGGATGAGAAACTACTTCATCCAGGCATGTAGCTGGTCAAACCCACATGCCTTAACACTTGCTAATGTACTATGATAAGATTCTTAACAACTGATCAAACGTTATGTACAACTCACCTACCACATTATTCTGATAGCCAACAGGTTTATTTAAGCTGCATCCAAGTACAAAATCCAAAATTTAAGAACATGTCTTTTGTCTTCCTATCTCCCTTCTTCCTCTTTTTCACGCTTAAAGCTGTGCTTATGCCCCTAGATCCACAAAATAATCAGGTAGGAAAATAAATGACTTTACTATTTTTGAAATATAATACTGACTTATACAAACCATAAGCTGCACTCCACAATCATCCTCCATTCCAGACATGACTATGGCCATTTTCCAGAAAAGGAACCAAAACTGAATGCCTTGCCCTCCTCTACATAACAAAATGGGGTTTAATGTATCCTAATGTAATGTTCCTCACAGCACTGGAAACTAAACTGGCCACAGATCAGCCTACATTTCCAGGAGGAAATCCTCCTGAGAGTCACATACATCTTTGCAAACTGCATTTTAAGAAGTAACACACTGCCCTCTCCCGTATCACTCCAGTTTGTTTTATAATCAGTTTTTCACAGAAGACTTTTTAAAAAAAAGAAGAAAAGAAAACAGAACTACTATTCTAAGAATTTTAAAATATTAATAATTCATTCAAAGAGCTTTATGCTGGTCATCGTAGGGACGTTTACACAACTGTGCTCCATACTTTAACACCTTCTGCTGTAAAATCACAATGTCAGTAACAGCTGGCCCCAAAGTCAAGAGATCAAAATCCTGTGTGACAATCCTGGGTCCTATAACGTAATATTTTCAGCTTGAATGGCCTTAAATGCTAATAAATATTAAATCTGTCCTACAAGTAAACCTTGTATGTTTCAAATAAAAGCTGTAAATGACACTGATTCCCCTCCTGATATACAGTTGTAGAAGCCCAAGCGTCAATTGTGCTGTACTTTAAAAGGCAACGTATTTTAACTTCAGCCTTCTGAAAAATTTGAAATTTCTGCTACATATCCATAGACTTTAAAAGTTTTAAAAAACCCTTAAAAAGAGAGGCCTGGTCTAGCAGCTACAGCATGCAGGATATGTGTGCTAAAATGTTATTTTCAAGCTGCACAACAAAGACTGGGTTATACCTCAAATATTATGCATACTGAGATCTAACGAATTAAATGAAACCATAATAGAAAACAGAAGGATTATTAATTCCTCCACTTCTTCACGTCAGCTAGGCTTTATCCTAAGAAAGCTACTACAATGCAGCTTCTTGAGGCTGGCTATGGTAACCCTGAGTAAGCAGCCGCTAGCAATAGTTAAAATGTTGCCACTGAGTTGATTCAGTCTGAAAAACCTTTTGCTCTCTCTTGAAAGTGAGATCTTCAGAATCTAGTTCCAGAAAATGTTTAGTTCAACAGTATTATACTTATGTTTCCAAGATTAAATTCTCATATACAATTCCCATGTATGATTCAAAAGCTTCCACCTATGATTGCAGGTTTTTACACCATTTCCATTGCAGTTCCTGAAGACAACAGCAACAACTTTCAGGAGCAGCTTTCCTCATGGTGCAAGAGACTGCATTAGAAGGAGGGTCTGAAAACCCCAAATTTATGTGTAAAAGTTCTTTGTCTAGTCCTTAAATATCCTATATTCAAACTGTGTTTTCTGTTTTCAGTACAAGAGATGAAGATTAAGAAGTATGCTATTAAAGTTTGAAAAACTCAAGATTATGTCATACATGCCTTAACATTTAAACATCCAAGCCTTTACAGTTCATTTTATGGGAGGTGGGACAACAGTAGGAAAGAATTATCCATAGACTTTTTTTTTTTTAATGTCTCGAACAAACCATATTCCAGGTTTACACAGAGATTTACAGCACAATCGCAGGCATAATTACTCAGAAATAAGTGTTTGTGGGTTCAATAAGGCTTATTCTCAGGTAAGTTATGCTATGATTGCAGCTTCAATCATGAATAAATTGAAAAATGCTGTATAAGTATTCAAGCAAAACAATAACAGAAACTATATAATTGTCCTCTTTGCCAAGTGACATGGGGTTGCACACCAGAAAGCCTTGTGCACCCAAGATGACTGATGGTCACTGTCTGTGAAGTTTATATTTTCTTTCAAGCCGAGGATCTCAGCACATTTCCAACCCTATCTATGCTACGATAATCGCAACATGTAAACATTGCTCTGCTGAGAAAAGGGTAATGGTTGGTTTAATGCAACTTGATCACATACATTTCTCTTTTATAAAACTATGTGCTGAGATGAGAACCATTAGTAGACATAGAAGGCCATACTGGCAAGGTGCCAGCCTAATGCTGCACTACCAATTTTGCTGTTAACTATTAATCAGATTAAATGCTAGCATTTACCTCTTCTCTATAATCTGACTGTGTACATTTCCAGAATACGCTCTCCTAGTGCTTCATCCATTTGCAAGAAAAACCTGTCAGTTTTCTAGCTTTAAATAATAACTGCTTATTAAATTAAATAATCACACCAGCTGTTGGATGCAGTGGTACAATGTTTTGTACTGAGAGTTCCCATTTTAAAGGCAAAGGATTTCCAAATCTTATTCAATTATGGAAGGCTAGCTTGGCAGAAAGAGATTTTCTAGGACAAGTGAGAGAGCATACATTCCTAATCTCAATTCACTCCTTCCAATCTTTCCTGAATTGTAGTTTATTAATGCAGTTTGTAGTATTACACTAGAGATACACTAAAATGAGCATACAACCTGGTTTGATAAGACAGCAAGTATAGGGAGTTCACTTTTATCAAAATGACAGGAATACAGAATTAAAGGATTTCCTTCTGCTCCTCTGCAAACTTCTTATAAAAAACCAGGCTCACAAAGGTGAGCCTATTTCTCTACATTTCCACTGTTACTTTTTTCTTAATTCAACTACTTCCTCCTCTTTCAAATTTCTACATAAGTTTACTCCTTTATTCCACCCATAACAAGTTAATCATGTCATAAGTATTTACCATCCTATATTTCCTCTAACACTATTTGCTACATTCACCACAATCGTTTAAGTACTTGGAGGAAAGATTGCTTTCCTCATCGGGTTTACTTTGCCTCAAAGCGCATTGGTGGAACTACAGTATAACAATAAGAGTAAGGAGAGTAAATGTTACTTGAACAGTTCTGATTCCCCATTGATATTTTGATTCCATTCCACAATGTGATTGTTTTTTAACTATTGTGAGAATATATTGTAAGTGATTCTGAGAGCGTTTCAGGACCAACTAAGTATTTTAAATAAGCAAGAAGAAAACCGACATGCATGTTTGGTGTTTGCTCTTCAAGAAGATTATCTCATCTTTATCTTGGGCTATATCCCTAGTGGATGGACCTAAACACCGTAAAGGCACCAGATCCCATTTGGTCTTGGAAACTAAGTGAGGCCAGCCTTGATTAGTACTTGGATGGGAGAATGCCAACAAATACTAGGTGGTTTAAGCTATACTTCAGAAGGAGGAACAAGCAAAACCACCTCTGCATAAGAAAACCCCATCAATTTTATAGGATCGCCCTAAGTCAACTAGTAATTCATAGGGACATACACACACATTTCCCTAGAGCTTTAGAACAAACTCTGAAGCTAAAACTGCAATGGATATGAATTGTTTCATGATCAACAACAACAAAAAAGGGAAAACTGGTGTGACACAGTAAGAATTTAATTTTTCTCCATTTAATTTACATGTTTCTTCTTTATATGGTGTAAGGAGTGTTGTTTTAAGCTGAATAAACTCAAACCAAACCAAACTCAAAATCGGCTGTCCAGTAGAGATTTCAAGGACTCGGTAAGCCACAAATACTGTGTCTGATAGACTGGGACCTTTCCGCACTTCTAGTGATTGGCAGAGCCCTTTCCCTCATGAATTATTTCATTTACTGCAATTTTATTCTGCCCTCATCCAAAAATGTCAATAAACTTATGGATCGATTCATTTTAGCCAATAAAAGAATAAGCTAAATAAATACTGAAACATTTGCTTTTTATGAGGCAGCTTGGGAAGATATAGTATATGAAGGAATGAGGGAAAAAACAGTTCATAAAGTGAGCCAATATATAACATTAAGCCCAATAAAAGTGCCAGACAGCCCGAGTAAATAAAGACAAGCAAAAAATAATAATCACCTGGCTGGAAAAAATGGACAAAGCAAGGAACTCTTTCAACAAACAAGAACAAGGAGGAAACCCAAAGGATGACTTGGTTTAGTTGATCTTAAAGGAAAGTACAATTTTACCTTTGTTCATACTAAAATTAATATTAAGCACTCATTAAATGGAAACTTGTCATATATCCTACAACCACAGCCATGGAATTCACCCCCCCTGTACAAATTATCTCTAATTTCAGAATTGTTCTAGAAAGGTTATTGTTGAAACCAAAGATTTCAAGCTCTATCGCTTACTGCTTTCAAAAACATTTCAGAAGTGAAACTTTGGCATTTTAACTATACGTTAGCAATGCCAAATCTGAAAGTATTTTAGACCAGTGTAACAGCTGGACACTTCATAAATTCGCCACCTGTAAAATATTGTTTTGAGTTTGAAAAACAAAGTAAGTTTTTATAAGCCCTACCTTAAGCAACAATATATAAAAATATCAGAGTACACTTACACTTTGTTTTACTATGAACATGATATTTTAATGTCCATAACTTTTAAATAAATACAGCTATATAAAAACGTACAACCCTTTCCTTTTAACGTTTCCAAAGCTGAAGTATGAAGGGATATAAGGGTAAAGCCATTAATTTTACTCTGATATGTCATATTTTAGTTTTAACCCTCATATATTTCAGCTTAAAGTTATCACAGCTGCCCAAGACTAAAAGGTTTATATAAATTTTCAGTTAACCAGTGCCAAGGTCTTTCCACAAGTTATCAGAAAAACTTACATGCAGAACATTCAGCACGTTTGTTACCATGAATGTTCAGCAGTTAAGTCAATAAGCTTCAATAAGTTAGCATTTGCAAAATATTGCCATGCACAGCAAACACCCACACTAGACCCCAAAAGATTAATATAAATAATTTAGCATATAGATTACCTCTGGTTACAGACCTACACAATTTTTAAAACCTGTGAAATTCCCTTCAGCCATACTTTTTTCTCCAGAGATTCATTCTATCAATTTAGGAAAGATGTGGGTTTTAAAAAAATACATAAGATTAATGGCACATTATTTTTTTCCAGAGGACCGTAGCCACTAAAAGGTGATGATGTTTTGCGTTAACATTTTAGGCCACAGGAAATGAAAAGATTCTTAAAACAGCTGTTTGTCTTGTAAGCTATGAAATGCAAAAAATAAAAAAAAATAAATCACAGAGTACACCACAAGCTTGTATGTCATATAATTATGACTAATGGGTAGGAATTTAACTTAGTTAGGACAAGTACACTCCCAAGGCAAGACCTGCAGGTTATTTTTAGATGAAAACAAGCATCTACTGTAATGGAATTAAATAAAAGATACCAGAGATCTAAGAGCATGGGAGTAAATGGGTAACTTTTTGAGACATTTGACAATTTTCAGAGCCTCTGCTCAGGCAGACAGACCAAAGGCGTCATCACTTTTGCTTAAAACAAATGCCACCACTCATTGTAAATGGCAGACCTCTTATCTTTAAGAAGAGTCACAAATCAGACAACCGGGTTTAGATCCACAAAAGCTCATGCTAAAATAAAGAACAGTTAATCTTAAAGGTGCTGCCACATTGCCCATTTTTCCTCCCCCCCACCTTCCTCTTTTAAATCAGACAATGCTATTTTATTCTTCCCTGCTCATCAACCTCATAAAGGATGAGGATAGCAGGTGATCACCCTTAATTCAGAGAGCTTAGATGTACTCAGTGGCTTAGGGGCGCCCAGTGGAACCCTTCTTACTGCATTCAAAATTTGTTCTAACTCTCTTGGTCTTAAAAATAGTTTGCCATGGGGCTTGGAAACTAATAGGTGGGGGAAAAAACACAGTACAGCCATACTTCCCTTAACAAAGCCTTTGGCAACAAAGCTTCTTTTTATAAAGGTTTTTCAATCCATGCAATCTCCCTCCTTTGCTCCCTGTCCTCTTTCTAGCTGGATGTTTTTAGCAGCATCAACATGAAAAAGATGGTAAAGGGGAGCTGGAGGACACTGACTTTCAGTAACAGCTTGCACAGCATGTCTGCAGTAAACAACACAATAAACAAAGTTTGCGTTGGAAAAGAAAGCCATGTGTGCCCACCTATAGCAAACAAGGAAAACAGCAGCTGCCTTCAGAATCCCTCACTGAACATACCTCAACAGCAAAACAGGAAAAAAGCGGGGGGGGGGGGGGGACGACAGATAAGTCCACTCCTAGTAAATAAAAAAAAAGCATAAGTTGGACAACTGTTGGACAACTGTTAAGTTGGACAACCAAAATGGAAATCAGAAGAAAAATGGAGGCTAGTGAAATAAAAAAATCATCTCTGGATGCATTTTGGAAGAATCTTTCAGTTGGTTTTTTGAAGGTTCAAAGAGTTTTTCTTTACTTATACAAGGCTTACCTGACTTAGTTGTTTCATTTCAAATGTGCATGGTACTTCTGAATAAAAAGTTTGCTGAAACATGACGAACTGCTTTTCCTCGTATGATATAGACACCTATCCCTATTCTTTCTATGGTACTTCTGCCTCCAATAGCAAATTTTCTATTAAAAAAGTAACACCTAGGACTACATTTATTTCATCAACTGAGAAAGCTGCACACAAGTTTGAAACGTCACTTAACCTACTTCCACTGCTGTCTGGATTGTGGCCTTTACAGCCCATTGGATATTAACATTTTAACTAGAAAAAAAAATATTCTACTTCAGGTATAAAAATTGCTCTATATTTCCCCTGCCTTCATTTAAAATTTCTACAGTGATCGTAGTCACATCCTTACAGTTGCCGATATTAGCTCTAAGTACCCATCATATATTCTCAGGAGATACCAAAAGAAACTTTGCAAAATGCATAGAGACTGAGAAATGAAAAAAGAAACGAAAAAAAAAATGATGCTAGTTTCAGTCATGTTTCCAACTCAGCCTAAAAAATGAGAACTAGCTAGCACACTGTAGATGTTTAAGGAGAAGAGAGATTTTAAGGTTATTTCAGAGACGGCTTTTCCCAATAAAACCTAATGCAACTGTCATTAAAGTCTAGGTAGAGAGAGCCACCTGGTAAACTGAAGAAGAACCATTTCCCTATTTTGTATAATGTGAGTAGGTTGCCAGGATACAGATCTCTCCATTCCAGAGTTTTACATAGCCAATTATTCTCAATACACAAAAGCAACATCAGAAGGTAGTGTTTGAAACAGTTTTACTTTGAAAGGAGCAAGGGAAACATGATGTTTCAGGAAAGCTACAGATATTACTAAAGCCCAGGCTGGGAATAACAAAGGATCTAGCAAAACTGTGACTCTTCCCCAGTCCCCTATGTCTATAAAACTGACATGTGACATGACGTCTTCACACCCAGACTTGGCCCTACAAGCTGCAGTCAGTAAAATGGAACAGGGTCGGGAAAATTTGTGAGGATATTGACACCATATCTTTCTTTCTTTCTTTAAATGTTGCTGGGTGCCGTGTATGGAAATCTGAGGTAAACATATATGGATCGGTAGAATTTACAGAAATACCTGATGTTTTAAAGTTTAATAGCATCTGCTGGAAAAGGCACACAGTAAATTACCAGTTTTGTATTAAATTCAATGACTTTATTTTAAAACTTGTAGAATTTGGTTGTGTAGAACAGTCTGTGAACCTTAAAAAGTGGAAACAGCCTCCCTTCCTGCAAGCCTAGTTTAATGGGTAAAACACACACACACACACACACACACACAAAGAAAACATGGATTTTTATTAAGCTGGGTTACAGTGCCCCCTAATGGAGATATTAAATAACCAATTCTTTTTGAAAAAATAGAACAAACCTTTCACAATTATTGTTATATCTCTGCAACAGCCTTGCTTAATTGACTGAAATGGCTTTATTTTGTAGCCTGCCAAGAGGTATGAAGCAGATGATTCATATCCTTTTTTTTTTAACCTAACTGAAGCATACGGGCAGGGGGATACAGTAATATTCTTTTTAATCCAACATTTTATTAACACCCAACAGAAAATTCTGCCAGGCAACAAGAACCCACAAACCATTAAATGAGAATTTATACTATATATTCTGGATTTATTGTCCATTCCGTCTGGAGGCAGTGTGGAAGAGATAACGAAGTTCACAGTGAGACATGAATCCTTGGAAGGATCGTAGTCAAACTGAGGACAAGAAAGGCTGAAGGGGAAAAATCAGGAGAAGATGGGCTAAAGGGAATGATGTGAACTGTGTTTCAACACAACAGGAGGGAACTAGGTTGTGGAAGTCCGATTTCTGTACTCTGGGTTGGGGAGAGGCCTCTCATGTGGGCCCACTGGCCTCCTGTTTTGCAGCCAACCAAGCTTTTTCAAGGCCACCAAGGAGAAAAGAAAAGGTGTCATAGCTGTGTATTCATCAGAAATACAGGTTCCAAAAATCATTCTTGTGGAGCATGTATTCTGGCCAACACAATGCCTGGCTGGTAGGCTATTAAGCCCCACTTTCTTTTAAGAGCCACAGTGAAAGCCTTCTAAGGGTGGAAGATCAGTATGTAATACTGATAATACCCACAGCATGCTCTGCACTCCTCTAGGTAGATAAACAAACACACAACACACACACAAATACGGGTTGAGAGAATGGACAGACATCATTGGACCAAGCCCAACGTACCACTAGCACAGAAAAACAAAACAAAACCAAAGATTCTTGTGGTATCTTAAAGGTTAACAAGTTTTATTTGGCGTAAGCATTCATGGACTCTAGCCTACTTCACAGAAGCCATTAGAAGTGGGCTGTAAGCCACAATAGCTTATGCCAAATAAAACTTATTACTCTTCAAGATAGCATAAGACTGCCATTCTCACTGCAACAGATTACCATCACTCCCCCATCTCCACTTGGAAATGTCTGGAGAGAAAATGGTTTGCTAGTAGAATTTCACTGGATTTTGCAGCTGTCCGAATCGTAGTGCATACATACAGCTGTGGACCACACTGTACTACCAAACAAGATAGTCATTAAGTGGTTGCTGAACCTTCATTGTCCCTACTTGGACAGAATTCCAGCATATGTTTATCTGGCTTATTAGAAAGAAAAAGAGAAACACACTGTCTTAAGGAGGCATAAGCAAAAACTATGTGTAGAAACTAGGACTTTTCAGAAGAGTTGGCAAGTGTGTTAGCTCTCACATTTGGCCTATACACTTGTTTTTGTATGTAAGAGGTGCATAACAATAATAACTGGGCAATTACTAGTTAATCAAGCAGGTGTGTAACAAATACTTTCAGTGCTTGTGGCTTCTCTAGTAGACTGTGCAAAATCAGCTCATGCTGTAGAGACAGATAATAATATTTCCATCTTAGAATGCCTGGGAAACTGCTTTTTTATTAGGATGGGGTGATTTCCCCACCCCTGCCTGGAAAAGTGTCTGCACTTTCCAGAATAAAGGAGAAAATATATTTAAAAGTCAGGAAAGATCAAGATTCTATTGTTTTGTGCTGAGAGAGGGGAATCAGCCATACTCCAGTTCAGAAAACCAGTTCACTGGATTGGCATCTAGCTCATCATGGCTTTGAGTAGATGAAGAGACGTGAGCTAACTTCACCTTTGTCTTAAGTTTTACTGGTACATCCTACTTGACACCTTCATCTGATCAATAAACCACTGTTTTGTGCCCCGTTGCTCTGTTTCATTTTGATGGACCCTTAAGCTTGAGGTGGCTTGGGAAAAGAGTGGATTAGGGGCCTGGAATTATTACACTGTGTGAACTCTGGAGTACAGTCTAGAACCAGGTTTCTACTAATGGCATGGTATTAGCATTGATATTACTTTAATTTGTAGCTTCACTGGTCTGAACACTAGCTGCATGCAAATGCTTTTGCATTTATCATGTTGCCACCCTTTCCCAAAAATCTATCTCTTGCTCTTTTCTTTCTTGCAATGAGGAATAGCAAGCCAGCCCAAGCACTTGAGAGCTGGTACATTAACTAAGCTATTTTCTCTTCTGTAAAACAGTTGGTGGCAAAATAAACCTGTATGATTCACCGTTGATCACTGTTCTCCAGCAAATTCTTCCCATTCTGTCAAAACACAATGCACAGTGCACTATGCATGCATATGCCCCACCTCTGAAGATCCTGAAGATCTGAAGATCCCTGTTTCAGGTTGGGTCACACGTCTGTACATTAACTTCCACAAGAACTGAAGCAGCAGAAGACAATGGCAACTATTTTGACTGGATTATTCCAGTCTCCTGATTCTACCCGCTCTTGGGAGAAGAAACTCAGGTCTAGTCAGAGCAACATAATATTCTGCCTAAAAAGAAGCAGTTCTTCTAGGCTTCAATTGGCAACAGTGGCTACAGTAAAGACTGGCAACATATACAATAGGGAATGTACCAAGACTGAGCAGCAGCAGGTTAAAATAACATCTGACACAGAAAAACAATGAGTTCTATTCCCAGCCACTGGCTGTGCAGAAAAAGCACATTTAACAGTGGGACCTAATGAGAGAAGAAGTTTTATGGCAGTGTGACAGAAAGCACAAAGCAAAACGGGGTTGACTAGCAACTGAACAAGAATGCCACAGTGAACTGTTCCACCAGAGAAATACCATTTACCATGACGTAGCACAGAATAGTTGAGCACACAAATAGGGTAAGATCTAAAGATACAAACAGCATCAGTTTTCCACTCAGTTGCAGCCTCTCAGCCAAAGAGGAGAAAGGACGGAAGTTCTTCCCAAGTGAAAAAGAAAAAAAAACCTCAAACTTGGTTTCTTTTAAGGATTTTCAAAAGCTCTGAAACTACAAGTATTCCCTCAATAATCAGGTCAAGATTGGCTTGGTAACTTGGACCACAATGCCAGAGTATGGTCAGCTGATTCACTTCAATAGACGATGCATTTCTCAAAGTTATTAATTCTGACAGCACAGTTCCTAAAAATATTATCAAATGGAGTAGAAAGTTTTCCCTACCGCCATTAAGATTGATCTCCATTTAAACACAAACTCATAGCTCTCTTCTCCTGAAGGGTACGCCAAGTGCCACATACACGAAAAAATTCATTACTAAATTATTGGCTTGTACACAATTTGTATTCTTCAGAACTTCAGCCTTCTTCCTCTCCCTTCCACATGTATACCCTACATTTACATTTCGATATTCAAAGAAGCATAGCCACTGTGCTCTGCATGAGTACCCATTCCTGCCCGGTCTGCAGTGCAGTTTTTGTCTCATGTAACACTCTCTCTTCAAGCTCTTCCTTGACAAGCTTACAAGTTAAAACAAAGACTAAAAACTATTCATTTTAAAAAGTTCCAGTTCCTGTGCTACCAAGAAGACTATACCATTCATCCAGAGAAGCTATGCCCCATGAGATACAGATGCAGCTGTGCAAGGATCTACAACAGAGGTGAGGAACTGGTGGCCTTCAAAATTTTGATGAACTTCGGTTCTCATTAGCCCTCGCCAGTCTGGCCATTGGTAAAGCTCAATGGGAATAGTAGCTCATCTGCATATGAGTGGGACAAAGGTACAAGACCCATATTTCCTGTAATATTCTCAATATAATCTTAACAAGAAAGACCTATCTTTTCTTGATAAAATTGCACATAGACAAAGAATCCAAATGTTGCAAGTTGATTACTGGGAACTTTTGCTGTGTAAACATGCCTTAAAGCCACAGGTCACATTTAGCCCCAAGGGTATTTTTGCAGACCCATGAGGTCCCACTTTACTTTCAAAGGGGGGGTACAATTGTTTCTTTGTGCTTCAATACATGTAGTAGTACCCCTTAGGCCAAAATGTGGCATGAGGCCACATAAGGATATCTCTATGGTCCTCAACACTTCCAGAATATCCAGGCTGATCTTCTGGCTAAAGAATGGGTGAACTAGTGTTCCTGGAAGCTGCAACAGTTTACCTTTAAAAAGGCTACAAGATGAGGCACCAGTGTGTAAATTAAAATTTAAAGAGGACTATATTCGAAACCCAGAAGTGGCCTTCCAGAAACTTTTTGAGTTTTTTTGTTTCGTTCTTCATGTGACCCAGGTGGTTCCTGCGGCATAAAAATGTCTCACCTGGACCTGCTCCTGTTACCCATTTAGCCCTCTGGGGAGGTTCTAGTAGCCATTTTATCATTGTCCTCAGCCCTCACATTTCTTTGGGCATCCTGGCCCCTGCCCCAAATCTTTTAGGCCTGTACAGCCCTTTGAAAAACAGTTAGGCTGTCTCAGGGATCCTAAGAGTTATAATCCAAAAAGTAACCCTTCCAAGCTCCGGGTATATTGCTTTTGCACGGAATGATCACTTGTAAAGTGTTTCTGGAATGAGGCTGAAGGCCACATGTAATCCACCCTTCCAGAGGCACAGGGTGCCTACTCCAGCTATGTGCCTATAATTTAAACCCAAGATTGACCTCTTGAATCCCCTCTTCCAAATCCCTTTTCTTATTCCTTACAAGGTAGAGGGCACCAGATTAGGGAAAGCTAAATCATTATACTAGAGGCAATCCAATATGCAAGAGTGTCAAATTGCCTTCAAAACTGAAAAAAAGTTGCCGTAATTTCCCAGTGTCTGTTAAAAGTACAAAGCACGTAGCTGCAGAGTTCAAAAAGTGAGGAACTTCTTCCAGGCAAAAGCCGAAAATATTTTCAGAGAAGTTCTCAGGGGCCACACTGCAGTAAAACACCAGCAGCTTTTACCTTAAAACTCTGACTGCCAATAGTTAAGCATTAAGAGATACATTGCAACCTTTTTAAAATGGTGGAAGAATCACAGAAAAGATTGGAAACTACGCAACAGCGATGCAGTGAAGAACAAGGCCTGGCCACCTCTGGAGAATCGGACTGGAAACATAGGATGTCTGCATTTGACCCCAAGACCTGAAGTTTCCCACTCCATTTCACCTGGTAGTGACACTCAGCTTATGGAATGTTCTCTGCAGGGAGGCTCATCGCGTGCCTAACCCAGTCATTCTGATGCTAGGCAAAGATATTTTAATTCCTCCATGCATTGCTTTTATTCCAGTCTTTTATATTGTAGAGTTTCAATTTTTTTGTTCGAAGTGAGCTCTCCCTCTCTATGAAACAACAGGGACTCCTTTCTGCTTCATCTATGGGCATCAATACACAAGGCTGCCTGTGTACAGCAGGGGTGTCAAGCTCAATTTCATCTTGGGCCACATCAGCATTATGGTTGCCCTCAAAGGGCTGGTTGTATCTGTAAGACTATATAAATGGTTCTACTCTTTTATCATACTAAATAATTGCCTCTGCATTTGATTATTACTGGTTTTTAAACTGCCATCCCTCTGCATCAACTTGTCTTTCCTTGGCCATTTTGGGGCTATTCAGTCATAGTTTATGGTCCCTCTGTAAAGTGACACAGAATTGGTCAGTATATCCACAGTGTGCCATTTTCTGCTCCCCAGATCCTCTCTGTGCCTCTTTCTGCTGCAGCTGCAGGAGAGGTGCGAGGGCCACATGAAATGGCCTGGAGGGCCAGATTCAGCCCACAGGCCTTGTGTTTGATACATGTGGTATACAGTGTAACAACAGACCCAAACAGACCTTTACAGAGTTACTACAAATGCTTACCTTCATCAAAATCAGCATCATCCTCTGTATGCTGAGGAAAGGGAAAGCAGTTGGTGATTTCAAGCCTGTCATCCACCACTAGACCCAACAGCACACCTTGGACCACTTCATTGCCTTGGCCTTCTTCTTGATAATGTTTGATGATCTTCAGCACAACCTGAAATAAAACCCTTTGATCAGGATACTTTAATTTAAAACAGGGGTGGGCACAGTGCAGCCCATGGAATAACAGAGCCCTCAGACTTTACTTTTGTGGCCTCTGACGCACCTCAACAGCCCCTCAAAGCTCACAACCTCCCAAAAATTTGGTGTGATTTGAGGGCAATTTCTGATTTCTTCCTTTTATTCCAATTTTTATCGCCAAATTATACTGAAAACATCCCAAATGCATGAAAATATGTATATTCTCACCACATTCTACAAGCATCCTAGGACCAAGTATTACTCCAAATAATTCCATTTTCCTCTGTAGTCCTTCACAAGATGGCAACAGGAAGTGGGATTACTGTGGAGCGGTGTGTGCAGCCAATGGGAGGTCTGGAGGGAGACTGCCTTGTGGCCCGTCCACATTTGCTCACCTCTGGTTTAGACTGTGTCACTCAATTCAATTAGTCAACATTTTCCCAGTTGTTGCATAAGGAAATCCACCCAAACATAACTGAAGCATTTCAGCAGTTAAAGGTGGACAATTATGTCCCTGATCTCTAAATACAATCAGCCCTCCACAGTTGTGGGGGTTAGGGGTGAAGGAGCCCTATAAAAGTGGAAAAACCATGAATACCTATAGGCCCCCCCAAGCTATATTTAACATACAGAAAGTACACACATACTATACGATCACACAGTATACAATACGTCTGAATCCACAGTGGGGAGCAGATCAGCCACCTGGGTCTGCCTTCAAGGTGCAGGGTTCTTCCTCAAGGCAGAAGCAGGTGGCTGCAGGGCTTGCTGCTGCTTCCATTGTTGTCCTATTCCATTTTTAATAGGGATGTACAAGCTTCGCCTTGCATTTGTAGTTTCTTGCAGTCTCCCTCTCGATCTCATGAGGCCTGCAGAGAGACTGTGAACACAAGGCAAGTCTTATAGCTCCCTATTTAAATCCGTGAATGTTAAACCCGCATGTGTGGAGGGCCAACTGTACATTAATGAAGAAGAAAAATATCTCAAGGAATTAAGAATCTACAGACTTATTCCAATAAGGGCCTAGATCCAATGTGATGTCAAGCATAGTTGTGCCACATTTAACCACCGCACAATCCTGTGACAGGTTCACCTTAGGGTTGCCATAAGTCAGAAACAACTTGCAGGCATGCAACAGCAACAAGTAGCTATGTGAAAGGAGGTTTACGTGTACACTCCATTTAGCACAAGTGGGCTGAGCAGCACACATATGCTATCAATGCAAGCCTACTGACCCTACCAAACTGAGTAAGAAAAAAAGGAGTGATGGAAGGACTACTGTTTTCAACAACCCTTATGTATGTTTTATTTACAATATAAGTAAACCAGCTGCACAATGGAAATGTGTATCGGATATCTCCTATTAAGACTGAAAATTCATTTCTCCTCGCACAGCAGACCACGGGAAGTAATACCAATGGATTCAGGCCAAGAGCAGGGATAGTCCTAGATATTCAAGTGGGACTCAGAATATTTGAATGTAAGCTTTACTCTGTACAAACTGTAAGCTGTTCTTTGTACAACAAGAAAGTGGACTTATTACAGGGGAAATATACTGCAGGTACCTACATTCTCTGAGATTAGACACAGTGGATCATCTGTAGGGAGAACAAACCACAGCACATCCTTTCCAAAAGAATAATATGGTAGCCATTCAGTTAAAGTACCATGTCACATTTGTTTTCATTCCCTTAAACTTTTGGTTAGTTGATAGAAAGATACTCTGCTACTTCAATATTGTCAATTAACTGTTTTAATCTATTCTACACTGCTTTATTTTAATGATTATATCAATTGTAAACCAGCTTGAGCATGTTCTGTGAAAAGCACAGATTTTAAGAAATGTAAATAAATAAAAAGCAGCAAGCCAACAACAGAGCAGTGTGCACAAAACAGAACCTCTAACTGTCAACAAGTAGCAGAGGACCTCTGAGTACTCATGGAGCTGCATTTGCAATCAGAGGAACCTAATACTGGTGTGAGGACTGAAGCAAATATATACTTAAAAAAGCAAGAATAGGAACTATATTTTGGAATGTACCATGCTTCTGTTGAGGGTTTCGAGCTAGCACACACCATTCTACTTCACCTCCTCTCCGGGTTTCCTACCTCTAACAGTCATCCCTCATTCTATGCTCACAGAGCAAGTTCAGTCCTCATCAGAACCTTTTGTGGACATCCCTCATGGGTCCCCAGAAGTTCCTTACATTTCTGATAACCTTGGAACTCCTCCAAGACTGCTCAATACCTCCTTCTTATGAGTAGATGATGCCTTTTCTGTCTCACGGGAATCAGCACTCAGAAAACTTATTCTACTATTACTGTAGAGGATTATGATTATTACCACTACTACTACTGATATTATTTATATCCTACCTTTTTCTGAGAACTGGGACTCAAGTCAGTTTGCACATTAAAAAGTTTACAATTAAAAACTTACAGAAAAAAACTTATAATACAATTTATGCAATATAGTTTAAAACAATACAGCACTCACAGCCCTTTGTTAAAAACCTGTCTGAGGTTTTTTTTCAGTCTTCACCTGCCTCCAGATGTACAGCAAGGAGGCGGCCATCCTAGCTTCCCCAAGGAAAGAGTTCCAAAGTGTAGGGGCAGCCACTGAAAAGGTTTTGTCTCATGCTTCCACCAACCATACCTGTGAAGGTGGTGGGAATGAGAAAACGTCCTCTCCTGTGGATCTCAAGGACTGGGAAGGTTCATATCAGGAGACTGTCAGCCTTGGACCTAAATTATATAGGGCTTTTCAGGGCATAACTAGGACTTTGAACTGTGCCTGGAAACATACTAGAAGCCAATGGAGCTGTTGGAACAGGGGATTTGTATGTTTCCTGTAACCAGCCCCAGTTAACACTTTAGCTGCAGTTCTTTGTACCAACTATAGTTCCCAAACACTCTTCAAAGGCAGCCCCCCTTGTAGAGTTCATTACACTAGTCCGAACAGGATGTAACTAAGGTATGTGTCACGATGGGATCAAGCATCTCCAAGAACAAGTGCAGTTGGCACACAAGGTTTATGAGTGCAAAAGCACTCCTGGCCAATGTAGAAACCTGGGTTCCTACCACCTCATCTGCTGTTTCAGTAGAGCAGACTACTAATCCCAAATGAAAGGGCTAAGCGGCAAGATCCCAGCATGCTAAAGGTCTTCTCAGTCTTTCTGTTCTCAAAGTAAGCCTCTCTCACCCACCACCCAAAATACTCAACTTAATTAAAACTTTTCCTACAGGTGGGGGAAAGTGAACCAGACAGTTCTTTGGATCATGACCTACCTGCGAAAACAAGCATAACATGTCAAATAAGCAGAGTTCAGGGCCTGCCAGACTCAGAAAAAAAAAAAAAGAGCAAAGGTAATCAAACACAGAGCACTTCCAAAATAATCAAGAGAACCCAGAGTCAAATTTCTGCTCAAGCTGAACTAATTGCCAAGCAGAAGAGAAGGTTTCATTACGGAAATTTATATGAGGATTAACCTTCCACTCAAATATCTTGGCACCCCCTCTGTTAATTGAAATATGCAACAGATATGCAACCCCATTATAGAATGCACTGATGTATTCCCAAGGAAATGATGCAGCTATCGCAAACCTTGGCACCTAAATTCAACACAGCCTGAGGGTTATGTTGTCATGTTCTATTGAACGGAACCACTGAATACGACGAAAGCCAACTTCTTCAAACAGCAGCAAGATCTGCCTTCAAGACGAATGCCATTAAAAGAGGAAGTACAAGAGAGTGTCATCATCATTCCGAGTAAATGTGTATGTCAGAAGCTAAAGAGTAGAAGCTAAAAAGCGCCAAGGGAAATAAAAGACACTGGTGGCTGAGACATGAAAGGATTCACATCTGCTCCAAAATCCAACTGGGATTGAAGGTTTTGCATGTGCACCATCCCCACACTGCCAGCATACGTTAGCATTAGCATTCTACCTGAAGAAAAATCAAGCAGTCTCTTCTGCTTGAGACCTTAAGGGAGGGTGACTTGGTCTCAGAGAAGGCAAGCCTCGCAACCTGTGTCTTCCAAACCTAGTCCACACACCTCACCTCAGATTCTTTGAACTTGAAAGGACAAAGCCCCCACTAACAGTTCAAAGGAAGATGTTCAGGGTCATAGGAACTGTCCTCAAACAGTAGAGCAGCTGTTTCTGGAACTGGTTCCATGCTGAGAACACAATGCAGCATCCTTGCTTTTGCAGGAAGATAACTTAAGTTCACCCTATAGCGTAGTGGTTAAAGCACTGGACTATGACCCTGGAAACTAGGGTTTGTTTCCCCACTCAGCCATGGAGACCTTGGGTGCATCACATACTCTCAGCCCCAGAAAACCCTGTGATAGGGTGACCTTAGGGTTGTCCTAAGTTGGAAACAACTTGAAGGCACACAACAACAGGCAAGAAAGTGGCTCAGAAAACCACAGGCCACATGCACCAGTACCTCATTTTCGCAGTCCCTAATTGCTCCCAGACTCATCCCTTCTAAAAAGATAAAATGGCTCCAGAAACAGTAACTTGACTCTAAAGTAAAGGTTTAGAGTCCTTTATGGTGAGAGGAAATTTTCAGGTGGGGTACCTAAACTGGAAGCAGAAAGAAAACACTGAAACATCTTTTCATCAGAGGTGCAGTCCAAGATGAGCTGCTGGGGCTCAAAATTGACCCTTGAATCTCCCCAAGTTGCTCTCCTTTTCTCTATCAAACAAAGAGTGGAAAGATGGGTTAAGCGCAGACTGCCAGCCTAAATAGAATTACAAGTGCCAGCCAGGATAGCGCCATGGAATTAATACAAACTGGGAAAATCAATGTGTATGTGGACTACAGTTATTTAATAGGTCTACTCTAGCTGTGACTAGCAATTAAATTTAAGTCTATCATTGAGCCACATTCTCTCTGGTTCTTGTCAATGGACTTTAGTGGGTCTTTACAGAATCCAAAACATCAATGGAAGGAGGGAAGGAAGGGTAGAAGAAAGAAGTGCCTCCTCTTTGCCCAACACAAAAAGAATTTGTTTTTGCAAGTCCCTGCTTGCAAGCTATCTAACATGTGACATGACAGTGGCAAGACGTTTTTACATTCACAAAGCCGCTTTGCTATCAATCATTTTTATGCTTCCTTTGTAAGTGCCTAGGACTGCAGGAAACAAAGCTATTGAGCTTTTTACCTTTACAACATGTGCTATTAATCTTGTGTAAGCAGGGCTGAAGTCTTATTGATCTGCCAGAGACCAAGTACATAGGTATAAGGCCTGAAGCATATTTTAAAGGATGCTCACAGCCTTAACATTACACTAGCATAAACTATGGCAAGTAAACACTTAGGTTGCCTGCATTGGATGGTTTAACATGGGTGGCTAAAACTGAAGGGAAATTGAAGATTCTAGTAAGTGACATTGAAAACAGATGATCTAGCTTGAGAGATAAGGATGAGAAATTTTGTAGTGCCCATTCCCCAAGAGAAGTTTATTACCATGGAAATTCCTGACTGACTTCCATGTAGCAACTTTTTTGAAATGTGTGCTTTGAGATTCAATTCTGTGAGTTTGCATGCAGGTGAACATTAAATATCACTATGTATCACAACGCAGTGAACAAATTAAAGTAATAAAATTTTAAAAAATCAGCGAACTGGGACAGGTTGACAACCTTTCTGGTAGTTCCTTCCCCCCTAATCTGAACCCAACAGGCAGGGCTGGACCTCCCATGAGGCCCAGTTAATCTCCCACTCAGGTTGAATATCATAAGGAACAGCAATACCCATCCAATAGTGGGTGCAGTTAAGAAATGGCAGGCAAGGCTCTCTCATGCAGTGTAGCATCTCCATAGGCTCTGCACAGTATAGGATTAGGCTAATACAGCCAAGAAAATTATTCTGGGGGAGGGATCCATCTTCATTTCCAAGATTAACTGACAGTGCAAAGAAACAATCAGACACTAAAACTAGTTCTTATTCTGTGGATAAGGAAAGCATACTCAAGGCTTCTGAAAATGCTTCCTGGTTGCTTTAAAGCCATTTTCCTGGTGTGCCACCAAAACTGAATGAGGCAGTTTGCTCCTGAATTTCAGCAATGTGACGGCAGTGGGAGGCAACCTGAGACAGGTTCCAGATGCAGAGAATTTACCCTTCTCAACATGCGGACATATCAATATGTGCAGCAACATCAGGAGTTCCTGATTTCAGAAAGCACTTCAAATATAAAATCTAAAATTTGCTAGTTTCTAGGCCTGCTAAGGGAGCCTACTATGATCATCCTCACGTTACATAAAAAAAGTTGAATCTGAGCAGAAGTAGCCTATCCCAGTTCCCAATTAAGCCAAATTCTGAATGAGTTTCCTAATTTACATACTTAGCTGTTATACTTGCCAGCTATATCATCCAAGAGATAAATATACTCATGTGAAAAAAACAGAAAAGGTGGCCTTTCTATGTGACTAAATCACCATAGAATCATAGAGTTGGAAGAGACCCCAGGGGCCATCGAGTCCAACCCCCTGCCATGCAGGAACACACATCAAAGCATTCCCAACAGACAGCTATTCCCAACAGATGGCAATCCTCAAAAACCTCCAAAGAAGAAGACTTTCCTACACTCCAAGGCAGCATATTCCACTACCGGACAGCTCCAACCATCAGGAAGTTCTTCCTGAGGTTCAGGTGGAATCTCCTTTCCTGTAGCTTGAATCCATTCCTCCTTGTCCTAGTCTCTGGAGCAGCAGCAAACAAGCCCGCTCCCTCCTCAACATGACATCCCTTCAAATATTTAAACATGGCTATCATGTCCCCTCTTAACCTTCTCTTCTGCAGACTAAACATACTCAGCTCCCTACACCATTCCTCATAGGGTTTCATGGCTTCCAGACCCTTCACCATTTTGTTTGCCCTCCTCTGGACCGTTCCACCATGGATTCACTTTCCAATACAAATGAGACACTCACAACAGAATTAAACAGGCGACAGGGTGACATGCCAGCATCACCCCTCGTAAAGCCAAGGCTTCTCTGTTTCATGGTAGGCACATTCCCAGATCTATCGTTGCACAGGCTTGTGGAAAGGTCAGAGCTGCTATTCCATCTTCACACGTTCCTACTGGTTAATAAAGATGCTGGAGCTCTATTATCAGCTATACATTGTGCTGTGTGATCTACTAATGGAATACAGCATTCATATTGTTGCAGTACTCATGTGCTGCCTACTACAGCCATCTCCACATAAAAGCATTACTCTTTGGCTTGAGCTCCCGGCAGTTGTGTGTGTGAATATTTCAAGATGACAGCCAAGTGCAGTAGCAGTTAACCTCATCGACATTCAACAAGCCATTTTTCACACGGGTTTGAGCAGAATTTCGACTGTCACTTTGAATTTAGACGAAAGTGCCTGCAGGGCACAAAGGTAGGTGAGAGGGAAGTTTTCCACATATATCTAGCTTTCAGAAAAGACTGGACTAAGGAGGATAAAAGCAAAGGATATAACTAGTTTTGAAATATCTATTTTGGTTTTCAGGTATACCTTAGCCAATCCCGTCTTCAACACAAGGATTTTAAAAATATCGACTACATCAGCTTTCTTGAACATGATTTCAGACTAAATTCTGATGATGGCAAAAACAGTACACTAGGAAGGATCACTGTTTCCTTTCAGCTTCTTTAGTAATGCCAATTCCTCATACTAGTTTAACAGAGTTACACAAAATGGTGGGAGATTTGACACCATGGTCAAAAGTCTGAGATCCCCAAAGTAGCTTTCTCTGCCTGACTCTGTTCAAATAAGAATATATTGCCATAAAATATTTTCACTAGCATTGTTTTACTATCTATGTATCTAATCGTAAATAACACACAATCTAAGATTTGGATAGGTATCTGGATGACTTGCAAGGATTGTTGTTGTATTCCTTCAAGTGGTTTCCAACTTATGGTGACCCTAAGGCAAAACTATCACAGGGTTTTCTGGGGGCTGAGAATTAATTATTGCCTTCAATTTGCTAACAACTGCAACAACTGAAGACGTTTTTCATCCCTTGAATTAATTTTTGGGGTAGGAAGGGGGATGCTTCAGGAAAAACCAGGAGTGGATATTTTGTGGGAAAGTACTTGCAAGTTTGATTCAGGTACAGCAGCAAAATCACACACACACACACACACACACACACACACACACACAGAGCCCATAATCCTGTAAACCATGCTGCTGAAATTCAGAAGGCTTTCCGTAACCAAGAATGAATGTGTGTTTAATGAAAGAACTATGAGTTCCACCCAGTTCTGATGCTCAAAACAAATTCTGAGACTCAGTATTTTATCATTTTTTTGCACAAAAACTGGCAAACCTAGAGATTGGCCACCCCAATTTACTTCCAGTGCAATTATTTACTCACTGTCTCCAAAGTCTGCCCCACAGAGTTCAATGGAGCTTATTCCCAGCTAGGCGTTTAAAGTATTGCAGTCCTAAAAGTATTTACTGGATACTTTTGCGGATCAAACTTCCCCAGTGAAGATTCTAACATGCACACGTACATACATACACACAGAAAGTCCCCTCCTTTTGACACCCCATTATCTGACAACTTGCTCTTTCCACGCTTTCAAATGAAGGACAGGTTCCATTAATTCAAAAGGGGTTCTGCTTTCATCAGTTCTTCTTACCTACAGAGGCTCACTTGAGACCACTTGCATGTGCACGCCGCTTACAAACTGAGCTGAGGGAGGTGGGGGGAAGGTGTCACGTTGGCTGAGAGACTTGCAAACAGCATGTGTGTATTCAGTCCCAACAAGCCTCCTCATTTCTCTCAGCTTCCTACAGCAGAGTATAGTTCAGGATTTCTGCTTTTCAACCAATTCCATTTTTTCACAGCACTCTGGTCCCTAACCTGTCAGATAAGTAGGGGAAGCTTGTGTGTGTGTGTGTGTGTGTGTGTGTGTGTCCATGTGTGTACACACACATATAAACATATCCATATGTTTTTCAAAGTATATACACAACATTAAAATAAACAGTTAAATTAAAAGGCAAAAACTCACAATATCACTACTGACAAACACATGAACACCAATATGAACACTATAATAAAATAAAGAGTTCTGACATACTGTTGGACTACATGCACAAAAACCAAAGATGATTGTTATTTAAGAGAATGCTGTTGTAAACAAATACATCCTTAGAGCCCACCTGCATGCCTGAGATGACAGAGTGTTACATATTTCCACTGGAGTTCCACATGCTACATCCACCCTCATCACTCTTGCAAGCAAGAACCTCTAAGACTAGTGTTTGCACAAGAATTTGGACAGGGTAGCAGCAGTGCGTTTAAAAGGACAGAAGAAGGGCTCATGCAAAGTCTAAAAAGTTGCCCACGCTGCAATCAGATGATGGCCTAAACAGCAGCCAAGAAAGCCAACGCGATCCTTGGTTGCATCAATAGGAGTATGGTGTCTAGATTGAAGGAGGTAATAGTACCACTCTATTCTGCATTGGTTAGGCCCCATTTGGAATACTGAGTCCAGTTCTGGGCACCTCAATTCAAGAAGGATATCGACAAGCTGGAACGTGTCCAGAGGAGGGCAACCAAAATGGTGAAGGGTCTGGAAGCCATGAAGCCCTACGAGGAACACCTTATGGAGCTGGGTATTTTTAGTCTGCAGAAGAGAAGGGTAAGAGGGGACACGATAGCCATGTTTAAATATTTGAAGGGATGTCATATTGAGGAGGGAGCGGGCTTGTTTTCTGCTGCACCGGAGACTAGGACAAGGAGGAACGGATTCAAGCTGCAGGAAAGGAGATTCCACCTGAAAAACTTCCTGGTGGTTGGAGCTGTCTGGCAATGGAATATGCTGCCTCAGAGTGTGGTACAGTCTCCTTCTTTGGAGGTTTTTAAGCAGAGGCTAGATGGCCATCTGTTGGGAATGCTTTGATGGGTGTTCCTGCATAGCAGGGGGTTGGACTCGATGGTCCCTGGGGTCTCTTCCAACTCTATGATTCTATGATTCTATGCTCTTGAAGCAGATTGTGGGGCATAAACCAAGATGTTATGTCCCTTCTTCTCTCACTCCCATAATGGCTTACAGCAACTCCTAAAAATAACACTTCATGACTGTGCCTTGACACATACCACAGGTGGCTAAAGCCAAGAAGAAAGGACAGTATAACCTCCAATTTCTTGAAAAGCTCCCTTTTCAACTTCTACCAATTCTATATCTTTCACAGTGATAAGCTATCATTAGACAAATGAAGAACAAAAAGACACTAGTCCCAAGATGTCATGTAACTGTACTTCTTGTAAGCACAAAGTTCCTTGAGCTGATGGCTTTCCTCTCCTAGAGAAAGCAGACCTTTATCCAGTAGTACTGGTGATGACAATTGAAGGACTAGCCACTACAAAGAGCCCCTCTAAGAGAACTACAACACCGATGTGCTTTATGAATGTAAGTGGAAACATACTGTTTTTATGTCCAAAACTAACAGTCTACAAAAGATCAAATTTCACTCCCTGTCAGCCATGCAGTACAAGAGACTGACTGATTTGTAAAAAAAAAAAAAAAATGAGAAGCCAAACTGTTAGACCACAGCAGCACAGATTACCAATTTTCTCTCTAAACAGGAAAAGGTTTTGTTAAGCAAAATTTTGTCCCTGAGCCTTGAAGTATGGCATATAGATTACATGTTAACTGCTCAACAGGATGCTAGCTGAATAGTGCTAAGGACCTCCAGATTTTGCTCTTTCAATACATTTTACTGTTTCCTGTTTGTCAACAGCACAACCTTTGAGGCAAAACTGTACCCTTTGGTATACTGCAACAATTACGTGAGCACACAGTGATGACAAAGTTTGCAACCCAGGTAACAGCCATAATAACCAGGGCAGTTTCTGAATGATTTGGTGCCTTTCCCTGAATATACTGGATACAGTCTATCCCTACGGTAGTGAATTTGCAGTTTTCCATATTATATTGTACTGTAACCCCCATCATCCCTCACTACTGGCTGCACTACTAGGGCTGATGTGAGCTGCAGTCCAACAAATTCTCTACTCTTCTTCTCTTCCAAAGTCAGTGACGGATCTCAATTGTTTACTTTTTGAATTCTACAACAACTTTGGCATGGTTTCCAGCTATGTATTTTAACTTGTTCCTTTGTCATTTGATGTCAGAGGAAGCTGTTCAGGATTTCATCTGGTCTCATCTTTTGTTCAGTTATTTGATTACTCACACTTCGCAACCATGTTTCTTGATGTTTTTGTGATGTTTTCTGTTACATTTTGTTTCTATTATTTACTAGGAAAATAAATAAATAAAGGGATGTGGTAACAACAGCATAAGGCAGTACAGTCCTCCCTTCACATTTGCGGGTTTGACCTTCACAAATTTGATTTGCAAGGCATGTGCATGCCTCCCCCCCCCACTCCATTCCCTTGTGTTTTGCTGGGCACAAAGAAGGAAGGCAAAAGCCCAGACAAAAGACAGAGAAATGGGGGGAGGCATGTACACATCTTCCTTTTCCCCCCTTTGCTTTTCCTCTGCCCCTGATACTGAGAACTTGCACCAAGGTAATAGGCAAGGGAAACAGGAGCAGGGGAAGGTCCACACAAACCTTTCTCCTCCCCTTTGGTGCTCCCTCTCCCATTCCCTTGCCACTGGCTCTGGCGCTGAGAACTCACACCAAGAAAACAGGCAAAGGAATGGGCAGGGGAAAGGCTTGCATCAAAAGGCAAGGGAATGGGAGGGAAGATGAGAGGGGGATTACAGGGAGGAATTATTCGTGGTTTTCCACTTCCGCAAGCGTTCTACACCCTGAACCCTTGCAAAAGTGGAGGGGCTACTGTACTTCCCAAACTCTAGTCTTCCAAGTGTTTTGAACTTTAGCTCCCAGAATCACTGATCACTGGCCAAGACAGCTAGGGCTTCTGGGCAATGAAGTCTAAAACACCTGGAGAACTAGATTTTGGGAATCACTGCAACAGAGTTAAGAGGTTCTCTTTATACTACAAAGATCACCATGCCTTAAGTTGCACAGAAAGTTAAGCTGCTTACTAACACATTTTTGGGTGATTAAAAAAAAAACCACACACAAGCACAAGCACAAATCCCTTGTTCAAACAAGGGACTGCAAAGAGCCAAGAGAAAACTCTACCCTCCAAATGGGAAGATGTAAATCATCGTTATCATGCCCAATCTCTGATAACATGTGGATTCCATCCCATCTTACTTAATTCTCTCAACGAGGAAGGTATGCAGGGTAGGAGAGGGGAATACCTGCATTATCTTCAATCAATAAAAAAAATCAATTTGTATGTTCCCTGTCATGCAATCACAATGTGAGGAGCATGTGAAAGGATTTTCTCCACACCTTTCTCTGCACAGAGAAACTGGAAAAGGACATCATATGAAATTCCTGGTTGTCTGTGGCTATCAGGTACATGTGTCCAATTGGACCTTATGCTTACTATTTAAATCAGTTAAAATTCAAAAGAAGTGTTACTCGTCTTCAAGGGCAAATTACTCTAGCCAGTATGAGGATAACATTTTAGCAATAATTTTCATACAAGATCCTTTTGCCTTCCAATGAAGCTGATCCTCCATTCATATCAGACTTAAGACTGCTTTTGTCTGACGGATCTTACTGACTGGTCAGTTTTTGCATTCTCAGCTTAAATTTCAAAAAGACTGTAGCTTCATGTCAGAGCACATGCTTTGCCTGTAGGTTCAGTCCCTGTCATCTTTAGGTAGAGTTGCAGATGTTCCTCTCTGAAACAATTTGCAGTACTCTAGGAAGCCAGATTTATGAGATAAAATTTGTGTTTGGCACATTAGAGAAAGCAAACAAGGGGAGAATAGACCAAAATAGAAGGGCAGTTGATTTAGTACAGACAAAAATAAACCCACTGTTCTTCACAAAATACATTTCCAGAAATCATTGTCATGACAATTAGGTGATGGCAATTAGTTGAAAGGATTTTCCTAGTCTATCAATGTCTATTAGCCATAAAGAGTATATGAACCATCCAGTTTCAAAAGTCAGCAGCAGGAGAGCATGAAAACAGAGGGCTATTGACTCCAAGGTCTTCCTAGAAGAAGCTGCCTTCATTCCCAATTTTGAGAATAATAGTAATAGTAATAGTAGTAGTAGTAGTAAGAAGCAGAATCTGTGTGCTTTATCAGTATGAAAAGCAGGATGTTGGTGTCCATGGATGTTTCAGCTGACAGCTCTAATGCTGCTATGTTATGGTTGCCACTGGAAGTCATAGAATCATAAAAACATATTGTTGAAACAGACCACCATGGCCATCGAGTCCAACCCTCTGCCAAGCAGGACCAAACACTCAAAGCACCCTCAGCAAATGGCCATCCAGCCTCTGCCTAAAAACCACCAAAGAAGGTGACTCCACCACAGTCTGAGGCAGCACATTTCACTGTCAAACACCTCTGATCATCACAAAGTTCTTCCTGATGTTTAGGTGAAATCTCTTTTCCTGTAGTTTGAATCCATTGTTCCCTGTCCAATTTTCTGGAGCATCAGAAATCAAGCTTGCTCCAACAGGACATCCCTTCAAATATTTAAACATGGCTATCACATCTCCTCTTAACCTTCTTTTTGTCAGGCTAAACATGTTCAGCTCCCTAAGCCTCTCCTCACAGGGCACGGCTTCCAGACCCTTTACCATTTTGGTCGCCCTCCTCCGGACACGTTCCACCTTGTCAACGTCCTTCCTGAACTGTGGCGCCCAGAACTGGACACTGCACTCCAGGTGAGGTCTACCCAAAGCAGAATAAAGTGGCATCATTACTTTCTTTGATCTCGACACTATACTCCTGGGCTTGGTGTGAGCTTTCTTTAACGAATCCAACCCTGAAAGCCTTTCTTAAGACCACACAAAGGAGCTACCGGACGAGATCCTTTTTTCGGACTACAACTCCCAGAAGCCTCTAACACCTAGCCTCTAGCGTCAGAAGAAGCCAGGGCGGGTGAGGTGCTCCGGGACTTGTAGTCCAAAATCAGTAACTTCTCCAGCTTGCAGAGAAGCATCCGCTGCTAAAGCGACTACCTACAGACAATGTGTGGAAACACTCGGGCGCCACTACAGTCAACACCCCTTCCTGGCAGAGGACTCGTGGAGATCAGGCTTCCTCCATCTTTCTCCCCTCGCCGCGTGCCTCCCGGACCGCCGCCTCCCGCCCGCCCCGAGCTCACCAGCCCGTCGATCTGCACTTGCTTCACCGCGGAGTCTCCCGGGGCCGATTTGCCTTTGGCTTTGCTGCCAGCCAGGGAAGAACCGCCGCCACCGGCGCCCTCCTTGCGCGACGCCATGGCTGGAGAAGGAGCCGGAGAGAGAGAAAGCGAGCGAGAACACACGCCCGGGAAAGGAAGAGGGAGCGGAAGTGCGTCCTCCCACGAGGGCTTCCGGCTGGAAACCGAGCCATTGATGGTGGGCTGAGAAAAGTGACCCATGAAGAAAAGTTCCACTTTGGAGGAACGGCCGTGAACTACTACGGCTCGAACGAAAAAGCAGGCAGTTCCGCCCTTCCAGAAACGCATCTTCGGGGTTTTTTTTTAAAGTGTATTTGCATTTCTTTAAAATCTTTTTGCAACCCTTTAAGCAAATACCGCAGGCTTCGAAGGGGTGAAGCCAACTCCTAAGCATACTAAGGCCGTTTCCGCACTACACTGTTATAGCGCTATTGTTCCACTTTTAACATCCTATGGAATCCTGGGGTTTGCAATTTAGGGAGGGGCATTTAGGATTCTCAGCCAGAGACCTCTTTGGCCTCAGTCAACCACAAACCCCAGAATTCCACAGGATGTTGAAAGTGGGATAATAGCGCCATAACAGCCTAGTGCGGAAATCGCCTTAAAGACTTTTATTTGTTTGACCAAGTCCCAAAAGACGGCCGCAGTCACTTAGGTCCCACTGCGCCTGCGTCGAGGGACTTAAGCTTCCGGCGCAACAGTGTCACTCCCGGAAGTAGTGAACGAGGAACCCCGGCAGGTGTTCTCTCCTCCTCTCTATGGTTCTTTTCCGGCCCCCGCAATGAAGATCACCCGGCAGAAACACGCTAAGAAAAACATGGGCTTCTACAAGAACAACTTCGGCTTCCGGGAGCCCTTTCAAGTCTTGCTGGACGGGACTTTCTGCCAGGCCGCGCTGCGCAACAAGATCCAGATCCGCGAACAGCTGCCCGGTTACCTGGCCGGGGCGACGCAACTCTGCACGACGCTGTGAGTCGCACCCGAACTTTGGCGGGGAGCGGGGGGCCGCGGGGGGGTGGACACGTGACACATGGCGCGCGCCCCTTCTGCTGCTGCTGGCGGGTAGTCCAACCGGCCGTTGGTAGCGGGCGCGCGTGCGCGCCAGGATTTTCGGGGAGTTCGTTGCGCGTGGTTTGGGGGTGGAGGAAGGAGTTCTACTCTAAGGGACGGGAGCGCCTGAGAGCTGAAACGACGCCGAAAAGCTTCTTATTTATTAATTTATTTAATGTATATCCCGCCTTTCTCTCAAGTGTACATTGAGCCTTTCCAGTCTGTGGGCCAGTCTGTAGACTCTGAGGAAGAAGGTGTGAAGAAGGAATATCAAAGGTGTAAGATATGCAGATGATACTATGGCCCTTTCCGCACTACACTCCTATAGTGCTGTTATTTCCCCTTCAGCATCCTGTGGAATTCTGGGGTTTGTAGTTTCCTGAGGCCAAAGAGCTCTCTGGCTGAGAATTCTAAAGGCCCCTCCGTAGACTGCAAACCCCGGAATTCCATAAGATGATTAAAGTGGAATGATAGCACTATAACAGTGTAGTGCAGAAAGACCACAATCTTAGCCCCAGAAAACTCCCTGACAGTTTCACCTTAGGGTCACCATAAGTTGGAAAAAACTTGAAGGCAAACAGCAACAACATCACCTTCACCATCTTCCTGTTGCTGATGCTGCTAAAAAAACCTTCCAGCTAGACAGAAAACAAGAAGGAAAAGGGGATGCAGAGGCACAACAAGACTGTAAAAAGGAGCTTCTTTGTCAGAGGCTTTGTTACCTGAGGTGTGTGTCTGCATTCCAGATTCAGAGTGACAAAAAGAAAAAAAAAATAAGTCCATTTCTGCACTACACTTTCACAGTGCTATTATTTTTCCTTCAACATCCTTTGGAATCCAGAGGTTTATAGTTTAGGGAGGGGCATTTAGAATTCTCAGCCAGAGAGCTCTTTGGCCTCAATAAACTACAAGCCTCAGAATTCCACAGGATGTTGAAAGTGGAATAATAGCACTATAACAGTATAGTGCAGAAAGGCCCTCAGTCATCCAGGACAAAACTGGAAGGGAAACATCTAGGTAACATTCCACATTCAGAGACGGCTTCTGTGACCAAAATGCTCAGGTAGAGATGTTGAAAGTGGAGTAATAGTGCTGTAACACTGTAGTGCAGAAAGGCCCTATATTGCTAGCTAGCAATAGCCAAGACTTGGGATGATTACTGAAGAAAAGTCAAGGCAGAAAGTGCAAAGGCAGGTTTGCAGCTGAACATTAGGAAAACAAAAATAATAACCACAAATGATTTGCAGAACTTTAAAGGAGATGATGAAGACATTGAACGAGTTCAAGAGTTTCCATACCTTGGCTCAGTCATTTTAATCAGAATGGAGACTGCTGTCAACAAATGAAATACTAGGACTTGGAAGAGCAGCTATGAAGGAACTAGACAAGACTCTGAAGTGTCAAGATGTATCGTTGCATGCTAATGTTGGGATGGTTTGTACCATTGTACTTGTAATATCTGTGTATGGTTTTGAAAGCTGATAGGAAGAAAACTCATTTGAAATGTACTGAAGGGAAGTTCTGTGGATAATACTAAAGTGAAGAATAATGAAACAAAACATTTTATTAAAAATTTTAATTTAAAACATTTCAAAAGTCTTTACAATATAAAGCTGGAACATACCCTCAATTAAAAGACCTTCTGCAACTAGAATTGCCAGATTGACAACTGGAGTTGGTTCCTATACCACTAATGGTTGTATAGGAGAGGGAATTTCAGCAGATCCTGGTTGTCACATAAACAAGTAGGAAATAACATCAATTGAAATTCCTGCTTCTACACAGCCCTCTCCAGTTTACATTCTGACGCCCTTATCTGCAACAGACAGTTAACACACAAAGGCTGGGGTAGACAAAGGTTTTTGCTTAGCAGCAGAAAGAGCAGAGAGGGCCCAACAACCTTCCTGCAAGAGAGATTTCCACAGCCTGGGAACAAGTCCCGAGAAGGCTCTCTCTGATGTCCTCACCAAATGTGGTTGTGCTGGTGGTGAGACCAAGAGAAAGCCCTCATCCAAGGATCTTAAGCAGACTTATAGATGAGAACATATTCAAGGGTACCAAGTTTGTAGGCCTCATGCTGCCACTCCAAATGAGCTGCTGCTGGATGACTGTTGTCTTTGAGGTATTAGCTGCAGTTTTGTCCTCCACATTGTAATGTGGTAATAGTAATGAAATAGTTTGATTAGCTCTTACCATGCTTATCTCATTTTTTTTCCTTCAGATGTGTCCTAAAAGAACTGGAATCCCTGGGGAAGGAGTTGTATGGTGCAAAATTAATTGCACAGAGATTTCAGGTTCGCCATTGTTCTCATTTCAAAAATCCAGTGAGTGGCTCAGTCTGTCTGTTATCCATGACTGAAGGTGGCAACCCACATCATTATTTCATTGCTACACAGGTACTATTCTTTCACTTAAGCTTCCATTGAAAAAGTATCTGATTTCCCCCATGGCTTGAAATCAGCATGTTGAGTAATGAGTTTTGGTGCATCAGGTTTCTCTCTTGACAGTATTGTTGCTGTTATATTTATTTATATGCTGCCTTTCTACCAAAATTGGGACTCAAGGCAGTTTACAGTTAAAAAAAACAACAACAACTAAAAACTTACCAAAAAATGTGAAGATTAAAATAGGAAACTATCAATATGATTTAAAACTATACTTAAAATACTGTGGAAAAATCAAAACCCCTATAAAACAATTCAGTTTAATACAGCACCCTCAGCCCTTCCATTAAAACCTTCCTGTTTAAAAGCTTGCCAGAATAAAAAGTCTTTTCCTGGTGGTGGAGGGACAACAGGGAGGGGTCATTCTGCCCTCCCTGAGAGTATAGGGGAAGCCACCAAGAAGGCCGTCTCTCATATCTCCGCCAGCCATGTTTGTGATAGTGGTGGGACTGAAAGAACAGTCTCTATTGATGATCTCAGGGTCTGGGCAAGCTCATATAGAAAGACATGGTCTGTCAGATACCCTGGACATGATCTGCATAGGGCTTTATAGGTCATGACCAGCACTTTGAATTGTGCCTAGAAATAAACTGGCAGCTAATGGAGCTGTAACAGGGAAGTAGTTTGGTCCCTGTAACCTGCCCAACTTAACACTCTGGCTGCAACTCTTTGTACTGGTTGAAGTTTTGGAGCTCAAATCAAAAATAGTATTATGGGGAACTTTACACAAATTTGGTCATGGATTGTGCAAAGAACCTAGGTTTGCTCATCTTGCTGAAAGTATGCCTAGGATCATAGTCCTTCTGCAGCAAGCGTCTCATGATGTGATAGAAATCATAGGGCAAATATATTCAAAGGTTATGTTATATTTCACAAAAGGGATAGGGATCTGGAGGCTTCTCTGACTGCTGTATATACATTCTGTTGGTTGTTAGGTCAAGAAGTAACTGCATATCTATTTCCTTTTACAATACAGTGCTGTAGAACTTTTCAGAAGTTAGGCTTACTGAGCTGAGAAGGGTGTGCTTGATTACTGTGCACAGAATTGCAGCTTAAAGCTGAGGTTCAAGCTTGCTTGTTAAGGCAAGAAAGGGGAATATGTAGCTCTGTAGAGTATTCAGGAAAAAAATGCTGTCCTTTATCAACTATTTCTCCTCTTCTATGTTGCCCAAGTAAGATGGTCAGAAAAATGATATGTAAAACGAATGAAGAAAGCACGTCACATTTGATCTCACTTATTTTAACCCTGAAAGGTAGATCAGAATTAATACTGTGATCTTACTCTGATACTCTGAATGTAATTTTCATAGCAGAGGTGTGATCTGAACCAGAAAACTTTCTGGTTGACAGTTGAGTCACCTATAAGATACCAGGTATGCTTGACCTCATAAACATCCAGGTATTATGGAATTGAGGAAATTGGCTAATGTATATATACTAGCAAAATAGCCATCATTATGACCAGTAGGGAACAGAAAAAGTGCCACAATATATATCTGGCGGGATACAATATATCTCTGCAGTCTGAGACATTACCTCTCTTTCTGGGGGCAACATATTTGTTAAATACCTGTTTATGTGATTTGTAATAGTAGTTGCAGAATGAACTAATCAGGATTAGACCTGTGGAAAAGGGATTAGCCCTTTTTGTAATTCCTCCAAAGATACGTCTCTGAAGTAGCTGTTTATCCCAGGAGAGGAAGCTGATATTAGTGCCAAGAACAGCTTTCCTTCTGTGGCAAACAGAAGCTTGGGGAGGGTAATGTGTCCTGAGCATGGCTCAGAAGACTTACCTTTCTTCCCCTAATTGCTTCTATTTAAAATACAGTATTGTTTTTGTAGAGGAGTTTGATTTTAATCGTTTAATTGGTTGAATTCTTTTGTCAAGTTTTGGTAAATCGTTTGGAATCAGGTCTGCTCCTCTCTGCATAATCCTTATCCTAGCCTCTGTTTCTCATCCACTTAGCTTTTATACTAACAGTTAATTGTAGTGCTAACTATGCAGTCTGTATGGTCCAAGCTACAGAAGGGACAGCCTCTACTAGAGAACATGCAGTTAGTTGTGGGTTAGGGATTCATTGTTCATATTATGGATGATAGGTAGCTTTGACAACAGGTTTTCTCATACCTGGCATCTGCACCTGGTATAGTTTCCCACAGTGATTGTATACCTCACAGATTTACTTTGTTAGCTGTAAGTTAGCTTAATATTCTGTCTTTAAACATCTTCAGAAATGTGGTAAGTCTAGCAACTGGGGGAAGAAAACTAGGCTTCCTTTTCAATTGAGAGTATTCTTTGTGTGGGTAAATTCCCTTATAGGGTCATATTGTTCCATGCCTTTGTTTGTGATGCGAGCGGATATGGGATCTGAACCATTTTGACTTCTGTTGTTTTGTGTGTCTTTAAATATTTGATAGGACCAGGATCTAGCAACAAAAATAAAGAAAAGACCTGGGGTTCCTCTCCTGTTCATAATTCAGAATACTATAGTTCTGGACAAACCTTCTGCCAAATCTTTAGCCTCCGTGCAAGCAATGCAAACCAATCAACTTATTCCAGAGCATCAGAAAGAAAGCATTGCACATCTGAAAGAAGAACAGGGCCTGGTGAAGTCCTTGGAGACCAAAAAAAGGAAAAGAAAAAGGGCAGCTGGTCCCAATCCTCTCAGTTGCCTGAAGAAAAAGAAAAAAGGGCAAGATACTTCACAGTCTTCAAAAACTAAGAAAAAGGTGAATAGGAAGCGCAGCAAAAGGAAATTGGAAATGACAGCAGGGATTGTGCAGTCAGGATCACGGAATGTTGAAGCATAAAATCACCCAAGAAGATGGATGGACTTGGCTATTATTTGAATTTTGGGCAAAGACATTATTTACTGCTACTACAATATGAAAATAAATATTTGTAATTCCTTTTTGAAAAACAACTCGTTCTGTAAGTTTGTGCAGGATATGTAAGGTCGGTCAAAACATCAGCTTTCCCACATCACTTACAGAGATTGTTAAACTGTGTTCTAAACTGTATAAGAATATCCCTTCTATAAACAGGCTTATATTTGAAAGATTCAAAATTGGGGAGGTAAGGAGGCAGGCAAACAAATCATCAGCACCATGGCATTACACACAATTAAATGCTGATTTACAAATTGAGAAGTAAATACATGTGTTGTCTTTGGTAAAAACAATCAGAAAGGCAAATAACATTGTTTTAAAAAGGAAATATGTTACAGATCAAAACTTCCTTCAAGTTAGACCTCCTCTAAAACTTTCCTCTTCTCCCCTTCCTCCTTATACCCCAAAAAGCCAGGAAAGTGGAAGGCGACTGGCTATTTGTTGGTGAAGTTAGACATGTTTTGACAGAAAAACTCTAGGGTTTTTTTTCTGGATTCCTGGGTTCAAGGGTTTTTTTTTCTGTGTAGCCTTTTTCCAGACAAAATCCCCTTTTAACAAGAGGTAGCCAAGCTTATAGTTAGCTCTCTCCCATTTCAAAGGCTATATTTATCAAGGACTTAGAGAGTATTTAAAAGTGATTTACTCATGCTTCTTAATATTATATTTGAACATTTAAATCCTGTTGATTTAAAAGTAGGAAAGCGCTAAATATAGGCTGAGTTGGTTCAGTCTATGCATTTCTGTGTCTAAGACTGTTGTCACGAGGTTCTATGATGCATTATTATTTCTGCCACTGGCCCTCATGAATTGCCAAAGAGGGGATGGGCAGCCGTATTTTTGCCCCTCCAGTGAAGCTGCACCAAACAGTTTCCCTCCAAAAAATTCTTTCCTCAAAGTTTGAAGCAGGAAAGTAGGGGCTAAAGTAAATCCGCTGCTCCTGGAGGCTTCCGTAGAATGGCATATGGCCACTTTGGGGTGAAAAATGCCCAAATTTGTTTTTTCACAAATCGAGGACCAGAGACTTTTTGGGCCTGCATTAATTTTGGGATATAAAAGTTCCTGGCTGGGTGTGCAGCCTGCACATTTTTGATCCCTAATCGATTAGATCATACAGAAATTAATTATGGTCCCATTCCATATCCAGGATCTGAAACAGATAAACCCATTTAGTAGAAATACTTTACCTCTTTCTCTTTTAACTGACTCCTACGCAGGTTCTAGTTTGCTGGAAACTAAAGATGCCATTTGTAATACTGAATGGCACATTGTAGAGCCAGCAAGCTAATGTTTGAAAACTGTGTGTATCATTCTGGCCTCTGAACAAAAAAGTGATGAATGGGTTCCTTAAAAACAGGACATCATCCATAGTATTAATTACTGTAGAATGTTGGAACAGACAGTACTAGAACAATTGCAAAGATAGAGTAAATATTGATAGAGAAGACTGGAGAGATTACATCTCTAGGGAATGCACGCGTTAGATTTAAATGGCATCAAAGCTTAAAGTCATCCTTTCTGCCTGTTAGGAAACTTGCAGTTCTGTCCAGTACGTTTACCCAGCAATAATCCTCTTTTAGTTAAATTGGGCTTACTCTCAGCTAAACAGGCTTAGAATTGCCTCCTTAGCCTTTTGTTTTAGGCTTGGATTAAGGTAGTTAGTGGTAACTGAGCGTTCTTACTTTAAAAAAATAACAAGGCATGTAGACAATTCTGTGCAGAAGGAAGTGGAATGCTGAAATTTATTATGAATTTACATAACTTTGCTACTCACAGAGAATGCAAAGAAACAGAGAAGTAACTGAAAGGCTGATTTAAACTAGACATCCTGCAATTTTATATTCCCAAGGACCACCAGGGAATTGTTGCTTTTTATTTTAAAGGTATGCAAGGAGAAGCAGATGCTGAGTGTAAGGCCTAGGGAGGTTCATCATGGAATTGGGATTCTTAATCCTGTCTCCATAGCTCATGTAAATCTGTTTTATGTCTCTAACAATGGTTGCTGTACGCTTTATAGTTGTCATTGATTTAAATTGACTTGGTTATCAGCGATCGGCTGAGGTGACAAAACATGAGTGAACCTGGCATTTGAATAATCTATGCACCCAAACGTGCCAGTGACTTGAAATGAGCCAAGCTACAGGCCTGCATTTGTGAGTGTTTCCTTCAGTATATGGTTCAAAAGAGCCACAGACTGGCTGATAATTTACCAGTGCCTTATTGCTCTGGTGAAACAGCATTCACTGGGTGCAACGGTACATGCAGGTGGCAGGGAGGAATTATCTCATCCGCTCCTGTCCAGATTTTACATTGTGAAATAGGTGACAAAAGCCAGTCATAAAATTGGGAAGACAACAGTCACAGGAGGAAGCCTTATGTCAGATGGTGAAAGTGTGGCCTGAAGACTCCATGCAACCCCCAAGACTATTTTTGAGGCTTTTGGAGTACCATAGCACTCCCAATTACCCCCAGTTCTCTTGTCAAGCGAAGGAAATATACAGGGCTGGATTTTGAACAGACACATAAAATTCAGGCAATGAAGCTTTTTCCTCAAAGTCTTACATCTTGTCATCTATAGAAGGAATGTCAGATTATCTGATAACTTCATCAGCCCCCTGAAACCAGCACTTGGAATTACAGGTTCATTCAGTATAAGTATTTTTAAATCCAGTGGTCAGATTAATATGACACTCTTCTGAACCAAAGTATGCTACCTACTAGATTCCTTTTATGCATCTAGTAGCAACTCATACATCTCAACGAGTACCAAATGATCTACTCCTGTGATGCTCAGGCTTTCTGGTGTGGAGGACCAGCAACTTCTTTCTAACCAGTACCATAGTGGTGCTCATTGGCTATAACAATTTATTTTCTGCCAGGGACCAGCAGCTAATGGCTTGCAGGCCAGCACCAGTCCATGGACCAGCACTTCAAGTGGCACTGGCCTGTTTCCAACAATCTTCTTGAATAGGGAAGAAAATCAGATTCAGTAGCAACAGAGGCAGGTCAGAGAGGATACAGTTCTAATAATTCATGAAGTTAGATCTGCACAATTAAAGATACTCATATTTTCCATAAAATTAATTACTATGGATCAGGTAAGAATCCTTGCTACACCACCCTGGAGTCACTTTCTTTCTTTTCAAGATTGCCTCAGACAATGCTACTTTTAAGACTTGCCTCCAGCAGAGTACAAAAGCCCTTTCTGCATTTAAAAATAAAATGGATGGGAGCATAGAGGTGATCCATATTTGCTCATCAAGTTTTTGACACACTTTGCTTAAAGTGTGCTAGCTTGAAGCAAGCTCCATCTTTTAATCCAGAGAGAATGAGTATTTGAAGTGTGTCTAAAAGCGATACACTTAATCTTTAATTTAGATCAAGCATTTATTCAGACTGCAGTAACAGAACTTAAAATCCATTGCTGATTGGTCTCGTTCCCCTTGAAAATGCTACATAGCTGTATTTCTGCATTTGCTTTTAGCGTGTATGCCAGACACCCTCTGTAATTACATATATAAGTGGACGATGAGTGACAGCCGCCTCCATAGCCATATCATGCTTCAGTTCACATGAGAGAGAGCAAACTGTCTCTGCAAGCAGGGATTGCTCCTGACAGATGCTGTAATTTCACGCTTAGAGGTCCTAAGATTTCCAATTCTCTTTCCAGCCTCAGTAAGCCATCAAGATTATATAATTTGCTTTCTTAAATAGCTTTTAATGTTTCCCTAGAAAAACGTTTTTTTTTGGATGTAAAAGAACATTAAAAAAAACTCCTCTAGTTCAGCTAACACTTGAAAATAAACAAAACATGAAATTTTATTTCTCTGTGGTCTTACCTTGGTGATCTGGCTGGACACTATAGGAAATAAGAGGTGATAGTTCTAATTCTTCAGAGCATTTTTTATATTATGCACTTTGCCACTATTTAACTAGCCTTGTTAGCTTGAGCAAAAGTTGATTCTGCACTTCTAAATTCTCCTTAGAAAGTACTGATGTTGCTATACTGTAGTCAGTTACTTTTGTGAGGGATTCCAGGCAGGGAAACCTGGGAAAATGATCAGCCCATTGCAAAGATCATGCCCCAGCTGTGGGTAATTGCAAGGTTGCATAAGAAACGGGGGTGGTGTGCAGATGGTAGAGGGAGGTGTGCAAACCTCTACCTGATTGGTTGTAGATATGTATATAACAAAGCAACGCCCGTATGTATTTGTCTGTTGACCAGGCCTGGTGCCTGGTGCAAGCTTTTGTCCGTCTGTCCTATGTTTTGTATATAACGGAACTTTGCTGCAAGATAAAGTGCCTCCTGTTTGGAAGAAACTCCTCTGTGTGTGAGTATCCTTACTGGGGAACAAGGCTGCTGCTGTTGGCTCGCTGAACTCTGGCTTTTCCGCTGCGTTTCCGTGGGGCTGAAACTCCTATCATCCCCAACACCTTTAGTAAGATAGATGGGCCTCCTTGCAATCTGCATTTTCAGCCCTTGTCAAGGTTTTTATAATGTGAACATGATATAGTAAGAGATAGGAATCACTGATCAACATAGCCAATAGGGTGAGATTAGGGAAATTATATTCTAACGTCATATGGAGGACTTCACATTCTCCAGCTCTGTGACAGGGATTTGTAAATTCTCCGTGGTGCAAAGAAAGGGGAGAGAGAGAGAAGTCCCTCCTGCTCCTCTTTTATTATACTAGTTTGAGATTATCCAACAATACTAACAAGAGAATTAAGACCTGTCACACTGCATAACTATACACTTTGCTGCTTCAGGCTATCGTAATGGCTTATAGCTTCAATGGCTTTAAAAAGAGATTGCAAATATTTGTGGAGGGTGCCTGTCAACAGCTACTACCCACTGCCACTATAGAAGAGGGGGTTACCCTAACAGGTGGGGGACTTTGAGGTCCACCCACAATGACGTCTTCTTAGAATCTGGGGAATTACAGCTCAAGAGGCCTGCAAAAGGAGAATAATGGCAGGACCTTTTCACCTATGTGTATCAGTACACATTGTAGACAGGACTCCGGTTAAAAATTACAGTATTCAGAATTAACAAACACACAAGAAATCAGACACTCTCAAGAACCATACAAGGTTATCAGAAAGTGAGGTGTGAAAGGTTAGAGAAAGAGAGATTGGGTAAAAAGGGTGATAGTTACCAATCCAGAAGGAGGTCAAAGCATAGTGGCTCAGGCAGCGCCTGAGGGTAGCATGGTGGAATGGGAGTCTGGGGTACCTGGTGCAGTGTAATATGTCCAACATACTACAATTTCCTGGGGCTGAAGCTGACGTTTATGTGTTCTATTTCCTACCCTGAAGTGGAGCGCATAGAGAAAGCTGCAATTGCTTCTTCCCTGCGATTGACAGAGGAGTCTAGAATGGGCTGATTGCCTTAACTCTAGGTGACAAAACATTGATGGAAGTCATGACAATCTCTTAATGTCTGGTCAGGTAGGGGGTTTAGGGAGGATTTCTGACACAATGTGGTCTCTGATTGTTTCACCTAGGCAGTTTCACTTGCTATTGTATTTGGATGTGCACATAGGCTGAAGCCTTGAAAGGATTATTACAAACTTATTAGCACTGGGTTTTCCTGCCTAATCCTCTCTGAACTTAAATGTTTTCAAACGAATTTACCAGCCATAAATATGTTCAGTTGTGAAAATGGCACATTCCACAGAGTGGAGTTGTACAGTATGGTAACAGGGGAGGTATACCTGTACCTCAGTTAACAAAGCCTCTGATAAAAAAGCTCCTTTTTACAAGGTCTATTTTTGCCAGGCCCACCGTTTCCTTCTGTGTAGCTGGAATTATTGGTTGGTTGGTTATTTTTAGTAGCATTGGCACTGGGAGGGGGGTGAAGGAGTACTGCAGAAACACATTGTCAGTGTCACAGTGTCCAGCAACATATCTGTAGTGAACAGTGAAAAAAAAACCCTCTTGGGATAGGAAGGAGCAGAATTCTAATCAAGGGGATTCTGTTGTGGCTATGTGGTCCTGACTACAATAGGCAAGTTAAACAACAGCTGCCTCTGGGATTGCTTGCTGAGCATGTGTGAACAGCAAAATAGGAGAGGGAAAACAGGTAAGCCTACTTCACCAGCTCACTACAACATATTTTCAAAAAAGCATAAATCTATACATTTGGCTGGGAGCCAGCGCAGCGCAGTGGTTTGAATTGGAAACAACTTGGAGGCACACCATCACAACAGCAGTACGTTTGGCCACCAAAATGAAAATGGTAAGAAAGATGGAGGCTAATGAAACAAGGAACAAATGCAATCCCTGGTCACAACTTAAGGTAAACTCTAAACCTCTTGTCCACATTTTTTCCCATTGATCCATCAGTATAGTATGACCAACATTTCATGTCCATTTAGTCATAGTCTTTTACTTGTTCATCCTCTATCTTCATTCAACAATAATCTAACTTTTAGCTATTAAATGTTCATCAATGCACAATCATTCAAGCTCTGATTTATTATTTCAAAACCAAACAAATTTTTATCCATCTTAAAATATTCTATAAGCAAACCATTGAATATTATAACTTTCATAAGCCAATTCCTTACTTGTTTTAATTCGATATTGCCTTTTTTCAAACAATAACAAATCTCTCTGTTATCCATTTAACAGTTATTATCCTCCTAAATAAGACTTCACATGGGGAATTTCATAAGGGTGTCCTAACACTCTGTCTTTTTTTATATTTGTTCCAAACTCTCAGGATGGCATGTCTGACATGATTATTAAGATCAACATTAGCCTTATCTTACCACAAAAGTCCATACCAACCAAACCTCAGAACAAATCACTCTAACTGCAGGAGCCTTTCCCTTTTCAAGGTGGTCCAATCTTTCAACCAGACTTAACAACAAGCATAAAATATAATTTCAGATTGGGAAGCTCAAGGCCTCCTCTTTATCTTGCATCCTACAAAATCTTGAATCTGATTCTTGGTTCCTGCCCTTGCCACATAAATTTAGAAATGTCTTTGTGGCATTGTTTAAATGGCACATCATTATTCACTACAGGTTTTCAACAGAAATATTTTTTTATAATTGGCCCAACAAGTAAAGGTCCAGTTTAGACCACTTTGTAATCTTGCTTAATCTCATTCCATATTTTAACATAATAATTTTGAAACAGCATTGAATTTTTGTTCTCAATAGTAACACCTAAGTATTTCAGTTTCCTAAGAACTTTTGAATCCTGTTTTCTCCATCAAAAGGATTCGTTCTTTTGTCATGTTTTTGGTCAGCACAACTGTCTATCTTTATTGACATTTGGATTTCCTGGCTTAAACCTAACTGCTAGTTCCAAGTAGAACTGACCCACTCAATCAATGGGAACTTGTAAGGATCCTAGAAGTTACATTTGGTTCCTAATCATATTTGGTTTGAAACCAGTAAACAAGCCATCTTGTAAAAATTCTAGTAGATAAACCCGTTGTCCAGGTATCCTTCTCTGATAATGTGAATCAACCCAGGAAGGACCTTCATGTTTTAACCCCAACCCTAAGTTTTGTTACTAGTCTTTCTGGAGGATTGAATAGCCCTATCTAACAATAGCTTCTCAAGCTCTTGGTGGTCAGTTTGAGAATCACCACATTTTGACAAATCTTTACGCAACATCTTCTGCCAGGGCAGATCATGCACACTGATCCTCCTGTTGTGATACTGGCTTGGCTTTCCATGTGCCTATCTTCTTACCATTTTGGAGCAATGAGTAACTGATCTCTTTCCAGCCTGAAGACAGAGCAATGGAGGAAAAATGCATAAAGCGTAACTTTTAGTAAAACTGCTTTATGAATTTAACATAGTGAATTGCAAGCATCCTGAGAAGTATGAGCTATTGCAATGCAGACCACTTAATTGTGCTATTACCACCAGCAAATTAATAGATTCCACCTGTCTCCCAGACCTTAAGGTTGAATGAATTCTTGAGTCCAGGTTTTATCTGCTGAACAAGTTCACTTGCATGTTCAGAGTCCTTCAATTGTTTAGCTCTGACTGGGAAGTGAACCACTTACACCCTTTTAAACCTCTGAGATGTTGAGCTCATCTGCTCACCTCATTGTGTCTGCTGAGCTGGTGTGATCACTAATCTCAACCTGACAGGCCATAAGATGTATTTTTGCATTACTGGGATTGTCCTTCAATTACTGTGGCCACATAATGGAGGGGGTGATCTCAGGGGCTGTTCCTCTTGTGAATCATGCCAACTTCTGTTTCTGTTGCCATATGGCTCCTCTTGTGGACACCTCCCATCTCTTCCTTTGTAGCATGGGGAGGAAGGAAGTCTGCGCTACAGGCCTCCTTGATTCCAGGGTTCACTCCTTTCCCCACTTGTGCCTTTTGCTGCTATTAGGTGCTCTTGTATGGGCAATGGAGGACCACTGGTGGCAGGAGGGAGAACACCAGCTTCCTTTCTGCTGAATCAGTATCAAGTGACTACTGGTCTGCCAGTTGTTCAGTAGTCTATTGGCCAGTTTCTTATCTGCACTGAAATACTTGACTTTAAAGGATTGGCAGTGATCACCAGCAAGAGTTAGAAGCAATCTCCCACCAACTGGTGATCCAAAGGGCGAAGACTGTACCTACTATAGGAAGAAGGAAGTGAATACTACCTTCTAATTGTGGGTGCAGGGTCTTTCTGAGCTTAGCTGGCCTGCTGCATCTTGATTTGGACATGTTAAGGCAACGGCTCCAACATGTAATTGCTTATAACACAACTTTTATTAGAAAAGTTATACATAACAGCAACTATGTTCAAGAATATTAACCTTGAAAAGCAACAAAAACAGACTAAAACTTTAACAAGAAACTAATGACTTCCTCTATAATTAAACATTCAAGTTATCTACAATGTCTCTTTGTACAAAGGGAAAAATTATGGTTGTACAGGCACATCATGTCAAAAATAAAGCTGCAGTAACTATTTTATACAATTAACTTTCTTGAGGATTATTAAAACATGTTGCAAATTTTAAAACATTCACATAATTTTACACTTGGGTATACACTGAAATCTCAGTCCCAGAAGAGAAAAATTTCACAAAAGTGCCAACATTTAAAATCAGATCCTTTAGTCATTTTACTCTAAAATGTTGACATATCTTCATCAACATATTCACATGATTTCTGGTATGGCCTTGTCATAATAATAAAGCCTTTATTCTTAAAAAATAGTAAAACCAAATTGCAGGCCATTTGAAAAGCTATTCAGTGTTCCGTCAGTGTGCATTATTGGAAAATACACCGTTACAAAAGCTGCAAAAGTCTCTGGAGATCTAATATTACACAACAAGGTTATGTTTGATAAATGCAAGCTTACCCGCCTCTAAATATACACCTGTAGTTTGCTCTCATTTTAGACCCATGAAGTTCCACATTTTTGTTTTTAGAAATACAACTTGCTCAGACTTTGAGACTGATCTAGCTACTAGATTAACTAAATCAAATTGCTTGTTATCTGCAAGTATGACATTTCTTCACAGCCTTAAAGAAATCATATATGCTCCAGAAATTTTAATCTAACAAGGAAGAAAAGCCTACTGGTTTCTAACAGAACTATCCTGTCCTTACAACCACCTGTCAATGGAAATGGGCAACAGTGAAAAGGAATGTAGTATTAAATACCAAAAATGTTTTGTCTCTTACACTTAAAATCTTTGATAAAGACAGTATTTTTGCAAAAACACCCATTTAAATTTATTCCCAGAGCTGCTTAAATCCTATTCTAGATATACCATGGCACAGCAAACACTCCTGCCAGGCACTAACATTCATATTGGCAGCTCCAAAAGCACCATCAGAAGCAGGAAGATAAACACTGAAAGACATTTGGGGTAGTAACAATTCACTACCTTCGGGGGGGGGGGGAGCAAAAGAGAGCACATTTTAGACATGTTTGGCAAAAACGGTAATGAGACAATAGGTTGGCTATTTTGGGTCTTCTGGAGTTGATTAAAATAGCATTCTAGTTTATTAAGCTGATAATTGTAAAACAATTTATTAACCATAGTTACATGCACCAATATTGCACACATCTGTTCTGAATTGTTTAAAAAACACTCTTTATAAGGTTCTTGTTTTATCACTGCAACTGGAGCTCAAGTTACCCAGTGCAGAAGTTGCTAGAAATGCAAAAGTGGTAAAATGTAATAGAAAAACTTCAAAACACAAAAGTCAATGACTGTACAGACAATGAAATCTAGATTTATTCTTCTGCGGGCCCTACACATAAGACAATGTGTAAGCACTAACAATGCTACCTATACAGTAAGCCAAACATTCAAATAATATGGAATCTGGGACCAGGAGTTGCAATGATGTCACTGTATGGTTCTTCCTGCGTCAGCTCTATGGCTTGTTGTTTTTTAAGTACCAAGAAACTGTAGAATTTTGCTGCTGCTTGCTTGCGGTTTGTGTTCTTACACAACTCAAGCAAACTGATGGATTCTGCTCCAGTCTTGGCAAGCGCTCTCTGAAAACACAGAAAACGATTAGCAGCCATTCTAAGTTGATTATGAATACCTATGCATATGAACTAACCACAAGTGAACTTAATGGTTTGTCATTAGCAAGATCCCTTGCCATTCTGGGTCACCTGAAAAGGGTGAAGGCTCTTTAACTTCATGATGAGTCTTGAAAACTGCAGCAAATGTTTTGCTACTTTCTGAACCTTTCTTTCAATTCACAGTACTTCCTCCCCACTGCCAAACCTTGCAACTGAAGACATGGGCAGGGATTTGCTCTGTGATTCGTGCTGGGCCTTGGATGTGCAGAGCATTTCCAGAATGGAAAGTGATACTACAGTCAAAACTCCACCTACCACTCCAGCTGTGTACTGATACTTGGAACCATTTTTGGCAGGTTGCTACACCAGCCAAGATGGGTGGATCCTTAATTAGTACAGAAGCCAAAATGTGATCAGATAAGAGCAAAACAATTTATCTCAAGTAGGGAATGAAACATACAAATCTTTGTGTGTGTCAGGTTGCCTGTTGAATTACAGCAACCCTATGAATTTCACAGGGTTTTTTTAGGCAAGGAATGCTCAGGGGTGGTTTGGCAGTTCCTTCACCTGAAATACAGCCTACAGCAGCTGGTATTTGTTGGTTTCCCATCCAAGCACCATACAGGGCTGATCCTGCTCAGCTTCCAAGATGAGACAGGTCTGGTGCCTCTGCGGTATTTAGGCCCTCTATAATAATCTTTGTACATGTATTTAAAAAATCGCCTCCTTATATACACAAGAATTAACATATCCAACAATCCAAAGCAGACTGCATTGAAACATTTTGATATTACATCTGGAACTGATCAAGAAACTATATGCTTCATAAGAAACCTTTTAGAGCATTAGGGCTTGAAAAAAAAGCAGTTTAAACTACAAGATGACAAAGCCTCTACCTAAAAAGTTGGAGGAGTCAGTATTTCTAAATTAGGGGTTATCAGCAGCTATTACAAGAGAACCAAGGGTGTGGGCAGTTGCCTGGATGCTCCGCTTGTGCATTTTCAGGAAGTATCTACCAAGATTTCAAACACTGTTTTCATACAAGAAAAAAAAATCCATACCTGAAGACCATGAAGCATTTGTTGAGTTCTCTTGTTCCATCGTCTTTCTTCCTGATCCTGGTCACCTCCTGTACCATCTTCCTCCTGCAACCAATCACATTTCAGAACAGGTCAAACAAACAAAATTATCTTCCATCAATAGCCAAAATATAGAGCAAGGCTGATTCAATTTAAACGCTGTGCCATCTTTTCCACACAGAAGGTGAGAAGTGGTTCTTGTTCAAACAGAACCTCCACTAGCATGTTGCAAGGACTTAGTGAATACAAAAAATAGATGCATATGTGAAAGCCTCGACAAACTCTGAGTTTCATGGGCCCACAGCAACCACTGCTTCTTGTGTGCATTCTTAGCTAAGTCAAATTCTCAGTCTTGATTTCTTCCATCAGGAAATTTTAAAAAGTGATTCAGGATTATCATCAAGAGTATAAAAGCACTTCCCAAAGTGTGTTATGTACCTTAACAGTAGATATGAACAGGAAAGGGAGCAGATTTAGATTTTACAAATCAATATTCCAGTTGGATAGCATACAAATGTCTTCCTCTATCTCATGGGAAAAATAACCCCAATTCTGCTGGCAAAATAGGAATACCTTAAGCAGCAGTTATCCAAGTACTGCTGACAATCTTTACATTTGGTTTCTTCTGAATGCAATTGTTACTAATAAACTTCTGGCCTTTAGCTCAGATCTTTCATATTGTACACAGTAACACTTAAACATAGCTGCAAAGGCAACCCCAGTCTTTCAAGCATATACTGAGAAATGCATACGGTATTTGCTGGTGTATAAGACTCACTTTTTTCCCCTGAAAAATACTGTTTGAAAATGGGGTGTGCCTTATACTCCAGCAAATAGTATTTGCCAGTGTATAAATGGGGTATGTCTTATACATGGGTGTCTTATACGCCAGTAAATACGGTACTCCAAGATTTTGAAATATACAAAAATCAGTGCTCAAAAGATCTGAAAAATCCTTGAATCTAACATTCTTTTCCATAAGATCACACTTGCATTTTCTATGAGAATGCAACATGTTTTAAAGATGTGTATATCCTTAAAGCAGTGTCAGTTCTTCTTCCTGTAGGCATAAAAGGAACAACTAACTGCTTCAACATTTTAAAACATATAGCACAAGCACAGCCAATAATGAATCTATTGACAGTTTCAGAAAGGCGTGTATAGCATCAATATCTATATCTATCTATACGCACACACACGCACATTTTGCAAAGCCTGGGACCATGAAGGTTTTTTTAACCACCACTAAAATTATGTAAGAAACTGTACTGAAGAGCAAAACAGACGAACTAACAGAAAATTCATCGTGACAGTGATATTTCAGAACACTACGCTTTGATACCCTGACCTATCATACCCAATTTTTCTATGTTGAAAATTGTTCTTAATGTATTTGCCTTATTATATTGCCTACTTTTTATTATATTTTTTGAGGACAAGTAAATTCCCTTGATATGTGTTCCTGATGTACTTTCAATTATTCTAAAAGGATAAGCAGTGCAATCAGTGTGTTTCAGCCATGAATTAGGTGAGATCAATGGTAAGGTTTAATAAGAAAGGAACTAAAAATACAACTGCTAATATTGCAATGCCCTTATATAAATCACAACATATCATGTAAGTTGTCTACTGCGCTGTTGTGTTGTTGCCTTCCTCATGCGCTTCTAATCTGTCACTGTAGGAAAAGGAAGTTGGACTAGAGAGGTCTTGCATTTACACCACACAAGGCTCTTATCTAGTTATGTGCTTACTCATAAACAAGCCCCACTGTGGGCAAAAATGACTTAATCTCAAGCACACATTTACAAGATTATAGCCTAAGTTAGTTTCTAACTCTTTACACATCTTATTTTTACAGAACTAGTGCCCACGTTTAACTCCTGTTCCATATTTAAGGTATTAACTGGCAAATGAGAGACCCCTGGATTTTTCTGGTCTGGTAACTACAAACCAGGAGGCATACCTCCTGCTATACCATACAAAAAAAACAAGGGAACATATCTACAATTGGTGAACAGTGAGAAGGGACCAAGAGAGAATGAAGGATATCTGGTCCTTCCACAGAGGCAGTAACTGACAACAGATCTGAAGGGTTCAAACAAAATATCTGAAAAAGCAACCTGAAACCTGCTCAACTGAGAGGTCATTAGATCATGCATGATACCTCCAACTGAATATACAGTTTTTTGAGTTTAAGCATCTTATGCATCTGGAGAAGCAACACAGAAAAGTTTAAAATGAATCCAGGTTCTGTTTCTACATGCTTAATCATAAAATGCAAACAAACTGTTCATTATGCAATATTTTTGGAACAAACACAACAAAACAGGAAACACAAAAAAGTGTCTCAGTTCTTACCTCCTCCTCTTCCTCCTCCTCCTTTTCTTTTTCTTTTTCCTTTTCTTTTTCAGGCAACAGTTCCAATTCTGGAATCAGCTGACAGATGTTTTGAGGCTCTTCTGGAGGCAATTCCACTGGTGGCATTTCTATCTGTTGCAATGGTTGAGTCTGAGAATACAGAGAGATGTTAATACCTGAATTTAAGTAAGCAGTAGCACCAATGTCAGACATGATAACATTTTAATTGGAAATTTTGTTTTTCAAAAGCTTTATACAGTCCTGCACAGGATTGCACTGAAGTCTAATAACATGCGGCCCCATTTGTTAAAAAAAAAAAACCTATTCTAAGGACTTTGTTTTTAACTTTCCCCAATAACTAGTCTGCTACTGAGATTACTTTTGGGGAAAGTTAACTTGAATTACTGCCAAGCACAGCAGAGAGAGAAACAGCGTACACAATTAACACCCATGAAACAATCCAGTGTACTGCTACAATACCTAATCTGTTAGACAAGCTGACATATACCGCCATTCTCTAGAGCACTGGAGCATGAGTTTACGAGCTGAATCTAAAAAGTTGCTATGCAGTATACAGAATGGATGTTTGAATCCAGGCACTCATCTTCTCAGTAACACTGTGACAGGAAAAGGAGTAATTTTAGATTTTATAAATCATAATCTATTATTTGGCGAAAATAAAACTTTGTTTTCCAAAGCTTTTGGGATTTTAGTTTAATACTGTTTTATAATCTTGTATGTTTTGATTATATGTACTTGTCACTGTGCCTTATACTTTAGTTGAATAATTTGTTTTACAACTGTATTGTACAATTTTGTATTTTTATTATTCCTTTCTTTCCTCTGTGTGCATGTTTATGTGTTTACTCGTACATTTTAGATTGTACGCCTTGTCAAGAGCCATTTTTTTGACCGTTTTACTTGAAAAGCACCATGTACATTGGTGGCACTACATAAATAAGCAGCAGCAACATATTTCAAATATAGCACTAGAGAGCAGATGCACTGAAGTACCTGGTTTTTAACCTATCCTAACTTCCCATAACTGTGTAAGTGCTACTTTTGCCATAAGCCCTAATCACCCACAGCCTTGTGCATTTTACAAGCCCTTTCTTCTTCATATTTCAATCTTTGTGTGCTTAATGCAGAGGCTTATCACACAAAGTAGTTATATACCAAATTTGTTGACAAACACAAGTCAAGAACACATTCTTTCACTCACAGTTAGTACAGGTTCTGGTTCTACTTGTGCAGCCTTTCGCTTTACGCCAGTCTGAGGTGGTGGTGGTGGCATGACAGATTCATCCAGGTTGGTCCTGCTGCCTTCCATCATGGATTCCTGAAGACGACTTGGCTCTTCCAAGATGGGTTCATCTATAACATGAAAGGATCAATGAGTGGACGCTTATTCAAACTTGTTAAGAATCTACATCCCTCTTTGTAATGATATTGTAATTGCCACATGTTGCTGGCAGGGGGACATACACATACCTTTTCATTGTCAGCACACTGCTTTTTGCCTAAACACAGAATGCATTGAGATACACAAAGCATTTACAGGTTTTGAGCATAAAACCACCTACTTTTTAAAAGCAGTTACTGAAATCTTTAACAGTGAAAGAACCCAAATTAAAGAATTTAAGGTACTAAAGAAACACAAACCAATAACATTGCGCTGTTGTTCCTCTCTGGGCACTTCTGGATTCTCAAAGTCTTTAAGAAACTCATCCAGGTTATCAGCTTCCCCTCCTTTCCTCCTCTTTCTGAGATCTTCTGGTACAAGAGGTGTAAGACAGCGAGTGAAAAGCTACAAAAAACAAAAACAAACAAGCAATAGAACAAGTTATATGCACAGTTGAAAAAACAGCCTAAGGCACCTGGGGTGGTTCAGTATTAGATCACAAGGCCGTTGTATAAAAATTCGTTTAAATGAATTATTTTAAATGAAGAGGTCAGCACACATATGATATCACTGATAATTTCTATTATCTCCTATGGATGTTATGTTACAATATGTTTTAAGGAAGGGACAACCAGCACGGTTTAGTGGTCTGAGTGTTGGACTATCACTCTGGAAACCCCGCTCGGCCATGGAAACCAATTGGGCATCCTTGGGCAAATTACACTCTCTCAGACTCACAGCAAAGGAAAGGCAACTCCCCTCTGAGCAAACCTTGCCAAGAAAACCCCATAATAGGTTCACCTTAGTGTCACTGTAAGTTTGAAGTGGCTTGACACACAATAATTTAAGGAAGGAATATAACACTTACACTCTATGCAAGGACCTCTTCCCCATGTTTAGTGCTAAACTAAGTTTAAGGACATGACTAGCAGTAAGCCTCTCAAAAATATTGCTGCATGCTTGGCAGCTTCCTTGACTGTCACATATTGAGGTCAAATCTGTACAAGGCTCTGGACCTGCATCTGATTGAATACGGTTACAGAACTCTAGTGATGAGTCGCAAATGCCCAGAAAGGGCTCTGGTGAAAGGATCTCCTATTTATGCAATTAATTGTTCATTTTAAAGTAATGTCAGTTCACCTTCAGAAGTCTGTTATTCCACAGAGGCTGAGCAGGAAGAGAGAAAAGTTTTTCAACACCCCCAGTTTCTTTCCACATCATTAACTTCTTAGTAGGAGGTGCCAAATCCAGCGTAGTGACAATATCAGAATAGTCACTGAGTTGAGCTCTGATAGTCTTGCTGTCCAGTTCCTTAACACTGTCCACGATCAACTTTCTCTTCCTCTTTGCCTTTGTTTCCTTAACTAGTTGGAGAGAGAAAAAGAACCATTAGAGCTCCTGGAAATAAGAAAGGTAGTCAGTTAGAATGAAATTACAACATTAACAATTTAAGGATTCATTTTAGGATTTCAACAGCAGCAGACCCACTGAATCAACTGCTGAATGAGAGTCAACGCTGATGTAAATCCCACTGCTCCTATGACCCAATATGTTAATCTAATTGGGACCAACAACAGGATTCAGACATCACATATATGCCTTCAATTAAAACACACACACACACACACACACACACACAGGTTGAATGACAAATTGCCACGACTGAGTGCTGTATGTATGCAAGCACAGTCAGACTAGCTTAATAAAGTTTATGAGTTAAGCTGTAGCAAGGGCACAGCATACTATATACTAGTAATAACAAATGCAGACAATTATTTTCTCTTAGTAATCCAAAGTCTTAAAGAGAACGGCCAGCCCTAGGAACCAAAATAAAGGTATTCGGTGTCATTCAGAATTTGTCAGCATGTTGCACTGGCCTGAGTGTTGAGACTATGACCCTGGAGACCAGGGTTCAAATCTCTGCTCAGCCATGGAAACCCACTCAGCAACCTTGGGCAAGTCACACTTCATCAGAGAAAGACAAAGGCAAACCCCTTATGAACAAAAATCTTGTTAAGAAAACCCAATGATATTTCACCTTAGGACTGCCATAAATTGGAAACAACTTGAAGACACACAAAAACCACAAGAACAAAGAACTGAGTATGAAGAAAGACCTGTGAAAAGTTAAACCAAAATTTATTGAGTTCCTCTCTTTTGCAGTTAATAAGTTCAAGATTTTTCTAGCATAAATACTCTCATGCATAAATTAAGCTTGCTTATTTACCAGTTATATCAATAGGCTCTAAAGCAAATGCTTCTTCTTCATTTGGAACCAGTGTTGTCTGATCAGTCATAGTTGGCAGTGGTTCAACTGGATCTACTGAATCTGGGCTATCTGGTCCACCCACTGTGAATCAAAGAGTTAAAAAGTAAGTTTCCCAGTAAACAGTAACAGCCAAAATGGTAAATACAAATGACGTTCTCCAAAACACCAACCCCCGCCCCCAAAAAAACACCAAACGATGTGCTCCTTCTGGGGATTCCAGGATTTCCATTTCATTGCCTTCTGGTGCTCCTTCCTAACCTACAAAGGTCAGCTAGGATTTTGCGCTCAATGAACACCCCCCGTCTTCACTGGACTGTCCTAATTTCTTCCTTCTGGGCTACATTAAATTGCTTGGTTTTCACTGCTTATGTCTGTGGACAGTTCTCTGATCTACTTAACATTTCTAAATATGTTCTCAGTGTGAAGCAAATACTGACTTGTTTAGGAAATTAAAAAAAGTTTGGCATGTTTTTCATATACCTGTGTACCTTCTTTCCTTCCTATGTCACTGGGTTTTTTAAAGCATTTTAAAGCATTTTTACAAACCTTGGAGTTATTCAAGTCAGCCACAATATCTCTCTCTTGTGGTACTGGTACATATAATCACAAGTGAAAACGTATGAAAGTTCATATATTTATACATATTTTCCAGCCCTCATGGACAAATCATTCTCACAATGACAATCTGAATTTACACACAGCATTCATTGTATTTCCACAAAGTGCTTAAGACAGATGATAGGAGAGGGAGGGGACCTCGAGCTAAAGCGATGACAAATAAACCAAGCAACAGAGCTGTTTTCCCTCCACATGCACGGGTTTGACCTTCACGAATCTGATTATTCTCGAGGCACATGCTTGCCTCTCCACCAACACTCTCCTCCTCCTATGTGCTCTCTTTGCTCTTATCCTTCCCCTCTAGGAGGAATTTCAAGATGGTGAGTGGATGTAGCTAGAACGCCAGAACATAGCACTCCGCTCTACTCTGTCTGAGGGCGAAGTACCGATAACCCTTTTTCCTCCCCCTGGCAGCACTGAGCCAGAGGCAAGGAAATGGGAGAGGGAGACTTTGGAGGATAATGGGATGGGGATCATGGGGGGATTATTCACAGTTTTTCCACTTTCACAAGGGTTCTGTACCCCAAACTCTTGCAGATGTGGAGGGGCCACTGTACATTCAAGAAAGGTATTTGTTGTTAGTTGTCAGCATCAGAGATATGGAGTAAAAAATTTTCTACATAACGTATTTTTGAAGCTCTATTTTTTCCATGGAAAGTCCACAGTTGTCTGGCCTGTTATACTGAAATCAATACAGAATTGAGTTCTAGTTATTCTTTTAAGGATACATGCATTGTCAAACTTTAGTTTCACATACATCTCTTAGTGAAATAAAATGTTGAACTAGTTGTACTGAATCATTTTTCTCAACTTGAAACAGAACTCCTAAGTGGTGCAGAGAGTGAGTGAAGCTGAAGGTACTATTGTTAAACCATAGTAACCAAAGTTAGCTACTGATAGGTAGCAATCTTATAAAATGCTGGTTATTTCAGGTAAGATCATTTAAAGAAAATATATGCTATTCTCTTTATATTACTGCAACTATTCCAATGAAATAAATTCCACATTAAGCAGTGAATGTGTTTCTATACAATATTTAAATCAAATGTGCTAAGCCATGTAACATTATTTAGCATACTGGATTTTTTTTTATGGAAAACTTTCCAGATCTAGTTTTTCCAGAAAACCCAAAATAACTGCTCATCATTTGTTTTTCAGCCGAGTGAGGGGAAGAAAGAAAGGAGAGAACTTTTCCTGCTTAGAAGAATACTTTCTTTGAGTGTTCAGGCATTCATTCATTATTGCTAACAAGAAGTCTTAACAGTTACTTGGGAATTACTCTGGCTTTTTGATTTCTTTAGTCAATCAAATGAAAATTCGATCCCTCAGCTCAATCGGTACCCCAACGGCCAAAGTCAAAATCTAAATGCCAAAACAGAAATACAGCAGCTTTTTGTTTAAAACGCTACCAGCACACTGCTGGCTTCTGTAAAAATGCCTTTAGTACATATTACATAGTGGCCATGTGTAACTCCCAGAATTTTTTTTTTAAAGATTACTGACAATCTTACTTCACCTGCTTAGTTTTGAATGCATAACTAAGTAGTATTTCCTGACCCAACCCTCTAAACCTACCTTAATAGCCAATAGCCACATCAAGTAACTGAGGCCTGTTCAGCGGGTGATTGGTATGCAGCAAGGAAATATTTTCCAAAAATTGCCACTAGTGTCCCACTTCCAATTTGTCACAGCCTTCGCTCCTGGCAAAAAATGGGCGTATTTGTCATCCGGCTGTATCCAAGTCACCAAGTGAACAGACCTTCAATTGAATGCAGCTGCTAGCTCTTTAGGTAGGTTGTGGGGAGGTCATTTATGACTGTGAATGTGTAGTCTTACTGAATATGGAGCACTTACGGACCCATAACTCACTTTACGAATCCATAACTGCAATATAGGATGCCAACCACTGTTGCTTGCTGCTGAAATTTGGTGATGAACCTCTAAACATATTATAGTAAATGCAAAAGAAGCTAAAGGCTACATTTTCATGCACTGTACCATTGACTACAGTGCATTTTGTTGGTAATATCATTTTCACTGCTCATATTAAAGTCAATTTAAATACATTTTAAGTTTATTTATATAAAATGTAATAATAATTTAGGAAGTACAGTCAGTCCTCCACACTTGCAGGTTTCACTTTCATGGATTTGACTATTCAGGAGTTACTCTAACCCTCGCCTCCCCCCATCTCAAGTCCTTCTTTTCCAAGGGAACCTTCTCTCTTAGCAGCTCCAACAAAGCCACACAGCCATTTAATACCCTCACCTACACTCCTCCTCCACCAATCAACAGCCTGGCCAGTCAAGGATGGCTCACAGCGCAATTTCTCAGCACCACAAACCCTCTCCCGGTGCCCCCCACCAGCAAAGGAGATGGGCAAGAGAGGAAGTAAAAGACTACTATGCTGGTGCCCTCCTCCCATCCCTCACCTGGTTTGGATCTTGCATGCTGGGTGCCTGCTGTACCCACCATGCTTTGGTCCCCTTCCCGCACAAGCGCACACACATTTTTAGATATTTACAGTTTTTAAACTTTTGTGGGGGTCCTGTGCCCCTAATCCTAGCAAATGTGGAAGGCCAACTATACATGCTGGAGGGATTCTGCAAATAAAGAGTGGAGGGGACTTCATTAATAATGAAATTAATTTTGTTGAATGCCAATAGATCAAGTTGGAATGACTTTGTTAGTAGTTAGGTAAATGTTTATTTATAATTACATTTAAATATAAAGATAAAATATAAATGAATAAGCAGTTCTAGATTTTTTTTTCTATTTAAGAAGCCTGCTTACCTCTTCGGCCACAATCCCAGGAGATCTGGTCCCTCAACATTTGCCCACCCTTCTAGTGCCACAGGAAGTTGCCCACCCCAATACAATACACCTTTAGACACTCTCAGCAATATGGCTTTGCAGCGCTGGCTACATCATTCACAGAACCTCTTTTCCGTGTTCAAAGAGAATAGATTCAGCTCTCACTTGAGACATTATCATCATCATCCATCTCATCCTGGGGAGGTTGCTCAGGCATCATCACTCCTCCTTCTGAAAGGGCTGGTGGATCATCAAATATGCCTCCTCCATTGTTGCTGAGAAGTTTGTCATCTGAAATGACAACTTAGGAAAGTTAGGGCCAGAGACAATATAAGAATATGACATATCAAAGTGTAATACTGGCCTTGTTATTACAATATTAGAAATAAAAAGTTTGTAATTTTTTGATTACCACACATTGTCAAAACTCATGTGCTTCAGTTTATTTAGCCAGGTATTACAATCATCCCTGCAGGGCAGAAAAACTGCCTTTCATTAAAGCATCTTCATGCTACAGTAAGAAAATGGAAGTTTTAACTTCACTATCCAATAGAGAGAGTCATTATTAGGAACTAAAATAAAAGCAAAATCCTTCAGTACTACAAAGACAAAGCTTCACTAGACAAAACTGATGAAAGTTATTTTATTTCATTCAGTTCCTTTAAGTTTTGATCTTAAGATTCTATGGAATATGGAAGGTGCCTTACATAAAGTTACACTGGCCAGTTAACTGAGTCTGGTTGATGCTGATTGGCATTTATCCAGGGCTTCAGACAGACATCTTTCCCATCACCTACTATTTGATCTTCTTAACTAGAATTACTCCAGATGCATCCTAGTACTCTGAACAAGCAGCATGTGATACGTAAAACCATTTTTTGAGCATCAGGGGATCTTATGTCTGGGATGGATGGACAAACAGTCTGATCTAGTAGAAATTATCTGGCACTGCAAACCAGTATGCTCCACCCCTACGCTGAAGTCCATCCCTGTAAGAAAAGCTATTTTACTTCTACTCAGCATCCACTTTAAATAAGGTAGCCAACTTGAAGCCATGTGTATATTGGTATGGTGTAATAATAAATAATGGTCATGGGAGCAGCCTGATTCTCTGTTTGACTTTTAAAAAAATTAAGCTAGTTGAGACCACTGTTATGAGTTGGAAGAAGAAAGGGGTGCAATCAAACATTAACATTTGATAGCCACATGTAAGAGTTTTAAAATACTGAGTTTTACCATCAGAGTCTACATTTAGCCTAAGCAGAAAATAATGCTGTGTATTTGTAGTCAGGGGTGTGGGGAAGGACAGTATTTCAGATTTCTCCCTCAAGCTGCAGCCTGACAACACACTTAGTTCCATTTCTAAGGATCTGCATTTGGCAGGGAATGAGGAGGAAAAAGGTTACAATGGGAAGGAAAGCACAATTTTTCTAAGCACAGTTTTATTACAGGCTTACTGGATCCCAGCCATTTTGGGAGAGAAGCCTGGATCCAGCTATCTCCTAAACTAGCAACTCCACTAAAAAAATGGGAGTATAATCAAAGCAAAGAATGCCACTTCTGACTCAAACTGCACACATCCTTGTGCAGACAGCTAGCTACTCAGAAGCTAAACATTTTTTTCATATCCACACCTCATTTCAAAACCCAAAATTTGTACCTTCAAAAGTAAACTATTATAGTTAGAACAACTAATGTTAAATTAATCTCAATAGTCTGAAGAAATTTCAAAAAAATTTCCCTATCTGTACCTTTGACAAAAGACCAACTTTTCAATATATCATATCAAGACTTGAGCTGAAGAGCAATGTTTATAAAATATTTAAGCAGGCTTTAGATATTCCCTTTAAAGCCACATTCATGAAAGAATCAATGCCTTAAGTGAAGCAAAATATAAATTGACAAAATACCCAGGATCCCACCATCGTTTCCCTCTCCAAAATTGTCATCCTTGTACTGATCTTCATACTCCAAATGATTAGATTTTTCATTAAGGTGACTGGTACTCTGCTCAGGCTCCAGCAGAAGATTAGAAGCACTGGTACTATCTAGCACATCATCTGGAAATGCACTGTCTTCTCGCATCATTTCACGGTCATCCATTCCAAAGTCACCTGTTAAAATTAGCCATAAAAAATCAAAATAAAAAATGAAAAAAAGTAGTTGTGCTACCATTAGGATATTATAATCTAAAACCAAAAGCAAGTCCCAAGTAGAAAAAAACCAACTGAACCAATGGAATTTACAAATGTATTGCTGTAACAAGCTCCCATTAATTCAATGGGTCTACTCTACTTAGAAATAACAATTGAATTAGGCCTACAATGGCATACCTTGAACTATGTTATCGAAGTATCTATTTACATATTAGTATGAAGTGCTATGAACTTTTACTCGTACAATTTAAATGAATAAACTATAGTATAATCTGAGTGAAAAATTCTTGAACTGGGGTACACGGATGATCAGCTCCATTTAAACGATAAATGAAAAGACTGCAGAAAGTTGATAATAGTGGTACTTCACCATGTATTTGTTTAATGACAACACACTGAGGCAAGTTTGAGCAGGGACTGATTATTAATCACACTAATATGATCCCTGCCTAATGCCAATGATTTTCATAATTCATCAGTGGAACAGCCTACCAGTTTTCTCCTAAAAATGTACCACTTAAAGGGAACTCTGCTGAACCTGACTTGAAGCTTACACTAGAAAATATTACAAGTAACTTTGCAGACCCTTGCTGATGAAAAAATAGGCATATTTATTACATTAGAAAGGCAAGATTAGAATAATTAAGGTATGATTACATAATTTTATTGGCAGAAAAAAAGACTTAAGTATCTTTCAAGATCCCTAGCAATTTTCAAAGGTCAGACACATCAAGACAATTTTGAGAACTGATGATCTTTGTTTCTTTAGTTTGTAGAAATATAAAAATCTGCTTAGGCTATCTGATAGTGTATAACAAACCATATAGTCGTATCAGCTGCTCCCACAGTAATGCTAACAGCAGCAGAATTAGTGTTAATATATTTGGTAATAAATAGTTGTATTTTACCAAAATCATTTTCTTGAAGGATACTGATGTTGCCTACTTCTTCCCGCATTGTAATTTCTTCCACTCTGCTTTGATTCAAACTGAACTGCTGAGCTACATCAATATCACTTTGAGGGAAAAAAAAGAAATGTAGTTTAAAAAGAATCTATAATCCGCAGTAATAAAAAACAGAACTACTAGTATCAGCACAGGGTTACAGAAAAGCTTATGAGTACCAGAAAATCTTACTTCTGTTTCACAAATGTGTGTAAAAGGAGCTATTTTCAAATATAACTGTTTAAACACTCTAAAATGCCTCAGATATATATTTTGATTACGAAGTGATACAAGATATAGCACAGTGGCCCCTTGGTATCTGCTACGGTTTAGTTCCAGAACCCCTTATGGATATAAAAATTCCAGGATCCCCAAGTCCCATTAGGTACAATGGTGTAATAAAATGGCATCCCCTATATAAAATGGAAAAATAAAAGTTTGTTTTTTCATTTTTTTTCTCTTTTTGGAATATTTTCAAGCTGTGGTTGGTTGAATCCATGGATTACACAATCTGTGGATATCGAGGACCAACTGTATTTCATGCATTTTGATAGTTTATATCATGACAGCTACCACTTTACTGCTACCACTCTAAAAGGTGCTATCCAACTGTAAAACTCAAAGACCACTGAAATATATGGACTACCACTCACTGGATTCAAAAGGTGACAATTGTGATTAACCATCCTCAAAGCAATGCAGTAGCTGTGTCTCATGGGACTCAAATATTCAAGACTTGATTTCTAACCTACAAGTGCAAGGAATATTTTTTCATTGGGTTCTTTTGCTCCCCCTGTACCCCATAAAACCAACAAGTGGGTGTATAAGGGTAAATATATACCAATACTAATTCTCTCAGATAATAAATTTAGCAGTCAGTCAGATGCTTACTCCAGATCTGGCAGGGGCTGGTCAAAATCATGGAATTCTTCTGGTAAAGTGATAGCATTATATGCAGCTTCTCTATTTTCTTCAGGCAAATCAACAACACCTGGTGGGAAAAGAGGCATTATATACATATAAGGTGGCATACCTAGAAGAAAAGCAACAATCTCAATACCTCCAGTATCACTGCACGAGTTTTGGCAGCAACCAATAGCTTACTTTATCAGACAGAAAAAAAAATCTGTTTCAATCATATAAGGTTAGAAATTACAATTCTATCCAATTGCACGTAATAGACCTTATTCCTAAGCACGTATGCAGAAGAATGCAGGCCTAGAGAGGCATGTAAGGAAAGCATTTTCCCTGTTCAAAAAATATAGTATTAGATATGCCAAAAAACAGCAAATTCTAAAGTAATTTATTATTCATGCAGTAGCAGTAACTTTACAAAAGCAAGTACACAACCTGGACGGAAAGCCATCTTGATCTTAATGAATGCTTCATTACAGTCTGCAAGGAGATATTTAGCTTTCCTGTGGTAGATTCTAACAACTCCCAGTAAAAGATGTCCTGAAGTACGGAGAGCCATCTTCACCTGAAAAGTGCATTACCATTAATACTTAGCAATCATATACACCCACAAAACAGTTTACTTCAAGACAAATCATTCTTGAAGCTCACAAATAAAAATATTTTTTTCCTGTTACATTTAACTTCTTTGGATGAGTATTTTTTAAAACCAGTCTTTCTGTATCTCCAACACTGATATTCTACTACTCTTAAAAATTCATTGAGTTGTGGTACTTTGTATTACATCATAAGTTCCTGTAACAATATTTACTATTGATTTGTAAATACAACCAGACATTAACCTGTGGCAGCAAACAATTTGAAAGCAAGCAGGTCCAAAATTGTTTATAGAATTCTATTCATCTCTGATCTCTCATCTCTCTGATATTCATCTCTATTCTCTATTCTCATCTCTATTCATCTGAATAGAGATGAATAGAACAGGGGTGCAGAAAATTACCTTTTAAAAATGTATTTAATTTACATTCCAGGTTTCTCCAAAAACTAATACACAAGACAGGTTTCAAGAAGATTTAGAACAGTTACTAAAATACACTTAACTTAAAACTAATTCACAACTCACATGAACAAAAACATACAGCACCCACTTACAGGCATATTTCACTAACACAGTGGATTAGATTCCAGATCACCGCTACATTATAGCAAATCAAAGCCTTTTTTTTCAATTGACAGTGCATGTAAGTGCCTAAACATATATTTACGCTATCATTTATTAAGTGCGCAATAGCGCTATGCCTAAAAGCACAAGAATAAAAAACTGCCAGAATACAATGAGACAGGAAGTGCACAAACACTGTAAACAGACTAAAAGCAGATAACAAAATGGCACTATTGTACAATTCAAAAGCACTTTATTTGCAAAGCACCTTAAAGTGGTATAGGATATTCAAAGACCATTCTCAGAAGCTTGTCAAGTGTTAGTCAAAGGCTCACATGACTACAAAGGTATGTGTCAGCTAGTAAAAAAAAGTCAAAAGGAATGCCAGCCTAGCCTCCCGCACAAAGAATTTCTGAAATCTCCCAAGATATCTCTGTCACATTTCTAATGGCAAGACTAGATGGTGAGCCTTTCCTGAAGAATCAAAGCCTGGCTAGTCTTGCATGAGAATACAATCCTTCAGATTGCCTGAAGTCATATTGACCTTTATAGGTCATAGCCAGCACTTTGAATTCTGCCCCCAAAACAACTAGTGAGCAAGTCATGCAGGTTCTCATAAATAGGTCTGGTCAATAGTCTGGCAATAGCATTTTGGGCCAGGTGAAGTTTCTGAACATCTTAGTAAGGCAGTGTTTTATACTAAATCCACACAAGATGCATCTAAGGCATGTGTCTCCAAGGACAGATTGGGTTTATACCTGTTTTGAAGGATCTAAGCCCTTTGATCACACTCTTCCCATCTGTCATGGGACACATAAAACAAAAAGTGACTAGAAATGGGGAAAAATGTTTTAGAGGCAAATCGAATCCCAGAGACACCCAAAGATGTCATTCTTCCATTTTTTTTTTTTAAATGAAGGAACAGGGATTCCAGACAAAAACACCTGAGAGGGGCCATCTGATTCTCACTGATGGTTTTGCCTGCCCAAAGCTTTATTTGAAAGTTTAGGAAGAGTATCAGCACTCTAACTACAGAAGATTAAAATTATTTCTGTGGCAACTGGGTATCTCTGAATGCCAGAAATTGTAGCGAAAAAAAGGAAAAGGTCATCTCCTTCACATCTTATTCTGATTGCTCAGAGAGGCATCTGGCTGGCTTAAATCAGGAAAAGGATCTTATCTTAATCCTATTCTTGATTTTGTTTCCTGCAGCAAAATTGTTCCTACACTGTGTTGGATGATGTAGCAATCAAGTAAGTATACTTCCGTATCTACATTTCTAGTATCACAAGAACACAAAAACCAATTGAGTTAAATCCAATTGTTGGTCCTAACCAGAGCAATCCCAGTGAATCAGTGGGAACATAGCAAATTAACAGTTATTTAAGCCTCATTAATTTAATAGGACTACCCTAAATAAAAAAACTAACAACCGGATTTAGTCCGTTATGTTTATAGCAAATGTAATTCTGCAAGTAATACCTTTGGTGAGATAATGCTCTCCACGCTGCTTTCCAAGTTGCATTCAAAGACATGGGCTTTGGTTAGCTTTTTATCCCAATGGGCCGCCAGCCAGATTTTGGCAAGCGGCCCTCGCTTACTCAGGACGAAGTGAGCGTAGAACATTATGTCTATTCTCTATGCAACAATCTGCAAAAAAAAAAAAACAAGTATACAAAATATTATTTAACAATAAGGTCACAAAAATAATTATTACAAGTTACTTTGTAGAAACTATGCTTTGTATTTATCTATTTATCAAGGATTACCTACATAAAGGTCAGTTCACACAGTTTCAGGTATGACGCCTACCAGTGAGCTACACGAGCAACACTTGATTTGCTCTTTGGAAATACTATGCTCTATACCTAGAAGACTGGAGCACTGATGTGTGCAAAACATCAGGTTACAGATCGCAGTAAGCAGCTGTTCCTATAGCCTTTTTCTTTGTATAGTAAATCATCATGTATACGTCCTGATTTTTTTTTCACGTTTAAGATCTCAGTCGAAAACTATGGTTTAACTATATTAAACTTAAACTATAATAACTTAAATTAAAACTTAACTATAATAACAGTAGATTGCTAGAATCAATGGGAACTGAGATTCAACATACTGTCTGCATCTCAAGCCTGAAAATGCATATTTTGTCAAACCAAACAACAGTATCTGTACTAATGATCAGGGACCTTTATACCATCCCCAGTTCCACATCACACATAAAGTTGTTTCCACAAAGAACCCATTCTCTCTTTCCAGTGAACACAAAGGGAAGACTAGTAGGCTTTCTGCCCTTTCATCTTTTGAAAGGATATAGTCAATGGATGTGCCTGAATTGGCATATCTTTTAAAATTTAAGAATAATCCACAAACAATTGTTGTATGCCTTCAAGTTGTTTCCGACTCATGGCAATCCTCAAGCAAACCTATCGCAGAGTTTTCTTGGCAAGATTTGTTCAGGAGGCGGCTGCCATTGTCTTCCTTTCTAGCTCAGAGCATATGACTTGCCCAAGGTCACCCAGTGGGTTTCCATGGCCGAGTGGGGAACCAAATCCCGGGATCCTAGTCCAACACTCAAACTACTTCACTATGCTGATAGACTGTCTTCTCCTTTACAGACCCACTCAGACACTGAGGTGTTCCTGCTAAGTGTGACGTGATCCTGTGATTAGTTCTGCAACTGTTCAGAACAGGACATTTATAGTGGGTGCAATGGCTCCCACAATGTGGAGTACTCTTCCCTCAAATTCAACATGTGCCAACAATGTGTAGCTTTAGATGCATGTTTGAAAACATATCTATTTCTCTAAATGTTCCATACACAGTCCAGCTTACAACAAGCTGAGTATCTCTCATCCAAAATGCCTGGGACCAGAACTGTTCTATATTTCAGATTTTTTTTCATACTCTGAAGGCACATTTTCTGAGAACACATGGAAAGCCCTCCCAATGACAAAAAACTCTCACATAAGAGGGTAGGCTGCCTCCTTTTTACTCTCTTACTACCTGCAAGTGAAGACCATTTTTTTAGACTAGTCTTTGGATATTAACTGTTTCTTGCAGATGAATCCTTTAAAAGGGGATGCTATATTTTCATTCTAATTGTTCTTCTTTAAATGCTTTTAAACAGTCTGAAATTAATATTGTTCTTAACAAGACAGCTTTTTTTATTTTTCTTCTTAGCTGTACTTTGCTTCAATCTATATTGTGAGCGACCTTCACACCAATGTAGGAAGTAAGGTGGAATATACAATAAATAAATCACCAAATCTTAGCTGCGTCAAAATATTCCTAGAAAAAAACAACTGATGGCGACTATCCTGTTATCACCCTCTATGTAACATAACTTTACATATACTTAAGTGCGCAGTACAGGCACTACAAAATCCTTTTACTGAATTGTGAAGTTGTGTAACAAGACACTGGCAAGAGCATCCAATGTGCATCAAAATCTCCTTGCCATGCTCTGTTTGGCATTGGGGTGCCTGATGGGCATCAGTCACTTTGCTCTCCTACATATTTATGTAACAGCAGCCCTCTACTGTAGTGGTTCCCAAACTTTGGTCCTCCAGGAGTTTTGGACTTCAGCTCCCAAAATTCCTGATTGTAGCCCAAGCCAGCTGAGGCCTCTGGGAGTTGAAATCCTGGAGGGCCAGAGTTTGGGAACTAATGTCTTACTGGATACAGTCATTACAGAACTACCCAATACTAATTCCCACATAAGTAAGTCCAGTTACAGAGACATAATTCCATACAGGACTCTGGACATGGTTATTATAAAATTCTTGTTACCCACATGTTTTGAGAGGATGATGAGACAAACGATAAGAAGGAAACTCTCATGCCCACTGTGAGGCTACAGAAATCGACAAGCACCTAATAAGCAGAAAGCAAAGCTAACACTATGACATGAGTTTGGTGGCCTAAACCATCACCATTTTTTCCTCACTAAATATTCCTTTCTCCACAGGGGGAAAAAAAAAACATCAGGCTCCTATGCACCTCTATGCTCACATCAGAATCCTCCTCTCTCTCTTGACCTTACAAATCTGACAAGGAAATACATTTTGTCATAAGATACTAGGCTAAAACACAACTCATCTGCATCTGTGGAACCCTGGAAACATACATGAGATTTCCCTGGTCTTTGTCTACCAACCGTCCGTCCCCCCCCGCCACCCGCCACCAAACATTTCAGGAAAACTGAGGAGTCTAATAGCAAAGGCATCTGCTGCCAAGTTCATTCTGTTCACTGTCTAACATTCAGGCATTAATACTTCAGATTTCCAATTAACATAAACATATGATTCAGAAGTACTGTTTTAAACCACCACTAATCCACCACCAGGACAATAATGTGAAACACAATACTTTATACTGAAGGGAACTTCATCCTGCAAGAAAGCAATAAAACATACACATACGCACACATACATTTACACACACACAATTCAACACCATCGTGCAATAATAAATAGTCAGGAAGTTTCCAGCAGGATCCTGTGCATATTTACTTTCAAATACGTTTCACGCTTCAATGGGCTGGTACTCACAAGGAACACTGAATTCAGTCGTGTTTTTTTTTTTACAGTATTGCCAAATCACCAGGAAATAACAAAAAAGTATCTCAAGGCGGAGGAGGATGTAGTAATTTCAGGCTTCTCTTTGAATGGCAAAAGGAGAACCGACGAGGCAAGCCTGCGCTAGCACAAGGTTTCTTCCGTTACTAACGGCTCTATCACAAGGCAAGGGGTTCGACCAACTCCGCCTCGAGGTCACACCGACCTAGGAAAGGGGGTGCTAGGAGAAAACAACTCCTTCTGCCTCAAACGAGCCCCTGGATGCGGAGAGGAAGAAGACTCGACATCCAAGATGCCCCTGACGGCATCAAGCGGGGGGTAAAACTGAAAGCCACCGCCGCCTTCCTTCTCGGCTCCAGGAAAGAAGCCGTTCCAATCCTCCCCTCTTCATACCCACTGCCTTCCCCGACCAAACGACGCCCCCCCCCCGCTAGTATTTCGCCCTCTCGACAGGCAGCGAGGCCTAGGCCTCTTCTCGCCTCCGCTCCTCTTCCCCGCAGAGGAAGGCGGTCCGCCCTCCACCGACTCTGGCCCTTACCTCGAATCCTGCGCGGCCGCCCAGGGCAGCGGGCTCCGAGGGCTGGGGGGGATAAGAGCTCGGGCCGCCGCTCTCCTTTCCTTCAGCCTCCCCCCCACCCCTTTGCTAGCCTACTCAAACAAACAAGATGGCGGACGCTCCCCTTCCTGCCGCCCAAACCAGCCGTTCAAAAATCGGCAGGATGTTTACCGTTAAAAAAAAAAATCAACGAGGACAGAGAGGCCTTGGTGCGCCTGCGCGAAGGAGCTCGCCATAACACAGAACCGAGGGTCCAGTCTCCAACGGCGCACGCGCCAGTCGCAGAGGTGACGCTTACCAATGAGATTGCGCAAACGGGGCTTTCGGATAGTATTGGCTGAAGAACGTGCTAGGAAGAGCGATAACGAGGCGGAGCCGCCATCGCCGTCCTGTGTGCGCGTGAGCTGAGAGAACAAGCCAGTGTAGCGCATGCGCAGTCTTTTATTGAATTTCTGAGGCGGAGGAAGTGTGAGTGGGTTGCGGTCGTGGGGGTTAAGTTCTTTTTCTCTGAAGAAATGAGTTTACTGAAAGCGAATTGGAAAATATTAGGTTGTGTTGAACAAATATGGATTTGGGGGGCGGTGTTTGTAAGGAGGTGTATGTTTTTGAGTTATATAGAGTTCTTATGCAGTTCAAATATCTCAGTCCTAACAAAACAATGCTATATGGTTCTTAGAAATTTAAATTGACCGTAGTTTATTGTGAGACGTATTTGTATAGAAGTGCTGGCGTAATTGAATGGTAGAAAAGCTTACATTTTGATTGACGCTACTGCTTAGAAAAGTTACTTTTTACAAAGGCCAAGAATTATCAGCTAGCATGGCCAGTGGGAATTCTGGGAGTTGTGGTCCCAAATAACTTACACCCTCTGGACCCCTTAAAAATAGCAAAAATATTGAAGTATCACAACCAAGCAACAAATCAGTTACATAAGTCAACTTAATGGAAATCAGCAAAATGTAATGAAATCGATTTCAGAATGACCTAGCCTCACTAAACATCTGTGCTTTAGTGTAGCAAAAATAATAAGGCAGAAGTTGCCATTTTCACCCAGAGGCGAATATTTTTTTAAAAAATGCTAAAGTCCATAGTAGCATAATACCTTCATTGGGTCAAAGCAAAGGTGACTAATGAGTTCTTCAGAGCACTTCCTCAGGTCACACAGCGAACAAAGCAAGAGAAGGACTGGAAAATAATTGGTTCCATGGAATTTATATCATTTTTAACACCAGGAAGAAACTCGGCAGTGAAATTATTAAAAATGTTACTCTTTAAAACAGGAATGAATAAAATGTAGCCCATGACCGCTTATACTCACTGGACCACACTTTTGAGACCCTCAAAGCGTGAACTATTTTTAAATCTTTTTTCCCCTCAGAACTCAGCACCAAACCCCACCAGAATGCATTAAACCATTCCCCTGCACCTTCTACCCCCATCTCATGTTTTAGCTGTATAACCTTCAAAACTGGAATTGATGCACTGAGAACTGAGGTATCTTCCTGAACTGTAGAATGGATGGCCCATGAGGAGGAGAATTGCCCCCTCTTTGCCCCCTCTTTACTTTTGTAAAGAAAGGTTATGTAAACTGATTCCTAATTTGATAAAGTTAAGCAGGAATGAAGAAGAGGGGGAAGAAGGAAAATAAGGAAATTATACTAGATCAGCGGTAAATGTACTTTGCTTTTTTCATTTTTGTATATAATGTACTTGTGTCAGTTAAGATAAATAAAAAAAAAAAGACGAGGAGAATTGCCCCCTTCCATGTAGTTCCCCCCTGCTTTAGGGTGTCTCAGAACTCTTGCTTTTGCTTCAGCAGACCAACATGGACGCCCCTTTGGAGAACATTAGCGTTTGCCATTAGTGCAGAAGGATAGAATTTAACAGAGAGCCAGTGTAATGGTTTTGAGTGTTGAACTATGACTCTGGAGACCAGGATTTGAATCCTCAGTTGCCCATGGAAACCCATTTGGGCAAGTTGCATTCTCTCAACCTCGGAGGAAGGCAGAAGCAACCCCCCTACAAAGAAATCTTGCCAAGAAAACCTTGTAATAGGTTCACCTTAGGGTAGTCATAAGTCAGAAATGACTTGAAGGCACACAACCACCGCTTGGATATAAAGAAAACACAGGAGGAATAAAATGGGCTATTATATTCCTAAAGAAACTACAGCGTAGATGAATATGGAACAGTTTCTCTGATAACATTTCCATATGTACAGGCATTCAAACACTTGCATAGTTGGTTGTTTTAGTTTTAACTTTTCACTTGTAATAACATTTGATTATACAATACTGTAGTGGTTTCACATCTCGGACTCTTTGCAAACCAACATAGACAGTCTTTTTATGATGTATAAACCTTGGAATAATCTCCTGATTACATTTTTTTAAAAAGTACCGGACCATAGACAAAGGAAAGGAAAATTCTAGTAGAAGCTTCTCATGTGTGAGTTTCTGTGACAATATCCCCATTATGGTCTCTCTTTTTTTATGGTTTGTTGTCTCCATCTGTTTCACTTAGCACATTGTCAGATCTGGTAAGATTCCTTTGCTTTAATGGCTGCAAGCCATAAAGTGCTTGCTTAGAAGTGAATCACACTGGAAAGCAGTAGCCTTTACTTTTAGGTCAAGGAACTTGACCTAATGAATGAACACTGAAAGCTTGGGAAAGTTTCATTCTGGACTAAAACTCAAAAGATAGCTGAAGAAAAAGGTGCAGTTTTCTAGCTATAGTGTTGAAATCCAGGTGAAGTTTTACCTGAAGGAGATACCCTTCAGTGTGACTCTTAAGGACACAAGAAGCCTTTTAGGAGTTGGAAGACAATCATATTGTGCCTCCATCTCTCTTTAGTTTTCATTTCCTTCTGGTAAACAAAATTCAAGAGCTAGAGTGGTGTAGTAGTTTGAGCACTAGACTAGGACCTTGGAGACCAGGGAAAGTTGGATTCCCCGCTTGGCTATGGAGACCCATGGATGACCTTGGGTACATCACACACTCAGCCCCAGGTAATCCGAGAATAGGTTCACATTAGAGTCACCATAAATTGGAAATGACTTGAAGGCACACAACAACAACAAACAACATTTATTCCTCACAGACCAGCACTGATGATGTCATAGTCACAGGCCTACATTTTATAACAAAATCCAAAATCTGCAAAAGAGTGATACCTTTATTGGCCAGCCAAAATGCACAAAATGCATATGCAAGCTTTCAAAGCTTCACTGGCTTCTTCATCAGGCAAACATATTAAAAATCATACTTGCGAAGGAAAGTTATGTTGTTAGAGTCACAGGCCTACATTTCGGCTCACATGTTACTTCTGTTATCAGTTAAAGTGGTCTGGAGGGATGTCAGTGGACTTGAACTCATAATGCAGCAAAGCAAATATGAATCAATGATTCCTAGTGGGATGAGTCTCATGATTGGAATATAGCAACAGAGGGGTATAACCTGTTTCAGAGAAATAGACTAAACAGGAAAAGAGAAGGAGTAGCATTATATGTCAAGGATGTTTACAACTGTTCATGACTTAAATCTGGGAAACCAGGTTAACAGTATCTAGGTAAAAATTAAGGAGAGAGAAACAACAGCTATGTCATTGTGAGCCTCTACTACAGGAGCCCAAGCCAAACTGAGGACTTGGATGATGCCTTCCTGGAAGAGATAACCAGACATTCAGAAAGAAGAGATGTAGTAGTCATGGGAGATTTCAACTACCCTGATATTTGTTGGAAGTCAAGCTATGCCAAAAATATAAGGTCCAACAAATTCCTTACTTGCCTTGCAGATAGTTATGTTATCTAGAAGGTGGAAGAGGCAACAAAGGGATCAGCTATTTTAGATATGATCCTAAATTATGATGATGACCTGGTTAAGGAGGTGGTAGTGGCAGGATCCTTAGGTGGGTGTGATCATGTTCTCCTGGAGTTTGTTATACAGCAGAAAGGGAAGCCAAGTATAGTCAGATACACATTCTTGACTTTAAGGAAGCTGATCAGTAAACTTAGGAAAATATTGGATGTGATCTCATGTTCAGAAGTACCAAAAGGGAAGGGAGTTCAAGATGGATTGATGTTTTTTTAAAAGTGAGATAATGAAGACACAATCTCAAACAGTTCCAGTGAGAAGGAAAAATAGGAGGTATCTAAAGACTCCAGAATGGATGTCGAAGGAACTTTCAACTGAGATAAGATTTAAAAAGGGCGTGTACAAGAAATAAAAAGGGGAAATCACCAAAGAGAAATTCAAACAAATAGCCAGCATAGATAGGGGGAAGGTCAGAAAAGCTAAAACACAAAATGGTCTCAGGCTTGCTTGTAGTTGTTGTGTGCCTTCAAGATGTAAGGCCCCGCTTTGGGGGTCCCCAATATCAGTATGGTTTGGATGGGCACCATACCTAATTGGCATCATATGTAATTGGCAACACATTTTATTGGCTCTGATATCAAATTCAAGCCTGAAAGATGACAGAGAGGTCAAACTGAGCGAGGGAAAGAATTTGACTGTAAATGTGAGAAGCATAGGTCAACTCCAAAATTCCTCCAGGTAAGACTGAGTCATTTGTCAGGCAAATACACATCATTCCTGTGGATAATAGGCTTAAATAGAAGCTGGAATTTTCCAAGGAATCCAACTGTGAGGAGCCCACCAGGACACTGATTGACAGATATCCATCCCTTGTACATCTGGATTCTTTCGTCTGTCCTCACTGCATCCACAATAGACAGCTATTACAACATTCATCATGTCTTTGTCAATCAAAGCACTAAGCCCATCAACAGGCAAAAGATTCATTGTCCACAACAGGTTCCGTTTGTCTTGCGTCTGGAACCTTCACAGCCACAAGCCATTTTCAGGGTACCAATACCCCTGATTTGAGGAGGCCCAGTGCAGTCTCTTGAAGATCTACTCGTCACTCTGTCCATCTGGCTCCTGAATGAGAACTGCCCTTAGGTCCTACCTAAGCCAAAATGCATTTCTACTCTTCACTACTCTTCTGGACTGGTAGTTATAAATCCCCCCAAATCCCTCAGCCTCTCTACAATTTTTCCTCCCTTTCTTTTTCAGCTAGTGAATGTGTGATTGTGTGTATCTTGTGTGCATGCATGAGTGAATTCCCCTCAATAAAATCATTTTATTAGACAATTTTGCTTGGTTTTTGGCTTGGCCTGACCCTGTAAAAATTGGGTTTAAAGATCTCGCTAGGTTACCCTGCTTCTTGTAGTGCTACAGCTTGTGCTCTGGCTAATTCCCGTTCCCTATTATTTGGAGCACATTGAGGTGTCCCCCATGAGAGCCCAGAAATCAGGGTAACAAAGAGATTTCCAACTTATGGTGGCCGTAATGGGGTTTTCTGCAGCTAAGAGTGTGTGACATGCCAAAGATCAGTGGGTTTCCATGACTGACTGGGGAAGTCAAACCTTGGTTTCCAGGATCCATAGTCAAATGCTGAAACCACCACTCTGGCTTGAGTTTAAAAACAATAAAAAGTTATTTTTTGGTAATATCCAATAGCAAAAGGAAGAACAAGGAAATGGTAGGGACACTGAAAAGGTGGCAAAATGCTAACAGAGGACAGAGAAAAGGCAGAATTACTTAATACATTCTTTGCCTCAGTCTCCTTCCAAAAAGAAAATGGTGCTCAACCAAGGGGAAATGGAACAGATGACATAGTAAAGGAAATGCAGCACAGAATAGGCAAAGAAGTAGTACAGAAATACCTGCCTACTCTAAATGAAGTCAAATCACCAGGGCCAGATGAACTGCATCAATGGGTATTAAAATAACAGGCGGAAGTAATTTCAGAATCGCTGGCAATAATCTTTGAGAATTCCTGGAGAACAGGAAAAGTTCCAGCAGACTGAGAGAGGGCAAATCTTGTCCCCATCTTCAAAAAAGGGGAAAAAAGAGGATCCAAACAATTAGTGTGCTGCCCAGTCAGCGTGACATCAATACCAGAATATATTCTAGAGCAGATCATTTGCAGACTGCATGTAAGAATTTAGAAAGGAATGCCATGATCATTAGAAATCAATATGGGTTTCTCAAAAACAAGTCATATCCCTCCCTCCCTCTCAATTTTTCTTAACAGTTACAAACTTGGTAGGTGAAGGGAATGCTGTAGACGTAGCATTATCTGGATCTCAGTAAGGCCTTTGACACAGTCTCTCATGATATTCTTGCAAACAAGCTAGTAAAATGTGGTCCACACAATGCTACTGTTAGGTGGATTTGTAGGTTGCTCACCAATGGCTCCTCTTCATCCTGGAGAAAAGGTGATTAATGGGGTGCCACAGGGTTCTGTCCTGGGCCCAGTGCAATTCAACATCTTTATTAATGACTTGGATGATGGAAGAGAGGGCATGCTTATCAAATTTGCTGATTACACCAAATTAGGAAGGGTAGCTAATATCCTAAAGGACAGGATCAAAATTCAAAATAACCTTATCAGATTAGAGAGCTGGGAAGACAATACCAACTCTCTGGTATCACGAAAAGAGCTCTGAAAAGAATTGTAAAAATGACGGAGAAAAGGTGGCTTTTGGTCTACCCTTTGTGGTTTGTGTTTCAACAGTCAATAGAAGTCAGTCCAATGACTTAATTGTTTGTTGCCCTATAAATTGTGGGTTATGTTTTGATTTAAATCTATTGATTGTTTGTTTGCTTCCATTTGGGGTTTAATTGGAGATGCAAATATTTGTGTTTTCCAGAACTCTTGATGGATTTGGATTGCTCACGTCTACTTCTGCAAAGAGTTTTGATTGATCTTTTATTTGTGGTCTGCTGACCACAACAGATTGAAACAGCATAATATATAAATGAGAATTGATGGTGTGTACATGTGTACTTCCATGGAACAAGTAAAATTGAATCTCATGTTAACCTAAAAAATCACCAATAAATCATAGCTGACCTATTCATAATTGTCACAAACCAGCATTCTTTTAGCATTGTCCATGTATGCTTAAGACTGTCTTTAGTCTTATCCTGACTTTATCCTGACTGCCCTAAGGATAAAATTTTGCTTTAAAAATATGAAAAGTCACATTTTCATGATGCTGTTGTTACCACACCATACACCCCCATTCTGCAGGATGTGCTATTTTCATAATTGGACATATATTTATGGATGAAACACATGTTTGAAAGCATGCTGGCTGGAAGCATGTTGCCAGGTCAGGATGACCTCAGACATGATCAGGTCATAATTCCAGAGAGGAGTAGGTGGTAAAGCTGATGCTAATGGGCTTGTGATAATCTTTTCAAAAACTGCAAGCTACAAGTACTTCCGAAAATAATAGAAGATGAAACTGACCAGGTGAAGCAATCAAGTACCCAGCATAACCTATGGAGATCTTCTCTATTCAAACTACCTGACCAAGACATTAAGAGATTGGTCAGGACACCCATCATTGTTTTGTCACATAGAGGTAAAACAATCAGCCCATTCCTGACTCCTTTGTCAACCTCATGAGAAAACCACTACCACTTTGTCCTCCTTGGTGGGAGTCCTGGTGGCGCAGTGGTTAAATGCCAGTACTGCAGCCACGAGGTTGTGAGTTCGATCCTGTCGGGCTCCAGGTTGACTCAGCCTTCCATCCTTCTGCAGGTCGATAAAATGAGTACCCGGCTTGTTGGGGGCAATTAGCTAACACATTTTAAACTACTTAGAGAGCACTTAGCCGATAAATGGTATAGAAATACACATGCTATTACTATTTGTCCACGCACTCTCCTTCAGAGCAGGAATTATGGTATAAAAACGCTAGCTCCAGCCCTAGTTAATTGTAGTACCTGGATGTAATGCATGGTGTTCATTCTTGCTATCCTCAGATTTGCTGTCTGAGCCACTCTGCTTTGACCTTCTATTTCAGGACTGGTAATTATCACCCCTTCTAACCAGTCTATCTCTATCCAGCTTTTCTTACTTCACTTTCCAATAGCCTTGTATGGTTCTTGAGATTGTCTGATTTCCTGTATGCTTGTTAATTCCCAATAAAATACTCTGTTTAACTTTCAACTGGAGTTGTCTCTACAGATGAAAAGATCCTGCTGTTACCCTCCCTTCACAGGCCTCTTTTGAGTTATAATTCCTGAATTCTAAGGAGACGCTGGCATTGTAGGTGGACCTCAGAGTCCCCCTACTTCTTAGGGTGACATTGTGTCCAAGCAATTCTGTTTACCCAGGCCTCTGACTGTAAACTGTCTATCACAGAAAGTCCTTTAAATGGTGTGTGTGTTTTTTTAAAATTATCATTATCACTATGTTTTAACAGCCCTTTTAACAGCTTAATGTTTTAATATAATTGTTTATTTATGTTTTTTTTAATGGCATCCTGGACTGTTTTGCTCTTTGTATGTAACCTTTAATGAATTATAATGGTTTTAGCTTTATAAATTGCTTAATTGTCTTTTAAGTAACTTTTATACCTTTCATATATTTGAATAATTTTAATCTGGGTTGTTTTATCTTTTAAGCTGCCTTGATTCCCATTTTTCAGAAAAATGTGGCATGTAAATTAACAAAATCAATAAAAATATAATAAATGTTAACTGTATTATTCATTATCTTAACTGTATTTTGTTGCCTTACATTATGAGCTGCCTCTTGTTGAGAGAAAGATGGGATAGAAATTAAATAACTCTTTTCTTAGAACATAGACAAATCTGGCCTTAGGGCCATTATCTAATATATAAAATTCAAAGTTTGTCTGTCTGTCTGGTCCGTTGAAGATCTCTTATGATTGGCTGTGTTAGGCGAAGATCTCATATGATTGGCTGCCTAAGAAGATTCTGTGGAATCCTGGAGTTTGCAGTTTAGGGAGGGGCCTTAAGAATTTTCAGCCAGAGAGCTCTTGGGCCTCAGACAACTGTGTCTGTCTTGAATAGTCTGTTTGCTATGGAGAGGAGACCTAGCAGCAAGGACAAGGGCAGTATATTCCCTCAGGAACCCAACCTCTGTATATTAATAACTTTGAATACAGGTTGGATTGGGGAATATGGGGAAAAATTACAGGTATTGGACAAGACAAGTTTGGAGAATTAGAGACACAATCTTAAATCTTTTTAACAAGTATTACCTATGAGAAAATAAAATCCTGGGCAAAGCCGGGTATATACGCTAGTAGCCTATAAATGTAATCATGTATTTCATTAAGATTGGCGTTAGAAAAACATGGTTGTGCTAACTCCTTATATATTGTGAATTACCTAGGTCTTTAAGTCTTAGGGACTTCTGGGTACCTAAAACAGGGCCTTGAAGCTGAGCGCTTACTGCGTCTGCATGCCCTATGTTGTGGTTTCCATAATGAAAGCACCAGTGAAAGACTTCCAGCTTTCCTTTTTCCATTCAATATAAGTTTTTATATGAATAATCAGTTGAAAATCCTTGTTGTTTTACAATTAACAAGCTATCAAGATACATAACAGATTGACAATAACATTAAAGAGATTCTGTGGGTGTTTTAATAGCTAACTTGTGTCCTAACAGCTGAAACAGTTAGAACTTAGTCTACAAACATTTTGAAGTAGCTCTGAGTCAAGAACCCGGCAGTTAACTTCAAGATGCATGTTAGATATGAAAGCTAGCAAACATTGTCAAGATAAAATGTAGTTCAGCCCAAACTTAATTGGGAGCAGTACAAACATTTGTTAGTCAAGTAAGAATAAATGCAGAAGTTGTAGAACAAGAACAAACCAGACACCGGAAAGAGATAAAAGTGCTGGATTGCAAACCCCTTACTCAGCAAAGTTATTGCATAATGCCAGCTAAGCAGAGACCTGCTGGATGAGTCAGAAAGCCGAGGTCCTACTAACTGAAGCTCAAATGAACATCTGGCTGTATACATATCTAAATCTTGCTTTGTATAAGAGACGCTGTTAATAATAGTAACTTCAAAGACTATCAGAAATCAAGGGACAGCCTTGTCAGCCTTCCTAACAAAATCCTATATCACAGCTCAGAGAAAGTGGCAAAAGTCATATTTTCCCTAACCAAGAAGGTCCCCAGGAAGGTCTGTTGTATTAGATCTGGTAAGAGAGTTTGTTGTACTGACTTGAAAGCATGTTATGTTTGCAACTCTGATTATTCTTCTTGTGCTATGATTTTCTGGTTTGTTTGTTTTTTTGTATTCTGTGTTGAATTTTATTCTGTGTCACAAACTTTTTACAAATAGAGGAACCTTAGATTTCTTAGAAAGTTTTTCAACTAAAGTTTGAGAAGTTGTATCTGATATTCTCCAGTGGTGTGTCTGTACTTTGGTAGATCCTTCTATTTGTCCATGAATATTGAGAGTAGACCAGCATCTTAGTTCACCACTCAGTCCAGGGATAACAAAGTACAGTGCAGAGAGCATGTTTTCAGGAATACCTCACACTAAGGTGTGATTTGCTACACCTAAACAGAGTTAGATAAAGGAGGGGTGCGGTAGCATTAAGCACTGAATGACCAATTCTCTGTCTTTAGATAATCAGTTCTACCTCAAATTTATCATCGTACATAGAAGATACTCTATACATAGAATGTAATATAATTAGTACATCTGACCATATTTCAGTATGGAATCCCCACTGAATGTTCACCATGTCCTGTTTGTATTCACACAGTATGCTGAGTCTTGACTGGATGTGCAAAATTCATAGTAGTGGTTCTGTGTCTGCCTTCAGAGAGCTAGCCTGGGGTAGTGGTTTGAACAGTGGTTTATGATGCTGGGGACCAGGGTTCAAATCCTACTGGGTGACTTTGGACAAGTCACACTGTCTCGGAAGAAGGCAAAGGCAAACCAAGAAAATCCAGTGATAGGTTTGCCTTAGGGTTGCCATGAGTTGAAGGTGACTTGAAGGCACACAGCCACAACAAATGTGCTTTCCAGTCACCTGTCGACTTATGGTAGCCCCATGAATTTCATAGGATTTTCGTAGGTAAGGAATATTTAGAGGTAGTTACACACACCTGATCATAGCCAAAAGGCTGAGAAGCGATAGAGGTAGTTTTGCTGGTTCCTTGCTCTGAAGTATAGCCTACAGCATCTTGTATTTGTTGGCAGTCTTCTATCCAAGTACTAACCAGAGCTGGCTTTGTTTAGTTTCTAAGATCAGGCTACTTAGGCTCAGTAATGGTCATAGGCAATATTAATTGGAAATATGGCATCTAAAGGACCTTATCTACTGACCAACTCAGACAGTGAAACAGTAGAATGCCATATCAGTGTGTGTAATTGACAAGAGTAGATAAGATTTGTTGTAAGTTGTCAACATATCTGTGCATCCCAGTAACATTCAGTTGCTCAAAAAAAATGTAGTGATGATATGAAGTGCAGTGGCAGCTGATGCCAGTGTGATACTGAATCTACTCCCAGTTTTTGTCCAGACTTTGCTATGAGCTATTAAAAATATTTCAAAATGCATTCAGTACCATGGATAGCACATTGAAAAAGGCGAGTGGGGATTTTGTGACAGTGATAACAGATTCACTAACCACCAATGATTAAAATGTCAGAGGGCAGGAAATGTGCAGTTTTAACAAACGTGAATTCCCATCCATGACTAGGGAGACAGTAGCAGTCATTGGGAAAATTCACTCATCCGCACAGTCTCCATCCCCACTTTGGATGAGTATTTACACGTTGTGCAAAATGAGGAAACAGCTCACCCCAAATGATGAAATGGTTCACAGGTTTCCAGGAAAATTGTTTCATAGTTAGGGGTATAAATTTAGGAATATTGTGGAATTATAGTCTACCTTGCCATAATGGGGAAAATTGTGACCATTTGGCTTGTATGGCCTACTTAGTTTGCTGCTCTGTTGTTAATTGATGATGAGCAAATTGAAAGCCCCTTTTGTGGTTCCTTATCTTTAAACTAGGAGTGGGCAAAGTTTGTCCCATGGGTTGCATGTGGCCTGCCAGACCCAGAATTGTACCTTACAAAGTCTCTGGAGCCTCCCTTCACAGTGGAGAGACTTTTGGTGTGTTAAACAGCAAAGAAACACTTGACACACCTTGGTATAAAGAAGTTTGCTGCTTCCGTGATGTTGTGGAAATTCTTTCATTTCCTCCTTCCCTTCCCCAGTTTCCAGTCCCAGCTTAAAATCTCATCTCTCACCTACACATACTCCCATCCCTTTCTCCCACTCCCCCTTACTCCAGTCCCGACTTAAAAATCTTGGTGCAAACACTCCCCTTCTTTCCTTCCATCTGCCTTATGCCAGTCCCAGCTTTAAATTAATTACCTAATAAATGGCTGGATTTATTTTTTAAAAAATATAAATTTAAAAGATGCTCTCTCTCAATAGTTCCAAATGCCTGAATGGAGCCCCCACTTCCACTGCAGTTGCCCACCCCTGCTTTAAACCATGCATAGACCAGGTCTTCAACTAGTAAAGCACATGACCACCCTATCTTCTTTCCAGAATCTCACGTCATCACCCTATGGTTGCACTTCCACAGTCAGGCAACCTTCTTGAATCGCTGACCCACCTATTCCAATCCTCTTTTTCTCCCATGGGTCCAAATGCTCTTAGTGGGTCATTACTTGCCCTGGTGATTTTCTCTTCCCTGGAGCCAAATAGAGTTGTCCCCTTTCCTCTTCTGTTCTTTTTCTCTATCTAACTTCACTCAGTGCTCACCCCACTTTCCCTTTGTCAGTCTCTGATGACTACGGTTACCAGATAGCAGGGCCTGCTTTCTCTCTGTCTTTTTTCTAACTTGTTCAAGAGTGCAGGGGTCCTGTTAAAGGAAGCATCGATCACTGCTGGCATATTATCCACCCTGCCATCCCTCTAGGCCAGTGCTACTAGAAGTGGTAGTCCATGGAGTATTACCATTGTCCCTAGAACATTGCGAGAAAAAAATCCTGGTGGTCTTCCACATGAGATGGGTTAAGAAGCAGTGGTTAAGCCCATACAAAGCTTTCTAGAGTGTCTTTGGAGAAATAAATTTGCCAGGTACAACTACAGCTTTCTTTCTGATGGTTAGAGAACACTGTCTCTTAATGACTGACAATGGTACTGCAAGTTGAATCAACTAATCCATTTTGAACACTAAATAACTCCAAGGTCCAAACCACTAAGGCCCCCTTTGTATGCATGCCAGGTTTCAAGTATCTAGGTTTCATGGTTGGGGAACTGTGATGGAAACAGCCAAAATACTCACCTTCATTATAATACTCATGACCCTTTCTTGGCCTTCCTGTCTTTAGCAGAAATCTGTAGTTTACTGAGCAGCTTAGAGGATATTGAAACAACAATCCATCATTTAATATCAAAATCTGTTGCTTACCCTGAGATGAAGGCTACATCAGACAAGATGTGCTATTTGCCAAAGAGAGAGAGTACTCCGTTTCTATTGATAAGATTAATTGAGGTTGTAAGAAATTACTCCCCATCACCACTTTAGAATTGTGTTTGAATATTAAGATCTTGTTGCCAAAAGACTGTGTACATTTCATGTTTTAATAACATTTTCACTGAGGAAAATGTAAACAAACTATGAAGTGTCATGCCTACCTAAATTTTGTTAATTCAAGGGAGGCAATAAATATATACAGTAAATAGTTTTCTAGATTTGTGTCATCTGGAGTTTGTTGCACCATCATGAGAAGATGACCAGCCGCACACAAACATTGTGCTACCTGAGGCAGAGGGCAGGATGGCACAACCACATGCACTTCCATGTATAAGAGGAAAGTGACAAAGTAGTTACTGCTAAGCAAGTGGTAGTTCCAGGATATTATAGCAGTACACGCAGCTATTAGCTGCAGTGAAACTGGCATGTCCTCCAAATTTTTGGCATCTGGGGGAAGTTTATTTTGAATTTGTTCCTTGTGTCTAGAATGTTACAGAAACATTCTAAAATGTTGATTTCCCTTTAGGGGTGGAGAGAGATTTTCAAAGCTTGGTAAAGTATTTTTTAAAAAAACTCTAAGCTCCCAGTGATAATACTCCTTGGGAAAACGTGGAAATTATAGTGCATTTTTTCCTATGGTCTGTTTGTGTGGGAGAGATAATTTTTCTTAGATGCTGTCTCATTGAGCTATTGAGGGTTTGGGGACTGGGGGAGGGTTACTGGATCATAAATTATTTGCCATGAATGAAAAAACAGTTGTTCTACAACTCTGAAATGCCCATAAAATTGTTAATGAAAGAAGTGTTCAACTTTTTACTGAAATTAATTGGGAGTTGTTAATGCAAGCAGATAAAAATGCAAAACCCAAGGTTTTATTTCATACAATAAAGTGGTATCAAGAGTGTTATAAAATGCACATATTTCCATCTAATTAGACAAGCAGAAACATAAAAAGCACAAAAGGTGGATTTGCAATGTTAAATAATGCACACTACAGTGAGTGAAATTATTTTTGTTTTCTATAGCTCCCCTTGATTGTAGAGTGACATTGTAAAGTGACATTTATAGCAGTAGAATGTGACTTACGAGTTTAAGTTATGCTGCTATAAATCTTTTCATCTTAATTTTTCTTTGGTTCCATAAACGCAAGGTGGGTTGGCTATCTACCAGTCCGTGCTCCATTTATACATTTTTTTCCCACAAAGTCCACTTTGATGGGAAAATAACATTGTTACAGTTAAAGGAGTCAATAAAAAGATAAATAAATACATTTAGCAATGCTTTATCTTGTAGTGTTTAAAATATATTTGAGGAAGGGCAAGGTGATTTTACATCTTAATGGAACTTTAAACACACAGCTCTGTGAATCTGGGACACAAGTGCAACCAGTGTGATTGTTCATCTGCGTATCTGTGCTACCTGGCTGCAGGAAATTATTGGCTGTGTTTCTTAGATGTCCACATGAAAGCTGGAAAGTATGAATCTATCCTGCAAACATCTATATAGAACTGGTTTATAAGCATAATAAACAATCCAATAGTTACCAGTAGACCAATGGAAAGCTTGTAATTACTTCAGTGTTTTAGCTTATCTTGATGGATAGCAGATAACTGAGACTTTGCTTTGAAATTAGCAAAAGTGTTGGCTTATCTCCATGCGCTAGCTTTGATATCATCAAACTGAGGAACAGAAAAAAATGCTTGAATTTGATAATAAATGGATGCCCCTGTTCCTTTTATGTTTTGCTCTCTTTTATCATTCTGCATTACACTCTACTATCCTATATGCCCCAATTAGGATATCTGTGGTCTGTGTAAGATTGTTTGCTAACAAAAGCTGGGTCAAAGCTAGCTTACCTCAGCGCTCTTACAAAGGCTCCCAGAGAGTGCCCAACAATTCTGGTTAAATGTTGAATCATTCTGTTTTGGGGATTTAATGCATTGTTATGTCCTTTTAATTGTTGTTTCTGCTCCCACATCCAGTCATGCCCTAAATGTACTGGAGTTTTGACCCTTGGTTGTTGCTGGTTGTAGCAGATCGTAGTGCTATCCTAATCTACATGTTATTCTTTTCTCCTATGTGATATGTGGATGTGGCTTCCCTCGATCCTTGCCATGAACTCAGCACCTTCCCTACATACCCTCCTCCCACGGTACCCACATTCTCACTCTTGCACATTATTCCTATTTCTAGTTTTCAATTTTTCCCCTGGTGATTTTGTATAGAATAGATGCAAGCTATTTTGTATTCCTTTTTGATAGCCCACACTTGGATGTTTTTTGGCCACATTTGTCCCAGTTTTCATCTGTGAAATATTTGAACACAAGGCTTTAGCAGCTATGTTAAATGACCATGTGTACACTGCACTGAATCCCCATGTTCATACATTTATATGCATGTGCATTCTCAGCCACTGTTCAAGCTTCCCTGAAAAGGATGTTAAAGAGTGAACTAAGGGGGATAAATATGGGATTGCTTCTCATCAGTACAGGCTGTTGGAGATTATTGAAGTATGTTGGTCTCGTATTAGTAGGCTGTTAAAGTACTACTAAAAACCAAATGGAAGAGAAGCCATTCTGCAGATGGAAAAACCTGCTGTTCTCATACCCTCCAACATTTCACAGATGAAAAACAGGTACATGTATGGCCAAGAAGCATCAGAGTGTGGTCAATATGGCAAATGTTGAGTTGAGAAGCATAGACTTTTGGACTTTGCAGTCAGCTTTCAGCAATGGAAGTAAGCTAAGGAGAAAGGGGAAAGTGAGATGTGGAGAGAGAAAATGAGAAGTTTCAAAAACAGCTGAAAAAGTGGGACATCAGAGCATTAAGTGGGATTCTCTGCCAAATCAGGACAGTTGGCGGGTATATGTTCCTGATCTTTGCTGGTCCTAATGGCAGTGTATCCAAGAGCAGAGTTACGGGGAGGGAGGGCAGAATGACGGCATCACCACCTCTATGAATTTCAAGCATTGCAGTAAATTACAGAGCAAATGTAAGACTTCGAGGTGGGAATTATTTTCACTGTCTCACTCTCTGCAATACTAGAATTTGAGGGACTAAAGGAAAGTTTCATCTGAGTGGGCAAAATTCCTATAGTCACACTCATGTACTCCTATTCACATAAGTCAATCATGAATTGACTGGATCAGATGGAAAGCAATTTTTATAATGTTCGGGAATAGGGAAACCTGGTTCTCTAGATGCTTTGGTCATCCATATGTCCCACTCAGCATGGCCAATGGTAAGGCATGGGAGCTGTAGTCCAAAACAACTCGAGGGTAAAGGTTTCACACTCCTGATCCTCCTCAGTTTTTGAGAACTGGAGGAAACTTTAATGAAAAATGGCCTTGGGGATGAGATAGGGCAGAAAAGGAAAGTTTTTTGTCTACTAAGGCATTTTAAGGGTTTATATAGGTGCCTAAATACCTGATCCCATCTGATCTTGGAAGTTGAAAAGGGTCAGGTCTGGTTAGCACTTGGATGGGAGATTGCCAACAAATGCCAGGTGCTGTAGGCTACATTTCAGAAGAAGAAACTGGCAAAACCACCTCTGGGTATTCCTTGCCTAAGAAAAGTGCATGAAATTCATGGGGTCACCGTAAGTTGACACGTGACTTGAAAACGCATGCATACATATTGTGAGTAGGCAAATATAAATTCTTGCATGCATTGTGAGGAAGCCTGTTAAAAACAGTTTGAGAAGTGGTCTGTGCTTGAGGAAAGAAGAAAAGTACACTAGTTATCTTGGACACAAATTACTATAGGAGATTCCCGTTGATCTCTAACATTGTGCAACCAGAAGAATTCATATTGCTGTTGTCCTGGTTCTAGGAAGCTGAGTCCACCACTTATTTCTTCTGATGCCCAAAGTAATCCAACCACACATTGTATTGTTCCCCTCTGTGTATATAGCCTATAGAGCAGCTGCAGCATTTGTAATGATATCAGCAGTGCCCAAATGCCAGGGAGTCAAGATACTCAGGAATGTGTTCACTTCTTGCTTTGGCATTTTGTATATTAGTACCACTGTGTTACAGATCCAGACTTTGCCAACTGCTTAATTAGTAGGCATTTGCCCCAGTCCTAACTCTTGGAGACCACAAACAGTGCTGTGTGTGTGTGATAAGTCTGCTTTCTGTCCTAGTGCCAGAGATAACTTAGCTCAAAAAACTTAGCTGTGGCAATGCCCTGCTTCATGTTTACTACCACAGGAAGAATGCAGAATCATTAATCAACCTAAATAATTTCCCCTGATATTTTCTCTTCCCTGTTAATGACCAGATTGTCTCATAGCTTTGACAGATTTTATGCTATTTTGTCTTGAAATCCTATTCTTTTTCTCAATGCCTGGCAGCCTTCCATGTGTCTTAATCCATTATCTCTCCTTCCAGAAGCAAGGTCAAGCATTTTCTCTCTGGTTAACAAATGATATGTCGGCCAAGCCATATCTTTGCATAGATTATTGAAGGGGCCAGATCTTAAGTCAAAATGAGCTATGTGGATTCACACAGCACCTGAGGATTCTGTGCTCGAATGTCTTGTTTGTGTTTATTTGTCGTGGCATTATTTGGGGGGAATGTTCTCGCTGAAATATCTGAAAACTGCCGCCCTCTGTTTCTTCCACAGTTCCTCTGTTTTGCATATTTGCACCTGAAGAACAAAGTGTCAGAATCTCCCATATCCACAGAAATGCCTTAGTTTCAATGACAGTGCAGTGGGTACAGCTCCCATCCAGTGCAAGTTCCTAGGCTGTATTTGTGGTTCAAATTTAGGGAGTTCTTAGGTCTTTCACCTATAGATACAAAGATAAATACATCAGTGATAACCCATTTTTTTCTCTTTTCTACCTCCACATGAGCTAGACCTACCTAGGACAGGGGCTGCCAACTGTGCGAGGCTAGGGGGACTCATCAGACCTCTTGGAGACCTTGGAGGGTTGCCTCCCCCTTCCATCCCCATGATGATATTTTACAACTGCTTCATAATGCTGTTTGTGAGGCATGGGGGTGTTTTTTGCTATGGGGAACTGGGCAATTTTGGGCCCAGGGAAGTCCTTTTTTTTAAGCAACGGGGAGTGACCAGAAATGCCCCTCAGAGGGCATTTGGCAAAAATTTCCAGAAAAATTTTGACATCCAAGAGCTGTCTGTAGGCTGCACTTTGCCCATCCCTGATCTGGGATTACACATTTGCCTCCCGGATGAAATTTTGTACACACAAAAGATGCAACATTCATTGTTCTCTCTGCTGGATCTCCATATCCAGCTTGTTTGGCTTGAATAACATTTGCTTTGCTAGTTGAAGAAGGGATGCAGGATGCTGAACAAATAGTTGTTACTGAAAATGTGAACAATGCTGATCATTTATCTATGTGGAACCTTATCTGTGATAGAGACTTGAAATATGTTCTCTACTTCTTCCCAGGCTGATGGGCATCGCACCTTGGAAACGTCCTAGTGAACAACTTGTTCCAACAATACTTGGGATCTGACTGCATGTGTGTGTGTGTGTGTGTGTGTGTGTGTGCGCGCGCTTTAAAAGCCACCCCTCTCAAGCTCTTCCTCTTTAAGGGGGGAAATGTTGCCCTTTGACCTGTAATTGTAAGCAGATTCAAACAAAAAGAAAAGAGATTCTTCCTAAACATTAGTCAGACTTTCTTGACTGAAAGAGGATCTGGGGAGCTGTAGAGGCAGCCTTAGAGGATGGTGAACTCTCCTTCTTTGGATGTGTTTAAACAGGTTGGATGACCATCTCTCAGGAGAGCTTTAGTTGTATAATCATGCATGGGAGAAGGTTGGACCAAATGGCTCTTGTGGTCTCTTTCAGCTCTTTAATTCTATGAGAATTTATTTAAGACCAGGAGCCTAGTATTCTTCCACCTCTCTGTGGATCCCACCAAGGTCATTCCTGGTCTTGATGGACTGCCATGGGTGTGTGGGTCTGTAGCAGGTCTGCAGCAAGTCAGTGTGTGTACCTTCCTGATCTGTAGGACGTGGTCTCTAGAAGTCAAGGGAAGTGATGGTTACCACTCTATTTTGCTTTGGTCAAACCCCGCCTGGAATACTGTGTCCAGTTCTGGGCACCAAAGTTCAAGAAGAATATTAAGCTAGAATGCATCCAGAGGAGGCCAACCAAAATGGTAAAAGGCTTGGAAAGCTTTCCCCATGAGGAAAGGCTTAGGAAGCTGGGTAGGTTTAGCCTGGAGAAGATAAGGTTAAGAGGCAATGTGATAGCTATGTTTAAATATTTGAACAGATGTCATATGGAGGATGGAGCTACCCTCTTTTCTGTAGCTCCAGAGACTAGAACACAGAACAGTGGTTTCAAATTCAGGAAAAGCAATTTCATCAAAACATTAGAAAGAACTTCCTTATGATAAGAGCAGTTCAACAGTGGAATATGCTGCCTCAGAGTGTGGTGGTGCCTCCTTCTTTGGAGTTTTCCAACAGAGCCCTGGATAACCATCTGTCAGGAATGCCTTGGTGGTGTATTCCTGCATGGCAGGGGTTGGATTTGATGGCCGTTGTGGTCTCTTCCAGCCTATGATTCTCTGATTCTGTGATTCAAAGTGCTTAGATTAAAAGATACCACACTGAACACCAGATAGGGTTACAAGACTGGTGCCACAGATAATTTCCAACACCTCCGTTTCTAGTACAGCTGGTCCGATGGGCCTGGTCAGCTCATCAGAGTCAGAGTTTGGGTACAGGCTGTTGCTCAGCATGGGAATCCCTAATTATCTATTTGGCAGATTCATCCAATGATCCTGAGGTAAACCGGCTCTGAATCCTTGATACACCTCTTATTTCTAGATTCTCCTTAGAGAACTTCCTGTGGCTTAGGTCTAACAATAATATGGGAAAATGCTTATGGAAAAATCTAACAATGATATGGGCAAAAAATGAAATCCAAAATGCAGTTCCTGTCCATAGTGAATAACTAGACAGTGGATAGAGCAGTATGTGAACTGCCTCATCACAGGCTTCCTCAACGTGGTGAAATGTATTGTTTTTCTTTTTAAATTGCAACAGGTATTTCTAAATGTGCATCTGCATATTTACAGAGCATCTGCCAGAGCTATGTCCTCTCTGTTCATGCATTTCCTTATTTTTGGCAACACATAAGGAGTCATCATCATTCCAAATCTGGTCAGCCAGATCCAAGGGCCGTACCAGCTGGGGGAATTATGGTAGCTGTAATCCGAAAAGAAACTTTCCCGGACTCTGACCTAAATGGCACCTTCATGGAATCTAGCACATTTAGCTTCTTTGTTCTTAATTCTCACATTTATTGTGACACTAGGTAAAGTTGAAGGCAGTGGGCAAAGAGGGGGACCAGAACACAGGTGGATGATTGACCCTGTCAAGGAAGCTGCATCCCTGGGTTTACAAATCCTGAGCAGGGCTATTAATAGCAGGCTCTCTCTCTCACACGGAGGTCTCTCATGCATGGTGTGACCATGAATATGACAGGTAGGGAATGGAGACGACCTCTAAATAGGTAGATTTACATATCACTATAGGGTTGTTTTTTTTTTAATGTAGTGGTTTGAGCATTGGACAAGGACTCTTGGTGACCAGTGTTCAAATCTTTGCTCTTCTATGGAAGCCCAGTGGGTGACCTTGAGCAAGTCACACTCTCTCATCCTCAGAGAAAGGCAAGGGCAAACCCCATCTGTTCAAATCTTACCAGGTAAACCCTGTGATAGCTTCATCTTAGGGGGTCCATAAGTCAGAAATGACATGAAGGCACACCACAAAATATGTTCTAAAAACATAATGTACATAGGGTTACCAGATCTCAGGCCTGGCTCTGACTCTCCAGTTTTCATGGACTGTCTCCATGGGAGAGACAAGGATCCAAAGGAGGAGGAGGAGGAGGAAGCTCACCTCTGGACAAGAAGAAAGGACTGTGTACAGATTTTCTGTTCACCTAGGACAGCAGCAGCTTGCTACACTCTGCAAGTCGTAAACTGCTTGTTGCTACAACTTGCAAAGATTCTCCGGGGTAGGGGTGGTCTATGTACTCAGCTTGTTCCTTCCCTCTTAGTCATTGTGACGCCAGGCTAATTCTCTGCTCAGCTCTGCTCCACTCAGTGTCTACCTTTTGACTACAAGAATGTAGACTAGGTTAAATCTTCTTTATCTCATCTCCCTATGTACTGAAGGTAAGAAGAAATAATTCCATAATTTCACCTTCATCTGGTAAGAGCCCCTTTAGTGTATAACACAAAGTTTTCATCAGGGGCCATTCTTAAATCTCAGATTTTGGTCCCCAAACTGCCAGGGGTTGGGATGATCATGAATTACCAACCCTAAATATACATAATTCTCCCAGTAACACAGAGTTAACATTAGAATGGATTATCTAATCAAACATTTGCCTTTTAAATTAACCAGAAACAGTTTTTTCACACACTTCAACATTCTTCCTCTTCACCCCCACCCCCAAAACAACTGCAAGAAGAGGAGAAAAATCTGCTGGCTTTGATAAAGAATGTGAGAACAGCTCCTACAGTCTGTGCCATTCCTTTCTTCCAGTTTATAGTCTCTGGGAGCATTATCTCCACTTCATTTCCACAACAAAACAAGGACCTAGTTCCTCCCTTAACAGATTTGGCTGCCCTTGGTGTTTTGCATCACAATTCCATTTGTGTACTTGTCAGCCTTTTTTGTTAGCTCTAGGCTATTTGAGGTCCCTCACAAAAAAGGAAAAAAATGTGACAAGTTACTATAGTTTCTTTTTGTGGTCTTGTGATGGAGAACACTCTCTCAGCCTCTGAGGAAGACAATGGCAAAACCCCCTCTGAAAAAGAAATCTTGCCAAGAAAACCCTATGATAGGTTTGCTCTAAGGTTGCATAAATTATAAACTATTTGAGGACACACAACAACAACAATTGGAGCCAGCATGGTGCAGTGGTTTGAGCTTTGGACTATGACTCTAGGATGTGAATTGCCACTTGGCCATGGAAACCCCTGGGTAGTCACATTCTCTCAGCCTCAGGTTAACACCATGACAAACTCAGAATAACCTGGCCAAATAAAACCTATGAGAGTCTTGTCACAAGTCAGAGTTGACCTGAAGGCCCATAAAAACAACAAAGTAGAGCTTAAGCATTTGTGGTTCTTGTGTGCTTTCAGGTTGTTTCTGACATATGGTGACCTTAAGGTGACCCTATTGTGGGTTTTCTTGGCAAGGCTTTTCCAGAGGGGGGTTCCCATTGCCCTTCTCTGAGGCTATGACATGCTCAAGCTTACCCAGTGGCTTCCCATGGGCAAGCAGGGATTTCAGCTCTAGGCTCCTGGAGGCCTAGTCCAACACGTAAACCACTAGATCAGGGATGTCAAACTCATGTTCATCTTGGGTTGCATCAGCATTATGCTTACTCTCAAAGAGCCAGTTGTTATCTGTAAGACTATATAAATGTATCTACTTTTTATCATATTAAATAATTGCCTCTGCATTCAATTATTACTGGTTGTACTAATAACTAGCTCTGCAACTAGAAGTCTAGGAAAAATAATGACAAGCAGATCTTCAAGCGTACAGCTATTGTACAATTTATTGAAAAATGAATTTTGAAAACAGAAAGTTATTTTTTTAAATCATCAGTCAAATATTACAAAGCACTATTTATTACTTTAACCTTGTTTAACTTTTTGGTCCCAGTTGAGACAGGCAGAACAAATAATTGTGTTATGGTCCCTATACCTCTGTAAAGTGACGTAGAATTGGTCATTTGTCCAAAGTGTGCCACTTTCCGCCTCCCCAGCCCCATCTATGCCTCTTTCAGCCCCCCGGCACCTCTCTGTGGCTCTTTCTGCCCCCTTCCCCTGTGCCCCTTTCTGTTCCCCCTGCTCTGGCTCTTTCTGTCCCCCTGCCCCTCTCTGTATCTGGTGAGCCTGATCCCCACATTGCAGGCCCTCGGCTGCAGGTATTCTGAAGAGGGGCCCAGCAGCCAGCACTTGTGATCTATTACTACTTCTGACGGCTCCTCTGTCCAACTCTCCTGAGCCACATGGAACATTGCCGTGGTAACCTGCAGCAACACTCTGATGGTGAGACTTGGACAGAGGAGCAGTCAGAAGTAGAACTAGATCATGAGTGCTGGCTGCTGGGCCCCTCTTCAGAATACTGGCAGTCAGGGGCCCGCAATGTGGGGATCGGGCTTGCCAGATGGGGGGAGTACCACAGCTGCAGGAGAGGTGCGAGGGCCAGATGAAATGGCCTGGCAAGCTGGATTCGGCCCATAGGCCTTGTGTTTGACACGTGCACTAGATCGTGCTGGTTTAAAGTAATCAAATTGGTTTGGTTTCTACATGAGTTTCATTGAGTTAGACCTCACTTGATACCGGATGAAGCATTACCTGATGACTTCAAGTCCATTAATAGTTGGTTATTGAAATAGTGCTGCACTCTTCTACAGAATTTTGACACCTAGAACATCCTTCCAGGTGAATCGATTTTCCTGGTTGTGAAGAGACATACCATTTGAAGTTAAACTTTTGAAAGGTCTTCTGACAGCATGCTAGCAAATCCTTGGGAAAATGCTCAACTCTTTCCCTTTCTTTTGCTCATTCCTATTCTGTGGGCCTCATTTTCATTTAATGCCGAACATGGGAAATCCAGAATCTTCTGCTATGGGGAAAAAGAAAAAAAGAGTTTCCTTCTTCTTCTGCAACCTTGTGTCCTGTGAAACATCACAAGGAAAAGAATACTCTTGGGCATGTGCAGGGTACACACAGAGACCGACACCACTGAAGTTGACACAACCACCATCCCCACATATGGAATTAAATCTGCTTGAAGAGATGCCATAGCATATGAGCAGGTTTTAAAACTGGCAGTGGTTTCTTTTTAATAGAAAGTAAACATTTAGAGTTTATGAATATGCTTCAGTGGAGGGAACTACTTCACCTTTCCTTTTAAGGGAGATTCACCAAAGCTTCTAGTTCAGGAGTGAGAATGATATGGCCTTCCAGGTGTTCTTAGAGCACAGTTTCCAGCAGTCCTAAGCAGTGTAGCCATTAGTGAGGAATGCTGGGAGCAGCAGTCCAACATGTAGAGTGGTGGATCTTTTCCACCTCTGTTCCAGTTCTTAGAAAATTTGTTAGCAACATCCTTTATTACCTACAAGGGCAATTGATGACTTGGGCTCCTGAAGGTATCTCATTCATAAGGTCTTCATAATTCAAAGTCAATTTGATGGCAAATAATACCAACAAACAAACACTGGCTAGAGCGTTGAGTAGTGAGAATTAATTTCAGATCAGAGCCTGGAAAAGTTCCTCTTTTTTTGGACTACAACTCCCAGGATCTTTTCCGGCTGGGAGATTCTGAGCACTGTAGTCCAACAGAGGAACTTTTTCATCCCTTTTCACTTGGCCCTCCTTAATTCTGGAATTGCCTCCCTGAATATTTGTGGACTGAGCCTTCCCTTAACTGTTTATAAATCTCAGTTAAAGACTTTCTTGTTCTCCAAAGCTTTTGGAATTTGAGTTTGATACTCTTTTAGCTTGTGTTTTGATAATATACACCTGTCAGTTTGCTTTACAGTACATTGTGTTGGGTTTTGCATTTCTATCCAGATCATTTGTTTTACAATTGTGTTGCATAAGTTTTCTATTTCCATTACTCCTTCCTTCCCCTGTATGTGTGTGTTATTAGATTGCATGCCTTTGGCAAGGCTGGCTGCTTCTTGTTGTTATTTTACTTTCTAAATTATATTAAGAAAAACAACCACCCAGAGAACATTTTTTTTACTGCCGTGGAAATCCCTTATGTTTGAGTGGATTATGAATTTCGAAGTACACTGCTGATCTGATCACCATGTTTTGAATTTTGGAAACGGTAGGAGAGAAGCAGGGCTACACTGAAGGATTTTAAGAAAATAAATAAATTCTTTAAGATAACTGCATCTTTAGAAGCTGGATTGCCTGAGGCTGTGAATTTTCTTTAAGTAAAGCACATGCAGTGTGGCCGTAGCGGGGGAAGAGTCAGAAATGTTGCTCCTTCCCTCCTCTGCTTCCCACTTTCTGTGACATGATAGAAAGGGAAGAGAAAGTGGGGGTGGAGATTTTCTGCAGAAGGGAACCACAGTAGCCCAAGGACAGAAAACAAAAGGGATGGAGAAGAGAGAAAGGCGTAGGAGAGTGAACCAGGCTCCCTCCTTCCCCGTTCTTTCCATCCCACCCACCTCTCAGCCTCCTCGCCTGATGAGGCCTGAGCAAGAATGAGTGTGGAGAAGAGCCACTGCGAGGAAAGTTTCTCCAGTTTGTTGCTGGAGGATGTAAAACTAAGGCTGCTCCGAGCTTTCCAAGAGCAAAGATTAAGGGGAGCTGCTGCTGCCACCAAGCTACCTAGAGCAGTTGAAAATTCAAGCAGTGGTACCACGGCACTGGCTGCCCAAGAGGAGCTGCGGAGGGTGCATATAGAGGGAGCCATTGCCTGGCTCCGTGTGGAACTGGTGAGTGGCATGGGCAAGCTGAGTGGGCGGAGGGGCAGATTTAAGCTCTCTTTAGGCTAAGGATAGGGTTGCCAGCTCAGGGTCAAATGATGCCCTGAAGTTTAGGAGCAAAAGACCTAGGGATAGTGTTCCTAAGGATGTCGTTAAGTGTGAGACAGTAAGTACCAACCACAGTTGCTTATAGCTTGTCTCTCTCTCTCTCACACACACACACACGCACACACACACACAAAGAGAGAGAAAACGTATTATTCTGTTTGGAAATTAAGACAAAAATCTCAGCTAAAGTGGCTGTTCCCACATCAAGGTGAAATGAAGGGATTATTCCTTCTCACTTAAGGAGACAGCATGAGGACCATTTAATCCAACCCGTCTGCTTCTAGCCAGAAAGTGGATGTAGAGCAGGCTGGATGGTGAGCCCTGGTACTATATAGGCCATTTCCACACTAGACTGTTATAGTGTTATTTTTCCACTTTCAACATCCTACGGAATCCTGGGGTTTTCAGTTTAGGGAGGGGCCTTTGAGGATTTCATAGGATGTTGAGAGTGGAATAATAGCACTATAACAGTCTAGTGCGGAAATAGCCAAAGACTGGGAGGAATGGAGGAAGCTAACTAAATAAATCCTGTATATGCAGAATCTTTGCAGATTGGAGCCACAAGTCAATTAAGCCTTGTGTATTGTAGCAAGCTACTGTTTTCCTAGCTGAACTGGAGATTTGCTCATAGCCCCTTTCTTCTTTTCTGGGAGTGAGCTCATCACATCAGGAGGATTTCCTGCCTGGAGATGACCTATGAAAACTTGGAGACTCAATCTTAGCTAATCTTAGCTATGGATATTCAGCACCAGGTTATGGTCCCTGTATTGTCATTTATTTATTTATTTTTGTAACATGTAAAACTTAGAAAACACTTAAATTTTTCTAAGTCCTGTTGAGAAAGATAAGGCAATCCTATTCCATAGGGTTACCGTATAATAGACACAATATAAAAGGATAAAAGAATAAGTAGGGAAAAGGAAAGCAAGCCCTGGAGCTATAGCTCCTTTTCTAGCCAAAGATGGAACCTAGGTTGCTCTCCCTTTCTTCCTCTTAGCCTTATAGTTGTCCTAAAGGGGAAACTAAACAAAGCCAGCTCTGGTTAGTACCTGGATGGGAGACCTTCAACGTAGATCAAGTGTTGTAGGCTGTACTTCTGAGGAAGAAACTGGCAAAATCACCTCTGCGTATTTCTTGCCTAAGAAAACCCTAGGAAATGCATGGGGTTGCTCATGGCAACAGGTGACTTCAAGGCACATACACAAAAAGCTCTTGCACACTCTTCCAGGGCAGCTCCACTGCTGGTCCACTCTGAATGTAACAAATATATGTGAGCTTCAAAAGAGCTATCCAAGTATTGTATCCGTCCTCCCCCAAACAGGTTCAGTGCCTTGAATAGCAACTTTAAATGTTAGATTAAAATCTGGGGCAAATTGCCTGCACTACTAGCATGGAAACAGTTACTCGTTGCTGTTCTTCCTCAAACAGCAAAAGTCGTTGTATTATCACATATTATCATATACAAATACAGTTTCCAGAGAGGTCTCTTTGTTAGTTTTGCTGAAGCAAAGGCAACAAAATAATCTTGTGACAGCCAAAAAATTTCTATCGTCATAAGCTTTTGTGGAATGTTCTCTGAAGAATATACTTGTTGGTCTTTAATGTACTATGCGATTGCATGTTATATTAACAACTCATGAGTCTGCATTCAGATTTTTTTAAAAGTAACCAAAAGCACCTCTTTTTTCATGTTCATTTTTTTCCTTTTTACTGCATTCAAGGTTGTTGTTTTTTTCCAGAAAAATAAATAAATAAAAAGCAACTATTTAACTTACATTTTGGAAAGAAGGAAATAAATAATAACTTTTTAAAGCATTTAATTGTGATAGTAATGAATTCCTTTATTTAGGACCTTGAAATGATAAGAGGAACTAATTCCTTTTTAAACAGCAACTCTCAAAGCTCTATAATGTGGGTTTCATAGCTATGGCATTGGCTCATATTTTAATGTGGGAAGGTTTCTTTGGAAGCAAGCCATTCTTCATTTATTTTCTATGGAAGAGCATAAAAAAATAACCAGATCTGACCTTTCTCTACAGGGCTTTTGGGGTGGGGGAATACTCACTGATGAGGAAAATGCACTCTGCACTTGTTCAGGGGTACTTTTATCTCTTCTTACTACAATCATTTCATTCAGCCACAACACTGAAAACTTGCCAGGGCTAATCTCTGGTACTAATTAAGCCTTCCTGGAAGATGACTGCATGTTAGAAACAATTATAATCTTTTGTTTCTTCATAGCTAGAGATGAAGTCCCAGAACCGCAGACTTGCCAGAACTCTACTGGATTTAAGCATGGAAATACAGAGACTGAGAAGTGAAACTGACATGTCAGTGGCTCTAGAATCAAAGGCGCTAAGTGCTCCTGCAATCCCAGAATAACAAACAGCAATTCGAGGCATTAAGTCTGAAAATGCAGCACACGTCTCATTGGTGATCCTGACAAAGTCTGAAGCTTATGTTCCAAATGAGGTTCAACTTGGTAACAGAATGTGGCTTGAATATTATTAGAACTCTACTTAACTGTGGAAGGGCTGTGGTCTGTATATTAGAATTTTTGATGCTTTTTTCAGAGGTCTAACAAAAGTAGAGAGAAGAATGGGACATCTATAGAGAACAGAGTCTCTGTTTTGCTTTTCAGATGACTGATACATGTTCAGTCTGTTTAAGCAGAACAATGATTGCAAAACTCATCTGTAAAAGACAAAAAGCTGAGAGAGAACAACGCAGAAAAGAACACTTCAGGAGGAATTGAAATCTGGATCTTTCATGTGAAGTGCTTGGGTACCCCCAGCATACTGCCTCTGATACTGGAGATGTCTCTTTCACCTCATGGCCCCATTATGAAAACAGTCTTATGTTGGACACAAGAATCTGTTCCTTTATGTTTTTCTTTTTGAAAATACAAATGGAGCTACAGCACCAGCTTATTAGCCCCCGTGTGTTCTGCCCAGAGCTCCAGGAATTTTCATCAAAAGGCAGTGTAGGAAAGAGTTAAACCAGGTATGGAGAAAGTGCAGTCTACGGGATTCATATGGCCCTTGGAACCTCATTTTGTGGGTCCTGAAAGCTCCCCTAGGAGAATCCTAGGACCCATTATATTTTTTTAAAAAAGTGAGTGATTTGTTTTTTTACCCCAAATGATAAAAAACACCTCAAAGTTACCATAAAATGTTGCAGTCCCCCCAAACAGCCTCAAAACACACATATACACAACCAGAAAAACTCATCCCAAAAACCATAAACCAGTTGAAAATAAAAGCGGGAATTATATGACATCACTTCTAGTTGCAATGTGGCTGTAGAGGGATGAAGGGAAGAAGGATCCCCCCTCTTTCCTAATTGCCCAGCCCTGAGTTAAACCTTCTCCTCCAGTGGCATGGCCCCGATCCAGACAAAGGACAGGCGGGTCATGCCTGCTTTTGCAGTTTTAAAAACTCATGGGTAATTCTGATTTCTTACCAATCTCATTGTAGCCTTGGTTTCATTGCTTTTGCATTCACAAATTATTGTCATTGCATTTAGTGATCTATCACTTTGCACATTCAGCTCTCTAACTGCACTTTGAAAAATGATAACAGTCCTTGGAATATTTTTCTCTGTAATTTTTTTAAAGAAAAAATTGTTGTAATGTCTTAATGTTTTTGTATTAGACTCAAATAAATGAAGAACCTAATAATGAAATTCCAAGATGCTTATAAATTCATAAATGTTGAGACACATTTTTAATACTGTGCCACATAATTAAAATATTGAACTTTTGACAGTCCTCTTGGTGTTTGGAGTAAGGTACCATTGGTACACCAAGGTGTTGTTCGTTGCAGGGTGCCTTCACCACTTCACTCCACTTGAGTGAAAACAAGCAAAGAAGAGACCAGGAAACAGTGCACTACAACCAGCACCAAAGTGCCAACAATTTGATATAGTGATACAAACCTTCCAACATTTCACAGATGAAATCCAGGATGCATTCAGCCAAGCAACATCAGACAGGGATTAAGATTGTGAATATTTTTAATGAGGAAGGACACACAAGATAGGAGAGAATGCAGCAGCTTACTTTTGCCTGACCCTGTAGGGAAGGGCAAGCTTCTGTCTTCTCGTCTCCTCTACCCCTTACTAAGTCCCTTTCCACATGTGGTGGGGGGGGGAACAGGCGAAAACACCCAAAAACTGAGCTTACCTGAAGCTGGGTAAGTCCGTCGCCACGTGGAGCAGCGCAAGCTCGCTGCTCCATAGTCCTCCGGCGTCCCAAATGACGGTTTCCGGTTGGTGGAGGCTCTCCACCAACCGGAGAAGCTCGCCAGCTGGAAGCCCGCCCCCGGCAGATCTGCAGGCACGCACTTGCGCGCGCCTGCAAATCCACTTCGGAGCCGGGCAACGGAGCGGCACGGGGCTGCACGCTCTGTGCTTTCTAAAAACCTCGAAAAAGATGTTTTTAAAAAACACGCAGCGCGGCTATTTCCGGCCGCTCCTGAGTGGATTCTGGTGTGGAAATACAAAAAGTAGTCCACACCAGTCCACTCTATGGTGTAGAAGACCTCCGTGAGAGGTCGCTCTGCACCATTTCAGAAGCCCGGTATGGAAATAGCCTAAGTTGATAAAGTGCAAACTACGGCCCTTTCCAAACATGGCGGGGGGGGGACGACAGAACACACTACTCACCGGATTTTAACTTCGTCTGGGTGAGTCCGTCATGATGAGGAGGAGTGCGAGCTCGTCGCTCCGCAGTCCTCCGGCATCCTAAATGGCAGCTTCTGGTTGGTGGAGGCTCTCCACCAACTGGAGAAGCTCACCAGCCAGAAGCCCACCCCCGGCAGATCTGCAGGCACACACTTGCGCGCGCCTGCAAATCTGCTCCGGAGCCGGGCGATGGAGCGGCACGGGGTTGCGTGCTCCATGCTTTTTAACAACCTCTAAAAAGAGGTTTTTTAAAAAACACGCCGCGCGACCAGTTCTGGTCGCTCCGGAGTGGACTGAGGTATGGAACTACAAAAAGTAGTCCGCCCCAGTCCACACTACGGTGCAGAAGACCTCCGTTGGAGGTCGCTCTGCACCGTTTTAATAGCCTGGTGCGGAAAAGGCCTACTTTTACATTTACCTGGATATACAGCAACTGAAGTAAGCTGAGGAAAAAGGGGGAAGTGGGAGGAAGAGAGAGAAACTGGAACATTCTAAAGGCTTTTGAAAAAAAATTGGGAAGCTGGAAGATTAATTGGGACTGTTCCTGGAGAATTGGGACTTTTAAAGGGTATGATGATGTTCTCTGCCACCTGTCCCACCCCCTTGGCTTCTCTTTTCCTCACAGTAGGAGACAGTAGAGGAGCAGAGTAGATTTTCCAGCAACAACATATCCCTGCTGTTATGCAAAGTATTATGTAGTGGCTTGGTCTTGAATGGGCAATTAAGACTCCTTAGTTTTACAACTGCTCTAGTCCTGGTGGACAGGACAACTGCAAAAACTGGTTTGTTCACATGACTCAAGACAACTGCCTGTGTTTCTAGATTCTCGTACAGGCACTGTCATGATGCATGCATACAGTTCCAAATTTACCACTACACTGCTGAGACCAGATATATCCCCATATGCTACAATGATTAAGGCCCTCTTAAGGTCTCCCCCTGCCTTATCTAGGTTTTATTTTCTCTCTTGGGTTTCGGGCATCTGGATTGGAACTGTTGTAAGGACGTGATTATGAAAGATGCTAGCCAGCATCAACAGAAGAGAGGCAATTTCTTTGGAAGCAGCCAACGTATTCAAAGTACATTGTTTTGAGTAGCAGGTGTGCTGCCCATCTCTTTGATTGGCAGGACAATGTCAGCAGGGCAGAAACCAGAAAGCTATAATGATCTCTCTCGCTCTACTTCAGGAGAACATGGAAAACTAAGCCAAAATTTGAAGCAGCACTGAAATATTTCTGTCTGTTGTGCAGGCTATTAACTAAAAAACATTCCCCCACTGGAGATTTGTTTGGCTAAAAATTAACTGAAATTACTTGCATCAATGAACTGCAATACCAGTAAAGTTCAGCATAAATAGTATTGCTGAGATTTCACAAACGAGACAGCCAGCTTGCTGGACTGAAATGTTTCTCTTTTCAAGATATAATTTTTCATGTGAAATCATCCCTTATCCATAGAAACTGAGAAACACCCCCCTCAAAAAAAAAAAAAAAAAAAAGATACAGCTCTCAAAGGCTGATTCTGAATACATGTATTACAATATAGATAAATGGCTTTAAAATGAAATCTATCCTCATAAAGTCTAACCTCACATTGCTTGGGGACGGATTCTTTTCCATCCTTTCAGAACACAACGTAACATAATACAGAGACTGTAAAGATCATTTTGATTCCCCATCGTTATGAGATATTGCTGTTTAATAATGGCAGACAAATGGGATTGCATAACCTTTCCATCAACTTCACCACAAAACACCTCCATTGGGTGATTTTCTCGAAGGTCATATAGTAGCAGTCATTCCACCAGGCTACCTTGGAAGATGGAATGGGATGGCAGGGCTACTCCATCAGTGATGCTACAGTTGGACACCCCCTCAGGATCTCAGGGCCCCGCTCTGTATCGCCTGCCTCCCATGCATCTTAATGCTTCTCCTTCATCCTGTGCTCTGCCACCGCCAAATGAAGAGTTAATAGAGCTGTTTGGGGATTCTGGAAGCTATAGTCCCGTAAAGTAGCATTTCTATGCTTTGGTCCCACTGTGCTTTTCCTAAGGTTTCTGCCCATCAGTGGGTACCATTAGCCAGGGCAATATGAAAGCCATCCTAACCTTTTCAGTCACTTTCCTCCTTTTTAATGCCCATTTCAGAGCTGGTGTTCGTGCCCATCAAATTTTCCAACCATCTCTTTTGCTCTTTGCTGAGAAGAATGGGGCTGCCACACACTCAAAAGTGCCACCCTGGGCTCATTTTATTCCTCTTCGCAGTAACCACAAATAGGCTAAATATGCTGGGTAATCTGAACCGTTGTCAAGAAAAGCATAATTTATGCATGTAACGGAAAAACACAACTTGAGTCCTGAATTGGGAAACGGTGGAATGTTGCTGCTGCTGCTGTTGTTATAAAACTTGATCTATAATCCATCTGAATGGCAAAGTATGTTTGGTTTTTTTTTTAACAAGGAGGTTCATTATTTTTAAGATGATTTTTTCCCCTTTCCTTATATTGCTTCATCAGCAGAATACATGCAATTGTGGAGCTGCAGTGTTATTTCTACTAGCTTATTGCTGTCTTGCAAATGAAGGATTGTATATGCTGTAGCTATTAAAAACACTGCAGTACAGTTAATTGTTTGTTTCTGAATCTTGTTTGACTCTCTATATTAGAATTTAGATAGTGCCAGCTTCCCCTCTGTAGATCATTTTGAAAAAGAAAGAGATCACTCATAAATGCTTACTCCAGGCTGAAATGTTTCACATTATTTTCTTATAATATTTTTCTTTTAATTTCTGGAAATGGCAGACTAATTCACAACATGTGATTGGCAAAAGATGGCAGATGTTTCTGTTTCCTGAGGACACAAAGGTGCTGTGCGTGTGTGTGGGTAAGTCAGTATCTCACCATTTCATGCTCAAATATATGACTCTGGCTCACAAATTCTTGCTCTGAGAAGTGATCATAAGAAGTTTGAAAAAAGACCCTGCTCCATGTACATTAGTATTTCACAGATAAATACTGATAAATACAGATAAAAACTGGGACCTGTCTGGGAACAGCAACTCTAAGGTAAATCAGAGACTTCTGCATACATGTTTGTTCCATTTGGAACAGCGGTCAGCGCCTGTCTGCATACACCGTTATAGTTTTATTATTCCACTTTCAATATCCTGTGGAATCCTGGGGTTTGCAGTTTAGGGAGGGGCCTTCTCAGCCAGAGAGCTCTTTGGCCCCGGTAAACTACAAACCCCAGAATTCCACAGGATACTGAAAGTAGAATAACAACGCTATAACAGTGTAGTGCAGAAAGGCCCTTAGTCAAGTAACTACATGGAATCTCTCATGGCCCAATACCTCCAAATTTGATGCAAACATCATTCACTTGTGCTCTGCTTGTCGGCAAAATGGATCTCCTTCTCCCCATGCAGAAGATGCCTGGTCAAGTAGGTGGAAAGAGGGGGTTACAATTGTTGCAACAGAATAGTAATTACAGTTTCCAATAGTGGGTCTCAAGATGTGGCTTACAGATTACAAGTATGCCTCTGTTAATGGAGTAGATGTGTTCCTGAGCATGACATCTTTAACAGAAAATTTGGCACTAGAGGCAGAAATAACACAGAAAGAATAGGGATAGGTTCCTATGCAACAAAAAACTAGAGCAATCATGCTTCCACCACTTTTTATTCAAAACTGAAAATATACCCATAAGAAATGAAACTACCTGGTCAGCTAAGCTTTGCATAAGTAAACAGAAAAGTTTTGAACTTTCTAGAGACCACTTGAAGGGTTCTTTCAAAAAAGCATCCAGGGATGACTTTTGCTTTCACTAGCCTCCACTTTGCTTATGATTTCCCTTTTGGTGGCCAAACTTCTAGATCTTTTTTTTAAAAAAAACAACATGCAGGGGGGACCTGATGAGGCAGGCTTGTCTGCTTTCCGATCTCTGCTTTCTCTTTGTTTGTGCATGCTAAGTAAGGGGTTTAGGAGGCACCTGTTATTTACCTTTCCTATTGTAGGCAGGCACACATAGCTATAGTGGGATCAGTTAAACTAGAACTCTGCTCTTTCCAGGCACAAGCTTTATTTATTGCATTGTTTACTGCAGACATGCTGCTTGAACCTAACAATAAAAGTATGAGTTTCTCCAGCCCACCTTCACCAGCCTCCTAAAGCTAATGCTGCTAAAAGCTTCTCAGCTAGATAAAGAACAAGGAAGAAAATGGGGGTTGAGCGAACTTTAAAGACTTTGGAGTACAGCCAAACTCAAAAGATTGTCCCTGCTTCTGAGTTCCACCAGGGTCCTATGTGAAAAAGAACAGAAGCTTTTAAAACTGAGATATGCCTATCTATCTATCTATCTATCTATCTATCTATCTATCATCGATTTAGTTTCAAATCTGTACTAGTTTTAATAGCTATTATCTACAAACAGTTAAACAGCCTGTAGAGTTCAAACTATTCAAAATGTAACATAATAGTGGAAACTATGTTTTGGAATATAAATGTATCTTCCAAATAAAATATAATAAATAAAATTTTTCAAAAAATTCAACATGCTGGGTCAGACCCAAAGACCTATTTCAGCATTTTGTTCATCAGCCAGAGAGCAAGTTGTCTATGAGAAGTCTGTTAAATGACAATGGCTTCCTCTGCACTGGTATTTATTAGTTTGTCCTTGCTGTTTCATGTTAATCATCCTGCTAAACTGAAGTTTTCAGCTGTGGTTACAAGTGGGTTTGCTAAACTTTTGTGGATTAATCTACTAGCTCAAATTTGTCACAGCAAATGTAGTATATTTAAGGTTGGAGTATAAGTAGGCATATGAAGTATATTCTGTCAACACCTGTAGTTTTGAAAAATGGCTCATTTCTTCCTGGGTTGCACCTTATTTTGTCCTGCGTGCCCATAATTAAGTGAGAAAGAAAGGAAAGGAGAACCACTTGTCTCTCTTACAGCAAAGAACAAGGTGTTCATTCGCAGAGTCGTGTTGATCGCAATCTGTTGGATGACTTGTATTCCTCACATATAATTAACTTAGATATATTTTATTGAGATTAGTGACTTGTCAGCATTTTGGGGTGTTCTGCTAGAGATTCAAAGTAATAACAACATTTATCTTCTCTGTCTACTTGGCTATGCTTCCGTCTGGCTGGTAAAAAATGAGCCAGAATTTTGCAAATGGTTACCACATACCTTTGTTTCTTTTAAAAAACCTTACAAGTGATCTCATTCTCATGGAGGAATTGCAAATGCTGCAATTTGAGAAAGACTGTATTGCTTTCAGTTCAATAAAAATATAAAATATTTCATCAGTTCTCTGCTATATCCACTTATACCAACAGTCCTCAGGGTTAGTTAGATGTAATCAGAGATGTATTTTGCAAACCTATAGGCCTTTTAGTTCCAAAATATTTTATACATGGGATCCTCAGTTGGCTTTCTCTATTCCCTCTCCTGCCAGTAGGAACTGGTGGTTCTGATGTCAATGGGGTAGTGAATCTATCTGAGTTCTACTCCAGATTTTAAAGGAATTATCCAGGGTGCTGAACCTTATACCCCAAATAGCTTCAGCAACCTTGGATAGTTCCTTTAAAGTTCAGACTAAAATCTGAAGCAGGTTCACCACCCTATTGAAATTAGGCCCCAGGCTTCATTGTTCACCACCACCACCGGCTGTTGCTTCAGGAAAGATGCTGCTATTATTTCGTGGTACAGGTTTAGCCTCCCTTATCTGAAATGCTTGGGACCAGAAGTGTTCTGTATTTCATTTTTTCCCCCGGATTTTGGAATACCCGTATTTTCATATATCTACATAAAGATATCTTAGAGATAAGACCAAAGATTGAACACTGATTTTTTTCCCCACACTGACCCTCCCACCAGGATTCTCATTTTGTCCAATTAAAGTTGAAGAACATTGCCAGAGGAGAGGATGGGCAATAAATAATCTTTCTAAGTGTCCTGTTCTCTTTCTTAGCCCTCCATCTCTTTCCAGCCTCACATCTCATTTGTATGCTTCTTGTGTTGTGTATTAGTCTTGAGGCTGAAGAAAGACTAAGGATCTGCAAAATGGTAGGAATCCGTACCTCCTGCCATTTCATACAAACTTGTGTGTCTCTCTCTCCAGCCTCTCTTCAGGGAGACCACCAGCCACATACTTCTGCCTTGAACAGGATCTCTGCAACTGCTATCTCAAAGGTGGAAGCAGGTAGATTTCCAGAGAAGGCAGGCTGAACCTGAATTACAGGGTAAATCATCTTTTCTTTTCTTTTCTTTTCTTTTCTTTTCTTTTCTTTCCTTTCCTTTCCTTTCCTTTCCTTTCCTTCCTTTCCCTGTATTTTTAGAAGAGAAAGTGGGTCCCAGGCCAACATGGCTTGGTGTAGCATATGCTATGCCACTGCTATGATTCCCCTGCACAGTCAATCTATGCCTGGTGGGGAGTGGGAGAGATCACAGCAGTGACTGGCTATGCTCCGTAGCCAGTTGCAAAGAGATTACCTCTGCTGCTGAGTTCCACCAGGGACCTATGGAAGTTGCAGTGCGAGAGGCTGGGGTTTGTGAAAAGAAGGCCTCTATATAACGCACAGTGACTTGGATTTTAGAGATTCCTTCAGTGAGATTTCCGGAGGGAGTTTTAAGCTATACCTCTTCAGTCAGCCAGGGTGGTTGTCTGAACAAGCATGGTTGTCTTCTGAGAGGTCTAGTGAGATACAGAATGGAAACCAAACCATTTTTTAGTTGGGTCAGAAGGTGTGACCTAGACTTGGGAATTAAGCCTTTGAGCAAAAGGGAAGCCAAAGACCTGTGTGTGTGTAAAAGTTTTGTGCCTGTGTATTGAGTGGAGCTATAAGAAATTGGTTACATACCTTTTGAAGTTCTGTATTGCTTGGAATAACTTATGTCACCCAATACCTTTTCCCTATTTGTTATTTTAATAAAGATTACATTATATTGTTATAAATTCTCAGTAGAGTACGTTTCATTAGTACCATGTTACCACAGATCAGTAAATCATTCTGAATAACAACTGAGAGGCTTTACCCTTTATACACTAAGGTGGTGGTTTTAAAGAGAAAAGCAGGAGTGTATAAGGGGTGCAGGGTGCTATAGCAGGTTGGGAGAGAAGCTGCCATCTCCAGTCTGTGAGAAGGAAAAGCAGGCCTGGCCCCTTCGCAATAGCCCCAAACTACTGCTAACCCTCCAGCTTCCCACCAGGCATGGACTTGTCTGAGAGGGGCTTTGGTAACTGTGGAGGAGAACAGTTAATGTCAGCCTCCACAGTGATTGAAAATAAACATACATACGTATGTCCCTAATACAATGCCAGCTATGGTGCGCTGCCAGTATGCAGGGCTCTTTGAGGTGGTATGGTGCTTTCCTGATAGCTAGAGAAAGGCAGCCAAAGAATTAGTTCAATGTTTTGAATAAATAAGTGAAATTGAACCAGTCTTTTGTCTCTTTAGTGCTCCCAATCCACGCAGACTCAACAGCAATAGCACCGGGCAGATGCCAGGTCCCATAGCTCATATCTGCTCTGCCCTCCCTTTTTTTTCTGGCAAGGACATCTGAACAGTGCCAGGGGCTATATCTATATCTGTTTTCAATTTTCCACACTGCCACAGAACTAGGATAACTGTGGGCCATGATGGAATGCAGCTGCCCACCACTGTGCAAAACAGTGTTTCCATAGCAGGCGAGCATGCCACAGCCTGCTGACAAAGGAGGGTGCTCAACAGGGGGCAACTTAGCACCCCCTCATATCTGGGGCTGACTCATTAAAAAAAAAAACAGAACCCATCCCTCTTGCCACCAGGTCTGTCGCTACCATTAAGCAATGTCAGGCATTTTCCTCAAGTGGAAGATGATCCCCATTGGAAGAAAGAGCTATGTTTGTCGAAAGGGCTGTCATATACCCTCTAAAACAAGGCCAGGCAATTTTTGCAGGCTCAGGGGCCAGTTCCGTGCTGTAAGAGTCTCTGGGAGCAAAATAGACTGCTAAAACACCAAAATATTAAGGGGAAAAGTTTCAATGTCCAGAAGTCCACTTCTGGTTGAAAAACAAATATTGTTTTATGGTAAACAGTAGGTGTGGAGACGGATGTCTGTGCGTCCTGTGTGCCCAGGTTTAAAGATCCTCAGTGGAGTGCTTTCTCTGAATTCCACCATCTTTACAGGTGGTGAGATACGGGAGAGAGATTTCTTAGTGGCTGTGCCAAGGGTGTGGGACTCCTTCATGGGAGACTCGGTTGACTCTCTCCTTGTTCTTCTTCTACCGGCAGGCTTAATGTCCTTTGTATCTGAACAAGCATTTGGCAACTAAGTAGATAGATAGAAAGGTCCTTTATTGGGGTATCTGTGCTATACTTTTATTGTCATTGCCACGTTTTAAAATGATTTTATATTGTTTTAAAGTACTGGGGCTTTAATATGACAGTTTATTTGTTTTTTCACTTTTTTATTATTAGTCCTTAATTCACGTGCTTTGTTTCGATTCAGCTTGTGTGTCGTCTTGGGTCCCACTCGGGAGAAAGACAGGAGATGTGTGTGTATGTATGTGTCTGTCTACACACATGTGTTTTTACTAGAAATAAATCTGGGGAAGCCTGTGGGTGCTGGGCCCAGAATAACGCCTTTGGGGGTTTTATGTTGAGATAAGAAAGATATTGAGCCTGTTGTGCTCTGCCTTAGAATTCCTTCGAATGTGCTTCCTAAGGTTAACACCGATAAAGCAGTCACATACTAATCCAGAGCCCTGAGCTTAATAGCAAAACACCAGCAAGGGGGTGGGATAGTGAGGCAGTCTGCCTATGTGACATTTCTAAGCCAATCAATTCTAGAAAAGATAAGGTTCCTAAAAACTTTGTTTGTTTGCTACTCAGGGTCTGTCATCTTCTCTTTGGTGCACCCAGTGGTGCTGTTGCTTTAAATAATGTCCTTGCTCTCTAAGTTTGTGGAGGGAAATTCCCATGACTGCTAGGCCAATACACTACATTATCTTGATGCTCTCAGAAAAAGAAAGAGATACCACCTTCAATATTGAAGTAAGATTCAACTGCCAGTTCAGAGAGCATCTTTTAATGGAATGTGGGAGCAGGTACCATCTTTTTTCTTTTTTGCTTCAGGCAGCCAGATGTCTTCAGAGATAACTGGTGACTTCTTGAACCGGAGTGCTTCTCCCCAGACCACACAAGGAAAAGATACACCTATATGACTTTGCTTGGGCCAACTTGGAAAATGCTTGTATTTTTTTAAAAAAGCCTTACTTACAGGGACTTTTCTTCCTCAAAAATAAACTGATACAGCTAGTACACCCAGCATGCCTCTTCCTCCCTGGCATGTGAGGGTTAAAGGTCTTATGACAGCAAGTGGTCTAGAAGCCTGTGGAAGGTCAGTTTTGATGCCAACCCTGGGAGGACAATGCCAACATCTAGTCAGGAATACCCCAACACATGCACAAAATAAGATGACCTGGTACCTTTTATATTAGACTGTACAAGTATCAGGGCCAAATTCTGTTTAGATTCTAGTCTGTTGGATAGTGGAGCAGAGATGTCTTTTTTAAAATAAAATCAGAGCCTTGATTCACCAGCATGGCTTTCTAATTTCTCCTAGAATTACTGAGGAAGGAAATTCATTTTCATTTATGGCTGCAGGGCCACACTCTGTCCATCTCTGTTCTACACTATCTTGCTGCTCTCAGAAATGGTAGGAGATACTGCTAGCTGTGTTGAAGTAAGATTCAACTTCCATTTCAGTCAGCATTTGTACGTGGAATGTGGGAGCAAGTCCCTTCCTTGCCTCAGGCAACCAAATGTGTTGGGCTGCTCCCATGGCAGTAGCGATTGGTGATTTTTTGAGCTAGGGTGCTTCTAGATCCAAAGTTGTCAGGGCCCCTCCCCACAGCCCAGTGTGCTCAGCTGTGAGTGGCCTGCACTGTTACAACTGACATGGCATGCATTTGGCTAGATGTCAATAGAAATAGAGAGAAATGGAAGAACTGAATGCCTTCTCGCACTGAAACCTCCAGAAGGAGAGCCTGTAACAGCTTTATCTGGTTGCACTGTGGTAAAGCTAAAACTGTTTTCCATCACTCTCTTTGTAAAAGTTGTCAAAAGAAGAATGCTTTTGTCAGCAGTTGGTTCAACATGGTAGATCAGGGCACCTTTCAGCTGTGTCAGAAGCTAGTTTCATTTATCTAATTTTGAGGACTGCTGTGCAGGATAAAGTACTGGGACTGTAGCATTTTAGCCTGCAAATAGCAGGTCACATTTTTAAGTGCATTCACAAACTTTCCCTACTTCCCCTATCCTACTGATAGACAACTAGTTTATCAATGAAATGGCTGTACTACAGCCTGTTTCCCTAATGTGCTAATTTTCTCCATGAAATGAGCTTTAAAATATGTGTGTGTGTGTGTGTGTGTGTGTGTGTGTACATCTGTGTGTGTGTGTGTGTGTGTGTGTGTGTGTGTCTCCATACACAAAAAATAAAAGATCCTTTGTCTTCAGGAAGGGCTGTAGTGCACATTCCACTTGGGTCCTCGGAATTCTGTATGGTTGGAAGGAAAGTTTAAAATGAACTCTGTGCTTTCTGTCCTTTGCTGAACTGCTTCCTGGGGAAGATATAATGTATATTTCATTTAGTACCTTCACTGTCCCTTTATTGCTTTCATTCAGAGAGTAGCTTACTGGAATACTGCCCAGGGAGGAAAACACATTTCATGATGAATAGTCCTACAACATGAAAAATGAGATTGGAAGGATACCTAAACTAATTTCAAGTTATTACAGTCTTCATTGCTGGCTAATTCTCAGTAGCTTTACTTCAGGTTTATGGGCAGAAATTTAAAGCCCCTTGCTTTGTATCAACCAGGTTCCTTCTCCCTTCAAACACACGCACACTTTCGTTTTAAAAAGAAGGTTTGCAGTGTTCCCTTTAATTTCCAGGAGAATGAATTTCACCTTTTATAACATCCAAAGACAATTATACTGTCTTTATGATGAATTATGTCACCTTGGACCGAGCAATAAAAGCAAATGTACTAATGTCAATAAATATCTGGCCTCTATCATTCATGCTGCCTTTTAAATCTTTTAAATATTGTTGCTGTAGAGATGCAACAGTGAATTATTCAGACCATGGGTCTAAATATGCTTGTGTGGTAGGAAACCCCATTTCATTCAGTGCAATTTACTTTTTGGTAAACAGGCTTAGAATGAAATTGTGGATATAATCCTGACAAATATATATGATGAAGTGAGTTCCAACTCAACCCAGGAGATGCCATAAATTTGCTAGCCTTTAAGGTATCAGACCTTAAAGGCACCACATCTCATCTGATCTTGGAAGCTCAGGAGGTCAGCCCTGGTTAGCACTTGGATGGGAGATTATCAACAAATACCAGGTGCTATAAGGCTGTATTTCAGAGGAAGGAACTGGCAAAACCACCTCTGAACAGTCCTTGCCTGAGAAAACCCTATAAAGTTCATGAGGTCACCATACATCAACAGACAATTTGAAAGCACACACACACAAAAGTCACTTCAAAGCTCTTTGTTGCAGTGATATACTTAGGGCAGGACTTTGGGGCAGAAGGGCAGGACTTCTGAGCAGAACGACCAGGGGAACTTCCAAATGCAACAGGACTTGTTTACACACTTTGTAGCAAAGTAATAGACATTACCACGTAAAGGCACTGTGGGGGCATAAGACTATTAAATACAGACTCTAAAATTTCCAAACAGTACCATTGTTTCATTACTTCCAGCTGTAGGCCATTTCCGCACTAGACTGTTAATAGCGCTATGATTCCACTTTCAACATCTTATGGAATCCTGGGGTTTGTAGTTTTGGGAGGGGCCAGGCAGCCCCTCCTGAAACTGCAAACCGCAGGATTCCATAAGATGTTGAAAGTGGAATCATAGCGCTATTAACAATCTAGTGCGGAAATGGCCATAGTCAGAGGTTCTTTTCCAGTCCATAGGCCAAATCTGATTTACAGGGCTTCCTCACCCAGCTCCTTCTGCTGTTATCATCTCAGATCAATGATCACAGACTATTGAAACCCCGCAAAAGTGTTATATGGAGGTGAGCTTGGGCTTGCAGTCTTAAATGGGTTCAGACCTGGGGTCCATTCACACTATACAAATATGGTGCTATTATTCCACTTTAGCTTCCACCCTATGGAATCCTAGGGTTTTTAGTCTGGAGAAGCATTGGAATGTTCTGGCTGAGTAGAATACATCCTATGGAACACTCCACCCTAAACTGAGTATTCTAAATTGGCCAACCCAAATGGTCCATCCCGGGATTCTATAGGAAAGAGCCATGACAGTTAAAGTGGAATCATAGAGCTATAATTGCATAGTGTTAGTGTTAATGGGCCCCTAGAAATTCATGGATACTGAGAACTGAGCTATGTTTTGCGCACCTCAAAGTCATGACACTGGAGCTTACTACTGTGTAGGCACACACAGAACTAGGCATGCCTAAAAGTAGATGCACTGGGGGTTGCACTTGGGTAGACATGCACAGAACTGAGCAATACTTTGCATGTTTCAGAACAGTTGCATTCAAGTTTTCTTCTGCATATGTCTGTGTAGAACTGAGCTGTGTTTTGCATACATGGTGAGAAACTGTCCAAATGGGCAAAGAATGTATCTGCCCCTCCTACGTTTCTTTGGCCCTGCCCACTAATGGAACATAGTCCTTGAGACACTTCACAAATTAACATTTGGCCCCTGAACTGAAAAATGTTCCCCACTCCTGCCCTATAGAATATTTGACAGTTTGAAGGGCTATTGCACAGAAGTAACTATGCCACTAAATAACATCATATATATGAATAAATTGAAGGCCAGTCTTTATGCCTGCAGTTCTTAAGCATATTTCTTTGAATGTAAATATGCCACTGAAATAAAAACTGGGCATATCTTTAAATAGATTCAGGTTGTACTAAATTGTACTAAACTCAACTGAATGGGGCAGGGGGGGCTTTCATAATTTCTTATCCTAGCATTTTTCACAATTTTGTGCAAAAGATTTCAAAAATTTTGGAAGGCTTTAGGCATCATAGAAGAATCCTTCATTCCAGTTGACTGAGGAAGGCCAGTAATATGCCCAGTATAAGATGAGTGCTTGGAAGAATTGTGTTTTTGGATCACTGCTCTTAGAAGCCCCCATTGAAATAAATGCAGTACAGATGAGCAATCTATCTGTGTGAATATATCTATGGATGTGCAGTGGAATGCAGCTGTCATTCCTATGTTTCACATTGCTTTCAAATGGGATGTTTACTTTGTAATGGATACCTTTTCCACCCCAGGTAGATACCTAAATAATTACGTATGAGTAGAGCTGGACAGGAATAAGAGTGATATTCCAAAGTGTTGGCATGTACTGAAAGTACCTCCATAGTGGAGAAAGGTAATGGGTGTTAACACATCTATCTGCAGATTTTGGAACAGGTATTCTTTTTTGGACTCCCAGAGTTCCTTAGCCAGAATTAAGGTCTACTTAAATCCCTGAACAATGAAGCAAATTTTCAAGCTCTTTTTATCTGATCTATGAAGATACATTCCCTTTCCTCTACTCCTCTGCAGAGTGAGGGCAATGGAAAGGCTTCATCTGCATTCAGGGATGTAATCACAAGCTAAAGCTGATGGACCTGCATTGTTCCATGATACAGTCATGTTGATGAAAATATCCCTGATTGGCTAGGAGAACAATATCTTTTTTTTTTTAAAGTGGACATTGAGAAATATGATTAAAAACAAGAGGAAAAAGCAGGGAATACATAACATATGAACAAAGGCAAGGCATCTACATTGACATAAGCTGACCATACTTTTTTTTTAAGTTAATGAACTGAGATCCTGAATCATCAGGCTTAACTACACTGATGGAGTTTAGTCATCATAGTTATGTCACATGATGCCACTCCCCAAAAAATCAGAAGAAGAAAGAGTGTGATTAAGCAATCTGGAAATCCAGTCTGGTGGCACACACTTTGTTGTGTGGCTAGTGTTGTCTTGTTCTCAAAACAGCAATAAAGACCACTGGAAATTCATGACATGCAGGGTTGACAATCACAAAGTAGCTATTAACAAGTTTGTGATCTAAGTATCAAACTAAAAATAACATATTTTCCAGATTCCTAAATTGCATGATGCACACATTTCAGTCTCTATGAAGGGCCCACACCCAAAATACAGGATTTTTGGCATCTTGTTCAATATATATAAAAGTTTTCCAAATTTCAAATAGGGGGCATCCCTTATAATAAGGGACATCTGCCAGTCCAATAAGGAAGAAGCTTTCCAACCCTCAAGTAAGGGACATCCCTTATCAGGGACACCAGGCAGCTCTATGTGTGGTACTTCATGTATGAAACCTAAGCAGGTGCTGCCATCTTGTGTCATGAAGAAAATGTTGATTGTTCAGTATGTTCAGTGTGGCAACAAAAATCCAGACTATCAGAAGTCAAGATGACAGATATTAAACGGAGATTAGAGAAGGCTGACTCTTGTCAGTTTCTCCTTCTGCTACATTCAGGAGGAGCACAAATCCTTTCTGCCACATTTACGAAGAAATGTGAGAAGTCTGGTAAATTCTTATTTTAAAAACACAAGAACAATGTTCTATTTTCCTTGAACAACTGCACAAGTTACACTAAGCACCTTCCCTCCAATACTTTCCCAGCAGAAAGAAGAAATTGCTTATAATACCCACTCCTCCAACCAAGCTCTTCGTGAGCCTCTCTCCTTCCATTATCACATATTGGGGAAAGCTTTGCTATGTCTCTGCTAACCTCTGTTAATTTTTCTGTTAGCCTGTCCTGCATTGATTTAGAAACAAGGGGGCAATGAGTTTTTGGAATAAAGGTGTGCTTATCATAAAGTTCATTAGCACCTCTTCAAAATATAAAATATTTGAAATGACAAGCTGTGCACTGTAGTGTGTCTTAAGCATTCATGCAAGGCATTTGCTTTTTCTATATGGTACACCAGAGTCAAGAGGCATCCACCCTTAAAGAGATTTTCCAGCATTGCACAGTTAAAAATAGAGGGAGATTCTAAGTCCCTGTTTTTATATCAGTCTTGAATAGCTTAATCTTATAACTGTTCTTGTAGAGGGCAGGTAGGTGGATATTTAACAACGTTCATTGTCCGAATAGACAATATCTCACACAGAAGGACTGGCAAACAGCAACAGTTTGAGACCATTGGTATACATACAAAGATAGACCAGAATCCAGCTGGTATTTTACATACTTTCCCTATGGATCTGATGGACATTTTTGCCTCATGTACAATGTCTGCCTTCTGTTCAAGGTCATGGAAGCAGAATTGTGTGAAGCAGGTATGGTTCTCCACCCGTTCTTCTTTGGAGTGAGGGACCAAGTATTCTTTGCCACTTGTCAGCTAATTTGTATCTGTTTGGAAGTCCTTCTCATCACCATCTTGTTGCCTGGCCTCCCATCTCATGATTAACAGTAAAGTTCAAACAGGCAGAGTCAGCATCAAGACTCCATGTAAGCACTCTTAAGTCTTGGAATCTCAGGATTATTAATCTGGAAGAATGAGTGCGCTCTTAATTATTTTATAGGCTATTTATTAAAATATACATAGTAATAGACATGTACATTCCCCTTAGGTAAGAACATAGATATTAAAAAAAATCAGACACATCTGTTACATGGAAGAAAACTACTGTAAAAGGGTCAACAAACTCAAGCACCATCTGCTTCAAGGGGTATATTCTCCTCTTATAATTGATAACAACATCTAAAGGTCAATTGTTCTGAAAGAAATCTTCTTCACAGAAGGCATATGTCAAGTATACACCAAGAACACATTCCTGTTGTGGCAGATTTTCATTCAGCATCTCTCAAATATCATATGGCAATTAGAGAAAGCTATCTGTTGTTATCAAATTCTGAACATCTTACTAGAGCCACCAGCCACCCTCCAGTTATTGCTTTCCACCAACCAGCAAATCTACAGAGATTGCTAGTAAAAGCTGTCCTGAAAACACCAGTGAGCAATCCCTTGTGATTCAAAGCACTGCATCACCTGTAGATACCTTAAGCCAGTGGTTCTTAACCTGTGCTCTGCAGACCTCTGGGGGTCTGCAATGTCCTCACAGGGGGTCCATGAAAGCTTGAAAAAGTGTTATGAGCTTTTACAATTAAAATAAGAAGGAAGAAAGGAAAGTGTATGGTCATACATTGATCTCAAAGAACGGGAATCTTTTGCTGGTGATAGACATCATTTATACAAAGTTTGAAAAAAAACAGTTGAGGCATTTTAGGGTTTTAAACTTTGCGTTAAGTCTTGATGTTCCACAGCAACAAAAAATATCTAAAGGGGGTCTGTGATAAAGAAAAGTTTAATACCTGCTGCCTTAAGTTGACTGTACTTTTAGGAGCACAGTGACTGGCAAGACCTACTATATTAAACAGCACATCACCTACTGGTTCTGCAATCTTATTTATGTAACTGAATGCAGATATATAGGATGTCATCTGTCGTATGCGGGCAAAAACAATGACAGACCTGCATACACCCTTCAGGAAGCATAAGTCTACAATCCTGACAGGAAGTTAGAGCAACCAGTGGCCAGGCATTTTAGCTCTGAACATCACAGCCTCTTTAATTTGTTTTCCTTCAGATATGTTGGGACAAAAGAGGACATTCTGGGGTGTATAGATTTAAGATCCTAATACCACATGGCCTCCGTTTAGAGGATAATACCATAATCCACTAAAAAAAATACTGGGAACAGAATGTTCTAAACTGCCATCTTGTACAAAGCTCAGTGTCATCTTTAGAAACTGAAGAAGGTGGAAGCCAACATGTTTTCCTTACTTTATATTTTTCAGTTCTGTTTGCTGATTCCTTCTCCTTCTTGTGATTAACTGTATCCTTCTGGAATCCAAGACAAACTTGGGAGAAGTAATGATGGTTTGGTTTTTAAACACACACACACACACTATCTGTCTACCTGTCTATGGCATTTATCTATTCAGGTAGGTATTATCTAGTTATTGCATCCCATTTTATTAGAGAGGAAGTTTTCTTATCCTCTTTTTTACCAGGATTTCTAAGAGTATCTCTGAGTAGGAACAGCATTACCTGGTAAACAGCCAGGTTCGTTAGAGACTGTGTAACACAGCATGACTTTTGTTTCTCAAAACTCAGATTTATATAGTATCTTCAGCATCTATCTACCCAGTCAGAGGCAGATCTTCACTAACCTTCATTAATCTAAATAATTATCTTCCCCTCCAATCAGAGGTGACATCTACTGGCCCTTTATCAGTGACCAATCACTTGCAAGGGGGTTTGGTAATCAATGACCTGCAAATATTACTAGCCACTGTTTCCTGTCTGTCTGTCATCAGATTGCTTCAGGCTTCTTACAGGTGATTTCATCCACCATCTGATATGAGTATCCATTTTGTACCACTGCAGTATGCCTTTTTTTGGTTTCTTTTCATCAAGTTGTTTGTTTACTTTCTCTCCTTAAGTTCTTTTCCCTTGTCACTTTGTTTTTAGTTAGATTGGCCTCATGCCTAGAACTAGCTTATAAGCCTACACATTTAATATTTCACTTGCAAATACATAAAAATTCCTGCTTTATGTAGACATGCTTATTCCTTTTCTAGTCAGGCTTCAAGTGCTTCAGTGCTGCAAAATATCTTCAGATCTGTGCTCAGTCTGTAACAGGTGCATGCAGTGTCACTTTGAACATAGATCTGTGAAGCTGCAGATCAGCATTCTGTAGCTGCTACACCACCCTCCCTCATATAGTGGGAAGTACAGCTGCAATTTCCCATGCAGCTGACAGAAAAGGAACAATAAATAAGGCTAGAAGTCCATAGTTTTGGAAACCTGTAAGCAAAGCATCTGCCAAGAAATCTCACACATTCATGTGGTTGAGATTCAGGAATCCCAATGTGAACCAATGACTCAGTCACAGTTTTATATTGCATTGCTTACTGCAAATGTTCTGCCTGAATTAAAAGTCACTAAAAGTCTGTAGCCATTTCCGCACTACACTGTTATAGTGCTATTATTCCACTTTCAACATCCTGTGGAATTCTGGGGTTTGTGTTTTACTGAGGCCAAAGAGCTCTCTGGCTGAGAATTCTAAACACCCCATTCCTAAACTGCAAAGCCCAGGATTCTATAGGCTGTTGAAAGTGGAATAATAGCACTACAACTGTCTAGTGCAGAAAAGGCCTGTGTTTCTCCAGCCCTCCTTCACCATCCTCCTAATGCTGATGTGTTACCAGGCTGTACACCTGTATGCTTTGATATGGTCTAATTGGCAAAATATATTAATTAGCAGATATGTTGGCATAAAATATAAATTATACTTATGACTGGCAAGGCCATGTGGAAGAAAGGGACACTGGCTGGGAGTGGGTCAGAGGTGACCTCAGCATGGCCAGGTCAAAAGTTCACTGAAATTAGCCAAGAAAACCTGACTTAATGGCTCTGAGCTAATCCTATCAACTACCAACCTCAGAAAATAATAAAGTGCCCAGATGCAGAGGCCAGGACCCCTACTGTGTGCATATCCTACTGCACCTAGCCCAGAAACCCCCTCTCAACCAAAACATTTGTTACATCCCAAAGCATGACTTCCCCCATATTGGATATTGGTTAGCAAAGGTCATGTGATAGCTGAAGCCCGTCAGAGCTGCTGATGACGAGCAGCAGCTGCTGCTCCCTGTTGCTCAGGGTGGAGATGACAAGCAGCAGCTGTTGGTCCCTGTGGCTCTGGCTGGAGATGAGTCCTGCAGCCCAAGAGCTCCCCCTGCTGCCATGGACCAAGCAGGCGTGGACGTTCCTCTGCCTGCTCCTTTGGGGCAACAGGGATCTGATTCTGAAGATGCTTTGGAGCCTGTGTCAATCAGCCCACAAACAAGGCGGAGACTCAAGAGAGCTGAGCAAAGGGAGGCTTCCTTGATTAAGTTCAAGAAGCAGTGACTAGCCACACCTGTGTCTTGGGCTATATAACTGCCTGCCTTGAAGCTTTCCTTTGCTTGTGGCAAACTTTCTACAAGCTCTCTCCTTGCCTGTTCCTTGCTTCCAGCACCTGGCTCCTGATACCTTGGATTGATCTTTTGGCTCCAGACCCCTGGCTTTTGGAACTCTGACTATGGCTTTGGCTTGTTGCTCTGGCTTAGGTAAATGGACTTCCCTTGAGTAAGTGCTTCCTTGACTCCTCCCGGCAGGACTCTGCTAGCTCCCCCACTCCCTTCTCCGGGCTGTCTCACCGCCTGGTTCTCTGATCCTGACAGGTCAGTTGCCAGTAAAAATTGGTTTTGAATTCAATTCTCAAGACCAACAATGCCTTTGCTGCTGTATGGGAACATAGACAGTGTCCCTTAGGCTAAAGGACAATGACCTATTGTTCCCAGTCATGTATCTCTCTCTAGGCAGCCACAATAGATTCTCTCCTTGATTAACAAAAAGGTTGCCTCAGCCCCTAGCCACACTGAGGAACTTTGTGAGGATAGACAATCAATGTCTATCAAATTGGAATGATAATCCTATCGTGTACCTGGACTTTCCGGGGAGAAACAATACCAAGGAGAGGTTGTGATATTTGCCTAACATTATATTCCACAATCATCGCCCATTAATGCCACTTTGCTATACACAGCCTGAGGACAGAAATTGGCTATAAAAATCCTCATTTTCTGAGCCTCTTTGGAGAGCCTCCCAGACCGGACAAGGGCCCGTTTCACTGCTACCGAGGTGTCCCACTTAAGCCTCTCAGACACAGCTGAGAGCTAAATGCGACTCGCATATCCGACTCGCCGTGAAACCCCACTGCTTCCAGCCTTTCCAGCCCCAGGATCCAGCCTCCCCTTGGTGCTTTACACCGAGCCTTCACTAATCTTCTCCTTTCCAGGATGCCTAGACTAAGGTCCGTATGCCCTCTCTCTCCCCAACTGCCTCTCATTTCCAACTTTATTTCTGTAGCCCTTGTGTGATTGTAGGATTATTTGTTAACATGTGTTGTGCTTTTCTTTGTTAATTTTAATAAATTTACTTTAGACTGTTCCTCTGACTCTTACATGGTTCTGACCCCATAGACATAGGGTTAATGATCCCTTGCCCTGACCTCTCACAAGCTTTGAGTGTCTCTGTTAATTCCCTTAATTTGAAGTCTGTTTGGGTGTCCTTGAGATACCCTGAAAATTGGGGGTAACACACTGAAACCAATCAGTCCATTCCAGACCCCATTGTCTGTGTTGCAACTCCCATTGTTCACTAGGCTGGGAGAGCAATCAACTCACACCCCTTCAGAGAAGAAAAGAGAGTATATAAGCCCTTGGTTTTGAGAAGTCAGTTGCAGTCAGATGAAATGCAAGACTCCACTATGTCGCTCTGAATTCTGATCTGTCTGCCCTTAGGCAGAAGTCTAAGTGATATTTCAAGCTCTTCATTACTTTTCTGGAATGGTAACGGTATAACCCCAAAAACCCTCAGCCTTTCTATCCATAATTTTTTTCCTCCCTTTCTCCTTTAGTTAGCTCTTGTGTGAATGCTTGACTGTATGTATCTTGTGTTCATGCATGAGTTAATTCCCCCAATAAGAACATATTTTTTAGCTTACTTTTTAATCTTTGGCTGGTTTGGAGCCAAATCTTTGGAGTTTGGAGCGAATCAAGGTGTCCCCCAGGGGACCCCCAGAAGTCAAGGTAACAGATGCTGCTAAAAACCTCCCAGCTAGAGAAAGGATGGGGACTGACCCAGTTTAAAAAAACTTTTGGGCATAGCCAAACACAAAGAGATTACCTCTGCTGGGGTTGTATATTAAAAGGAGCTTATTTGTCACATGTTTTGAAAACTGAGGTCGGTCTGTCTGTCTATCTATCTAGTTTTTAGTCTGTACTGATTTTAATATTTTTTATCTAAAAAACAATTTAAAAAATAGTTCAAATGATTTAAAATTTAAAATGCTGGATCAGACCAAAGGCCTATCTCTTTCAGCATTTTGTTCATGAACCAGAGAGCAAATTGTGTATGAGAAGTCCATAAACTGACGATCGCTTCCTCTGCACTGGTATTTATTAGTTTGTCCTTGCAGTTTCACATTAATCATCCTGCTAAACTGAAGTTTTTAGCTGTGGTTACAAGTGGGTTTGCTAAACTTTTGTGAATTAACTTACCAGCTCAAATTTGTCATGGCAAATGCAGTGTATTTAAGGTTGGAGTATAAGTAAGCATATGAAGTGCACTCTGTCAACACCTGTAGTTTTGAAAAATGGCTCTTTTCTTCCTGGGTTGCACCTTATTTTGTCCTGCGTGCCCATAATTAAGTGAGAAAGAAAGGAACCGCTTGTTTCCCTTACAACTAAGAACAAAGTTTTCATTCACAGAGTCGTGTTGATCGCAATCTGTTGGATGACTTGTATTCCTCACATATAATTAACTTAGATATGTTTTATTGAGATTAATGATTAGTGATTTGTCAGCATTTTGGAGAGTTCTGCTAGAGATTCAAAGTAATAACATTTATTTAGTGTTCAGTGGCAATTGGAACCTAGATCTCCCAACCTGCAGACCAGTACTCTCTAACTGCTACACCACACTGCCCTCACATAGTGGGAAGTATGTTGCAATTTCATGAATAGCTGACAGCAGAAGAACAATAAAGAGGGCTGGAAGTCCAAAGTCTTTGAATCCTCTAGGCAAAGTGTCTGCCAAGAAATCTCACACACGTTTGTGTGTCTGAGATTCAAGAATCCCAAATGTGGACCAATGACTCAATTTTACATTTCGTGCTCTTGATATAAAATATTGACTGTTTTAATCATGACAAGAAGGGAATTCATGGTAGTCTGAGAAACTCTTTAAAGTTTGTTTATTGCGGCAAGATGTTTGTTTGTTCCCTGTCTGATGCTCTTCTTTGGTTTCCTTTGAGGCTGAGAAACAAACATTAATTGTCTTACTGACTAATCTGGTTCTCATCTGTCCTTTGTCAAATTTCATTTGGGGATTTTTATTAGCCTTTCAGGCTATGATGAATAAATAATTACTTTGGCTGGCATTTATATTAAGGAAAACAAAGCAAGAAATAAGAACACAGAGGCACAATAAGTAGCTAATAATGGGGAAAAAATAGGAATTTATACCCATTGGTTTAAGTTATTGCTCTGCTGACAATTTTCTGCGAGGCTTAAGAGAAGATCATTCAACATATCTGAAGACAGAAAAGGAAGCTTCCTCATTCTGGTCAGATCACTGGTCCATATAGAATCATAGAATCATAGAAATGTAGAGTTGGAAGAGACCACACGGGCCATCCAGTCCAACCCCCTGCCATGCAGGAACACCCTCAAAGCACTCCCGACAGATGGTCATCTAGCCTCTGCTTAAAAACCTCCAAAGAAGGAGACTCCACCACACTCCAAGGCAGCGTATTCCACTGCCGGACAGCCCTGACTGTCAAGAAGTTCTTCCTGAGGTTCAGGTAGAATCTCCTTTCCTGCAGCTTGAATCCACTTCTCCTTGTCCTAGTCTCTGGAGTGGTAGAGAACAAGCCCACTCCTTCCTCAACATGGCATCCCTTCAAATAATTAAACATGGCTATCATGTCCCCTCTTAACCTTCTCTTCTGCAGACTAAACATACCCAGCTCCCTATACCGTTCCTCATAGGGCATGGCTTCCAGACCTCTCACCATTTTGGTATATAGCAGTCATATAGCAGAGCAAGAAAGTTGGCCCAAGACATATTGCAGCCTGAGGCAAAGGACAAGATGGTTTCCATGTCATATGCAGAAACTGATTGAACTGGCAGTTGTAAAGGGTGAGGCCTTTTAATTGTAATTTAGAACCCCTTTATAGTTCTATCGTAGCATATTTCCATGCCTTTAAATACTGTATACCACTCAGCCAAGTCAGTATTTATGAAAATAAACTATAATATTTATTAAAATAATATGCAGGAGAAAGACTTGGAGTTCAGATGCAGACTAAAATTAACCAGGGTACTAAAATTAATTACTTCAGGGTGCTTTTAGTCAGTTTTCTTATATCTTTAAACTCTCATATAAGCACAAGTATCATAAACAGCCCTTTGGCTACTCTCTCACCAAAGACTTAACCCCCAATTTAGGTCACACTTTCTGACCAGATTCTATAATGGTTTATTTACTCTTCTGCCTCTATCTAGACTTCCGAGAATTAAACCCCTTTCTCACATGGACAACCTCCCTGGCTGACTGAGAGCCTTTATTCCAAAGTTCTCTCTGGTTGAAGGAGTGACTTCAGAGCATTTTCCCACTGAAGACCGACCAATGATAATCAGTGCTTGCCTTTATATATCTTTTTCTCTCATCTACCAGCCCCTCCCTCACACTATGGGCTGGGTTTCTCTCCTGAGGTGCTATTCTGGCTCCCTCTAAACCTGTTGCTAGGGTGCTCTGGCACTCAGGACAGCTACACCCCCAAAACTCCATCATAGCATCTTTGGCTGGGATTTATCACACAAGACTGCTACTCTTCTCTTGTTCTCCTCCTGCTTCAAGGACGGCACTTTGAGGCCCCCGAGGTCTGTAGGGCCACTACAGTTTTACAGCAAGCTCTTTGCCCCCGCACGTTCGGCCAACGGCAACAATACCAACCGAGGACGAGATCCCTGGCATTCCTCGCTCATTTCCTGTCTAAATACTAACCAGGCCCAACCCTGCTGAGCTTCTGGAATCAAAGGAGATCAGATGTGTTCAGAGTGGAATGGTGGCCTGAAAATGAGGAAGATATCTCTTCATGTAGCCATTTGATTTCATTTTTTAAAATTATTATTATACAGAGTTCTAAATACACGCTGTGACCTTGGGCGCATCACACACTTTCACCTGCAGAAAAACCCCTTGAAAGTTTCACCTTAGGGTTGCCATAAGCCAGAAACGACTTGAAGACACAGCAACAGCAGTAACAACAATGGTGGAAGATAAACACAGACTTCATTTGCAAGTCCGATTGCCCAGTCACAAAATTTTGAAGAAATCTCCCTGCAGGAGAGGAAAAAAAATGGTTAATTTTTGGGAACAGGCCACGTGCTTAATTTCTAGTTTGATCCTCATTTGATCAATAAAAGCTCACCCATCCCAACCAGTTGTTTTTCTTATTTTTCTCTTCTGTCTCCCAATAATTTCCAACTTCCCCTCTCAAGCTTCCTTTTATCCAGTAGTGTTTTTTCTTCACAAAATTTCATATCCTTGGCCACTGATAACAATGTCTCTTATTTTTTCTATGCCACTGCAGTGAGAGTCTCATCTGTTTGCCTAGGTCTCACTATCTTGGACGATAGGGCAGTACACTCAAGTTCTTATCACAGACTTCATCTCCTTCACAAAACCCTTTAAGATAGTATAACACAAGCATTAGAACATCTAATTTCTACTTTACCAAAGAGATGAAGACAATTTAGAGCCATAATTAGGCAGTAAGTGGCTATTAAATTGTTATCACATTTGCCTATATTAGAGATCCTCTCAGTACAATGTTCATTCAGGTCAGGGATGAGTAAGCAGGAACAAATTACATTGTCTGGGTAAGCCTGAATGGCAAATTATCAAGATAATAAGATAAATAATACCAAGAAAAAGGCTTCTTTGGTGTACAGCTTCTAGAAACTCACACTGACTGGGGGATTCTGGGAATTATAATCCAATGGGTAACTTTTCTAAGCTCTGAGATAGATGCGTCTTTCTGTGATGGTGGCTCTGTAAATGTGAACTTCCTGTGAAGTATCTGGTAAAATTTCATCCCGAAGTTCCTCATGATTACAGAGAAAAGAGAAATGCAGAAGGGAACAGCATTTTTATGGGGCTTCCTCCCTATAAAGGAATGGACTGAACCTGATTCAGATACATTGTTACAGTCATCCATTAACACAGGATACTTTGCAGCACTTACAGATAAGCTTATTGGAGCTCTACAGCTTCAACTTCTACAGTGGTTAAAATACATTATTTCAGTACACATCCAGCAGACCCATGGCAGGAACTACACATCCTGACACCAGCACTCGGTACTTCAGCTACTGATTTGTAACCTAGAGTTAAAAATCCACAACTGCTCTGCATTCACTAATCCTGCATAGTCACAGCCCACCTTAACAGCTAACAGCCATGTAGGTGAAGGAGGTCTGTTCAGCTTTTGATGGAGGAGCGAGGAGGAGGACATGTCCAACCCTAAGCCCAGCAGTCAGCAAGGCTTCAACAATCAGAAGAAGGATCCTTTCAACCATTCCTTGTTGCAGCCTTGCTTGCTGGTGGGAGGAGGGCTAAAACATCATCTTCTTTGCACCCCAAGCAGAAGCTGAACAGACTTTCATCTCCCGGAGCAGCTGGTACCCAGTAACGCAGGTTTGAGAAGCGGAGGCTGGGTCAGGGGAAGTTCCTTAATTGTGCCTGTGTAACTTGGTAGACAATGTAAAATATGGACCTGAGTTTTTAAAGCAAAACCTTAGGTCAGATTGTAAAATATCTTTTTCTCAGCATAATCCCATGTAATTTTCATGCAAACAATGTAGAGAATAGCATTTTGTTTACTATGAGGTCCTCCCACTATGGCCTGCCCTGTTGTTTTTCACTCTCGCGGTGGCTGTGATAGAAAATGGCACCAACTAAACTGGACAATGCAGTGAAGTGCAACAAACAGCAATAAGAACAGAAGAGAGTGGGGAAAAGGGAGAAACAGGAAGGTTGTGATGCCAACATGCTGCCTAATGCTGCAGCATGTGGGAGAAGGTAGGTCTGCAGAGTGAAAGAGAGGGAGTCAGTGACCAGACGAGAATGAGAGAGCAAGATGGTGAGAGTGGAGGAAGGGAGACATATGGAGCAAGAGGGGGGAAAGACAAGATAGGCAAGCGATCAAGAAGAAGGTGTTGACAGCATCCAGAAGAAACAAAATTGGATCTATGAAGGAGACAGATGGAGACAGTCATGATGAGAGAGGCTAGTAAGCATTATGGTAGAGAAAGCAGAATGCTGGAGATGGGTAGCTGCACAACTAAATGTCCCTTGAGAACCACTGTGAAATGGGCATTGATGTAGACTGATGCAAATTAATGTACAATACGTGAACATGAGCAGTGTGTGACCATGTACAATGGCACCATGCACATAACTCTGATTCTACAACCTTGATCAGAATATGGCCATTGCATATCAGACAGAAATATCCACCTGCATCCAGAGGGGAACCTGTGGCTCCATATATTACCAATAGGATGCCAGCTGATAATGTAAAAGAGGAAGTGAAAGGACCATGAGACAGAGAGACCAAGCAAACCCGGTGGAAAAGAGGAGGGAAGGTTCAAATGTGGCCTGACCAACGGGCAATAGAATTAATGAAGTCAGGATCTGTATACAACATCATTTTTTTCAACATTGTAGCAATTTTGTTAGTGTACCGCTGCCCTATTAATTTAAAGGCCAATTGACAATTATTAAGGGCAAAAAACATCCACTTTTCAATAAAAATGTAGATAAAGTGTCTTTTTTTAAAAAAACTTTTTAATGTAAGCATAATATATTAGAATTTCCCCCCTAAGTTCCTTGTGTATATCCATGATGTTAGAAGGTTAAGAGGGGACATGATAGCCATGTTTAAATATTTGAAGGGATGTCATGTTGAGGAGGGAGCAGGCTTGTTCTCTACCGCTCCAGAGACTAGGTCAAGGAGCAGTGGATTCAAGCTGCAGGAAAGGAGATTCCACTTGAACCTCAGGAAGAATTTCCTGACAGTCAGAGCTGTCTGGCAGTGGAATATGCTGCCCGAGAGTGTGGTGGAGTCTCCTTCTTTGGAGGTTTTTAAGTGAAGGCTGGATGGCCATCTGTTGGGAATGCTTTGATGTGTGTTCCTGCATAGCAGAGGGTTGGACCTGATGGCCCCTGGGATCTCTTCCAACTCTATGATTCTATGATTCTGTGTATTTTCATTAACTCTCAACCAGATTCTTTGATGACAATACAAGATAACTCGCAAATACAGCTCCTCTTTGTCATTTAATAATATCAGCAAAAGAATGGAAATGAAGTTAGACTCAGTCTGTCGGAGTTTTACAGCTACCTTTTCAGTAGAACTTCCTTGGTCAATATCTTAATGATAAAGAGACAACAATTATCTTAGATCATTATGCATTCTCAAGTAGTCTCACTTCAATAAAGGCTTGACACCAAATTAAAATCTTATACATGCCTGCTTAGTTAAATCACATACATGTCTACTTAGAACACAGTTTACTGAGTTCCATGAAGGATGTTCCCAGGTAAGTATATGTAAAGCTGCATTAATCTCATGAGTTTTAGTTAAACAAGGAAAATGGCAGTAGTTGTAGATATTTTGAATACCCATAGTTGCTCAATTTGACTTGTATGGTGTCCAGTCATTTAGTGCTGGATCTAGATTTATTCATGCCTTGGAGCAGACCCATTGAAATCAGTGAAGCTTAAGCTAGTAATGACTAATTTGAAATTAATCAATCAACTCCAAGTATAACTGAATTTGGATTAAAGCCAGTGTCACTAATATTAATTTGTTGAAACGATGCATTTCTGAAAGTAGAAAATTATCAATTGAAAAATGTGGTAGTGGATTTTTTTTAATGGAACATTTGTGATTGCAAATAGTATGCCGTACAATCTTAATTTAATTCCTTTTTTGAAAAAAGATTGCTGTAGCAGTCTGACTGGCAAAATAGCAGGTGGTTGACATCTTAATCGTATTAAACTATCTCACAACCCCCAAACTCTCATTTTAGAAGCACCCTTCGATTCACCTTGCTGCACAAGGAGTATTATACAAAGGGATAAAGTTATTTTGGAATGAGAGTGGTGAATGAGATAAAGCAAAATCGAAAAGGTTGCATGACCCTGTTTTAAAATTAGATGGGAAGTAGATCTTGCATAAGAATTTGAGAGAGGTACTGTGTGTGTGTGTGTATGTATGTGTATGTGTATTTTGTATGAATGTATTTTGTGTGTGAGAGAGAAAGAGGCCAAGAAGGAAGATGTGTTTGCATGAATTCCAAGCTTGGAAATAACTTAAATAACAAATGACTTATAAATAGTTCCTTTTCCCAACAGTGAAGGTATAACTTAATTTCATTATGATGATGGCTAAGTGAGGGATAAGATCTTTCCTTTTGTGATTCAAGTTAGTGTTATAGCTACAATTGTGTGATCTTCTCAGTGGCGAAGGAGGAATATCATACAGTTCATGTGCTGGTTTCTTGCAGGGTGTTACCCTGGGAACTGGGGGTCCTGGGAGGGACACCAAAATGTGCTCAACTAAAGGTGGGGAAAATTAGCTCAGAGCACTGCTTAGCTTTACGAGATGCAGGGTAAGGTAGCAAGATCTTGAACCCTAGGTCTACGGGGTCGGGTCGAGTCAAGGAGAACACAGAAGTTGAAATAATACTACGGAGGTCTTGGGGTACAATCCAGTGGCGTTGGCCAGTAGCATTAATAGCCCAATATACTCCTTCTAGTTGGGAGATCTTGAATTGACCGGACTCATCCGAGCCCTTCTCGGCCAATTCCAAGATCTCAGAATCTCCCTTCTGCAGCACTCCCAGGTCGAACATGGGGGGTACCATGGGTTCCTTAGGGTTGACATTTATAACGGTGATGGGGGCTCCATTGTCCTGTAAAGCGGTGTCCCGAGCTATGGCATCTGCCCTGGTGTTCCAAATACATGTAGCCGTGTTCTTTTTCTGGTGTCCTCGGACGTAAGCAACCCATGTGGGGGCAGTCCGTTCCTCAATCTGGGCAGCGATCCTGACCCATTTATCGAGATGGGCAATGGGCTTCCCATCAGATGTTTTGAGGTCGTTTTGGAGCCAGATCAGTAACCAAACACTGGCTGCTTTGGCAGTCCAATCCAAATCTGTATAGATGGCCAGGGGGCAGTCAAACTGTTTGTGCTCCAGGATAGCCCTCAGAGCTTCTACTTCCGCCGCCTGGCTGGAGTGTGGCCGGGCTTTCCCCTGTAGGGTGAAGGAATCTGTGACTCGGATCACTCCATAGCCTGTCCGTGGGCTACCGTCCACGTGCATGGATGACCCGTCAGAGAACCAGCAAACAAAGCCCTGTAACTGAGCTTCCTCGAGGGAAGCTCCCCATTCCACTGGCCATTGACTTATAGTCATCAGTGGTAAAGGGCACTCATGCATGGCTCCGGTCACAACTAGACCATAGGGAGCTGGTGGTTCCTGCGGTTGCTTCTGAAAATCCACCCCACATGACACCAAAGAAACAGTCTATTTGGCAATCCGGGCGTTGGATACCTGGCCATTCTGGACTTTTCCTGACAGGATGTACTTAAGCGGCGTGTGGGGGGTCTGGACAATCACCCGGGCACCTCCTATCATAAACTCCCAGTGCGTTATAGCCCAGATCAGTGCGAGGCACGTTTTCTCGCATGGAGTAAATTTAGTCTCGTGTGGGTCCAGATTCCAGGAGGCATAGGCTATCACACGCTGAGTGCCGTTTTGTTGCTGTGACAGAACTGCTCCCATACTCCTGTCCGAGGTGGCTGGTTGTATGAGGAACGGCTTAGCCATATTCAGGTGCGCAAGAGCTGGTGCTTTCATTAAGTCCTCCTTAAGTTGGGCAAATGCCTGCTGTTGTGCTGGTCCCCATTCCCACTTGGCATTCTTCTTCAACAGGGCATACAGAGGCTTCGCCTTGGCTGCGAAAGACTCTATAAAATCCCTGGAAAAGTTGAAAGTCCCCAGAAGAGAACGCAAGGAGTGCACGTCTGTGGGGGCTGGTAACTTCGAGATCACTTCTACCCGCTGTGCATGGGGAGTGCAACCTTCGGTTCCTAAACAAAGCCCTAGATATTTTACTTCGGTGGACACCAATTGGGCTTTTTCACGGGTTAGCCTTAAAGCCGGCGTCACGGAGGGTTCCTAACACCTCGTGGGTGATCTCCCGTGTTGTTTCCTCCGAACTGGAATGAATCAGAATGTCGTCCACGTATGACAAGACGTGGGACCTTGAAGCTGGCTGCAGCTTGTTCCACATCTTTACCACGTGGGCATGGCAAATGCTCGGGCTGGAATGGAAGCCCTGGGGTGTGCATTTAAACATATACTGTTGCCCCCGGAACGTGAAGGCAAATTTATGCCAACACACCTCGTGCAAAGGAATGGAATGAAATGAAATGCATTCGCCAAGTCCAAAATACTGTGAAATTTAGCTCCTGCTGCAATGGCGGACAGGATTTCATTATATTTAGCTACGACCGGCGCAACAGGTGGGGTGACGAAATTCAACGCTCTAAAGTCTACCGTCATACTCCATGTCTTACCGTCGGATTTTAGCACTGGTCATAAGGGCGCATTGCATATGGACTGCATCGGGGTGACTACATCCCACTTGATGAGTCCCTCAATTGTTTTCCCAATGCCTTCCTCCACTTCGGCCAGGTATTTGTACTGTTTCTGAGGTGGGGGGTCCTGGCCTTCTATCAAGATGCAGGCTCCTTTTATGGTCCCACACTCTATCTTATCCTTTATCCACACCTCGGGGAATGCTTTCACCCACGGGTCGCTGGTCACACAATGCACAGGGGCAGGAGCTTTAATGGCGGCACAACAGTGAACAACCGAAATTTCTACTGGTCCCCGGTCTAACTGCCATACAAATCCATTTGCGTAGTCAACCGTGAGCCTGTTTCCCTGGAGAAAACCGATGCCCAAAAGCCCGTCGTCTTCTCCCCGGTTCTCGCATGCCCACAACTGAAAACGAAACGTCTCTATAGACATTGGGATGCCTATCCATGCCCTAGCTTGGTGACCCCCCCCCCCCATATCCAGAAAGCTGGACATGCTCGGGCATGGGTTCACTGTACCTTGCAAGTTTGAGGTGCAGCACGTTTACTGCTGCACCAGAGTCCACAAGAAGGGTGGCAGGAGCCTTGTCTCTCTTGGTCCCTATGCCTGCCTTCACCCAGAACCTTCCCCACCTGTCTGGCTTCAACCTAGCCACAATGTTGTGGGGAAGCTTCCTGGACCGAGGGCACCCCTATGCTTGCAGATCCAGGTTAGCATAGTATCCAGTTGGAGGTGGGCCGTCAGTCACGGCCTGGACCAACTGTTTACTTCCCGCCTGAAGCTGCTTATCTAGAGCTTCCAAAAGCTCCGACGTTGGCCGCTTGTCGAACTGGCTCATGTCTAGCCCAAACTGTATGAGCATGCCCCAGACTCTTACCATGTCCGAGGAGTACGTCTGGGCTGTGGGATCATACCCACCAGACATCTCCCGAGGGGAGCCCGAGTCGGAGAGCTGTTTGGGGGCAGTGGGCTGCTGCGGGGGACTTCCTGCCTTGCCAGGCTGGCTGCGGAAATCTCTTCTCTGCCACTGCCTGTTCTGCCTGGGAGCTGGGTGCAGATTCCAGTTCCCTTGGGGAACCGAATTTGGTGCAGTTTTCCGGTGTTGGGAATGGGGCCCATAATTCGAGTACATAACCTCGGATATGGGTTCCCAATTCCCGGGTTCCTTTCTATGTGCCTTAGTGGGAAGTTTAAGGGATCCTGCCTCGCACAGCAGGTCAGCGACCCGCCGGAGGTTATTCCCAAACTCGTCCCAGTTGGTGGTGACTGGATCCACCAAACCTAATGCCAATTCTAGATGGTCAAAGTTATACCCACGGGGCGTCAAGGGGACCTTCTCGGCCAGAATGGCAAGGAGCTGCTTCCGTGCCACGTAAGCCTCAGGGTTCTCACGAGGACGCTGTTGCTCCATGACATAGAGCACACCTGCACTCTGTCCAGGCCACAAAATCCTCACTACCTCTCTCATCCAGTCGTGTGCCTCGAGCCTAACCAGGCCTCGAGCCGCCACGGCTGACTCGAGAGTAGGAAGCTCGGAGGGGGACATACAAAGCCGAACCAGCTGAGTCAGGTCCTGACCATTGGCTGTCGGGTGAGAATGGATCACCGCGTTTAGCCACATGATTCCGGTGGACTGGTTTAAAGGACCCAGCTGGTCTGCAATTGCTTTGGCCTCAGTAGCATGCCAGGGGACCCTAGTCTAGGTGACCTGCGTCTCCTGCGTCTCTTGCCTATCAGAACTGCCTTCTCCAAGGGGGGTGGTCTGTCTAGTCATGGACCTAGTCTCTACCAGGTGGACTGGGACCTTAGGGTCACTCCAGTCTGGATTGTGGGGAACGGTTGCCTGAGCATCCTCTGGCAGTGCCTCCCCAGAAAAGTCCTCCGCAAACGTTGGGAGCAGCTCCGGGCACACAGCCAAAATTAAGGCTTTGCGCGTTTGGAGCTGGCTCTCCAGCACAGCTATCTGTTTCTGGCAAGCTACGTGGCTAACAGCCTCCTGCTGTTCCCTCACTTGCCCCACCATAAACTTGGCCGCAGACTGGGCATGATCCAGCTCAGCCTCTAAGGCGTGGGCTTTCTCTTCCCATGTTTGCGCCACTACTATGATGTTATTCAGCTTCTGTGCTGACACCTGCGCTACGGACACAAAAGTTACTTTGTCCGCACGCAGCGTCTTGACCTCGGCCTGAAGCTGGGCATTCTCTTTCTCGACACTCGCCAACTTCTCTCTGGCCTCTACCACGGCACTACTAGCATCTCTGGCCGTAAGCCAAAGTCCCCAAGCTGCCAAAGCGTCCTTAGAAAGGGTTCTTTGATTTGCGCGCCAGGGTGTACGCTTCCCGGAGTGTGGTAAAGGGATCAGCCATCTGGAAGATGGTGTCTTTCCAGGGGCATTACCCCTTACTCAACACCCATCTCTCTTGTTTACCTAGGACCTCTTCCTCCAACATGAGGTCCTTGATGGTGACCTTGCTACTCTCTGCCATTTTCCTGCACAAGCCACAACTTTCTAACACTACCAACAAGTCACAAACTACAAACTGCAAACTACAGACGGGACCAGGAACTGGAGTGACGGGAAGGATCACCTAGACCCCTGGGGGACTGTAGGGAAACGAACTCTGCAGAACTTCTCTAGGAAAGAGGGACGGGAACCTATCTCCAGCCTGCCCAAACAAAGTCACTTTGGTACTCCCAAGCCCGGTTTTCCACCTCGACAGCACTGGGGACCAAAGGATGAGGAAACGGTTCAGGGACAGGGAGGTCACCTAGACCCAGGGAACCCTCAGGAGTACTCCGCCTGCCTGAAGAGGGGAAACGAACCCAGTGGAACTTACAGCGCCGCCTGGCCAAGCAGCGGGGGAAAAGGGCGAGGAGCCAAAACCGAACAATCCCTAACTGGTTTTCTGGGTGAGGGGTACCTTCCTCTACCACGGGCAAAAGCTCTAAACCCTAGGCTAGGTCAGGAATCACCACCCGCACCTAGTCCACTAGCCACTCGGGACGCACTTGAAATTATACAGCGGGATGCACCCGCGCTTTTCACAACTACTAGAGGGACGCATCCGCACTCTTAAAGCTACCCAACAACAACAACTGACGGGATGCACCCGTTTACTACTCTAAGGGGGGAGGGGATTTCTTCCCTAAGTGTTATTTTGCCTTACTGCTATGGTGTTGGATGAGTGTAGACTGTTCCTACCATGCTAACACTCTAACACTTCAGATCCCAGCCCACGATAGACCCCAAGTTAGGGATGTGATTCCCAGGACAGCTTGTGCACACATCAGACAACGGTTCACCGCCTAGTGCTAGTGACCATGCCGGGGCAGCTGACATACACAAACCAAGCAAGAAAGGTGAACAGATTTCCACCCAGATAGAATAGCTCTAGAGCTCAAACACACAGACTCCACACACACGTGTTCCTGCCTGACTGCGCTCTAACGACTTGACCGACCGTCACCTAAGTCAGTACCAGCCTGATTTGAGTAGGTTCGCAACTCCTTCTCAAATTAGGGGTACTGGGGATGCCCACGTTGCTCCACCACTCTGTTACCCTGGGAACTGGGGGTCCTGGGAGGGACACCAAAATGTGCTCCACTGAAGTTGGGGAAAATTAGCTCAGAGCACTGCTTAGCATTACGAGAGGCAGGGTAACTTAGCGAGATCTTGAACCCTATGTCTATGGGGTCGGATCGGTCAAGGAGAGCACAAAAGTTGAAGTAATAAATGATGTTTATTAAATACAAGCAAAACAGTGTATGTGACACACTCATACAAGATAACTAAAGAAAATAAAAGTTGGAGTGGTATAGAGGGATTTTTAGAGGGATTGCTGGTTTGGGTGATACTTCACCTGTCCTGAAGCCCAGAAAAATAGAGAGCGAAGCTGAGGTGTGATGTAGCTCAGCACGTGGAGCTGAGGGGAGGCTCGCCAAGCAAAGCGGCAGCAAGGCAGGATGAAACTCGGGAGCGATCTGAGGAAGGTCTCGGATAAGGAGAATTGTGACTGCAGGCTGTGCCGTACTTGGGGGAAAACAACAGATTTGGAGTTGGAGACAAAGCCTCCGAAAGGTCAGAATCTGAATGATTGAGTTATCGCAGAGGTTCTCAATAGAGTAGCCAGTAGGCAAACACAGAGTACTTGAGTATTGCATAGTTTACCCATCAAGCTGCCATCGCGGGGCAGAGGCTCTTTTGTAAGTGGCGTGCATACTTAATTAGAGTACTTGCCTGGAGGTCTCCTAAAGCAGTGAGTCAGCTATTTCTGGCCTGTCTGTATTGTAGTTTGAATCTTACGGCTGTTAATGGCCGAGCTTGTTTACGTGCTTGTCCGGTGGCCTCACAAGCATGTGGAAAGGAATAGAAAAGTGCAGCCGAATTGTGATATCAAGGGATATCTTTTAATATCCCCAAAGCTCGGACTAGCCAGGGCAGTAACAGCAGGACATAAATTCCTGTAATCAATCAATCAATCAATCAACCCTCACTGAACAGACTAGGAAATTGAAGACACATATGGCATTAATCAACAAATAGCCATAAATATCCAAGCCTGAACTATCTAGATCAGAGAGACTGTGCTACTGAAATAACAACTGGGGTTAAAAAAAAGTAGTGCTGACCAGGCTATTTTTAACTTCTTGATAAATCATTCAGAATGTGATCCTTGCAAAGAGTGTTTCCATTTATTACTCTTCCCACCCATCCCCTGCCAGAAGCTAATCTAAATTAGAATCTCCTGGGATCAATAGCTCATATTTTTACAGGAGAACATTCTAACTGTATCATATAGATTAGATAAATGATCTTTCACTGCACTTGAAGGTTTATAAGTTACAGTGTAAAAACTGCTTCAGAGCTGGAAGTAGGAGAAATGGCTGTAAAATACATTTTGTTCCCATACATGCTGTCTTTGAAACATGGCAGCTCTTTTAATTGTAAATCCAACCTAAGATCACAGCTGACTTGTTTCATTCTTAGAGGATAAGCATGACTGTTATAATATCTCAGTAACACAAGCCAGAATCCTTGGCCATGTCTGTGAAATGAATGGACCAAGGTTTGTCTGTGGGATGAAACCAGAGGAAACTCAATGTGGAAACAAGGCATTTAAAATGCATCTACAGTCCTCCTTCCACATTCACAGGTTTCACCTTTGCAAATTTGATTATTCAGGAAGCCTCGATTCTTCTCCTCCCATTCTCTTGCATTACTCACCCCAGGCTTGGGAGGTTTTTGTTTAAAATATACTTTTTTTCCTTTTGGGTGAGTAAACCCACCCTGCCCCACTGCTGGGGGGGTGTCCTCTCTGCCATGTGGCTGCACATTCTGCTGTGTAATGGCCACAGAATGGGCAGGTGCTCTCTTTGGTCCTACTCCTCCCCTCTGGGAGGAGTCTCCTTTCTCAAGATGGTCACCTAAGGATCTAGAATCCTAGAACTCAGCACTCCACCCTTCTCCATCTGAGGTGAAAGTACTGGTAAGCCCTTTACCTAGACTTTCTTCTTCCTCTTGGGAGCACCGGGGCCAGAGGCAAGGGAATGGGAGGGGAGAGGGATCATGGGGGGAAGTTATTCATGGTTTTTCCACTTTTGCAAGAGTTCTGTGCCCTGAACCTTCACAAATGAGGAGGGGCCACTGTATATATATTCAATGGACCTGTCTGCCACAAGGAATGGTGCATCCAGTTTGGATGTAGGAGAATTTAGTCAAGGTTAGAGATGAGAGAGAAAGTTCTTTGACTCACATTTTGATATAAACTTACCTCATTTTCTTCTTTCTAACCAATATGGGAACCAGAACTGTCATTCTTTGCAATTTGCCTTTCCAAAAGGTTGCAGTTGAGTTCTCCCATCAAAAGATTGCACTTGCCACATGAAAATGTGTATAAACACACACACACACACACACACACACACACACACACAAAACCCCAGCTCATCAAAGGCACTGCAATGGGGAGTTAGTTACAAACATGTTTATAGTAAGCAAAGTTGCACATGCAAATGTGTGTACAAGGAGAAGTGAATACAAAAATGTACACATCTTGTCAAACCTTAAAAAACCCTCAAAGTTTGGGATGAACCAAACCTAACGGGGACAAATTCTCAAGGTTTGTGACAATTGAACGACAAGAACTAGCAGATTTATTTAGTTCAGCTTCCTGCTCAGACCTCAGAAATAATGCTCTCCCACCTCCATGACTATGGGAGATAACTTGTTACTGTTATGCCATGTATAAATTTCACCACAAACACATCCATATTACACAGTTATGACATGATTATTCCACTTTCATTGCCATGGACCCTTCCTTCCTTGTGGCCTGGATGTTCATAGGATGGAATCATGGCACTTAAAGTGGAATAATAAAACTATGGTTCTTTAGTGTGAATGGGCCCATGTGTCTTTACATTGGAAACCAGTTGTGAGTAAGGATACATTTTGCCACTGACATAAAAATCCAAGTCATAACTCCTCTCCTCCAAATTTCCACATATTGGGACAACTCTCCTATTACTCAAAGAGCCAATCATCTTAGGGAGTTAGAATAATAAAATCATAGGGTCAGAATCATGTCATCTGATTTGTTTCCTTGCTAGCCATTGTATGAACTGGGCTTGCAGATTGTGGAAATCTATATGTGGGTAGGTGGATGGGAGATGTTACTGTAGCCCAGAGCTGTAGTATTTTGGTTACTCATTCACTAGTGGTGCACATAGAATCGTAGAGCAGCAAGGGACTGCAAGGATCATTTAGCCTAACCTCATACCATGCCAGAATAGTATCTAAAGCATTCCCACAAGCTGGGCATCTAACCTTTGTTTAAAAACCTCCAAAGAAGGAGAGTCTAGCCCTCAGAGGCAATCTATTCTACTGCTGACCGTTCTTATAGTCAAGAAGTTTTTCCTAATCTTTAGATGGAAACTCTTTTTTTTCCCCATTGGTTTGTGTTCTAGGCTCTGGAGCAGCAGAAAACAAGCATGCTTCATCTTCTGTATGACATCCTGTTGGGGATTTACCATTCTGCCAATAGCTCCCACTTCAGTGTTTTAATTCAAAATTCTAATTAGCCATGCAATTTCAAAGAGATCATTTGCTGGTATTGTAGACTTTTAAAAAGTGTTTCAGAAACCAATGAGTTGATTCTAGTAGTCATAAAAGCACAGTCAATTGTTAATCTATTATTTATAGTTTATTAATATTGTATTATAGTTTTTAAAAATGGTATTTTAATGGCAAGGATGAAGAGAGTCTCTTATGGGATTTTTTAAAACCTTATGTGCCAAAATAACTTGACCTGCCTTGAGTATTAGGAATCTCAACGGTGAGAAAAATTAGGTTTTTTAGACTACAGCTCCCAGAATCCCCTAGCTACTAACATGTTCTTTGCCTCCAATACAGGTTCAGCACCTTGGACAACTTCTTTAAAGTTCAGTCTAGAATCCAGATCGGAATCATGGTCCCATTGACATTGGAGTCAGCAACGACTGCTGATGACGCAACTGCCTCACTCTGCCTAATGGTTGGGCAAACCCTGATGCTTAATGGTTGGCCTGATCATATGATGGCTTAGAGCAGAGCTTTCAAAACTGTGTATTGCAACACATTAGTGTGTCAGCTGCGGTGTGTAGGTGTGTCATATGAATGTAACAGGTGAAGGGGCTGCCTCTGCCACTGCCACCTCAGGCTGAGAAAGACCTCAGTGAGGGCAGTGGTGGGCCAGATCCACTGCCTCTCTCACAGCAACTGCCCTGAGCCAAGGGAGACCCCCATGAGGGTGGTGGTGGCGGCAGTGGGCCAGGTCCTGGTGGAGAGGCTGCCTCTCCTGTCACTGCTGCCCCGGGCCAAGGAAGACCCCGGCAAGAGCGGCGGCGGGCCAGGCTCGGGTGGAAGGGCTGCCTCCACTTACAGAATTACTTACTGAATTACTAAGTGTGTCACCAACATGAAAAGTTTGGAAAGTTCTAGCTTAGAGGAAGCAACAGAAAAAGTTTAGAGTTGCAGTCATTTGGCATTGCATCTCTGCTGTTTTTCCTTCCAGCTTTTGAAATTTCAGGCTTTCATCTAAGCTGAGGATTTTTTGTAATTGAATGATCTCCATGATATGATCTGAATGCTTAGGGACCTGACTAGAGCCATCATAACCATTTTAGAATAAATTATTATGGATAGCTATGGCTGACTTGGGAGCAATCTGGAAAATCACATATAATGAAATCAGCATTCAGGGTCTATATCCAATTTAGTGCTATTTAAACATTATTCCCCCCCCCCAACAAAAAAACCCCTCATAGCATAAATTTACATTGCTGGGTCCTAGTCACAAGGGAGCTGTTGTTGAGCGTACTATTTAATTTCCAGATGCTGGGTATGTAACTTGCATAAAAGATGCCGAGACACATGGTAAAGAAAGCGAGTTCAAAGGAGGGCAGTTTGGCATATATTATATAGAAAATAGCCAAAGTTGGAGAAATTATATGGCATTGACCATGTAGCTTGGGGAAATCTGGGAGTTTAAGTCCCAACAAGTAACCTTTCCAAGTTCTAGAAAAGAGCTTTCATGCTTAAGACTATTAAATGCAGAATCTAACATAAAAAGTAAATATTGGTTCAAATAAAACATGGGCTTAAATTCTGTCAGTTTCTACTAGAGTAAGGAGGTTCAATCAGTGGGATTCACCAGTGTGTCAATTTACTATGCAATGGTTAATTTGTTAAGTTTGTTAATTAAAACAGTGGGTCTACCGCACCTGTTATTAACCAAGAGGATTCAGGCAATGGTTTGGGCTTTGATTTTAATTTTTTTAACTATTGCTTCGATTTTCTGCACACCACTTTGATGATTCTAGTAGAAAGACAGGGTGGAGATACTATAGATCACAGGTGTCAAACACAAGGCTCGCGGGCCAAATCTGGCCCACCAGGCCATTTCATGTGGCCCTTGCACCTTTGCTGCAGCGGTGGCACTCCCCCCGCCTGGCGAGCCTGGGGGCAGAAAGAGGCACACTTTGGATATACTGACCAATTCTATGTTACTTTACAGAGGTACAGGGACCATAAACTATGATGAAATAGTCCCCAAATGTCCAAGACAAATAAAGTTTATGCAGAGGGAAGACAGTTTAAAAACCAGTAATAATCGAATGCAGAGGCAATTATTTAATATGATAAAAGAGTAGATACATTTATATAGTCTTACAGATACGACTGGCCCTTTGAGGGCAGCCATAACGCTGATGCGGCCCAAGATGAAATTGAGTTTGACATCCCTGCTATAGATCAATAAATAGCATTAAACAACTGTACCACTGCTGAATATGTTTTAAAATGTTAGGAAGCTTGCATGTGTGTGTGGACAGAGTTGTCAGCGATGGGCAGTAGCTGTGGAAGGACTCTTTAAACAATATTTAGAAATGATTGAAAGTTGTGTTTATTGAGTGTTGGGGACCCGATGTGGAGAATCTTTATTCTGCACTAAATTCATACACAGCAATTTTTACGCAGAAAAGAACATTTTCTGTGCAGAAAATATTTGTGCAAAATAGTATTTTCTACACAGAAAATGTTGTCTTCTGTGCAACCCCTCCCATGTGAATTTAGCAGAAAATAAGTCCTTAATTACGATTAGTTTTTGAAAACAGCCTAGATATTTAGGACTTTTTTCACGTTGGAAAGAAAACTGTCACGATTACTCATTGCTTCCTTCAAGAACAAATTTAGTGAAGAATTATACCCTTACTGGTGAAACATCTTACCATATTTACTAAAGGTTTAGATAGGTTTTAACACCCTGTTAGGCCTTGGCCAGTGTTAAAATGGTGGTCTTTCTTTTGTCTGCGAATGAGTTGAGCTGTTAACAGAATTCTAAGTGATGGCTCTGGCCTTTAAAAACCTATATGGCTTGCATTCAGAGTATTAGAAAGATAGTATCTCCCTATGTGAGCCTGCCCGAGTTTTAAGAGAGTGCTTTGTTTCTGTCCCATCACCATCGCAGGCATGTTTGGTGAGGAGATGGAAAAGAGCCTTCTCAGTCCAAAGATGTGGGACTTCCACAACTTGGAAGTTAGCCCCCTCCCTGCTGTTTTTCCACTGGCAGGCAAAGACCTTTTTATTTAGGCAAGACTTTGGTTTTAAACTTGTTGCAGAAAAAGGGGCTTTCAAGAGAGACTGTTGTGTCTGTGTTTTATTATGTTTCAGACGTATTTTTAAACTTGTGTTTCCAAACGGTTGTTGTTGTGCGCCTTCAAGTCATTTCTGACTTATGGTGACCTAAAGGGACTCTGTCACAGGGTTTTCTTGGCAGAGTTTGTTCAGAGGAGGTTTACCTTTGCCTTCCTCCGAGACAGAGAGTGTGACTTGGCCAAGGTCACCCAGTAGCTTTCCATGGCCGATCAAGATTTGAACCTTGGTCTCTCAGTGTTGTAGTCCAACACTCAAACCAGTACATCATGTTGGTTCTCTTCTAAACAATATTGTCATTTAAAAAAAATTTTAGCTATATTTTGTATAATAACTTCTTTTAACTACCCTGAATCCTGTGCTGGAGAAATGGTGGGATAATTAATTAATTAACTAATTATTAATAAGAAAGGATGTTTGCAGCCCAGTAGACAGATTCCCTCACAATGTTTTGATTCCAGATCAATGATATCTTAATGGAAACTCTTTCCAAAATACTACCCTGGGCTCACCTGTTTTGTCCAATTTTGGAAGCCAAACAGGGTCAGGCTCCAATGATAACTGGATGAGAGACCACTAGGGAATATGAGAAATCTCAAGGTGGGGCTAGGAAAGACTCCTGTTAGAAAGAATAGTGAGAAAATTCTTCTCCAAACTAAAGAGAGGCAGCATGGCTTCTACTACTACACTGTTATAGTGCTATTATTCCACTTTCAACATCCTATGGAATCCTGGGGTTTACAGTTTAGGGAGGGGCGTTTAGAATTCTCAGCCAGAGAGCTCTTTGGCCTCAGTAAACTACAAACCCCAGAATTCCGTGAGATGTTGAAAGTAGAATAATAGCACTATACCAATGTAGTGTGAAAAGGCCCTGTGAGAGAATGCCAGGCCTAACAGTACAGCAATCAGCTCCTTTAAAGAACTTTTTAAGCTCAATTGTTCATATTAAAAAGAAAAGAAAAGATCCAAACTATTTGTAATATTAGGAAAACAGTGGGTTTATTGTAGAAGATGAAAAAACTTAATTTTGAGCAGATAAATATCTTTGACATCTCAGAGGAATATTTTTCTGTAGCAATTGCTGATCCGTTTAATGTAGAGTCCATGATTTGTTTTTAACGAAGTAAGAGTTAGTATGAGACAGGGACATGCAATTCTTTTTAAGTCCTGCCAGGCAGGCAATGGGAGTGAGAAGAGGAAATCGCTTTTGTTTTACTAGCAGCTTGGTGTTTCAAATGAAATTCCGCATCCAATTGTGTTGGAAAAGGATTCATAAATAAAGAGAATGTGCCAAAAGCTGGAACAGAGCATTTGGCCAATAGAGCACACCATGGTGGGAAAGCCTTAAAAACATATAGAATAGAGCCATAGATTCATAGAGACATATAGCTGGAAGGGGCCTCATGGGCCATCGAGTCCAACTCCCAGCTGAATGCAGGATCTCCAGCCAAAGCATCGCCAGCAGTTAGCTGTCCAGCCTCTTTTCGAAGATGTTCAGAGAAGGAGACTTCACCACCCCTCTAGGCAATTTGTTCCATTGCCAAACCCCTCTTACTTAAGGAAAAAGCAAGAAAAATCACAGTAAGGATTCTAAAATAAGTTGACATCCTCACTGGATGTTAAGCATTTGCTCGGTCAGAGCTAGCAGGCATAACTGAGGGTCATTATGGTTAGATAATTGGTTGCAGACTTGAGATATCCAGGTTCTAGCCCCCTGTTACTGCCCTGGCTAGCCCGAGCTTTGGAGATATAAAAGATATCATTTGATATCACTGATTCGGCTTCACATATCCCTTCCACGTGCTTGCGAGGCCCCCGGACAAGCACGCATACAGGCTCGGCTGATAATCGCCGTAATATTCCTAGACAATACAGGCAGGCCAGAAAACAGCCGACTCGCCGCTTTAGGAGACCTCAAGGCAAGTACCTCCATTAGGTATGCAAGCAACTCTCAAAAGATCCTCTGCCCCGCGCTGGCAGCTTGATGGTCGAGCTATACAATGCTCAAGTACTCCGTGTTTGCGTACCGGCTACTCTATTGATAAATTCGGCTCTAATTCAATCATTCAAATTCTGACCTTTCGGAGGCTTTGTCTCCAACTCCAAATCTATTGTTTTCCCAAAGTCCGACCTAGCCTGCGGTCACAATTCTCCTTATAAAAACCCCTGACTTTGAGTGCTTCTTTGGATCGCTCCCGAGTTCCAGACCGCCTTGCTGCCACTTTGCTTGGTGAGCTTCCCCTCAGCTCCACGTGCTGAGATACACTGAACCCCAGCTTCGCTCTCCATTTTCTCCCAGGCTTCAGGACAGGTTTCGTATCACCCGAACCAACTATCCCTCTAAAAATCCCGCTATCTTACTCACACCTTTATTTTCCTTAGTTATCTGTATGCTTGTGTCGCATGCATTGTGTGCCTGTATTTAATAAAGATCATTCATTATTTTACAACCGGTTTGCTTCTTGACTTGGCCTGACCCCATAGACACTGGGTTGCAAGATCCTGCTAAGTTACCCTGCCTCTTGTTTTGCCAACTTGTGCTCTGAACCAATTTCCCCAACTTCTATAATTTTGATAGCAATTTGGTGTCCCTCCCGGGACCCCCAGAAAACAGGGTAACACCCCACAAAACGATGGTGCTCACTGACCTCATGTCTCATATATTTCACAGCGTTGTTATGGGAGTAGTGTGCACTGCCTTGAATTCTTTGGTAAAAAAGTTGGGATCTAAAAGTAACTAAAAAATGAAGTAATGGCATTTGCTAAGAGCAGCTCTGTAGCAGGAGACTCACTCTTGACTCCAAATGCAATTGGTGAAGTTATTCCCAGAATGGAAAAAAATGCATTGCACCCACTAGCCCTTTAACTGTTGAAGATGAGGAGCCTTGGGGGGGGGGGAGAGAAAAAGAGGGGGCAATCCTAACACGTACACAGTTGAACCCACAGGTATTCAGACCCACAGCTGTAAAATCTAAGGTGACTTAGCATGGCCATGTGTCCTACATTATAGAAGACTGTTCTCTGAAGATCTCCTTTATTTGAAGGCAATCAAAAATTTGAACAGCCCAAATCCAATTTAAAGAGCAAGAATTATCAGAAGGAAAATAGGGGGTCTTGAAGTTGCCCATCCACCCTCAATACCTGGATGGCAGAGAAAGCACACAGGTCATATTTTCCCATTTCAGTATGACTATGGATATGGTGAGACAGCCAGTGGGGCACAGTGGTTTGAGTGTTGAACTATGACCCTGGAGACTGGTGTTCGATTTCCTGCTTGACCATGGAAATCCACTGGATGACCTTGGGTGCATCACACACTCTCAGCCTGAGAAAACACTATGATAGAGCCACCTTAGGGCTTCCGTATGTCAAAAATGTCAGAAATGACGTGAAGGCACACCACCACCACAATGGATATAGTGAATGCATTGGATTTCAATTTAAATTATAGTATCTGGTGCCAGTGCCTTCTGCAGCCACCTAATGGCTGTCTACTAGGACCATCCCTGATAGTTATAGTCTCCATTTCAGACATTAATTAGGCCACCCCATAATGGCCAAGGTTTGGTTGGGCTGCTGGTGGAGAGTTAAGCTTCATGGGTATACGTGTGTGTGTGTGTGTGTGTGTGTGTGTGTGTGTGAGAGTGTGTGTGAGAGAGAGAGAGAGAGAGAGAGAGAGAGAGAGAGAGAGAGAGAGAGAGAGAGAGCATGCTATTGCTCCTCCTTCTGCTCTGCACAGTGGGAGCCGAATGGCTTCAAACTGCAGCTAAATCTATAAATACAGATTGGCCACAAAGTATGCCTGAGTGCCATTTGCAGCCAATCAATGGCTAGAGTCAGAGCCTTGCCCAGGAGCCATCCAGCAGCTGGGCAAAGACATTGTGAAAAGAGGTACTGGATATCTCCTTCCACATAATCCTGGAAGTGATTGTGCTGGCATTACTATGGATTGTGCCCATGTAAGTTGCCTGGCCATCTCTCCTCATATGAATGGCTATACTAACAGGAGCAGTGGTGTAGTGCATTTACTAACTTGACACATTTATGTTCCTCTAGGAACTATTTAGGTGATGATGCAAAAATGTGACTCTAATTTAAGGCTGCCTTAGCTTTTGCCATTAAGTTACCGCATAGTTCACTAAAACAACCACTCAGCATTGATTATCTTCTTGTCTTACAATAGTACCTCATTACATAAATTGTGTGTATATATTTTGAGGGAGGAGGCAATTAAAGAAACATCTTGTTGCTTCCCTCATTTGCAGTCACTAATGAGTCTGCTGACTTCTTTTTACATGGTTTGTTCAATATTTTATTACCTTTTGAAACTGAGTTAGTGGCAAAGAGAAGAGAAGAAAAAGAAGGAAGGAGTTTCTATGTTTCATTTGGCTGCACATGCTTTTGAGAAGTTTTCTGAATTTATATATAAAACACAGGGGTGCCTGAAACTTGAAAAGTTATTTAACGAAGATAGCCTATGGCAAGTAGGAATCTCTAAACAGATATTCAGAAGCCCGTTACAACTTCACAGGCCTTACAGATCAGGTGCAAGAACTGGCACTATGGGAGGCACAGTGGTACAGATAAAATAAAATTCAGAGCCAGCCCTAACCTTACGTAGACTGAGGCCCTTTCCACACGAGGCTGGTGAATCGGTTTGTGCCGTTTCTTACTGGATTTTCTGGCCTCAAAACAAGGTGGACTTTCCCTCATTTCCTTCTGCACAGCTATGGTGTTTGTTCCATTCTGATTCGGAGGAGTGCGAGTTCATGAATCCACACTGCCTCCACCATGGCCACTCCTGCTACTCCCCTCACCCTGCCCCATTGGCTGTGATTGGCCCTTTTTTTTTTTTTTGCATGGTTTAGTACATCATTGTGTACGTGCGTATGTGCGTACATGCGTAAATCAATCCTACCCCCTGGCCCCTCCCATGAGCCCTCCCCTGACCACCAATTTGCACTGGCGTGAATCTACGTGTCTGCACCACTGTGAAAGTACGAATCAGATCGATCTGATTCTGATCTGATGGAAAACTGATTTCTTCCGGTTTTCAAATAGCGCGCTTTACCACCACATGGGGTGCATTTAGTTGGAATTACGTGCGGAACGAAGGTAAATAAACCAAACCTAGTCTGTTCCAACGTGCAGAAGACTTCCATGGCAAGACGCATTGGCCCGCCTTAATAACCGCATGTGGAAAGGGTCTGAGACAGCTGCTTCAGGTGTTGGAGGCTGGAGACCAGGAATGGCAGATCCAAAGCTGATCCTCCTGATCCTTCTGCCCTTCTCCTTTCTCAGGAAACAGAACTGTACCTGACCTGCACTCCAACACTAGCCTGCTACATGCAACTGTGGAAAAAGACCACCTCTCATTTCTTGTGCTGAAGTGAGATTCAACCAGTGGTGACTGGTGGCTTCCACATCAAGTGTGTGTAGATGTGAATGTGAATGCACTCTGGGATGTAGTGTAAATCTTAAAGGAACCATCCAATATTCTGAACGTATTTGAGGGATATGGTTCAACATCTTCGATAGGTCTTTTAAAATTCAGACTAAAATCTAAAGTGGATTCACCAACTCACTCAACACAGAAGCCACCAGCCATTGTTGGGTTCAGGTACCAATTCTGTACATGAAATTGGGTTGCGCGCTGTCAAGGTCAGAGATCTGGGTGGCAAGCCACCCCAGAGCAGGGAGTGTGAGATCCAGCAAAGTCCAGCCAGGAGGAGACGAGCAAGCATTTTACACAAGGAAGTTCATTTACCAGAGCATCAAGTGAAAGCTGTAGTCAGAGTTCCAAAAGCAAGCATTTTACACAAGGAAGTTCATTTACCAGAGCATCAAGTGAAAGCTGTAGTCAGAGTTCCAAAAGCTAAGAGTCCAGAGATCAATTCAAGGTAGCAGGAACCAGGTGCTGGGAGCAAGGACCAGGCAAGAGGAGGGCTTGAAAGAAGTTTGCCACAAGCAAAGGAAAGCTTCCAGGCAGGCAGTTATATAGCCCAAGACACAGGTGTGGCTAGTCACTGCTTCTTGAACTTAATCAAGGAAGCCTCCCTTTGCTCAGCTCTCTTGAGTCTCCGCCTTCTTTGTGGGCTGATTGGCACAGGCTCCAAAGCATCTTCAGAATCGGATCCCTGTTGCCATAAAGGAGCAGGCAGAGGAACGTCCACGCCTGCTTGGTCCACGGCAGCAGGAGGAGCTCTTGAGCTGCAGGACTCATCTCCAGCCAGAGCCACAGGGACCAACAGCTGCTGCTCGTCATCAGCAGCTCTGACAGGGGCTTCAGCTATCACAGGGGCATTTGTCCTTTGCCTCAGACCGCAACATGCCTTGAGACAGATCCCATCATTCTGAATTTCCAGTCCCTATTGGTCTAAACAGATTATTGAGTGCTTCCCATTTTACTGAGTAGTGAGAAGTTCTAGGTATGGACCTGCTGTCTTAAGTTCCCCTTAGATGGGAAAACACAGAAGGCTATGGGTGAGTTGGTTATGCTTGCTTTATTTTCACAGGAATACAAACACAAGGGGAAGTAAATAGGCACTTTTTCTTAATCAGAAGAACCCCTACTGCAAGACTGGGCAACTGTGAAAGGGATGAGGGCCATCTCCCACACACACTCATACACCTGTCCAGTAGGCTGCACTGGCACATTTTGGCCAGAAGTAATATCATTTCTGGCTGCAATTTTGGCTGATTTAGGGGCACTTTTCCTGTTTGTTTTTTTGGGGTGAAGAGGGAGGCTCTGGAGGGCTAAGGGAAGCAGATTGCAGCATTTGCAGATGGTTGAGGGGGGCCTTAGGGCAAATAATTGAATGTCACCTCGTGCCATTTTAAGTATTTTTTCAATGGCATCTGGAAGCTTGGAGTGGTTTCTGGGGGGCTTAAGGAGACATACTTGAGTGTCCCAAGTGCTGCACATGGCCCATGCCTACATTTTTCCTACCTCTGCCCTATGGAGAGCATGCTGGATAGCTCCCCAAGGCGGCCTATTTAGTTTCAGCTTCTCCCAAAAGCCCTGGTTAAGTGCTCTGCATGTAAAAAATACACATGTGGCAGAAGATCACAGAATCATAGAGTTGGAAGGCCATCAAGTTCAACACTCTGCTTAATGCAGGATCTCCAGCTAAAGCATCCCCAGCTAGTAGCTGTCCAACTTCTTTTTCAAGACAACCACAGGAGACCGCACCACCTCTCTAGGCAATTGGTTCCATTACAAAGCTGTCAAGAAGTTCCTTCTAATATTCAATCAAAATCTACTGTCCTATAACTTAAACCATCGGACCTGGTCCTACCCTTTGGGGCAGCAGAAAACAGGTCTGCCTGCTCCTCTCTTTGACAGCCATTGACATATTTACAGAGTGCAATCATGTCATCTCTCAGTCTTCTCTTCACCAAGCAAAACATGCCCAGCTCCTTTAACTTTCTTCCTAAGTTTTGTTGATGTCTCTACCATTGCTGTCTTCTAAGCCATTCACCTTGCCTCAGATGTCTACATGTTGGCACAGACATCTACAGGAGCAACCCTAAGCATGAATATTCATTCATACAGGGAACCCTCTATATATGTAGAGGTTCCATTCCAAAAACCCTAGTGAATAGCAAAATTCATGAAAGCACACATCCTATTATATTCAATGGCTGCAACATGCAAACAGATGCTTCAGCACATCTGTGGTCACATTGCTACCATTTTAGGTATAGGCTGTGATGTGGTCACAGATGCTTAACCTCACATGTCCAGCGATGGTCGTGCCCACTCTACACTTTTTCTACACAGACTGGAGGCAGGGATGGTGCCAGATAAGTCATTAGAGACACAGCAGCTAGAGCAGCCCTATCATCCACTTCTTTACATGTAGGCCCCCTGCATCAAGAACAGTTGAACAGTGCTAAGGAGTATATTTTCACTATACAGATAGAGTATTGTAGTTTGATACCATCTTGACTGTCATGGTTGGATTCTAGGGAATCCTGGAGTTTGTAAGTTTGATGAGGAAGATAGACTTCTATGTAGACAGCTTTACTGCTGTTGTTCAAGGAAATTCATTAGACCTGATTAGCAGAGATTTCTAAGTACCTTACCAGAGGTACCCCATAGGTGTCAGAGGTGGGCTTGGTCCAATGTTAAGTCTGAAATGTAAGAGATGAACAGGTTTCATGCAAAGCGATCATTTCCTATTTCTTCCCTTGTTGCTCGAACTTTTACTGTCAATCTTTCAGCAAGAGCAGTCCACCAAGGCCTATCCATCCAGCACTGGAGAGATAATCCTTCTGTGGTCTCCTAAGATCTTACTCTTTCAGCTCCAGCAGCTCTGATCAAAGTTAGAACTAGATTTCTGTGTGGCATTTCTGCATTTCCCCTTCAAAGAGTGTGAGTATTAATAAAGATTCTTAGAAAACATTTTGACTTTTGATTTAACCAGTTTAAAACTGTACCCCCCAAATTCCAAGACTTTAGGGGCAATGGTAGGCAATTGCATGGTGGTGGTGGTGGGGCAGTGGCCAATTTCTGGCCAGACTTTCCTCTCCACAGGCCACACACGCACCGACAGCAAGATGAAATATGCCTGTTTTCCTCTGCAGTCATTCTCAAAATGGCAATAGGTAGGGTTTTGTTTTTGTTTTTTTAAAAAAAGTCAACCAGTATGAGGGAGGCCTGTAACCTATTTGAAGGCTGAATTCACCTTTTGTGGGGAAGGAGACTAGAAAACAGAAGCATGTTTTAGTTTGCAGAGTTAAGAGCCACAAAAGCAGATGCTGGGGCCTCACATGATACTAAGGCCACGCATTGCCCCACATTGCCCAAACAAGTGACAACACTGAATTTCTGTCTTCTACACAACCATTAAAGGTAAGGAGCAGCCTCCAATCTTCACTCTGGCAACCCTAGCAGGATGTGTAAGGAATTAGATTTCCACAAATGAACTGACCCAATCACCATCACTCAGAATAATGTATGAACTGAATCTTCCATTGGCTTTCCTAAATGTTCTGATGCAACTTCTGCCTCCAAAAACATACCAAAAAATATTTAATATGCATGTTTTGAGAGAATATGCTTTTTTTAAAAAAAAAAATTGATTGAAGATACATTTTAATATCCATGTTAAAATGCTTATTTAAATGTGAATGTTCATGTTAATTGTTCTTCTTCAACAATAAAACCTGCAGATCAATGGAAAGGGCATTCTGTACTCTAATGTTTTCCAAATCCTTAAATGAAGTAATCTCAAAAAAAGAAAAAAAAATGCAGCCGTGCATCCTGTAATATGGACGAAACTTCCTTGTTTTCAGTCCAGTTTGAGTCTGGGTTTAGCAGGCTGTCTTCATGCAGTATGCATAATATCAACCAGTCCAGCAAAGAAGTGATGATTAATACAACCTTATATAGCCCTCAGTCACTTGGGTCTTTACAGAAAACACAGTCTTGTTGCTGGTCTGCTTTGGGTTCAATTTGAAGGGTGACTGTGTAGAAATTATATGCGTTGACTAGAAGTTCAGTAATTTCATTCAAAATCTGTTGTTTGTCTATGGTATCTGCTGTTGGAGATAAAAACAAATAATAATCCATGTGGGACACATTTGCATTTCTAGTACTAATAGATTTGGTCTCTAAGCTCTTTGCAAGAGACACTTCTCTCAGGTTCACCACTGTTGCAGACATACTTGGTTGAAAAACAGGAGAAGACCTTCTTGGTGGTAGTCCCAAGCATTGGCATTCCCTCTCTAGGAAGGCTAAGATGGCTCCCCGCTAAGTGAAAACTTTTCTATTCTGACAGATTTTAAGGAATTGACTGCAAAGGCTTTTAACAGACCTTTGTTATCCAGAATTTCATCTTTTAATGGATTTGTTTTAAGTGGTTTTAATTCTATGGATAGTTTAATTGCATTTTAACATTAATTTTAATATGTTCGTACTTATGTCTTCATGTGTGTTTCTAACTGCACTCGTTACAATTTTTCTAAGCTGCCTTGAGTCCCAATAATGGGAAAAGGGCAAGATATAAATTAACAAACAACATTCTTTAGTTTGTTGAAAAATGCAGAATTATTATTTTGGGAAAACCAGGTGTCCCAAATATTCCAAATCTTAATTTAAAAAGCAAACATGCCCATCTTGGTCTTGAGAAAACATTCCAAAATCTTCATTTGGTTTATACATTTACTAGTCCAATCAAATAATGTTTGCAAGCTTTTGTGATTTTCCAGATAGGGTGTTACAAACAGTTATAAACAGTGCGTATTGGGATGAGTAAGAGAAATTGACTGGTCATTGAAATCATGGTGTCTGCCTTGCCCCATGAGAGAAAAGGTTAAGTGGAATGAGATAGGAGAGATCTGCAAATGTCCAAATGAGGCTTTATTACAGGGGTGGATTACCATGGAAGGCTAAGGGGCTGCATCACAGGTTTTTCTTGGCATTATTTGCTCATTGGGGGTGGGGTGTCATTGCCTTCCTCTTTAGGCTGAGATAGACTGACTTGCCCAAGATCACTTAGTGGGCTTCCATGGCTGAGCAAGGATCCAAACCCCAGCCTCTCAGAGTCCAACAGCCAATAATAGGCTTGGAGTTGCAAACTGGAAATGCACGTTGAAAGAGTTCTTTTCTTTTTCTTGTGTACCCTTAAAAATGGGCATGGTTAGTGATATCTATTATCAGTATGAAACGCCTCCACAAGGAGTCACCTAATTATCCAGATGTACTGACCTGTGACAATATGAGCTGATAAGACTGGCTGGTTCATTGTTAGAGACCAAACATGAAGACTGTGGACAGATTCCACTTTGTCAATGGCTAGAATTCTCTCTTTTACCGCATCATAGCTTAGTCCTTTTGGTGTCCCTGTGGAAGAAAGGGCAACTATCATCTTCCAAGAGAGAAGCTCTGTAGCTGTGACAGAACATGCGCTTGGGCTGCAAAACACAGACGGGGACAGTGCATCCTATGGGTGCCCTAAAGCCCCAGTGACCCCCCCCAATTCCCCCAACCCACAATCATAGAACGTGATAGAGCTGGAAAGACCACCTACTTTAATCCCCAGCCATACTCACTACCCTCTGAGTCAGTCTGTTCTACTGTCAAACAGTTCTTACTGTAAAGAAGTTCTTCCTAATGTCTGAATTCATTGATTCTCATGATAATCTCTGGAGCAGCAGAAAACAAACTCACTCCATAACTTTCATTATTTAAAGATGGCTATCCTATTGCTCACCAGTCTTTTCTTCTACAAGCTAAACATACTTAGCTCCCTAAGTTTTCCCTCATGGGACTTGGTTTCCAAGATTTTTTTGTCATCTTGCCTACCCAGCTCTGAACACATTCTAGCTTGTCACTGTTCTTCTTGAATTGCGGTGCCCAGAAGTGGCCAGAGGTGAGTTTTGACCAAAGCAGAATAAAGTATGTAGAGAATAGAGTGAAACTACTACTTTTCTTGAACTGGACTCTAAATATTTTTTTTTAATTCCCACTGATTTTTTTTTTTGCTTGAAAATTGGCAAATAAGACTTAAAACTGTCTGCAAATGTGGCAGTCTCTCAGCTGCCTCAGATCCCACTAGACACACAACTCCCACAAAACTTTTTTTAAACAGCATCTGAAATTGGCCACAATGTTGGCTGAAAGGGAGCCTGAGTACTTCCTACAATGGACATGGCAGTGTGGATGGGATAACATTTCATACACCACTTTAAGGTTCATTATGCAAAAAAGTTGGATCATTAGTAATAAAGCAATAAAGTAGATATTAAATGAAATTGATTCCTCAGGAAAGCTTTCACTCCATATGCACAACATCTTACCTTCCATCAGCACAAGTAAAATGTCTCGTAACATAGTGACAGTGGTTCCAAGGACAAACAAGGAAAATACAAATGTGCAGATTGGGTCAGCCATTTTGTATTCTGGCTAGAAAAAAGATACACAGTATTTAGTGAATAAACCACTTTCTCCTACCAGTTCTGTTTGATAAAAGAGTTTGTGCTAACTCAATATATCTTGTTGTCAAGGGAGAGTTGCAAATTTCCTGAGAGTTAATCAGTGTGGGACCCAGTAGGTACAACTGAAAACTTCATGTCAAGCATAGAACCAATTAATTAATATAATTGCATGCTAAGATGCTTGGATGGAAACAGGGCAAAGAATGTTGCCAAAAACTGGATAAAGCTTAACAAGTTTCCCTTAATTTGGGATATATATGTATGTACGTACATACATATGTGTGTCTATGTGTTTGTTCTCCTCAGCATTTTCCTGGCTTTTCTAACAGTAGGTTCAGTTTGCCAAAGTTTCACAGGCAATCTGAAGAGAGTCAAAATAATCAGTACCAGATTCCAAGCATCAGGTAATAACTTCAGACAGCCAGTTTCCTCCGTCCACTATAACATCCCAGAGTTTGTTTCTGTTTCCTAGATAAATAGCTTGTTTCTCAGCTGAAGACAGTATAATTTGCCAAGGTGAGGATGTATCCATACTACACAGTGATAGCATTTTGATACCACTTTAATTGCGGTGATGCTGTCTTATGGAGATTTGGAGTTTAGTGAAGCATTTAGAATTCTTTGCCAGGTCAGCCTAATGCTATAGCAAGAGAATTCTAAATGTCTCACCAAACTACATATTCTAGGATTCTGTAAGACAGCAGCAGGTAAGCCTGAAGATTCCTCAGCAATCTTCCATAGGCTGACCACCTCCCTCCTTTGCCCTCAAGAGAAAGTTCATGGGGCAAAGAGGGTCCACACGAGCTGGGCCCCAAACCTGCCTTTCTCAGCTTTTTACCCTGGAGAAATCTTTTAAGAAATTTTTAGGCATTAGGGAAACTTTGCATAAAATTTATTGTATCTACAGCTCAAAAACACTTCATTTTTTTCAAACACAATCTCTTATGGATCCCCTAGCAATCTCTCATGGCACTCTAGGGTTCCAGAAAGTCTGCCCTTAACTATGATCCCAAACATGTCTCAGTTCAGGCAAGCCTTAAACCACTGCAAGATGAGAGAAAAAGAGAACAGGACAAACTAAGGAAAGGGAGAGTAATGGCAGACACACCATCCATCTTGCAAAATTAATCCTGGAAAGAATAATCTGTTGTGCTCTTTCAGCAGCCACTTTTATTTCTAGAAATGAAAAGAGCTGTCACTATCGAAATGGCACCATGCATCCTGAAGGCAGAGACAAAAAGCACACGGCAGCTAATGGTTACTCTGTAATGAAAATAGCTCCATCTTTAATTGCTGTGAAGGTGAATAAACTCAATAAAACTGACCTTAAAAAAGATTATTAGTGCACTAATTAGCACACTAATGCTCTGAAACAGATCTCCAATGGCATGGATGAAAGCAGCTCTCACACTCACACTGGATGAGGCCAACATGTGTCCAGGGTGTGATCTATGATCACTGGATTGATGGACACTGCAAAGATTTCCAGGTCCTCTATGGTGCAGTGTTAGACTTAATCTGCAAGAATCGTATCAGTCAGATGAGTTATATTTCCCGCTCCACCCTTGGTTTCTCCAGCAGGTCATTTAACAGAAGTGTTAAAAACATTTAACTTTTTCTCTCCATGATTGACTGGTTGATTTGTGTTTATTCCTGAACTGTTTGGTGTATTCTTTTCAACTTTGCTTTGATTTTGTACACCACTTTGGATATGTCTCATAGGTCAGCAAAAATCCTCAGAAAGACACTGTACTTCAAGCTAAATTTTGAATTATATTTGAGAGCACATCCACTGAAATCATTGGGACTTAAGTTGGTCATGCCATCAACTAACAAGTCCCACTGATTTCAGTGATCTACCTCAGGGGTGGGAATCACAAAGTCCTTCTGATATTGTTGAGTTGCAGTTCCCAACATTCCTCACCTCTGGCTCTGCTTCTCAGGGAGCAAGGTATGCAGCTCAGAGCATGTGCAGAGTGAAAAAATAGGAAGCAGTGCCCAACCACTGCCAGCTGCTCTGGACTGGAAAAATTAGCCATGCAGGCACATTGCATGAACGCTAAGTGCTGTTTATTCAAACAAAGCACAAGATAAGCATTAGGGCTTCTGGCCGCATGCCTGGAAGCAAACCAATAGGTACAAAAGCAGCATGGAAGATAGATAAAGAGTATGGCCAAATGCAGTACCTGAGGCAATTTACAGAACAAAACCTAAGCCTTTTAAGGGCTTAACCACACGTAGGTACACATTGGGTGATTCAGTGCATCCACAACTTACATTCTCCACATGCTAGATGCCTTCTCCTGAGACAGGACCTTGCGGGGCAAGCTAGTCATAACAAACCTTGCAGCTGTACCTCATCTTTCTGTTCACCAGTAAAACCTTCTTCGACACACCACACTCACATTCTGAATGCCCTGACACTGTTGGCTAGAGCCACAGAGAGTTGCAATCCAATAACATCTTGAGGGTCACACAGTTCCCAACCTGGTCTACTCCACTGTCTCTCAGCCAGTGTGGCCAGTGGTCATACTGTTTAGGGGGGGTCCCAGAAAGTCCTCCCCTCCCCAAAAAAACCCCCTGTCATTCTCCAACTTTCTAATTTTTGACAAATTATTATAAGGATATTGTTCACATTTTACTTATAATGGTGCATTTTAAAAAATGTGTAACTTACATTATGTTGGCTATTACAGCACCACCAGATGTGATGAGCATAACTGTGGTTTCAATTTCATAATGTGGGTGCAGGAGCCTCAAGATGGCTAAATACGTCAACACACCAGTCACCAGCCAAATGATGATCATGGAGAGGAAAGCTCCGAGAATTTCTAGTGGTTCAAATAACTGTTAAGGATCACTTCCCTGTAATATATAGCTGTCTTAATGAAAAAGAGTTACAGTTCAATTACTTGGAACTAAGTGGACATAGGGAACAACCATGGACTTTTTACTGTTCCAGGGAACCCCAGATTTCTGTTAATATGTATTTATTTTATTTATCTAATATATAAAAGTCAAAGTGTGTTTGTCTGTGTCAGGCGAAGACCTCACATGATTGGCTGCCTAAGAAGATTCTATGGAATCCTGGAGTTTGCAGTTTAGGGAGGGGCCTTTAGAATTCTCAGCCAGAGAGCTCTTGGGCCTCAGTCAACTGTGTCTGTCTTGAATAGGCCAGTTGCTATGGAGATGAGGCCTAGCAGCAAGGAGGGGGGCAGTGCATTCCCTCAGGAACCCAACCTCTGTATGTTAATAACTCTGAATACAGATTGGATTGGGGAATATGGGGCAAAGTTACAGGCACTGGACAAGACAGTTTGGGGAATTAGAGACACAAGACCTCAAATCTTTCTAACAAGTATTACCCATGAGAAAATAAAATCCCAGGCAACGCTGGATATATACGCTAGTTTATTATATTTATATGCTGCCTTTCTCCTAGAATAGGTCCCAAGGTGGCTCCCAAAAAGTTAAAAACATTAATAAAACATTTAAAACAATTAAAAAACAAAAAATAGTTAGTGGGGGGAGGGGTGGGTTCAGAAAATCTAGACAGTGGCAGAGCTTGGAATGTGGGGGGGGGAGTGGGTGGGAGGGGGCCTAGCCACGGTGAATAGGGGCATGGCCAGAGCATGTGGGGGCATGGCTATGAGCTAGGACACCCCCAAAACATTGCTGCCTGGGGTGAAGCGCCTCCCTGCTCCCCATTCCTACGCCACTGAATCCAGAAGCATTTCTGTGCAGTATACTTTGTATTAATACTAGGAGAAAACTGCACAAAAATCTTGCTGGTGCAGTGATTCTTCCAAACAATGTTCCTTGAGTGTCAGGAAACCCTTTTCTCATCTGGGAAAATGAATAACAACATATATCCTTTTCATCTCTTGTACCGTGTCACCCAGATACTGTAGCAGGTAAATGTTTGAAGAGGAGTGCCTATGGGGAGCAATTGTGGTGGACAGAAATTGTTTAAAGCCCTCTAGGTGTTCCTTCCTTTTCTTGTCTGAGCTGTCTCTTCTTTACATAAGCTAAACTTCTCAAGGTGACTTCACTTCCATCTTCTTCAATCCCTTCTTCTCTTTCTCTCTCTCCAGACATGTCTCTTAGTGTAACAACCAAGTTTATCTTTCCCTTGCTACATGGTGTTCCACTACTAACATTTCTATGAGCCTGCCTAGACCGTGAGGTTCATAGGAGAGGTCCTTCTTCCAGTCCCACCACCTTCACAGGTACAGTTGGTGGGAACATGAGATAAGGCCTTCTCAGTGGCTGCCCCTAGACTTTGAAATTCCCTCCCTCAGGACGCTAGAATGCCCCCTCCTTGCTGCCCTGTCAATCTTTTGACAGGGAAAGATTGATTCGGAGAGGCTTTTAGAACTGAAGGCTCTCAAGGAAAGGTCTTATTATTATTATTACAGTTGGCCTCCACATTTCCTGGGGCTAGGGGTGAAAGACCCCTGCAAAAGTGGAAAAACCACAAATGCGTGTGTGTGTTTGTGGGTAGAGGGCTGAGGCATGGTGGGGAGAGGGGGCACTCAGGGGCCAGATGAGGTCAGGGAAAGGAGAGGGTTGGCATGATGGTCCTATAATTCCTCATTCTCACCTATCTCCTTCCTTGGATGTCTAGGGGGCATCAGGAGAGGGTTTGTGGTGCTGTAAAGTTAGCTGCAAGCTGTCCTTAGTTGGACAGGCAGCTGCTGGTGGAGGAGGAGCACCAGAGGAGGGTTTTTGAAGGGCTGTGGGGCCTGATTGGAGCCACCAAGAGGGAAGGTTCCCCCGGAAAAGAAGTGCCTGACATGGGAGGGGTGGGCAGGGTTTGAAGAAACTCACGGATAATTAAATCTGTGAAAGTCAAACTTGCAAATGTGGAGGGCTAACTGTATTATTATTCCTTTTACTACCACACATATCCAACAGCAGTGGCCAAGATAGTGATTTTATCACATCTCCTCCTCATTTTTGTCTTCATAAGCTCACCATAAAAATAAGATGCAGAACAAAGATCTATTTGTCTCACATTCCTTGACAAAATGAAAGATTCTCTATTTTGCATGCCCTTAATGTATAACATTTGGTACCTGCTCTGTGCCATCCATATGTTAATCTTTTACTGGGAGATTTTGACGACAGCCACAGAGAAAAGATGCTGATCAGGAAACTCATCAAGTCGGCCAAAACGTGGGCTGCATCCATGATCACAGATAGACTTCCTGCAATGTGGCCACCTGGGTCAAAGCAACCATGATCATTACTGAAAATCTTAAAAAAATAATAATAATCACACAGAAGACATAATGGTGTGGTAGATTTTTCTACTACTTGGAGTTAGATATTTTCTTCAGGGATGGTAACTGCACATCAAACTGTTTGTTTAATTACTGTGTTATTAAAATATTTTTATACCACTCTGTATCAGAGATCTCAGGGAAGCTTACAAAAAGCATAAAAACAAGTTACACAGTTTAAAAGAAGAAAATAATTCAATAAGCTAAAAACATATTAAACTTCAATAATAAGTTAGAAAGATTTAAAAGATTTAAATAGGTTTTAAAACTATGTACACCATATTTGACTTGAATTAATGGGGTTAAGGAGATTGTATATTTCCCACAATCAACCTGTTTTCCAGTCTATGACAAGATTTCCTCAGAGATACATGCCTCAGAAATCAGACCTGCAAATTAAGTCCATGTTTACACTCCAATCATCAGTCACAAAACAAAACAAGATACATGAACGAGGAAGATCATATGCTACAACAAACAGACACCTTTTACCACTTGGGGAAGCATCTCTGCAAACAAGGTGATAAGTGGATCATCAAGTTTGATACTGAATTGAACCTGGCAGCCTCCTTTTTTTTTTTTTTTTGGGACTACAATTAGGAGGTGTGGTCCAAAAAATTATTTTTTCAAAGCTCAGGTCTCTAGGTACTTTATGGTGGTTCTTGCCTCTCCTAAGCATGACACTTTCACTTGGGCTTTTAATTATTAAATATGAGAAAATGGTATCTTTTCAAGTTTTATCTTAAAAAAAAATCTTGGTTCAGTCTCATTCAGGAATTGCCCATGCTCATTCTTTTCCTTGAGCTAGCTCTGGTCACTGGAATGCAGCTCCCAGAATCCCCTAGCTATGCTGGCTGGGTGATTCTGGGAGTTAGAGTCCAAACAGTTAATTTTTCCAAGGTGTGACTAAATTCCATGCTCCCCTTCTTCTATTATACTGACCTTAGCAGCATGAACAGTACTGCAGAATATCTTCTTCCCATCCCACAGCGATATGAAAGAAATTCTGGGACATGTGAAAGGAACAGTGGAAGGTAGTGCTTCTCAAGTCAGAGATGCAGTGAATCCACTCTGGGTTTTAGCTTCAGCTTTAAATGAGCTATCCAAGGTGCTGAACCTATTCTGGAGATAGGCTTCAGCACCTTGGGTAGAACTTTTAGAATCTAGACTGAACACCTCCATAGATTCACTGTCCTGCTGATTACAGAAAGCACCAACCACCATGGGGGCAGAGTTCACATGGGGATTGGCCAGTCTATCAACTTCAAGTCTGTCAGTTTCTTCTTCTCTCATATCTGAATTTTGCAAATTTTGTTACATTCTGGTGAAAAATGATCTGGTATTTCCACCACTCCCTAGAGGATGGGTACATCTCCTACTCATTCCAATTTTGCAAATGTAGTTGACTTTAGACCAAAAATTCTCACCCTAATTAATGAGTACCTTACACAGTCAGTGCCACCTGGTAGCTTCCATGTCATTGGAACAATGACTGCTCTCTGGGTTTTTGTCTGAACTCTAAAGGAGCTCTGCAAGGTGCTAAACTTGTCCCCAAAATAAGTTCAGCACCTTGGCCATCTCCTTTAAAGCCCTACAGAAACCCCAGGGTGGAGTCACTACTCCATGACATGGACTCTACCAGCTCCCATTGGACATTCTATTGTGCTGTATCCATTGCATTTGCCTGCAAGAATGGAAACGCAGGAAAAAATTTCTCTCATTATTCAAAAGACAAATGTTTTTTTGCAGAACAGCAGCTCTCTTCATTACTTTCTAATGATGCTCCCACCAAATGGCTTCTGTGATTGGATCTTATTCATGGGGACTGTTTATTGCTTTGTACACAGAGCAAAGAGAGCCGTCAGTCACTCAGTGGTCAATCATCCAGCAAACGTTGTCTAGGCTCATTAAAAAAAAATTAAAATATGGTTCATTAATTGCTATATTTCCCACAGACTGCTGTCTCTCTATCAGCAGTTAATGACTCCTTTATCAGAGCTAAAAACTCCGCAACAAAGCAGCTCTCCCATTTGCTGTTGAAGTTGTCATTGAGAAACTGAAATGCTTTATGCAGAAAAGCAGGGGGGAAAGGCTTCTGCTAACAAATCATCTGTCAGCTCAAATATATTCCACAGCTGATAAATTTGACAGACTTAGGGCTGCTGTTTATACAATTATGTTAATCTTGCACTGCTTTGACAAATGATTGGTCTGAGTTAAGAAGCACAAGGCATGATTCAGATGGCAACATCAGTTCTGACCAGAGCTTGGAAAAGTAACTTTTTGAGCACTGCACCTACCAGAATCCCCCAGCCAGAACTTTTCCAGGCTCTGATTTGACTCAGGTCAGTTGAAATATTCCCAGTGGCATGCTAACTGGGGAACTGAGGGAGTTGTAGTCCAAACAAGTAATTTGTCCAAGCTCTGATAATACCTATTTGCAGAACAGTCTTAAAGTAAAGTGGTATTCTAACATTCACCATCATCAATTAGAACTGCAAATGGGGGACAGTGAGGGCATGCTTGTTGGCTCCACCTGAAGTGTAGCTATGAAGGGGGGCAAAATGATGGCATTGCCCCACCATAGCAGCTCTGTCCCCTAATGAAATTTTTCTTCAGTCTCCAAATACCTAGCATTGTGGTAACTTAAAACTTTAGCTGAGCATTAAGAAATAGTGTTTGTGCATCCAAAGAAAAAGTGGCAGCACAGTTACCCCGGAAATGCAAACATAGCGAATACAAGAGCTCTAGGTGTGAACTCATGCTCTGTAATGCTAGAAATATCATGAGAGAAGGAAAATGTCATGGAGATGGGCAACAGTCCTAGCTAGAGGAACATGTCCCTGTAGTTATACCCCAGTCTCCTCCCCCTCTATCATGTCTCCATTGATATCCTCCTCCTATAGGAAAGAGTGAAATCTGCAACAGGAAATTTGCTGGATGGATGTAAGATCTCTCTAAGATTACAATTTCTTCTTCTTCTTCCTCTGTAGTTGAAGTATAAACTTGGACTTTGGTTCTACTGATGGGTTTTCCCTGAGTTCTTATTGAAATTATTTGGTCAGACTTTGCATTATATCCTTTGACTGCTTTTGCTACATCTTTCCTCACTTTTAATGTCACCCCATTTCTTTTTAGATTTTCACTACATAAGTAAAACACTATGTAATTATCTGACTCAAAACATCCTATACCTGTCCACTTAGCTCACTCATTCCAAGTATTGCTATGTTCCATTTCTTCTTTCACTATGTCTAGCTTCCTTGATTCACACTTTTCACACACCATATTCCTATAATATCTGATGTGCAGCTTCAGTCTTTCCTTTCACCTCTGAACATGTCAACAGCTGAATATCCTTTTGGCTTGAATCCAGCTGCATCATTAGCCACAGTGCTTCTCCTAGCTGTCCTCTGCTGTATCCCCATAACTTGTTGAGAAACTTTTGACCTGGGAGTGTCATTTTCTGGCACTATCTCTTATTTCATTCTGGGTTGTCTCATCATAGGGTTTCCATGGTAAAAAGATATTCAAAAATGGTTTATTGCACTTTTCTTCTGTGTAGTACTAACAAGTGCTATTGCTGTTGTCTTCCACCACTGTCACTCTCACACTGTCACACATGGGAGAGGCTACTAGCGGCACTGTTAACTGTTCACAAAGCCTCTTGCCTTACACAAGCATGCAATCCCACCACCATGGCAAGGACCTTATACCAGCACTAAAACCCACTGAATTCAATGGAACTTACTTCCAAATATGTATGTGCAGGATTGTGCTGTTAATTATTGTTCCTTCTCTTTGGAACACCATGAGAACTGTAGTTCTATAAGGAGGGGAACACTGAGAGTCATGGATCTCTACATTATACATCTCTCTCCTGAAACTGTGACACAGTTTTAAGGACTTGGAGATTTCATTTGGCTATTGCAGATTGGAGTGTACATTTCAGACATAAGAAATGAGGATGTGTGACCCAACTTATCCAAATACAGCAACAAACTACCACTGGGCATGGCAGCCTAGAAACATGTCATTATGAATGCTGAAATAGCCACTAGTGGACAGGTGCAATTACATCCAAAGACATATAAGCAGATGCTGAGACAATGACCATCATCATCATCATCATCATCATCATCATCATCATCTTATCATCATCATCATCATCATCTTTTCTTCCAACAGTGTGACTTAAGGTGGATAACAACATTAAAACAGTACAAATTAAAATATCCATGAAAATATAAATATAAATAAATATAAAAAATAAATATAAAACAAAAAACCCCCACAATTAAACCATTTAAAATCCTGTGAAACAAGCATGTATCTTTCAAAAATAAAGGATTCCTTAATTTAGGACAGTTGCTTATTTCCTTATGTGCTGATTCATGTGAGTGTAATGGACTATCAGCATAATGCTCTGTGTTTTCTATTTGGATGAAGGCCCCATTATACCCAATCCTGTCTTAGACTGCAGCTTTACTGTATATATATTTCTTCATTTCTGTGACAGAATACATACACAGACAAGATAAACATGCATATGCGTATTTAAAAACACAAAGTCTCACCTACGATTTCAGCTACCATGAAGATAAGGCAGATTACTGTTGCCACATAGAGTTTCAGCCTGGCTTGATGTTGTTCTCTGTTTCTTCTCTCATAGGCCTTTGAGTAGCTGTGACAATGATGCACTGAACAGAACCCAGTATCTGCTGATACCTCATTGTGGTTCTCTTGATCTGAATTATTCTTCATTAGGTCAGTGCTATGTGTAAGAGAAGAACAGAAAGCCTGAGCATACTCCACCACCCTCACAAATACCGTTGGTAAGGACATGTGAGAGGACCTTCTTGTCGGCTTCTTCCCAACTGTGGAACTCCCTCCCACAGGAGGCTAGTAGGCAAAGCTTTTATTTATTCATTTAGACAGGCTTTTTCCTATTAGCTCTATTTTGTGATGGGGGTTTGCTTTAATGCTGCATTTTTAATCCTGTCTTTATCCATTAAGTTTTGAAGTCTTTAAACTGTTTTTGTTAATTCAGTGTCATTTTAATATGATAGTTTATTGAATTGATTTTTATACTGCTTTTTACTATGACTATTGATTATCACCGTAATTGTTTTAATCTGTGATATAATCGTCCCTGGATTACTTAAAGGGAGACATGTGGGATGTAAGTTAAATAAAACGAATGAATAAGTAAATAAATATTTTACAAATAAAACCCATAAGTGTATGTAGGCAGCACTGTATTGTCTTCACACTAGCCTTCTCTTCCAGTTCTGTGTTGAAGAATAATTGGTAGTTATCAAAAATGCCATGTTATATTACATGCTTAGTTTAAGAGGAGATTATTGTCTTAAAACATCTGAAATGCTGTGATAGAATATGAAACAGATATATCCTCTGCTGCCACAGTGGATAAGACAACAACATAAGAGGGAAACTCTATAAGTAGAATTTGGGTAAACATTGGGAATAATTTCGTTGCATAAGAACGGTTGGGTAGTGAAACTGACATAGATTGACCAGGCAGTGGTCCTCATCCTCACCAGATATATATGAGCAGAAGCTACATGGATATCTGTCAGTAGTGCTATAGTTGTGAGATGCCAGCAGTGAGAGGCACTTGGACTACATGACATCCATAAGCTTTTCCAACTCTTTTCATTCTCCTTAACTGGCAAACACATAGAAATGTGGACTATTGTTATATGGCCTCATATCTTTCAAGAGTATTCCTCCTTAGAAACATCTTTTGCCTTAAGAAAGAACAAGCAGCAGCCTAGCATAACCTGAGAAGCACAAATTTAAGCTATTTACAAAAAAGCCCAATTCAGCCCGAAGTTATTTGAAGATGCCTAGATTGACTTGGATTTGAATCCAAATCTTGATTTTGAAAGATTTTTGTGGCTCCCATTGACTAGCATTGGATATCAACAGGGTTGTTTTACCTGTTTGCAGAAGTGAATCACATTTGCAGGCTTAGGCCCTTTCCGCACGATGTCGCTGTTGCATTTTTGCCACAGGATGGCAGCGGTCAGCAGGTCACGCTTCCGCATGATGTCGTTGCTGTCCCGCTGCCATCCTGTCACAGAGTGTTGCGATTGCGGAGTTTTTGCAAAACGGAAAAAATCCGTTTCGCGCCTGCGATCGCGTGGTGCTCCTGTCACTTCTGGCCATGCGGAAGATGCGGACGCGCATTGGCGATGCTTCCTTCCATAGCGCAGCAATGGAAAAGGCCCGGCTGTGCTGTGGAAATAAGACGGGGCACCATTGCATTCTCTTCCGCATGGACTGAGCGGGTGCAGAGGGAAGTGTTGCTGACACGCTCCCTTCTGGACCCGGAACTGCAGCAAGACAACATGGAAGAGCTTCGTTGTGCGGAAATGGCCTTTGTATTTTCTCAGGAGGGTTTATGCCTGGCAAATTTCAGGCAGACAGATACTTGTGTTGGTATGTTATGTGCCTTTCATTTTCTGAAATCTGCAAGATTTCAGAGGATAGTGACAGTGCTTTTTGTAGAAGAGGAGTATTCTGTTCAAGGAATGAGTGGAGATGATATTCCCTCTATGTTTTCTGAGGAGGGACAGTTTTAGTATGCAAGTGGAATATGTCACAGAGCTGCACATGGCACACACAACATTTCAGAAGGATTCATGCAGAAATTAGGGATGTATAATGAACGGAAAGTAGTTTCAGGGATTTTTTTTTCTCGTTTGATTTTGTCTTCTGCTGATTTGGCACCAAAACCATAGAAAATGTAGTAGGATGGGGGTGAGTGGGCATGATGGATGGCAGATACAGCAGCTAAGGCAGTAGAACTTGAATATGCAACATTTACCAAGCAAGCCCAAAATATTCCACACAAATTCTAGCAATGTTTCTGCTCCCGGAAGACAGAGTACCCTAGGTGTTGTTGCTGTGTTTCTCACCAAGTTAAAATTTGACTTATGGTAATCCTATGTATGCAGGATCCTTGGTCATCAGCTGCCCTGCTCAGGTCTTGCAGACTCAGGTTTATGTCTTCCTTGACTGAATCAATCCACCTTTAGTGCATTTTCCCTGTTTTCCTATTGCCTCCCACTTTGCCTGACATTATTGTATTTTCCAGCGAGTCACATCATCCTACAATACGTGTAAAGTTCTACAGACTCAGTTTAGTGATCTCTGCTTCTACTAAGAGTTCAGGCTTGATATGCTCTAAGACCCATTCCTTCCAGGTAGAGAACTTCCAACCTTCCTTCTTTGAATCACCGGAATTAGGGAACTCTGGTAAAAGCATGAGAGGATGGAGCTGTCAATCACAAGAATACACCGTGCTGCACCCTGGTGTTTTATTTATATATAACTGAGGAGAAATTTATCAGTTCTTGGATATGCACTGTCTGCTACTCTGTGTTTCTCTGAATCTAAATTGCTAATCAATACCGAAAGGTACAAATATTTAGATTCAATCTACTTTGATCCAGAAGTTTCCCAAATCTCTACATCAACTCTGTTCTGTTCTCTGGATGTGTCCAAAAACTTGGAGAATTGGGATGTTTGTTTAGTACTATTTTCTTAATTTTATGGCCTGTTTATCATCCCAGGTTTTATGAACTGCTATGCAGTGGAGCTTTGAATCAATTACTTGCCAATAATGTTCTCTAAAGCCCCTATACAATTAATTTGGTTTTATGTGCTGCAATAAATTTCCTAAGGATCTAACTGCAGGTATCTTTTTTCCTGGGTCGATGAACCATTGATATAACAGTGTGACTCAAATGGAAGTACATTAAATATATCTTTCTGAACAGACACATGGAAGAGTGGGTGTCAAATTCTTTTGATGTGACCATGACAAGCATAAAAGATTATTACACCTATAAATCGGATGATAAATGTGTATGAGTGTATATATTCAGATCAATGGAATACATTTATGAATGGTACCTTGTACTGCCTGTTTCTCACTTGCAATTCGTATTGTTGCCTGAGATGAAGATCATTCCGATCATGAAAGATTTCATTTTGCATACTATGGATTCATTTTTTTCCCTTGCTAAGCAGAACCAGAGCTATACTGTTGGCAAAGAAGCTGGTCCTTTCTTTCATAGACTGATATATCTTTTCCCTCTCCCAGTGATGAAGGCTCCCATATGTGAAGAGTAAAGTTATGCTTTTATCAGGCTCTGGAGATTCAGAGATGCCCAGCAGTCCAGTAGAGCCTCACATAAGTTGCAATTCCTATTACAATAAGAAACTTATTATTACTACTACTATTACTACTACTACTACTACTACTACTACTACTATTAAAATACACTCTACCCTATCTCAAAGATCTCAGGGCAGACAACAGATAGGATTTTTAAAAAGCTAGACAGTTTAAGATAACTAAATAATTAAATAAATTAAAACCATATTATAAAACAAAAATGAGTTAAAAACAGATTTAAAAGGTTTAAAAGTTTTGAAAACTATGTACAACCATAATTGGACTAAATTAACAAGGCCTAAAGGCTTTCATGAACAGTCCACTTGGTGCCTTAATGACATGAGTATTGATGCTTATTGGGCCTCCTGGGGAAGAACATTCCACAGTTGGGGTACAATGTCTGAGAAGGCCTTCTTCCATGTTCTAAACCTGCAATTGTCCATAGCATCAGAAAATATATGGTCTTAGCAGGAAAGCATTTGCCATAGGAGTCGGTCATTTGGGGTATAAATTACTGATGAGCCAGGCCCTTGGCTATAAAAATATTGCCCAAGCTGATGTTGATGGATTTATTTATTTTAATAGAAGAACATTTTGACTAACAGAACCTATAGTCCTTCAAATTTGTTTCCATCAAATTCTATGCAAAATGGACCAAAACCAGCAATTTTCTGAAAAAAGTAAAATTTTGTCAATCAGTCTAAAACTCACAGAAGAATGTTCAGCATATCAACCAAAGTCTAAATATCTAGTTTTAGCAAAATCAGTTCATCAAGGTACATTCTAGAGCAAAAAATAGAGAAACACAAAACATTCCTTCAGGAGGTATTTTCCTAGCTGATGAATCAGATCTAAAAAGTTACTACAGTCTTCATTTCATTCCCATTGAATAATACACCAAGTTTGATGATGCTGTGAGCAAGCATGTGGATTTGTATAGCATGACAGACACACATGCGCTCTTTGAATTACAATTTTTTTTTAAAAAAAAATCTTCATTAGTTAATTGAATTGCAAAATTGTACATCCACTAAAATTGGATTGGAAATTGTCTAAACAAACTGTAAACCTGTAATTTGCATTTCACTTACCTCACTTAACCGAGACTGTTGGGAAGTAAGAGATGTTGCAGTCTGCCAACCCAAAAATGTTCCAGGATTGAACCAAGAACCAGTCAAGAGAAAAAAAAATTCCAAAAAGAGTAATCACAAAGCCTTTGGAATTTGTTTATTCAATTATTCTTGCAAATGTAAAGCAACAGCTTGAAACAGGTGTGGGGTTATTACCTGATAGGTGTTAAGGAGTACCGCTTAATGTCTCTGTCATTCACAAGGCAAGTCCTTTCCAGACTCTTCTGGGTTGCCATGTGTATTCCAGATGATGACAGTTTCACTCTTTGGATGCTAACGAGGAGCCAAAATTGCTCTTGCAGTTAAAGAGAGATTGCTGCCCAAGCTCCCAAGGTAAAATTAGTCACTGATCTTTCCAAGACACCCAGCAATACCGGCACAACTGCCAAGGGCATTTCTAACTCACACAAGGATGGAATCTGTTTTGCTGCAAGTCTTCCGAGGCTTCATGGTGTCTGTCAGCTCCCATGTGACACCATGGGAGATTGTTCTCAAATAGCATGAGGCAAAATTCTCCTGTGTGAGATTTGCTGATTCACGTTCTAGGGTACTTTCGCTCCATGCACAGCAGGTGATTATGGAACAGCCCTCATTTCTTTGGAACAAGTAAACCACTGTTCACCTCTCAGCAGCGGCAGCATAGTCTGGATTCTGTGACCTAAATGGACACAAAACCCATTTAAACTTGAACAGATTTTTCTCACTGAATTGGATTTTCTCTTTGCAAACATATATTTGTTATTCCAGTTTAGGCCAAAACAAATTTAATTCCACAAATCCTTTGGAGAGCTAAAACCATTTCCAGGTTGGGTTGCAGGGTATTTCCTGGACAGGTAAAGAAAATCACAAGTGCTAAGTAAACATTGTACTGATCCGTTCCTGTTTTCTCATGGATGATGATCACCAAGAACATATCAAGCTTGAAGGCTTGCTTTTACCTGAGCCTACTGGGAAGGACAAGATTTCTCCTGCTTCTCCTCTCTTTCCCCTGTTAATTGAGCGCAGACTAACTTTGCATTTTGAACTCAGTTTGCAGCAATTGAAGGAAGCTGAGAACAAAGGGGGAAACTGGTGAGAGGAGAGAGAAATGGGAGCATTTTCAAAGCAGCTGAAAAACCGGGATAATAGAGGGTGAATCAGGACTGTTCCTGTCAAACGAGGACAGTTGGAGGGTATGATGATGTCCTTTGCCACTCCTCCCCTTTAAATGCTCTTGCTAAAACAGAGTTGTTTTCCACTTTGAAAAAAGAAAAGAAAACGATTGCCCAACCTGAACAAAACAGGCAGATCTTAGTTGATCTCCTTTTTCCATTTTGCATTGTGGCTACGATAGCTTTTCTTTCGTTTGTTTCCAGTTTTATGGTCCTATCTAGAAATCAGCAGAGGAATTAGGTCTGTAATTGTGTAGCTAACAAATATCTCCTAGATGTGGTTTTGTTTCTTGGGGGACTGAAGCTTGTTAAAAAGAACACACACATTCTGGCAGCAGAGAAAGACAAAGATGATCTTTAGCTGATAAGTTATGGCTGAGAAGAGACCTAGTTGCAATCCCAGCTTCTTAAAAAAAGGCTAGAAAAATATGGATGGTGTTATTATTATTTTCCTGTCCCAGCATTCAGGAGATATTCCACACTTCTGCTACTTTAGGGTAGCGTTTCTGTTTTTTCAGAGGCAGTAGTAGAAAAGAAAACAAAGAGGCTTGTGACACCTTTAAAACTAATAAGCTTTGTTTGGCTTAAGACCTCATGCACTCTGGCCCACTTCATATGAAAAACTCAGACCAAATAACACTTAATTGGCATGTAAGGTGTCTCCAGACTCTTTTGGCATTTTCTTTCTGGAACAGAAAGTCCCCATTCTGATTTTTTTTTTTTTTGGCTGGGGGCAGTGGGGGAATTCAGATTGTTAAAAGCAATGGAAAAACAAACAAACAGCCAGATCTTAACCAGGGTAAAATGAATGGGCCATTTGCAGCAGTTGTGCAAATATTTACTTTATGGTTTTGCCAGCCTCATCATTGTAATTCAGAGTTCAAAAGGAGAGAGCAGCTTGGTAAAAAATGAAGGAGAAAAAGCACAGCGCTTGAAGATTTCCCAGCAACCAGGCACACCAGATGTTCAAACCATGTTCATTTTAGATCTTTCTGTGCATGGATGCTATTTGTTTTCCTAGGAAGAGTTTCTCTCTAAACCATCTTTTCCACCCTAGCGGTAGAAGGCCAATTTGTTACTGGCAATAATTAGGGCTCAGAGAGTTGTAGTCTTGATGAGGTATATAGTGCTATTTACTTCTACTACGATACCTTTCAACTGTCTTGATTTGCCAGGGACAGGCCCAATTAATCAACGGTCATCCCACCTTTTCAGTTGCTTTTAAAATGTCCCACTTCCCACTTTCCTCCTGTGTTCTCAGCTTACTTTAGCTGCTGCCAACTAAATTCAAAGTGCAAAAGTAGTTTGTATTCAATTAGCTCAGCAAGGGGGAGAGGACAGGATGGGACAGAGTCTTACTTCCCGGTAGATTCAGGCAACAGCAAACTGCTGCAGCCTGTCCTAGCTTGTGTGTCCTTCTTCATTAGTTAACTTTTGCCATCATGACTACACTCTAATGTTACGGGGCCACACGTGTCCCAGTTTGCATCTCTGAAATGCTGGATACAGTCCTTCGGTCAGGGATAAACAGTGGGCAACAATACAAGAAACCATGGGGCAACCCAGCAGTCAATGTAAGGAATGAATCAGGACGCAGGGCTAGGAAACAGGCTAGAAATCAGAAGTGAAGAATAACAAGGTCCATCACTAGCTCAAGACTACTGCCACCAAATAGAACCTCACCCTGTAACCCGAACTTTAGATATCACATCTCAAGGAAGCCAAGTCTTTTTGGCACAAAATCCCTAAAACCCTGATTAGTAAAAGGACAATAATCACAAGTGAATAATTGTCAGGGTTAGCAGGATTTGGCTGCTCTGAGCATGAGCAGAGTGCAATCTGTGAAGCAAGGCTTCGCTGCAGCAGAGAGTCCCAGTGAAGCAAAAAAAATTCCAGAGACTCATTAAGTATGACTTAGAAGTTGAATTTATTGCCGCATTCTAAGATAAGGCTTAGCGAAAACATGCTAGCATTCCAGCAATTAGACAAACAAGAATAACAGAAGATAATGGAGAAAAATCAGGCAGCATCTTCCCTTACAAACAATATACTGCCAATGGCATGGCAGGTCCATATAGGGTGTCTAACTGGCAGCTGGTCGAGGCAAACACGAGCCTTTTTATGCTACCTTGTCACCCTGGAACAAGTAGGGTGACCCAATCAGTGCTCTGGCGTGTGGTCTTCTCTAATACACAAGACATAGCCATAACAATCCTGCTGGCCTTGCACCTGGCTGTCTGGCCACACCGCCTCTTCCCAATGCCGTCCACTCATAGGAAAACTTTGCCTGCCCGGCAACAACCTTGACAATCATCTCTTTTTTTAATGTTGGAAAGAAAATAATCTTTTGTCCTCCTTTCATGACCCCCCTCCCAACTTCTCCTGAACAACATAGGTTTGGGACAGGTTCTGGGTGGGGGAGAAGAGCCCAGATTCAGCAAGTGGTCTTCCTCATTTAGGGCAATTGTCCCCTCCACAGCAGCCCCTTCATCTCATCTCACTTTTCTTCAAGAGAAATTCTGGATAGGAGAGGGGGACACAGAAAACTTACCTAAAATAAGTCTACAGAAAACTTCCCTAAAATAAGTTATCTTAGGATCCAAGCCATGGAAAGAATTTTTAGTGCTACAGCAGGGTTGAAAACTGTGTGGTATTGAACTTTTTGTGTGCCCCTGGCCACCCATCCTCATCACTGCACATTTTTCAGCCAAAAATGGAAAATCATACTCTGGAGTCTCCAGGGGGCTACTAATTGGAAGAATCTTGCACCTTGTTTGGCCCCAGTCAGTATTTTTCGGAAAAGCAGAAGTCACCTTCTGGGCACATCTGATTTCATTACAAAGTTTTAGCAACCTTTCAATGCTTATACTCACTAACACTTTGCATTAGAGTGAATTCCCGTTTATTTGCTTTGCCACACCCACTATCTTCTTGCATCACATTTCCCGTAGTCTTTCCCTTCTTTTTCGTCCATAAGATCCTATGTTTAAGAATGCACAAGCCAGTTAATCTTTTATATGTTCTACAAAAAAGACTATGCTAGTTTATCTACTAAATCCTGTATATGTGGGTTGGTGTGGGACTGGTTGTTTTTCACCTAACTCATTACTCTGTTTGAGATATCCAAACAGGCAGGTGCAGTGCTGTGGTGTTTCACAATTATCCAGCCCTGTTTGAGAGTTTATTGTTGTACCCACTACACACTGAAGTGTGAGGAGGGGGACAAAATAATTCTCTATTATTATTTCAGTTTTAAAAAAACCTTCCAATCACATCAATTTCCCCTATTAATATTGGTAATTGTTTTGCCATATAACATGAAAACTAAAACAAAACCCAAAATTATCTGTGGTATTTAGAAGCCAGTGGGTATTTTCCTTACATGATGAATCTGAAGGCTTAAGTAGATTTCTTGTACAAGCACTAAATGTTCACTTGGGAACAAAAGAAAACAACTCTTTAAACTAATACGCCGCAAATTATCCCCAGGATATTTAGCAAGCTAAGCCTTTCACATGTAGTTTCTGTTAAAACATAGGGACACCAGTAAATAAATCTAAAGGAAGATATCAAACAGTTAGTCACTATCATGATAAGAAAAGAATTCTTTTTTTGTTAAATCTGTTTAAGACATATGCTTAAAACATGTAGAAAATAAATCCAAGGCTAAAGATAGAAACTGGCAAACCAGAGTTAATACACTTATGTTTGTGTTGTTGTGTATCAGCTTTGACTTACAGTGACCCTATGAATGCCAGGCTTCCAAGTAACGTTGCTCCAAGTCCAGATCTTCAAGCATTACAGTATGGTAGCTCTCTCAGAAAAAAAAAATACAGTTCCCTTAAATCATTACTCTATAGAAAGTATCTCATCCTTACTGAAATCCCTGCATCATCATGGAATTTATCATATGACCTTGGGACAGCAGTACCCCTTAGCAAATCCACCTTGCAGAATTGTTGTGAAGATTAAAAGAAAGCCAGGAAGTATGTAATGTGGCCATGTACTCTTGTGATGTGGTGGTAGAGGTGGTGATGATGAAGATAGTAGCATTTTGCCATGCACAGACGCTTCTAATGCTGTTCTCGTCAGATCACTAAGGTATACATCCAAGAAAATAATGACAGGAACTCCCTAAGAATGACCGCCATCTGATTCTCAGGGTAGAGTGCACAGGAAATTAAACACAAATGCACAAACCGCATTCCCTTTGCTTCACTTTGTACTTACTCTCTTGCTCCTTGCAGGCTCACACTGTGCTGCTCATCCTATCTTCGTTCCTTTCTTTTCTCTTGCCTTACCTCTTGCTTTCATAGAGACTCCCTCCCTTCCCTGTATCTTCGCCATACTTTCCTCCCTTGCTTCTTGCATGCTGCCATTCATACCTCCCTTTCCTGTTTGTGCCATCACTTCTTCCTGTCTTGCACCTTCTGTCTCCTTATCCCTCTCTTGCTCCTTGCACCATTCCAGAGTACCTCCCCCCCCCCCGTCCCTCTCCTCCTTTCCTCTCCCTGGCCTCACCTCACACTTTCACCATGCCTTTCTCCCTTGGTTCTTGTGCTCCAACAATTGCATATTTCACTTCATTTATTATTTTATTTATTATATATGTATATGCCCCCTTTCTCCCAGAGTGGGACCCAAGGCCACTTCCAAAAAGTTAAAACATTAAAAGCATTTAAAACAAATAAAAACATTAAAAGGCATAAAATTATAAAAACCTACAAATATATATATATATATATATATATATATATATATTTAAAATCTTGATTAAAAAGTCCACGTGCTTACATATTAAAAGCCTGCTTGAATAAGAATGTTTTTGCCTGCTGGCAAAAGGAGACCAGAGGAGGGGGCCAGTCTAGTTTCCTGAGGAAGGGAGTTCCAGAGGGTGGGAGCAGCCATTGAGAAAGCTGTCTTCCATGTCCTGAGATGGTAGTGGGAATGAGAGAAAGCCTTCCCCTGCAGATCTTAAAGCTCTGTCGTGTTTCTATAGAGAGATGTGGTCTTTCAAATAGTCCAGACCTAAGCCATATAGGACTTTATAGGTCATGACCAGAACTTTAAATTGTGCCCAGAAATAAACAAGTAGCCAGTGAAGCTGTTTAAATAATGGAGTTACATGCTCCCTGTAACTGGCCCTTGTCAGCGTTCTGGAGGCCATGTTTTAAACCTGCTGAGGTTTCTGAACAGTTTCCAAAGGCAGCCCCATGCGGAATGCATTACAGTAGTCCAACGAAGGGGTAATCAAGGCGTGTGTCACCGTAGCCAGATCTGACATCTCAAGGAACGGGCGCAGCTGGCACACAAGTTTTAACTATGCAAATACACTCTACTTTGCCTCCTTCCTCTCCTTTTCCCCCACCTCTTGTTTCTAAACCTCCATTCTTTTGAACCTTGCAGCCAATGGCTGTAGCGCCTACCTTCCTTCTCTTTCCCCTTGCTTGATTGACCTTATCCCTGTCACGTGCTTCCTTCAGTCCCCCTTCCTCCTCTCCCTTGCATCACTTTGGCTTTTCTGCACTACACTCTTATAGTGCGATGATTCCACTTTCAACATCCTATGGAATCCTGGGGTTTGCAGTTTCGGGAGGGGCCAGGTGGCCCCTCCCGAAACTGCAAACCCCAGGATTCCATAGGATGTTGAAAGTGGAATCATCGTGCTATAAGAGTACAGTGCGGAAAAGGCCTTCATGCGGCTGCCTGCCTGCCTGCCTACTCTCTACAGAAGCTGCAGGAAAAAATGGCCAGTACAGCTTTAAATAGAGGCTATGCAAGCAGCCTGTGAAGGGCATGTTGTCACTGCTGCTGCTGCTGCAAGACATGGAGCAGCAGGAAAATGTGTTCAAGCAGGATGGGGCATGGTCACAGCAGGCGCACTGAGGAGAGCCAGTTATAACTAAATATAATTAGTATTATCATACATTTGTAAAGCACCATCAGTAGACAAGTGGGGTGGAGAGAAGGTGGCAATAATGGGGTGATTGTCTTCCTCCCACATGGGCAGTGGTAGAATCCTGCCCCAAAAAGTTCATAGTGGTGTATGCACACAATCATAGAGGTTGGAAGAGACCACAAGGGCCTACCATGCAGGAATACACCACCAAAGCATTCCTGACAGATGGCCATCCAGCCTCTGTTTAAAAACCTGCAACGAATGCACTAGACATATTGCAAAGAATGCAACATGCACACAATAACCACTATGAACCATGAGGTGCTTGTGAGAGAGTAGTAAGTCTGGTGAATTCTAATCACAACCTGCAACAGAGCTGTCCTTTTTTTTCAGAAAGAAACTTTGCTGGGATAGGGAGATCTTGGCAAAAAAAGATAAAACCAAGCAGGCTTAAATTCAATTGCTCATTCACTCAGCGAGTCAACAGGCGTATAAATGACATTGCTTCTAATGGTCTACTCTAACTGAGATTAACATATGGATTTGAGCTTTTACTTGCTCAACAGCCCAACATTCCAACAAGGCCACAAAAATAAACTAAGAATAAAAGGAATTCAATTTTTGATTTAATTGTTAAATACAAATAGACCTCAAACTAGGGTACAGAGTGGTAAATTTTGGAACTGCAGGAGCTCATAATGACAGTTCCTATAACCATACCCCAAGGAGAATCCAAAAACGCAGGCAACCGTGTTGATCTTTCTTTACTTCTCTCTCCCTCTCTCTTTTCTCTTTGCATGGTAAAATCTGATTGTTAGGCTCAACTAGAGAAGGTCCAGTGGGACCCGTTAAGCCAATGCTTATGTGTTTCCCATTGACTTACTGGGTCTAGTCTAGCTGCAACCAACAATTGGATTTAGGTCATACAGCACAAAGACAGTTCACAACAATATATTGTTGCTGGTAAAGTCTATTTCCTCCAACAGCTACTGTGAGGATTGCGGCAAAGAGGGAACATGGGAACCTAAGACGTGTCTGATGACATCATGAGTGTTACCAACAAAAAAATAAATCTAGCACTTCAACCCTGGGAATCCTGACTCCACTATAATACTCACCTAAAGTACATTAAGAATCTATTATTTACTAAAGTAGACTGACTTGGCTACTCATGTGGAAATTTTCGTGTTACCGGTCTTAACATTAAGCAGGGAAGCCCAGCCTAAACAAAATCCTTACTACTATTGTTCTTCTCCAAAATTACCCTCCGGAAGGCTATACCTCTGTATCGCCCCCCCTTCTTCTGAAGCCCATGCACTAGTTGCTCACTGAATGATGATGCATCACATCTGGGCATGCTTGCACAGCTTTTCACTCTGCTACTATGATAAGTCATTCCAAACATGAGCCACACAGAGGTCTTTTCAATTTATTACTCAATTTATGTGAAGTAATCTAAATTAAAATCTGCTTGAATCAATACCTTTTTTTTATCATAGGACGCACTGACTGTATCATACCAATCAGTCATTCATTTTCTGCTGTAGGTAAGCATGGGAACAATGCTTGCTCCCCTCTGGAATCACATGCCCAACTGTCATTTAAAAGAGCAATAATTAATGTGGCTGTGCCTGTCATAAATTTTACCATCACTTTATAGTGCATTAACCATGCCTATGTGTATTTATTTGGGAACAAGTTCAATGAGGTTATTTTGGAATAAGTGGGCATAAGATTGCAGCATTTACCCTTTTATGCATTCTGCATCTATCACACTGTAACCAGTTATGACACAGTTATATTTGATCCAAGAGAATAGCACAACGTGTCAGTATTCAAAATCTGAACACATCTATCCATCTGTTTATTGGGGGATTAATACTATGTCCTTCACCAAGTTCCAAGGGGCTTGCTGAAAATTAAAATGACAGTTTAAAACAGATCAAAAGAAAAGAAAAGCATTAAAATGCTACAGTTCAGAAAGCTATCATAAAAACAGGGAGGGAAAAAAATAACAGCAAGTACAAAGAAGTGTAAAAACAGAAATCAAATTTGAAGAGATAAAGTTATAACAGGCTGGGAAAATAATATGTCCTTTGCATTTGAAACCTAGCCTGGCAAGTTATTTTCTATTCTGACCACATCCTTGTTACTACAATATATGCTTTCTGTCTTTCTAGAGCAGCTATTAAGACTGGACAATAAAGCATGTGGTTTGTATCATAGATGGGCAAAGTGAGGCCTATGGGATACATGTTGCTCAAGGGCCATTTTGTGGCTGCCAACATCCCCCATGAGGTCAAAAATTTCCCCCAATTGCTTTCCAATGGCTTCTAGATGGTATGGGGGAATTTTCACAACCCCCTGTTGGCAAAAAAAAAAAAAAGGACCTCTCATAGGCCTAAAATGCCCTGCAAGGAGCAAAAAGACGGCAAAAATGTCTCCATGTCTTCTAGAAGAATGTTGCTTTGGGGGAGGGTTGTAGATTTCCATGGTCTCCTGGTGGGGGCAATGTGGCCCCCTACCCTCCAACAGTTGCCCAGCACTGATTTATATCAAGAGCATCCTAAGTCTTTTTTTGGAAAGACTTAGGTCATTTTTGGAAAGAGGCTGGTGAAATTAGTTTGTGAAGAGTTGAAACAGGTTTTCCTTGGCCTCTGGAGACTATATACTCTCCAAGTGTCCCAATTTGGCAGGGACAGTTCTGATGAATCCTCTGTTGTCCCACTTAATTCAGCTGCTATTAAAATGCCCAAGTTTCTCTCTCTTCCTCTCACTTTCACCCTTGTCCTCAACTTCCTTAAGTTGCAGCAAATGGACTTCAAAGTGTGAAAATAGTTTGCACTTGATTAACTGAGAAGAGAAGAGAGAAGAGGGGGCAGAATCTTATCTTTCCCAGTAGGCTTGGGCAAAAGCAAACTTCTGCAACCTCTCCTAGCTTGTGTTTTATTCCTCATTAAGATTTGCCACTTTGCCTATACTTTGATGCTGTTTGGCCAAATGTGTCCTGGTTTTCATCAGTGAAATGTTGGAGGGTATGAGATTAAACATGCCTCCGTCCATGACATAAGGAGGAAATGAAGTCGTGTGTGATTCCTTCTGCAGTTCAGAAGTAATGAATATATATATATATACTTCCCAACAAGCCAGAAGCCACTTTCTAAATAGCAGACATGCCATATTGCCTCTTATTACCATTGGGGGGTTTTCTTTATCAGATCTGATCAGCTGTAGTAGATCCAGATGTTCCTATAGGGAAAAGGTGTCTGATAGCTTCAGAATCAGAGCAACTTGGATCTTCTTAGACTGTAAGAAGAAAATGAACCTCAGGATGGTACATCCCCTTGAAATGGTGCTTCATTCCAGAACTGAGAAAAAGTTATCTTTTTGGACTATAATTCCAAGAATCCCCTACACAGCCTGACCACCAGTCCAAAGAAGGCAACTTTTCCAAGGTTTTAATTCATGACTTATGTGTGTGGGAATTAGACTTGGTCAGTTTTGCAATGTCTGTATCTAGTAGAGTGCTGCAGTTACACTGCTACATAGCAGCGCCAGCAAAGTGCCCAATTCACATTGCACACTGATGAGCATTGTGCACCGATAAGCATTGGCTCCAACGTACATTGGGCAGTCTTGCCAATACACATTTTCACAATTCAGTAACAGGGTTTCTTGGTCCCTCTCCTATGCAAAGTACATTACTTTTCTTCATTTAGATTATTCTTTTAATGTTTTTTTCTCCTTTGATCCTATTGGAAACAAGCACTCCAGATAAAACAGGTTTACCTCTCCAAAGTTGAAATTGGTTTATAAGATGGATTTCTTTGCAGTTGGTGTGTATGTGTGTAGGGGGGATGTCTCTGAGTTGGGTTGTTGAATTTGACTGTAGCATATATCCATTGGTTGCATCTGTCTTTGCTTCTGGCCAGAAATTTAATTCCAGACCAGAACTTTTGTGTGTTTAATCACCCTGAGGATGAGTTGTTGAATGGGAAAATGCTTCTAACTATTAAAGAGAGGTTTTGTTCCTACATTATTGCCACAATAGAAAACCAAAATGCTGAGCATTGGGAGGGTATTTCAGGGGGTTCAATTAGGAGGCCTCTACAATCATTGACCTTCTGCTATATTCTAACCCTTTCCTTAGGGTTTCCCCTGTTTGGTATAAGCTTCTCAAAGAAAACAATGATACAGGAAACCCTAATTATTCTCTGTAAACATAGCTGCATTTATTTTGTTTTCCCAGTATCTTGCTAAGAGCATCTGAATCAGAGGCTATGACAGTTGTGTCACCCACTCACACCAACAGCACATGGTTGAATTTCTTTCCCTCGACAAAAAAAATGTTGACTCACCCTATCATGCTGATAATATTGAAACAGCATCTGCTTCATCTGCTTTGCACTGTTTGCAAAGTTAGAATAGTTTAAGAGTGCTCAAACATCCTTTCTCATTTTAAAATTCCCATTGATAGTATTCTCTGCTGATTAGGAAACTGTAACCTTCTTTGGGTGATTACCTGAGGTGCAGTTGCTTATTAACCACAAAGTCTCTTCACTAAGTATCAGACACTATAGACATCTATCAGGATTTCACAGGTGAAAACCAGGATTTGTGTGACCAAGCAACATCACAGTGTGATCAACATGGCAAAGGTTATTGAATATACAAGCTAGGAGATGCTACAGCAGTTTGCTTTTGCCTGAGCCTACAGACAAAGCAAGACTCTGCTCTTACTTTCCTCCTACTGAGATAAGTACAAACCAGTTTTGCATTTTGAAGTAAGTTTGCAGCAAGTAAAATAAACTAAGGATGAAAGGAGGATAAAGGAGCTATCTAAGGTGCTGAAACCTATTCTTGAAATAACTTCGGCTTCTGAGATAGGTCCTGTAAAACTCAGACAAAGACCTGGAATGGATTTCCCATCCCACTGACCTGGAAGCTACTAGATGCAACCACTTTCAACTGCCCAACTCTTCACTAAAGCTTAGAAAATAATTGTAATAGCAATTTATGTCAGTTATTCATTTTAGTGTATGGAAGGATCTTAATTCTTTGTAATCATTACAGTGTTCAAAAAGTTACGTTATTCATTGTGTTGCTTATTACTCTCTTTAGTTTCTTTTTTTAGGATCAATAAGAGAAAGGAGAAAACTTGGGAAAGTGCTCTCAAAATGCCTCTGAGGATACCTAAAAATGCCCTTTAAAGGTAACTTTGAAAAGCAACTAGAAAATGTTACTAGTTACACTGAAGAGCAAATGTGATTTTTTAAAAAAGTCTTGTATTATTCAAAAAAAAGAATAACCTATTATAGGTAACTAAGTTCTTTGTGATTCGTTATTTTGAAGACTGCCTGCGCTTAGCCTGTTGTCCAGGTGCTGCCGATGTACAATGAGAGGTATAGGCCATTTTTCCACTACCCTGTTACAGTGCTATTATCCCACTTTCAACATCCTGTGGAATTCTGGGGTTTATAGTTTACTGAGGCCAAAGAACTCTCTGGCTGAGAATTCTGTATGCCGCTCCCTAAACTGCTAACCCCAGGATTCCATAGGCTGTTGAAAGTGGGATAATAGCACTATAACAGTGTAGTGCAGAAATGGCCTCAATTAGCATGGAATCAACAGGGCTGCTACTCCTGGCTCTCCAGTCAATGGAAAATTCCTGCCACTACTTTCCTTGCCCCCAATCCCTAGACGGACAGACAAGATGGTGGCAGCAATTACTTTGTTGTTGTTGTGTGCCTTCAAGTTGTTTCTGATTTCTGGGGATCTTAAGGCAAATCTATCACAAGGGTTTTTTTGGGGGGTGGGGGGATGGAGTTAGTAAGATTTGTCCTTGCTTCCTTCTGAAGCTGAGAGAGTATGACTTGCCCATGGTCACCCAGTGGGTTTCCATGGCTGAGCAGGGATTTGTACCTTCATCTCCAAAGTTGTAGTTCAACACTCAAACCACTGAACCACTCTGGCTCTAGCAACCACACCGGGGGGGGGGGGGGACATTTGGCTTCATGTCCCTGGACACAGAGACACTAAGCTGTGCCCCTGGTGCCAAGGCCTCTATTGTCTCTTTTTATGGTTCTTATGCTTACAGTGGGCAGCCATCAAACAGAGGTTGCCTTCAGGGTACAGTGCCACCTCATAAGTAGATTCGCTAGCAACAAATTTCTTATTTAAACTTAATCTATTGTGAGTTAGTTAATCTTGGAACATTGCTGGCTGGACTTCTCTGGATGTGTGTTTCAGCCAGGATTGCAATAGAAGCAGTGCTCTGGCATTATGTATTTGTCTAGGAGAAGAGCATTTTAAAAAGGTGGAAATAGTTACTAAAATTGCCTCCCTGAGCAGATTTCCCATCTCTATCATTATTTTTTGAGGTGGGCAATCAAAACGTTTTGCTTCTTCAATGGGTCCTGATTGTTTCCAGTTAGTATGTAATGTACTGGTGCTGACGCATATGGATTTATATGCTATTGTACTTAGTTGAAGGCTCCTTTTATTACATATTTATAGTCTGTCAGTCTGTTTTTATTGTAGGCCCTTGTGGCCAAAATGCAGAATATGAAAATAACTGTTGAATAAATAAATACAATGCTGTTACCGGAAAGAACCTTCCGCTGATTCTCTTCTCTCCTTTCCTGTCCCCCTTTTCATCCTATTTATATCACTAATCCGAGGAACCTTTTTAGTTCCACTTGCCTGGGGAAAAGATTTGCCGTTTCTTTTAATAACTGAGCATGTCTCCTCAAGAGACATAGAAATGGCCCAGTTTATGCTGTTCTGGGGTAAGGAAATGGACAAAGGAGACTAAAAATGTCCAGATAATGAGAAGAGAAAGAGTTCTGAATACATGAGTAATGCTACAAAAATAACACGCAATTGGGCAACTGCTTTTTCCAGTAGCTTTCAAATACTATAAACCTATCTAAACCTGTTTCAAGGAGGACCAACTTGAGGTCTGAAGGGGCTCAGGACAAAGTCCTCTCTGATAGGTTTCCTCAACTGCATGCAGCTGTAATGAATTGAACAGTGTGCTGGCCTGCTGGCTTTAGAAGCCATTTTAATTCCCCACAATGCCTTGGAATGATGCTATGTCAAGGATACTTTGGGACATATAAATGGTGGCTAGCAGTCTTGACTGTTTAGTGCTGCTTAGAGTGCTTGGCTGAAAAATATGTAAAGAGGAGGACAAAGTAGATAATAGACACCGGGACACTGGCAGCTACCCAAGGATGCCAGCCAAAGCTTCCTTACTAAGGTTCCCACCCTGTTAAATAGATCTTAGTGCATTCATCATATCAGTCTGTAAGCTGTAACTTGTGGCCTTCCGGATGTTGGTGGTCTGTAGTCCTCATAACTGGTCACCAGTGGCTATGCTGACTACAAGCTGCAACTCAAGAACATCTGAAGGGCCACTCCTAGTGTAATCAATTAATTATTTGACTAAATTTTGCATTCAGCTAAAAACAATAGCTCTGAGACCAAAAAGGAAGGCATCTATGCTTTTGGAGAATATATATGTATCATCATCATCTGAGAAAAGGTATTTCCTCACAAGAAAGGGAAGTGGGTGGAAAAGAATTTGTTTTAAGCAAAGTTTGGCGGTTACTATTTTGGACCATAACCCCCATCAGTACCCCATCCAACATGGTCATTGGTCTTACTAGGTGGTGGATTCTTGGAACTGTAGTCCAAAACGGTAACTTTACCAAGCTCTGCTTCTTGGATGATGCTTTTAAGTTCACTAAAATTGTTTGTATTGATCAATATAAACAATCAGTTTGTTATACATAGCAGCCCTTTTCCCAAGAGGCCAGAGCAAATTATTTGAAACTCCTTTATGTTGTGAAGCACAAAAGGAGAGAGAAGGCATGTCTGTTATTGTTCTAATAAATTAGCTTGTGTGCAGTAGAAACCTTCTTAAAGTAATTCCACTGAGGACTCATTCACCACAAGTATATGGAGAATTGCAGCTTATATTTTTACTACTTTTTAAAACATTGGTTCTGTTTATAGGCAGCTGAACAAAAACCAGACCAGATAAAAACTTACAAAAGGTTACCATTGTTTAAGTGCAATATTACCTAGAACATTAAAAACACTGATGAAATAAGAACAATTTAAAATGCATGCATTAAAAAGGAAGCAAACCAGTACAGTACAGGTCTGCTAAAAACTCTTTCCTTAGAACAGCCATTTAGCTGTTGAAAGCCTGACAGAATAATCAAGTTCTCTTACTCAAAAGTATGACTCACTGATTTTGATGGGACTTATGCCAAGGAAAGTTCTCATAGAGCATGAAGGAACAGAGAATGAACACATGCCTTCTAAGTTAGAGGTGAGCTCTTGTTAGACATTAGGGCAGCCTACCCTGGTCTGGACTTCTTTAATTACAACTCCCATTACCCCTGTTAGATGTTAGATGGACAGGATGGGATTCTAGTACAACACATCTGGAATGTACCAAACTGGAGAAAGCTGCCTTAGGGTATATAAAAGTTGGAATAAATATTGTTTTACTCCTGGTTCCAGATGCAGCTTCACTTATTAACTTCTTTGAGGATGAAAGAGATTGAAAGGAGGGAATGTCTTTCAATAAAATGTGTGATAATTTAAAACGAGTTTAATCATCTTTAACCTCCACTTCCTGACAATTACGGATGTGACTAGTTCTTTGTCATTCTAAGGGAAAGAAAGAAAAAACTAACCTTATTTTGAATGCATCAATTTGCATGAAGCTCACTTCACATTCAGACTGTGTGTTTAAAATACATGGCATGGTACGGTTCACGACACAGAAAACAGAATGGGAGCAGCCTGTGGGCTGTTAGCGTAATGAGCTATTCTCTAACAACAAGTTGAAGATGTCTACCGGGATGAATGGAATACAGATATTTTTAGCGCAAAGTACAGTTTTATTCCTACATCAGCTTACTGCTTCATGTGTCTCTTACTTACACACACACCATGGAAATGAGGCAAAAATTCTCCTATTGTATTTTGGCGATTTTCTTTCTCTTTTCTTCTTCTGTAAACCATAATTTAAAAGAAGGATGGGTAATCTGTAATCCTAAACCTGCATATCTGCAGCCTTATTCCATCAGAGCTTGGGCAAGTTACTTTTTTAGACTACAGCCATCCAAAGTTTCCTGGACTGCATAGCCACTGGACTTGCTCACTGAGGAATTCTGTGAGGTGTAGTCCAAAAAAGCAGCTTGCCCAAACTCTGAACTCCACAGAGCCTTTGGACTAGTTTCAAAAGCATTCTGCAAACAACTGCTTCAGAATTCTGGTAGGAGTCATCTTTTTCTCAGAATGTTAATGTGATGAAGCAGGGGAGGGGAAAGGCGTAGCCCCACCTACCTGTGCTCCACCCACCACTAGCACAAAGCACCCAAAAACTTATCCTAAAAGGTACGTGGCCCTCATTGAAAGAGCTGTTCCTATAAATAGAGCTTTTTCACAGTATGCAATTGTACAACTATGCCATGGCTACATCCGGTGGAATTCTAGGATTTGTCCTGTGCTCCAGCCAGGAAGTGATCCTAGAGCCAGATGTTTGTAGGGCAAGAGCTGTAGGGTAGTTAATCCAGTCCAGGTCAGTCACAGGTTATCCAACAAGATGAAAGAAAAACAAGAGAGAAATTGTCAGCTGGTCCAGAAGTCATTATAGTAAGCCAGTAATCCAAATAAATAAGATCAGCAAGGAATAAAACACAAGAGTCATCACTCATAGCCAGTCCAAAAATGTATGAACATGGAGAGTACTACCAGTCACCAAGGTGGAATGGTTGCAAGTAACAAAGATGCCAGGCAGCTGCTGGGGAGATTTATAGGCAGCTGCCTCAGAACACCAGGTGCTTAATAGGACACCAGGTGTGTAATAGATGCTAGAATCTGCATAGCCTCTCCTTGTCTCTTCAGTGATCTTCAAAGGACAGAGGCACATCCTCAGTGCCTTCCACCTCCTGTTGGAGAGTAGGTCTCCCAAATTCTTCATCCCCCAGCTCCTTCAACTCTGAGAAGCCACTCTTATCTGCAGCCATAAATTCCATAAAACTGGACTCTTTCGTGTCTGAGGCTTCTGATTCCAGAGGATGGGTTATGACAGAATTTAGAATTTAGGAACAGATATTTAGAGTTCTCAGTGAAAAAGCCTTAGCCCCTCTTCCCCGAACTACAAGCCCCAGAATTCCACAGGATGCAGCCATGGCAGTTAAAGCAGAATTGAAATGTTAGAATTGCTCAATGTGAAAGTGCTCCTGATCTAATGCACAGAACAGAGTTGTGTGTGTATTTTTAAGAAGAGTCACATTCTGGTTCTCATCAGAATAAACAAACACAAATTTGACATATCTGGATTTTTTCCTGACCTGCCACTTGCTTTGGCGCTAGAGTCCTATTCTGGAGAATCTCCCAGTTAGAAGGCACAAGGGAAGGTACAGGAGGGAGTAGGGATTATATTCCCCCTCCGTGACTTTGTGGAAGCTGCTCCTGTGAGTGCCAGGGCAACATGCAACACTGGCTGTTTTTTCCATGCAACCAAGGAAGGGCAAAAATAACATCTCTGAAAAGTGCCAGACAGACCAGGTGTCTGAAAGAACAAACAAGGGAGAGGGGGTAAAGAATAAGTCTTTCAAAAAGAGAGAGAAGATTGTCCATGAATCTTCAACCTAGACTTGACTTCCTTAAATGTATACATATTTTTTTTACAGATGCATTAGTCATTTCCTTTTTCTGCATTCTCAGCAGGTTAAGTCTAGCAAGATGACACCTGAGAAATGTGTAGCTCTGAGATGTCAAACATGATTCCTTCACAAGAGGCTGAAGATGATTCAACCACATTTTAGCTGCCAGACAGATTCTTCCCCTTCTTCATAATAATGTGTTATTTCAGGTCCTTTTTCCTAAAAATTATTGTCTTACTTGGTCTGTTTTTCTATTTGGGTGGTTCCTTGCCAGTTCTCCCCACAGGTCCTTAGTCAATCAATTCTCTGAGGTATCAGTCTAGGGTTGGGCAACTAGTAACTTTCCAGATGACTTTAAGGTTGCAGCTCCCATAACCCCAGTCACATAGCCAAAGGGTGTGGATGATGAGAAGTGCAGTCCAACCATATCTGGAGAGTGACAAGTTGCTCCCTCTTGAGTTATACACTTTCATGGCAGTAAACCTCATTGAACTGAATGGGGCTTTCTTTTGAGTAAAGACACTTAAAACAATTGCTCAGTCCATATTTCAAAGCCAGTCAATCTAAGTTGCTCTTCCTAATTTAAGAATTGGAATGCTAAATGGCTGTTGATTCAAGACAGATGAGAGGAATATTGCATAGTGTATAACCAGTCTGTGAAATCTGCCACCACAGGATGTAGTGACAGGTGGCTTTAACAGGCAATTAGACAGATTCATAAAGGATTAGGCTATCAGCGGCAACTAATCTTGACAACAATATATTTCTTCCTAAAGCTATTAGAGGTGCTATGGCTGTCCACATGAACTTTTGAGAGACTTGGGCAAGAGAATGTCATTGTACACGTGTCCTGCTTTCGAGCTTCTCAGAAATACCAGTTTGGTCACTGTGAAGCTAAATTGGGAGAAGCATCTGGTGTGACTCGGCAAGGCTCTTCCTATGTTCTTAATGTCTTTGGAATAATCCAGCTCTTGGAAATACTATTGCAAAACCCAATGTATTAACATTCATTACTTCCTTGCTCCTATATCCCTCTGTTGTTAATTACTGTCAATTAACATTACTCATCGGAAACATGGCATTAACCTATTATTTTAAAGTGTTTTCTTTTTTTAAAAAAAAGGTTAAAACTACAAAAAGGCCTCATTCTCCCAAATGTATGCTCAAAATAATGCTTTAAAGCAACATTTCGTTGTTGTTACATGCCTTCAAGTCAACTCTGACTTAAAGTAATCCTATCATGGAGTTTTCTTGCAAGATTTATTCAAAGGAAGCTTTCTCTAAGGCTGAGAGAGTGTTACTTGTCCAAGGCCACCCAGTGAGTTTCTATGGCCAAGCAGGGATTCATACTCTGGTCTCCCAGAGTACTAGTCCAGCTCAAGCCACTATGCCACACTGGTTCTTATACCACATTGCATCACTGACATCATTATCTCCTCCAAAAGCAATGTGTTACGTGAAATACCATTCCTTGTGATGCATTACTTCCCAGCTCCAGTTATTCTGGGTATTCCAGAATTTGATTCTTTTCTCCATGCGTTTTTACATTTCCTTGAAACCTGGTGGGGAAAGTCCTTCAAGCTTACAGTATGAACAGCATGCTGTGTTGGATTAAAAATGCGGTGCCATTTGCCCCAGTTGAAAATACACTTGATGAGCATGTAGTGCACCTGGGGAATGACTTGGCAAGGTATGACTCATTCCCTAAGGCACATGGAGTAAAGGGCTGAGTCATGATAGTGAAATCATGGCAAGGGGTTGCATCAGCTCATGGCCCTGAGTGATGACATGGAAGCAGGTGTGTATAAAAGAGGGGCATGAATACTTGCTCTCTTTCTGACTCCAATCCTGAATCTCTGATCCTGGGCAAGCAAGAGTCTACCCTCTGCCCATGCAGGCAACTTTTGGCACAAGGGAGAATTGCAAAGGGGTCCTGCTTCTGCATGTCCCAATGGAGACTGCTCATGGAAGGGAGTGGGAACATCAGTTAACTGCTTCCCAGTCAACAGGGAACAGACCCCCATTGATCGCAGAGGATGCTGCATGGTAAGTTGGGAATGGAATAGGATTCACTATGTAGCACTGTAACTATGGTGCTTACCGATTCATAACTCCTTAACAGGATTCTGGCTGTGGTTGTTATTCCTCCTTTTCCCAATAATGGAACTCAGGTCAGCTTACAACATGTTAAAAACAATACAGATTAAAACTATACAAAACCATCAATGAAAAGTATAAATATAAAAGTTATTTAAAACAGAATTCAATAATTTATAAAGTCTGAACTGTTAAAATTAATTAAAAGACTCTATACAAAGAACAAAACAGAATAGCTCACCATTAAAAGACCATCCCAATCAATTTCAAAAAGCCTGACAGTATAAGAATGTTTTGATTTGGCAGTGGAAGAATAAGACAGGGGCCATCCTAGCCTCTCTAGAAAGAGAGCTCCAAAGTCTGGGAGCAGCAACCAAGAAGGCCTTCCCCCTTATTCCTGCTGAATGATCCTGAGAAGGTGGTGGGAGAGAGAGAAGTGCCTCCCCAGTAGACCTTAAGAGCTCTAATAGGTTCATAAAGAGAAATATGGTCTTCCAAATAGCCTGGACCCAAGCCATATACAGCTTTATATGTCATCACCAGCTGACATGAGACCATTTTTAGCCTCTGTCCTGAACATTAGTCAGCAAGTAGCCTAAGCAGCAGGTTGTTGGTGTGTAGAAGTGGTCAAGTAGTCAGTCCATTCCAAGTCAATCACAGGTTAGCTGAGCAAGATGAAGAAAAAAGCATGAGGAGTGGTCTTGAGCTGGTCCACAGGTCATATCAGCAGGTCAGTGGGACTGCCAGGATATTTATCAGCAGCTCCTTAAAGGCCACAGCTGCCTAATTAGGTAAGTGTTTCTTATTTAACCTGTGTTGGGCTTGACTTTTCTTCCTCCATCTCTCAATGAAGGTCTTTGGTGTCTTCAGCCTCTGCCAAGTCCTGCTAGGGAGTAGGATCTCCTACTGCCCCAGTCCCCATCTCCTCAGACTCAGAGGAAGCTGCAGCTTCTTCGCAATGTGTTTCTTCCTCATAATCTGAGTCTTTCAGAGGATAAGTTATGACACCCTCGTGGAAGGTGTCAGTGAAAATATGTTGTCCCCCAGTTATTCTAATTTGTAAGAAGGAAACCTGCCACTTCAAACACATGCAGCACCTATGAAAGATCTAACCTCAACACCAACTGCTTCAACAGCAAGTGACAAACCACAGCTAGCCACACCACACAAGTTGTCAGCCACAAGGTCCCAAGGGCTGCAATGTCAATTAAGTTTGGCCCACTGAAGCAGTGGCTAAATATGTACTCCAGGAAAGAGGACAGTAGATATTTAGTAGAAAGCTTCATGAAGGGTTTTAATACCATAAATAGGTGAGATATAGGCAAGGGCAGAAAGACCACGGAGAACCAAGGTCAAAGGAAACATATGATGAGTCTTTCTGCACTACACTGTTACAGTGCTATTATTCCACTTTCAACATCCTATGGAATCCTGGGGTTTGCAGTTTAGGGAGGGGCATTTAGAATTCTCAGCCAGAGAGCTCTTTGGCCTTAGTAAACTACAAACCCCAGAATTCCACAGGATGTTGAAAGTGAAATAATAGCACTATAACACTGTAGTGTGGAAATATCCTATGTCAAGCAGTGAACAATCAGTAAGGGGTCTACTTCACTAAGCACACAAGAAATTGCCTAAAGAAGTAGCCAACAACAACAACAAATGAAGAGTTCTCTTTCTCTGCCCCCGCTGCCCATATAAAGATATATGCAATAGCTGAAAGATCAAGGAGCAGCAAGGTCAAAGGAAAATGACAGTTTGCAGGTGGTGGTGGAGGGCCATATGCATAGAATCTCTATACACATCTTTTGTCTAATAAATCACAAATGAAGGGCAGAAAGAGGGAAAAAAATATTATTCCACAGGGCATCAATTTATGAGAGGAGGAAATAAAATATGACAAAGACATGGGATTTTGTCCTTGTTCTAGGAGGAATACTCTGCCAGCTCCAATACAGTTATTTAAAATGAAGGTCGCTTTGAAGACACAGCATTTAGCTTTCATGTTTGGCAGGTTAAATTTTATATTTACACGTCACAAAGTGTCAATGCTCGTTCCCTGTAAGACATTCAATTAGGAAAGGACTGGGCGTCCTTGTTGTTTGAGAGCTCCCAGAATGTCTCCCTGCTTTCTCTGATGGTGGTGGAGGTGGAGGAGGAGGAAGAAGAAGAAGAAACAGTCTTTTCTTCTCCAACTACACAAAGCACAGGAAAAGAAGACATGCAGAGAAGAACAATGCAGCACCTGTCAGGAGTTGGAACAACTGCCACTGACAAGCTAGGAAGTAGAGATAGGCTGGGAGAGAAGGAAAATCAAAGCTGTTTAATACACAAAAGAATGGGCAGGAAGAAAATGCAATTTGCCTTTCCCTGAAAAATGTGACAGGTGAAATGAAACCTCAATTGCTGGATTCTTGACTCACTGGACCCAACACTGCTTTCAGATGCTGCTTCTCACATCTAAGAGGACAGAAGCAATTGTGTCAGATGACTTCCATGGGGTAGTGAAACAACTCTGGATTTCGCCCTGAAAATAAACAGAGCTATCTAAGGTGCTCAAACTATTTTGGGGAGAGGATTCAGCACTTTAGACAACTCCTTTAAAGTTGGTGGTGGCTTCCACATCAGTAGGACAGTGATTTCTTTAACGGAGCTATCCAAGGTGCTGAGCCTATCCCCAACATATTTTCACCACCTTCAACATTTCCTTTATATTTCAGACTAAAACCCTGAACAGATTCAATGTCCCAAAGCCATTGGAGTCACCAGTCATCACTAGACAAAAACAATTCACCGGCTTTTCTTGCTTGTCAAGCTGAGCCTCCTCCATCTCTGTTTACCTGTGCCTTGCATAGTCATAAAAATGAATCCAAAATCCAAAGTAAGCCAATAATCAACCTTCCCACCATGATTCACCATCACTTAAGTACTCTGGGAACACTACAATTGTTGGCCACTCTTCACACTTGCTGGACATGCCTAACTAGTGACAATACTTTTAGATGGAAGTCAAGTGACTACTCAACTCCAAATGGCACCAGCCAGGTCTCATTTTTTATATCTATATGAAAATTCCAGTGTTAATTTTGGGTATTGCATTTTGGGAAACATCAAATGGTGACCACGTTGGATCAACTGAAGCCAAGCTAGCAATGTATTGTAGTTAGTGGCTTTGCAGGGTGGAGTTGTCTTTTTTGCAAGAGAAAAGGCAAGAAATCCTATTGTGACTGTTAATGCTTTAATTCATTAAATACTGCTCTCTGCTGTTATCTTTGTTTTCCAAGAATTTTGTCAATTTTGCATTTCAGTAGTTTCCCTCTTTCCTACCAAGGGGTCTAGCATTGTCTTTGACATAGTTTGGATCATTTTAGGACTACAGAACAACAACCTTGGAGCAACTTCTGCAGTGCATTTCCCACCATCCTCTGTAGGAAACGGAGAAGCAACTGAGCAGCCAAGCTGGAAAAAGTATCAGACCAGAAGCTGATGTCTCTCATACGAGCAAGGTGGTAAATCTGCTGCAGGATTCACTCTGAACTTTAAAGGGGCTATCCAAGATGCTGAACCAGTGTTGAGGATAGGTGTCAATATCTTGGATACATCCTGTGACAGACCCTTTATTCTCTTTCGAATTGGTGTGGCAGTTCCAATTCAATAAGGCACCCCATCAATATCATTTTGTCCTGATTCCACGCTTTGATCACAACTTTTTGTGTAACAGGGCTAGAATTTTAATTGTTCCTCAGGACCAAACTGTTTATTTGAGGCAGCATGTTCTCTTTATTACAGTGACTTTAGAAAACTCAGACTGACTTTGTAATTATAAAATGTAACATTTATTATAGTAACAGTGGAAATAAAGTATCTTGCTAGAGCTCAGGTATAGTTCAATGTTGATACATTAACAGTTTCAACATTTGAGAGACTTTGAACAATCAATTCCTGCCTCAGATACCAATTCCCTGTGTCTTTTCCTTAGCTACTTAATCACAAACCAAACTCTAAACTCCCTCCCTCTCTCTCTCTCCCTCTCTCTCTCTTTCTCTGGCTAGTTCTCACTGAAGGCACAAAATGCACACAGACACTTTGTTTTATTTAGAATTCCTCTCATCCATAAGCCCCTCTAATGCACATCTCTGTGCAGGGGCTTATTTCTGAGGTGCTATTTCTGTTGCCTAGCAACTACCCATCAAGTTGCACTGGTTTTCCAAATAGCTAACCTCAAAACAACTTCATCATACCTCCTATACAGCTTGAGTTAAATTGAGTTAAATAAATGGATTCATTGCCTCAGTGCCATAGGAGCTGCATCAAACTGATATCTGGAGTCATCAGAGGCCATCTCCATGGTGATTTTAAAATTGATAGCAACATTTGACAATTAATAGCATCTTGCCATACTGCAACATGGCAAGATGAATACCAGTGTCTGATGTCAGAATAACTGAAAGATCAGGAAAGTGAGTTTGCATACTAAAGTTCATCTTTGGAAGAATTTTCTTCTTGAAGCTCTACATTCTTTAAAAAAGGGGTTTGCTTTTAAAGGTTAGTTTGATTTTTGTCAACTGCTTTCTTTCATTTATTGGACACAGCCTGGGCAAATTACTTTTTTGGACTACGGTTCCACGAATTCCCTAGCCAGTTTGGCCATGCTCCAGGTAACTAAAGCTTTGGGCATGTGATCTTGAGAGGAGTGAACTAGCAATAGAAGCAGGAGGTCAACAGAAAGAATCACAGAAAGAGAGGGTAAAAGCTGTGAGACAGCAGAGAGCTCTGGAAAAGTCTTGGGATGTAGTGTGCTTCATTCTAAGGTTTTGATTTGCAATGGCACATCTACTTGAAAATTAATGCTGCCTGCCTCCACTGCTGCTCTACTTGTATATTCATAACTAAAGGAGGATAACAGAGTACTGTAAATTCTTCAGGGCTTTCTTTTGCAAAGGATAAGCCAGTCTGGATGGTGCTAGTCCTGGAAACTCCTGCCTCTCAGAGTATTGGGGACAGAGTTTGGATAAGTTCCCTTTTGGACTATATTTCCCAGAATCCCCACTAGCCATGTTGACTGGGGATTCTGAGAGGTGTAGTCTAAAAGTAACTTTCCCCAGTTCTGCTCTAAAACCATTCCCCCATAGACCACATCACAGTAGCCCAGCCCAAATGGCATGATTAACTTAGGCAAGGTCAGACCTTTCTAGATAAGGTCATACTTTTGAATCATGTGGAGATGCTAAAAGGCAATCCTGATCACTGCCCACTCACCTTAATTAGCACTCAGTGTGGAAGAAGTCACAGTCTGTACACCTGATCCTTTGGATTACTGTAATGCACTCTATATGGTGCTGCCTTTGGAAACTGTTTGGAAACTTCAGCATATCCAAAATGCCATTGGCCAGACTGCTTTTTGGGCCTGGCTATGGGAAACATCAACTCTCATGCTGGAACAGCTTCATTTGTGACTGGTCTGTTTCCAGGAACAATTCAAAGTGCTGGTCATGACCTATACAGCTTAGGTTCAGACTATCTGAAAGATTGTACCCTCCCTCTACAACCGTGCCAAAGCCTCTTAAGTTCTTTGGGGAGGTCTTTCTCTCTGCTCCATTACTATGGCAGGTTTGATTGGTGAGCATACGGGAGAGACTTTGCCATGGCTGCTCCCACATTGTTGAACTTTGTTCCATGTGAAACTAGGTAGCCCTTGCTTTAATCTCTTTTCATGAGCAGGCAAAGACCTTTCTATTCATACAAGTCTTTGTTCTCTAATTGAGTATACTGTACTACTACAATGAATACCAGCTACTGTAGGCTATATTTCAGAGAAAGGAACCGGCAAAGCCATCTGTGAGTATTCCTTGCCTAAGAAAACCCTATGGAATTCATGGGGTTGCCATAAGTCAGCAGGTGACTTGAAGGCACATACACACAAAACACCATTCCTTTACTTTATGTTTAAATTATTTTAAATATTTTAATACGATTGTCTAATAGCTCTTAAACTTTTGTACCATATATCATTTTAACAATATTTTTCAAAAAAAATCTGCACTGTAAGCTGCTGGGGTTCCCCTGTTGGAAAAAAGAAGGAATATAAATTAAATGAATGTTTTTGTTTGATTATTTATTTCATGTATACCCCACCTTTTTCCCAAGGTAAGGCCCAAGATGGCTGACAATATGAGTAAAAACATAATTCAATCAAAACAATGGATAAGTTTAAAAATAACAAGCAAAACATCAGATTAAAACATTAATTTAAAACAGTTTAAAACATTAATTTCAAAACAGTTTAGCCATTAAAATGATGGAAATACAACACATCCTATTAAAAGACCCTCTACAGAAGATAGATAATACTCAAACAGAAAGGTCTCCACCTGTCGGGAGAAAGAGACTGGAGAGGTACCATCCTAGCTTCCTGTGGGAGAGAGTTCCACAGTCTCCGAGCAGCCATCAGGAAGGCTATCTCTCCTATAGGTGCCTATGATTGTGGCAGGAATGAGAGAAAGCCCTCCCGAAAAGTTCTTGGGCAGGCTCATAGTGGGAGAAAAGATCTTTCAGATAAGCAAACCAAACACCATCTGACCATTTATAAATGTCCAGGAGGCTGTTTTTCTGCCCACAGCACCTCTGTCTTGTGGAGCAGATCACAGCACTTATGAAACATTCAGGGTTTCTTTGTGCTCCTCTTCGACAAAGTCAATTGCCTTCAAAAACTGGTCTCAGACTGCAGCTTCATCGATGATTAGCTGCCTGGCTTCCCCATAGAGCTGGAATGTGATAATTACAATTCAGCTGCAACAACATCAGCCGCTATAGCTGTATAGACTCCAGGCTTTGAAATCTTTTCCACCTCCTCCATGATGGTGATGACACAACTGGTTGGATCAGCAGATGCTAAGCCTCCTGCCAGGCTTGTAAAATGGCTTAAAGGGGGAGTCGTGTCTCTATAAGAACGTGCCAGGGCTTCCAACGAACATGCTGTTCCCTTTCAGTGGAGTTGCAAAAGATGTGCTGAGCTCCAGTGTGTGCTAAGTGAAACCAGCTTTTCAAATGTAGTACAAAGAAACCCACACCACAGTTTTACAGGGAAGACAGACAACAGCAAAATTGCAATGAGAGGCAGCATTATACTGGAGAAAAAACAACCCACAGTTCTGGAAACATATCTGAGTGGGTGAAAAAAAATCTAGGGACAACAGCAGCAATTAAATCTGGAGGAAGAAGAGGTCACTGGAGCAGTCAATATTCACTGTCCCTTTCCTCCACAATTGGCATATAGAAAATACATTCAAAAATCCAAAGCATGTGGCCTAATTAATCTTTGGATTTGTTGTGAGCTGACTTTATTTTTTTTTAATGGAGCATGCCTGCCATCTAGAGGATCTAGAAAAATGCCAAATTTGTGAAACTTGCCTAAATACTAGTATTTTTTTTATTTAAAAATGGGAACTGCAACAAAATCTTGCAAAGCAGGAGGACTCGCTTAAGATTTCAGACAATCATACATATTCCCTGCCCCCGTCCGAGGAATTCAACCCCTTGACCCTCCAACGAATCAGACAAGATACTGTGGCCAGTGACTGTGTCTTGTCCTTACTGGGTTGCATTTGTTGTCCTATCCCACCTTAAGATTCTTTTACAAATAACATTTATTTATTCAATTTATTCATTAAAATATTTATATCCCACCTGGCTGAGATCTGTAGTGCAAAATATAGTAGAAAACTTCTGCTGGAGGAATTATGCTGCATCTCTGCACTCATCCCATGCCCAGATTCACCATTTAGCTGCTGCAGCTTTCTTTCTCTTTTATTCTCTCTCTCTCTCTCTCTCTCTCTCTCAATCTCTCTCTTTTTTTAAATTTGAATACAAGGTTCATGGTTGTAGTGTCTGGAGTTGCAGAAAATAAGCCCTTTCCATCTCCCACATGACATTCCTTCAGCTATCATATTACTTCTCAGTCTTCTTTTCTCCAGGCTAAATATGCCCAGTTCCCCAGGCCATTTCTCATAGGTCTTGGTTTCTAGACCATTGAGCATCTTGGTCTCCCTCCTTCGAACTCTTTCCAACTTGTCAATATCCTTCTTGAACTGAGGTGCCTTGAGTTGGATACAGTATTCAAAGTGAGATCTGGTCAAAGCAGAATAGAGTAGTACATTATTCCCTTCAGTCTAAACACTATTATTTTTGTTGATGCAGCCTAAAATGGCACTGGCTTTTTTTTAGCTGCTACATCACACTGCTGACTTGTGTTTAATTTGTGCTCTTCTAAGACCCCTAGGTTCTTTTCACATATATATCAGGCCAGATGTTCCTCTTGCTAAGAAGTCCTTGGAAAAAAACTTGTGACTGCGCAGTGGTGGATCTCTGAATAAGGCAATGAAAGGTGACTAAATACTCTCCATTCATTTGTAGTGAGAAAAAGTCTTGGTATTGTCCAAAGAAAATGTGATTAGTTTGAGAAAATGATGGCTATTTCAGCATATACTATGGACATCTCTTTCTTTCCCAAGAATCCTTAAACAAGATAGCTTTACACATAATTTTTATAGGATGACAACAGATAGGAATCAGTTTCTCAGAAAGGCGTACAGCTACACCTCAAGGAGCTGGGAGTAGTGGAAACTCCCCAACAAAATGCACACTTGGTAGCCAGTACAGGTTTCATACAACATAGGCCACTTCCACACTAGACTGTTATAGTGCTATTATTCCACTTTCAACATCCTATGGAATCTTGGGGTTTGCAGTTTAGGGAGAGGTCTTTGAGACCTCTCCTTAAACTGCAAAGTCCAGGATTCCATAGGATGTTGAAAGTGGAATAATAGCAATATAATGTGGAAATGGCCTAATGTATAATAGTAGGAGAGAAGAGAATAAGAAGGCAATTGCAACTAGTCTTCTAACCTTTTGCACCTTAGGCTATCTTACAGCCAAGGTCACTGCAATGATTAAACATATAATTATTCAGCAGAGATAGTGCAATTAAGAATTATTTTCCAGAGGATCAAGATGCAAAATGATTTGCATATCCAATCCATTAGCCTTAACCTTAATCAATCAAAAGCCAGAATTCACCTTATTCATGACTCGAGAGCAATGGAAAGAGACAGCATTTCTCTGATGTGTAAATAAAACCAAAGAGAAAATAAGACAATAATGGTATTAGTTACATTCCACTCTTCCTCTAAGGAATTCAGCAGTATACATGGTTTCTACTCTAATGGTTTTCCCCTCACCACAACCTTGTGAGAAAATGTAACTGACCCAAGTGAGCACCTGGATGAATCCGAATTTGAACATGGTGCATCTCTGACTTATTGACCTGTGGAAAAAAAAGAGAGAGCCAGCATGGTATGTTAGTGCACTGGTTTGAGCGCTGGAGTATGCCTCTGAAGACCAGAGTTGGAATCCCTGCTTGGATATGGAAACCCATTGGGTGACCTTAGGCAAGTCACATTCTCTCAGCCTCAGTGAAAGGTGAAGGCAAATCTCCCTCTGAACAATTTTTGCAAACAAAACCCCATGATAGGTTCACTTTAGGGTTGCCATAAGTGAGAAATGACTTGAAGGCATGTAACAAAAAAGAAAAAAAATGAAAATTTCAGAAGTAGCACAAATTGAGTGGCTTGTTTATCTCATAAAATCAGTTGTCTTTTTCTTAAAAAACCACATAAACAAAGTGTACAGAAGGTACAAGAAGTTGTATATTTTGGCTTTTAAGGAAAGAAGTGGCAAAGCAGGGTTACAGTTGAATATTAAGAAGAGAAAAATAATGACCACAGATGATTTACATAACATTAAAGTTGGCGATGAAGACACTGAAAGAGTTAAATATTTCATATACCTTGACTTAGTCATTCACCAAAATGGAAACTATAATCAAGAAATCAGAAGAAGACATGGAAAGGCAGCCATGAAGGAACTAGATAAGAAAGTTTCTCAAGTGTAAAGATACATCACTGAATACCAAGGTCAGGATTTTCTATGCAATCGTATTTCTGATTCCTGTGTACTGGTGTGAAAGCTGGAAAATAAAGAAAGCTGATAGGAAAAGAATCAACTCATTTGAAATGTGGTGCTGAAGTAGAGTTCTATGGAAATCTTAGACTACCAAAAAAGACAAATGAATGGGTCCAAGAGCAAATCAAGTCTGAATTCACCCAAAATGACTAAATTTAGACTATTGTACATGGGGTATAGCAAGAAATGATATGACTTATATGGGATTCTGATCCTATTTCTCCCTCCTTTTACTTTTGCTTCTCACCTGAAGAATTCCATCAGTCTTCCAATGATGCCTTTCTTTCTTTTTTCCTGCAGATAGTATCTTTTTCCATTCTCCTCTGACAGCCTCTCTTATTTTGGTCCAGACGTCTTCTGACTCTCAGAATGCTAAGGTTAACATTGCAAATCTGTTCTTTACATGGTTTTCAAATTCTATAGGGATATGCTTCAGGTTCTTTTTTGTCGCAGTGATGGATTTAGTATGCTTCTTTAGCTTTACTTTGATTTTTGATATTAGTAGTTCATAGGTCCTTTCCGCACCTTACCTTCTTCCGGCGCTGGGGTGCGGGGATCGCACGAGCAGCCTCCGGCGAGAGGCTCTCACATCCCTGCTGCTTCAGCTCTGCATGAGCTGGCTGTTGGGGATGATAGGAGTTTCAGTCCCATGGAAACGCAGCGGAAAAACCAGAGTTCAGCGAGCCAACAGCAGCAGCCTTGTTCCCCAGTAAGGATACTCTCACATGGAGGAGTTTCTTCCAAAACAGGGGGCACTTTATCTTGCAGCAAAGTTCCGTTATATACAAAACATAGGACAGATGGACAAAAGCTTGCGCCAGGCACCAGGTTTGGTCAACAGACAAATACATACTGGCGTTGCTTTGTTATATACGTATCTACAACCAATCAGGTAGAGGTTTGCACACCTCCCTCTACCATCAGCACACAACCCCAGTTTCTTATGCAACCTTGCAATTACCCACAGCTGGGGCATGATGCAACATCTTTGCAGAGGGCTGATCATTTTCCCAGGGTTCCCTGCCTGGAATCCCTGCCAATCCCCTCCAAAATGGTCAGGCCACTGTGTAGGACATTTTCACAATCCATACATGTCATACAATATATGTTATATAATACATACAGTACATACATTCAAGGGTACAATTCATCTTCCACCTTATACTCTGGTGGCAAGGCCCAGTTTACCTGCCAACTTCTCATGGCCTACTACTGGAAGGGCCTTTATGAGCAAATCCGCAATATTGTGTTCAGATGGACAATACCGCAAACACAAAATCCCATCCTGGATCATTTGCCTTACATTTTGGTACCGTACCCCAATGTATTTAGTTCTACACTTTAAGTTTTCTGCCTCAGCCATTGCTATGCAAGCTTGTGAGTCTTCATGTATTTCCAGAGGTATGCTGCAAGGCTCTTGTATGTCTGTCAGCATTTGTCTTAGCCACTGTACTTCGCTAGCCATTTCTGACAATGCTGCAAATTCAGCCTCTGTTGTGCTTAGCGCCACACAACTCTGTTTTCTTGATCTCCATACTATGGGACTCTCCGCATACCTGGCTACCAACCCAGTCACTGACTTCCTGTCTGCTGGGTCAGCAGCAAAAGAGCTATTGACATAGCATTCCAGTGTTTTTTGGCTTCCCACCATTCTCAGACACAGATCTCTTGTCTCTTTGAGATATCTGATGACTCGTTTTACAGCCACCCAATCTATCTGTCTGGGTTTGGAAGCTCTCCTGCTTAACAATCCAACAGCGAAACTGATGTCTGGTCTCGTGTTGTTGGCAATGAATAACAGGCTTCCAATGACAGAATGGTATAGCTGAGGGTTCACGAACAGCTCACTTGCTTCCAAATTTGCGAAGTCTGTTGTCATGGGAGTTCTGACTGTCTTTGCATCACACAGACCACATTTAGCAACAAGACTGTCGATCTTTTTCTTTTGGCTCAGCAAAATCTCACCATCACTGGTTCTCTCCACTTCAACACCTAAATAACACTTCAGACTGCCTAGATCTTTTAGCCTGAATCGTTTCTCTAATTCCATCTGCACGCGTTTTACATCACTGGCACTTCTGGCTGCAACACAAAGGTCATCAACATATATCACTATTATAACACAGTTGTCACCTGCCCCCTTGGTATATACGCATGCATCCGCGATGCTCCTTGTATACCCACGTGCCACCAATTGCTGATCAATGCATTTGTTCCAACAACGAGCGCTTTGGCGAAGACCGTAGAGAGCTTTACACAACAGGTATACTTTGCTGTCTTCTGCGCCATCATACCCTGGTGGTTGCTCCATGTAGACTGTTTCTTCTAGATCGGCGTTCAGGTAAGCTGTCTCAAAATCAAAATGTTGAAAAACCATTTTCCTCTCGGCAGCAACAGCTAATACCATCCTCAGACTTTCTGGTTTGGCTGTGGGAGAAAAAGTCCTGTCAAAGTTGGTGAACCTTTCCTGGGAGAAACCCTTTGCAACCAGGCGTGCCTTATACTTCTGTGTACCATCAGGCATGTCCTTTAATTTAAACACCTACCTGCAACCGACTACCTTCTGGTCTTTGGGCCTGTCTACCATCTGGAAGACCTTTCTTTCGACAAGTGACTGGAACTCAGAGTCCATGGCAGTGTTCCACTTTTCCTGTTCTTCCTTGGGATACTCTAACAGTTCCTGATAACTTTCAGGCTCACTAGCCACAACACTGAACAGCTTGGCCCCTTGAACAACAAATCTGACAGGGGCTTTTCTTACCCTCTTGGATCTCCTAGGAATGAGCACCTTAGTTCTTCCTGACTCAGTTTCACTAGGACTACTGCTGCTCTCAGTGTGAGGTTTTTCTTTGAGTGCAGTCCCAGGTTTGAAGCTAGGTGGTGGTGAGGAGTCATGTGAGGTTCCAGGTTTTTCTTCCTTTTCATCATCAGACATCACTGCCCCTCCATTCTCAGGAATTTTGGGAACATTTTTCACACTTTTACCCAGGGGAATCAAAACCTCTTGATTACAGTGCAGTCTATCCCATCCTGAATGGATTTCAAAGTTTGCACTCCTAGAATACACTATTTTGCCAGCCTGGTGTAGAAACGGTCTAGATTTCTCCTCTCCAGACTTTCTGAAACTTGGGGGAACATACACACTAGCAAACTGACCCCAAACACGTAGATGCTGCAGGTTTGGTGCTCTACCATACAATAGGTAATATGGAGTTTGCTTCACACTTGAACACCACATCCTGTTTAAGTGGTAGTTTGCTGTCACTATTGCTTCTTCCCAAAGTCCTGCTGGGGCTTGGGGATCCTCCATCATACAGTCCTTCATTTGTTTTAACAGCCCAATTCTTCTTTCTGCAAGACCATCCTCCCCTGGAGATGCGGGGTTGGTGGTTTTATGCCTTATGCCTTTCTTACGCATCCAGGCTTGCAGGCTATTAGACAGGAATTCTCCCCCTCAATCTGACACAAGACTGTCCACTTTATAAGGAAATTCCCTCTCAACAGCATTCACCCACTCTTGGAACTTTTCAGCTGCTTGACTGTTCTCGTTCAGTAGATAGACATAGGAGTACCTGGTGTGTCTATCTACAATTACCAGGACATACCTATTTTGCCCTTCAGTTAGTTTAAATGGCCCAGCCAAATCTGCATGTACAACCTCAAAAGGCCGTTGGGTGACACACTTGCTTTTCTTGGCAATGGGGTAAGCCTTTACCTTAACCTTTTTGCACACAGAGCACTCTAGGAACTTAGGGCAATTTCTGACCTGTAACCCAGGGCATACCTTTGCCAACTCTTGCAAACCTTTGCAGCTAGCATGTCCCATCAGTCTGTGGAGATAATGTACACACTTTTCATGTAGAGGTTTGTTACACAAAGGGTTAACGTTTGCCACTTTTCCTTTGGGCAACATGTGGTACAACCCCTGCTTTTTCACCCGTTTTGCACAAAACACACCATTTGCAGTTATTGTACATTTCTCCCCTTCAAACACCACTTTGTAACCCTCACTGGCCAGTTGGGAGAGGCTCAAAATACAGTTCTGCAAATCTGTCACGCACAATACATTATTAAACGATTTCCCAAAACATGGCACATGTGCAGTACCCATCTTCTGCACCTTGCTGGGTGCCCCATCTGCAAGGGAAATTGCTGTTATATTTGCATTTGTAACATTACTCAACAGCTTTAAATTGTTCACCATGTGGTGAGTTGCACCACTGTCTAGCAACCACACACCACTCTCAGACTGTTCTTTTGGCACAAACACATGGCCTTCAGCCTGTGATGACACGCCCCTCCGCTTCCGGGCTGTCTTCTTCCCTCTGCTCGGCGCTGGCATTCTGCAGTCCTTCTGGAGATGGCCGACTCTCTTACATCTGTAGCAGCGTCTGGCATAGCTGCACACTCCTTCTTCCCAGTCAGATGCCACCTTCCCGGTCAGAGCTGCCTCTCCCTCCTGGCGACTGGCTGTTCTCCCCTCCGACTGCAGTCTGGAATCAAACTGCTTACGTTGGACTTCCTCCAAAATCCTCCCGGCTTCCAAAGCTACAGTCAGCTCTTCCTCACGCACACCCTGGAGGCTGTACATCAAAAAGTCCCACTCCTTAGTGAGGCTTCCCAGCAGAATAAAACTTTTCTGCATTTCTGGGATATTTACCGCCCTGTCGGCTGTCTCTTTAAATAACTGTTTCATCAGCATGAGGTGCTCTCTTACACAGCTTCCGGGACATAACTTTGTGTTATACAGTCTTTTCGTCCATAGCATTTTGGACAAACACGAGGAAGATTGATGCACACACTTCAGAGCCTCCCAGAGCTGATATGCTGTGTTTGCAGCAGCAGCGTGAATCAACTGGGAAGGACTTAAAGTAAGCAAAATAACTGCTTTGGCTTTTTCATCAGCAACCCTGAACGCTGCTATTTGAGCAGCAGGTGAGCCTGCTGGGGGCTGTCCCTCATTTTCCAAAATGTGCCACAAGTTTTCCTTCGTCAAAGCGGCTCTCACATAAATTTGCCAGCTTTGATAATTAGTGTCAGTCAACGGTTCAAAATGCAGATAACCTCCCTCAGCCATGCTGCTGCCTTTGTAAGGAAAATTCAACAAACAAAGCAGCTGGCCACAGTGACCTTGATGAGCTCCGGACTGAAGATTAACTGTCTCTCTGCCAAAACACAGACTCCTGAAGCACCGGAGAGCCAGGCAAACAGTCAAAAACAGTCCCAGTATCCAGGGGAAAAACAACTACAGGTGCGCTGTGGATGCTGTGCACTCTGGCCTGGGCTGATAACCACTGTTGGGGATGATAGGAGTTTCAGCCCCACGGAAACGCAGCAGAAAAGCCAGAGTTCAGCGAGCCAACAGCAGCAGCCTTGTTCCCCAGTAAGGATACTCACACACAGAGGAGTTTCTTCCAAAACAGGAGGCACTTTATCTTGAAGCAAAGTTCCGTTATATAAAAAACATAGGACAGACGGACAAAAGCTTACGCCAGGCACCAGGTTTGGTCAACAGACAAATACATACTGGCGTTGCTTTGTTATATACATATCTACAACCAATCAGGTAGAGGTTTGCACACCTCCCTCTACCATCTGCACATGACCCCAGTTTCTTATGCAACCTTGCAATTACCCACAGCTGGGGCATGATGCAACATCTTTGCAGTGGGCTGATCATTTTCCCAGGGTTCCCTGCCTGGAATCCCTGACATTCCGCATCTTACCTTCTTCCGGCGCTGGGGTGCGGGGATCGCACAAGCAGCCTCCAGCGAGAGGCTCTCACATCCCTGCCGCTTCAGCTCCGCATGAGCTGGCTGCTCGCATGAGAGCCCCGCCTCTTCCTTCCGCAGTGCAGCCTGGGAGTTTCCCGGGCTGCGCTGGGGCAGGAAGCATGACCGGTGCAGCTCCAGAGGCTCCGCACGCCAGGTAAGTGCATGCGGGGCCTGGGAGCAATGCGTGATCGTGCACCATTTTTGGCTTCCAGCCGAAAATGAAAAGGTGCGTGATCAGCACCTGCCGGCTCCTAGAGTGTCGCGCGATTGTGAGTGCATCATGCAGATCGCTCCTCACAATCATATGATGCTTCAGGTGCCCTTTCGTATGGCAAATGCCGTGCGGAAAGGGCCATAGTCTTTGTCACAACCTGCTACTGGTCTTGTTTTTACAGATAGAATGGTGCTTCTCCTTCAGCTTCAATTTATGTCATCTATTTGATTATTTTATTGGCCATCAAGTGACATTCTCATATGCCATTGGCTCCTTGGTTGCCTGAAGCATATGTTTGCAATGAACAAACTGTTGGCCTCACAAAACTTGATAAGTCACTTTCCTGCTTTGTTTCTTGATACTAGGCTGAAATTTCCAGCAATGTTTAGTTCTGCTCTGTTTCCAGTTATTGTGAGTTTCAACCTGCCATGTTTGGGTATGTGATAATTTTCCTCCTGGACTCCAGCATAAAATCTTACAGTTTCTTCCTTTTCTTCCTCTGTGGTGGGACCATAAACTTGAATTATGTTTATACTGATAGGTTTCCACCAAACTTTGCATTATCTCCCCTGACTATTTTTGGTACATCTCTCCTCACTGTTAATACCACCCCATTTCTTCTTCAATTTTATTTACTGAGTAAAGTACTGTGTAATTTTTCTCATTGAAAATGTCACAGTCCTGTCCACTTTAGCTCAATCACCCCAAGTATTGCAATGTTCATTTGTTTGATCTCTTCTTTTACATTGCCTAATTCATGCTTCTCATATTCCACATTGCTGTTATATGTGTTTTTCAGTTTGGGACTTTTCTTTCATATCTGAGTATATCAGCTGCTGAAAATCCTTTCGGTTTGAGTCCAGTTGCACCATTAGATGCAGTGCTACTTGTACTTGTCCTCTTCCTCAGTACCCAGTAAAAAGCCTTCCAACCCAGGAGTCTTATCTTCTGATGCTATCTCTTGCTTCATTTTGGATTGTCCCATCATAAAGCTTATGTGTTGAAAAACATTCAGAAGTGGCTTACTGGTGCCTTCTTCTGCACAGTATTAACAAGATTTGGTAAGGTTTCACTTCTGTTGTCTTCTGAGTGATCATCTACCAGTGTCAGCCTCTCTTTCCCCACACACACTGCCTCTGCTCAGTAGCTGTTTGGCACATTTAGTCTTGCCACTCAGCAAAAACCTGTCTTATGTGGGAGGCAACAATATCATCGGAATAGCTTCTTGCCTCTTACAGGAGCACACAATCCCACCAGCCTGGAAAGATACAGCCACGGTGGGTGCCCATGTACTATGTGTCATTGTTGTAAACACTTCTCTGAAGATATCTACACTTACAACAGGTGAAGATTTCTGGGTCTCCCCTCAAGAAGCTTTTTTTGGAAGATGGTCAGATACAGAAAAATGGTTGCGATATGAAGATATATTGGAGAAAACAAATATGAATACAAATACAAATGTTTTTAAGATGAAATCAAGAGAGAAATTGGAAATTGAAGGTATAAAGTTAAGCTGGTTTCCCTACAGACAATTATCAGAAAGATTTCAGATGGACATGAAAATTCAAGGAATAGAACAGAAAGAACAAGAGAATCTGTTGAAGCTTTTACGAGAAAATCCACCTCATTTACTTTCACATTTATATCAAGAGATATTATAACAACAATATGAGGAGGAGACAATTAAAATAGCAATGATACAATGGGCACAGAACATTGGACATCCAATTCAGCTGGAATGGTGGAAACAAAGTTGGCAACGAACAAAGAGGTTCACGGTAGCTCAGAACCTTAAAGAAAACTACTATAAGTTATTTCATAGATGGTACATGACACCCGAAAAATTAAAGACAATTTATAAGCTGGGTACAGGTCAATGTTGGAAGTGTCAAAAGACTGCAGGCACACTATTTCATATGTGGTGGACATGTTCTAAAGCAAAAATGTATTGGAATGAAATTCATAAGATAATATGTGGTGTATTGCAGGTTCAAATAGATAAGACTCCTGAAATGTACTTGTTAGAGGGAACTCGGTAAAGAAATATTGGAGAATAATACTGTATATGGTCTCGACTGCCCGTATTGAATTTGCAAGACTTTGGAAAAGTGATATAATACCAACGACAGAACAATGGTGGGCAACTTTTATTGAAAATAGAAATGCAGATATTGTTTCACAGAGATTAAAAGGGAAATCAGATGATGATATCTATAAAGAATGGCAGATGATTTCGGAAGCGAGAGGGGTCTTGACAGGGAATAATACATAATTCATGGTATTAAAGGTTCTTACAAGATAAAATTCAGAGAAATATCATGGAACAAGTAAAGTTGAGTAGAAAAACAGGAACTAACAAATTAAGTAGATAATACTAACAATTTATTGTGATGCATTGATAACAGTTCAATGGAATGATAAAGACTGTAATCCAGAGAGGAAGGAAGACAGTTGTAATACGACAATTAAGAATACAATGATAATTGTTTGTTTTATATGTTGGAACTTTAATAAAATTACTTTAAAAAAAAAAGATGAAGATTTCATCACACACCTTTTAAATTGAGTTTTAAAAGTTTTTAATTGTTTGAGTTGATTGATCAGCTAAATATTGCATGCCTAATGCACGTAGGTGGATTTCGCTTACTAGCTTTTAATTTTGTGTAATTCTCATATTCATTTCAAAAGAAGCAAAAGCAGATCTTAGAAATAACAAGTTACAAATAACATAGCTACCTGCAGCTAGTTATTTCAAGGGTAAAGTTACTTCTCAAAAGTTACATAAATAAGGCCCTTTTTGCACTTCACTGTTATAGTGCTATTATTCCACTTTCAACATTCTATGGAATCCTGGGGTTTGCAGTTTAGGGAGGGGCATTTAGAATTCTCAGCCAGAGAGCTCTTTGGCCTCAGTAAACTACAAACCCCAGAATTCCACAGGAGATTGAAAGTGGAATAATACTATAGCAGTCCAGTGCGGAAAGGCCCTAAGAGAGAAGTTTCTTCACTAGTGTAATGAGTAATGGTTTGAAGTTACTATGAAACCTTACTTTTGAAGGGCATTTGGGAGTCTTTTTGACTAGACTTTTTCAAGGTCAGTGATCAATCTTAGGTTTTTGTTTTGTTTTGTCCTTCAAAAATGTAGTAGAAATGTAGTAGAAAGTAGTAGGAAAACCAGAAGCAAAACAAGAACTATAGCAGATTACTTTCCTCATTCTGATAGCAGTACTGGCAACAGGTTACTTTTCAAGCACTTTAACAGTGATCAGCAAAGAATTGCTTCTAAAAGAATTATTTTCCTGAGCTTCAAACAAAAACAAGTGTGACCAAGTTTCACTGATCTCAGCAGCAAAGAGGACATATTGTTTAATAGAAGCCTCTTGTTCCTCTGCAAATTATAGCCAACAACTAATTGCAGGACCTGACTGCCTGCAAGTCTATTGATTAAAAAATATATTTCCTTTCCTAGTTAGCAGTAAGAAATATAACCATAACAACCAACTCCCATATCAGTGGAAGGTCTCGCTTCCTTTTCCGTCTGTTGACAGTTACTCTCATTTAATAAGAAATGGCCAGAATTGATCACATAGATACATCTAGTTCTATATAATTGATTTTGATGAGGTTTCTGAAAAATAGAAGTGAAGAAGAGCTTTACTGGCTCCAGCCTTAAATGTCATACATCATAATTTTTAATCTTCACTAGATTATTTTTCTCATTAACAACCTTCCATCTAACATTTTCAGAATATTTGTTTCAATCTTGATCGTCGTCGTCTTTTTAATTAGCTCCAAATAGTAATTAGGTTTATCTTTGCCTTTTTTAAAAAAAATATAAGAGGGTTCTCTTTCAACTAGCTTCAAGTAATCTAAATTATGGAAATAAAAAACAAAACAAAAACTCTGTTCCTTTTTCAGTTGCTCCCTGATGATTAATCTAATTGGAGATGTTAGTTCTACAAGCCTGTTGGAGGTGGGCCTGTTATAAAGGTGTATCAAAGTCTATAGCATAGTAATGCCATTTTTGCTCCTCTGTGACAAAGGATCACAACACCACCTGAAGTGAGAAGTTGGGTAAACCTGATTAGATCCACCCAATCACTGCCTTCATAAAGGGGCCTTTGGAGGAAAAGATATAACCTGGAGACTGCTAAGGAGAGACACAGAGGCAGGATAAAACAGAGGCCATTTCTGCGCTACACTGTGATAGTGCGATTATTCCACTTCCAACATCCTATGGAATTGTGGGGTTTGCAGTTTAGGGAGGGGCATTTAGAATTCTCAGCCAGAGATCTCTTTGGCTGCAGTCAACTACAAACCCCAGAATTCCACAGGAGGTTGAAAGTGGAATAATAGAACAATAGCAATGTAGTGCGAAAATGGCCAGAATGAGGAAGTCAGAAGAAGAGTGAGGGCTAATCAGAAGAAAGGAAATGGAGAAGATCTGAATGGAGTTTGGGGGACCTGAAGCCATGGAGAGAGTTAAGGAGTTAAGGGTTTGAAACAGAAGTGTTACTGTGCTCTGTGTATGTGGAACTGGCATAAGGCTAGATGTTTATTTTATTTGTTACATCATTCATCTTTACCATTCTTATTTTCTACATCCCTTGTCTGGATGTTTAATATGCTTTATAATTGTTACTACTTTATAATATAAATGTTAATAATTTTAAATATTGTTAAGGAAAACTGTCACACATTACCACACAGAACCCATTGATCAATGAAGTCAGTTGTCCAGAACAGCAGTTACCTTGAGACCCAAGCACCAGATCTAGGGAGGATAAAATAGCATTTGCCTTCTTTGCTGCAGCTTTACACTCCTGGCTCATGTTCAATTTATGATCAACAATAACCTCAAGGTCCTTTTCACATGCATCGGGGTGATGCTGAGCCAAGCCTCACCCCTGTGTATTTGTTTTTTGTGGCCTAAAGTAGGAATCTTGTTTTTGTCTCTATTCAATTTTGTTTTATTAATTTTAATTTATTAATTTTAGCCCAATTTTCTAGTTTATTGATGTCCTTTGGAAGTCTGTTACTTTTTTCCAGTGTATAAGCTACCCCCTCCCAGTTTTCTATCATCTGTAAATCTGATAAGCATTCTCTCTACCCTATCATCTAAATCACTGATAAAAAATATTGAAGTGTCAGTCCCAGGACAGAACCCTGCAGCAATCCACTTGAGACCTCCTTCCAATCTGAAACACAGCCACTGATGATTACTCTTTGAGCATAGTTTCCTAATCAATGATGGATCCATTTTGTGGTGTTTCCATCTGTTCCATATTTAGTCAGTTTCCTAATCAAAATATCATGAAAGACTTTATCAGATGCTTTGCTGAAATCCATATAAATGACATCCACAGCATTCCCACCATCTACTAATCTAGTGCCCTGATGAAAAAAAGATATAAGTTTAGTTTGGCAGGATCTGTTCATGACATACCAATCCTAGCTCCTACTAAACACTGCATTATCAGAGCAAAATACTTGCAGGTGCATTCCTATATATCTGTTGTTTAATATTTGCTTGTATTGAGGTCAGACTGATTGGCCTATAGTTTCCTGGGTCTTCTATTAACCTTTTTTGAAGAGAGGGATAACATGTACTCATCTCCAGATCTCTGACATCTCACTCGTTCTTCAAGATTTCTCAAAAATGATGGCAAGTGATTCTGCGAATATGTCAGCAAGTTTCTTCAGTATTTTGGGATGTAGTTCATCTGGCCCTGCAGATCTGAAGTCATTTAGGTTAACTAGGTGATTCCTCACTAACTCCTTATTAATATTGATTTGCAATCTGGATTCCTTGCCAAGGTCTTTTCTGATGCATGAAAACACACAGTCCACTTTTGAGGGGGTGGGGAATGAAACCAAGTAAGTTATCGAGCAGTTCTGCCTTTTCATTGTGTTCTGTTAGCATTTTACCATCCTTGCTGAGCAGCAGTCTCACCATTTTCTTTGCCATTCTCTTGGTTCAAACGTATTTGAAAAAGCTCTTTTTGTTGCTCCTTCCCTTGCCTAGCTTTAGCTTTCTGTCCCTCCATCTTCTTCCTTTCCAGAAGGGAAGCAGACATTCTCCCCAGAATACTGGCAGAACTCTAAGGCTGTCAAATATCAGGGCCTGGCCCTGAGTCTCCATCTTTCATGAGTTATCTCCAGGCAGGAACAAAGGTGTAGTTTCTCCAATTTTGATAGACTTAACTTCCAGCAAGAAGAAAGAGCTCTGGACAAATCTCCAGCTCAGCTAGTAGAGCAGCAGCTTGCTAACATTGGCAAGGTTTGATTTGTAGCTACAGCTTGCAGATATTCTCCAGGGGGGTCTAGGTTTGAATCATAGAATCATAGAGTTGGAAGAAACCACAACAGCCATCAAATGCAATTGCTTGCCATGCAGGAATACACACTCAAAGCACCCCCAGCAAATGGCCATCCAGCCTCTATCTAAAAACTTCCAAAGAAGGTGACTTTACCATACTCTGAGGCATCATATTCTACTGTGGAACAGCTCTTACCTTCAGGAACTTCTTCCTGAAGTGTATGTGAAATCTGTTTTCCTGTAGTTTGAATCCATTTCTCCATGTCCTAGTCTCTGAAGCAGGAGAAAACAAGCTTGCCCCATCTTCAACATGACATCCCTTAGATATTTAAACATGGCTATCATGTTAACTTAGCTTCCTCCTTCCCTTCTAGTCATTGTAATGCCAGGGTTCACCCTCCATTCTGCTTTGCATCCATCTTTTGGCCAGAAGCCAGTAGCCTAGATTAAATGTTTCTTATCCTTTCTCCCTAAGTGACAAGGAACAATCCCTCATTTCCCCTTGATCTGGAAACATCCCCTTTAGCTAAGATTTCTCTCTTAATTTCCAAACAGGGGAATATGTTTGGTGTGTGTATGCACACATTAGATAAGCTGTGAGCAAGTGCAGTTGGCACTAAATGTGTAACACTTAATGAAGTCCCCAGGGATCATCTTTAGGTCTTAGAAATCTCAAGGCCTGGGACAATGGTGAACTGGCCACCTTGATGATATGGGAGTATATTCTGGTGCCCTCCTCCATCAGGATAGGAAGCAGTGTTGTAGCACAATGGCACTGGCAGCCATTGCATTGCACCAGCAGGTACTAAAAACAGGCTCCTCAGAGGATGTTCAGCATTGCTTCAGTGGGAGCACAGAAAGCTTTTTTTCCATGCACAGTGGTCTAACTTGTTTTATATTAGAATGTTTCATGTGGTCATCGTCAGTCGAAGTCTGCAGCAGCAAAGTGGGAATGAAAGAGGCTGCCCAGTCAGGAGCAAGGAATGACAGAGACTCTTCAGGTCGTAGAGGTCTAAGTGGAAGAGCCCAGATGGCCAGCCCCAACTAATCACACCCATATTTTTTAATCTGCCACTGAACTATTAATCAGTTCATCGCACCAATTAATCGATTGATGCACTCAATCCTAATTAAACTTAACTGCAGTTTTCTCATTCTTAATTCCAATTACACTGCCCTTATGTCTCCTGACTGCTCATAAATTAACACATTTGCTCGTAGGGCAAATAAATGAAATAGATTCATGGCAGCCACTGCTGTGAGAGAAGTGGCTCTGCTGGCAATGACTTACAGAAGGAAGGAAAGGAAGGATCATCTGAAAAGCAAAGTGTTCAGTTAACCTCTGAGGGTTTCTGTCTCTGACCATTTGTACACTCTATTGCTATAGTGCTATTATTCCACATTCAATATCCCATGGAATTCTGGGATTTGTAGTTTACCGAGGCCAAAGAGGTCTCTGGCTGAGAATTCTAAATGCCCCTCCCTAAACTGCAAATCCCAGGATTCCATAGATGTTGAAAGTGGATTAATAGCACTATAACAGTGTACTGAGGAAACGGCCTCTGCCTTAGGGTGGGGATTCTACAGCCCTCCAAATCTTTTTGGACTGCAACTCCCACCAGCACTAACTAGCATAAAAAACAATGAGGAATCATGGATGTTGCAGCCCAACAAAATCCGGAGAGGCTACAGAATTTCCATCCCAATGCTTCTGGATTCCTAGATGACCAGATCCAAAAGATGACAGGGCTGCAATTGCGTATTAATCATTGTGATGTTAAAACTGTGGAAGCCTGAATTTAAATATTCAATTAGTCATGAAGCTTACAAGGCTAGTGACTATTTCTCAACCTGTCTCAAACACTGTGGGTTGCAGAAGCCATCCAAAAGCTTTCTTATTCCTCACACTGCAGAGATAACTCTAAAGTTGAGGACATTATCTCTGCAGGCTCTCATACGCTCCCCGTTGTTTGTTGTTAATTGCCATCAAGGTAGTTTTGACTTACAGCATCCCTATGAATGACAGCTGTCAGAAATAAGCCCCTCAGATCTTAATAAATCATGCCAGTGAGGTCTTTAAATAAAGAGGCTGAAGCAGGGATTCTTAGATCAAGCAGCTTGACCGCAGCTATCAAGCTTTTATTTAACAAGTCTGCAGAGTTGGGTGCCACACCCTTTATCAGAGAAATGGCACCCCCAGCAATTTTAAACATCCTACCTTTATACCCTATTCCCCGGCCGCAAGCTGACTGCCCCTCTCGCCGATTGGTTGTCGCTATCGGAGTGCACAATCTTCCCGGTCCGCCTATCTAAAAGTCCTTTTCTGATTCGTTACAAGCATTTCCTTGTCTCATTTGGAAAGCCCCCTTCTTCTTTGCATTACCTATTTTGTTTTTGAGCTCCTTGAGCTCACCTATCTCCCCTTCCCTTCTGCTGACCACGCATCAAATGTCTGTTTTGTACAAGGAAAAAGGGGAACTCCGTCTGCTTTTGATCCCTAAAATAGCCTATTTTGCAGTAAGCCTGGAGAATAACAAGATGTCATTCTTACCCTATGACCTGTGTTTGCTGAAGCTTGCAAGTTCTCGTCAACTGATTAACTTTGCTAAAGCTAAGCTGCATAATATTCTACTAACCTTTTCTACCTTGCTAAATAATATTTCACTAACCTTTTACCTGAGCTTCAGCAGAATCAGCGTCCCTCATAGAGCTCCAAGTCACCCTATATTCAACAGGTCTTGCAGACTCAGGGCCATGTCTTCCTTGACTGAATCTATCCATCTGTAATGGGGTCTTCCTCTTTTCCTATTGCTTTCAAACAAAACATTGTCATTTTTTTCTAGTGAGTCATGTCTACTTATGATATGCCCAAAGTACAACAGCCTCAGTTTAGTTGTCTTGGCTTCTAGGGAGAGTTCACACTTGATTTGCTCTGGGACTCATTTTTTTCTCTTTTTAGGAATCCACTGTATCTGTAGAACTCTTATCCAGAACCACATTTCAAATGAGTTGATTTTCTTCCTATCAGTTTTCTTCACTGTCCAGTTTTCACATCCATACAAAGAAATTGGAAATACAATAGAATCAACCATTCTAACTTTAGCATTCAATTATACATCTACACTTCAGAATCTTGTCTAGTTCCTTCATAATTGCCCTTCCAAGTCCTACTCTTCTTCTGATTTCTTAATTGCAGTCTTTATTCTGATTAATGACTGAACCAAAGTATGGAAAATCTTGAACTGTCTCAATGTCTTCAACATTTGCTTTAAAGTTAACTAAACTATTACTTTACATAGCTGCAGCACCTCCCATATGGTGGCCCTAGCTGAAATTGTAGGACCATATGTCTCAAATATCCAATGGGGGCTTGGGCTGGCTTTACATAAATGTTCCCATAATATTTCTTGTGATCAAATTAGGCAATATGTTGGATGTTTTTTTGTTCAGAGATGATGTTTTAAATAGTGAAGGATGCCTCTTGTCATAGCACATGATTTTCTTCACCTACATATCTTCCACTTAGCATGCTTTGTTTTGTTGTCAGTCATTGGAAACTAAACAGGAACGCTATTTACCAGTCTGATTGATGAGACACATCTGTGACAAAATCCCATTTTGGGAGATTCAAAGGGAAGGTGCATTTCCTTTAGGGTTTGCTTTGACCCTCAGTTTGAGAAATGTATCCAACAGACCAACAGAAAGCAGAGATCTCCTTTTGTTTATGATAAGGTTCTTGCCTTTGCTCCTTGATCTTTGTTTGCCTGTTCTAATACCTATACTGCAGTTTGTCCAGCACCACACCTTCCCAACAACACTTTACTAGAATCAGAACCTGAATGCAGTCTATTATCAACTCCATGCCATTTCTTAATGGAGAAATCTGGCTAAGAAAACTGAGACACCATCAAATACACAAAATTCCACTGAATCCTAGCTGTTATTCAAATGAGAAATTCTCTTTAAAACATGCACTTTCGCTAACTGCAGCCCACCTCCCACCTTCTTTTAAAAACACTCTAGATAAAAACATGTTTTATACTTCATAACCACCACAATCTTCTCTTCTGGATTCATATACTTTCCTTCAGGGATCAGTTCTAAACAACATAATATTTTCTCCCTTTTCATTCTTCTACTTGGTTCCTTGGCTGCTTGTGGGATCTAGGGAGTCTTGTTTTGGCATATGTGTAAAGCAGATTATGAAGCAAAATCACAAAGGGCAATTGGAGAAGCGAAATAAAAGTGCTAAGTTGCAAGATGTTTGTACAAATAAGACCATTTTGCCTTTATGTTTTTATTTGGCTGAAGCGAACGTTTTAATAATGCAGCCCATTGCACAGCAGGGAGGCTGACGAATAAAAGAAATCTGCTGGAAAACGTAAAGTGTGCTTTGCTAACAAGGCCTTTCAGATGTTGTTTCCCTGCAATGAAGTGGGTGCGGCAAAGAAATGTTCATGTCCCAGGGGAATATCATTGTTCTGTTGCTTCCTTTCCTATAGCATGACAAAACAAAGTAGCTATACTGGGCAGCTCCATTCTGTAGCTTGCGTTCGCATTGTGAATTTTGCAATGAAGGCAACTTGCTGTGGTATAGGGGCCATTACAGATGGATAGACTCAATCAAAGAAGCCACAGCCCTGAGTCTGCGAGATCTGAGCAGGGCTGTTGATGACAGGATGACTTGCAGGTTTCTGATTCATAGGGACATCATAAGTTGAAGTCAGCCTGATGACAGTGAACAACAACATGGGCCATTGCTGTTGGTTCTGTATGGAAGCCTGTCACTTGGGATCGTTATCAAAAACCACCTTAAATGGAGGAGCAAGTGTTTGTTAAGGAAATTGCACATCTCACAGAAACAAGAGCATGAAGCCCCCAGGATAGGGCTACATGATTAAGGCCAGGGACTAGTGTTGTTGTTGTTGTTAATATATTTGTGTTTATTGGTTGTATTTCTTCCCTGCTTTTCCTTCAGTGAATTCAAGGCAGGTTACATGACTCTCCTCCTCTCCACGTTATTCTCACAACAACCTGATACGGTAGGTTCAGGATGAGAGGCAGAGTAACTGGCTCAAGGTTACACAATGAGTTTTTTGGGTAAATGTGATCATGAATCTTGATCCTGCAAACCCCAGTCCAGCACGCTATCTGCTCTACCACACTGGCTATCTAGCATTCTTTCCCTGACAGTGGTTAACTGCATGCTTCAAGGAAGCCAAGGCCATTTCTGCACTAGGCTGTTATAGTGCTATTATTCCACTTCCAACATCCTATGGAATCCTGGGGTTTGCGGTTTAGGGAGGGGCCTTTGAGGAGCCTTTGAGGCCCCTCCCTAAACTGCAAAGCCCAGGATTCCATAGGATGTTGAAAGTGGGATAATAGTGCTATAACACCCTAGTGCGGAAATGGCCTAAGAGAACAAGGTGGTGAGATTAATTGCCCACTTACATTTTTTTTTGTCTCTAGTAGTTTGTAGGAAAGAACACATTGTTTCTGGACATAAAATATCTTAGGTCCAGGCTAGTTAAAGTAGTTGTCCATGTTCTAGTATAGGTCCATGAGCCACAAGCAGCCAGTCCCTGGAGAGCCAGGAAGCAAAGAAACAAAGAAAGAGGGAGGGAGGGAAGGAAGGAAGGAAGGAAGGAATTGTAGCCAATGAGCACAAATATGGTACCAGTCCATTGTACATAGGGAAAAACTTGCCGGTCTCCCACATCAGATAGCTTAGCACTGCCCTGGTGGCACAGTGGTTAATGCTGGTACTGCAGCCATGAGGTTGTGAGTTCGATCCTGCTGGGCTCCAGGTTGACTCAGCCTTCCATCCTTCCATAGATCGGTAAAGTGAGTACCCAGCTTGTTGGGCGCAATTAGCTAACCCATTGTAAACTGCTTAGAGAGTACTTAACTGATAAGCAATATAGAAATACACATGCTACTGCTATTGCTATTGCTAGTAAGAAGCATTGTCATGCATGGAGAGCCAGTGAAATGTGTATATAAATTTGTTTGAGATGAGAATGAGGCTCACAAAGATGTGTGGTTATCTATGCCCAGACTGGGGAATTTCACCCAAGGGCCATGTTCGATTTTCAAAGATATTCTTAGAGGCTACATTCCATGGGTGGGTAGAGTCAAAGGGAAAAGGTAAGAGCAAAGATATCAGAATAATTTAGCTTAAAGCTCTTTGGCCATTTCTTCACCAGAATCATAGAGCTGGAAGATACCCCAGGGGCCATCCAGTCCAACCCCCTGCCATGCAGGAACACCCATCAAAGCATTCCCAACAGATGGCTATCCAGCCTCCACTTAAAAACCTCCAAAGAACGAGACTCTTCCACACTCCGAGGCAGCATATTCCACTGCCAGACAGCTCTGACCGTCAGGAAGTTCTTCCCGAGGTTCAAGTGGAATCTCCTTTCCTGCAGCTTGAATCCATTGCTCCTTGTCCTAGTCTCTGGAGCGGCAGAGAACGAGTCCGCTCCCTCCTCAACATAACATCCCTTCAAATATTTAAACATGGCTGTCATATCCCCTCTTAACCTTCTCTTCTGCAGACTAAACATACCCAGCTCCCTAAGCCTTTCTTCATACGGCATGACTTCCAGACCCTTCACCATTTTGGTCGCCCTCCTCTGGACAAGTTCCAGCTTGTCGACATCCTTCTTGAATTGAGGTGCCCAGAACTGTACACAGTATTCCAAATGAGGCCTAACCAATGCAGAATAGAGTGCTACCATTACCTCCCTCGATCTGGACACCATACTTCTATTGTGCCTTCAGTTTCTCACTTTTAAGAAACTCTCATCCGTCATGAACTCCTTTCTCTTTTAGTATTCTTGACCACAGGATTTCAGCAAGTAACTCCCTAAGTTTAGAGAAATCAGCTTTCTTAAAGTTTAGGATGCATGTCTGGCATCCTACATGCATGTCTGGCATCCTTAGGGGCCTCCCTAAACTGCAAACCCCAGGATTCCATAGGATGTTGAAAGTGGAATAATAGCACGATGACTGTTTAGTGCAGAAATGGCCTTAGTGCCAGTAACTAAGGCCATTTTCGCACTGGGTTTTTAAAACAGTGCAGTCTGTCCTCCAAGGAGGAGGTCTGCACCTGGGAGCGGACTGGGTCAGACCTACTTAATGTAGATCCGCACCTCAGCCCGCTCTAGAACGACCCCAAGTGGTCGTCCAGCGTGCTTTTGAAAGACCGCTAAAAACAGGTCTTTCAAAAGCACAGAGTGCGCCACTGCAAGCCTGCTCCCTTATGCAGATTCGCAGGCTCGCCCCAATGCGAGCCTGTGATCTGCCGGGGGCGGGCTTTAGGCTGGCGAGCTTCAGCGGTTGGTCGAGACCCTCGACCAAGCGGAAGCCGCCATTTGGGACTCCGGAGCAGTGTGTATCGACGAGCATGCACTGCTCCGGAGCAACATGGACCGGACCAGGGAGCCGAAAAGTCCAGTAAGTAGCGGCGTGGGGCGATTCCTTCACCCCGTGCAGAAATGGCCTAAGCTTCAGGAAAGGCCTTTTAATCTTTTGGAATGTGTGTGTGTGTGTGTGTGTGTGTGTGTGTAAAACCATACCAAAGCTAGGAAACCATCGAATAATGACCTAAACTTTGCTGCTGATACCAATTACGGTAGTGCCACCAAATCAATTGGATTGATCTACATATTGACTCACCTTTCAACAGTTGATTCAATGGGTCTGCTCTAGCTGGGATAAATCAACAGAATTCTAGCCAATGATACCATGAAGGATAAGGCATGGGTCTCTGGAGATGTTCAGAGGGTCAGATTGGGACCCCAGGGAGGAGAGGATGTGGCCCCAGGATCCCAAGCTCTGCTCTTTGAGTTAACAAGTATGGTTCAAAGATAGATGGAAGCATTTTACTAAAGCTAGAGGTGGAGTCTGGCATATCCCAAGGTCAAATTTAATGTCGGTAGCTGATGGTTTGAGGATGAAAATGCATTTGAGCTAGGTTATTTATGGGGCTGCTAAGCCTGTGCTCATCTTCTAGCTTCTAACTTTCTTCTTCAAGGTTGCTGTAAGACAAGAAAAAGTGATTGTAAGGCATGAGCTGTAATCATCTTTGTTTATGGGGACACATTTCCCCCTCTTCTCACAGTATGAATAACATTTCATGACATCAGGGTATTTTTCTTCCATCATCCATTTCATAACTCAGAGTCCACATTACTATTTCAGAATAAACCTTTTCTTCTGACAGCATTCTTTCTTATCTGACCCATGGAACAAAGCTACATTGACATATGACAACATCTATCCTGTCATTTCTGTACTATGAGCGTATGGGGGTATAATCTACCACACCATTTATCTGGAGAGATTGTTTTTCACACTGCAATAGATTATAACCAGTTTTCTTTCTCTGACATGTAGATCCTTCAAGAAAATATTTGTGTTCTGGGGAAGATATGAACTTTTTGATATTAGAAAAGAACCCTATGAACAAAAGTCTCTGCCGTATAATCCATCAAAGCTTGGAAAAGTTACTTTCTTAGACTACAGCCCCCAGAGTCACCAAGCCAGTGATTTTAATATGAATGAACTGGGGAACTTTCCTCTGAGTTCCAGTCTGCACTTTAAAGAAGCCATCCAACATGCTGAATGTATTTGGGGAGATAAGGTTTTATTAGAGAGCACCTTGGATAGCATCTTAAAGTTCAGAATAAAACCTGGGATGAATTCACTGCCCCAGTGGAATGGAAGCCACTCATTACCAGTAATGGAACATCTAGGGTTTTCAATTGCTGGCACAAAGCTACTGGGGAAAGTGGTAAGACTCTACCTTATGCTCTATTGGGGGCTTATTCATTTCATTTATTATTTTTATTTATTAAACAACTTCTTTCCCTCCCTTTCTCACAGAATCTCAGGATGGTGTACAATACAAATAATTTGAAACTCTTCCAGGTTAAAAATATAAACAATGTGAACAACATAAAAATATTTTAAATATAGCAAAAGTTAAAAACACTTTTAGAACTACAACAATTTAAAGCCATGGACAGGCATGGCTTTGAAATAAATTAGTCCCCAAATTCTTTAATGAAAACTCTTGTTTTCGAACAAAAACAACACTGGCGCTTGTTGAACCTCTAAGGGGAGAGAGAGCATTCCACAGTTGGAATGCCACAGCCAAGAAAGTCCTCTCCCCTGTCCTCACATTTCCTTTTGCCCCCAGTAGTGGGACACTGGGGAGACCCCCTCCTAGAGATATCAGTTCTCAGCCAGGGTTATATAGGGATTCTTATAAAGGAACTGATCGACCATTTTGAGAAACAGGATTCTGGATGAGATGGGTTTCTGTTTCATGCCTCTGCTTGCCCTGCAACTGGACCTTCCTTTTCATGCAATAGTGATCCTAGTCAATTGGAGAATGAGTGGTAGATATGATAATATCCGAACACTGAATAGCCCATCAGATTTGGCAATGTGATGATACTTTGGATCCGATTCAAAGTAAGGGCATTATAGTGTGGCCAAAGCTCTCTGCCACTTGAGGCAGAGCAGGAAGAAAAGCATTGCTGTCATGCCCTCCCTATGCCTGTCATCTCTATACCTATGCAAAGTCCTTGTTTTTGCTGCTGCTGTAATCACTACCACCATTGCTTCTGTCTTACTTTTTAGACTGAGGCAAGCAATACCAAGCTACTGCTCTCCCTGGGCCAGTTATTTTACAAATACCAAGCTCTGAGTTCACCTCCAAACCTGGCATTGTTAGAAATCTTACCAAAGAGGTCATCTGCTCCACAAGAGAGATAATTACCTAAGACGACCCACCAACAGTGCCTGGTTCTTGAGGTCCTCAGAACTCAGCATCTGGAAAACACTAAAATCTGGAGATCTGAAAAAAGCAATGGCAGCTCTTCAGAATGACAGGGGCCACATGAGATAGCTACATCACTTCAGCTATTGGCAGGACCAGCCATGTTTCTATGTTCCCTGGATCAACCTTTCTCTTACTTTGGCCATTTCTGCTCTGCACTGTTATAGTGCTATTATTCCACTTTCAACATCCTGTGAAATTCTGGGGTCTGTAGTTTACTGAGGCCAAAGAACTCTCTGGCTGTTAATTCTAAATGCCCTTCCCTAATTTACAAACCACAGAATTCCACAGGATGTTGAAAGTGGAATAATAGCACTATCACAGTGCAGTGCAGAAATGGCCTTTGAATGAGCAAACACATCAGCTCTCACGATGTCTTTGATAAAGGTCAGTGTAATCCATATGAGTTATTGGTTTGGCCCAGTGGATGGAAAAATGCTAAAGAGTGAGGTATGTTTACTAGGTAGTTCAGAAAGAGAAGGAGAGCTTCAGAGGAGAGGAGATGCAGTTGTCAGGGATAAGGATTAGGGCTTTTTTGCTTTAAATAAGATAGCAGCTTTTTCAAGGATACAGGGACTGTATCCTATGGAATCCAGGGATTTGTAGTTTGGCTAAGCACTAGAACTCTCCGGCTGAGAATTCTAAACAACCCTCTCTTAACTACAAATCTCAGGATTACATGAGAAGTTGCCATGGCGATTAAAGCGGAATCGTACTGCTACAATTTGTAGTGTGAAAGGGCCCTAGCTATCTCAGTAGTCATCTAGTGTACAGATTTCTTTGTACTATCAACCACAGAACCTGATTCAGCTCTTTAGTATGGAGATGGGAACCATGTTGATGTTCAATCAGCTCATTCATTCAGTTCAATCAGCTCACCCATTCAGCTGCCTCCTTTTTCTGTCTTTGCCTTGTAGATTGCTCACCATTAGAAATGTCACCAAGCATTCGAATCCTTGACTCTGATATGAATCTTGATTTGTAATGCACACTTTGAATGAGGGGGATGAGTCATATTACTCCTGAGTTATCTCTTAACTTGAATAAACGCATGGGGTTAAGAGGCCTGGGTAGGGGAGAGTGAGGACGAGTGAATCCCAGTAACGTATCCAGTACATGGCTGGATCTAATTTGCCTCTGTATCAGACTTGGAATAAATGAGGTTACTTCCTGATTTGGTAGGCATGTGTAAGCTCTGCCAAAAACAATCTATTAAAAATTGTCTTTAATCTAATTTACAACATATGTTGCCTTCTAAAACAAGGTGACCAGTTTAACCCACCTCTGAGCCACAAACAGTTGTTTGTTTGTTGTCATTGTCATTGTTGGGAATCTTCAATTTGACTACATGGTGACCTTATGATAGAGTTTTCTTGGCAATATTTATTTAGATGACCTTTGCCATTGTTTACTGTGAGGCTGAGAGAGTGTGACTCACCTAACGTCACCCGGTGGGTTTCCATGGCTGAGTAGGTATTCAAACACTGCTGTCAGAGTCTTAGACCAGCACTCAAGCCACTAAATCATGCTGACTGCACAAATGAGTAAGGTTGTTGTGTATCTTCAAGTCATTTCCAACTTATGGCAACCCTAAAGTGAACCTATCGCAAGGTTTTCTGGGGCTGAGAGTGTGTCACGCACCCAAGGTCACCCAATGGGTTTGCATGGCCAATTCAAGAATGAAACCCTGGTCTCCCGGGTCGTAGTACAGTGCTCAAACCACTGCAACATACTGGCTCCACAAACAATTAATAGCAACCAATAAAGAAATGTTGGCAATTGTAACTACAAACACACAATAACAATTGTCAGTTTATTTATAGTTTGTTTTGTTTTGTTTTGTTTTGCATTAAAAATCTTTTCGAAAATCCAGAGGAGGTTGTTTTTACTCTGAATTTTTCTATGTCTTAATCACATTCAAAGCGCTCATCTATTCATTTCAGCCTTAGCTGTTTTTCATTTTTTCCTTCTTCTACCTGAGGCACTGCTGACTCAGATGCTATGATCTCTCTTGCTTCTATTACCTTCGTGCCTATATACTATATCCTGTTTCTTATTGCTTCTTTCACCCTTTGCCCAGTAATTCGATTTCACCCTCCAACCTTTCATTCTTTAGCCTGTTACTTTTGTTGAGATCTAACGTCAAACTGTAAAATAAAAATATCCCAGAATTTATTACCTGGTAAATACCCAGCAAAGCTGCAATGTGAAAACACAACGTAAGAATGAGCCCCTGAGGAACAATAATAAGAGAAAGGAAGCATTGTGTTTAATTAGGATCTTCCATACATTTAGCTCTGAACTCAAGATGAGAATTGCACTGTACTTTATGCATAATTTACACAGCATTAATCCCCATGCAAGCAGGCAGAAAATCAGTATCTGTTGGGATTCAAATCAGACAATCTGGCATTAGCATCTCTTGGAGAGAACAGGACTGCAGAGTGCTGCGGAAAGGGATGATATTTTCTTCCAGACAGCCTATTAGTTTGGCCATACCTAAAAGTTCTTCCATGTCAAGAATGAGTCATTGCCAGCAACCTCTGGAGTCAGTGTTGCAGTGTCACCAGCATTCATGGAGTCAAAGTCCTTGGATTTTTTGATTAATAGGGGCAATAATGTGATCTCCCAGTCCATATTTCCACATTGATAGCACATGATTCTGCATAAATTGCCCTGGCTGCATCCTATGGGACTCTCAGGTTTGTAGTTTGGAGCAGCACTATAACTCTCTGGTTAAGAATTTTAATTTATTGTTTACTGCCGTAAAGTCAGCTTTGACTTATGGTGATCCTATGAATGAGAGATCTCCATGTCACAGGCCATTTCCGCATGAGACTGTTATAGCGCTTTGATTCCATTTTCAACATCCTATGGAATCCTAGGGTTTGCAGTTTCAGGAGAGGGGTTTCCATAGGATGTTGAAAGTGGAATCAAAGCGCTATAACAGTCTTGTGCGGAAATGGCCACACTGTTATCAATAGCCCTGCCCAGCCCTGTAAACTCAGGGCCAGGGTTTCCTTGATTTACTCTATCCACATGTAATGCGGTCTTCCTCTTTTCCTACTGCCCTTCATCTTACCAAGCATTATCATTTTCAGTGAGTCATTGCATCTCATGATATGCCCAAAGTACAATAAACCCAATTTAGTCATTTTTATTTCTAGAGAGAGTTCCAGCTCGATTTCCTCTTGGGCCCGTTCATTTGTCTTTTTGGCAGTCCGTGATATCCACAGAACTATCTTTCAGCACCATATTTCAACTGAATTGATTCTCCTCCTATCAGTTTTTTTCACCGTCCAGCTTTTACAACCATATATAGAAATGAGAAATACAATGGCATGAACAGTCCTCACTTTAATATTCAATGATATATTTTTACACTTTGGATCTTGTCTAGTTCCTTCATAGCTGCCCTTCCAAGTCTTTTTCTGACTTCTTGATTGCAGTCTCCATTTTGATTAATGACTGAGCCAAAGTATAGGAAATCTTTGAGCATCTCAATGTCTTCAACATCTCCTTTAAAGTTATGTAAATCATCTGTGGTCATTATTTTCATTTTCGTAATGTTCGCCCATAAACCTGCCGTTAAACTGCAAATCTCAAGATTTTGTAAGATGCAATCACAACAGTTAACATAGAATCATAGCGCTACAAATGTATAGTGTGAAAAGACCTTCAGACTTGGCATTAGCTCCTCCTACATACACCTTTCTTACAGTGGTAGCTGGTGGCTTCCATGTCAATAGGGTGGTGAATCTGTTAGATTTCAGTCTGAACATTAGTCTTAGTTTTAGTATGAATTCTGAAGCAGTAATCCAAGGCGTGAGGCCCTGTTCCCAAAATAGGGATAGTGCCTTTAAATTCAGTGTAAAATCCAGAGCAGATTGATTGTGCAGATTCCCTCTCTTTCTAATCATATGGGCAGTGATAACACACCCATATTTTCTCTCTCTAATATGTAGTCTCTATATAAATATCTTTCTCTTTTCTGAAAACAGTGTTTTGTTGATGATTCAAAAGACCATTTTTCATTGTTGTGTGCATTCAAGTTGTTTCTGACTTATGGTAACACTAAGGTGAAGCTATCATGAGGTTTCCAGGGCTGAGAAGTGTGATGCACCCAAGGTTACCCAGTGAGTTTCCATGGCTGAGCGGGGAATCACTGGCCATAGGCAATGATCAAAACACTACACCATGCTGACTCTGCCTACCATTACCTGATTTTGTGCATCTAAAATTAGATCTTAACCCCTCCTCTTGTAGTGGTGACAGAGGGAGTGATGTAAATCAAGATCATGCTTACCCAAACTCTTTGCATTGATATGCATTAGTAGTGTGCATAATTGAGAGCCAGTGTGGTGTAGTGTTTTGAGTTTTGGACTATGACCCTAGAGACCAGGGTTTGATTCCTCATTCAGCCGTGGAAACCCACTGGGTGACCTTGGGCATGTCACATGCCCTCAGCTCCAGAAAACCCTGTGGTAGATTCACCTTAGGGTCACTGTGAATCAGAAATGACTTGAAAGCACACTACAACAACAACAATGGGTATAGTTGGAAACCCATGTGTGATAGAGCCTATTTTTCTGATGTTCCACCTATGGCAGCCTTCCTAAACCTGACGTCCTCCACATGCCTAGGACTACAACTCCCACCATCCGCAGCTACTGTGATCAGAGAAGTTGTAATCCAACACATTTGGAGGATGACAGGTTGGAGAATAATGTATTAGATGGATTACCAGCAAAAGGGGATGCACTTGGATTCCCACATGCACAGATCTACCACAATAGAGATATTCCAAACAATGTGTGGAAAATTGGTGAGTGTTCCCAAGCCATTGAGATGAGGGGAGCTGGAGTCTGTCTGGATAGCAACGTCAGAGAAGATTGGCCTTTAGAGTTCCTGCCTCCGTGCAACATCCATTATTAACATTTTCTAACCAATGTATTGAGTTTGGAGATGGAGATAAGGTAGAGTTGACATTGTAACAACAGTCCCTTCCTGCTCCATAAATAAATACAGTTAGTGTCTCCAAAGAACTAAAATTAGTTCTGGTTTCAGCTGTGCTGTTAAGTTGTTGTTTTTTCTTTTTCCCCCCTCATTTGTCTTACCATACTGAACACCAGATGGCACTAGCATCTTTCCATTTTTTTTTAGCCTTATTTTCTTCAAGAGATTCCCTTAAGTCCCTTGGTCAGTGGGGTTCTATGCAAATATCTGGGAAATTATGTATTGATCCTTCCCTAATGTTCGGGATTATAGTAACACCCCATAAGAAAGCTCAGAGTTAATTGGTTTTAGAAACATGCAAATTGCAATACTGCATCACACAATGTTTCTCTCTGTCAAACACTTCAGAAAAATTATAGAGTCGTTCCATAATGGATGGCTTTAAGGCATAGGCAAAATGTCGTATGAGTAACTTTATATTATGGTGTTAACATGGTCCTCTTTTCCCACCAAGACACTTGGGAAACTGCAAAAATATATAAACATTCTGAATTGCTGGTGAGAGTTTCACTGGTTTTATGATGTAAAGTTATCATAAATATCATTTTATGTTTTGTGTTTAATATTAGTCTTATAATTTTGCAATCTGCCAGGAGGTTTTGATAATGATACTGGATAAAGGCACTCATATTTAGTCTGAAATCTAATAGTTCTTTCCTGGATCTAAACTGCAATGAACTCATTACTCCTTACTTCTGCATAGATATGTAAAGGATTGCACTGTTGATTACCGTTCAACTTTTTAAAAGCCAGAGAAGAATGAAAGTGAAAGAATATGGAGAGCGTATGGCCAAATAAATTTCCAAAAACAGAGAGTGCATCTATACTACACAGCTATAGCACTATGATGCTATGATGCTCCTGTGAGGAGCGGCTTAGGGAGCTGGGTATGTTTAGTTTGCAGAAGAGAAGGTTAAGAGGGGACATGATAGCCATGTTTAAATATTTGAAGGGATGTCATGTTGAGGAGGGAGTAGGCTTGTTTTCCACTGCTCCAGAGACTAGGACAAGGAACAATGGATTCAAGCTGCAGGAAAGGAGATTCCATCTGAACCTCAGGAAGAACTTCCTGATGGTCAGAGCTGTTCGACAGTGGAATGTGCTGCTTCGGAGTGTGGTGGAATCTCTTTCTTTGGAGGTTTTTAAACAGAGGCTGGATGGCCATCTGTTGGGAATGCTTTGATGTTTGTTCCTCCATAGCAGGGGGTTGGACTGGATGGCCTCTGTGGTCTTTTCCAACTCTATGATTTTATGATTCCATTTTAACTCCCATGGCTCGATCCTATGGAATCCTGGGATTTGTAGTTTCATGGCATACTTCTTTAGTGCATTCCTTTTAACTACTGCATTACAGCTCTACAGGAGAGAATTCTTTAGCAGAGGATTAGAAGCACCTCAGAACTACAAATTCCACAATTCCACAGAATGGAGCTATGACCACTAAAGTGGTATCAAGCAACTCTAATTGTGCAGTGTGGATACACCTAGAGATAGGTGATCGGAAATGCAGAGGGACTGAAAGAGACACACAAGCACACACGACTGAAGTGGAAGATGTCAAACATAGAATTGATTTGTTTAAACTGGAATAAAGAACTCTTTCAAGATGCCAGATGAATTATTGTGGCCATTTATTTATCAAATTACCCTGAAGCTGTTTATGCCCATTTAGGAATGAGAGTGCCTTTGTAAGACTGTGCAGTGGTTAGAGCATGGATGGGGAAACAGCCCCTGCAGTTCACTTTTGTTGTCCATGAAGCCTCATGGCAGTCCACCAAGCCCCACCCATATTTAATTTTTTTCTGCTGCGAGTTTGCACAATTTACATCTAAAAATCTTGCCAAAAGCCCACCAAATACTTGTAAATATGCAGAAAGCCCTCTCCAAACCAGTCTACAACTACTCACCCCTAAAAATACCTCCATTTTTCTATTTCCCATCCAAACTGGCAGGAAAAAGTGATGTAATGCCATTTCCTATAGGCACCCCGGAAAAGAAAAGGAGGGAAATAGAGTTGAAAAATTGGAACATGGAGAGGGGGTGAAACATCTGCACAGTTGCCAACCTTGGGTTAGAGTGCTGGGCTGAGTTTGAGAGGTCTAAGTTCAAGTCCCCACTGAGCCATGAAACTCCCTGGATGACTATGGGCCATTCCACACTACACTGTTATAGGCCATTTCCGCACTAGACTGTTATAGTGCTATTACTCCACTTTCAACATCCTATGGAATCCTGCGGTTTGCAGTTTAGAGAGGGGCCAGCCAGCCCCTCCCTAAACTGCAAACCCCAGGATTCCATAGGATGTTGAAAGTGGAATAATAGCGCTATAACAGTCTAGTACGGAAATGGCCATAGTGCTATTATTCCACTTTCAACCTTCTATGGAATCCTGGAGGTTGCAGTTTAGAATTCAGCCAGAGAACTCTTTGGCCTCAGTAAACTACAAACCCCAGAATTCCACAAGATGCTGAAAGTGGATTAATAGCACTATAACAACATAGTGTGGAAAGCCTTATGGGTCAGACACACTCTTTCTGCCTGACTATCCCACAAGATCACTGGAAGGATAAAAGGAGGAGAAGGTGAGGCACATATGCTGTCAGAGGTAAGGTAGGTTAGAAGTCTAACACTTAAAAATAAATAGAACTGGTCTGTACTGCATATTATACATAAGATTATGTTCAACTATATATTATCCAGCAGAATGGGGTGTATTAACTTGTCGGGCATAATAGTTTGTACTCCTCCAGGATGTAGATGTATAATGCCAATTTTACACATTGCTACGGTTTTCTTATCAAATTTTATTGACAGCCCATTAGGAGGTATAGCTTGCCTTGAGCCTAAATCCAATTACTATTCCCAGCTAGAGTGGACCCACTCAATGACTGAAGTTTATATTGGTGTTGACTTACTGTTTGGCAATTGATTGAATGGATCTCCTCTAGGTGGGACTAGCTGTTGGATTTAGACCTTGGACTTGATAAAAGAATACTGATGGTCCTGAAGGTGTCTCCATGGTAACCAAGAAGTTTAACTGGGAGACAGAAGAGATAACTCATCTGAATTCCTAACCTCTCCAGCCAGGGGAATAGGGGAAAGTCTTTAAGAAAGCAAAGGGTATACTCATTTTTGAATAAAAACTGAGAGATGGAAAAAGGGAGTTTGAGCTATGACAAAGGCTGGAAATATCACTTCTTTGGACATTCTGGTTGGGGGATTTTGGAAATTACAGCCTCTTCCTCCAAAGTAAGTTTTCCAATCTCTGGGCTGTGTAATCCTCTTAGGAATCTGGGTGTCTCCTGGAGAGGTGGTTTGGGAGCAGTGGATTCTACTGTATGTTGTAGTTTTACATCTGTGTGCCTGATATATCTGCCAGTAAATGCAAATATTCTACAAAATGTTGGTAACTTTCCCATAAGTTCTCTTCCCATCTGGACAAGTGCTATGCCAGTGAAACAAGCAACCTCCAATGTTGCTTCTCAAATGTTGGACTACACTTCACACCATTCCACAAACTGTAGAACTCCCTCCCAAAGGTGTCTGGGCTGGCCTGTTCCCCTTCTATTGGCATGCAAAAAACTTTGTATTCAGGTGGGATTTTCATGAAGGAACTCACTAACCTCTGAGGTAAGAGCCTTAAAAAAGTAGCTGTCCCAGAGTGTATCTATAGTACATATTAATATCTGTTTGATATCACTTTGGGTACAGCCAGACTGATGAAAAAGATCAGAAAGTCCCAGATTTTGTTCCTGCTCTTTCCAATTTCATTTTGGAGATTCATACACATTTTTTAAATCTCAGAATAGTTTCTACCAGCTCCCACTATGATCAGAGACTTCTACCAGGTTTATCCTAACCCTTTATAAAATTGGAAAGAAAGGAAGGAAGGAAGGAAGGAAGGAAGGAAGGAAACATCTGGGACTTTTCAGTCAGTATGGATGTGCCCTCTAACTTTCGTGGCTCTCTCTTGTGGAATCTAAGAATTTATAGTTTAGTGAGGTAGCCAAACTTGTCCACTGTGGAGCTACAAGAACAGAACAGGTAGATTTTTTTTTTCTGATAAATTGCTGTATAGTTGAAGTTCAGGAGAGTGCATGAAAGCTTTCTGACAAACAATTCTAAGAAACTCATCGAACCAAAATCCTAGGATTCCATAGGATGGAGGCATGCCAATTAAATAGGTATCAAAATTCTATAACTATGCAGTATGAAACATACACTCCAAGTTTTGTGAAGAAAGCTGGGATATAAGTCGAATATATACATAATATATAACGGAAAGCCGGACCACATCTTTCTATCAGTCAAGGATAGAACTGTCAGGGACAAGGAGGAGAAGAAAAGATCTGCATCAGGGGTTAGCTATGGGTATTGCCCCCCGCATGAAATTTTCCTTCATTTCCCAAATTTCTAGCATAGAAGTAACTTAAAACTTCAGTTCAGCATTAAGCAATACAGTTTAGGCATCCAAAGTAAAAGGGCAGGCTAAGTTACCAAGTGTAGGAAAACAGAGCAAATACAATTCCAGGGGTGAAATTTTTTCCATGTGTCACTCTATATGGTGCTAAAAAATTAGGGACTGAAGAAAAATGAGATGTTGGAGTCAGAATTCATATTGAGAACAATACTATCACCACCCCCCACACACACACACACAACTTAGTGTTCACTGGAACAGAGCTTTTATCCTTGAGAATGAACAACCTTGTTCCTCTGCTAGGAAGTATAAATCAAATAGCAGAATGCCTCCAGTATTTGTCTGTCCTCTTCTGGATGGGTTAGCCAGACGGAGATAGCATCTTGGCAGCTATCTAGAATGTTGTTAACTGGTCTCAGAAATACTGGATGCAAAAAAGCAGTATGGCCAGTAGGTAAGCCAAGTAACCAGTCAGGGAGTAGTGGCTGGTGGCTTCCATGCCAGTAGGAAGGGGTACCCTTTCTGAGGTTCAGTGTGAACCTCAAACAAGCTAGGGGATCAGGAAGCAGATACATATACTTAATGCAAGCATATTGTAAAAGTATAGGTGGAAAACACTCTCTTCATACAGGCTTTCTCCATTTCTCTGTCTCTTGTAAGAAGGGAAGCCTCTACTGTGGAGATGCCTGACCTCACTGTCTTGTATGATGATACCACTGGCTGCAACATGTACATGCATCATTCAAAAACAAAGGAAGCATCCTCCTTTGCTTAAGAGCAGGGACAGGAATCATGCCGCCTTCCAGATGCTGTCCAACTGTAACTCCCAGCAGCCCTAACCAATGTAGCTCAAAGTGAAGAATGCTAGGAATTTCATTCCAACAACATCTTGTGGACTGCATAATTCCCAGTCCTGCTTTAGAGACCTTGTTTTTCCCTCATGGCCAAATGCAACTGATAGATAAGCCTTCCCCAAACTAGAGCTTTCCAGATGGAATTATAATTTCCATCTCCATGGGAGATGTAGTTGCTCACATCTGGAGGACACTAGGTTGAGGAAGAATGGATTAGGTGATTCATCAGTGAAAACCTCCTGTCATGAATTGACTGAAGTGTTTTTAATCAGTTGCAGCCTTAGAAATGGATAAAAAGTGATGGATTTTTGAGTCTTCCCCACCCTCCCCGCCCAGACGCTCAAGAGAAAAATCCCTTAGGACTAAAAGGCAAGTACTGACACCAGCTTTTTTTCCCCTCAAGGAGTCTAAAGGGATGCAATAGCAATACGCAGAGTAGTCACACTTACAATCTAGTTGAAGGGATCAAAGGAAGGAATACTTTAAGTTGCCAGGCCTTTCCAGCTTTCAAAAGCATCCTTTGTTGAAATTCTTTGAAGATTGTGGGGCGCTTAGGGACACAGAGAGAGACATGGTATTCAACAGGGATGCATCCTTTAGCTAAAGGGCTGCAGAAGCATGGTGGAATGTGCCCCCCGAGCAATGAATGTCTATATGTTTGAAAAAGACCCAGCTGACAGATAAGGTTGATGTTTGGACAAAGAGAAGCAAAATAGCAGGTTGTCACAAGTGAGCTCTTTCCAGACTGAAAAGAATGCCTGAATTCTGCAGAGATCTCATGTGTCTGAGCTGATCTTGTTTTGTCAATGTGTCATCTGAAAGAGATTTGGATCATCTGTTCATCTTGTTGAATGGGAAAAGAAAGTGCATTTCAAAGCCAAACAATAAAATTAAACAAATATGCTAGCGTTATTGTTGTCCTACAGAGTAGTTCTTCTAAATCTCTGTACAATGGTGGTAATAGAGAGTGGAAAGTTACTGTTTTGGATTAACTCTCCCACTGGCCATGCTGAGTAGGGGATTCTGGGAGCCGTAGTCCAAAAAACACTTTTCATTTTGTGTGTGTGACATTGTAAAATATTTGGGTCTATGTGGTTCTGTTGCTGATTGAGACAGTGCAGTCCAGATACAAATGAGTGCACTTGAACACACAAAAATAGATGTGGGAAACCATGTGTTGCTCTAACAATTGCATAACTTTGATATGCCATGGCCACAGGCTAGAATTGCTATATTCCAACCTCTCAAAGCTAATTTGAAATAACAACAACAACAACAACAACAACAACAACAACAACAATTCTTGCTCTTTTTCCTCTTCTTCTTCAATATTATGTTATTATTTGGGATATTATTCTCTTGCATTCTAATTAACCAAATTCAATAGATTAATAATTGAATATTTTTCTACCACTAGGCTTCAGCCTTGGTACCATTTTTAATAGCAACTGCTCTTCTCAGTGAATTAGTACAGTCTAATATACTGAGCCTGAAACAAGTGCTGAACTTGAAACAAAGAGAACCAAGTTTGTGGAGTTTACCAGGTGACTGTGGGCCATCATTGCCTCTCAGGGTTGTTGTAGAGTTTAGTAACAAAACAAGAACCATGTGAAGTGGTCATCTACATTGGTAGATAGTGATCGTCCTGATGTTGATAATAAGAAGTTATGCAGTCACATCTATTGCCATTCTCCTCAGATCACTATAGTTTTTTGGGGGGTTGCCATTGTGTTTTTTTTAAAAAAAAAACTACAACTGGTGATTAAATAGTACATGTCCATGAAAATACTAGAGAAAGCCCCTGAGAGTGACTGCCATCTGATTTGCAGGGACAGACTTAGCAGAGAAAAGTAGGGACAAATGTGTAAAACAGATTTCCTTCTCTCGTGCTTTATCTGATGCTGTGCTCATTCCTCTTGGTCCTGGCAGCCTCCCACTGAACCTCTCATCCGCTTCCCTTCCCTCTTCCCGGATCTCATGCTCTCACTACGCCCCCCTCCCTCTACAACTGCACCTCCTTCCTCCCTTGACTCTCTGCGCACTTTCGCTATGTCCCCTCTCTTGCTTCTTCCACTCTGCTGCTTGTTACCTCTCTCTCTCTGTTTCCTGCTCGCCTCATCTTCTGCCACCACTCCTTTCCTTCTTTCACCTTCCATCACATTATCCCTACCTCCTTGTACCCTTCCAGAACGCCTCTCAGCCTCCCTGGACTCACCTCATACCTTCATCATGCCTCCCTCCATTGCTTCTTATGCTCTACCACCTGTACCCCTCACCCTCTTCTCCCCGCATTCGCCCTCTACTTTGGCTGCTACAGTCCCTTCTCTTACCCCTTGCACACTTCTGCACCTCCTGCCTTCTTTCTTTTCCCCCAGTTATCTTCACTGTGAAGCTGAGCTTCCACCCCTCTCTTTCTCCACTTAGGCCACTTCTGCACTAGCCTGTTATAGCGCTATTATTCCACTTTCAACATTGTACAGAATCCTGGGGTTTGCAGTTTAGGGAGGAGCTTCAAAGGTCGCACCAAAAACTGCAAACCCCAGGATTCCGTAGGATGTCGAAAGTGGAATAATAGCGCTATAACAGGCTAGTGCGGAAATGGCCTTAGTGTTTCAGTTCACACTGCTGCCTGCCTGTCCTCTTAAGGGGCCATCGGCTGCCCAAAACAGGTGAAGGCAGTGATGTCTCTGCAAGACAAGGAGCAAGGGAGATGGAGGGATAGGGCTAGTACGTGTGGTAGTGGTGGGTCAAGATGAGAGAGAGTGAAAATGGCAGTAATGGGGATTGCTCTTTACTTTCCCACAGCAGGCAGTGGGAGAACCCTAACTGCACCTCACAAAGTGGAACTTGATCAAAATATATAGTATTATGGCATCAAGCAAGTCTTGATGTAGACCCCATGGAAACTTAGGCTATTTCAGCACTAGCCTGTTACAGTGCTATTATTTCCCTTTCAACATCCTACGGAATCTTGGGGTTTGCAGTTTAGAGGCCGCTTTGAGGCCCCTCCCTAAACTACAAACCCCAGGATTCTGTAAGATGCTGAAATGGGAATAACAGCATTATTATAACAGGCCAGTGTGGAAATGGCCTTAAATATCAACCACTGTATTGCAGATTTTATTCTGACTGGTTGTTTCTCTCCTCCATCACAGCAATGACTCCATTGTTTTCTTTGTTGTCATTGCAAGGAGCCATGCCAAACAGACCTCAGGACACCTTTCTCAAAAAAGCTAGGTTTTCTACTAGGGTTGTAGCATTTGCCTAGGCAATTGAGAAAGGAAATGGGAAAGGATGGTCACAAATGTCAGTTGTAAGTGTGAGACTTCCCTCATTGGCTAATGCATATTTTGTACCATAACATTGTTCCTTCCTGAGCAAGGGACTTGCTTTTTTGGAGAAAGAAAAATAAAACTTTGCAAGTTGGGTCAAGTGATGGTCCAAACAGGAACCAGGTGGCAAATCTGGAATCCAGGTAAAATCCAGCCACCATGGAACATGGCAGCCCTACCAAGGGCCTACTTAGCTTTAGCAAATCTTCTTTTTCTTGTCTGTTTGTATCACTAGTGTTACACCTAAACACTCCTGTTTCATGCCTATAAACCTCTTTCTGCTATATGCAGCCACTTTGTTACGTAGCAATCCTCTTGTGGGGATATATTTTTGTACAGCAAATGACACGTCTGACTTGGGAGGCTGGAGAACAGGGATTCCTCTGAGAAAACTAGTCAAAGGGCACAGAATACACATGTCTTAAGATACAAAGAAAAATACAAATTCCTAAAGATAGGAAGAAAACAACAGGCTGCACTATTCTGAAATAAAAGGTTTTACAAATGATACATACAGGCAGAGTTTTCCTACAACCTGGGCCACAGCTATGATCAGGGGAAGTTTAATTTTTCTGCCACTATAAAATTCTTCTCCTCGCAGCCATGGAAACCCACCAGGTGACCTTGGGTACATTACACACTGCCACCCCCAGAAAACTCCATGATAGATTTGCTTTAGGTTCACCATCAATCAGAGACAACTTGAAAGCAGACTACAGTGACCATATTCTTAGATGATTTCTCTCTCTATGACACACATGCACACACACACACACATTTACCTACATACATATGCTGTATATATATTAACATATTTTCATATCTTCCAACTGTCCTAATTTGGCAAGAGCAGTCCTGATTTATTCTCTTTCATCACACTTTTCCAGATAGTTTTTAAATGTTCCAGTTTCTCACTTGTTCTCCCACATTCCTTTGCACTCAGGCACTTGGTGCAAACTGAGTTCAAAATGCAATAATAGCTTGCATTCAACTCAGTAGTGGGATAGGCAAGTTGAGGCAGAATCTTACCCTTCCCAGTAGGCTCTGGCCAAAGCAAACTGCTGCGGCCTCTCCCAGTGTATGTGCTCTTCCTCATTAATATCTGTTGCCATCTTGCCCATAGTCTGATGCTGATGTCCCAATTTTCATCTCTGAAAGGTTGGAGAATATTTTTTCTTGGATCATTCCTGGATTTCTGCTTAATAGCCAGGTTTGTTTATTTGTTTAATGGATTTGTACAATTCTTTTCTCCCCCTGCCAAAAAAAAAAAAAAAAAAGACTCAAGAAACCTCAAGTGTTAAAAGGAGGGTGAATCAATTCTGCTGTCCTATACTGTTCTTTTAGGGTGTTCTGTTCTTTGGATCCCATTCTTCATATTGAAAAGTGTTATATGAACGATATCACATCCTAAAGAAAGTGGCACTCTGCACGTGCTTCAAGCAGCCTATGATTTGTTTTTGTTTGTTCAAAAAACTTCCTTCCCATTAAATGTAAGTGGCATTCTTTCCATGCTCAGATACTTTGTTTCAGATTCTTTTTTAAAAAATCTCTCTTGGAGAGAAGATGCTCTGCACATGTTCAGAGTCACTGTTAGAATTTCTGCAAAATAAAGGTTGGCAAAGTCTCAGAAGGGATCAGATTCATCTGGCATCTTAGTTGCAAGTCACACCCTTTTCTTTTTCTCTGGATGGCTCAAAACTTTGAGGTCTGGAAGGAAAAAAGGGATCATGTGAAATAATATCTGCTAAAATGAAAAATGATACAGCCTGAGAAAGAGATTTAGGGCTGGGGTGGAAGGGGGAAAAATCTATAAAGTCAATGATGATTCAGAAGTGCTGAAAAAGCTGCTGAGCTTAGAACTTCTGGGGGTGATAGATTGGACATTTGGCAACATGCATCATGGCATGCGGCGTTTCAGTATGGTTGTCTGAATTCAGATTCCTCCAGCTTCTTGCTTTTTCACTGAAATTGCCTGTCAATGGTGGGGCACCCACAATGGAAGATTCACTGTCCATTCCTGTTCATGCTTACTCAGACATAAGTCTCACTGAAGTCAAAGGGATTTACTTCTAGGTAAAGGCACAGTAGCTGAGCAGGATTGTGAATCTATTAGCCAGAGTCAGACTTTTATCTGGCTTGTTTGGAGACCGGGTAAGTGTTTTAGCAGGCCGCTTGTTAAAATGCAAGAGAAACTTCTTGGTAGTTGATTCATTTTTGTCCCAAGGCTACTGGAGACCATCCCCCGCAAAAGTGCAATTTACAACAAGTAGCAAAATCCAACCAAGATTTTCCAACTAGAAATAGCTGAAGAGATGCAGCCCTGGTGGAGCTCTTCAGAAGCCAGCGTGTATTACGGAAAGCTGACCAAGCTCAGCTGGTGTCTCAGGCTAGATTGAAACAGAAGTGCAGTCACCAGCATCTATGGAACAGTGAGATGCTGATTACAGTCAGCCCTCCACATTTGCCAGGGTGAGGAGCCCTGAAAAAGTGGAAAAATTGCAAATATCAAAATGTGTGTGTGTGTGTGTCTTTGGGAGAAGGGGACCAAGGCATGGTGGGCAGAACAGATCCAGGGTCCAAACCAGATTAGGGAAAAAAGAGGAAAGATAGAGATTTTTGGGATGGTGGCCTTATACTTCCAGTCTTGCCAATCTCCTTCCTCGGATGTGGGCAGTGGGCGGGGGGAGATCACGAGAAGGTTTGTGGTGCTGAGAAATTGGGCTGTGAGCTGTCCTTAGCTGGCCAGGCAGCAGCTGCTGGTGCTGGTGCTGGTGCTGGTGAATCAGAGGTGGGTTTTTAAAGGGCTGAACAGTCTGATCAGAGCCTCTGGGAGGGAAGTTTCCCAGGAAAAGAAGCACCTGAAGTGGGGAGGCAGGGATTGGAGAAACTTGCAAATAATCAAATTGGTGAGAGTCAAACCCACAAATGCAGAGGGCCAACTGTAATTTGGAATCTAGATATATGCTTAGAAACACATATTGTCAGATCTGAAGGTTTGGCCCTGGGTCTCCATTTTTCATGGGTGATTTCCAGGCAAGAATGGAAGATGCAGATCCTCCAGTCTTGGCAGGTTCATCTTCAGGAAAGAGTAAAGGACTATCAGCTTTTCCGCACGACACTCTTATAGTGCGATGATTCCACTTCCAACCTCCTATGGAATCCTGGGGTTTGCAGTTTTGGGAGGGGTCTGCCGGCCCCTCCCGGAACTGCAAACCCCAGGATTCCATAGGAGGTTGAAAGTGGATCGTCACGCTATAAGAGTGTTGTGCGGAAATGTTCTATGTGCAAATCACTGTCTCAGCCATTAAAAGAGTAGCTTGCTACAATTTGCAGGGCTTAATTAATCTGTTGCTGCCACTTACAAAGTTTCTCTGGAGGGTGTATGTGTATGCTTAGGCCATTTCCGCACGGGGTGAGGGACCTCTTACCGGACTTCTTGGTTCCATGCTTGGGTCCAGGCTGGTCCGGAGCAGTGCGTGGCCGCTGCTCCGCACTGCTCCGGGGACAAAAATGGTGGCTTCCGGTTGGTCGAGGCTCTCCACTTGTCACCTTCTCCGCCCTAAAGAAGGACAGCTTTTTCTGAGAAACAGGCAAATGACCAGACGTTTCTTGGTTCAAAGGCTAAATGCCAGATTTATTGAGTGCAAAAGTATAAAAGTAAAAAAAAATGAGTCTGCTGCAGCAGGGTGCCGGAGGCCCGGGAACAAAGGCCAGTGGCGGGGCAAGGCCTTTTTACCCAGGCAAACAGTATACACACCCACTGCGGCATTTTTCAACCAACCATTGACCCCTTGTACCATATTAGGTAATGCCCAGAGGAGGCGCTTCAGGTGAGGTAGAGCCATGAGTCAGCAGATGGGAGCGGGGGGGCTAGAACTTCTATGTACGTGACTACCTCCTGGCTCATATTGGAGATTGTCTTTCTTTTACTCACAGTTTTCCCCCCTCACATAGAAGGACTAGCCCATCCCGTACCCTTGAACTAAGAGTTGTGTCTCTTTGACAACATCAACTTTTCGAGGCAGTTCAGTGGACCCTTTGTTAAGTAGTGAATTGCAGAAAATTGGTACACATTGTAATAAACAACAGAAACATAGAGCTATACAGGTAAACAAAATAAAAATGACAAAGACACCTTTCACCCATCCAAGATTCGGTAGCCAGTTAGTGAACCATGACCACCACTCTTCATTTCTCGGGGAATAGGTTTTACGGATGTCACCAACCACCTTGTGTAATTTGTTCACATCTTCTTCAATGTATCCAGACTCATTGATGTAGTGGCAGTAGGTGGTGTTTAACCAAAAACATAACCCTCCTTCTTTGCTAAGTAGGTAATCCAGGGCCAATTTATGCTGGGCTAATACACCTGCAAGCGAGTCCACCTCAGTCTGCAGGGCGTTTATTCCATGTGCTGTGGTATTGGCCAGGATTTCCAGCTGAGCAGAGAATCTCCGAATTTGGCGTATATTTAAAGCAACTCCCACCATGGGGAATATGATAGCTCCCAGTCTTTCCCCTTCTGACAAGTAAGTGTTATCACGATCATACCCATAACTTTCGTCATATGCTCTCTTCTTCACCCGGTGCCATCCGAATTGTCTGTCCCAGGCTTCAATAGGCTGTTGGAGGGGGTAGAACTGAATTCCCCCCATTGAGAGAGAACCAATAGTACAAGTTCCTTTCCAGACTGGGGGAAGGGCTTTGCCCGCCCAATGGCCGCAAAGCCAGTATATCCCGGAGGGCAGGCCATAAGTCCACTGACCAGTATGCAAGCTGGCTTCCTCTTGGAGTTTAATTAATGGAGAATGACCCCTACGGTTCCCATATAATTCGATGAAAGCACATCATTACAACTAAAAGGGAAGCTGATATTGGGGTACCTTCCCGGGCAGGCCTGCGGAAATTCAGGGAGTTCAAATGTTACATTACAGTTGGGATAATCTCCTAAAGAGATTCTCGACAAGGGGATTCTCCGGGTGCGACCTCCCTGCAAAACAGCATAGTATCCTTCACGAGAGGTGTTCCATCGATGCACGCACAAGGGGGCCAATGGTGGATCCCCTCGTCGGCTCAAAATGAACTGACCGGGATCCTTTAAAGGGTCTGCACTGACCTGGGAGGTTCCGTATACTGTGGTTCTATTCCAGCCAGTAAGATTCAGAGTGTCTACAGGTACGACAGGCCATCCCTGTAAGTGAGAGGAAGGGCCATATGTACAAACCCAACATTTGGTGACATTTGCCACTTGGGAAATATTATGAACCAGTTGATGGAAAATGTTCTCATGCCAACTAGCCTGAGTGCTCTCAGGCAAGTAGGTAATCAATAATACAAGGAACAGGCACTTCATAATAGCAAGATATCAAAACGCAGTGTATATATAGACTATAAGTCGGTGCAATCAGTGCAATTCGTTCTAAAACTATTGTCAGTGTAATCAGGCCTAAACTACTACAGTGGTTAACAGACACAGTTCGAAATCTAATACTGAGGTCTCAGGTCAGCCTCCGGAGTGACTCTGAGAAATAAAGTCTCTGAAGGATCAAAAATTTGGTGCGTTTCTCCGAAACAGCAGCTTGAGTCCGTCGCTGGCGTCCTCTTGGGTCACCCTCCACCTTCTGGGTTCCGGTACCTTTTTAACTCTGGAATGATGAATCCAAGGTTTGTGGCCCTGGACCTTGACAGTGGTATCAGTAGTCAGCAGCACCTGGGCAGGTTTGGTCCACGCCGGGGACAAGGGTCGTCTTCCCCAAATCTTTACGACCACCCAATCACCAGGCTGAATGTGATGCACCGGACCATCAAGGCTGAAAGGACGTTCCAGGGAAAGAGGAGGGCTGGTGACATCACCGTAGCTTCCCGGACCTCAACCCTTGAATTTCAGAGCTCTTGAATCAGGAAGCATAGCCTTATTTTTCCCTCTGATCAAGATGCACCACGATTTTTTTCATCACGTCACAAGAGGGACGTTGGCGCCGGATGTGAAAATCGCTGCTCGCCACCAAGATCAGACGGTTTTCAAAGGTTTGCCTTTCCCGTCTAGCCGCCTGGGCAGGAGGACTGATCAGGGCGGGATTCTCAACTCCTGCCTGCTTCTCTGCAGGGCCCCACATTGGGCGCCATAAAACTGTCACCTTCTCCGCCCTAAAGAAGGACAGCTTTTTCTGAGAAACAGGCAAATGACCAGACGTTTCTTGGTTCAAAGGCTAAATGCCAGATTTATTGAGTGCAAAAGTATAAAAGTAAAAAAAAATGAGTCTGCTGCAGCAGGGTGCCGGAGGCCCGGGAACAAAGGCCAGAGGCGGGGCAAGGCCTTTTTACCCAGGCAAACAGTATACACACCCACTGCGGCATTTTTCAACCAACCATTGACCCCTTATACCATATTAGGTAATGCCCAGAGGAGGCGCTTCAGGTGAGGTAGAGCCGTGAGTCAGCAGATGGGAGCGGGGGGGCTAGAACTTCTATGTACGTGACTACCTCCTGGCTCATATTGGAGATTGTCTTTCTTTTACTCACACACCGACCCAGCAGATCGCAGGCTCGCACTGGTGAGAGCCTGCAAATCTACACTGGAGCGCAGGCATGGAGTGGCGCGCTCCGTGCTTTTGAAAGACCTGTTTCAAGCAGTCTTTCAAAAGCACGCTGGACGACCACTTCGGGTCATTCCGCAGCGGGCTGAGGTGCGGAACTACACTAAGTACGTCCGACCCAGTCTGCTCCCAGGTGCAGACGTCCTCCCTGGAGGACCCTCTGCACCGTTTCTTTAAGCCCATGCAGAAATGGCCTTAATTAGCTTCCTCCTTCCCTTTCAGTCATTGAGGCATTCTTCCATTTTGCTCTGCATTCATCTTCTGACTAGAAGTAAGTAGGGTAGATTAAATGTTCTTTATTACATCTCCCTAACTAAGTTGGAAGAAATAATCCCCTCATTTCACCTTGCTATGGGAACATCCTCTCTAAGATTTCTGACTAAATTTCCAAACAGGAAAATATATCTGTATGCGTGCAACTGCAAGCAACTGTGATTGGTAATTAATGCATCATGCTTAATAGCAGGGGTTGTCCCTAGATCTGAAATTTTGACCCAGAAACCTGAGTGTCTAGGGTGATTCTGAACTGGCAACCCATATATGTTGTTGTTGTTGTTGTTGTTGTTGTTGCGTGCCTTCAAGTTGTTTCTGACTTATGGTGACCCTAAGGTGAACCTATCATGGGGTTTTCTGGGGGCTGAGAGTGTGTGATGTGCCCAAGGTCAAAGGCCCCTCCCCAAACTGCAAACCCCAGGATTCCATAGGATGTTGAAAGTGGAATAATTGCGCTATAACAGGCTAGTGTGGAAATGGCCCTGGTCTCCAGGGTTGTAATCCAATGCTCAAACCATTACACTGATTCTCTTACCCATATATAATATATAATATATAATATATAATATATAATATATAATATATGCTTGTGCTTGTTCATTTATAGGACAGGTAGAATAATTTCAGACATCTGGATCACTTTTGTCTTTTCTTTTTATTAGAGACACTGAGGATCCACCAATGAGATCTTGGAAAAGTTACTTTTTGAATGACCACTCGCAATGGCTATACTGGCTAGTTGACTGGGGATGCTGTAGGTCAATCCAGTTCAGTTAGGTTGGATTGCTGTAGAGCTATGCTAACAATAAAGTATTACAATACAAAACATAATAAAATTTAAGTAATAAGTTAAAATGCACCATGTCCATAAGCAATATATTAAACGAGGTATTAAAACAGTAAAAAAAAAAATCAATATCAGAACAAAAACTTAGATAAATAGTAATGATTCAGTATCTTAAAGACATACCAGTAGGACAAAAAAAAAAGTAAGTTTCTCAAACTCTACCACCAGCTAGAGCCAGATGCAAAAGGCATGCTATCAGAATTAAAGAACAGAGCTATTTCCGCACTAGACTTTTATAGCGCTATGATTCCACTTGAAACATCCTATGGAATCCTGGGGTTTGCAGTTTCCGGAGGGGCTGGCTGGCCCCTCCCAAAACTGCAAACTGCAGGATTCCATAGGATGTTTCAAGTGGAATCATAGCGCTATAAAAGTCTAGTGCAGAAATGGCCCAGGTTTCTGTGGAGCCAACGGAGTGTAGTGGTTTGAGTGTTAGGTTAAGTTTCTGGGAGAGCAGCATTCAAATCACCACTCATCCATGGAAATCCTCTTGGTGACCATGGGCAAGTCACACTTGCACAGCCCCATAGGAATATTACAGGCCAGTCTTATTTGGTTGCCAATGGTGAGGCCTGGGAATATACTTGTGAAGTACAAAGTGTAACCTATACAGTATAGCATAAAGGGTACAAGATATAATGCCAAAAGCTAGGTGTATTATAATGTATGTGTATGTATTGTTAAGAACCTAGTGGCAGCTAAAGTCTGTGCAAAATATCTACTTAAATATAAACAAGATAAGAGATGACAATGCTTGCATCTCTAACAACACTGAGATGTGAACAGATGTGACTGATAATAACTTCCTAGCAAGAGAAATGCCTGATGCAATTAGGATGGCAGGCAGCCAAAGACTTTGACTATACCAAGACTGCTGTCATATCTTAAGACCTTTGTTTTGATTGGCTATCATAAATGAGGAATAGTCAGCACCTTTGTTTTGAATTGTTTGGACTGGGCAGCTAATAGTCTGAGCAAGGCTAGAGAGAGAATAAAAGAGCCAAGACAGAGCTAGCACTTACACTTTTTAGGCTCCATCTTGTGAAGACAGGGCTATTATGTAGCCCTCAAGCCATGCTGTTTCTGTTAACTGATAAATTGCCCAGACATGCTGAAAGACATGCTGAGAGATAGTACTGGTAAGAGAAACATCTAGATTATACTAAAAAGGATATATGTCCCCTTATGATTTTAATGGATGCCTATGAAGATGTTTATAGTGATTTAATAGATGCTACTACAGAACTAGCAATGTTCAAGGAAATTAACCTTTGGGTGCCTGTGTGTTTACAGATGCCTATTTAGATATGTATAGTTATTCCACAGAAGACATGGTATTCTTAATAGATAAATGGCTGAGCTAAATTGTTTAAGGTGATAATGTTCTTCTATGTATTAACTTTTGAAAAGCCAGTTAAAGAGATGGAGAAAGATAAAGTTTCTTATTTGCCATATACTGTAATGTAATGAATATATGATGGCTTGCGTACAATGTAAAGTAGTGTGATAAAAACAAGCACCCAGGCATTGACATATGTGTGTTTTTCCCTAAGGGGAATGTATATGTATAATTACATATAATAAATAGCTGAAAAGATTACCAAAGACCCTCCTCCCATATTAATATTCTGAGATTCCAATACTTATAAATGCCTGAGTAGAGTGATGCTAACTCTGCCTGCCTTGGTTTAACCACCATCATGAATTGGATGCCTAGGTAGCCAAAAGTTGATAAAAGGACCCCAGACATAATCCAGTTTAGCTGACAAGGAGTCTCAGTCCCTCAGTCTAAAGAGATAGGAGTGAGAACCATACCTGTTTCAGGAAGGCAATGACAAATCTGAACAAATATTGCCAAGAAAACCCTCAGATAGGGTCAGCATAAGTCAGAGTTAACTTGAAAACACATAACAGCAGCAGCAGCAGCAGCAGCAACAACAACAACAACAGAGCTATTGAGCACATTTCTGAGTCTAAGAATTCATTTGCTTGCCCTAATTGTATATTGGGGTCACATAGTATCAATTTCTGCATGTGGAATTACACACTGATTGTGCTATGCAACTCTTGTGTTGAAGAGCAAAGTTGCACACCTGAATGTGCAACTGAATGCACAACCAAATGTGTATCCACATATGCATGTGATGGCATGCACATGTGTGTGCGCATGCCCAACTGCATGCATAATGGCACCACATGTGCAACTTCTCTTTTTCAACTCTGAACTGAATGTATATGTTTCACATCATACAAAAAATGTCCAAATGCTTCTTTGCACTATTTACACATATGTAAGATACCAACAGGATTCTGACCCAACTATCAAAGTGGAAGTAGGCTCATAGCCTATTACCAGTAGTTGGTGGTTCCCATGTCAATGGTGCAATCAATCCACCCTCTGGTCTAGTTTGAAATTTAGAGGAGCTATCTAAGTTGCTGAACTTAATTTGGGTATAAGGTTTAGTACCTTGGACAGCTCCTTTAAAATTCAGACTAAAACCCAGAGTGGATTGAATGTCCTGCTAACTTGGGAACCACCAGCAGCCATTGCAATTGTCCAATTCTAGTTAAGCCAAACTTTCTTCACTTCATCACCCTAACTTAGGTTGAAAAGTATCATTGTTATTGCTATCTGAAGATGAGTCAGTAACTATTGTCAAACTGCAAATCATCCACAGTATCCAAATAATCTGTATACACTCCAGTTATCCTGATTTGGCAAAGACATCCCCAGTTAATTTATCTGCTGCCCCACTGTGAGCTGCTTTTAAAATGTCCCAGTTTCTCTCTTCCTCTGCCCATCTCTGTGCTTTATTCTTGGCTTGCTTCAGTTGCTGCAAATTGAGTTAAAAGTGGTTTGCAATGAGTTAATGAGAGAAGAGACAGGATGGAATCTTGCCCTTCCCAGTAGGCTCATTTGGTGTTCCCACCCCAAGCTTTCCTAAACTCAGTATACATTCCAGGGTTTCTCTGTTTAAAAGAGTAGTTTTATGTAGTTTTCCTCATTAATAATCTTTGCCATCTTGAGCACACTCTGATGTTGCCTGGGGACACATGTCCTGGTTTTCATCTGTGAATTATTGGAGGGTATGCTTTTACTGACCCCCTTTTTACATTATACTTTTGTAAACAGCTCTGAAAGTTTAGTATAGGCCAAAGTGGATAGAAATTTGAAATAAATGGAACTTTTATTTTTTAAAAACTTTTATTATTAGTGTTTTGCTGACTAGTCTGATAGATTAATCAATCTTTTAAAAACAATTTGATCAATTTAAAAAGGGCTCCCAGTTAATTAGGAAGCATCTTTTTGTTTTTCAAAAGAAGTTTATTATTTCTAACACTTGCAATTACAAAAATTACAGGTTATGAACACTATCTTCAAAGAGATGTTCTCTTTTCTTTGGTATTCTCTGTTCTCTTCACTAAGATGGCACCTAGAGTGATACATGTGTGTACCATCCAAAGCTTTTATACTCACGTAAAAATACATAGATTTGCACCCATGTTTTACACAGAATTAGTTCCACTGAAAGTAATGAGTCTGAATTCCAGGAAAGTGTGTTATTCTTTGAAGCCTTAGGTACATATTTATAGCACTTGAATACCACTTTCACTGTCACGTATCCACCCCTATGGGGTCCAGAATTTAAAGTTTTGTAGGGTATGTAGAATTCTCAGCCAAAGAACCCCAGTACATCACCAGACTGCAAACTTCAGGATTTCAAAGGATCCAGTCATGGTAGTTAAAATGGAATCATAGTGTTACTAATGTGTATAATGAAAGATGTGAATGTATTAATCAGGGGATGACTAGCCCAAATATTATCCAGCAAACTCAATAGCTGATTGGGATTTGAACACCATAGCCTCCAACATTTCACAAATGAGAACTGGGATGCATGTGACCAAGCAACATCAATATGTGGTCAAGTTATTAAGCATTATTAGTGAAAATGGACACACAAACTAGGAGAGGCCCCAGCAGTTTGCTTTTGTCTGAGCCTACTGGGAAGGACAAGATTCTGCCTCCTCCTCTCTTCTTCTCCTGCTGAGTTAATTAAGCACAAACTACTTTTGCACTTTGAACTCAATTTGCACAAAGTAATCTGAATGCAAAGGGGAAAGGTGGGAGGAAGAGAGAATCTGGGACATTTTTAAAGCAGATGAAAAAGTGAGATGACAGAGAATTAATCAGGACTATCCCTGCCAAATTGGGACTGTTAGAGGGTATGGGACACAGGAGTCTCTAGTCCAACTCCACAAGAATAACATGAGAACAACATCTCTCTCTTGCATTCTCTCCTGTAGTCCTACAACCATTTTGTGGTGCCTGGGACCCTCCCAGACCCTCTAATGCCTCCTCACCCTTTTTCCTCTGCAAAACAGGCTCCTGGAAGCTTTTAGAACCAACAGTTTCACAGAATCCTTCCCCCCAAACAAATCTGGAAGGAAATGTTCAGCCGCTTTTGATCTTTCCTTTGCACCTAGCTTTTCAGGGCTGGCGGAACCCACAGTGTGTGGTGGCGGTAGAAAATTTGCCCTTCAGAATCCTGGAACCTGCTCATCCTGTTTTAAACAGTCCAATGAACATGCACAGCAGGGACAAATCCCATCTTCCAGCTTCTACATCTTCATTCTATGCCTGAAATATAATCTCAGAAGGCCTTAAGATTTCTTCAGTTGGGCAGCAGCCCTAAACATAAACAGATGTAGTGAGTAAAAATGGAAACATGGCATTCACACCAAAGATTAGGTTACTTGTCCCTTATCTTGATAACACTGCTGAGAAGTATCTGAGAGCCTTCTGCAAGAATCAGATATTTTCAAACCTTCATCGCCAGCTTGACCTTAGCATTCTTTTCCATTTCTAGCATTCCAGTGGGAAATACAAACAGAAATTCTTTGTCACAAAGCCAGGGATGATAGAAAAACATTTGTTTGGCATGTATTTTAATGCAAATCTTTCTAATGTATACTTCCCAAACCAACATGCAAAGAGAAGCACTTCAGTACTGACACTTTTTTTGAATGTTGCAGAGCAGTTTGGCAAGCCAAAAGGCATACAGATATGAATATATTGCTAGAAATCGTGCATAAAATGAGTCTATTAAGTGAAAATCTGCTCAAATATGTGCACAGTAGGAGGAACGCACACAAAAATGCATATTTTCAAAAGTGTTTAAACACACACATACAGGGAAAAGAAACTTTACATAAAAAGGGTGAGAAATTGGGTGAAACCAAAACTGATCACTTTGTCCATCTCAGTGAAAGCCTCCTGACTGGAAATTGCACTGCTTCAGTTCCAAACTATCCAACATTTTATTACATTTTAATCCCACTTTCCCTGAAAGATATTTAAGGTGATTTCAGGGGCCTGTATACTCTAAAGGCACCAGATCTCATCTGACCTTAGAAGCTAAGCAGGGTCAGCCTTGGTTAGTACTTGGATGAGAGACTGCTAATGAATCCCAAAGGCTATAGGCTGTATTTCAGAGGAAGGAACTGGCAAACCACCTCAGAATATATTTCTTGCCTTAGAGAACCCTATGAAATTCATGGGGTTGCCATAAGTCAACAGGAGACTTGAAGACACACAGACTCACAAGCTGGCAAAAGTTACTAATGAGGAAGATAACTTGATTACCAAAAAGTGATTGCAAATGGCCTTTTTGGCAATAAAAACTGTGGGTGCAAGGCCTGCCAATCTGGGACCACAGGGGGCACAGGGCTGTCACTATGGGCAGAATGCCCCTCCCTAAAATTTTCCTTCAGTCCCCAAATTTCTGGCATTGCAGTAATTTAAAAGTTCAGTCGAGCATTTAGACTCATGGTTAAGCCATCCAAAGAAAGGAGGCTGACAAAGTTATCAACTGGATGTAAACGGAGCAAATACAGCGGACTGGCTGAATCTGTTGTGGGGGGTTGGTTCCCCCAGCCCCAAATAAAAAAAAAAAAGATCATGTCCTATATTATTATATGGTGGCAATGTGTATGTGGATGCTTCAGCGCATCTGTATTCCCATCACTGCAATCACTTGAATTCCAAGATCCGGAGGTCACATGCACAGAGGGTCCACTGTGTAAGGGATCTAGGTGTGAATAATTCTCCGTGTCTCACTCTGTGGAATGTTAGAAATTTGGGAACTAGAGGACAATTTCATGTGGATACATTTTTATTTGAGGTGGCAAGACCCCCTCAAACCTTGGTGCTGCTAATGGTTCTCCCCACCCCACCCCACCCCACCCCACCCCTGGGAACACTGCCATTTCATTGGCAAAACTATTCTGTGAGATATAGGGTTGCCAGGTCAGGACTGTCCCAGGTCCTGAAATTTCAAGGCCAAAACCTGAGAGCTAAGGATAATCTTTTGTCATGTCATAGGAAGTGAGCCCTGGTCATGCTACACAAATGGTATTACAAGGGCTATCCCTTGGTAATGCCATTGAACAGGATACATTAAGTATCAACCACCAGATATGTCCTTTAAATTGAAAACACCAAGTCTAACAAATGAGGAAGACACAGACACAAACACACACATACACATACAACGATAGATTTCAAGACTGGTCTCTCATCCTAAGAATACTTCTTCTCACTCTGAGACCTAGCAACCCTAGTGAGGTAGGCTGAAGTAGTAACTGGGCCAATGCCATCTGGTAAACTGCATAGTGAGTGAGATTTGAACTCAGGCTTCCCCCCTCCAGCTCCACACAAAGGACATGACGACATGTCCTCACTTGTATTATTTTCCCATAGCAGTCAACCCATAAGAAATCCCCACAGTAGGACACGAGCACTATAGTGCTCCTCCAGCCTCTAATGTCACAGCAACAGAGGCATGCTGGCTCTGATACTAGAGACACTATACAACCATTATGAAACACAACACAGACACACAGGTATACAATTTTGTTTAGAGCTATAGAAGATCCATTCACTGGACTCTTGACAATGCCTCTCATTGCACCGTGAGATGGAAGCCTCACCATGTCTATTGGAGGCAGACATCACCCTCTGACATACTGAGGAAAAAATGCAGCTTTCATTACACATAGATCTGAATCCACCCAGATGTTAGGATTATTTTCCAGCCCAGTATTAAATTCTGCCAGATAAATCATGAGATAAATCAAACACAAAATCCATGTCTTTCATGCAGTGGGGTGGATTTGGCTTGGAAATATAATCTCCAATTAACCATTGAATGATTTAAAAAAAAACATTGACTTGACCCTTGGACTGAAGTTGTCCTCCTTGGTCCCTTTTAGCTAAAGCTCTTAATTCTCTCTCAGACCTACAGATATTAGTCATCAGACAAATGCTGTAGTAGGACCTCTTCCCATGCCCTTTTTACTGGCTAACAGCTAAGCCAGTTTGTTCAGTGATGGAAATAGCACCACTGTGTATGTTTTTATCATCCAATACTTAGGAATTCATAGAAGAATTTGCAACTGGGTTGGTGGAGAGGTTAGGCTCTGTCCTATGTTACAATCTGCAAGAGATGGCTGACTGGAAGGGACAGAGCTATAAGGCAGTAATTCCAGTCCAAGTCAGTCATGGGTAATCCAGCAAGATGAAGGGAGGAACAGGACCAATGTCCTTAGCTGGAGTCTGGGAGTTGTTACATCAAGCCAGTAGTCCAGCTAAACAAAGCCAGTTAGAGGTAAGACACAGAGTTATTAATTGTAGCCAGTCCAAAGGTCAAGATCACTTGAATGATGAGAGTACTGGGGGCTGCAGAAATAGAATGGTGGCAAGCAACAAAAACACAATGGAACTGCTGGGAGATTTATAGGTAGCTTCCTCTGGACACCATGTGCCAAGTGAGTCAACATTTCGTATTTAACAGGGGACCCATGGGAACACTGGGACCTATGAAGTTTCTCCTTACCTCCATGGCAAACTTCACAGGATGGGGGTACACCTTCAGCATCTGCCAAGTCCTGCTAAGGAGAGGGCCCCTCAACTGTTTCAACCCCTAGCTCCTCAGATTCAGAAAGGCCACTGTTATCTGGAGCTATAAACTCCTGGCAATCTGATTTCTCTGTGTCCAGTTCTTCATATTCCATAGGATGAGTTAGGATAGGCCTTCTGGATGAGTGGATGATTGTCCAGAACCTGCCCAACAGACATGACTGGAACCACTGAAGCACAGTGCCTCCGATTCCCAAACCCCGTAGGTATTCCAGAAGGATACATGGTCAATGGTAGCGAACACTGCTGAGTTGTCCGAAAGCACCAGCTGGGACACATTCTCCCATCAATCAGGCAAAGATCATCCACTGCAACCGTAGTGATCTCAACTCTGCATCCTGCTCTGTAACTAGTTTGAAATGGGTCTAAGAACTGTATATCATCCAAGACTCCATGGAGTTAGAAGGCAACAGTTCTCCCCATCACTTCACCCAGAAAAGGAAGATTAGATACTGGTTTACAGTTGTTAAAATCTAAGAGGTTCAGGGAAGACTCTTTTTAAAGAAGTAGTTGCACCATTGCTTCTTTTAAACAAGATGTAAAACTTCCCTCCTTGAGAGACATGTTAATAACATATTGTAAATGAGATATGATTGCATCTGCTCCATGGATGACCCATCAAGGACAGGAACTGAGAGGACAAGAGATGCAAAGGACTACATTTTTTAAGGAAGTGTATCCAGAGGAGAAAACAGTGCTGTTTTGTTTTAACACTGGATGAAACAGAAATTTGGGGGAATACTGGGGGGAACTTCCCCCTAACATTTTACAATAACTTGCAGAATTAAGAAAGAGTAAGTACGTATAGAAGGAAGGGAGGAAGGGAGGGACAGAATTAATTAATTTTAATTTTGATTTTAAAAGTAATTTATATTAATCTAAAATCTGTTTTAAGACATGACCAGGATCTTGCACTAATGAGACATAGTCTAAAAGGTCTATATAAGGAATCACATAAGCCTCCTCAATGTAACCTCACAACACCCCACCTTTTCAGTCCTGTAGCCCCCACACCCATCCATCCATTTCTGTGTTGGGGAGTGTAAGAGATCTGCTATGATGGTGCAGCTCCTTCCCTTCACTGTGCCAGGCAACTGCAGGGGCCTCTTGGTAGTCCTTAGGAAGTTGCTGCACATGAGGTCCTCCCAGTGCATCCAGTTAAAGAGAAGAAGCTGCAGACATTGCTGCTGATCCTGTGCTTCCCAACATGAAAATGGTTGTGTTGAGGGAGGGCACTACAGGACTGCAAAGGTGAATTTCGGAGTGGCTTTTGGTCATTGCATAGTTGATTGAGGATACCAACCTGTGCAATAACCAACATAATTATAAATTATATTTACCAATTTACCTACATGGTAAATTGGACTTTCCCGCTTGTAACTCTTCAACGAGATTCTGGCCATTATCTTGTTCTATGCTGTGAGCCACCTAGGGGACATTTCCGCACTAGACTGTTATAGTACTATTATTCCACTTTCAACATCCTATGGAATCCCGGGGTTTGCAGTTACCCCTCCCTAAACTGCAAAGCCCAGGATTCCATAGGATGTTGAAAGTGGAGTAATAGCACTACAGTCTATCGTGGAAACGGCCAGGGTCTCATCTTTGGTGAAATTAATGAATGAATGATCCTGACATCAGCTTGATGCGCCTTGGCTTATCTCGACTTGACTGCAGCTAAATGCTTCCAGCTTTCCAGTGAACCTCATGTGTCCCGGAATGGAACAGGTGGGACCATATTGGTCATATGGGCCTGAAAGCTGTAGGACATATTCTGTCTATTGGTTGTGACGGTACTGTGGAGATAAGGTCATTAGTGACATTTGTCTGCAAAGTAAACTGGTTTCTCATAGAGAAGGGTGCTATTTCCCAGTTCTCAGAATGTCTGGCTTCATACTCAGCTTTACTTTCTTGACTAAGTTGGCTAGGTGACCTAGTGGGAAGATGAGTGGTAGATCAGATGAGAACACTAGCACTTAGAAAGGTTATTTTTGGATGACAGCTCTCATAATCCCTTGGCCAACATGACCACTGGCCATGCCAACCAGACAATTCTCGGAGTTCTGGTCCTTAAAGCTTTTCTAGGCTCTGGGATAGATACGCTCTGGTCTTCTAAACAAAATGCATTTGCACCTTTGAAGGTGGAATCAATTTGCAGGGATGTGAGACACATACTGCATCAGTGAACTTTAAGCATTCCAGATAAATTAAAAATCCTTTCATCTTTACTGTAGAAATAACAACAGGGCACACTTTTACCTTCAAGCTTGCTTTCAAGACCAAGACTTTGATTCTCTAAAGGATGGAAAAAGAATTTTGTAGATATGTCGGGTTTGTTTCTTTTCTTTTTTTAATCCTTTTAATTTGATATTTATATATGCTTTTTAATGTTGCAGTAATTTGGCATCTGTACCTGTGAAATACAACACAGGTAAAGATGAAGGCTCTATATTTCTAGAGATCACACATTAAGAAGTAAAGTTGTTCAGGAACCACCAGGAAATGCCAATGAAATCCTTTGCAAGTTATTCATGAAACAGCCTGTCCTACTAAGTATGACTCCTACAGACTCTTGTACTGCAGAATATGAACTTCTTTAAAATACAATTGAGAACACATGAATAGTTTCAACAGAAGTTTGCAAAGGGCATTTGCATTTTATCTAGAACTAAACTACAGTCAGATCCTGAAGAGGTGCCACACACACACACACACACACACACGCACGCACGCACTCATATATTTTGAGGGACCTAGCATGGAGTAATGGTTTGAACACTGGACAAGAAACCAGGGCTCAAATCCTTGCTTGGGCATGGCAACCCACAGTGTGATCTTGGGGAATTCATACTCTCTTTGCCTTGAAGGAAAACTGGCAAATCTCCTCTAAATAAATCTTGCCAAGAAAACCCTATGATGTAGTCATATTTGACTTGAAGATGAGTAACAACAATACATATTTTACTTACTTACTAACCTGCTTTTCTCCTGATATGAAATCCAAAGCAGCTAACAATGTAAGTTAAAACAATGTATGCACATACATACTAGAGCACACTCTGTCTGTCTGCCTGACTACATACTCATCTACCTACCTATATATCTTTTTATTTGGTATGTAAATATGTTGCTCATCTTACCAAGAGGTTTATCCTTCAGTGTTTAAAGATACCATGTTATGGTGTTAAATTCTGAAGTGCAGCTGCTGATTATGACATAATTGATGTCAGGATGAAGAAGCTCCTGCCACACGCTGGTCTGCTGGATGTGTACAGAAATAGTGTATTATAGTTAATGTAGAAGTACTGATGTAGAACTTCATTAAGTTTGGTTGTATGCTACAAAGTATTCAGTGCTAATTGATGATTGCAGCAATATATCTGCTTGGGGCCTCCCTGTATTGTTACAAAGTATCAAATTGTTAATTGCTTTATTGCTTGTTGCTACAGTGTGCCCAGTGAAGGGGAGAAGATCAGAGCAGGTGAAAATGAAAGTGTAAAAGACAGTATTTTGAGAACCTAGTGTGTCTAAGATAAGCAGCAGGAAATATGTGCCTGCCCCAAGGATGAAAAATCCAAATGCAGATCTGGGAACTGTCTCAAGAAGTGGGGTGGTGGTAGATTTATGATCTTCTCCAGTTAGAGCTTTGTGTGCCTAAAATTTGGAATTGTGTATATAAAAAGGGGGAGCTCCATTTCTTCCTTAGTCTCAGCAACTTTAGCGGAAATGTGCCATGTTGTTTGCATTTCATACAAATAAAAACTACGTTTGCCTCAGAGTGAAGTTTGTAGCTTGTGGGTTATCCAGTACATGACAATTACACACCTCAAGAAGAGTCTTAAAAATGCAGGTAGGTGCATTGATTCATAGTAACAAACCAAAAACTCTTAGCATTTTTTGTCTTCAACAGGTCTTTTGTTAATGGGTCTCAATTGCACATTCAAGACCAAGCTATCCCATAAAACCTGATACTGTAATGCCTTGTAACTAGCAACAATATGTTATTGCTGGGAAAACCCACCCCAACCACTGTGAGCAATCCAGCTAAGCCAAAGAGAATAGGGCAAATGGGGCAGATGTGGCAGATTACGTCAGATCCTGAACAATAATAGCAGCAGCAGCAGCAACAAATCCTAGTAGAATCCTAATGGCTTAACTCTGATTGCTCTGACTCCACTGCATCCATGTGCAGATAGCTTTAAACCCCAAAAACAAGTTTTCCATGGTAGCAGACTTTGAGCAAAAAAATCATATGAATTTTTCCACAAGGCACACTAATAAGAAGCCAACTATATGTGCAACCATGTTCTCCTTCTCCCTTGTTTGTATCTCTTTTGTCATCATCATTTCTTTCAAAAGTCACATATTTTCCATATACATATATCTTTGTAGTGGTCTGAGTGTTGGACTAGAACTCTAGAAAACCAGGATTCCTATCCCTGCTCAGTTATAGAAACCCTCTGGGTGATCTTAGGCAAATCATATTCTATCAGCCTTAGATGAAGGCAACAGCAACACTTCTCTAAATAAATCCTGCTGAGCAAGCTCTATGATAGGGTTGCCATAAGTCAAAGTCGACTTGAAGGCACACAACAGCAACAACAACATGTTTCGAGGGCAGGGGATACTTCCTGCCTACCCAAAGATCCCCAAGAAAAAAGGGAGTCTGGCATTGTAAGAACATCACCCATTTGGAATAGGGAAGATCTGGTACTAGTGGATTCTGAAGCAATTTCACCAGGATCCCTAATGAGTTTTTCTCTTCTCTATAAACTGCAATGCTATCTAGCATCTGACATTCCCTTCCATTGACTGACAAGGTTTTTTTTCTTCTTCTTAGCATCTGAAACAGTTTTAGAACTTCTAAAACTATCCAATAGTGAAGGAGGAGGAGGAGGAAGCACAGCTCCTGACACGGAAGATCACATGGAACTGCAACACTGATGGAATCCCCACCATACCAACCAGCTTGAGCTGACAGGTTTTAAGCCCCCAGTCATGTTACCTTCTGGAATATTACTTTTATCTGGTCTCCTGTCAGCATTTCTGCAATTGGCTATATTGCCTGCGGAACTAATGTCAGGGAGTTTGACAGTTTCTTTTCTTTCTCCCTCCCAGTGCTCCTCTCCCCTTTGCTCTTGCATAGCATAGTCCTGTATTCCATGCACCCGCCCAGGAACATCCAATCCAAAAAGCTATCCAAAAGACAGAACAGCCCTGCTATTAGGCAGAGCCAAGCAGATGCAGATGAAGGGTGGGTGGCACACAGCAGTGGCAAGGGGCTGGAGGAGAAGAGTTGTGAATGCTGCATTGCCTACCTATCAACTCATAAGCCAGCCTCCTCTCCTCAGGGGCAATGCTGGAATCAACTGCTGGTCCAGACATCTCCTGCATGTGGAATAGGAGCAGGGGATACCATCTTTTCCCATGCTTGGGGCAGCAAAAGTTTTCAGATAGCTCCACTTGGCTGCTATTTGCTAAAAGCCTAGTTGTTAAAGAGGTGCTGTAAAGTGGATTGGGCTAGATAAGTAGTAAATCTTGGATTAGATAAATTGGGTTAGATAAATAGTTAAGAAGATTTGGTGGAGATGGTCAGCCTTTGGAGAAGAACATTGGTCACAGAATGTGGAGCCTATAACCTATGAACCAAATATAGCCTCCCAAGTCTCTGCATCTAAACCAACAGATCTGAACCCCAAGAGAATGAGGCCATTTCTGCACTAGACTGTTATAGTGCTATTATTTCACTTCTAACATCCTATGGAATCCTGGAGTTTGCAGTTTAGGGAGGGGCCTCAGTCTAGTCCAGAAATGGACTGACATTCAAATTATGCCAACTGGAGTGATCCCTTGACTTGAGAAAGTGAAATATGGCAACCCTACCTGAATGCCTTTGTCCTGACTCCCTTGTGTACACTCCTTCCCAGTGTGTACTCCTGGTTCCCATCTAGCCCACTGCTGGAATGTAGACCTCACTAATAACACACAGGTTTTTTTTTAAAAAAAACACCCACATAACTATAGCACTATTCCACTGTAATTGCTGTGGCTGCCTCCTATGGAATCCTCAGTCTCGTGGGTTGGTGAGACAGTAGAGCTCTCTGGCTGAGAGTTCCAAAAACTCTCCTGTATACTGCAGATCCCAGAATTCTACAGAATGGAGCCATGGCAGTTAAAGTAGAATAATAGTGCTATGACTATTTCAGCTGAGGAGATACAAACCTCAACAGAAAGAAGATTTCCACTCCTATTGAAGGAGGTGAATAGATTTTCACGCCTAGTCTGTGGAATCTAACAATAGTACTAACTTTTAAATTATAGAAATGCTGTGCTAGGTCTCTGTGCCCAACAAATGGTCTTGATAATCAAAACCATTTGTTGAAGAAAGAGGGTTAGCACAACATTTCTGTAATTTAGAAGCTGGCGCTATTGTTAGATTCCATGGACAGCAGTGAAAATCTTGACACACTCTGAAGTACAGAGCAACAGTGATTAATGGTGTTTCTCCTTATAGCTTGGGAAAGTGTCTTTCTTTTCACACTACAACTCCCCAAATTTCCTAGCTAACCTGCTCATCCTGACTAGGGGAGTCAGGGGACTGTAGTCCAAAAAGTAACTTTTACTGAACTCTGGTAGGGCTACAGAGGTACTTGCTTCCAAACATTCCCGTAAGTGAGAGGATTTGATCTGTGTTGACAGTTTGGCTTCCCACTAGTGAGAGAACCACATGCAAAATACAAAGAAATGACAAAAAAAAACTACTTTGTGACTAATTAAAATGAAAAATGACATGTTACTATTGACTAGAGGCTGGCGTACTAAATCCAGTTTCAGTACATATGGTTCTCTCCAGACTTTTTAAATGGTAATTCCCACAACAACAGCAGCAACAATAGTAAAAAATAATTTCTTACCTGCCTCTCCCCAAGGCTCGAAGCAGGGTACAACATAGATTAAAATACAACTAAAAATACACAAACCATTTTAAACAAACCAGTTTCAAATTCATAGTTTAAATATTATTATTATTATTATTATTATTATTATTATTATTATTATTATTATTATATAATGCCCTTTACACCAAAGAGTGGAACAATAACACAGGGACAAAAACATTAAAACAGAAAACCACAACAATACATGGCATGAAATCCCCAACATGCCACCAGTTGCTACCCATCTCAGCACTTTAAACACATCTCAATGACTTACGGTGGAGAGTCAAAGAGGAAGGTCTTCAACCATTTACGAAAATGGGTAAGATCCTTCTCCAGCCGGAGGTCCAAAGGAAGACCATTCCACAAATGCGGAGCCAGATCTTGTAAGGCTCGCAGCCTTGACAGAGCTGCAAGCATTGGTGGAGCAGACAATAATTCTTTGCCTGTAGATCTCAAATTCCTGGATGGAACATACCACACAAGCCGAGCTGCAAGGTACTGAGGGAGGTTGGAACACAAAACTTTAAATACCAGGACCAAAAGATTGAAACAGGCCTTGGCCCAAACTGGTAGCCAGTGAAGGGATCTATGGGGAGAAGTAAACAGGTGAATATTTAGGCAGATTTAAAACAACTCGGACAGCACTGTTCTGCATTAAAAGGAGGAAGAAGGGAGCAGGAAGGCAAACCTGCCAGTAAACTGTTACAATAATCCAGGCATGAGATAACCAAGGCCTGGACAAGCGGATGGGCAGTCTCTGACTGGGTAGATCTGCTGGAAGAGATGGTTGATTGATAGTTTTTGAAATTCAAACAATGCATTTAGCTGTTGAATCTCTTCCGGTAGTTCGTTCCACAATCTAGGGGCAACTAATGAAAAGGTCCTCGGGGCAACCATTACCAATCTAGTCCTGGCTGGTTTAAATAAATGACCCCCAGAGGACTTGAGTGGATGGGGCAGATTGCATGGGAGGAGGCAATCCTGCAGGTCACTCGGACCCAAAACCATGTAGGGCTTTAAAGGTAATAACCAACACTTTGTACTTTGCCTGGAAACTAATTCGCAGCCAGTGGAGTGATTTTAATAACGGTGTGATATGCTTACTCCTCAATGTACCTGTAACCAGTCTAATCAACATCCATGTTAGGTGAAGCTAACAAGGGTTAGAGGAAAACATTTGTAGGGACGCAGGTTCATTTTCAATTATTTTAAAGAAAAAAAAGTCTTACTAGTGCATTGTCTACATCAGTAATGGCAGCAATGGCTACATCACGCACAGAGACTAATATCCAATGTACAGTGATCTGTATAGGTGCTGTTCAAAATGACGATCCATAGACCACTCCCGATCCACACGACATTGACTGCTGGTGCCTGGTGAATTTATAGGAAAGAAAGGCACAATTGTAGTCAATGGGCACAGCCATGGTAGCAGTCCTCTGCTCAGTGGAAAAAGGTAATTGCTGGTGCCGCACCTCAGATAACTTGGGAAACAGTGATCAATAACACAACCAGCCAAAGTCAGTGGCCTTAGATATGTCCAGCACCAAGCTTGGGAAGGTTCCTATAATCATCAGAATTCCACATAGTAGATATAGGATTCTGGAAACTGTAGTCCACAACAGGAATTTCTGTATAGAATGTCACCTACAGAGAGACAGAGAGAGACTTTTTCTCCTTTCCATAATAGCAGGGGACAGTGAGCAGCTGCAGTGTCAGTAGTGAATCCACTCTGGAATTTAGTACAAACTTTATTGTTATTTTGTTATGGTTGTTACTATTATATTTATTTATATTCCCCCTTTTTCACACTTTGGGATTCAAGACAGTTTTACAACAGTTAAAACAAAGGCAGACAAAAATTCAGAGCATACAGACATTAAAAAAAGCAATTAAAAAAGCATCATAAAATTGCAAGGCCTGTTTCACTGAAAAAAACAATTCTCAAAGGCCTGCTGGAATAAAAAGGGGTTTACTTGCTTGTGGAAAGGTACTAAGGAGGGTGCCAAGTGAGTCTTTCTGGGAAGGAAGTTCCAGTGCCTGGGAGCAGCCACTGAGAAGGCCCTCTTCTGTGGTTCCCACCAAATGTAGACCTACGGAGGGCAGTAGGACAGAGAGAAGGGCCTCTCCAGAAATTCTGAAAACATGGGCAAGATTATATAGGAGAATACAATCTTTCAAATAACCTGGAGCTGAGCCATACAGGGCTCTGTAAGTCATAACTGGCACTTTGTCTGGAAATGGACCACCAGCCAGTGGAGTTGTTGCAACAAAGGAGTTGTGTGCTTTCTGTAGACAGCCCCAGTTAACAATCTGGCTGCAGCTCTTTGGACCAGCTGAAGTTTCTCAACCAGTATCTCCAGTGGGGCAAGTAGGGCACATGCCCTGGGCACCAATGCGGGGGTGATGGTGCAAAAAAGCTGTGCATGTAGGAGTGGGTGGTGGTAGGAGAAAGAAGCTTCCATGCTTGCCCTAGGCACTGTTTACGCTAGAATACACCACTGATCTCAACACTCTTCAAAGGAAGTCCCACGTAGAATGCATTACAGTAATCCAAACTATGTATAACTATGGCATGTGACACGGTGGCCAAGTCTAAAATCTCAAGCATTAGGTGCAGTTGATGGGCATGCCTTAACTGTGCAAATGTACTCCTGGCCACTGCTGAGATCTGAGCTTCCATGTTCAGGACTGAATCCAGGACATCAGTCAAGCAGCAGATCTACGTCTTCAGCAGGAGTGTAAGCCTATCCAGCACAGACTGAATCCCTATTCCCCGATCTGTCTTTTGACTGATCAGGAGCACCACTCTTGTCTGGATTAGATTTCAATTTGCTTGCCTTCATTCAGTCTGTTATTGATGGCAGGCACTGGTTTAGGACCAAAGCTTCCTTGGATTGAGGTGGAAAGGAGTAGTAGAGCTGGGTGTCAGCTGATGGCATCAGAGCCCAGACTCCAGATGACAACCTCTCCCAACCTTTAACTTTTAAAAGAAATACCGCTTATTTTAGGGATAGGGTTCAGCACTTTCAGTGTTCGGACTAAAACCCAGACAGGATGCACCCATCCCACTGACATCAGAGCCACCAACCTCCCCTCTAAAATGAGATAGCATACCTCTCACACCAATGCATTAGCAATGACAGATATTTAGCTAATGGAGGCTTTACTAACCAATTGGTTTAAAAAAATCATGTTTATTTCCTTTTTTCCTCTGTTTTGGATTTGGGAAAGAGGAGAGTGAAGCGATCTACTGTACAAGCTAAATCCAATGGTAAATTTATACAGCTCTCATCCCTAAATGCTCCTTGACTGCTTTCATCTTTTTCCCTTTTAAGTAAGCCTGTGTACCAGACTCCAGACTTTTTGATTTGTAACCACAGTTACAAGCATTACGCATTTCATATGGAAGACTGTACGTGCCGTCACTTTCAATACTGTACTGCCACTCGAGCCCATTTCTTTGATCTTGAGATGCTGCCTAAGAAGAAGTCACTGGTGTATAAATGCCCCCATCTGGCCTCTCATGCGATCAGTGTCAGAATCATTATAACAACTGTCCTAAGTGTGAGGATAATTGTAGAAACTGGGACTTTTGATTCCTATCATCTTCAGCACAAGAAAGGAAGTAAATGCTGGTTGCATCCCCCTCCAACCATATGGATTCTGGGATGCTTTATTTTCTTCTGTGACATGGGATGTTTCCATCAATATGTGGAAGCTAGTTTTCTTATCTAGTCGTACGCCTCCTCTTCCTCCTCCTCCTCCTGTTCCTCCTTTCTCCTGTTCTTCCTCTTCTTAATTCTTCCTCTTCTCCTTCTCCTCCTCCGTCCTGCTGATCTTCCTCCATCCTTCTGTTACTGCCCTGGCTAGTCCGAGCTTTGGGGATATTAAAAGATATCCTTTTGATATCACAATTCGGTTTCACTTCTCTATTCCCCTCCACGTGCTTGCGAGGCCACCAGACAAGCACATAAACAAGCTCGGCCGTTAATTGCCTTAATATTCCTAATACAATACAGGCAGGCCAGAAAATAGCTGACTCGCTGCTTTAGGAGACCTCCAGGCAAGTACTCTAATTAGGTATGCACGCAACCTACAAAAGAGCCTCTGCCCCGCGCTGGCAGCTTGATGGGTAAACTATGCAATACCCAAGTACTCTGCGTTTGCATACTGGCCACTCTACTGAGAACCTCTGCAATAACTCAGTCATTCAGATTCTGACCTTTCGGAGGCTTTGTCTCCAACTCCAAACCTATTGTTTTCCCCCAAGTACGGCACAGCCTGCAGTCACAATTCTCCTTATAAAAACCCTTGATTCCGAGACCTTCCTCGGATCGCTCCCGAGTTTCATCCCGCCTTGCTGCCGCTTTGCTTGGCGAGCCTCCCCTCAGCTCCACGTGCTGGGCTACATTGCACCCCAGCCTCGCTCTCCATTTTTCCGGGCTTCAGGACAGGTGAAGTATCACCCAAACCAGCAACTCCTCTAAAAATCCCTCTATACCACTCCAACCTTTATTTGTTTAGTTATCTTGTATGAGTGTCGCATACACTGTTTTGCTTGTGTATTTAATAGAACATCATTTATTGTTTCAACTTCTGTGTGCTCCTTGATTCGACCCAACCCCGTAGACATAGGGTTCAAGCTCTCGCTACGTTACCCTGCCTCTCGTGACGCTAAGCAGTGCTCTGAGCTAATTTTCCCCACCTTTAGTTGAGCACATTTTGGTGTCCCTCCCGGGGCCCCCAGTACACAGGGTAACACTTCTCTTGCTTCTGATCCTCCTCCTCCTCCTCCTCCTCCTCCCTACTCTTTGTACTCTTGGTCACCCTCTTACTTCTCCTTCTCCCCCCTTCTCCTTCTCATCCTCCTCCTTCCTGCTCTTGCTTCTCCTTCCTCTCCTCCTCTTGCTTCTTCTTCTTCCTATCCTCCTTCCTCTTGCTTCTTCTTTCTCCTGTTCTTCCTCCTCTTGCTTCTTCTTCCCCTCCCCTCCTTCCTCCTGTTCTTCCTCCTTTTGCTGCTCTTCCTATTCTTACTTCTCATTCTTCTCCTCTTCCCCACTCCTGCTTATCTTCTTCCATCCTCCTCCTGCCTCTCCTCCTTGCCCTCCTTCCTCCTGCTCTTTCTCCTCTCTTTCCTCCTCTAAGAGAGCCCCGGTGGAGCAGTGGTTAAATGCTGGTACTGCAGCTACAACATTGTGAGTTCAGTCCTGCAGGGCTCCAGGTGGGCTCAGCCTTCCATCCTTACTTAGAGAGTGCTTAGCACTGATAAGCGGTATAGAAATGTAATTGCTACTGCTATTTTTCCTTCTTCTTCCTCTCTCCTTCTCCATGCCTGTGACTCACTAAGTTAAATACAGTCCACCACCTGTGTATGGTTTAAAAGGCCAGTAACCTCTTCCTTTCCTTTTTTGCAACATGTTTGAGATGGCAGAAACAATAGACTTATGTCAATATACAGGTATCCCTACTGGATCATTCCAAAACGTCCAGTTCCACAGTGACCAACCAGTGATCCACAACTGTTGGCACAACTGATTCAATCATGTGAAAAAATTGTGCAACATTGGTTCTGCAGACAACCTATGGCCCCAGATTTAAGATTTATTTGCACTATCTAATTATAGCAGTTTGACCATTTTGTGGTGACTCTGTCTTATGCAATTCTGAGATGTGTAGCTTGCTAATACACTTACAGTTTTCTGTAATTGGGTCCTAGAGCTCTTTAGCAAAGAATTCTAATTATTTTACCAAACTACAAATCCACGAATTCTGTAGCATGTAGCCATGGCAGTTTAAGTTGCACAACAACTGCTACAATGTCCTAATTTTGTCAGAACCTAATTTTTGTAAGCTGCCTTGAGTACCAGGGCTGGGGAAAAGGCAGGATATAAATAAATAATAATAATATAATAAGCCTAGTTTCTGGTATAAAATATCTAGACTTTGGAAATAATGATTTTTAAGTAATATATAGAACTGTACAATCATGTCAGCTGAATGCTGAACAGTTATAGACTGATTCAGAGTAGTTTGTGCTAATTCTAGATTGGCTGAATTTAGTTTGAGAGCAGAATGGCAAAGTCTGAAGCACTTCAGAACTCTCTGGAGATCTAAGTGTCAAAAATGAGCAGGAAAACACTAAACAATGTATCTTCAACACGATCACATAGAGAATATGCCAACATAATAAGTTGTGGGGGGGGGGAACCTGAGTTGTTCTCAAGGACATCTATAATGTGCAGTTTGGGATGTGACCCTCACCAGGACTCTCCAGTGACAGTGCTTAGGGGAAGAGTTATGTGAAATTACTGAAATTATAAAGCCAACCTCTTCTGATGTTTCTTTATTCTGCACTGGTAGCAAATCACAAAAAAGCTATGGTGAGGAATGGGCTTTTGTTAGTCTTGTCAATTCTTTCACTTCTTTTCATCTTACTGAATAGGCTAGCTTTGTCTTGTGTCCTTCTTGTTAATGTATCTGTTTAATTCCAGGGCAGACAAAGTGTGGCCAAGGGGCTTCGTGTGGCCCCGCAAAGGTGCTCTTTTGGAACTTGCTCTTTCCAGGTTTCCTGAACTGCCCTTCTTCTGGCCAAAAAGGGAGACGTGTGAATTGCTTCTCCTAGAAGTTTCCAGAGGTTGCAGGGGTTCCTGTACTATTTAACATTTTATCTTTTTTAAATGAAAATTAGAAGTAGATTTTCCACTATTACCAGTTTTGGGGCAGTCTATGCAGCCCCTCAAAGGAATTCCAAAGCAAAACAAGTGTCCCCCAATCCCAGTACAGTTGCTCTTCCCTGATTTAATGAGTTAGTGTGCCTTGGAATTAGCAAAACGTATTCTCTCCCCCTACAATTGTCCCTGCTTGTTGTTACTTAGGCATTAGATGGAAAGCAGGCAATCTAAGTCTCCCCAGGAAAGACAAAGTAGTGTCTGGGACAATTCTGAGGTGGGAGAGGATCACAGGAGAGCTATCTGGCTCTCACTCTAAGCAGTCAATGAACAATAGTAAATAACAGCACCAGCAGACTGCTGCAACACCTTAAGGGGCAGCATAAAAAGGCCTTGCTCTCAGCAGGGTCAGAAGAAAAGTCAATACAACGAGGCAGTGGAGACAAAACAAATTGAGCATGAATAACAGTAACAGCAGCATCTCTCAATCTATCCTTCGCCACTCCACTACAAGAGTGGGAGGAATTTCCAGCATCAGCCCAGGTCACCAAATGCCTAAAAGGGGAGCAATGGGAGGGGAATTATCAGGAAAATCTTAACATCTGGATTGCTAGTAATAATAAAGCATGTGCCTTTACTTCCTTATGCTGTTTCACTGAATCTCATCTGTTGGTTTGCTGGCAGAACAAAGAAAAAAAATCTATTCAAGTATGTAGTCGTTGTATCCTGATTTAATTCTCTTTCATTCCACTTTTTCAGCTGCTTCTAAAATGATCTGGTTTCTCTATCTTCTTCCCACTTTTCCTCTTTTTCCTCAGCTTATTTCAATTGCATCAAATGAGTTCAAAGTCCAAAGGTAGTTTGCACCCAGTTAACTCAGCAGAGAGTTGGAGAGTATTGCCTTTTCTGACTACAACTCTCAGAATCCTCCGTCTAAATTCTGTTAGCTGACTTGAGTCCTGAACTGTGAAAAAAACAAGAGATGCCTCTTCCTTCTTCTCTTTCTCCTCTTCTTCTTCAAAATTGTCACCATCATCTGGCTGGAGGACTCTGGCAGGACGATTCTGGGAGCTGTAATCAAAGAAGCTGTTTTTTCCAAACTCTGCTCTTGAGAGGAACAGTGGGTCCTGAATATTGAAGAAGGTAATAGAAGGATTTCAGGCCATGGCAGTTTTAAAAGCAGCATTGCAGAAATGCTGATGTAGCAGTGGAAACAGCTGGAAAGCCTCAGAAGATTCTTTTACTTACCTCCCCAGTGTGCTTCCCTCATGCTCCTGTGAGAACAGCAAGCAACACCTCTTGCTGTTTTTGCTTTTCTTGCTTTGATCTGTATCACACAGGAGATTTTTACCACCATGTGCCTGGAAGTGGGAGATGGTTCTGATAATCACCTGGAAAGAGCCCGAGGGTCCTATAAAGTTAGTTACAGCTAGCAGAGAGTTGGGCACTAGGTGACTGACATTACTGAATGAAAGAAAAAGCTATCAAACCCTTACTGGGGTGGAGCTATGGAGACAGGGGGCTGAAATGACGGCAATACCTTCAATTCTTTCAGCCCCAAAATTTCTAGCACTGTATTAATGCAAAACTTCAGCTGAGCATTTATAAATACAGTTTGTTTTTGTTGCTGCTGCTGTTGTTATTGTGTGACTTCAAGTCATTTCTGACTTATGGACACCCTAAGGTGAACCTCTCATAGAGTTTTCTTGGTGAGATTTGTTCAGAGGGCGTTTGCTTTTGCCTCCCTCTGAGGCTGAGAGAATGTGATTTACCTAAGGGCACCTAGTGGGTTTCCACAGCGGAGCAAGGATTTGAACCCTGGCCTCCAGAGTCTTAGTCCAATGTTCAAACTGCTACACTGTGCTGGCTGTAAGTATAAATACAGCAGAGGCATCCAAAGAAATTGTTGTTGTGTGCCTTCACGTACTTTCCAACTTATGGTAACCCTAAATCAAAGCTATCATCAGGTTTTGTTGGCAAGATTTGTTCAAAGGGGGTTTGCCTTTGCCCTTCCGTGAGACTGAGAGAGTGTGACTTGCCCAAGGCCACCCAGTGGGTTTCCGTGGCCAAGTGGGGATTAGAACCTTGGTTTCCAGAGTCATGGTCCAGCCCCAAACCACTACACCATGCTAGATCTCAACCAAAGAAAAGGGGCAGGAAAAGTTACCTAAGGAATGAGAACACAGCAGATACAAGAAGTTGACTTGGATCTTTCTGGTCATGTTTTCCCCCCGTTTTAATTTTTATATTAAATCCAATAAAAATTATTAGGGGGCAATTCTAGTTCGAAATAATTTTCAGTGTCTCAGTCTTTGTGATGCTAGACAGGGGAGGGAATTACCTGATCTTATCCCCGCCCCCCGCCCCCAGCTACACCCCTAACCCTGAAGGTACCCATCTCTCTTAAGCTTCCAATGGGCAGCCAAAACAATGCTGTTCCACATGGCGTTTAATGTTAAAAATTGCCCTTTTTTAACTGTTTCAAAACTGGATTCTAGACTTGTTTTTAGACTGCTTCCAGGAGCTTTTAAAGAGTACTTTAATCTATTTTTAAAATGTTTTTAACTTTGTACTATTTTAATCGGTTTTTATTCATTCATTGGCTCGGGAGCTCTTGTGAGATGGGAGATGATGAAGCAATACTTTAAATAAATAAATAATAGATTAAGGAAGCTCCCTCTTCTGGCTTCTCCCTCTACATTAACCTTACTAGTTTTTTTTCTTTGATTTGCTGGTGCCAAGGCTGGATTAAAGTGGTTTGATGTCCTGAAGCAGTTCTCAAAATAGGGTCTCTTTGACACGAGCTTCTCTAGGTGTGATGGTACAGAAATTAAGTCAAAGAAAATGATAAAATAACATTGAAAGCACAGTAAACAACAGCACATGACTTCTTGCGCTGAAACCATTTTCAGCCCTGGAATTCCATTAAAACTAAGAACCTGATCCGGCACATTGCTCATGTAGCGCACAAATGTTGATTGTAACAGAAACACTGCAGAGGAAGGAAATGACTGGGAAAGAAAAAGAAGCAAGCTACACCTTTTCCCTTCAGCACTGGGTCCCTAACAAGTGAAGGACCTGGAGCAATCACAACTGCTGAAAATCCAGTTGTTCTTAAATGCCACAACAATGAATAATAAGATCTCTCACATCCTGCAACAATTGTTGCAACTATGGACAAGGAAGTGTAACAGTTAGAACTATAGGAGACCGAGGTTCAAATTCCCACTTGGCCACGGAAACCCACTGAGTGACCTTGGGCAAGCCACACTCTCTCAGCCCCAGAGGAAAACAGTGTCAAACCTCCTCTGAAAAAATCTTGCCTAGAAACCCCCATGATACAGCCACCTTAAGTCAGAGTTAACCTGAAGGGCTACAACACCAATAAGTAAGACGTGATCAGGGAGCCAAGGGTAAACTCAATTTAGCACTAGAATATATATATTATGTGAAGAGTTGGTAACCAAGGTACTATGTGTGTGTATTTGCCTTCGAGCTGCACACTGACTTATGGCAACCCCATTAATTTCCTAAGGTTTTCTTAGGCAGGGAATATTCAGAGGTGGTTCTGCCAGTCCCTTCCTCTGAAATATAACCCACAGCCACTGGTATTCATTGGTCTCCCATCCAAGTACTAACTAGGGCTGACGCTGCTTAGCTTCCAAGATCAGCCAGGTTCAGAAGCCTTTAGGGTATTTAGGTACTAGAGTATGGACTACAATGCCCATAGTCATAAACCATTGGCCCTTGCATAGTGTTCTCATAGCTGTCGTCCAAACGAATCTGAAAGAGGGACCACAGATTAGGAGTAGCAGTTCTTTGTTGAAACCAGAGCCTGGAAAAGTTATGTGTTCAACTACAACTCCCATAATCCTCCAGCCAGCAGAACCATGGCTGGGGATTCTGAGAGTCGTAGGTAAAAAAAAAGAAAAGTACAGTTCTCAAGCTCAGGCTAACTTGCGATAACAAATACTGCGAGCTTTCCATGCATTCACTGAAAGGAGCTACTAAAATCTTCTCAGCTCGCAGTGGCTCTAAAGGGCGACCAAAGCAACCCCTCAATCCGCTCTAAATCACCTCATGCATCTATGCGCCTGCGCATCCGCGCCCCGCCTCCAGAAAGGGATGCTGTACGGAAAAAGAAATGGCTGCCCACTGTGAACCAATTGGGGGAAAACATTTTTCCCTTTTTTTTCCGTACAGCGCTCTCTTCGCGGAAGCGGAAACTACGGAGCGTCATTTGCCAGGGGCGGTCTGCGTTTGGATTTGCGGCGCGGGGGATTTCTGAGGTCTCAGTTGTGGGTCGATTAATTGGGAAAACGGCCCTTCAGCGACCCTTGTCGCTTCATACTGAGTACTTTGCTGGGCCAGGCGAAGGGGGAAGAAGGAGGACATCCCGGACAGCGCGGGGATAGCCGGTTGTTTTGTCCTGTTGGACGACGAGGATAACCCCGGGTCCAGGTTTGTAGTTTCTGGCCATTTCCACACTAGACTGTTATAGCGCTATTATTTCAACATCGTATGGAATCCTGGGGTTTGCAGTTTAGGGAGGGGCCTGAGGCTCAGTCTCTGAGCCTCAGGCCCCTCCTTAAACTGCAAACCCCAGGATTCCATAGGATGTTGAAAGTGGAATAATAGCGCTATAACACTGTAGGGCGGAAATGGCCTGTCTCATGGGAATGTGGATAATTGGTTATTCCTTCACATCGTGCAGCAACACGGCTGCTATCACAGGTGCAAATACTTTCCCTCCACCCACTTTTCAATTTAGCTGTTGTTGCAGGAAATACAGGCTCCTCCTTGGATGAAATTCTTATTCTTTGAGATCTTAAGGAAGTCTTTGCTGCCTTTCAGTGACCGCTTCTGGGTGCGTCTGCATTACCAGTTGGGTCTCATCGGGGTAGAAGGGTTGTGAATATCTTGAGAATGACAGCAACAGCAAAGACCTCAAGGCACCTTAAAGACTAGCAAAGTTTATTTAACATAGAAGCTTAACTTCAAATAAAACTGCGCTGTAAGATTTTGTTTTGTGCCTAAACAGACAAACAGGGCTGCTCTCTTGGAAACTTTGGAAGAATTGTTGGAGAAAGCTGTTTGCTGTTTTGCTTTGACTGTGTAATGAGAGAGGGTGCGAGAACCTGGAAAGCCAAGGAAGGGATTAAATAATGAGTGACAGAGTTGTTGTTTTCTTCTTGTTCTGTATCTCCAGCTCTTTCCTTTATTGTGGTGTGCCTTCAAGTCAGTTCTAGCTTATGACAATCCTAACGTGAATGTATCATCCAGTTTTCTTGGCAAGATTTATCCAGAGGTTTACCCTTGCTTTCCTCTAAAGCTGAAAAAGTGTGACTAGGGCCATTTCCGCACTAGACTGTTATAGCGCTATGATTCCACTTTCAACATCCTGTGGAATCCTGGGGTTTGCAGTTTTGGGAGGGGACAGTCTGGTGCGGAAACGGCTTAGACCGAGCACTGGTGATTACAACCCAGGTCTCTTGGATTTATAATCCATTACTCAATACCATGCTGGCTGTTTCTGTGCTCCCAACCATTTCCTTTCAGGTTGTATATTAATCCTGAAGTGTCAAAACACAAAATACATCTCATTTGTTCTTTCATTTCTATTTATTTATACATGGCATACAAAGCCACTTCAACAATATTGGGCAAGCTTCAGATACAGTCCTCACTGGGTTTAATAGGACTCATAACCTCAGCTTTAGCAACCATAATGTGACATGTTTTTCAGTTTTCTTCTTTGGGGCAGGTGAGGGGAGCACAATGTTATTCCTTGTATGTTAAGGATTCACTATGGTAGATGTCAACAGTTAGCTACTGATTTCAATCTGTTTTTTGTGTGTGAGAGCCAGCATACTGTAGTGGTTTGAGCATTAACTATGACCCTAGAGACCAGGGTTGGATTCTCCACTCAGCCATGAAAATCCGTTGGGTGACCTTGGGCACATCACACACTCACAGCCTCAGAAAAACCCCTGATAAGATTTCCGTATATCAGAAATGATTTGAAGGCACACAACAACATGTGCCTTCAAGTTGCCTGTCAGTTTATTGCAACCTCATGAGTTTCATTAGGTTTTCTTATTCAGAAGTGATTTCACCAGTTCCTCTGTAATGTAGTCTAAAGCACTTGGTATTCACTGACATCCAAGTAGTTACCAGATCCTTAGGGTATTAAGGTCATAAACCAACTATAAAAATGTAAATATGAGGTTCCGTATAAAAAGATGTAAAAACTTTGAGAAATAGTTTTACCCTTAAACTGAACTACTTGTGTTGAATCAGATTAAACTAGTTGAAGTTAGACCTTGCTGAAATCAGTGGAACAAGTTAATTTAAGTCACATTGATTTCAATAAGAACTAAGTGCAACTAACAATGCAGTCCTAATTAAAAGATGTGCTGGCTGTAAGCTGGCTAAGAGATCTGCCAGCAGAATTGTTCTGCTGCTTAAGGACTACTGGCTGAAGAGACAAAAATGGGGTGGAAAAAGAGTTGGACGAGGAAGGAGTTGAGTTGCTCTACATCCAAACCTACTCCAGTCCAAACACACAGCCATAATAGCAACCCAAAGTTAGGCCAAGTAACAGTACTCCTAAGTAATTTCCAACATGTACTGGCTGGGAGCAGTTTAGATAGCACTTCAATTAGTTTAGATTTAGTATCAGCCTGTCTATGGCCAGTAAGGTCTCTGTTCTAACCAAATCTGGATCCAGTACTTCCCTATAACAGAGACTGCTGAAAATAACTTTAGATCCAGTAACACCATTGTGTGCAGTCTTGAGACTAATTTTCCTTTCTCTGGATAGTCTGCTTCTGCAAAGACAGGACAATGTCCACCCCACCTCTGGCTGGAGCAGGAATGCCCCCTGGTCCATTCTCAGGACCTCAGACTCAAGCTGCACGGGAAGTAAACACTGCTTCTCTCTGTCGCATCGGCCAAGAAACTGTGCAGGATATTGTATTTCGTACCATGGAAATCTTCCAGCTACTGAGAAATATGCAGGTGAGTCTTGCTCCTTATAATATTATTATATTCTCAAGTTTCTCTAATTCTTAACTTGGCTCAAAGGACAAGTAGGAAATAGAAGAGCTTCAAATTTGGCATTTGGAAGAGGGAATTCTACTTTGCAGTTTTTTAAAAAAATCTTTGTGCATTATGTGCCATCAAGTTGATTTGACATGGCAACTCTAAAAATCAGTGATCCTTGAAAGCTCTTATTGTTTACCATACTTCTTGAGGCCACGATGTACTTCATTAAGTCACTTTATCTTTTGTGCAATCTTCTTCTTTTCCTACTATCTTCAACTTTCCCCAGCATTTTTTTCTTTTTGGATCACTTATGTTTTCTTATGATGTGTCCAAAAGGAAAGATTCAAGCTTGATTTGCTCTAAAAACCGTTTTATTGTCTTTTGGGAATATTAATGGTTACTCTTTTTGATTATACAAGCATACCTTAGTTAACAAAACCTCTGAAAAGAAGCTCCTTTTTACATCAGTTGTCATCCACCCAGCCCTCCTTTTCTTCCTTGCTTTCTGCAAGCTGAAAGGTTTTTTTAAAACAATACTTGCATTGGGAGGGTAGTGAAGGAGGGCTAGAGAAACACAGCCTTTTGGAGGTGGCTTCTCATGGTGTGTCTGCAGTAAACAATGTAATAAAGCTGTGAAACAGTGGGACTCTACTCTAGCCAATTCTACTGTAGGTAAAAGGGAACTCCCAGAATCCTTTACTGAGTAGAGAGGAGAACAGATAAGCCTACCTCCCCAGCTATCCACAGCATGTCAAAACAAAAGCTTAGATCTGTGTTTTGCCAACAAAATGAAATCATAAGAACAATGGAGGCTGCTGAAAGAAAAAGTCATGCCAGGATCCTTTTTGGAAGAAGCTTTCAAGTGCTCTCTAGAAAGTCCATGGGAGACTTATCCAACCTAGGTGTTTTGTTTCACGTGGTCATATTGTTGGTTTTGGATAAAAAGGTTGCTGAAACATGTTGGCCTGTTCTTTTCTGTGGTGCAGTAGTCTGTTCTTATCCATTTTTTTGTTGTTGATTATACACAATTATTTATCTGCCTTCCAATTTTTCTTAAATGCTTTGACCTGTAGGTTTTGAGATTGTTTGGTGGGGGGTTTTTTTTGGTTCTTTGGAAAGACAATTACTAAAAGCAAGTACTTTACCCCTCCCAAGCCATTAAGGTCCAAAACAGCAATAATTAATTGTATACTAGAATCCTACAGTTTTATTTGAGTGTCAATAAGGAAAAGTGGTTTGCATGCTCTTTGTAGTTTAAACTAGAGCAGACCCATCACATCAATAGAATGTACATACATGTTCATTCATCTTTAATGAGTCCATTTTCACTGAAACACTTGAATATGATTCAGAACAGGCTGAATTACTGCCAGATCTGTTTTTAAAGCCGAGAAATGCTGCAGAATTTGTTTATACTTAAAAGTTCAATAATGACCACAGTTCTTTAGAAATAAGTCTTTCTGAGTCCAGTTAAGCATACTTGGAAGGAAATCTTCTGGTTGCTCTCAGTAAAGCTCCAAGGATGAAACTTTTTTTTTTTTGAGATTTAAGGTTCATTAGTTTTAGCAGAAGATATAACCAATCCAATCTGTAACCACAGAAAAAGAAAAAAAGTAGAAGAAGAAGAGAAACAGATCACATACAAGCATACATTATACATGTATAACTAGAACTAAAGCTAAACTAAATCAAACTAAACTAAAACATAATAACACTACCTTTTACTAAAGGACTCATCTCTAACATTAAACACATGTTAAGTACACTACACTAACATACAAAGGAAGTCTGACTGCTCCCATACTACCTATAATGAAAAAGAAAAAAAATCAGTAAATGTCTTATCCTACCATTACAGACCAAACTATTTTCAGCTTACTATAATTACTAATACTTTACAAGTAAAAGAACAAAATAAAAACAAAAAACAGCAAACACTGCTGAAGGCATACAGTCTAAAATATATACACACATACCATGCATGTAAGGGAAGGAAGGAGTAATATAAATAGAAAACTATGAAATACAATAGTAAAAACAAATGATTCAAACAGAACTACAAAAAAGCAATATATTATAAAGTGAACTACAAAGACTTACAACCAAAATACTCAAAATTATAAAACAGTATTAAACTAAAATTCCAAGTGAATGAGAAGTGGATCATTACAACTTATTACATTTGCATGCTGCCTTTACTCCAAAGGGCTGCTAGAAACATACACAGTCGGTCTCTGCATTTTTATCCTCCTGAGAGGTGAGTGGAGATAGCAACTGGCTTAATAGTTACTTTTTATTGTTCACTGTGGTCAGTGAATATGAAAATCAAATAAATAATGAAGCAGAACAAGCCCTGTAGCTTGCATTAATAATTTAATCGGGGGGAGGGGTTGCCCAAAACCCTCATGTTTATCACAAAAATAATAGTTATTTATTATTTTCTCAATATGGCTATCTTGAAAAGTGGATATAACATGATTGTGGATTTTTTTTTGTTATTATCTGAATATTGCAGCTTCCAAATGGTGTCACCTATCACACAGGAACATATCAAGACAGACTAGGAAAACTCCAAGAACATCTACGTCAACTGTCAATTCTTTTTAGGAAACTGAGATTAGTATATGACAAATGCAATGAAAACTGTGCAGGGCTTGATCCTATTCCAATAGAGGTAAGTGGAGGTGGGCAGGCAGAAATGCTTATGTGTGGGGCAGGTAGACTTCAGACTTATAGGACATCCTTTTTTTTTGCTAGAATTCCAAGATCTACCAGGCTGGGTGAGCAAGGGATAGATAGAGGTATTTTGAGTTTTAAAAATTCAGAGTATAGAAGTATGGGTATCAATAGTGAAAGGAGCTCAGTTCAAAAAAATCTGCTTCTTAAAATTTTGCTTCTGGCAACTTTTTATTTCTGCAGTATAATGTAGGGTGGGAAGGTCATACTGTTGCTGCTTTCTTAAATAATTAAAAAGGGTTTTTAATTTTCAATCAACTGCGAATACACAGAGATCCAGAGTCAGTTTCTGACCAGTTGTAGCATAGATTGTGCTTTTTATTTCAGGAATTCAAAAACATACTGTGAACCACTTTCTCTTATAGCTTACTCTAACCACTGCATTTTATAAGTCCATATTTTCAGTTTATGCCCCTTGACAGTGGTGGAGAACATTTCAAGGAAGATATAAGTATTTGTAAAAGGGTAGCCATCTTAACTTTCCAAAGATGTCTAAAAACTGATAAATGTAATAGAAATGGAATTCAAAAGCTAGTTTTCCTATAAATTCTTATTTCTCTTGGCTGAAGCCTTTGAGGCATACGTTTTCATTCCTGAATCCACAAGAAGCTTTCAATATATTTCATGCAGCCACTTTGTTCCCATTTGCAGCAACTTATTCCTTATGTCGAAGAGGATGGCTTCAAACATGATGATCGAGGAGCAGCCAGCCAGCTCCTCTTTGCCAGTGAAGAGAGAAGGGAAATCATGGAAGTGAACAAGGTAACAACTTAGATATGATTTGCATGCAGGAGATGTGGCTATAGGAAGCTTTATTTGCTGTTCATTAGTTTACTTGTATGGTTTAACAGATATATTTAGCTCACTGCAAATAAACAGTCTAGAGTGACAGAAGGAAGCAACTTCTAGTAGTCTTTGGGCTGTATGCTCCATCAGATCATGGGAGACTACACACTGCCATGCTCCCTAACACATATTTTTTTTAAAAAAAATCAGGCACCTTTTAGGTGCCAGGGGAGCATTCTTGCTCTGTTTTGTGCCGCTGAGCTGTTTTAGGCCTTTTTTCATTTTCATTTTTCAAAGCTGGAAGTGAACAGAAACCACTTCTAGCTTTTAGGCCTCTGGGGCTAAAACAGCTTGAGGTAACAGGCTATGGTGAAATTGCCTCCATCCATTGAAGCAGGAAGGGGCAACTGTGGAAGGCCTGTTGTTGCTGTGTGCTTTCAAGTCATTGCAGACTTATGCCAACCCTGGGGCAGAACCTACCACAAAGTTTTCTTGGCAAGGTTTGTTCGGAAGGGAGTTGCCTTTGACTTCCTCTGAGGCTGAGAGAGTGTGACTTACCCAGGATCACCTAGTTGTTTTCCGTGGCTAAGTGGGGATTCAAACCCAGGTCTCCAGAGTTGTAGTTCCGACACTCAAATCACTACACCATGCTGGCTGTCTATGGAAGGTTAGGGGGCCACATTAGACACCTAAGAGACCTTGGAGGGCTGCAACCCCCCCCACAACACTCCCACAGTTTTTTTACCCCCCCCCCCAATGTCTGCTAGGGGACATTCTCACCATGTTTTGAGTCCTTCCTGCCCCCTAGAGGGCATTTGGGGTCATTTTGAAACAAAAAACATTTTTTGGAACAATTTTGCAAAAGTTTGTTTTGAACCCTAGAGTGTGGCTCCGAATGTGGTGGAAGTGCCCTCCACACCCCCTAGAGGTCATTTGAGAGCAAAATGCTGAGGGCTACAAAAATGGCCTGGAACCATGCTTTGCCTACGCCCCGTAGAAGCTTACAGATTCTGCTGCTCCTTTGGGGATGATTTTTTGGTCCAGAAATGGCCCTGGAAGTCTGATTTGGAGCAGTTATTGAACATCTACAGTTTAAAAATGCTATTTCTCATTATTGCACTGTTCCACTACATTTTTTTTCCTCATTAAAGAAATTACACGGATTTGTTTGGCACCTTGACGAGACTCTATAGAAAGTGTTTAGGTGAATAATTGTCTCTCTGTGAGCAACTGAGCTGTTGCCATCAGTAGAAGCTCCGATTGTTTTCACTGCCTAATCTGTTTTAAGTATCTGAAGAAAGATTCTCATTCCTCTATATATAATATTTCCATTTAGTAACTGGAGGCCAGAAAACAGCAAGAAGGTGCGTTCTTAAAAAATAACAAATCACTTAATCCAAATGGAGTTCCTCCAGTGAAGGCAGTTGGATCCAGCAAAAGTTTCCATCAGCAGAAAGAGTAGGGCAAGAGTTCTCTGCAAGATATGGAGGCCACTGTGCCCACCTGCCTCATCTGCTGTGCAGGATTCAGCGTCTCTTTGGAATGGTGTAGGTGGTGACATGGAAAGACCTGCAAGGGGGATTGTTGAGCCTGCTATTCTACTGATGGAAGCCTGTATGAGATCAAAGAGCTTTAGTGGAGTATCTGATTCTCGTGTTTATAGGAGGCTTAGTCATTCTAAAGACTTTAATGCCTTCCATTAACTAGTGCATTTTGGTATACACCATCATTTCCTGCTGCATTTGGAATAGCGTGCGAGTCTGGCAGCCTCACATAGTGTGGTGGCTGAACCATCAAAAACATCACTTCATGCATGAGAAGAATGGGAAATTCAGGAGCAACAATTTGAAATGCTATCTAGTCTTTGGAACAGTCTGGCCTAAATGCTGGGAGGTACAAATTCCCTGAACAGCCTGCTTATCTGCCTGAGTTCTGCACAGTATGTTTGGTAAAGTCCAAATCACAGGCTAGCATGTTTTTCTCGTTGGTCTTCCCCAGTGTCTGCGTTTCATGAGCTATCTCAGAGTGAGCTTCTTGTGATAGTTTCCTTTAGCTGACCAAGCAGAAAGATGGTGTGTTGTTCAAAAAGCTGAAAGTCTGCAGAGCAACAATAAAACAAACCACATAAATATCTCTTGCAAAGGAAAGTTCCAGCTGCAGGAAAAGGGACTGTGTGAAAAACTGTCACAGTTTCTGGGGAGGAAGTGTGCTCTTTATGCTAAAGATGGCATCAAATTTTGAGCCTCACTATAAATGCAGACTTGCCAATTAACATCCAAGTCCATATGGCTGTCAAATTAGCATTTATTTTGGAGTTACTTGTGAAGTGCAATATCTCTGAGCCATTTGTCTGTGTGATTTACCCTTCAGTTTGCAAAGGTAATTGCAGAAATAAGACCAGGCAAGAAACCGTAATGATTTGAGAGCTAATGAATATGGTGAAGAAAGGTGGAACAAAAGGACTGTGGGCTTCATTCATTAGGTATACTTTCTTTACAAGGTCCATTGAAAGGAACAGGAACTGCAACTCTAATGAATTTTATTTGACATCCCAAACAGTTTGTGCCTTATATCTGTCTTGGCAGATAGCTTTTGTTTATCTTTCAATAGCAAAATAGAAAAGAGTATTGCAGCTCCTTTAAAGATTAGCAGATTTATTATACCATGACACATCAGATGTCCAGAGACATAGAATCATAGAGTTGGAAGAGACCACAATGGCCATCAAGTGCAATCCCCTGCTCAAAGTACCCCGAGCAAATGGCCATCCAGCCTCTGTTTAAAAACCTCCAAAGAAGGTGACTTCACCACAATCCAAGGCAGCATATTCCACTGTTGAACTGCTCTTACTATCAGGAGGTTCTTCCTGATGTTTAGGTGAAATCTTTTTTCCTGTATTTTGAATCCATTCCTCTGTGTCCTAGTCTCTGGAGTGGCAGAAAACAAGTTTGCTCCATCTTCAACATGACATCCTTCAAATATTTAAACATGGCTATCATGTCACCTCTTAACCTTCTTTTCATCAGGCTAAACATATCTAGCTCCCTGAGCTGCTCTTCATAGGGCATGGTTTCCAGACCCTTCACCATTTTGGTCACCCTGGGTATTCTCCTGAGTCAACATGCATCAGTGAATGCATGTGCATGTGAGCACAAACACTGATATTGAAGTGGTTTGGCCAATAGGCTATGATGATGTGCAAAAGGTTCAGTCCATGAAGTTCTTCTTGTTGTGTGCTTTCATGTTGATTCTGACATATGGTGACCCTAAGGTGAACCTATCACAGGTTGTTTTGTTTTTCTTTGCAATATTTGTTCAGAAGGGGTTTACGTTTGCCTTCTGCTGAGGCTGAGAGCGTGTAACTTAACCAAGGTCACCCAGTGGATTTTCATGGCAGAGAGAGGATTCAAACCATGCTGTCCAGAGTCATAGGCCATTTCCACACTACATTGTTACAGTGCTATTATTCCACTGTCAACATCCTGTGGAATTCTGGGGTTTGTAGTTTACTGAAGCCAAAGAGCTCTCTGGCTGAGAATTCTAAATGCCCCTCCCTAAATTGCAAACCCCAGCATTCCACAGAATGTTGAAAGTGGAATAATAGCACTATAACAGTGTAGTGCAGAAAGGCCCATAGTCTAGTGCTCAGACCATTACATCACACTGGCTCTCTTTAAGCAGAGGTAATTTGAACTTTGTATAGAAGTGACACAGTGAGTGGACCTTCTTGCATGTTCAGTTTTCTTATGTGATTAGAACTGCATGTGAAAAAAGTAGAGATGCACTGGCCTATCACATTCCTGAGCGTTTTCGCACCCTTGTGCCCAGCTCCAGTCTTCCGTGAGTTGAAGGGTGAAAGCCTGTGGTAGAAATAGTCTCTGTTCATAACAGCATCATCTTTTTAAAAAAGAAAGAGAGCAGGAAACTGAGAGAAAGAAAGAAAAGAAAAGAAAAGAAAAGAAAAGAAAACTAAACTGAGTCACGCAAGGACTTTCAGTGAGTGGAACAGCCTCCCTGCTGTGGATATACGCTCTCCAGCAGGAGGTAGAAGAAGGTTGCCTCCAGGCAGTGGAGATCCAGCAGAGCGGAGTCATGCCATTGAGCATGTCCCTTCTGCCCACTGACATACTGAATGTATTTAATACTCTTTAATGTTTAATATTCTTGTTGTTGTGTGCCTTCAAGTTGTTTCCGACTTATGGCAGTCCTAAAGCAAACCTATCATGGGGTCCTCTGGGACTGGGGTTGAGAGTATGTGACATGCCCAAGGTCCCCAGTGGGTTTCCATGGCCAAGCGGTGGATCGAACCCTGGCCTCTGGGGTCGTAGTCCAAAGCTCAGACCACTACACTATGCTGGCTCTATTTTTCCTTTAATATTCTACCTTTCTCTTAATACCTACACCCAGTGCAGCTCATGGTATGACTTTGAAAAATATAAATAAAAACATTACAGGTGTACTTCAGTTAAAGAATTAAATATGTTCCTGGGTATTGTTACTTTAACAGAAGATTTAGTAGCACAGCTAGAAATAAAATGGGAAGAATATGAAGAGTTTCCTACAGTACAAAAAAAGAAGAGCACCTTGGCGTTCTTCAGTTAACTTTTTGTTCAGAACTAACAATATGAATTTGTGAAATGAAACAATGAGGCCTTACTTCATTAAGCCTTACATAAACAAGCAAAAACATTTTGGAACTTCTAGAGGCCACTTAAAAGATTCTTCCAAAATGCATCCAGGGAATTTTTTTTAATTTCACCAAACTTAATTTTTCTTATGATTTCCATTTTGGCAGTCAAATTTACAGATTTATGATTTTTTAACATAATGGGAGTATCAGTGAGACAGGCTTATCTGCTCTTTCCTGTTTTCTCTGTTTGCTATTTATGCATGATCAGTAAGGGACTCTAGAAGCAAGTGCTGATTTCTTTGCTTATTGTATGTCAGCACACACAGTTTCAGTAGGATTAGGTAGAACAGAATCCTATTCTTTACTGCAGGCACATTATTGCAACCTGGCACCAGAAGCCTGTTCTCCTTTACCATTTCCCCAATGCTGATGCTTCTAAAAGAACCCTTCCAGCTAGGCTTCTGGGTTTTCTAGGAGGAAAGGAGCAGGCTGGGTAGGCATAAATAGACTTTGTCAAAAGTAGCTTATTTGTCAGATGCTTTGTTAGCACCTGTATGCCCGTAATGTATCATGTTAAACCAAAAAAAAAAAGATATTAAAATAGCAGTGAATTAAAAACATAGGGAAGGGAAGTACTGACAAGCAAACAAAAACATCAAAACCCATTTTCTTTAACATCCAGTCAGTAGGCAAAAGTCTTCCCATAGTGCAGTGGTTTGAACGATGGACTACAGTTCTGGAGACCAGGATTCAAATTCTGCTCAGCCTTAGAAATCCACTGGGTGACCCCAGGCAAGTCACACTCACTCAGCCTCAGAGAGGAAAGCAAAAGCAAACCCCCTCTGAACAAATCTTGCCAAAAAAACCTTGTGATAGGTTCTCCTTAGGGGCACCATAAGTCAGAAACAACTCAAAGACGCGCAACGGAATCATTTTTTGACCTTCTGCCCCGATAACTTCCTCTGTGCAGGTTGTACGTGTGGAATTTGTCCACTGCCAAAAGTAGTTCAACCAGCAGATGGTGTGTCCCTGAAATCTTTTGCCACAATAAATCTGTTTGTCTTTAAGGAGTCACACTACTTTTTTTAGTTTGATATCAGTTTAAATAATTAAAAGTACCTTGGAAGACTGAAGAAAACCACACAGGTTGACATTTCAGCTTCTGTCATTGCCAATTAGTGAGGAGAAGGATGTTCCAAAACCCTGTGATTCCTACAGAGCAAATGCCTAGATGCAAGAAAAACAACATTCTGTGAATTTAAGGGGAAGGAGGAGACACTGTCATTTTCCTCTGACATGATGGTATAACATTGTCTATACAGTAGCATTTAATATAGAGAACCAGTGTTGTATAGTGGTTTGAGTGTTGAACTATCACTCTGGAGAACAGAGTTCAAATCCCTGCTCACATATGGAAACCCACTGGCTGACTTTGGGTAAGTCACACACTCTCAGTCTCAGAGGAAGACAAAGGCAAACCTGTTCTGAAGAAAACTTGCTAAGATAACACTTTGATAGTTTTGATTTAGTGTCACCATAAGTCAGAACTACATGAAGGCATACAACAACAACAGCATTTAATGTAACATGAATTTATTTTATATGCAGTTTTTAACTATTAACTATTACATGCCTCAGTGTTCTTCATGAGTTGCACTGATAGCTTTATGACATATTTTTGCCCCTGTTGTTGTACTTGAATGCTAATTTGTTTATCATTTTCCTTGGTGCACTCTTGCACAAGGAATTTCATAAATCTTTATGAGGGTACCTAAGACGTTGTATTCTGCTATTATTGAATTGAAGTTTGTGCTTTGAAGCTTTGATGCTAGCTTCTTGCTTTTGTACACTTCTAAGCACTTCATTATACTCTCCACATTTTAAAAATGACATTTAAAGAGTAGCTTGAATTTTTCAAAATATAGCTGCGGATAAATATTTATCAGCTTCTACAGAGGAAACTGTTTAACAATTCTCACTGTTTAGAATTTAACACTGCTGCTCTCTTCTAACAAACATTCAGATAATACTGTGCTTCAGCAATACCTAGATGTTCTTCCTATACACTGTGCAATCTGCAGTCTCTGGTTTTATGTCTTCCTAGCTTGTAGCCAAAACCTGGACTTGTACCCCAGTGATGATAGAAGAGCAATGAAAAGCCTAAAATGTTGCTCTGATGTATTCCCAGTCATTGGAAATTGTTTCACACAATGGCATTTCATTTTTATTTTATGCTTCATCTTTTTTTTTTCTTTAAGAAGCATCAGATATGCCTAAATATACATGCACACCAAGGTATACTGATGTGGACATTTGCTGTATGTTGAAGTAAGCACATGGTTTTCTGACAGTGAAGTAGCTCCCATACAGCAAAGTGTCCTTCTGTGAATTGGTCCACATATGGAGACAGGAAGCCCTTGCTTTCTGTTGCAGTAACAACCCGCAAAGCTTCATCAAGAGTAATGTCCTAAATAGCGCACACAACCTATTTGTCATTTCTAATAGATGAGTATTAGAGCTGAACATAAGTATAGTATAGATACTATTCTTCTAACAGCTGTGTTGTTTTTCTTATTCTTTTGTTTTAAGTACTGTAGACAGAGATTGTGAAACACAACATGTACATCCAGCATTTCACATTCTTTCAAGAAAAGCCATGTAAAACAATCTTCCCTCCAGTTACCTTGAGCATAATCTTAAAACATCAAGGCCTGAATAACATAGCCACCTCCTGTTCTATAAATCTGTAACTGACAATTGGTACAACTCCTTATCTGTTAGGCACAACTTATTGGGGTTGCCCTACCTGTAGTATGCACACTCATAGAGTTGGAAGGTTACCCAAGGGTCGTCTAGTGCCAGTGCAGGAAGCCACAACTGAAGATGGCATCCAACATCAGTTTTAAAAACCTCCAATAAAAGAGAATCCACCACGTTCCAGGAAGCCCTTCCTAAAGTATAATCAGACTCTCCTTTTTTATAGTTTGAATCTGTATGTTAGACCTTCATATCTTCTAGCAACATGAAAAGGAGTTGTTGAAGAAGCACACTGGGTTTTTCACAAGTTTCATGCATCTGGGGAAGGATGTTTTTCAGTTTCAGGGTAAAGTTAAAATACATTTGATGAAATAAACCCCCATCCTGATTCTGTTCAAACATTGGTCCTTGTAGCTTTTGAAAAACAGTTCCTAAGGGGGTTGCCACACAAGGTAATGGACTAGTGTTGGAACACTGGTGATGTAGAGCATGTAAGATATTTTCTGGAGTTTTTTAAACATGGTCAAAGTGTTGGACACCTTCTTTGGAATCACTTTTTTTTCTTCTGTCTTTAGTCATGTGTACTTATCCATCCTTTTTAAGTGCCAGCTATGAGTTAGTATATGAATAAAGCAGCAGCCAAATTCAGTTTTAAATGAAAAACTAATTTCTGACCAGGATTTCAGGCCCTGATTTAAAGTGAACTGTACCTCATCTTATTCTGGAAAAACTAAAATGGATACACGCCCTTGGAGATGCTAAAATTCAAGGGGTTTTGTATAATGCAAACTTTCTGATTCAGAATCTAGACTCTTTAGGCAAATATTTGGTGGCTTACAACTTTATAATTGCTGCCTGTTGTGATTTGTGAATCCAGGACTAGCTTTTCTCTGTTAGAGGGACAACTAACAACAGAACTTGTAGGTAGAGTTGGCTGCATTTTGTGTTTCTCAGTCAGTGTCTAATTAACATATTATTGTGAGTAAATGAGCACAACCCAGGTATGCATTGAAGTGGACTGACTTAACTGGAAATCATAGTTACCTTTTGCTATATCTCATAAGCATACATGTGATGCTGTGTAAACTGACATTTTCTCAGCATTTTAATTCTTTGGCTGCAGTGGAACCAAATCACCTAGATTCTAGTGGTTATTTTCCAAGCACCAAAACTTGGCATATGTATGTTTCTTGAACTTTTAAAATAAAAAATATATTTGCAGGCACGTAGGCAGGCCTGAGACGGGTCACCTCACATCCAAGAGCGCTATCAATTTCTGTTGGCTTATGCGCCATCAGAAACATTGTGTTAGTTACTAATGAATAGAAGCAGACATATTTCTGGTTTTTCTTTTTCTTCTTCAGACAGCAGACCAGGTTTGCAATTGGAGGCAGTTGCAAGCAAATCTCTCTTTCTCTCCTTCCCACCCTTTTACAATCTGAAAATGAATCTGGTAGCTCACTGAGATATTCCTATCTTTGTTAGGGTATTTTAAAATCTGTCACTTCCTTTTGCCAAAAGAGCTTACTTTGTAAATTAAAGAATTGTGTGCAGGCGGGGGTGGGGAGCTGACAGAAGTTGTACTCTGGATGATTCTCTCTTTTAATTAGTCATATGGGACGAAAATCTCCAAATGCCAGTTTATGTCTTTATGGTTTAATTGAAACAAGTTCCACTTTTCTGTTCAAGTGTTGAGGGTGTCTTGGTTATACTGTTATATTGCTTGTCTTCCTTTGGCTATTATGTGCAATCTCAGAATAATTATCAGTGTTACTCCATGAACAAGTTTTTGCGAAAATACAAAGTCCCGTGGTTTGTGATGACTGTTTCTGTGAATGTAGGAGTTGGCTGGAATGTTCTTAGACCACTTTTACCCCTGGGTGGTAAGCCACTGATGGCAATAGAAGCTACTGATTGCAGGTAGGGTTCACAGGATCGAGTTGTTGTGCCTCGTTCACTGTTCCTCTTTCCTATCTAAATGGGGTGAATGTAAGGGTTGTGCCAGCAGATTGGGAAGATGGGTGGGCAATATGGATCAGTGAAAGAACTCTCCCTCGGTGACTTAAGAGAATTGGAAACCTGTTATAGTGGAACGAAGGCTCTCATGTTAAAGCACTGCGCTACAGGATTAGTAGCACAAGTGATATAATCTATCACTCCTCCATGTCTCCCTCTTCCTTTTTGAGTTTCTTTCATTTGCAGTGGGAGTAGATGGATAGGATGTGAATGAATTGACCTAGCAACAATATATTTTTATGAACTATCTCTGTTGTAAAACAAAGTGTTTTAGCTTTAAATGGTGAGTTAAAATCCATTAGTTCTGAAAATGTCATGCTGTTGATGGAGATCAAAGCTACTAGAATTGATTTGCTGATATAGAACAACACAACTACTTGTCTGTTTGGATTGTCTTTTGAGTTCATGGCTACAGGGAGTGTCACTGATGAACTCCTGAACCTCAAATGTTACAACTACACCATTGTTTGAAGAGCACTGTCTCTGGTTGGCCACTGTCTCCCAGTGGTAGACTTCAGTCCTTTTCTGAGTTTGGAGAAAGATCACACACTGTTGGTTCCACCAGTGACAACCCGCTGTATTACTGCATCTAATCAGTACAGGTAATGGTGCTTATAGAGTTTGGCGACACCTACACTCTCACGTATACAAGCCTGGCTTTAACAGCAGCTGTAACAAAATGACTGGGCATACAAGGCTGAATGCCTGGATAGATGTCTCAGCATTTTACATTTTTGAAGGTTGAAAAGGACACAAATAGAAAGCAGTGGGGAATGTGGGGATTCACTTATCCTCAGCCAGAAAAAAAGGCACATGCATATAAATCAATATTATTAAATAAGCAAGCAAACAAACAAACAAACAAACAAACAAATTTATTTATTTATTTATTTAAATCATTTTATTCAATTTCACATTATAAAAAAAATGCTTAGTAACTGACAGTTTGCTTGACATATTTCTGATCTTCCACAGAGATCTAGTTTTCCATACTATTTTTCAGATATATAATATTGTACTACATTTTACAGCTATTTTTACTCATTGATTCTTGCCTTTCCCTCCCACATTCCCGCATCATGATATATATCCTGCCGCCCACTCATATCTTATCTTACATCATGAATTACAAATCTCCATCTGTATACCCAGCAATTACCCACTTCCGTTTACCATTTGCCATTCTCTTTGTATCTCTTCGTCAGATTTCCCTTTTAGTCTCTGAGAGACCATATCAGCATTTTTATTTTCAATAAGTGTACCCCACCATTGTTCCACTGTAGTTATTTGCTGAGTTTTCCACAACTTAGCATATTCAATCCGAGCAGTTGTTATCATATAAAGCAGTATTCTCCATTGTTTCTTTACATCAACATCTTCTATTATATCAGTCATATTTAACAGATACAGTTCTGGTGTCTTAACAAATTGAATTTTCAATAATGCACAAATTTTATTATGTATTACATTCCAATATTTCTTAGCTTTTGGGCACGTCCACCACATATGATAAATCGTATATTTATTTATTTCAAGAAGTGGGATTCTGACCACTTTCCTTCAGTTTTCAAGATGATTCTCAGCCATTTTGAGGGTCAGTTCTGTAATCCTAGAGTTATTTTTGTCTGGAAATTGTCAAGTTTGGACTGAAAAATATCTGGAGGGGAAGACTCTGGTACGGGGGAGTCTGGGGGCTCCAAGGCCCCATGCATCCCCATTGGACCACGCAATTCCCACCCCTTTCTACATGTAGATATTCTTTGTTGCCATGTACTGGACTTACACAGCTGTAGTTTACAGTGTGAGAAAAATGATAAGGTGGGGAAAGTGAGTGTACAAGAGCCATACTAGAATAGAGAATATAAGCTGTCAGGATTCTGGTAAGATTGAGAGTCAGTACTTAAATGCACCAGTGGAAGTGGGAATCAAAGATTAAAAGCCCAGTAAAAATATTTGACAAGTTATATTTACCAAATGTTATCACTGTTACAAAGGGGGGTAGTTAACTAGCTTATCAGTAGCACAGTGGGTGATAGTGAGTAACAAATTGCGCACAAGACAGCAATGAGGTGTTGTGGCTTGAAAAGTCAGAGACAAAGCAAAAAAGGATTCAAAGGGATGAAAAGAAGAGAGATCCTGGGAATCAGAACATATTTTGTTTGAAGGCAGGCTTAAAGGACTGGTGCATGATGGAACCAGCTGAGCAAGTCTGGGTCTGGCCGGTGTCTGGATGAGAGATTGCATGGGAACCCTGGGTGCATTCTGCCAAAAGGTCAGCAATGGAGAGATGGTGATGGATGTCATCGTCTCATCTTTCTGGAAATCATCCTATTCTGAGTAGTTTCAGACGCAGAAAATGACAAAGAGTTGTTTACTTTTGGAGGGAGTTTGGAGATTCAGAAATAAAGATCTGCAGACTTCCAGTAGGTAGGCAGAGAATTGTTGAAATCCACTGAGTTTCTTCCGTCCCTCAAAATCCACAGTCCTTTACGAAGGGACTGCATAAGTTGGTAGGAAGGACGTTAACTTGTTTATTACACTTAATCGCTATGTGATTTGCTGGTCTTGGACGTAGTTCCCACACGGACTTTATATAATATGATACTTGTTAATCCACTGTTGCTGCTTCATTCCAAAAGCCAGTTTTCCTCCTCAAAGTGACTGCACAAAGAAAACAGGAGATGTCTCAGGCAGCTTGTAGGCTGCCTTTTATTCTTTTTCCTTAAACACCTGGAAACTTGCAAGACAAACTCATGTCACTCTGACCCCAGCCTCTACCCTTCTAGCTTCCCTTGTCTACTGCTTTCTGCCTTGCCTTTTCTAGTGAATCATGTCTTCTCATGATATGGCCAAAGCACAAAAGCCTCAGTTTAGTGATCTTGGCTTCTAGGAAGAATTCAGGCTAGGACCCATTCATTTGTCTTTTTTGCAGTCCAGGGTATCTGTAGAATTCTTCTCTAGCACTGCATTTTGACTGAGTTGTTTTTCCTCCTGTCAGCTTTCTTCACTGTCCAGATTACATAGAACCTAGAAATACAGTATGCTCTCTTCTAGGAGGATCTCTGCACCCATAAATACGAGTTCACATAAAGTATCACTCACCTTATAGTCAATTAACACAACAGGCATGTACATGTCGCTTCCACTGACTACGATGGGATGTGACACTTATGTTTTTTGTTTTACATGGGGAGTCCTGGAATAGAACCCCTGCATATATAGTGGGTGCACTGTACAATGGCATGGATAATCCTAACCTTATTTTTCAGTGATACATCTTTACACTTCAGCATCTTGTCTAGTTCCTTCATAGCTGCCCTTCCAAGTCCTAGTATTCTAATTTCTTGACTGCAGTCTCCAGTCTGATTAATGACTCAGCCAAGATATGAAAAAATTAGTATCTTCATCATCTACTTTAAGGTATTTTTGGTCATTGTTTTCTCATTGCTCAGCTGTAAACCTGCCTTTGCACCTTCTGTGTTGACTTTCTTCAGGTAACCATTCCAAGTCTTTGCTATTTTCTCCTAGTAGGCAGGTACAGCCCTACCACTAGGCAGAGTGAAGCAGTAACCTTGGTGGGTAGTAGATGCTTGGGTCTGGCGAGTGGTGGGAAAATGTAAGAGAACATATTTGTGTGCCCCACTGCTTGTCCTCTAAGCTGAGTTGCTGCTCTCAGGTGCGCTGGAGAAGATTATTCCATGGCCAGTGCTGAGGTAAAACCCAGCTGTCAGCTTCTGTACATGGAATGGTGGGAAGGCAGGAAGACATTGTTCCTTGTCTCAGGCAGCCAGATACCTTGATCCATCCCTGTACAGTACTGTACACCAGGAGTGGGCAAGTTGCAACCCATAGAGTGTGTGTAGTCCCAGTCTGTTTTATGCATCTCCCAACTCCGCACATTTTGAGAAGGGTGTTCAAGGACTAAATCAGTGCTATCTAGGAAAGTAGAAGCATTTAATCCCCACCCTCACCCCTGTTTTCAGCCAAAAACATTCCAGTGACTTACAGGGCTGATTTGTAGCGGTTGCCTCACCCTGGAAGATATGGCAAAGCCAAGTTAATTAGGCACTGGGGGGTGAAAGGATCCAATTCTGTACCAGGGGTTTGAAACTTCTTTTGTCTTCCCCTAAGCGTGTGGCTAATGCAATCTGTAATATAGAATGTGCTTGAAATACATCCAGTGTAGCCTTACTGGCAAGTCAGTAGCAACCATAGAGGATGCTACAACGCTCAGAAATGCTTTCTCTGTACTTCGAACTGTGTCAAGTGTTCCAAAAACAAAATTAAAAAAAAAAAGCACTAGAAGCCATGGAGTTTAAAAGTCACAGCATGGGGCAGAATTCTTTTCACAGTCCAGAGAGAATCCCATAGGGCTAGTTCAGAGGCAAAGCTGCACAGTGTGTAGCACTAAAATCTGAAGAGTTGCACCCCAGGAAGTACATTCATTGTATAAAATGTGCCTGAGCTGGCATGGCTCCTATCTTCTACAGCAAATCCACATTGAGCTTGCTAACTAACCTGGGAGGCAAAGTGCTATGCTGCCAAACCAAATTGAACCTTTATTAGTTTTTGGCTGAATATAAAATGAATTCGAGAGTGGGGTGGGGGGAGAATGGGGATTAAATTCTTTATGCAGAAAGACCTAAGTGACATCATACTGTGAGACAAATTGCAAACGCTTCAGTTCTTACTCGGCATTTAATCACAGTGGAACCATAGACTAAACAATAATTCCTGGTCTTGGCAAAATCGAAAAGTTCTGATACCATTTCGCAGTTATGTAAAACATAAATTTGTGGCAACCATTTTCATCTATGGCAGCATCGATCATGGATAATTACCTGTGCCTTTTCTCATTATGGAAGCCAGCTTGTTTTGTGGTACTAGCTAGTAAGCTTAGGTTGAGAATGGGGACATTTGTGATTGCTGTGTGTCTAATTTCACTGGCTTGAGCTTTCTTTTTCTTAATTTCTTAACCTTATTAAAGCTGCAGGCCTTTTTACAGAAGTACTGTTGAACTAAATGGGACTTATTTCTCAATAGGCACAATTGGGATTGTGCTATAAATATAATTTAGTCTTAGGTGATAAATAAACACTAGGGTCACACATGAGGGTTGCCATATACAACAACAATAGGCAAATGCAATGCCTGTGAGTCCTTGTGCTATCAATGGAAGCACTGCTGAGCAGAATCTGCGTGTCTTAGTCTCCTACTTCTGCACCAGTTCCTTGGATTTATTTGTGGTTCTTTCAGAACTTAATAGAATTTTGCGTGGTTAGGCATTTTAACTCAGGGGGATTAGTTTCAGCCATAAATCAAGCTTGAAATGTATTGGCAAAGCTATTTGGAAGCTGGCACAGCTCTTCACCTAACACTAGTAATCTTTCCAATTTTTAAACTTCATTTTTACTCAAGGTGTAGCCTTCTTCATGTGTTACTCAGGAAAAAGAGGCAGCTCAAACACAACAGGGCTCAGTTTACTTATGTTTACTCCATTTACTTATTTCTGTCCTAAGATTGTCCAGCTCCTTGAAGTCTTCATCTTTTGAGGACAGTTTTTAGACCATAACTGTTTTTTAGCAAATGGGAGTCTTTTCTATATGTGGATGCTTCCAACATGGCTTCAGTCCCTGGAAATTATGGCCAGTATCCCTAAATAGGCTTTGTGCTAGCCTTCTGTCAGTATGCTTGTTCTTATGTCCCAGTGGTGAGGAATGTGTGGTCCTCCAGTCGTTGTTTCATTATAGTTTCCCTTAGCCCTGATCAGTGCAGCTAGTGGCAAGGGATGAAACGATTTGCATACCAATGACATATGGAGGGTCACATGTTGGTCATCCTCTCTAAATCCTGGATCCAAATATGCTGGTTAATATAAAAAGATGATTTTGCAAGAATAAAAGATTTGTTGCCATATTTAAATTGCACAGAGATTACATAGGCCCTTTCGGCACGAGGCGAGGGAATTGCTCCATGCCGTTACTCACCGCTTCTTCTGGAGTCTGAAGCAACGCGGACTGTCCCTGAAGCCCTTCTGGCAGGGCTCCTCCTTGGTCCAGGGCGAATCGGAGCAGTGCAAGGTCTGTAGATCCACACTGCTCCAGCCTCCAAAATGGCGGCTCCGGCTTCCAAAATGGCGGCTTCCGGCTTCCAAAATGGTGGCTTCCGGCTTCCAAAATGGCGGCTTCCAGTTGGTCATGGGTCCTGACCAACCGCTGAAGCTCGCCATGCCTAAAGCCCGCCCTCCGCAGATGGCAGGCTCGCATTGGTGCGAGCCTGCAAATCTGCACAAGAGAGCAGGAACGCAATGGCGCGTTCCAGGAAAATAAAGACCTGTTTTTTCCAGTCTTTCAAAAACACGCTGGAAGACCACTTGGGGTCGTCTTGGAGCAGACTGAGGTGCGGATCTCCGGTAAGTAGTCCGCTCCTAGTCCACTCCAAGGTGCAGATGACCTCCATGCGAGGACGCACTGCCCTGTTCTTATTGCCTGTGCGGAAAGGGCCATAGTCTGCTTTTGGGAAATCAGGCAAGGTATGTCAGAGGAAAGAAGCATTCCTACATGGAGTGTTTTAATTCGTTGCTGTAACCAGTCATGGTCATGAGCCATTAATCTGGGGCCATCTCCCTTGATTTGCTTCTCTAGCAATGAGTCAGTTAATAGACCACTGTGCTATCATGTATTTTCCCATTTCCCTTATTAAAAATCAAAATTATCCTGAACAAAATGCCAGTGTTGATAAACTTTTTCTTTTCACAGAAGCTGAAACAGAAGAATCAACAGCTGAAGCAAATCATGGATCAATTACGGAATCTCATTTGGGACATAAATGCCATGTTGGCAATGAGAAACTGAAATATGTTTTCTCTCTTTCTATTTATGGCAGCTGATTTTATTTGTTGAAGGGAGGAGATAAGTATTTTCTAAGGCAGCCCCCCCTCTTTCTCATTCTCTTTCTCTTTCTCTGTTGTCTTTATCCTTCTAAAATAGTCTAACCATTGAACAGTTAAATTTGTATTAAAATATGTGTATCATATTTGTAACATAATTTTGTTTATATGAATGCTGAGACTTTTGGAAATTTTCTGTAAGAAGTGATTTCAATTGAAATGTAAGTTTTATTTTTTTCAGATTAAGGTGATTTGTACTGAAACTTGGATAAATTCTCTTCTACCTTAAATTGTTTTTCCCCTTGAAATACAGCCAAAGAATAGCTGCAGGGAATGAGAATGTATCCTTTCTTCTCAACTAGAATTATCCGTGTAGTCTGAGGTCTCGTTGTAGAACAACAAAAACAACCCAAACCATTGTGGACTTTTGTAGTATTCCAATAAGGTTAGAATCTGCTCGTCTATAATATCAATTCAGTGTTGCCAGCTGAAAAGGTCTTATGACTCAAACAAAGACCTTTTAGAAAATCTCAAAAAGGTCTCAGAAGAAGAAAACTAGTTTTCTTCTCAGAAATGGCTCTCAGGAAAAAGCTCTTTTTCAATACTCTTTTACAATGCAAACAAAAGGCTTTCTTTTTCGTTTAATTTCTAGAAATAAGAAAGAGAGATGGAAGGAAAAACAGAGTCCCATGTCTGTTAAAGGTGAAAAAATTTGTTAGCCCTATTCCAGTCTTCACCTGAACAGGTGAAGGCAGGGTCTGCTGTGGTCACAAGGATGTGCATACTCTTTCAGTTGGTTCCACTCACCTAATCTTCCAGAGGTGAAATCTCCTTTCTGACCTTTTTGCTGAATATGCAGAGACAGAGAATAGAAGAATCTAGCTTGGCTTCCCAGCTAGTCGCTACATCCTCACATCTCCTGTATATAGGTATGCTTCAGTTCATGGAATGGCCCTGTTCCTGGCCATTATTACTATTTCAACAGAAAAACAAGAGACAGTAGTAGCATGGAAAGAATGGGATAGATGTCTATGCCACAAGAAGGAAGAGCATTTGAACATATTTCAGCAAAGCTTTTATTCATAACTAACAGTATGCACGTGTGAAAACAACCAGGTCAGGTAAGCCTTGCATAAGTGAACAAAATCATTTTGGACCTTCTGAAGACCAACTGACAGCTTCCTCCAAAATGCATTCAGGCCTGACTTTCTTTCACCAGCTTCCAGTTTTCTTAAGATTTCCATTTTAATGGCCAAATTTACAGACCTATGCTTTTTTAACATGTGAAGGGGAACTTCTTTGTTGCAGCCACACAGTTGCAACCTGACACTGAAAGTATGTGTTTCTCTTTCTTTATCCTGCCAGTGCCAATGCTGCTAAAAAAAAAACAAAACACCTTGCAACTAGACAGAGGATGAGGACGGAAAAACATGATAGGGTGGGTGTAAAAAGCCTTTATAATAAAAGGAGCTTTGCTGTCAGAGACTTTTTTAACTGAGATATGCCTGTAGTTTGTGTCCACAACAACTCTGAATGCCTGAACAGAGCTATAGTGGCATGCACTTCCTCTGAGCAAGAGTCCATTTTATGAGATGTGTGAAACATTCAAAATCATATCCCACAGTAGTAGTACAGTCCTGTGCATGCTTATTTTGATGTAAGGCTCACAATCTCCAGTGGGGCTTATTTTTACCGAGATTTATTTTTTCTCTAAAGAGACTTCAAGGTTCTCATTGTTTCTGCAAGTACTTTCATAGAATCATAGCACTGGAAGACCACTAGGGCCATCCAGTCCAACCCCCTGCTATGCAGGAACACATATCAAAGCATTCCTAACAGATGGCCATCCAGCCTCTGCTTAAAAACCTCCAAAGAAAGAGACTCCACCACACTCCCAGGCAGCATATTCCACTGCCAGACAGCTCTGATCATCAGGCAATGGCCTTGAGGCAAAGCTCAGAAGCTTGAAATACAGTGAGCCATTTCCTTTCAGTAAAAACCATCTCACCTCATCTGTAGCAGCACTAGACATTTTCTTCTTGCTGCTGTTGTCAGAGGCAACCAGTGGAGTCTCTTTGACTTTAGCCCAGACTGTGAAGAAGGCATCCAAAATGCTGAAATCTAAACTCCCAGTAATTCAGCACCTTGGATAGCTCTTTAAAAGTTTGGACCAGAGTTGGCTGTCACAGACTGCAGCAAGTTTCTGGATTCTAAAGCAACTTATTTTTAAAGTCAATTAAAGAAGAAAAGCAGGAATCTGCTTAAAGGCGTTGCAGAGTGATGATGTGAGGCCAAGAGGGATTGAGATCCATTTGCGCACCTCAAGTGTGAATTGAAGTTAATCACCTTTTCCCCAGTTGTCTTCTTCCCCTGCTGGCACAAGGAACTTGCATTTAATGCAGGGGTGTGAAAGCTCTAGAGATCTAGGCATCAGTTGTTGGACCTCAGGACCCACCTGAGCTGCACTAGCCCCAGCAACACACACACATCCGCCAAAAAAGTGGTCAGAAACCTGCATCTGGTTTTGTAAAAACTCACTTATAGGCAAGAGCACAGATAGCCCTATACCTTGTAATGCAAAATCACTGCTTCTGGAGGCTTTTTACACTGAATTACCTGGGGGACAGGGCTTGGAAAAGTCCAGGACAGATGGGTTCTATTAAAAAGCAGTGAGATTTCTCAGCCTTGCTTTTAAGTATTCAGATGTCAAGCTGCAGACAGAGCTGTCCTCCATGAACTTGTCAAACCCAGGGATGGAGAACTTTTGCTCTCTTCCTCTCCCCAGTTTTAGAGTACAGCTCTCACAGTCCCTTCACACTCCATATGCTGCCACGATGTTAGGGTGGGTAAACAAACCACACTGCATCGTATCCCAGGTGGAACGGAGCTGAATTAAACCCCCAAACATAAGGTAGGAAGAAAGAAAGGAAAGAAAAACACACATACAAAGCAATTTTGGCCAAAGGATTCCTCCAAGTATCAAAACAGTGTTCAGTGTAGCCTACTAACGGTTGTGATAAGGAAGGATGAGTTTATTCTTTCAGGCTTCCCTTTTTATACCATTTTCATGCTTACATAAAAGATTCGTGCATCATCATTAGCAGAGTCACAGCTTGTGTACGTGTTACATTTTATCTGAAGCTTAACATTCCCAAGTCTGCGTGTTCCAGTCAACATCCTGGGTCATTCCCAAAGACAGCTTTGACATAAGCAGTGTCATTTTCTTTGCACATACTGACCACTTACATGTACTAGGTAGAACAAACAATTCTAAAGCAAGGTTGTTTGATGAGCCCTGAGTGTCCAAATGCTAAACACCAAGTGTTAATTCTTGTAGCAAGTTACCGAGTATCAAATTTCAAGCCTAACAAGGACATCTAGGAGTTGAGGTCCAGAGCATCCAAGACCAAGAATGGGAATTGTATGGCCCTCCGGTTGACGAACTGCAACTCTCAGCATTCCTTACCCTTGGCTGTGCTGGGTAGGGTTTCCCAACACAGTTGCCACTCTGATCCAGAAGGTCAGAGGTTCCCTATTGCTACAGTAATCTATGGCTCAGACAGTCTGCAGCAAGCCTGTGGATTCACCCTGTTTTAGTCACAGCCTAAAAAAACAGTCAATGGCTTGAGACACATATTTTGTCTCCCTGTGGTAAACAGAAAGCCAAAAAAATGTTGTGATGAGGTTTAAAAAGATGATGTCTTAGGGGGAGAAAAATTCTTTCTTCTGTTTGCAACTAAAATATACAGAAATCTAGCTGTCTGGGCTGAAGCCCTCAAAGTGCTGTGGGAATTTGTAAACAAACCAGGACAACTAATTGACAAATAATTTTATTCAGTCCCAAAAAACTAGGCAATTAGTGACCTAGAGGAAAACAGATAAGTACTTTGAAAGTTGCTGTTGAAAAACTTACTGCTTGAACCTATGAATGTTTACTGAGAAGTAAATCTCATTGTGTTTGGTGTAATTTACTCTCAGGTAAGTATGCAGAAGATTGCAGCTTCTTATGTTTTTAAACGGGATGTGAAACAGAAAATCACCCAAGGCATAACTATGGACTTTAATAAAACAGTACCTCTGCTGCAGTCAGCTGCAGTTCTTTGGATTTATAGCAACATAACTGGGAGCAGAATTTGATTTCATTTGTTTATTCATAAGGTGCAGAACTGAACAGATGAAGAGAAATGGTCAGTGAATTTCCACAAAGTCATTTTATATTTTAAATGCTAATGGAACACATTTCCACAAAGGACCTTACATATATATCCGCTTTTACCTTGAAGGAAAAACAACCATTAGAAGCTAACGTTAGATGCACCTTGTCTTCATTCTGCTGTGCACATTTCATTCCTTCCTGTCAAAGTTGGATTCTAGGCTGCATGACCAGCCAATGCACAGATATTTAGCACTGTTGATTCACTGAGATATATTAATGCATCATAATGGAAATCAATCCTTTGTGAGATCTAAATTCATGGTTTCCCTCCCTGTTTTGCAAGGGATGAATGCACAGATATTCTCTGTTTCACATTTGTCTGGAAGCTCTTTAGGTCCAGAATTTTTTTCTGGCCTGTCTGTTTCAACATGGATTATAGAATCTCAGTGGTATATTCTGAATTAATATTTATACCAACTGAGATATAGATCATCCTGTATTTATAACTGATCTTGAGCTTCTTCTCTGTGGAAAGAGGTTCAAACACTGCAGGCAGTAACTTTCTTCAGGCCATGATTTCGTGCCAAAGCAGACACCCAGAGCAGGAATGGAAGAAAAGAAATGCAGACATGTGTGAAGTAATTGTTGGAATAATCTCTTCTTTTGCCTCGGCTACATATGCTGACTGCCTTAATGTGCAATCCCACGCATATAGACTCAAAAATATGTCCTACTGAATTCAGTGGGGCTTGCAGCTTGGTAAGGGTGAGTGTGGCCAGTGAGCACTTAAACTGAGGAGACCCAAGTTCAAATCCCCATGGTGCCCTGAAGTTTACCATTGGGCCATGGGCCAGTTGTTATCATCACCTCTCTGCTATAATCAGACACTTTTGGTCCCATGCTGGGGGGGGGGGGAAGTGTGGTATAAAATGAAAAATAAATGATCTTCATATGACTATGATGAGAGTGCAGTAGATACCTTCATGAAAAGGTAGAACATAGGGCTCAAACATGTTGCTTTCACCGTGTAGAGGAGGGGGTTACGACTCTGTTCATACAGGTTGGCATTGTTTTTGGTCAATTACATATCATGACTAAGAGAGGAATCACTTGTGCAGGGAATTATGGGTGGTATTGCTTAGGGGAAAAAGTTCCTTAGATGTGAGTGCTGGTGGCGTAAATTGATGTCTTTCCCCATCAATGGAAGATGCTGGCTTCCATGTCAGTGGTGGTGACATATTCACTCTGGCCTTAAGTCTGAATTTTAAAGAGCTCTCCAAGGTACTGAATCTTATCTCCAAAACTGGTTCAGCACTTTAGATAGGTTCGTTAAGGTTTGAACTAAAACCCAGAACAGATTAATCACACACACACACACACACACACACGCAACTGCTAAAGTGGTTCTTGTTGCATCTGACTTCTGCTCCAGCTGGGAGGACTAGTAGTTAAAAAACAGTTAAAAAACAATTTGATCATTGGTCCTCAGCTGAGATATCGAGAGTGACAGGGCAATCTAAAATGTTGGAGCCAACCAAAATTCTCTTCTGTTGTTCCATATTTTTTTAATTGGGAGAAAGATGATAAACAATTAAAACTGCTGTAATTTTGATCTATGTACCCCAGAATGGGAGTCATGCCTCCCTCCAGATGTTGGACTACAACTTCCAACATTCATCACCACTGATTATGGTGGCTAGGACTGATGGGACTTGTAGACCAACTACTTCTAAAGGACCACATGATTGCACTCCTGATGTACCCCTGTGTTGTCTATTCTGAGTTTGACTTAACAATGGCTTTTGGGGTTCTTTCAGGTCTTTCCCATCACTTACTACCTGTGCCTTTCAACAGTAGGTGCCAGGTTTAATCCCTCGAGCCTTCTGTAAATAGAGTATGTGGTTAAAGGTCTTTCCCCTAGGGAGAGGCTAGAAGATGGGCATTTAAAAAAAAACCTGATCCAACCTAATCTGGGATCAAATGTGACACGTCAGATGGGGAAAGTTTGAAAACTGTCAAATTGTTGGTGTTGAAGGCAAGGAAGAAACAAAATTCAGAGCAATTAAGAGCATTTCTGGACTATTTTCTTCTATGCATCATTGTCTAGTCAGATCTACAAAGTCATTACAAGATAGAAATTAGCTCCCGTGATGGTCACTAAGATGCTGTCAATGTTGTGCAGTTTAATTTTAAAATCTAAAATGGCTTTTCCTGCTTGTCTCCTTGGCTATTAACTTCACTGTCATCACAACAAAGCCATCAGTCTCAATATGTCCCAATTCATTTCTTCTAAAGAACCAGGCTTTAGCATTTAGTGCATCTAGACTTGGAAATTACTTGCTTTTTGGACTAAATAATGGTAAGGTGCCAGACTCAGCAGACAGTAATTTTTACAAGCATCTGTACTGCCTTTCATACAATGGACTTTTTCTGCTTTTCATTTTATATCTCACAAACTTACGTATTCTTAGCCTAACAATGTTCTCAACACATTCTAATGATAAGAAGCAAACACAGCCTTGGGCCTCTAAAAGCTTTTTCATTTTTCAGAAATATAATAATAAAATACAATAGCTCAGTGCTTGGAATCTTACTTTTAGAAAGTAATTAGTAACCATTGTAGTTCCAGGTTCTAGGGAAGTAGTTACTTGCTACTATGGTTGCAGGGATTTCTGAAAATAACTTGTTACACTCAAAAGTAATTAAAATTAACTCATTTTTTTCTTAAAAATTCTGCATATGATAAGCTTCTGGTCTGTTCTACAAGACACAATCACTTCCATCCATTTGTTGTCTTCTCAACACCCACAGAGGAGTACAAGGTAGCAGCACAAGATACAAAACATACCATCTCTTGAATGATATGGTATTCTCCAACATTTGGTGAAGCCACACTCTATAACTATGAAACCGGGTAAAAATTTGTTACATCATAAAAGGAGTGAAGTCATACCTCACTGAGTAACATCTCATAGTGTAATGTAGTTATACCTTTGTTAGTCGGGAAAGAAATTAACGAAAAATAACTACATATTTGTAACTAACTATTTCCAAGTTCTGCAATAACACAATAAAGAGAATGTGCTACTGGAAAGAATATAGTATTTTAAGCCACCGCAAGAGAATTGACTGTTGGGTAAGAATAATTTCTCACTTCCACAGCTGAGGCTGAAAGACTCCAGTCTTTCACACTGTCCAGCTGCTTGACAGATCTCATGTAGCTCTGGAGTTTTATTACCAGTGTCATACTTTGCATCTTCCTCTATCTCATCACGAGCTGAGCCCACTCCCACAACTGTTCTTAAATACCCGTGGCTTAATGCTATACTCCATCTGAGGAACTAGTTCAAAATCCATAAAAGCCTGTTTACAATCAGAGCATCCCAAAAACACATTTGGCAAAGTTACTGTTCCACTGTATATTTGTGAGCATAATGAGTGTTGAACAGGGCTGATTGGTTTTAAGTCCCAGAGTATTGACCAGAGGAAGCTTTCAATTAATTCTAGGCAGGAGCCAGCGTAGTGTAGTGGTCTGACCATTGGACTACAACACTGGAGACCAGGGTCCAAATCCTCACGTGGCCAGGAAAATCCACTGGGGGACATTGGGTAAGTCACACTGTCTCAGCTTCAGAGGAAAGCAAAAGCAACCACCTTTGAATGTATCTCGCCAAGAAAACCCTGTGATAGGTTTGGCTTCCCCATAAGGCACGCACCAACAACAACAACGGGGCAAACTGACACTTCCTATCAAGGAAGATAAACAATTTCAGACTATTTGAGGATTGTGCAGGATGTGTGTCAAAGAGGTATGTTTGTGTGAGCCTAAGGAGAAAAATATTTGGATATTGTTTTATTGTGTTGTCAGTGTTTGGGAAAGTGGCAGAAGGGAAGAGACAAGTTAGAATCCTGTCATAGTACCCCAGCCCCAGAAATCATTTCAAATGCAAGCCCCATGAGTGTAAGGTAGGGAAGTAGATGGAGTGAGATGTAGAAACAGAGAGTGAAAGGAACTGGCAAAACCCTTGCGTTTGTCTAATTCTAATTTGGATTTCAAGCTGCATGAATTAAATGACTCATTTGAAGCCTTTAGGCTTGGTGGCATTTCCCCCTTCCAAAAAACAGGCAACTAGTAGTTCTGAAAAATTGGAAGTTGTCGAGGATATTCTGTTCTGAAGACACCTAAGGTATGGTCTCTGTTAAGTCAGAGTTGACTGGAAGGCACATAACACAAAAACAAATTGCCTGTATTTGTTCTTTTGTTGTTGTTTTTTAAATGGGCATGCTTTTAATTGCTTTTAATTCTATCAATAGTTTATGATGTGTTCTTTTTATGATGTGTACTCTGAGTTGTATTGGTTTCAATATTGGTAAGCTGCCTTGAGTCCCAGGAAAGGGGGGAAAAGTGAGACATAAAGAGAAATAGGCTGAAATAAAACAAAATATGCCCACCGTTCATCTTAATTCCATGTCAGGTTATATGCAGAAAGGTACCTGCCTTTGTCAAAACTGAAGGCTGGGTGCAATGCAGCGATCAGTCTCTTCTTTTGGCAAAACTACAGGCCTATATTCTACTTGTTAATTCCAAATAGGGCAGACCTGTTGAATCAATGGGATTCAACATCACTCAACAATTGCTTCAGTGTGTTTGCTCTGTTTGGGACTAACTAATAAGATTCGGCCTCCAGGTTCCTGAGGTGGGACAGAGCAGGAGTACAGAAAAACAACGCCTGCATTTTACTGGGACATTTGGGACACTGGAAACCAGGAATGTATGCAGTAAGTTTAGCCAAGAGCAATAAATCTTCTGTTCAGGATTGTACAGGCACCCAAATTCTGCTCCTGCCTAACAGGGAGCAAAAGTGAACAGAAACATGAACTTAACCAGCAGGAGCTCAACCGTGCTCCTCTCAGTGGGGATGTTTCTCTGTGCAAGCTTTCACGAGCCATGCTACGGTGAGATATTACAAGCATCCATTTCACAAAAACCTGAATGTTATGTTGGAATAGGTGCTGGCTGGTCCAATGCCTGCATCCTATGTATGCCAGATGAAGGGAGCAAGGGAGCAGAAAAGAAAGCACCCCAGTTCACTAAGAAACCAAATAAGGTCTTTGACCTTCAGAAATATCAGCCAAGCAAACAAAACACCTTTTGTGTTGTGAGGTGCTAGAGCAAGGCCAGCTATATTCTCTATCAAACCGCAAGCAGGTGCTTCATTTTGTGAGGTCCTAGCTGAGGTGTATTAGTCTGTGAGTACATCCCCAAGGACTGTGAAGACCTGAAATGCGTCCCCTCAATACTTGCCAAAAAAAAAGAAAAAAAATCTACATTTCTGACTTAATTAAGGCACTGGGGCCAGAAGTAAAGGGGGTGATGTCAGCTACGAATCACCAGAGCTTTTCGTCCTAAAACTTAATTCTAACAACGCCTTCCAGTATTCCTGCACTAGAAAATTTGAGCACCTCTGCATCAGCAAAGACTCTTTCTTCAATGTGCATGGCTCTAAATCAGAGGAGGCAATTGTGTGCAGCCTTTCAGTTGCTTTTTGACTGCAACTTCCAGCATTCCATTGACTACACCAGCTAAGGATGCTGGGAGCTGTAGCCCAACAACATCCTGGAGGGCCACACAGGTTCTCTCCCCTTGCTCTCAAATGTTATATCTTTCAGATTCTCACATGCATAGAGAGACAGTTGATGACTTCCATGTAAGTGGAACAGTGAATACAACTCTGGCCTTAGTCTAAACTTTAAAGGAGCTGTTCATACTAAAATCCTTGCTGTTCCATTGACTTGGAAGTCAACAGCTGCCACTGCAAGCTGAAGAGACAAGTCACATTGCAAATTTAAAATAATAAGCTGGGGGACATCATGCCAAAGATCCTCACTCAGATTACATAATGTGATTACTCTCATATAATCACATGTCTGGATTAGGCCTAAATGGTATTTGATCTTTGAATTGTTGTAGCTGGGCCCAAATATTGTACAATTTTCTGTAAACATTTCCTCATAAAACTCTTTCTGTATTTCCTAGGCAATTTCTCCCAGAATTAACTTCTAGAGTGTATCCCAGAAGTTATCTTTCTTGTTCAAGGGCATGGATGAACTTTGTACCAAAAGGGTTTGATGGATCACGATGGCTGGGATGATAGAAGTTTTCATCTACTAGATATAAAAGGTACCATCCTGGGGGGAAGTATGGTATATGTTTACTCCTTTTGTCCTACCATGAACCTGATTCGGTTTTCTAAGATTCGAAGCCAGTTTCAGAACATTGTGGGTAAATAAGTTCTGGGAGCTTTCATCTGCAAAATAACTTTCCCAGACTCTGTTCTAAACCCCATTCAGTGCAATATCACAGTATCCCAGCCTGGATGGCATAGTCAACTAAACCAAGACTAGGCCTCTCCAGATAAGGCCACAACTCTTCTACCAGTGTAAGCTCTTAAAAAGATCTCCTAATGTCTTTCACCACCTGAATTTTCCCCAATTTGGGTGTATCTGCATTGCATAATTACAGCACTTTGTGATACCTCTTTAACTGCTGTGGCTGTTTCTTATGGAATCTTGGATGTGTAGTTCTGTGAGATATTAAGAACCCTTTGCCAAACAGCACTGGTGCTTCTCCCAACAACAAATATCAGGATTCCATAGGATGCAGCCATGTCAATTAAAGTAGTGTCCAAATTCTGTAACTACGTATTGTAGATACACCCTTAGCATCCAGTCCTCAAGTTCTCCTGAACTGCGCAATTCATCCACCAGAGGACTCTAAACCTCTCTAAGACTAGCTAGAAACATCTATCCAGACTCATCTACCTTCCCAGTTACACTAGCAAAAGAAAAAAGTATTCGTTATTCATTTCCCATCCAAGAAAATAGTTTTCCAACATTTGAGAAACCTCCTTGGAAAGGAAAGTTGCAGCAGCACGATTTCTGAGCCATTTGCTTTGAGTGTTCACACATCCCAAAGTATTCCAGGAACAAAAAGGCACATGTTTTTCCGCACAAAGTCCTCTCTTTTTCTGCAAGAAAAAACATATTTTCTGTGCAGGAAACAGCATGTTTTCCACACACAAAATAAAACACTGTTTCCAGCATAAGAACATAGTTTTTGCCCTCAAAATAGGCAGTTGGTACTTTAAAAAAAAGTCCATTTATGTGCAGAATAGTTTCCTAGAACAATTAGCAACAGACAATTATAGAAAGAATACAGTGTTTTCTTCCACAGCAAGTAAAAAATAAGTATGGAAATTACTCATCTTGCATGTGAAGATAAATCAAATAGAGTTTGACATCCCTGACTCTCAGAGCCTGTGTTTTCTCTGGGTACTCACAACTTGTTTGCACTCACTTCACTGAGATCCAGAAGATAAAATCACACGTGCCTCCAGAGCTTTCTGAAAAAATGGTATCTAAGGTATCTAAGGTGTCTGTCCCAATGGGACAGTTCTGAGGAAAAAAAGTCACCTATCTCCAACCTTAGTTAATAATTTCATTGTTTCATATAAATTAAATTAAATTAACTGACTGATTGATATCTGGCAATTTGATTCTAAACTGCCAGACTAAACGCAGATGTTCTTACACGGATGCCTCCTAGATTTAGCAACACTGGAAATGTTATCAACGCAATCTATGGCTTCACAAACTGTGTGCAGATGTAGGACAGCGCCTTCTTAGCAGTGGCACCCAACTGGTAGAATGCCCTCTCCTTAGAGACTTGGTGGGTGCCAACATTATCTTCATTTGATACGTCTGTTTGTGAAAATCTTTGGAGCCTAACTGATTAGCTCCAAAATGTTTATGCAAGGGGTTGTAAACTGTTTTAACCCTTTATATCTGTTTTACCTTGTTAGTTTTTTAAAATATGCTTTTAGTTTGCTTAAATAGTTTTATATTGCTTTAATCTGCTCAGGACAATTTTACTCGTGTGACACCCTGAGATCTCGTGAAATAGCGTGAGACATAAATACAGTCAGCCCTCCACATTTGTGGATTTGACTTTTATGGATTTGATTATTGGCAAGTTTCTCCAATCCCTGCCCTCCCACCTCAAGTGCTTCTCTACTGGGAGAACCTTCCCTCTTGGTGGCTCCAGTCAGGTTGTGCAGCCCTTTAATCTCTGATCCTCCTCCTACACCAGCCACTGCCTGGCCAGCTAGCATAGATCATAGCCCAATTTCTCAGCACCACAAACCCTCTCCTGCTGCCCCTACACACACTCAAGGAAAGATGGGCAAGAGAGAGGAAATATAGGGCTGCCATGGCGACCCACCCCTTTTCGCTCACCTGGTTTGGACCCTGGGTGCCCATTCTCCCCACCTTGCCTTGATGTCCTTCCCACAGACACACACATTTTGATATTTGCAGTTTCCCACTTTTGGGAGTGTCCTGTTCTCCTAATGCTAGCAAATGTGGAGGATCAACTGTACTTTAATACGAGAGATAAATATGTGTTGGGATGATGATACACCCCAAAATTCTTGCCTGATGCAAAAGAAACAAAAGAAGCTAAATATCCACATCGATACCTAGAAATATCTCATTAGCAGGAAACCTCCTGGTACAGGTTGTTTTGACTGGGCAGAAATTGCAGATATGTTGGGATTATTCATGTTCAGCACCCATACGCTCTGTCTTGCTCCATGACCGTCCTTTATAAATTCTATTTAAGAAATTAGTTTTTCTCCCCTCCTCTTCTCACCCCTCTCCCTTCCCCCCTTCTCTAGCTGTCAGTGCAACGTGGGTTTGTCAATGCTTTCAGTCACAGGCGCAGATCATTCGGCTCTCTGCTTTGTGCTATTTGCATAAAATCAAAAAATAGTAGGAACAAACCTGCCCACCACAGCCTTCCCATTTGTGTCAGTCTGCCAAACCCTTCTGACAGAAGAAAAGCAGAGCCTTAGTCACTTCTCCTCGTTGAACACATTGTGGGTGCTATGTTTGGCAGCCTGGTGGCATGGTAGGTGCCGCACTGGGAGTTCCGTTTCAGGCTATCACGCTTCTTTCATGTCCACAATGACACAAGGTTGTATACACACTTGTATGGAAGCCATAATATCCAGGAGGAGTTGATATTGTTGGTATTTAATCTCCAACAAACCTTCTGATTTCATGGGAATTAAAAATCTATCAAAAGCTTCATTTCATTTCATATTTTTTAAAGGTTGCTTTTAACTCTCTCAAGCTGGCTTCCAGACTGACATGATAATAAATATCAAATATCAAGACAAGCCAGGGATGATAGTAAAATAAAAATCTGCGTGTCCCCTTGTGAAATACAGGAAGCCCCCACCTTTTCATGCCCCTTTATCTGATGACTCGCTCTTTCGACACTTCCAAAGTAAGGAAAAGTTCCATTAATTCCATGGGGGTTCTGCTCTTTCATCAGTTTTTCTTGCTGGTGGAAGCTCGCTTGGGACCATTCACACACACTCACACTCCTTGTAAAGCATGCTAAGAGGGATCAAAAAGGAGCCAAGCTGGCTGAGAGATTTTCCAAGCAGCACACAGGATTGGTCTCAAGTGAGCCTTCGTAAATCCTTCATGCTCCCTACAGTACAGTACATGGGTTCCACTTCTCCACCAATTCCATTTTCTGACAGTGCTCTGGTCCCTAACCTGTAAGATAAGTGGGAGAAGCCTGTACTTGAATCCAATAAATAATTGCATGTGAAAGCTTTCAGCAGTCCAATAGCTCAAGAAAAGCCAAAGGAAAAGTATAGGTCTTTACAGCTTTCCTAACAGCTGGTAAAGCAGGGCCTAGCCAACTACTATATTATTATTATTTTATATCATCATCATCATCATCTTTATTCATACCCCACGTTTTTCCCAGGTTGGAACTCAAAATAGCTTACAACAATTAAAAAGACATAGTCAAAACCGATAGAATGCAAAAGTTAAAATACAATTAAACAATTGAAAAGAACTAAAACAATATTAAAATACATAATTGAAAAGTCAAGCATTCATTAGCAACACAATATTCAGCACATTCTATTAGACAGGCCACATGTAATCACACATCAAATGCCTGTCTGAATAAAAATGTCTTTACCTGGTTGCAGAAAGATAGTAGGGAGGCTGCCAGTCTGATTTCTCTGGGAAGGGAGTTCCAGAGTCTGGGGGCAGCCACTGAGAAGGCCCTCTCCTGTGTTCCCACCAGGTGCACCTGTATACTTTGGGTAGTAATGGGATCTCCACCCAAAAGGCCTTGTCCCTTGTGCCTCTACTAACATTCTCGGAGTTAGACAAACAAGAAAGGCATTATTAGCTGGTCTTAAAGTATGGGTTGAGGGATAAAGTTGATGGTGGAACTTGAAATGGTCCAAACCATTTAAGGCTTTCAAGATTTAAACCAGCACGTCAAACTGGGCTCAAGAACACAACTTGATCAATATAAATGTCACAAGCATAGGTTGACCAGTCCTCAGCCATACTCGGCCAGCTTCCTTCTGTGTCAGTCCAAACCATCTCTAAAACTGAGCTTGGTAAAGTTAATTTTTGGATGACAACTCTCAGAATCCAAAAATGCCCAGTGTGTTTCATCTTAAAGCACTTTCTGCCAATAACTAAACCTCAGGAGAGGTATTTCAATCTTCCAGAAGAGCGAGTACACTAGTTTGGACACCACCCCAGAATGGTGGTGGCCAGGTTGATATTTCAGGAATGAACCAGATTCGGTCCCAGGGCCTGAAGTTCCCAAAAACTGATGTGGATGTGAACAAGCATGGGAAACAAGATGGAGCCTTAGCAGCCCACTGGTCAATGGTTGCGGAGTTGAAAAGACACCTTCCATCACTGTCTTCTGTGATAGTTTCTCCAGGAAGTACTGGGTTCAACTAAAGTTGAACTTTCTAGCCCAATACTATGGCCACTGAGAGGTTCAGGAACACTGTGGGGGTGGGGGGATTGTACTGAAACCCATCCAATTCCCAGCAAATCATCTACTCCATATCTTCAGTACTTCAAAGCTGAAATTGGGCCATGTGGGGCCGAGCAACATTAGAGTGTGGTGCAGATGGCAATGAGGAAGAACACCCAAGTAAGACAGGCCACAGCGGTTTGCTTTTGCCTGAGCCTACTGGGAAGGGCAAGATTCTGCCCCATCCTCTCCATTCTGCTGAATTAATTGAGTGAAAATGACTTTTGCTCTTTGAATTCAGCAAATGAATTCAGCAATTGAATTGCAGCAACTGAAGTAAACTGAGAACAGAAGGGGAAGGTGGGAGGAAAAGAGAGAAACTGGGACATTTTGAAAGCAGCTGAAAAAGTGGGGCAACAAAGGAATAATCTGGACTGCCCCTGCCAAATCAGGACAGTTGAAGGATATGTTACCGGAATGACCAAGATTGTTTCAGCCAGCTTTCTCTAGTAACGTCTCTGGGAGGGCAAGTGTTACCTTAATTGTCAGAAATCATTGGATTGGTTTCTTCGGTATCAGTCTTACTGGCTTCCTCTAAGCTAATGGAAAGCACTCCTGCCCTTTAAAAGGCATTGTAGCCCACTCTTCTCTTGCTGCAGCTATATCAGAGGTCTCTATCGCACTACACTGTTACAGCACTATTATTCCACTTTAACTGCCCTGGCTGCACCCTGTGGAATTCTGGGGTTTGCAGTTTGCTGAGGCACTGGAGCTCTCTGGGCGAGAATTCTAAATGCCTCTCCCTAAACTGCAAACCCCAGGATTCCATGTGATATTGCCATGGCAGGTAAAATGGAGTAATAGTGCTGGAAAAGTGTGGTGTGATAAGGCCCTGAAGCTGCTTCTCTGATACTATTTGACCTAAGAATTAAAAATCCCAACGGGAGTGTGCTTCACACAGAGATGGTCAAAGTATGGACCACAGGCACCCGAGGACATTCTTTCATCCCCAAGCTTGTCCAGGCATTCTCCTCGGGAGAAAGGAACACAGAGGAAGGATTGATTGCTGCTCCTGGAGCGGTACATTAGAAGAAAACGTACCAAGCTCCCTTAAGCTACACCAATCCCTTTTGCCAAAACCTGGAAACTGCAATGGGAAATGACTCTTTGGGCAAAAATGGCAGGTTGTAGCCTAATGCAAGTACACAGACATACCCTCCAACATTTCACTGGTGAAAATCAAAACATACATTGTCAAGCTGTCAAAAATTATTAATGAGGAAGAACACACAGACGGATAACTTCAGGAGTCTGTGTTGGGACTGGCTACATCGTTCATTGACAGCCTCAGCAGAAGCAGCCCACTGATAACCACAGACAAATAAAAGCAAGTTATTAGAACAGTGTGCTCTTAAACCCCAGCCTATAAAGGAGTGTATCTGATAGGCACATAGAAAAGACAGCATACTGTTACCTGCTCATGTTTCTTTATCCACAGTTTTTCAATTTAATCCTGAGAGAAAGATAAAACTGATTTTCTATTTTTAAGGAAACAAAACAAAACATGATCTTGGTCTTCTAGATCTGTGAAAAGGAAAACTGTGATACTCCCCGTTAGTCAGTAGATGTCACATATCACCAATTTTCTGTGCCCTCTGTTGGAATGGAAAATACCCCTCAGCTAACACATTGATCCCTGAAAAATTTCCTTCTTTTTTTTTTAAATGGACACAGATATAGTGTTTGGTAAAAGAAGGGGATGTAAACTGACCCTCTATCAATGCAGGATTCAAGACTTAATTCTCATGATTTTTTCATGAATCTACTAAGAATGCTTCTGCTGTTTCCAAGCCTCTCTGTATGCCTCACTTTTGTTGCTTTGCCAGTGTGGTTGAAAAGCCAAGGAGGAAATGAAGATATTAGCCTGTGTTTGGGGAACAGCAGACTTTTTGGTACTGAAGAGACTTCTTCAAATGCCCTGCCCTCTCTTTAGGGAACAGCAGCAGTATCATTCTAATATCAGCCCCCTCTCTGGCCTATTTCCATGCCAAGCAAGCATTACATCTTGTTCAAAGAAAAAGAGGTATGTACATCACACACTCTCAGCCTCAGAAAGCCCAGTGATAGGTTCACCTTAGGGTCACCATAAGAGGGAAATGATTTAAAGGCACACAACAACAGCAACAACAACTATATAACCATTAAGCATACCAGACCCCTTTCCAATTTTCACTCTGCAAACATCATTGTTTGAGGAAACTGCTTCTTCTTTTAATTTTTAAGTGCAATCTTGGCAGCTTCCTGTTGTTTCCTGCATTTGGCAAGCTGGCCATCTGAGTCATTCCCTGTGAGCAGAATCTGGAATTTTGCACATCATCACTCAAGCCACATTGGTTCTTGGCATGCAAAATTCCAGATGATGGTCCTCTCTAACAACACTGATGACAGGCACAGAGCTGCTGTGTGTGCATGCATACATATTCCCACACCCAGCCATAAGTGGAATAAAAGCCTATAATGATTTGAGGTGTTTAAATCATCAGTCATTAGAGTGGATCACTCTAAGAATCAGATGTGGGGAGAATCTGTTATCTGGGAAGTTCATTATAGGCTAATCAGTATCTCCTCACCTAACCTACCTCACAGGGTTGTTGGGAAGGTAAACTGAAGAAGCCAGGAGAATATATACAGTGTCTTGAGCTGCCAGAATGGGTGATGACGACGACGACGACGACGACGACGACGACGACGATGATGATGATGGTGGTGGTGGTGGTGGTGGTTTTAATAAATTTTTATTTCTTACCAGCCTCTCCTCATGGCTTGAGATGGGCTACATCATAAATTAAAATACAGCTAAAAACACATAAAACCATTTAAAATATACTAACTGAAAATTCATAGTTAAAAATAGTTAAAAACTGCCGGAAATGATAGGTCTCTAGAACTTTTTAAAATTCAGACAGCATGTTTTGCTGTCTAATCTCTTCCGGCAGCTCATTTCACAGTTTATGGGTGGCCGATGAAAATGTCCTCTGAATGACCATTGCCAGTTTAGTCCTGGTTGGTTTGAGTGGACCTTATCACTTCGTAGCTTTTGTGAGGGTCTGATCACATCATGCCCTCCAACACTTCAAAGATGAAAACAGGGAAACGTGAGGCTGAGCAACATCAGAGTGTGGCTGAGATGGGAACAATTATTAAAGAGGAAGAGCACATGCACCAGGAGAGGCTGCAACCATCTGCTTTTGCCAGAGCCTACTGGCGAGTTCAAGACTCCTCTCCTCTCCCTCCATTGGCACTTTGAACTTTAGTTTGCTGCAACTGAAGGACAAAGGAGGGAAGGAGGAGGAGAAGAGAGAAACCGGGAGATTTTAAAAGTAACTGAATATGTTGAACCACAGAGGATTAATCAGGACCAACCCTGCCAAACTGGAAGAGTAGGAGGGTAGGTTATGTCCAAGGAAGTACTGACTCTGCCATAAGCCCTACTTATACAGGAGTTAAGTCACCAAGAAGACTCCAGTCTTTGACTCCTACCAAAGCTGCAAACATGACTCCGAAATGCCATTGCACAAATCAAGACATTTTTTTCCCTCCCCACGCCGATCCAATCAATAAAACTGCCATGCTGATGCTTCTGTGCCAATTTCAAAAACAGACTGGAGCCTACAAGAAGTAAATCTGCTACTATCATACCTTGGGGGTTCATATTCATTTAACTTCTGTTTTTGTTGTTGTTGTTGTTGTTGTTGTTTGCTCCCAGCCAGTTTGTATATGCACCAAATCAACAGATATTCAAGTGTTCTTTGGGAACCGAAGAAGAGAAGGAAAGTACTCTGTGTTCTTGCATGCATTTCTTTTTTCTTTTTCTTTTTTTCCTGAAAAAAAAAAGCTGGTCATGAACTGCATTAAACCCACGGATTTTGATCAAGGTATTATTTATAACATCAAACTGAGCTGTGGGATTTCTCAAACATTATGGGATTGGCTTGAATTTCAAACATTATATAGATAATGGATTATAAACGTAATGGATGGTCTTTCCTTCAGATATCACAACTTTGGAGTTTCTATATGAGTGGGGTTCCTCCCAACATACACACACGCTTTCTTGCAGAAAATCCATTCCCTTTACTCTATATGTCTATCAGAAAATCAAAGATGAGCCATGTTTCAGTTGTAACTTGCTGGTGAGTTATATATAGCTAGGCACATGTGCAGTTTACAAAAATAATAATTGCTACTACACACTGTGAGAAGCTGAATTCTGTGAACAGTATGAATTCTGAAAATTAAATTAGTTTGCATGCTTTAGTTTCCTTTTGCTTGCATTTGGAGAGGCAAGGACAGAAAACCCTCCTTTCCACTTTCACAACAACTGAAAATTTTATTTGGCTACTTCTCTGACTTCTAGAACAATGAGGGCTAGAAACTTACACTTTAAAAATAAAGGCTGAAATTCTCTGGAACTGGCAATCACACTTCAGCTTTCTGAACCTTTCCTGAATGCCCATGGAACTGTGACATGTCCTATCACCATCTTGGATGTGGCAGTGGTTATAAACCTTAATTAAAGCCTGCTTTTGGGAAGGGGGTTGGTGATGTCATTAAGCATGGTACATTAACCAGCAAGCAAAACTGCGTAGGGTATGCCATTCAAACAGAAGCTGCCAAGTCTAACAATACATAAATAAATGTATTTTTAAGGCAATGCTCTTGCCCTGAAATTCCTTCCCTTTGCCCTGAGAATTAGAGAAAAGAGGACCTTTATTTAAAACCCTGCTTTCCTTTACCTCCCTGCATAGTTGCTTAACAGCTTCTCCAATCAAGGAACAAGTCAAGCAGTCAAAATTTGTATAAACGTTCAATCTATTTTTCCCCTTAATATTTCTCCTCTGTAAGCCTGGGGGTAGGAGCGGGAAAGGAAAATAAATTTGGCACAGATAGAGCGGAAGGGAAAAAGAGAGAAGTGTGTTGGAGTGTTCTGATTAAAACTGGTTTTTATTTTCTGGGATTAAGAGTCGTTGAGAACTGTGCATTCAGGAAAATTTTTAACATTGATAGCACTCTGCTGTGAACATTACACACTGGTAAGGAGGTCAGCGCTGCTGACATGTTCATTTCTGTCTTAGCTGTGTTCTGGAAAGAACGATCAATCAATGGTTCTGTTTAAAATCATGTGGCTAGAAGGGGCCTCAAGGGTCATTACGACTATTCTGTAATTTCCAGGGCTTCATATTATGCTTTAGGAGACACACACACAGACACAGACACACTTTGCAGAAAACTGTAATGATGCACTACAAAAGCTCCTCTTATTTCTGCAGAAACTTCATTTCCATGCTTAGACAAAGGAATTACTTTAAACTGAACCTGGCCGATGACTCAGAATATCAGTGTGGCATAGTGCATAAAATGCTGGACTGAAAATGAGGGGAAATGGCTCAGAGGCAGAGCACCTGTTCTTCATGCAACAGCGGACTGGTTCAAATCCCAAGTGCAACAGGGTAAGAGATGGAGGAAGTCTACTATCTGAAACCTATGGAGCACCAGTCAGTGTTGGAAATATTAAGCTAGGTGGACCAGTGGGCTGACTGATAGAAGCTACTGATGATATCAAAGTGTTGTAGAAACAAACCACAGGCCTGCTATGGAGCTTCCTTGGTGATCTTAGGCCAGTTTCTCCTCCTCCACTCTTTTCACCCATGCCTTGTTATGAATATAAAAATGACCTCTTGGGTAGAAAGAACTCATTTATACTAAAATGTACACAGAAAGTGCCTGGTCCAATACTTGGCATCCCTGGCTAAAAGGACCATGTAGTCACTAATTGGAAAGTGTACACACACATACACAGAGGAGACGTGTCTCAAAATGTTCAGTGGATGGCTGCCTTATGATAGAGAAAGTCCCTAAGAAAGTAGCCTTCCACTGAGCACTTTGAGTAACATGTTATCTATTTTTTCCTGTGGATTTTATTAGCTTGAAACAGGCATGATTACCCATCCCTATCTTTTAGACTGTAGGGTTGAGAATCCTTGCCACTTATCAGCTAATTCTGGATTCTGTCTCGGATCCCATTATCAACCTCTAGTCATTGAAATTCCCAGTGTATGGTGGTGATTACACCAGGCAGGCCAAGTTAACATCAACATTCCACTTAAGCATTTTTAAGTCTTAGAATTTCAGGATATTTACGTGGGAAATGAGTAGCCTCTTTTGGTATACTTTCTAGGCTATTTATTGTAAGTATTCATAGATATATAAACATATAAATTCCACTTCGGTAGAAACACAGACTTCCAATGTCTGGGCACTTAGCTTCATTATATAATATTGCATTGTATGTAAGGCATCCTTCATATCATTACATTACAGAATACGAATATTAGAATGTTACAGTTTCATAGGACCTTTCCTAAGGATTGAACTTTTACCTCTCTGCATCTCTTTTATCGGCTTGGTAATAATTAATAATCATCCTTCTAAACTATTTAACATAGCATTTTACCCATCACAACATACTTAGGCCCAGGTTCTTCCATGATTTCACAGTGTCTGCTAGGGCATTATACAAACATTTCGTCAATGGTTTCACTTAAACAGAATTCGGTCCTTTCTACTACATTCATAATAACCTTAAACAGACAACCTAACTTACAGTTTATAACCCTTTCAGGTACACCTTCTCATCTGTCTGCAGAGTTACACAGATCAAACAGGCTTCTGTGAAAACACAGGTATTCTGGAGTTAATCTCCTTGTTAAATCTTAACGGCATTCCTTATCATTCATTATCATAAGTCAATCTATTCTTAGTATATCCCAGATGTCTACCTTTTCAGTACCAACATAAATCAGCATTTCAGGGAAGCATTTTAGGAATAATTAGCTAAATTAATTAACTAAATTAAATTTTAACTAAAACAGTATCTTCTGGCCCTTTGCACTGCAGACCGCTATAAGGCAGCCTGATAAAATTGGTTTCTTGTCTTCTTTTTATTCTCTCTCTACGCCCACTCAGCTCGTCAGCCTCCACATTCTGGATAAGGCCAGTGGCCCACAGGTTCCCTCACCCTAGTCTAGAACAGCTCTCCCCTGCTCCAGAACACCTTCAGAACATCTTGAAGTATATTTTTTTCTCATTGACATGAGATCCTTGAATATCCTTGTTCTTATTTTTCTAAAAAATCTAAATGGATGGAGAATCATCCAGCATGAAGGAATAAATAAATATTTATTTATTTGAAGTATTTTTGTGTCACCTCCCAGTGCATAAGGGCTCCCAAGGCAGTGAACAGATAAAAACAAAACAAAACAAAACCCAACAAACCAGTCATGTAGTGACAGGGGGGTGATTTGCTCTGGGTGGCAATGTTTTTGGGGCATCCTGGCCCATAGCCATGCTCCTGTGTGCCCTGGCCGCACGCCTGCACATTCTGGCCATGCGCCCATGCACCACGGCCATGACCCTCACGCCGTAGCCCTGCCCCCCCGCCACACACTCCAAGCTCCACCACTGCAACAAACACATACACATGCAGCAAAAGACAAAAACATTTTAAAACACATTAAAATACTAGTGAAAACTCCTAAAAGCAGCCGTCCTAGAATGCAGTTTTGAAACAATTGAAACAATCACTGCCCCACACTTTGGTGCAGAAGATAAAACTGAGAGGAGTTGTGATTTTTTAAAAAAGCCAATATGACTCAGTAACCCTCCCTGCAATTAACATTTTACATCATGCTACGCACAGCCTGTCATTAACAAAATGTCAAATGTAGATGATTTTGTACAATAATGTGTCCTGTGCCATGATGTAGCACTGTGATGCTTTTGTGCAAACAGGAAAAGGGCAAGGATCAGTACCCTGCTGAAATGTGCATATCTTTGATTTATTATCCCGATTGCATTGTCTCATGTGCAGCTGACTTACAGAAACTATTTAAAAATGCTATATTTTGGAACTGTTCCTTCTTAAATCCCAGATGCTACATTTGAATTGCACTACAGGGAATGGGTATGTTCACATATGTTTTTTAATTAGTTGTGAGTTAGGGTTTTGTTTTTTGTTTTTTCTGATTGCAAAATTTGGGAAACTGGACTAGAAAACAAAATGGAGCCTCATGAAAGGAGTGTCAGAAATGATCGTAGTGACATCAGGAAACTAATGATGGGAACTCTAGGAACTCATTTAAGTTTTAGTTTTTGACCATTTGCTGGTTTTCTGGTTTCTCATCTAAATCTTTTCTAAGTCAAACTGGAGAATGTTTTGGTTTTTTTTTTTAAAAAAAGAGCAATACCTTCTTCGCTTAAATCCACACATCTACCACTAAGAATAAGAAATGTTTGGCCCTTCAGGGATGTTTCACATGGCACCATAGCATTTTGATACTGCTTTAACAATCAGGGTTCCATCATACAGAAACCTGGGATTTGAAGTTTGGTGAGGCACTTAGAATTTATAGCTAGAGAACTCTAGTTTATTGTCCTGAACTACGAGTCCTCTGATAGACCTCTATGTCCCTCCACAAATGACCCGTGCCAGAATTCTGTAGGAGGAAGCCATGACAATCAAAGTGGCATCAAAGTGCTTTCACTGTGTGGTGTGTGTTACCCTGATTTCTGGGGGTCCCGGGAGGGACACCTCAATGTGCTCAAAATAATGGGGAATGGGAATTAGCTAGTGCACTAGTTAGCAATGCGAGAGGTAGGGCAACGTAGCGAGATCTTGAACCCAGTGTCTATGGGGTCAGGCCGAGTCAAGGAGCAAACAGAAGTAAATAATAATAGTTGGTTTACTGATGTACAGTCACACACGTGTATGCAACACACTCACATGGAGAACTATTGAAATAAAGGTAGGAGTTGGATAGAGGGATTTTAAGAGGAGGTTTTGTATGGGGAATACTACACCTTTCTGAAGAAGAAGTTCATGGAAGTAAGGATTCTTAGCACAAGGAGCTGAGGGGAAGGCTCGCTGGATGCAGCGACAGCAAGGTGGGATGGAAGCCAAGAGTGATCCGAGGAAGCGCTCAAGGTCAGGGGGTCTTATGGGGAAAATGTGGCCGCAGGCTAGTCCGTTCTTGAGGATAACAATGAGTTTCGGGCTGGAGACAAAGCCTCCGAAAGGTCAGTATTTTGCATGATTGAGTTAGGACAGAGTTGTCAATAGAGTAGCCAGTACGCAAACGCAGAGTGCTTGACAGTTGAGTACTAGGCTCATCAAGCTGCCTGCTCGGGGCAGGGAGTCCTTTGTAAGTAGCGTGCATACATAATGTGGTACTTGCCTTGAGGTCTCCTAAAGCGGCAGTCTGGCTATTTCTGACCTGCCTGGATTTGTTTGGAATGTTTCGGCTATTATCGGTTGTGCCTGTATGCATGCTTGTCCGGGGGCCTCGCAAGCACGTGGAGAGGAATGGGTAAAGAAGGCCAAATTATTGATATCAAATGATATCTAATATACCACAAGCCCCGGCTAGAAACTGCGGTAACATGTGGATACACCTCAGATGTTGTTAGATTACCATTCCCATCTACCCAACCACAAGAAATGGTGCTGTTGCTGTTGTTGCTGTTCTTTTGTTTTGTTTCCTTTTGTTATTGTTGTTACTGCATTGGCTGGCATTCTGCATTGCAGCTATGGATACATAACCTAGAGTTATAGATCTGTATTCACTTATACCATATATTTGCAATCCTGGCACTATTGCCACAGTCATAAATGTCCTCTGAATCCAGTTTTGAACTCCATCTTTGAGAGATGGAGATCTGTTCTGCTAACAATTGGGACATAGCACAATGATGTTTCTAGGTCCCTCCCATCAGCGAGTGAGGCTGAGACAATCAGAAGCAGGACCCTTTGTAGCACCACAGATCACTGGTAAGAGAGGGCTGGAAACATCAGCTTGCTGCATCTCAGTTGCCAGCAGAACAGACCTCTACGGCTTGGAGTGGCTGCTGGTTGTTAAGGTAGGTTTGGGGGCATTGGGCCAGGAGATGATGTTTAGTTACGCTTTTGTAACCAAGACAGCAATGTAGGATCTCAGCTGTTGTTGTCATCTAATTTGTTATACAGCGTCTGGGTTTTCTACTAGTTTATTTTTAGTAACTTATTAATATTACACGTTATTTGAAGAGTAACACAATGAGCAGTACCCCATATGCAGCGATGTATTTAAAAGTCAAGTCTCAAGTCTCTACCTTCAAGTCTAAGTTTCAAGTCCTTGAAGATACTTTCAAGTCACGTCTCAAGTCAAGTCTCAAGTCTGGAAGCCAACTTTATACCCCAACCAAAATTTCAGAATTAATAAATAGAGTGAAATAAATTCAGTTTTAACGATTTAAGCAGAGTCAGCTCTCCACATTTGCAATTTTGCCATCTGCAGCTTTGGAAGTAGAGAACAGGATCCTATCTTACTCCCCATTACTGAAGATTCAAATGCTTTAGAAGGAAGGATCCTTCTTCCTCAAGGCCGTTGCCTAACACATTTGCTGTTCCCCTCTGAGAAATGCACCCTGCACTCTGGGGCCAAGTCTTGTCTTTTGCTCTGAGGAAACGTTTTAGAAGGCTCCTCCAATATGCAGCAGGAACAGGCTGCCAAGCAGACCTCAAGCCCATTGCCTAACCTGTTTGCTGTTCCCCTCTGAGAAATGCATCCACACTTTGGGCTTGAGAGAGATTGTCATGTGACTAGTAGGCAAAAAGAGATGGAGGTGTTGTTCAAAGTCGTAAGGTTTCTGGATGAATGTGTTATGTTAACTGAACCAAGGGCATCAAGTCAATCATTAAAAATATACAAGTCTCAAGTCGAGTCATGTCAGTGCATTATTTATGGCTGAGTCGAGTCTGAGTCAAGTCACTGAAGCAACTTGAGTCTGACCTGAGTCTGGGTCTGTCAACTCGAATCTATATCACTGCCCATATGTGACGTATGCTTGTATAATCAACCTATGTACTTTTAGTGGCCTTGTGGAAGAAGGTATCCAGTACCCCCAGGGGTTTCCCAATACTCCTTTTTCTCTGCATGCATAAGAGTATCCAGAACATGCCCAGTCACACCAGCACAGTCTATTGATGGCTGAGGGAATGGAACTACACCTAGGAACACCCTCCGGATGTGCCATTGGACACCCAGGGAAGGAGTCAGGTAGGAAGAGGCAGCATATGGTCTGAGTAACTAGTGTTAAGTATGTCAGTATAGATTGAGTTAGATCTTGGTCATTATTTGCATGTTACTTTGTGTGTGCATATGTATGCCTTCAAGTCACCTGTTGAATTATGGTGGCCCCATGAATTTATTTTATACAGGATTAGAATAAATCAACCCGAGGAACTACTATAAAAAGTCTCTGATTGTAATGGGAGCTAACAGAATATATTCTGTGATAAGCAAAATGCAAATAGATCTCACAAAACAAAATCTGAAAGGAAAGAAACAAAATCTGGGACTTTCTGATTTTTTAAAATTAGTCTGGATACATCTGTAGAAAAGTATTGACTTCCCATTCATCTATGGATTCCCTATACTAGCCTTCCCAAGTTTTAAGAGCTTTGGAGGAGATCTTTCTCTCAGTCCCACCACCATCACAAGTATGTTTGGTGAGGACATGAGAAAGAGCCTTCTTGGTAGCTGCTCCGAGGCTGTGGAATTCCATCCTGTGGGAGGTTTCACTCCCTCCCTCTTTGCCCTATTTCCTCTAGCAAGCAAGGGTCTTTCTACTTGGTCAAGACTTTGGCTCCTCACTCAACTGGCAGAAGGATCTTTTAATAGGGTGCATTGTGCTTTTATTTTTTTTTATTATGTTTTAAATATCCTTTAAACTGGTTTACTTTGTACTTCTAATAGAATTGGGTTTTTTTAATAGTTTCATAATAAGATTTTAATTGTACTTTGCTTTAATTTATTGTAAGACGCCTTGAGTCCCCTGCCAGGAAAAAAGTAAGATAGAAATTATTTTCTAACGGAGACAAGCACTTGGGTTTAGGCCACAGGGTGGTGTTTTATTTCTTTACCCCCTGTGGTCCCAGTTTTTATCGCCAAAAAGCCATTTTCAATCACTTTTTCGCAATCAAGCACTCTTCCTCATTAGTAATGTTGTCATCTTGTGTGTTTATGTGCCTTTAAGTTGCCCATTGTCTTATGGTGATCCCATGAATTTCACCGGATTTTCCGAGGCAAGGAATACTCAGAGATGGTTTTGCCATATCCTTCCTCTGAAATATAGCCTACAGACTCTGGTACTTGCTAGTGATCTCCCATCCAAGTACTAACCAGGGCTGACCCTGCTTAGCTTCCAAGATCAGATGGTGCCTTTAGAGTATTTATACCTTGCCATCTTGATCACAGTCTTATGTTGTCCAGTCACCCAGTTCATCTGTTCAATGCTGGAAAGTCTACTACTCCCTGAATCCCACAAGCTGCATGGTCACTGGCAGATTCTTCCTAGGTGAATCTGGAAATTTTAGTCCCCAAAAGTAACTGTTCCAAGTGCTGTCCTATTTGCAGCAGATGGTATGTGAAAGTACCCTCTTTATCCAAATATTCATTTCCAAATACTTGCTTCCTTGCCACACAAATTCCAATTGTCTTTCCTCCAGTTTTTTTTCAGCTGGCCTGCACTCTCTTTTTCCCTTGTAAATACAAGCTGAGCATAAACATATTCTTCTAATCTTTTACAGTTCCATGCCCGGATACCAAAGGAGGACAGTGATGTCACTGTAACTTGATATTATCGGAGCTTGGAAATAACTCATGAGAAATAACAAGTTACTTCCAAGCAATTCCCTTTTTTTGGAACATAACATTACAGATAACATTAGGAACAACCACTAATTTTGTGGTGTGATTTTTTAGGGATACTGGTACCCTTTCATACTACAAAATTGTAACACAATAATTCCATTTTAACTATCCTGGCTGCATCCTATGCAATCCTGGGGTTTGTAGTTTGGTGAGGCACTCAAACTCTTTGGTAGATAATTCTCCTTAAACTGCAAATCCCAACATTCCACAGAATGAAACCATGGCAGTTAACATGGAATCATATAGATATAATTGTGTAGTGTGAAAGAACCCATAGAGTGTGTCTCACTTCTCCCATCTTGCAGTAGCTTGCAGCACCTTTTAAAAGCAATAATTATTTTTAAATAATTAGAAAGCAGTGAGTTACTTTTTCAAAATGTAGCTATAACTGTAGCTAACTACTTGGGGGCCCCAAACGATAACTAACCACTTTTAAAGTTAATTTTAATGTAATTAAGAAATTCCCAAAGAACAAAAGCAGCAAGAAGTTGCTAAAAGTAATTACCAGCCTTCCAGACAAGATGCATTATCACAAAAGGCTCTGTTTACCCCTACAGAATAGTTCAGAATTTCTGCGGAGGTTTTGCATTCTTTTGCCTTCCCTTTTGGTGGGGTTGAGGGGTGAAGGAGATGATATCATGTCTCCTCCCCAGCAGATTGCAAATGCAGATGGAATGCAGGGCTTTCTCTGTGAGTGTCATGAATATTTGGAATGTTTACCCAGAGATGTGAGTGATAAGGAGAAGGCAGTTCCAGGGCTGCCCATGTATAGGCATAGATGTCTGGCACATTTCAAAGTCCCCTCCCTCCCTCTCCCATGCTTTTAATCTTTAATGTCATCCACCCCTACCCAATCCTTCCCCCCACCAAGGTGGGAAGCAGGAATGGATTGGGGTAGACTGGCCACATGCTCCAGCAGGTGTAGATGGAGAAGTTTGCAGCTGGCAATTATTAGCTGGATTCACCCACATTTCAAATCAATTCTTCTTTCTGCTTAGTATGATCATAGCAAGCCAGAGCCTGTGTGGCAGGAGGTATGGAGAATGATGGCTGGCAGCCCATTCATTTCCTTTGGCCTGCAGCCCTGCTTTCTCCTCCACTTCTTAGGTACCAGTCAGCCTGTCTTGGCAATCAGACCTTTGGTTGTCAACAAACACATTCTTCATTCCCTAATGTCCACATCTCCCACAAGGGAGATGCAAGCTGAAGATAAAGAGGAAGCCTACTGGTGAGTGGAAAACCTTTCAGAGGCCTAGGAGCAGATTCTCCCATATTATCATAGCTGATTAGTATAGAAAAGTCTTTCCAAAAATATGGGCTATGAGCATATGAGATTTGAATTGATATTTCCTTTTTATATGAAGAGAGCCCTATTTATTTGCTGGCTTGTCTATGAAAATACATACACCTGCTTTGAATTGATCTGGATTCCATATCCTCCAACTATCCCAATATGGCAGAGACAGTCCTGTCGGATCCTTTGTCAATCTACTTTTTCAGCTGCTTTTAAAATGTCCCTGTGATAGGAAAGATCTAGGATGATGAGATCATTGACTCATGGAATCACAGAGTTGGAAGAGATCACAAGAGCCATCGAGTGCAACCTCCTTCTGCCATGCAGTAATATACCATCAAAGCATTCCCAAGAAATGGCCATCCAGCCTCTGTTTAAAAACCTCCAAAGCAGGAGACTCTACCATACTCTGAGGCAGTGTATTCCACTGTTGAACTCCTCTTACCATGAGGAAGTCCTTCCTAATGTTTAGATCAAATCTCTTTTCCTGAAGCTTGAAGCCATTGCTCTGTGTCCTAGTCTCTGAAGCAGCAGAAAACACATTTGCTCCATCCTCTATATGACACCCCTTCAAATATTTAAACCCAGCTATCATGGCACCTCTCAACCTTCTCTTCTCCAGGCTAAACATCCTCAGCTTCCTAAGCCAGTCCATATGGCATGGTTTTGTACGATTTTGGTCGCGCTCCTCTGGACATGTTCCAGCTTGTCAATATCCTTCCTGAATGTGGTGCTCAGAAATGGACACAGTATTCCAGGTGGGGTCTAACCAAAGCAGAACACTGTGGTACTATCACTTCCCTTGACCTAGACACTATACTCCTATTAATGCAGCCCAGAATCTCATTGGCTTTTTAGCTGCCACATCACACTGCTGACTCATGTTCAGCTTGTGGTCTACTAAGACTTGTAGATCCTTTTCACATGTACCACAGTCAAGTCAGGTGTCACCCATCTCATATCTGTGCATTTCATTTTCTTTTTCTTCCCAAGTGTAGTACCATACACTTATCCCTGGTGAAATTCATTTTGTTAGTTTTGGCCCAGCTCTCTAAGATCATTTTGAATTCTGATCCTGTTGTCTGGGATGTTAGCTACCCCTCCTAATTTGGTGTCATCTAAAAACTTGATAAGAATGACCTCTATTCCATCATCCAAGTCATTGACAAAGATGTTGAATAGCACTGGCCCCAGGACAAAACCCTGTGACACTCCACTAGCCACTTCTCTCCAAGATGAAGAGGAGCCATTTGGGAGTACCCTTTGGGTTTGGTCAGTCAACCAGTTACAAATCCATCTAACAGTAGCATTGTCCAGCCCGCACTTTACTAGCTTACTTACAAGAATATCATGGGGACCTTGTCAAAGGCCTTACTGAAGTCAAGGGAGTTAGAGTCAACCAAGGGGCTTGATTGGAGACCAAGGATGATGGGAGTAAGAGTCAGCCTAGGGATCTTAGTGTCAGGCTTCTCACTCTCATTGTTTCTAGGAACTGCAGCCTGCCTGCTTGATTAACATTTGTTTACCAAAATATGTTGTAGGTCCTGCTACCTAGCACTAGAGTCATCAAGCTTAATGGATCTGTGATTTACAACATGTTGGCCTGGCAACTGGAAGGAAAGACATCACAAAGGAGAAAGTGAACGGGGAATGCAAGGTGGGAGCAGAGAGGGGCAGATGTCAGAACTGCAAGGCATAGGAAGGAGATAACAAAAATATCTCAAATTTTGAAGAAGGTAGCAGAGGTGTGCAAATTGCCCCAACTGTTATGAGATGGTTTCCTTGTCAGTGGAGAAGCAACCTGCCCCAGGTTTTAGTTCAAAGCTTACATGTCCAAACTGAACCTATTTTGGAGAACAAGTTCACCACGGTGAATAGCTCCTTTAAAGTCTGAACTAGAATGCAGAGCTGAGAGACCATGCCACTGCCATAGGAGTGACCAGCTGCAGCCAGGACTTTCTTCAGTCACATAGGCCGGTGGTCCCCCTTGCCACTTTTCTTTCTCCATCCCCGTCTCTTTCCCCACAGCTCCACACCTACTCCAATAATTAATCATTCGTAGTCAAGGCTACATTGTTGTTTTGATATGGAGTTTTCATTTGTTTCATCTGTGTTATTAATAGCCTCACTCATTCTGTTTTTAACAGACTCGTTGTTGTTGTTGTACTGTGGGCTGCCTTGAGCCCCAGTGCTAGAAGAATGGGGGGAAATTTTATTTATTCATATGAACACAGCTCAAAGCTAGCACCATTTCTGAGGACTCCTGAGTCCTAGCTCTCTCCCTCTCTCTCTCTCTCTCTCTCTCTCTGTGTGTGTGTGTGTGTAAAAGTAAGATTACCTTTGTTTCTTTCTAAGAATTGTCTTCCCTTTCCTAATCATCCAAAGGGTTCTCTTTGTTTAAAATGTGCACTCTACTTTGGTTATTTAAGCTGTAAAATACGATTACTAATATGCTGACAACATCTTCCATGCACTGTGTAAACTGTGCAGCTGGGGTTTATATATTTTTTGCTAATGTGACAGATTCTGTTTATTATTAATCAGTCTGCACTTGCAAGACGCTTTGGGGGTTTTTGTCCGGTCACTCAGCAGAAGCAGAAAGGAATTTAACATTATTATTGTTTATTTTCCCACCATAAAGGAGCAAAGATTGCCTCCCCCTTCTCTCTGGCCCCATGAAGACTGTCTGCCCCAGCGTCCTTGCCTGCCTCTGATCTGTCATGCAGGAAAAGCAAAATTATCTGCAAACAGATTGTCTCATTTTAAAAGCATGTTGTATATTAGCCCCTACGCTTGAGTAGGGAAACACTTCCCAGCACCACTACAACCAGAAAAGTGAGTCTTCAGCTTCATTGAGCTTCTCCTTTCTTTTATAAGGAACCCTTGTGCCAAAGATTGAGCCCCAAAGGAACATTAGAATGGAGAGGTAAAATGGTCAAGAACAGAAATAAGAATGAATAAGACCCTTCTATTTAATAAGCAGGGTTCACAGATCGTAGGGTCTGACCTTCTAGTCCTCAGGACCAAGGGGAAGAATCTCAGAGTGAAAGCACTGCCTTGAATGTGTTTCATGTATTACACTTAATGACATCAGTGGAGAATTCTCCTTGTAACATCACCCTTGCAACATCATCAGAACCTCATGACATCACAAGACATCATCCCTAGATCTTAAGTTTGGACCTTAAAACCTCAGGGCCTTGACCATCTTCTCCAGTCCTCTGAGGGATGGAGAAGAATTTCAAGGCGAGTGCTGTTTTGTACAGAAAAAGATATTTCCTGCACAGAAAATGCTACCATTAGGGACTTATTCTGCACAACGTTCACACAGGATTGGTTCACACAGAGAATAGCTATTCTTCCCACAGGAAACAACTTTTTCTGTGCAGTAAATGATATTTCTGTGTAGATGTTTTGTTTCATAACCAGAAATGGCTGTTTTTAGCACAAAACAACCAAATGTGAATTTTGCACAGAATATGTCCCAAATTGCTAATAGGTTTTCAAAACTGCATGGTTTTCCACGATTTTCTTGTAATGGGAACAAAACTCCTAAAATTACTCATCACTTCCTTTGAGAACAAATTTAGTGAAGAATTACATCCCTAGCATAGGCCTTTATGGAATCCAGGTCACTTCAGCACTGCAACACCAAGAAATAGGCAGAGCCTTAGGCAGCAAATTTTGGATGTCATGAAAAGGCAGTACATTGTTAGTTGTTACCCTTGCCATTATTGTATTTATACTGCCAAGGATGAGGAAAACTGCTTGTGGGATTTTTCTTTGTAGCCTCATTTACTGAAATTACTCAGATATCTTTGAAGACTATGCTCCTTGACCTGGCTGGATGAATGAGGGTAGCATTTCTGTTCTCCCTCAGGCAGCAAAGTGTCTTGGGCCAGTCCTGTGCATGACCTCAGTGGAAAAAGATATTCTGGCAGGAACTGTAAGTATTACTTTCTTTCTCTTCTTCCTCTGCTTCAGATTAAAAATTGGCGGTCAAGGGAGGGGCTTAAGCAAAACTGAGTGAGCACAGACTATTCACAGCAGGGTTTGTCCACTTCAGTTCTGCTCACAAGAATCTGACCAAGGCTGTTCACCTATATAGGTACTCTGCTTGAATTCTTGACACACTGTTATTCTCACTTTCTCTCTGAAGAACTCAGAGCTATGTACAAAAATTGGATCATTCGATTTTATCTTCACAGCATGTGAGTTACATTGAGATGGAAGGGAGCAACTAGTCCAAAATCTCCTAGAAGAACATGGATCTGAATTTCATCTACATCCCTCTGTTCAATGGTAACTAGTAAATCTGTCTTAAGATTTCAACACTGGAGACTAAATTCTAATTGTTAGTCCTGACTAGCATTAAGCCAACCAGGTATTTCATCCATTTCATGCAACAGAAAGCTGAACAGATTAAACTCAATGTAGGAAGAGAAAAGAGAATTTCACCTGAGCTCATATCTCTCAAACCTGAGGACAAATCTCCCTAAGTATAAATGTAGGGTACCATAATGGGAAACAATCCATCTTCAGTCTTCTCCTGCTTCACCTGCAATCAAGGTTGGGCCCAGAGAGGCTGAGGTAGCAAATTTATGGGTGAAGAGAAAGAGGGGGAGGGAGAATACAAAAAACAAAGATAGGTCCGAACTATCTGAAAGATCTTAACTCCCTATATTTTATCTCACTTTAAGGTCCTTAGGGAGGACTTTATCTCACTTCCATCTCCATCATAGGCCCATCTGTTTAGGACAGAGGAGACGGTCTTCTTGATGGTTTCTCCCAGGCTATGGGATGCTCTTCCATGGAATGCTTGGCTGCTCCTCTCTGTTTTTCTTTTTCAGGAAAGCAAAGATCTTTTTATTCAAACAGAATCTTAATGATTAATTGGTTGTAAGGAGATTTTTTTTAATCAATGAGATGTGCTATATTTTTAATTTTATTGTTCCTAGGTGATTTTCCTTTAAAAAAAAAGTTAATGGCATTTTAATATGATAACTTGTTTACTTGTCTTTTAACTTTTTTATTATCAGGTTTCTAGCTTATCTTGTTTCAGCCTTTTCATGAGCTGTCATGGGAGGGGCATTTAGAATTCTCAGCCAGGGAGCTCTTTGGCCTCAATAAACTGCAAACCCCAGAATTACATGGGATGTTGAAAGTGGAATAATAGCACTATAACAGTGTAGTGTGGAAACGCCCTTGAATTCCATGCCAGGAGAAAGGTAGTATATAAGTGATCAAGCAAGCAGGCAAACAACAAAAATGCATGAGAAACCCTCATTTTTACATCCTCATAGCTTTTATTTCCTGAACACAGGTCCTTCAAAGACATTTTGCTACCTGAAGCAAAGGACAAGAGGGTGATTCCCTCCTTCCACATACAGAAACCAGCTGAAATAATAGCTGACTCTTGCTTCAAGACTGCTAACAGAACTTCATCTTCTATAACAACTTAGGGAAGTAGATTATCTTAGGGAATGCAAGGAAGCTCTGTCCTTCACTATTCCAGTACCAGTCCCTTTCTACCTACATCCCAGTCCCTGCCTAGTGATAAGGCTGGCCTTGCCTAAAAGCAGGCACAAGAGATTTGGGTTGGAGCCACAGCAGAGTCTGTGGGAAAATTTCCTTTTCACTTGGTGCTATAATCCTGGTTCCATAATTCCACAGCACCCACTGGTGTGTACACACACATACATTTTTAGGACAAAGGGAATGATCTAGGGAGATCCAATTGTAGATATTTCCAATAATATCTAGTATGGGGAGAGTTCTTCGTAGCACTTTGTCATAGCTTCCAACATTTCACAAATGCAAACCAGGACATGTATGTTCAAGCAATATTCAAGCATGGTCAAGATGGTAAAATTTGTTAATAAGGAAGAACACACAAGCTAAGTGAGGCTGCCACAGTTTGCTTTTCCTTGGTCTACAAGGAAAGGCAAGATTTCACTGCTGAATTAACTTGAGTGCATACCACTTTTGAATTTTGAAGTCAGTGTGCAGCAAGCTGTGGGCAAAGGGGGAAAGTGTAAGGAACAGGGAGAACTGGGACATATTAAAAGCAGCTGGAAAAGTGGTATGTTAGAGGATTAATCAGAAGTGTCTCTGCCAAGTCAGGACACTTGGAGTTTGCACATTCTGTGTGTGCATGTACCTTCAAGTCACTTGTCAACCCCATGAATTTCATAGGGTTTTCTTAGGCAAGGAAAACTACCTCAGTAATAGTTAGAAATCTGATATAAATCTATAGATGGAAATTCCCTTTCTCACAGATGTGTTTGTGTAGAGAGATGAGCTGGCACTGAAAAAAATATAGTTTAATTTTAATCACAGAGGAAGCTACTGTGATTCCCACTCTTCCCCCCGCCGCCTGCCTTAAGAAAATGTTTTAAACAGGGGATGTGGAATTCAGCAGAAAATCTTAATGTAAAATCTACAGTTGCACCAGACCTGTTCTCAACCTTTTTAACACAACTCGCAACAATGGTGCCGTTTCTGCCGTCAAGAATCTGCCTTAACAGTTTTGCCCAAGGCGATGTGAATAGTACGTGACAGAGCAGAAAATGATACTCTGGAGACATGACCTGAAGCCAGCCAGATCATGCGCTATATTTCCTTTTTCTAGGCTTTAGGAGAAAAAAAAAGAGTTGGAATACATTACTTTCCTTCCTTTCTCATTTCCATAAAATCTCTGCTGATGGAAGGGAGTGAAAATTATGAACATCTGGCTATACACGTCGTCTGATGCCGAATGCCATTACAGTTTTGGCATGAGCTTGTGAGCAGAAAACTGCTAAATAAATCATTAAATTTAGCAGAAGGTATGTGGAGGAAGATGGGCTGCTCACCCATAGCGTTGTCTAGTGAAGGACCAGATGTACAAGAGGAAGCGATTAAACAATTGGATGCCAGGGCCAGAACCTGTTTCTGCTCTAGTGACTTTAACATGTCACGGCATCATTCCAGGTGGTCTACAGAAAAGTGTACATCTGGGCAAATCCATGGGAGATCCTTTGGCCCATACTTAATACTGGTCATGATCAAACACTGCAAATAGCAGGACCTACAGACATTTGTGGTATGCAGTTAACATTAAACAATATTTTGACCTAACTGGATATGAGGGAGCCAGAGTGGTTTGAGCACTGGACTATGAGCTTGGAGAACAAGGTTCATTTCCCCCTTGGCCATTGAAACCCACTGGCTGATCTTGGGCATGTCACACACTCCCAGTCCCCGAAAGCCCCATGATAGGATCGCCTTAGGGTTGTTATAAATCTGAAACAACTTGCAAGCCTATAACAACAGCAAACTGGATATGGAACTAGTTGCATGGATATACTTTACACACATGGTGTCCCCCCACCTCAATAGCAGACACATGTAGGAATGCTCAAGGATTTCATTTGTTTCCACTTCTGAGAGGAAACAAATCTGATCTGTGTATTGCAGAACAATGTGCTAATTGGGGCATAGACATCATCTGGATTTCACACTTCTCTTAACTTTGCAACGAAGTTCTCAGCTCCAAAAAATTATTGTTGTTGCCACGCTTGGCATTCCACAGTTCCGTTGTTTTTAAAACCCTGGTGGCTGGGAGTTTCTATGTCATTTGTGCAAGGAGTCTGCTCTGGGTTTTAGTGCAAACTCTAAAAGAGCTCTCCCAGTTGTTGATCTGTAAATCAGGTTCAGAACTTTGGACAGCACCTTTAAGATTCAGGTGAAAAAACTATTGTTGTTGTTGTTGTTGTTATTTCATCACTGTTGTTGTTGTTGTTGTGTGCCTTCAAGTCATTTACCACTTATGGTGACACTAAGGTGAATCTATCACATTTTTTTCCTGGGGCTGAGAGTGTATCATGTGCCCAAGGTCACCCAGTGAGTTTCCATGGCCAAGCAGGGAATTGAAACCCAGTCTCCAGAGTTGTAGTCCAATGCTCAAACCATTAGACCATGCTTGCTCTCAACCATCACTATAAGTGCTGCTTTACAACAAAAAGAACAAGTAAAATCAGTTCCCTGCCCTCAGGCTTACAATCTAAAGGCATGATGTACAGGGAAAGGGGATGGCAGTTGGAGAGGAATTAAGTTTAGCAGATGCTGCCTCTTTTTTCCTCCTTTCATAGCCAGGGCAGTGGCAGTTGAGAAGGAAGGCCATTCATTTGTCTCTGGGCATAGGCATTATGAAGTTTTGCCTGCCATTTCTTCTCTCTTTCTACAGCCAAGGCAGTGGCAATTGGGATAGACTGGGAGCCTGTAGTCAGGTCATCACCCCTCTGACATGGAAATCATCATAATCATGGCACTTTTAAGGCTCACAGCCTTTACTGAACTGTGCCTTTAAAACAATCTTTAAAATTTTTAGCACAGCTCTGTTTGTGCAGCAATTGTTGTCCAGAAACTAGACAACATATGGAGAAATACATTAGATTTTCATCAGATTTTTCCTTCTGGAATTAAATGAAGATGATAACACTGATAATAAAAAACATAAATTATTGGAGTTTTGGAGCGCTCCAGCAACCCTTTCACACTGCAGATATAGCACCATGATTCCACCTTATCTGCCTTGACTCCCCACTATGAAATCCTGGAGTTTGAAGTTTATGAAGGCATGTTTAGAATTCTCAGCCACAGAGCTCCAGTGCCTCATCAAACTACAAACCCTAGGATCCTACAGGACAGAGCTTTCCAAACTGCGTGTTGCGACACATTAGTGTGTCGCCTGTAGTGTGTAGGTGTGTCACTCGAATGTAACAAGTGGAGATGCCTCTTTTGCCGGTGCCGTGGGCCAGGGCCAGGTGAAGGGGCTGCTTCTGCCACCACTGTGGCCTGAGGAAGAGCCTGGGGAGGGTGGCAGCAGCAGGCAGCCGGGCTTGGGTGAAGGGGATGCCTCTCCCACCACCACCACCACCACTGCCCGGGGCTGAAGAAGACCCTGGGGAGGGCAGTGGGCCAGGGTTGGGTGGAAAGTCTGCCTCTCCCACTGCTGCCACAGCCCTCGGCCAAGGAAGACCCCGGTGAGGGCAGTGGTAGGCTAGGCTCGAGTGGAGGGGTTGCCTCCACTTACTGAATTACTTACTCACTTACTGTGTCACAAAATGATGAATGTCTAAAAAAGTGTGTCACCAATACGAAAAGTTTGAAAAGCTCTGCTATAGGATATAGCCATGGATATATTTATAGGATTTGATCAGAGAAGATTAAAAGGTGACATGATGGCCATATTTATATGGAGGGTGGAGCAAGCTTCTTTTTTGCTGTGAAAGACACTAGGACACTGAGCAATGGTATCAAACTGCAGGAAAGGAGATTCCATCTAAAGATTAGGAAAAACATCCTGACGGTAAGACCAGTTTGATAGTGGAATATGCTGCCTCAGAGTGAGGTGGAGTATCCCTTTTTTTGGAGGTTTTTAAACAGAGCCTGGATGGCCATTGGTCAGGAGTACTTTGATTATGTATTCCTGCATGGCAGGGAGGTGGACTGGATAGCCCTTGGGGTCTCTTCCAATTTTGTGTTTCTATGGTAGTTAAAGTGGAATCATAGTGCTATAACTGTGTAGTATGAAAGGCCCCCAGGATACTTCATGAGCAAAAGCATTTCTGCTTCTATATTTGTAGAAACTTTCAGCCTTCAGATTAATTCCTGGAAGGTAGTCTGAACCAAGTCAGGTTAGTCCATGAAGACCAGACCTGAACATCTCCAACATCTGGTCTTTGTAGCCAATTAATTCCCACGACAGGACTTGAATTCTAAGTTGCCGTAGTTTTAATTTTAATTAAATAATGAAAAATGACTATGACACTCTGGATGACAGCTGAGTGCAATATAATTTACAGTATCCTGTTAATATTGTTGTTTTGAAATAATTTTGCTAGCTTGGGTAATCTTCTTAGAGCCTGCTACTAAATTAAATTACTGCATTTTATCATATATCAAATAATGGTAAATGGAATCTTGGGTGTATGGAGCAGCTTTCATTCCAAGGACTTGTGGAAGTCTCCCCCCCTCTCTCTCCCCCAGATATCAGCACGCGAGAAAAAGATTAACTTTCTCAATATACTTCAGCCATGAGTTTCAGACCCACCCAAAGACTAAATATAATTCAGCAAGATGGAAATTTCCCAAAGAGTGTAGAGCAAGAAAAAGTGTGAGAAACAGATGTACTCAGAACTGAAAAACAGCACTGAGAAATTATCTCAAAGACATTTCTTATTGAAACAGAAATCCTCTCCAAAAGCTCCAAGAATCACAAGCCATTGACAGGGGTTTGTGTTAAGGTGACACCATTTTGAGCTAAGCAGGAAGGCAAGCCAAGGACTGTTCTATTCTGCTTTGGTTAGACCTCACCTGGAATACTGGGTCCAGTTCTGGGCACCATGATTCAAGAAAGATAGTGACAAGCTGGAATGTGTCCAGAGGAGGGTGACCAAAATGGTGAAGAGTCTGGAAACCATGCCGCTTGGGGAGTGGCTTAGCGTGATGAAAAGAAGGTTAAGTGGTGACATGATAGCCATGTACAAATATTTGAAAGGATGTCATGTTGAAGAGGGAACATGCTTGTTTTTCCCTGCTCCAGAGACTAGGACCAGGAGCAAAGGATTCAAAATACAGGAAAAGGGATTCCTTCCAAGCCTCAGGAAGACCTTTGTGATGGTCAGAGTTGTTCAGTAGTGGAATATGCTTCCTTGAAGTGTGATGGAGTCACCTTCTTTGGAGGTTTTTAAACAGAGGCCGGATGGCCATTTGCTGGGAGTGCTTTGCGTGTGTGTTCCTGCACAGCAGAGGGTTGGACTTGATAACTGTTGTGGTCTCTTCCAGTTCAATTCAATCACTCACAACTCTTCATTGCACTCACATTCTTTGGCAGGAGGGGGGGTAGATCTTGTCGTCCTCCAGCACCCCACTCACTGGGACAGCTGACCAACTATTAAGGTGTGTTCCAAGCACTGGATCAAGAGATGGAGTGTAGGTATGCTATCGTAGCAATGCTATCGTAGCAATGCCTCCCATACAGGATCTCAAGTGTCATAATTCAGGAATAACTCAACAATACTAGAATTAAGTTAATGCTGTAATTCTAACTTAAGTCAATCTATTAAGTTAAAAATAATTTCACTGACCCTTTTTGTTAGAAACTTTCAAATTTAATTGATAACTTAGCTGATTTTAATTAATTACTGCCTGTGTCTGGTTGCTCTAAAATGGCGATGCCCTACAGCAAGTAGACAAAATTACTTCAGTGTATTTCTTTGGCAAGAGGATGCAGGTCTAATCTGATTTTGTTATTACTGCAAGCATCAGGACTTTCTTCCTCTCTTCCTTCCCCTAGCAGCTGTCTCATGGACCTAATAACCTGCTGTGAAGAGTTTCCTAGTCCTCAGGCTTTTAGGATGCATGGAGGTTATAGAGAGAGGAATTCTCCCCTCCCAGGGCTGATGACAGATGCTTCTCTCCACCAGGGAAAGTACTGTGTTGTATCCTGTCTGTGGTATCTAAGAATATTGCATTATGTCATATTTCCTGCAGAGGACGTTCCCTTATCAGTTACAAACAAAAGCCTAAAACTAGGATGGAAAGAATATTTGAAAATAATAATAGTTTAAAAAAAATGGTCAGGAAAATATGTTTCTCAGATATTGAGTAGCTGATAACAACAATCCTGAACTGATGAGAATCTTCTCAGTCTGTAATTTATTCCATGTAAAATTTGCACATGGCTTTTTCTTCCCACAGAGAAAACTTTATTTTCAATATAGGAAACAGGAGTTAGCCTCCAGTATTTGTGATCTTGTAAGCCAGACTTATGCCATAATTCATTTTAGAATGTACCTTTATGCTCACTGCTCCATTGCAATGACTGTAAGGACCCCCCAAAAAACTTGTTTAGGATAGGCAGCCCCACCAATGTAGTGATTTGTGAGGCACTGGGAGTGGAATGGTGAGTAAAGGAGCACTCAACCCTGCTATGATCTTATCCCACGATAGCTACCTGTCACAAAATGCAAAGAGGTGCTTCTTCAATCAATGCCCTTCTTTCCAGCACCTTAGAAATCATTGTGCTTATGGAGCTGCCTGACTTCTAGGTAGGTTTCCATGGGTCACATTGGGGGATATAGCAACAACAACAGAGCTCTGTCATCATAGATACATCCCCTGATGCAGGGTCTCAGCCAGCATTTTCTCCACAAAAATAATATTTTCTGCTTAGAAAATACTTTTACCTCTGCCGAAAATGCTTTTTGTCCATGCAAAAAACATGTGTGCAGTTGTAACATTCTCTGTATATGAAAGAGCATTTTCTTCATGGAAAATACTATTTTTGTACAGAAATATTATTTTCTGTGCAGAAAATGCCTTTTTCTGTGCAAAAATGCCATTTGCGGATGTTGCATATAGTAAGTTCCGAACTGTGAAACTGCACAGTACAAAGAAAATTGCTAAAATTATTTGTTGTTTCCTTTGAGAAGGATATATAGAATCATATCTCTACCTAAAGCCAATTGTTAGTCCTAGCTGGAGCAGACCATTGAATCTGTTCTATGGCCATTTCCGCATGAGACTGTTATAGCACTTTGATTCCACTTTCAACATCCTATGGAATCCTGGGGTTTGCAGTTTCAGGAGGGGCCATTCGGCCCCTGCCGAAACTGCAAACCCCAGAATTCCATAGGATGTTGAAAGTGGAATCAAAACGCTATAACAGTCTCATGTGGAAATGTTCTATGTTTTACTTATACAATTGGCGTAGTCTAGTTAGAGTTAACAACCTGACTTCTGCCAAAGTTACATCAAGAAAACTTTCATCTCTTACTAGAATTGCCCAATGATTAAAAAGTCTTTAGTTGATTAATCAGATTCATTCAGTTTAGATGTGGTAAATATACACACACATCTTTCTGAAATACGGAAGGAAGTGTGAGATAATTTACAATTTAATAAGTAGCTACAAGTTGTTGTTAGCTGGAGAGGAATTCTTGAATATTTTATTATTCATTGCCTATTATGACAGCACTCCGGAGCTGAAAGGCCCTCACAAGTAAAGAGGCTTGCCTGTAATTGTCATTCCCATTGATTAATATTTGCCCTTACTCATTTAAGCTCACCTCTACAATTAATCAGGTCACATTTTAGTGGATTAATCTACTGATCCAACCTACTAAAGTTTGAAACCCCATCAATAAAACTGTTACAGAGTTATACAAACAGGAGATGAGCTAGTAAAACTCTGCTTTCCTTGGAGATTATAGATTAAAAGTGGGAATGTGTCCCTAGTTTATCTGGGCTCGATCGGTTCCTCAACATCTGTTTTTTATAAGAAGGACTAGCTGTCTGTCTGTCTTTCTATATCAAGGATTAACATCTGGGTGCTAAACCCACCCCATTTCTTCCCCCATCTAAGCCCTCAATATTCATAATTTTTCCCCCCAAAATAGGAGTAACTGGCAGGTTGTTCCTGTTTTTTTTAAAAAAGCAATTTTTGGCTTTTAAATGAAGGTTCACGGGGTTAGGAGAATAGCATTTAAATGTAGAAGTATACCTCCTGGAGGTCTCTAGATGCATTCACTCTCCAGTTTTCCATCAGATTGGGATTCAGAAGCAAGTCCAGGCAGGGCCCAGGTTTGCACAGCACACAAATCATTGAATTTCCACCACTGATCTATGCGCATGTATTTATGGATGTGATTTCAATAAAGTGAGACAACCTCCTGCAGTGTAGTTTGAAATGCTGCAACCCAGCAACTGGTTGACAGCTTTTCTTTTCTTTTTTCCTTCACTGTTTACGGGAATTAACAAGGCAGGTGAGGAGGATCAAATTGGACTGGGTCTCTCGTGTGAGGATTATGGAGATTTTAACCCCCTCACCCGTTGCTCTGGTCCCCAGTCCAGAGCAACTGAGGCACATCTGCAATTTTTTTTAAAAGCCATTCAGGCAACTACTATTGGTACCTCTAGCTTAGCCCTGTGATGAGTGCTTCATTGATTTCACGGCAAATCCCCCCTCCCTTTTTTTTTTGGCCTCATATTTGGAGCACTGCTTTAGTGGGACTTCCAATAGCAGATGACATGGTGGCGGGAACTTGTCAAGCAAGCCAGAAGATCATTAAAAGCTTAAGAAGGCAATGGTATGAGAGATGAGTCCCCAGTGGTGTGGTTGTAATTTCCCCAAAACTGTAGAACTAACTACAGGACAAAGACTCTAAGAACATTCCCTTGCGCAAATGATGATGAATGCCATTCAATGAAAATGAAAGAGTAGAAGACTATACGCAGGTGTGCCAATGTTTTTAAAACAGATTTATAAAAATGGGTCCCTTTACGTTCTCTCTCTCTTTAAGGGAGCTCATAGTTCCATTGGTATAAGGAGAGCTTGGAAGTAAGTGGTTACAAATAGCAAGTGACTTCTAATTCATTCCTTTTTCCAATAACAAAGGTACAATGAGGTAACACTGCGATTGTGATGTATGGGATAACTTCACTTGTTTTGTTGTGCAAGCAACTTTTGGGGTTACCTTTATCCTTCCTTTGTATTGTTGCAAAAGATGGACAGTGAAGAAAGCTGGTAGGAAGAGAAACCACTCTTTTGAAATGTGGTGCTGGAGGAGAGTTTTGAAGATACCATGTACTGCCAAAAAGACATATGAAGGGGTTAAAGAGCAAATCAAGGTTAAACTCTCCCTCAAAGCCAAGATGACTAAACTGAGATTGTTGTACTTTGTCATGCCCTGGATAACTTGTCCTTCACAAATTCCACTCAGTTTAACAGCAGTGTTTATTTGTAGCAAGCAAGCAACACAGCACACTTCCTTAGAAACTGCTGAGACTATGGCCATTTCCACACTACTCTGTTATAGTGCTATTATTCCACTTTCAACCTCCTGTGAAATCCTGGGATCTGAAGTTTAGGGAGGAGCATTTAGACTTCTCAACCACAGAGCTCTTTGACCTCAGTAAATGACAAACCCCAGAATTCCTCAGGATGTTGAAAGTGGAATAACAGCACTATAACAGCATAGTGCGGAAATGGCCTACAGCAAACAGGTTGGTTACAAGTTCTATACCTTGACACACAAATTTAGGGACACAAAGCCGTGAAGGGTGAGGACCATATATCTTCTATGATCCCACCAGTTTAGACATTTTCCCAGACCCTCCCTTGTTTACATATCTTTCATCCTTGAAGCAGGAACAAGTTCCTGTCTTCTTATCTGTGAGCAATGCCAATTCTCATAACATCTTACTGATACTTTCCATCCTTTCCCCCCTGATCTTCACCCCCTTTCCCAGATATGTTGTAGCAGCAAAAAAAATAAAGCAGTTAACCATTTGGTGCCCTGAAATCCCACACCACCTTCAACTGGATGCATGGTTGCAGTCAACAATTACAAATTGATGCTTTGAAGCACTCTAACACACTATGCCCATTCATAAGCTAGCCAATCTATTCTACTACATATGCCATTACTGATCCAGCAATTACTTTTGACAGTAGCCACACATCCTGACGGAAGACAAGACTCATGAGAAAAAGCAACATTGCTTGGTAAGATGAAAGGCAGTAGGAAAAGAGGGGGACCAGATTACAGGTGGATAGACTCAAACAAAGAAGCCACAGCCCTGAGTGTGTGAAACCAGGGCAGGTCTGTTGAATGTCTTGAAGCTAGGTCTCTCATTCATAGGGTCTCCACAAATCAACCAACTTGATGACAATAATCTGAAGCCCTACAGACTTCAGTGAGATTTACTTCCAGTTGAGTATCAGTAATCCTGTAGGCTTAGGGCCTTTCCACACTACACTTTTATAGTGCTATTATTCCACTTTCAACATCCTGTGGAATCCTGGAGTTTGCAGTTTAGGGAGGGGCATTTAGAATTCTGAGCCAGAGAGCTCTTTGGCCTCAGGAAACTACAAACCCCAGAATTCCACAGGATGTTGAAAGTGGAATAATAGCACTATAATAGTGTAGGGCAGAAAGGCCATCAGTCAATAGTAGTAAGAGAAAAGGATCTGTTGTCTTTTGTGTTTTTTTTTTTTAATTCTTAGAATGATAAAAGCAAATTGCATACTTTTTTTTAAAAAAAAAGTATTTTAAAAATCTTATGATTCTTCTTGTAGGAGGGGAAGGGTATTACTGGTTTTAAGCAAGTTGTTCTTTTAAGCTAGAATAAAGCTATATTTTAAGAACAGCACTTTAAAGCTAGAATCATATTGGTTAGTCCCAGTTAGAGTAAACCCATTGAAGCAACTATTGAATAGCGAGTCAACATAGAGGTAAATCTCACTGATTTAGGCCTCAGTATAACTTTCAGGGTTTTTTTTTTTTTTTTTTAATATTATGCACTATTCTTGAATGCTATTGCTGGAGAGTTAGAAGGGTAAGTCTGGGCCTTTAAAACATTCTCTGCTAATCCTTTTTTTTTTTTTAAACCTATCCTTTGTGCATTTATTTCTAATGTTGTCTTATAGTATTATTATTGGTCGAAATCCTGCAACACTCATACAAAATGTAAATCTACACAGATGTAATTACACAGGATCATAGAATCTTAGAGCTGGAAGAGACCACAAGGGCTATTTAGTCCAAACTCCTGCTGTGCAGGAATAAACAACTAAAGCACTCCTGAGAGATGGCAGTCCAACTTCTGTTTAAAGATAGAGGCCATTTCCGCACTAGCCTGTTACAGCGCGATGATTCCACTTTCCGCTGGTCGGCCCCTCCCGAAACTGCAAACCTCAGGATTCCAGAGGATGTTGAAAGTGGAATCATTGCGCTATAACAGGCTAGTGCAGAAATGGCCAGAGAGTCTACACCCTCCGTGGAAAACTAATCTATTATCGAACAGCTCTGATAGGAAAAAAAAATTCTTCCTAATGTTTAGGGGGGACTTCTTTTTTTGTAAATTGAATCCATGGGTTCACAGTGGTTGCTCTACATTCTGCTGAACAGCACTACAGTCAGCCCTTCACATTAGAGGGTTTCACTTTTGCAGATTTGATTATTCAAGGATTATTTGCTGTCACCTCTGCTGCCTCCCTATGCCATTTTTAACAGGGACTGCGAGCCACGTGAGACTGACAAACAGCGAACGAGGCTTGTAAGTCCCTAATAAAAATGGTGTGGGGCAGCAGTGGAGGTGGCAGTAAACCTGCCCCCACCTGCCATCGCCCTGTCCCCCTCTGTCTGCCCCCACCCCTGCCCCTTTTCCACATGCTCCAAGCTATTCCACTGCATTAATCCCCACCAGCTACCCACTTCTACCCTGTGAAGGAACCCTGATGCAACAAAGGAATCCATGATGGGTTGATATGGTGATCATACTTGTTTGTTTGTTAAATATGGTTTGGGAGGGCCTAGAGTTTTTCCACTTTCACAGGGGTCCTGTGCTCCTAACCCTACTGAATCTGGAGGGATGACTGTACTGTTCATTGTGAATCTGCTAGAGTGCCTGCTTATTGTCCCATTATGTAATGGGAATGCACAGTGGCTCTTTCTGCAACCCCAATGCATGAAGTGGTACCAAAGGTACTGAGAATATGAGACTATGGCCATTTCCACATGGGGATTTTAAAACGGTGCAGAGCGTCCTCCAGGGAGGACGTCTGCACCTGGGAGCGGACTGGGTCGGACCTACTTAACGTAGATCCGCACCCCAGTCTGCTCCGGAACAACCCCAAGTGGTCGCCAAGTGTGCTTTTGAAAAACCTGTTTCTTCAGGTTTTTCAAAAGCACAGAGCACGCCAGTGCGAGCCTGCTCCCTTAAGCAGATTCACAGGCTCGCATCGGTGTGAGCCTGCGATCTGCTGGGGGCAGACTTTAGGCTGGTGAGCTTCAGCAGTTGGTCGAGAGCCTTGACCAACCAGAAGCCACCATTTTCGTCCCCAGAGCAGTGCGGAGTGGCAGCCGTGCACTGCTCTGGAGCAGCGTGGACCGGACCGGGGAGCCCAAAAGTCCGGTGAGTAGCATCACGGGGCGATTCCCTTGCCCCGTGCGGAAATGGCCTATGTTATGGCTTGGCTGAAATCCTGTTGGTTAGTCTCAACGGCAGTAAGATCATTGAATCAAATGCTGAAAGGTGACTCAACATGTAGGCAAATCCCATGATTCAATGGCTCTGATTTAGTTGGGATGAACAATAGAAATGGTTACAGTTGTGGAACTCTGCTTATGGAACCATGAACTGAATATATCCACTGCCCAACAGCCAAAACAGTACAACCTGATGTGTAAGGAAATTTACACATGTGTATGACACCAACAAAATAACAGTCATCATCCTCATTCTCATCCTCCTGATCTGCCCCAGTGTCTGCACATGGATCTGTTTTTCTTCCTAGTAGGGTACCCAAAGCAGTGTATAACAAAAAGATTAAAATGTTGGCTAGAATTCTCTATTGTGGTCTACACTGTATAACTTTACACTTAGCTACATAGCAGAGATGCTATTAGAGAACCCTGTTAGTAAGTAGAGAAGAGGCATACTGAGATACCAGGAAGTGTGTACCAATTTATGTCACTCTTGTAGGCATCAGCCCCATTGTGCATCAGTCATGATGTGCAACAGTCACTTTGCTGCTTCCCTACAGGGTAACGTAACAGCAGCCCCTTACTGAATATGGATGTTGCAAAACTGCTCAGTTCTGTTTTCTGCAGACTAAAGCGTACTTACAAAGGTATCGGTCTCCAAGTGAATTGAGGCCATTATTTAAAAACGGATCAAAGGTGATTTTTAACTGCCAATTTTAAAAATGCTTTGGGCAGGTGTGCAGAAGCAGTCAACTCCTCCGCCTTCCCTCTCTCTTCCTACCCCAGATAAATGTTCTAAACCTCATGACTGAGCCAGCCTCAGGCAAGCAGGGAAACATCCTCTTCTCCTCCAGACTCTCTCATCTGCAGTTCAGTAATTCCAGCTTGAGTATTGTGGTTTGTCTGGATCAGCCAGTTTGGAAAGAGAGCCTTGAGTGACTGTGACCATTTCTGCACTAGACAGTTATAGCGCTATTATTCCACTTTCAACATCCTATGAAATCCTGGGGTTTGCAGTTTAGAGAGGGGCCTGAGGCCCCTCTCTAAACTGCAAACACCAGGATTCTATAGAATGTTGAAAGTGGAATAATAGCACTATAACAGTTTAGTGTGGAAATGGCCTGTATTTCACATCTGGGCTGTGGCAGGACTCTCTTTCATTTGGACAGAACAGAACCATTCAATAAAGGAACATTAGCCATTATATTGTTATTTCCAACTAATCTGAGCCCCTGCATTTTCAACTAACCTGAGTCAAGTTCAACAGTGCAATAGACTGGCTGTCCATCTTTGGAAGTCTTCAAACAGAGGTTGGATGGACATCTTTCAGGAGTGCTTTAGTTGTGTATCCCTGCATGGCAGAATGGGGTTGGACTATATGGCCGTTTTGCTCCCCTCCAACTCTAAGATTCTATGATTCTATGATTCTATGATCTGAGCAGCTCATGTTTCAATGAGCTTTCTTCTCTCTTCCTCCTCCTCCAGTAACACCACCTCTCTGTTTTTCCCTCACTGCCTCCTGTTTCAAGTTTCTCTGATCCTTTCTTAGCCTGTAGAAGAGGAGGTTAAGAGTTGACATGATAGCCATATTTAAATATTTGAAGGGATGTCATATCGTGGATAGAGCAAGTTTGTTTTCTGCTGCTCCAGAGACTAGGGCCCTTTCTGCACAGGGTCATTACTGTGGGTTACTGCATGCCCATGGGAGCGAAATAGCCTCAGGTTATTTTCCATTGTTCTGCATGGAACCCATTGTTAATGTGCCATCATGTGGTGGGAAAGCACCCTATTTGAAAATTGGAAAAAATCTGATTCATATTCCGACATCAAAGTAAATTTGATTTTTCACAGTGATGTGGAAACATACATCTGTACCAATGCACAGTGGTGGGCAGCGGAGGATGGGATGTAAGGCCAGAAGTAGGTAAGTAGTATGTACCTATGTAGGTACAAACAAATGGAACCACCCAAAACAAACAAAAACAAAACCAGCCAATCACGGCTGCTGAGGCAGGGTGAGGGGAGCCAGGGGAGTGGCCAGTGATGAGGTAGTACAGATGCACAAACTCACACTCCTCTACAAGAAAATGCTTTAAATGGTGTGGGTGTGTGTGGGTGTGTGTGTGTGCAGAAAACAACGAAGGAAAACCACGTTATTTAAATGCACCATGAAACAACATGAACCGCTTCTCACACCTCATGTGGAAAAGGCCTAGGACATGGAGCAATGGATTCAAGCTACAGGAAAAGAGACTCTACTTAAACGTTAGGAAGAACTTCCTGTCAGAGCAAGTGATTCCACAGTGGAATACACTGCCTTGGAGTGTGGTAGAACCTCCTTCTTTGGAGGTTTTAAAGAGAGGCTGGATGGCCATCTCTCAGGAATGCTTTGATGGTATATTCCTGCATGGCAGGGGATTGGACTCAATGGCCTTTGTGGTCTCTTCCAGCTCTATGATTCTAGGATTCTAGCTAGGTAAGATTGTGGGCAAGTCACACACTCTCAGCCTCAGAGGAAGGCAAAGGCAAAACCTCTTCTGAACAAATCTTGCCAAGAAAACCCCATGATAGGCTTGCCATAAGTAAAAAATGACTTGAAAGTAAACAACAATAACAAAGACCCCAAAAAGAAAATTCACATGGGTAGCTGGCCGTGTGACCTTTTTTCCTTCTCCTCCCCATTGCTCACACTGGATCAGAACACAGCGAAACAATAGGTTACAGCCCTGAGTCCTTCCATTGTTTTTAGACATGGCTGTTACAGGGGAAAAAAGTAGCATGACTCAGGCTTATTGCTGTGACTTAAAGTGGCATTACTATGTAGTTATGATGCATTCTCTGTCTCTCTTGGTGCTTTGGACAGTCCCTTTGTCTCTCTTGGACCTTGTTGGGAGTACAGGGGGCTGTGGAAGAAAGGCAGCATCTGTGAAATCTGTCTCCCATTCACCAGAGCTAACATCTTTGAAAAGCATAAGTCTGGATCTGGCATATTGTCCATTCAGTGGTGGAATAGCACCCAATTCCAGCTCCCTACTAAACAGCTGAGAGCTGAAAGTCAGAAGATGGACTCCAAATGCAGAAAAAACTAGTAGGTATTCAGAAATTAAACAGAGAGGCAGAAACAGAGATGTTCCTTGTCTAAGGCACCATTTGATCTAGACGTGGAGCTCTTTGAACCATTTATTATTGGCTGTATCAGACAAACAGTGCAATCCTACATATGGGTATTGAGAACTGAGCCAAACTGAGTTCAAAAGAAACAACTATGCCTATAGATTTCTTCCAGTTCTGGGAGGAGAATAGTTATTGGCAGACCCATTTTTAAAAAAAACGAATTTCATTTAAAAAAAGACCATGATGTCTATCTGGCTCCAATTTCTCAGGCATAATTCCCTTCTCCATTGCTACAAGGCCTGAAAATTTAATTCGATTCTGACAAAAAGAGCAAGGCTTACAACTATTTTTTTTATTTCCAGTAACAATCAATGGGAGGCACATATTTAAATACCTGAAAGGATGCATGTAGAAGATGGAACAAGGTTGCTTGCTGCTGACCCAGAGACTAGAACATGGGCCACTGGATTCGAATTACAAGAAAAGAAGCTCTATCTAGACATGAGGAAGAACCTTTTGACTATGAGAGCTGTTGTTACAGGCCACAATAGTCTGTTGCCAACTTCTAAGCCTGTTCGTGTAACTTTAAAGGACAAAATTTTAGCAAATAACAGCTAATACAGGTAACTCTGAGTGTGCATGAGTGTGGAGCTACATTACAGGCCAGTCTAGGAAGAATGCCAGATGCTCTGGAACATGAACAAGATGAGAAACACATCCACAAGCCACTAGTCATTAGGCTTCTGATGACACTAGAGAGGAACACTAATACTAGGTGCAGTCGCTGAATAAGCTGAATAACCAAAGAAAGAGAATAAAAAGAAGCTAAGATATGATTTTTAGCATGACTCCAACTCAGAAGGCACTGTTGACAAACACTGAAGTTCCTGATAACCCTGACATGTTTCCCTAAAATCCTAAAAAATTATTCTGGGACTGGTAAAATAGACATCTAGCCTAGATTAAGAATAGATATTGCTTATATGTTATTACTGGAAAGGCAGTATGGTGTAGTAGTTTGACTGTTGGACTGCAACTCAGGAGGCCAGGGTTCAAATCCCCGTTTAGCCATGGAAACTCCCCTGGGCAACCTTAGGCAAGTCACACTCTCTCAACCTCAGAGGGAGGCAAAGGTACGCATACACACCAAAAAAATCTTGCCAAAAAGACCTCATGATAAGTTCACTTTAGGGTTGCCATAAATTAGAAAAGACTTGAAGGCACATAGTATGTTATTAATGCTGTTAAGAGTTCACAAAGCTCAAGGATTAACTCTTGAATGCCTCTGTCTCACATTAGTCTGTTAAAGCTGTGTAAATTCTTCAGACAGATGAGAATGTATTTTGTCATGTGTAATTGGCTAAGTTATATCATTAAGAGGATTATGACTATAAAAGAGACACAATTCTTTATAAATAAAAGCCTTTAGAAACTGTCTGTATAGTGCCATAGCAGACAGTAATAGGCACCATGAAAATATAGAAGAACATGGTGGTGAAGATGATGATGACGATGACAATGATGGTGATGGATTAAAGACTTATTGGTAAATAGCTTAAAAGGATGATGCTCTTACATGTGTTATAGAGAGGCAAAGAGATCAAGGCTCAGTCTTTATGAAAGTCTCCATGAAAGTATAATATGATAGAAATACAATATGATATAATGATGACTTATATGCAATGTAATGTTATATAATGTATCTAAGCGCTCAGACATTGCCATGTTTGTGTTTCTCCTTAAGGGGAATGAATATGTTTATATCTTTGACTACTTAGGACAGAGTACCAAAAGAGCTGACTCATTTCCCATGTAAATATCCTGAAATTCCAAAACTTAAGGATGCTTAAGAGGAGTGTTAACATTGACTTTGACTACCTGGTTTAACAACCATCATGAGTTGGGCACTCTGGTGACCAGAAGTTGATCATGGGACCCCAAATGGAATCCAGTATTAGCTGACAAGTGGCAAGAACCCTCAAACTCTCAGTCTAAGAGATAGGAGTAAGCAACTGTGACTGTTTCACTGTTCAACAATGGAATAGAATGGTTTGGAGGTGATGGACTCTCCTTTGGAGATCTTTAAACAGAAGTTAGAAGGGCATATTTCAGGAGTGCTTTAGATGTATATTCCTCCATGGCACAGGGTTGGACCAAGATGGCCCTTGTGATCTCTGGCAGTTCTATGAGTCTATAATCCTTCAGATTTCCAAATGTAGGACCAAAGTCAAGGAATTTGAACAGGTCCAGGCTAAAGCGATATCATAGAATCATGGAGTAATAGAGTTGGAAGAGACTACAGGGGCCATCCAGTCCAACCCTTTGCTATGTAGGAACACATATCAAAGTACCCCCAACAGATGGCCATCCAGCCTCTGCTTATAATCCTCCAAAGAAGGACACTCCACCACACTCTGAGGCAGCATATTCCACTGTCAAACTGATCTCATCGTCAGGAAATTCTTCCTGCGGTTTAGGTGGAATCTCTTTTCCTATAGTTTGAATCCATTGCTCCTTGTCCTAGTTTGTGAAACAGTGGAAAACAAGCCTGTTCCCTCTTCGATATGACATTCTTTCAAATATTTAAACATGGCTCTCATGTCCCCTCTTAACCTTCTCTTCTGCAGACTAAATATACCCAGCTCCCTAAGACACTCCTCGTAAAGCATGGCTTCCAGACCCTCCACCATTTTGGTCCCCCTCCTCTGGACACATTCCAGCTTGTCAATATCCTTCTTGAAAGGAGGTGCCCAGAACTGGACACAGTATTCCAGGTGAGATCTGTCCAAAACAGTGAATTAGGGTCCAGTGTGACCACATCCCTAGAACAGGACTCATGCTGCCCATCCCAATGGTGTTATTGCATGTCTTTGTCCACCCATGTCAATGACTGTGCACTTGTACAGGAGGAAAATATGCTTGAGTTTATTCTGTAATGCATAACCACTTTGGATGCAATTCATCTAACATCAGCCCCTTTAGCTTCCTTGTTTTGAATTAGAGACTGAATTGGGATCCTACCCTGTGCCGATATTCCTTTCAACTCAATTAAGGAATAACGTCAACTGTAAAAAAAAAAAGAAAAAAAAGTGAAATTTATGATGTGTGAACATGCTTCACATTTTTTGAAAGGTCAAAGGAGTCTAGCTGGAAAAGAAAAAAACACCCATTGTGAATTTTGACAGCTAAGACGACATTGGCAATTGTATTCTCTGAAAATCTTAACTTTCCAGCTCTAGCCTCTATTAAGGGCTTGAAGGGAAAAAGAATACTTATTGGCTGGAGGAATATCTCAAGGGGAGAATTAACCTATTCTCACAAATAAAGCACTAGAGGTCATAATTGTGTTATCTTCTCCTTCCTAATCTTTAGCTTCCAGGCGTATTACTGTATCTACCTCAGCCTTTTCTTTAAAACAAACAAGGAGAGCAAATGAAACACTGCCATTCTCATGTCAACACAATGAGACAAAAGCAGACAATAATATAGTCTTGTTTGAATAAAATGAAGCTGTGAGCCATTTTGTGTCAATTCATACTGGTCAACACTGGCTCGATGGCCTCATTTGATTAAATCTGTTGGCTGTCCCAGTTCTGAAGGACAGTTTTACCTTCACCTTCACCTTCCCTCTAGGCTGGACTCATGTTTTTGGTTTTTTTTTTAAAGAACTGTAGTTCGTTTGGAGAAGATGTCACTGCCCATGGTCTATGCACTTATACCCTTGCATTCTGAATAAATTCGCAAGGAGGGCCACAGTCTAATTTAACAAAAGGAGACAGGATGCTGGAATGGCTGAATCTTTGATTTTATTACTCAGAACTCCTCTTATGTTATTAGGTACACAACAAGATCTTCTTAGTGGCTGCCCCAGACTCGGGAACTCCTTTCCTAGAGAGTCTAAAGTGATCCCCCTTTTGCTGTCCTTCCATTACAGGCAGAGACAAAGGCATTTTGAGAACTGAAGGTGCTGTACTTTTTTAAACGACACTATTTTTAAAACTCTTTTTTAAATCATCTTTTTTTTTTTCAGTATTGTTAATAGCTTAATTCCACTTCAGTGCTGATCTTTGCATGTTTTAATTATAGGGTACTTGTATTAAAGTGCAAAACACCTTAAGTCCTAGCTTTGCAGAAAGGAGATAAGCGAGTTCTCCCCATTCATGATTACCTCTTGTGGCCTGTTCAGCATTCTTCAAATCTGTGATGGAAACTCCAACTTTCTTTGCCAATAGGTGTATAGCAAGTTTGACCTTTTTTTCTCTCTAGCCCTACATTGTATACTTCCTCCTCAACCTAGTTCCCTACGGCTCCTTTTCAGCCCTGATGATTGGCTGGGTTGTCAGTTTGGATGAGAAGCAGCAGTACAAAACATCTGGAGAGTGCCAGTCTGGGGTAGGCTCTATTGTGACCAGCTGTGGTTGTCCAGGCTTTTAAATGAGCTCTTCACATCACCAGTCGACCTGATCCTTTTTCATCTACAAGTACCAGTAGGACTGAACCTGGGCCCCTCTTCATGCAAAGCATGTGCTCTAATGATGAGCTCTAAATGTTCTTTTTTTCTTCTTCCCCTAGCTGGGTACATTCCAAAGAGCCTTTGTACCCATGCCAGCTGTTCTTAAAGCACACACAAAAAAGCTCACAATTTTTCTTCCTGGTATAGCCTTTGGCTGACTGAACCATGCCTCTGATCTCAGGAGAAGCTTTTCAAAAGATTCCAAGGGATTGGCAACAGGAAGAAGAGGTTTCAAAATAGTCCCGATGTGCATGTTCACTCATGTGCATTTGCTACACACTCCATTTTATCTCTCTCACTGTTTTCAGCTTTATCCACAAAATGTGACTCCAGAAAATATAGCAGGAAAAATGCATAGCAGCAGCCCTAAAGGGAGAACCAGTTCTCTGGGGCCATTGTCGCCAACCAATGCCTCCTTTATCCAATAATTTGAAAAGATCCATAAAAACATAGCTGTGTAGCTTTGCAACTTGAACCAGCTAAATCTAATTGCTTAAGGTTCTGGGAAACTGTGCTCAGACTATTAGATCTCTAATTGCAATATACAAAAGACAAAAGTCCTTCTGTTCTTTATAAAATCCCAGCCTTTTCCAACTTGGTACCCTTCAAATGCTTTGTATGATAACATTCACAGCCCAAGTCAGCCTGATCAGCTGGGTGTTATGGGTGTTGTAGTTCAAAATATCTGGAAGGCACCAAGTTGGGGAAGGCTGGCAGAATGAATAAAAGAATCTCATAATCTTGTAGAATTATCTTGAGTACTCTATTTTATCCCAAAACTTATGATTTCCTTTGAATGTTCCTACAGCAGGCATTTTGTTGGTTAGATTTGATATATATGGGTTGTTGTCTGAAAAAATCCATTTCAAACAATGTCCTTTGAAGTTTAAAGTTGTATCTATTTTTTTTTAACAGTTCGACAATTTTCCTGCCCAAAATAGTACAGACAACCCTCTTGATTTTGATTAATCCCAATAAGCCCTTTTGAGAGCTGTGTTCAGCAAGCCAGAGTGGAGGATTTGAAATGAAGAAATATTATTTTTCAATACGGCCTAAAATATTTACTGTCTACTAGTGACAGCAACATGAGTGATTTGTGAATATTGCTCTGACAGCTCAGCATTTGAGGACACATTTTATCTTATGTAGGCAATCGCCAAAGTAGCATATCAAACCTTGGGAGGGGGAAAAACCTTATTGACTATATTTGAAACAAATGTGCATGCTTGGAGTTGTCAAGAAAAAAAATGGCTGCTGTGTTTTCCTTCACAGGCAGTGTATTCAGACATATCAGCTGAGCTGACTGTTCATGGCAGGAATAGGCAAGTTCCTGCTGTTGGATAGACAATGGATTGTTCCAAACCAGTGGCTGAAATTCTGCCGTTGAAATTCAGAAGTTAAGTTCTAGGTCTGATTGTCTTGAAATATAACAGCAACTGGACTAGCTTTCTCTGGTGCACAGAGATGGTCAGATGGTCAGAGCATCTTGGCATACCAGAGAGTCTTGAAGGGTGGAAAGGTAGAGTACCTTCTTTCTTTCCCAGTGATGTAGACTTGAGTTGATAGATTCGGACTCAAGTCGGACTTAAGTCGCTTCAGTAACTCAACTCAGACTCAACTCGGCAATAAATGATGCACTGATTTGACTTGACTCGAGACTTCTATATTTTTAGTGACTGACTTGCTGCCCTTGGTTCAGTAACATAACATACTCATCCTGAAACCTTACGACTTTGAACAATGCTTCTATCTTTTTTCTGCCTACTGGTCATATGACAGTCTGTCTCACGCCCAAAGTGTGGGTGCATGTCTCAGAGGGGAACAGCAAATGGGTTAGGCAACAGGCTTGAGGTCTGCTTAGCAGCTTGTGCTACTGCATGTTGGAAGAGCCTTATAAAACTTTTCCTAAGAGCAGAAGGCAAGACTCTCCCCCAAGGTGCAGGGTGCATTTTTCAGAGGGACTTGAGACTTGAAGTGAAAGACTTACATACATCACTGTCATTTCCAGAACAGGAGGAAAGTCAAAATTCTTCTTTGCAGCAGCACTGAACTTCAGTCAGATAGTTCTACTAAAAACAGTAGCCCATGGGTTATGTATTACCTAGTCCTGGTAGGAATATTTGGTATCTACAGTCATCCCTCCACATTCGCTAGGGTTAGGGGCACAGGACCCCCATGAAAGTGAAAAAACCATGAATAACTCTAGGCCCTCCCAAACCATATTTAACACACAAAAAAGTATGAGCAGCATATTCAGCCTGCCATGGATTCCTTTGAGACATCAGGGTTCCTTCACAAGGCAGATGTGGGTGGCTTACAGCCACCTCCACTGCTGCCCCACACCATTTTTAATAGGGACTTAGAAGCCTTGTTCACAGTTTCTCACTCTCAGGGGGCTTGCAATTCCTATTAAAAATGGCATAGGGAGACAGCAGAGGTGACAGCAAATAATCCGTGAATAATCAATTCCGCAAAAGTGAAACCTGAAAATGTGGAGGGCTGTCTGTATATCAAGCAGAGTGCAGCACAGCCAGTATGATATGAGCTTGTGGTAGTAAACAGAAGAAAAATACTGTGCACTTTTGGTATCCGCTAGGGTTTGGTTCCACAACTCGCTGTGGATACCATGTCCCATTATAGACAATGCTGTAGTAAAATGGTGTCCCTTAGAGAAAAGGGCAAAATGAAAATTTGTGTTTTGGATTCTTCATTAAAAATATTTTCAAGCTGCAGTTGATTGAATCCATGGATACAGAATCTGTGGATACAGGGGGGCTGACTGTACTCAGGATTCTCCTGTAAGGTTAAAAAAAGGGGACTTACATTTATTGTTTCAGGATATCCATCTTGGAATAGGAAAGAGCCCCTAAAAGCTGACTATGTGTCATCCTGAGGCTTCAGAATTTGGAAACTACCACTGATGAATATGTCAGGAGAAGGAGACAAATGGAGACAAAAGGAATAACTAACTTTTGGAAGAAGGGGGAAGTGACCTTTGTAGGGAGGAAGGAGGGAAAAACAGCTTGAGTATAGAGATCAAAGAAAGAAACAGAGAAAAGGGCAGGCATTCTCTCCAGAATTCCTTCTCACTAATCACTCTAATACAACCATTGATACCTCTTTGCTTCCAGCCAGTGATGCATTTAAGTCTTTTACTCCAAGTCAAGTCTCAAGTCAAGTCTCAAGTCCTTGAAGATACTTCCACATCAAGTCTCAAGTCTAGGAGCCAACTTTATACCCCAAAGTGTATTCCAGAATTTCTGGACAGAGTCAAATAAAGTCAGTTTTAACAATTTAAGCAGAATTGGCCCTCCACAATTGCGATCTTACCATTTGCAGCTTCAGAGATGAGGAATAAGATCCTTCTTACCCCCTTTTCCTGAAGCTGGAGGCTTTTGTGCCAATGGGCGTAAAAGAGTCTGCAGCTTTGGAAACGGTGGATAGGATCCTTCTTACTTCCTATTTCAAAACTGGAGGATTTTTCAGAAGTAAGGAATAGGATCCTTCTTACTCCTCATTACTGCAGCTTCAAAAGCTGTAGAAGGAAGGATCCTTCCTCCTCATGCCTAACACACTTGCTGTTCCCTGAGAAACATGTCCTATGCTTTGGGGACAAGTCTTGCCTTCTGCTCTTAGGAAAAGTTTCAGAAGGCTCCTCCAATATGCAGCGAGGACAGACTGTTGAGCAGACCTCAAGCCCACCTCAAGCCCATTGCCTAACCTATTTGCTGTTCCCCTCTGAGAAATGTGCCCACACTATGGGATTGAGACAGATTGTCATGTGATTGGTAGACAAAAAGAGGTGGAAGTGTTTTTCAAAGGAGTCAGGTTTCTGGATGAATGTGTTGTGTTACTGAACCAAGGACAGAAAGTCAGTCATTAAAAAATATACAAGTCTCGAGTCGAGTCGAATCAGTGCATCTTTGCTGCCAAGTCGAGTCCGAACAGAGTCACTCAAGAGACTTAAGTCTGACTTGAGTCCGAGTCAGTCGACTCCAGTCTACATCACTGCTTCCAGCACTCCTGATATAATTCTATCCCAGCATTCTCCAAATTGGTGCCATCCTGATGTTACATACTTTAGTTTGCAACTGCTCCAGGAAACATGGGTAATAATCTGGAATTCAGGTCAATTGTGGTTCAAAACTTCTGGAGGACGCCAGGTTAGGAAGGATGGTCTACCCCATCAAAATAGCACTCTCCTTCCCACAGGGGTAGAAAATGCATCAGAATGACCCACAAAATCATAGTCACTCATATAGTCACTCTTTTTTATATCACATATACACTACATTGAAATGTTATTAAGCTGGGGACTGGAGAAGGTTCATCCCCTATATTTGAGTTGGTGCTAGTGGTTTGCTAATTCATATACCAGCATTCCTGAAAGCAACAATTCAAGATCACTTGACATGATCTTGATGCTATAAAATGTCATGGTGGGAGCACCTCAAACATTTGGATGGGTGCAGAATTGGAACCACATGCTTTTTGCATGGCCTAATTAAGAGAGAACTGCACTGGGCAATACTGAAATTTTTGCTCTTCAACTGGTGAATGTGCTAGTTGGCAACTCAACCTGACATATAACACTAGTTTTTAAAGCAAAGTCTAATTAACTTAAACTGGAATTAATTAATTCCCAGTAATATATTACTTAGAATTGGTTTCTTCTTCCAAAGACATTATATTATCACTGTATCACTTAATAAGGGATGATGTCACTCTTTCTGAGATGTTTTCTAAACAGAGCTTGGGAAAGTTGTTGTTGTTTTGGAACACAGCACTCTGAATTCCCCCAGCCAGCAGGAAAACTGGCCAAGCTGGATGGATGATTCTGAGGGCTTTTATTTCAGAAAAGCAACTTTTCCAAGCTCTGATTCTCTGTTAGGTGAGAAGAGTCACTCAGAAAGTGAGCCACTTCATAAAGGCACTTGCCATGTGGAAGAAATGACGGCAGCATTCCCTCCTTCTTACTTATTTTACTCAGATGCTTATCAGTTGAAAGAGCAGGTAGCCTTTGGAATACCTCCTCTAAGACATACTCTTCAATGGCAGCTTCCAAATTCTGACTGTGTTTATCATCTGCTGGCTACATTTCAAACCATTTCATACCAGTGCTTTTATCCAACAAGGAGGGCGTGCGTATTCACTAGATAACTACCAGCCATCACTGATATCATGCAACTCCCAGGGACTAGAAATTTCAGGTCTGATATAGGGGGAAAGAAGTGTTAAACCCTTAAAAACTTGGAGGATCTTCAGCCATTTCCGCACTAGACTGCTATAGTGCTATTATTCCACTTTCAACATCGTATGGAATCCTGGGCTTTGCAGTTTAGGGAGGGGCCAAAGGCAAACCCCAGGATTCCATACGATGTTGAAAGTGGAATAATAGCACTTTAATGGTTTAGTGCAGAAATGATCTTAGTTTCATAGGGAATTACAGAAACCAAAGAAAGTTAAATTTGAAACCATATCTCAAGAAAAGAATGTTTACCTGACAAAATAGCTCCAGATACGGGGAGGAAAAAAGGCTAGCTAAGATTGCATCAAACAAAGCTTTGCTGCAACAGCAAGGCTTGTTCTGTGTGTGTGTTTTTGTGTGTGCAGTGTTATTAACAAATGTTTACTCAAGAGTTCTTTATCATCTCTTACCTTAAAAAGAAAACACTTCAAAAGAGTCAGGAATCTGTGACTGTCAGCATCCCCAAACTGACACCAGCTTATGCATATCAAGATGGTTTCATCAGAAACCCAAGTAATTCCTAAGGACCTTGGATATAATGCCGCAGTGTTCTGTGATTTGAATAAGAGGCACATGAGCCATCTGTAGTGTAGTGGAAACCTCTTCACTGAAAAACCAAATTGCATCCAAACATTATATTGTAAAGAGTGTTATGCCTGCAGCATGTGTTTCATGCTAAGTGTTTTCTAATAGCAAATCTGAATTGTAATAAAATTGGGCTCTGAGACATGCTATACATTCAGAGAGAGACAGAGAGAGATTGGTGATAGGAAGGTTAGTCAGAATGTTCTAGAAATAATTAATCCCATGTCATGCCATATCTGAGGAGCAGAATAACAGAGGTGTATCTTTCACAAGAGCCAGTGTGGTTTGAGCACTGGACTAAGACTCTGAAGACTAGGTTTGAATTTCCACTTGGCCATGAAAACCCACTGGGTGACTTTAGGCAAGTCGCACTCTCTCAGCCTCAGAGGAATGCAAAGGAAAACCCCCTCTGAACAAATCTTATCAAGAAAACCCTGTGATGAGGTCTCCCTAGGGTCAACATAAGTCAGAAACAACTTGAAGGCACACAACAACAACAAGAATCTTCCACAAATAAACTTTACAAGCCCTCTCAATGCTGTAATGTTTAGCTGAAACTCAATATGTTGGATAACATAGCAGTCAGTTGATATATCTTTCAGGTATTCTGTGGCTCATTCACATTATGGAATTACACTGCTATTTTATTCCACTTTAACTGCCGTGGTTCCATCTTATGGACTCCTGGAACTGGTAGTCTGGTGAGGCACTAGAGCACTCGGGCTGAGAATTCTAAATGCCCCTCCCTAAACTGCAAATCCCAGGATGCCGTACGGTGGACCCATGGCAATCAAAGTGGAATGATAGCACTATAATTGCATAGTGTGAACAAGACTCTGAGTGTGCATCTGGATTCATATGGCCATATTATTTGCAACGGTATAACTGGTATAACCAAGAGCTCTGTGTGCCTAAGAAGACTGTACAAAATTCTGTGTTCCAGAAAAAGCACTCCAAAATCTTTCTAGGAATGGACCTATTGGTTCAATGGATGAGAGGATGTGCAAAAATTTTTGCTGTTTAGATATTTCACGCATGGCTCTCAGTCATTCCCGGCCTTTCTTCTTATAGGAAGGTATGAGTTCCCAACAGTAGCATGCCAAAGTTCAGACTAATAGAAAGAAGATAGGAAAGATAAGGAGAATACAAGTTTTGAATTCAGAAGATTCAGCCCCAGGGTTTCTACAGATTTAAAAGTAAGCCAATGATGGGAGAGATTCTTTTGCTGAGACACCAGAAAGTCTGTGCTAGTCAGAGCAGATGATACTGAATGTCTGATGGGGCAGAAGTAGTTGTCTTAAAAAATGGAAAGAAGCAGAGCTTACTAAGATGATCCTTTCTTAATGAAGAAGAACTGGTCTCCTACAGAAGGAAAACTAAATATGTCTTACTGAAAGAAAGACGTGGCAGCCAATGAAGCCATGTCAGAGAGACAGAGAGTTTTACTGCAGACTTTCAAGAAACTATTAAATGTGCTGGGTCTATTTAGGAAGTAGGATTAAGCACTTTTGATAGCTCCCTGAAAATGTGCAGTAAAACCCAGAGCAGATGAACTGCCCCGGTGCCATGGATGTCAGCAGTAACCATGTTGTACTGATCAGAGTTGCTTTGAATAATGCTACAGTGCCAGAAACATATTTTTCAAACTATACTTTAGAGATATCAATTCACTTGAATATACAGGGGTCAACTCACATGTAACAGTCATCGTGGAAAGTGTTATTTGTGTGTTGCAGTTAACATACCAAGAAGAGGAACGTACTGTCCCCGGGTATCATATAGGGAAAGTCACATCACAATATTACATACATAAACCAATCAGCTTTTGTTATGTGCCAACATTACCAAATGGTGAAAATGAATTGAACAAATCATGCAAATTAGTTTAGATATTTTATCAACTCATGGTTTCATTCTTTAGGAACATATTATGAGCTGGCTTAAGTGCCTCGTATTGAAATGGAATGGCAGGAGAGAGTTGTTATAAACTAACTAAGCCCGTTCAAAGGGTGGACAGTGTTTCCTTATCATATGGGCAGTCTTGACCAATCAGATGTGAAATGCTGAAGATGTCAGCATCACTGAGATCACAAGCAGCCAATGCACACCTATTGTTCCTGAATAAGTGAACATTCTATTCACCTGCAAAATTTTGGCAGTTTTTTGGCAGTTTGAAAAACTGCTGAAAGCAGAGGCTGCCTTTTGACCTAGACCTCCTAAAAATGGTTGCCCTCTTCCTTTTGGGTTGGTCCTAGTGTGAACTACTCTGATGTTTATAGGTTACAGTGAAAGGAAGCAAATTATCTTTCCCTGCCTTCTTCCTCTGATTCTGACACTAAAGCACTTAACTTCCCTTGGCTGCCATAAGGCATTTAGCTGTGAAAACTGAAATGCATGGAAAGAAATATGAGACTGGTAAAAACCTGAAAAAGTAGCACTTGCAAAGTGTCTGCATATTCAAGAGCATATTCAAGTGAGCAAGTGCAAGCAATGTAGACCCAATTTCAGCACAAATGTTGTCATGCTGGCAAAAAATTCTATGCTGGTTTTGTCTCACACCTCTTTGGAAGATTGTTTGAAAAACTTACCTTCACAACACAAATCACCCACATACACTCGTCTCCCTTTCCTCCTCCAAGCTGCATAGTTTTTCTCTTCTCTGTTGAAGTAATTGTTTGTTAATTTATTACTTATTAGTTTATAATTTATTACATCCATCCTCCTCCCCCTCCCCCATACACACACTGTTGTCCTCATACAAATCCACTAAATTAAGACTGGCTGAGAAAAGGTGACCACCACAATTATATCAGGCCCTTCGCATTCACTAGGGTTAGGGGCACAGGACTCCTGCAAAAGTGGAAAAACTGCAAATATCAAAATGTGTATGTTTGTCTGTGGGAAGAGGGCTGAGGCACAGTGGGGACTGGCTTGAAGAGTCCAAACCAGGTCACGGAAATGAGACAGAAAGGGAGTAGGTTGACATGGTAGTCCTATACATCTTCTTGCTTGCCCATCATCCTTGGATTGGGGGACACTGAAAGAGGGTTTGTGGCGCTGGGAAACTGAGCTGTGAGCCATCCTTAGCTTGCTAGGCAGCGGCTGCTAGAGGAAAAGAAGGGCCAGAGGCAGAAAATCCTGGTAGCCTAATTAGAGCTGCTGAAAGAGAAAGTTCCCCCAGAAAAGAAGCACTCAAAGTGGGGGAGGGGGCGACAAGGGTTGGAGAAGCTCACAAAAAATCAAATATGTGAAAGTTAAATCTGCAAATGTGGACGGCCAACTGTGTATATATGTATATGTATATGCACATATATGTCTATGGCCATTTCCGCACGGGCTAATAGAAACGGTGCAGAGTGTCCTCCAGGGAGGACGTCTGCACTTGGGAGCGGACTGGGTCGGACCTACTTAACGTAGATCCGCACCTCAGCCCGCTCTGGAACGACCCCAAGTGGTCGTCCAGCGTGCTTTTGAAAGACCGCTTAAAACAGGTCTTTCAAAAGCACGGAGCACGCCATTCCGTGCCCGCTCTCCGGTGCAGATTTGCAGGCTCGCACCAGTGCGAGCCTGCGATCTGCCGGGGGTGGGCTTTAGGCTGGCAAGCTTCAGCGGTTGGTTGAGACCCTCGCCCAACCGGAAGCCACCATTTTTGTCCCCAGAGCAGTGCGGAGCAACAAGCACGCACTGCTCCGGAACAGCACGGACCAGACCGGGGAGCCAAGAAGTCCGGTAAGTAGCGGCACGGGGCGATTCCCTCGCCCAGTGCGGAAATGGCCTATATCTGTGTGTGTGTATGTGTGTGTGTATTTAATATTTCTCTTTTCTTCCATACGGGACCCAAAGCAGCTCACACCATACAATAAAAAAATACAGCTGAAACAGTCTGAAATACAACAGTTTAAAAAGCATTAAACACAGTCCACTTAATTTAAGCATTAATTGTAGACAGTTAAGAGCACATTAAAACCTACCCGTTTCACTATCCTGATCAGTTAAAAGCTGAAAGCCCATTTAAATGAGAAGGTCTTTGCTTGCTGGCAAAAGGAGAGCAGAGTGTACCTGGAGCAGTGGCAAAATAAGGGCATTAACCCTGCAAAGAAGGATTCTAATCCTCCTCATGAAACTGTGTTTAGTTTTGGGTGGACGCAGGGACTGTGAAAGTTCCCCACTTTCCAAGCAGTAGCCTCTGGGATCGATGGAGCTCTGTACCCTGTTGTTTGGGAAGTAGCTGGTTGACAATCCCACATCCCCTTGTGTGGGTGATCTCTGGCATGAGGGGCAATTGAAGCAGGGGCCCTGTTTTTTCTGGCACACCAGATATCGCTTGTATGAGGGGAGTGGGAACAGCAGTCGACAGCTGCCCAAGTGACAGGGAACAGACACCCATCAATCCCAGCAGCTGGTGCCCAAGAAGTGGGAATTTGGGCACTATGTAACATCATAACTACAGTGTTTATGCATTTGTAACTGTCACACAAGATTCCTGCCAGAAAATTCTAAGTACCTCATGAACAGGGCTGCTGAGTGCACGTTTGGGCCTCGGTGAAAAAAAAATGTCAGAAGTTGTAACCTGAACAGCAGGATAACTCCTCCAAATAAAATCAATCAGCCAGCAGAGACCATACTTCATACACTGAAGCAACGCACAAATTCGAACTGTGGAGACTAGACGCGCTAAACAGCGATTCCAATCTCCCACTCTTATGCTTTCCCTTATCTGCCCTGGTGGTGCTTGGCTGCATAGAGGAATGTGAAAGTAGATTACACAGGGCAGGAATGAAGCCTCGTAGAGCATCTGATCTGACACTTTTCTTACCCAATCCCATCCAGGACATATGCAGCTTAGCGCAGTTAGAGATAATCTGTGTCGCTCACTAAGCACATTCCACTGGTTGCACATTTGTGCAGCTAAAGGCAAATGTTTAAAGATGTGGCTAATGCACCATATGCCTAAAACAGTTTAATTCCCTCAGACATTTTAAAGATATTTTCATTTTAGCTGCGTAGCTCTCTACATATGTTTATTTCTCCTGGAGCCAACTACTCAGGTTACTCGTAATGATTTTATTAAAAGAAGGACCCGGGTATAGCTCCAGGGAGGAAGGGAATGAGTGAACTGTTCGCCCAATAAGAATTCTGTCTTGTTCAAATGAAATTTTCCTTCATGCCCAAATTTCTAGTGGTACAGAAAGTTGAAACACTGAAAACTGTTCACCCCTAGACCTCTTCTCCATGCTTGGTAACTTTCCTTACTTCCTTTCTTCAGAAGCCTGAAGTACATTTCTAAATACTCAGCTGAAGTTATCAGTTACTGCAGTGCTAGAAATATAAGTGAAGAAAATTCTCACAGGGGCGAGGAAAGATTTCTTATTTAGGGGGCAAGACCCTAATTTTGCCCCCACCACCAACCCTGAGCGGGAGCTGCAGCAAAGTTTTGCAGCATGAAATGTTCTTGTTTCAGCCAGCCAGCCAGCCAGCCAGCCCACCATGCCTCTGTGACCTCATGGGTTTGTACATAAAATAATGCTTGATTTACTGTGTGAGTTTAAGGTGGCTGGCTGTTAGGAGAGAGGAGAGAGTGAAATGTTGAAGTGGACGCTAATTGGTGGAATGTTTAAGGAGATTTGCATGGCAAATGACAAGTTAGGGTTTGAGTTTTAAGTGTTACCCTGAAGCTGGAGAAGAGCATAGTCTGAGGAAAGAGTGTGAAAGGGGTTTCAGTTAGACTAGAGATGGAGTGAGAGAAAGGAGTCTGAATTGAGTGATTGATAAGGGAATGATTTTAGCTTGAGAAGAGGGAGAACAGTCTTTTGATATAATAGATAAATAATCTGCTATGCTATGTCTTATTTCTGTAAAGATAGGTTACACACACAAACATACACACACACTTTTCACTTTTGGCCTCCAAAAATTCTGTCATTCTTACATCTTGTATTCAGACAAGGTGTCTGTGGTGGCAGCATTAAATATAGAGGAGTGGGATACCTTGAGGATAGGAGTTGCATAAATCTGCATAGATACCTTGAATGCATTTAGACAGTCCCCACAGAGGATATCACACCGGTAGGACAGGTAGAAGTCCTTATATTGTGGCAGAGGTAAGGATCAGAGAAAGCCTTCACTCTTGTGCTATTTCCACACTACACTGTTATAGTGCTATTATTCCACTTTCAATATCCTGTGGAATTCTGAGGTTTGTAGTTTACTGATGCCAAAGAGCTCTCTGAATTCTCAATTCTTTGGCCTCAGTAAACTACAAACCGCAGATTTCCACAGGATGTTGAAAGTGGAATGATAGCATTATAACAGTGTAGTGCAGAAAGGCATTTAAGAGTCCCCATAACATTACTATAAAAGTGTATCATTCTAACATTTATTTAAAATTTGAAAGATATTTTTGGATTGTTTTTGCAGTTCCTTCCTAAACCAAAGCTTTCAACTATGATTTACAGAGCTAGTGGGTAAACCCAGCACTTCCTAACATAATGTAATTATAGCCCTCAAGATGATGATGATGATGATTTCATTTATATCCCATCTTCTCCCCAAAACTAGAACTCACAACAGCTTTCTGGCTGCACTAGAAACTTTTGCATGTCAGTTTTAACTTCCGTGGCTTCTCCAAAGGAATACAGGGAATTATAATTTGATGACATTTCACTCGAAGAAATCTTAAGCCCCTATAACATAGAATGGCAGTTCCCACAACAAGGCCTCATGGAAAAACCATAAAACCATGAAACCATATTAAGACTGGAACGCTTACAGGCTTATATTTTTATATATAGATGCTTTGGGTTCCATGCGCCATGCTCTATTTCATGCCAAATGGTGTCTGAGTTATCTGTTTTTAATAAGACTCTACTATTGCTATTTTAAAGATTAGATTGGTTATGTGACAAAGGCATAAACCTATATATTCATCCCCCCCCCCCCTCTTTCTCCATTAGATGTTGTGTGGCAAGGGCGGGTGTTCAGAGCCCGCTGTTATAAAAGCTATCCACATGTTAAGAAGAATAAAAGGCCCGCGTATGGAACGGGTGACATATAATTATTGCCTAACCTATTAAAGAAATAAACCTGCTACAACCCAATTACACCTTTGCAATATACAATGAAATAGCTCTTAAACAATTCTTCAACAAAGGAATAAACCTGTCACAAGAGACAAATATATAGTTCATCAACGCTGGCTATTCAGGAAGTAATACTGTGGTCAGGGTCACACTGGCAGTAACTCAGTGTGCAGCTAGAAGGAGTCACAGTGCCTACGTGGCACACTCTTTGAGGTGGTATAGCACATGCCCTTGAACCTGAAGCACTGAATTAACATCAGAGGGAGGAGGCCCTTCGTTGGGAAAATTATCGTGTGGAAGGCTATTTGTAAACAGACACAGCATGAAATAAGTCCACCTGTGGAAAGCACCAATTTATTTATAGATCATTGACACAAGAATTCCCTGGAGAGGAAAAAGGAAACAAAAACCCACAGAGACAGACAGCCCTGCCATTAGGACCAGGGTAGGAACTGTGTGGCCTGTAGGCTGTATGAGGGTCCACTGAGGCTTTGTACTGTCATTATTGTTGGCAGAAATTCTGTTTGGGAATTACAAATGCCTAACCACCATAGTTATGCAGCCATGCAGTGAATCTCAACCCGACCCACCCCCCATTCCTACTTATTGGGCAGTTGCCACTGAAAATGACGGGTCCAATCCACTGTCACTCAGGAAGTGGCTGATCAACATTCCCACCTCCTACCATGAGTAGACCCCATTGCAACAGGCAAAAGCAGGGTCCCTGTTGCAATTCCCCCCTTAGATCAGAGGTTGCTTGCATGAGGTGGGCTGGGAACATCAGTCAGCTGCTTCCTGAGTGACACTAGAAGGGACCTTCAGCTATCACAGAAGCTGTTGCCCAGTAAATGAGGACTGAGGATCTTTCACAGTCCACAAGTGTCTCGTGAACTAAGGAACACACAGGCATTGTGAATACTAGGGATGGGACGAACCCAGAATTTTCTGAATCTGAATCTGGGTCCGAATCCCTGGAAGATTCTGGGAATCCACGAATCTCACGAATCTCGAATCTTTCAAATCCTTTTATTAAAAAGCGTTTGAAAAGCAAGGGAAAGAAGGATAATCTTGGGCAAGACACACTCTCTCAGCCTTAGCAAAAGCCTAGGTAAAGGCAAACCTCTCTCTGAAGAAATCTGGCCAGGACAATGGTCATCGTTTTGCCTCAGGATTTCCCCAGATTGAAAATGACATGAAGACCCTTTCTACACAGGCAGGAAAATGTGGATTAATCTCACGTTTTCTTGCCTGTGTAAACAGGGCCACATGCTACAGTACAGAGATAATGCAGGTGAAAACTGGATTTTCTTTGCATAGCTCTTTATGGCATGCTGGGGGTTGTAGTTTGCTGATGCACCAGCACACTTTGTCAGAGAAGGCTGTGACACCTTGTAAAACTACAAACCCCAGAATTGTATATGAAAGAGCTTTGCAAGGGAGCTATGTAAAGGAATCTTTCAGCTGTCCTTGAAATCTCAAGACTGTACCTTCCAGTCAACTGCTGAACTGAAATATGAAATGTTCAATTTAAATATCTTAGAATACAACCCCAGATGTAATTTCTGAAATTGTTAGCAAAGGCCATTATTACTCTAAAGGAAAAACTCACGTACTTGCCATCTCTCCTTGTCTATCTGGTCTCTCAGGTTTTCAGGTGTCCTGGTCTCCAACAAACTGTTTGGTTGGTGGATTCGAAAGATTTGGTTTGCCTATTTTGACTAAGGGATTTGGATTTGTGAATCTTGAATCCTTGCTGAGGATTTGAGGATTCGGTTGGCCCATCTCTAGTGAATACCAAACAGTTATGAACGTGTAAGTCTAGATTACAAACGTGCAACTCTAGGATTCTGGCCATCATCACCATTTGTATTCCTTGATACCCAAGGCGGCTTACTATTTAAACAAGAACACTGCAGCTAAAAACATAGAAATAGTGAGCATCCTGCATGGCAGGGGGTTAGACTGGATAGCCCTTGTGGTTCTTTCCAGCTGTATGATTTTATGATTCTTTTCCCCTCTCCATTTTTCATCTTTATTAATTTTAATACAAACAGACTAATTCATAACAACAGAAAGAAAGAAAAGGAGGAAAACAAAAAAAAATTGTACATAAACAATATACATAACTAAAACTAAATTTAAGTTAAACCAAACTAAAACTAAGAGAAAATGCTAGAACACATTATTAAAACACTACACATAAACACAACCTAGCTACATTAACTAAAACACAAAAGAACTCTGAGTCCTCCCCAAATTGTAATGAAAAAGAAAAAAAGATTAATAGAAAGTATTTTATTACAATTCTGTCGCCACATCCACCCTACTCTGCTATAGTGCTATGAATTTATTGAGGTGAAGTAAGGATGCAGAGGAGATGTCTTGTAGAGGCTTGAGTGTTAGACTAGGGACCTTTCTGCACTACACTATTATAGTGCTATTATTCCACTTTCAACATCCTGTGGAATTCTGAGGTTGTAGTTTACTGAGGTCAGAAGTCCATGTCAGTCCATTTTTGTGCCTCTGGAGCCCTAGAAGAGCATATTACAAAATTCTGCCTGCCATTTTGGATGTCTGGAAGTGATATCACATCACTCTCAGGTGTCTTTTGGGCCTTTTCTGAAGGGTTTTTGGGAGGCAGTGTTTGAGGACGGGAATATCCCCCAAACAGCCTGTTAAATTACCTTTTAAAGCAGAAAAGAGTGGTTTTGGTCCAAAAAGTTATTTATTTATTTATTTATTTATTTATTTGGGCCTTTGGGAGTCAACAGTGCTTCCAAGGAGATAGAATCATAGGCCATTTCTACACTACACTGTTATAGTGCTATTATTCTACTTTCCACATCCTAAGGAATCCTGGGGTTTGCATTTGAGGGAGGGGCATTTAGAATTCTCAGCCAGAGAGCTCTTTGGCCTCAGTAAACTACAAACCCCAGAATTCCACAGGAGGTTGAAAGTGGAATAATAGTACTAAGTGTAGTGTGGAAAGGCCCCTAGTCTAACACTCAAGCCTCTACAAGACATCTCTCTGCATCCTCTATTTCACCTCAATAAATCCATAGATTTACACCTCTGTAACTGGGAGCATAATCGATACTTTTGTCAACAAGAAATATTCATGAGCAAGGCTAGGGCACCCATCTATAATCCTGTTTATAGTTCAGTGAATAGAATTAATGGTGAAATAATCGCAATGATTTTTTTTAAATCGCTAAATAGAGCTATTTGCCCTTCTCAATCAATCTTTGGAAGGAAGGCGTACCACAAAAGAAACATAACAAGTGCGAAGGGAAAATCATATTTGAGTTTCCTGAGCTTCAGGTAAAAATTGCTGCAGTGAGAGGCAAGGAGGAAGAGTCAAAATATTGACTGGACCTATGATTCTCATTCTGAAAAGTTTAAGCAGTAAGTCGCCTTGAGCTTTCTCAGTTGCTACCTTCTTCCTGCACTAGTTCTGCCTTGCCAGGCAGGCAACAGTAATTTCTAACTGACTCCTCATGCAGCTGAGTGGCAATTAGCACAGCTTTCATGGAAGGAAAAAAATTTAAAAATGACCCAGTGACATAATTACAGGGGATACACATTTTGTTCAGGGAAGTACAGGAGCAGGGCTCAGAAGTACTGTTTATAAAATGAATTATGTTTCTCCCGTTGCTGCACTTGTATGCTTTCCTTACCTTCCCCCCAACCTCCTTGCAAAGATCAGTGGAACAATTGCTCTGAATAAATATTATTCCTGAATCATTTAGCAATCATTTAAAGGAGAGCGGTCTCTACTTCTGAGCAATTAGAGGCATGATCAGAAATCACCAGGCTGCTGAGCTGGGGAAAGGAGAGCTAGCTAGTTTATAATTCTGCCGCTCCCAGGAAGGGAAGGGGGTGGTGGAAATTGCCGTATAATTAAGCTTTCTGAGCTTTCATGGAAATATTTATGAAATGAGAATGTCTTTGGAATAAATCATTGGTCTGCTTTATCATTCAGAAATGATGCTTGCATCGACATAATATACCCGGAGCCTTGATTGCTAGCCCTGCTCTCTCATGATCACAGGCGGCAAAGCTTTTTGGAATGCCAAATAGTAAAGGTGTGTTTGCTATTCCTGCTTTAAAGAACAATCTCCTGCATTCAGACACTTAAAACTACAAGTTCTTCTGTTTTCATATGAAGAAATTCATACGAAGAATTACAAGTTCTTCAAAAACAAATGAAACCCTCCCCTGGCTGTGCTGGCTTAAAAAAATACACATGAGGGATGCCAGAAGATTCCCAATTGTCCACTTATTAATGTAATTAACAAAAAGAATGATTATCTGCTGTTCTTGACATTCTGTTTAACTAAACTTTGTTCTGTACTGTATGAAAGTATTATTGCTGAAATCTGGAGTACACATTACATCAATAACATGATTTGTTACATCAGTAGTAGCCTTGTTTGTGTACATTCTGGTAGTTACACACTGTTGTGGTCATACAGACAGCTGACGGAAGAGTTAGATAAGAAATAACAAGTAGTCAGTCTTTTGTGAAATACCACTCTTGCTAATGTATGTTTTATTCTGCTTTCCTAATCAAGAAAATAGTATAAAAATGTGACGCTTGAGGAATAAAGTTATCCTTCTGGATCACTACTGCTAGTAGGTTGGACTGAACGCAGTTCTTCTTGTCAGTACGATCCTTCGGCCAAAGAAAACTCTTATGCTTGTTTTATTGTACTGCCTACTTTGCATTCTGTGTTGCTGCCTCACTTCCTACCCAGTTTCAGGGCTCATCCCAGCTCCGTGACCAACCTGTTCAGATACAGTGGGTGCAAGATTTTGACCCGCTCACAGCTGCACTGGTCAAATTCTATAGGTGCAGCTGTTCCCAATTTGCTCCATCTGAAATATAGGTGAGATAAATGAAGAGCCACTCTGCCAAAAGACATGGCAACCCTCATTCAGTACTAACATGGAGCTCCTCCAAGAGGGGGCATATTCAAGGAGCAGACTGTTTGACGGACCAAATCTTCCCATATGAGCTTACCTAAGCTCTAAGTAGGAGGCACTTCTCTCTATCTGACCACTTTCACAGGTATGGCTGGTAGAAACACGGAAAAGGACCTTCTGCTGCTCTACACTTTGGAACTCCCTTCCTAGGGAAACCAGAGTGGTTCCTTCTCTCCTGCCATTTCAGTAGCAAGTGAAAACTTTTTTTATTCAAGCAATCCTTTGGAAACTGATTTTTAAGGACTTTTTATGGTGCTGTACTGTTTTAAATCTTTGCTTTAAAGTAAGATTTTAAATGGCTTTAATTCTGTTATTGCTTTAATTACATGTATTTTTATTGTAATTCTCTGTCTTTTGTGAGCCTCTTTGAGTTCCAGTCTGGGAGAAAGGCAGGATATAAATAAAGGGGATGGATGGATGGATGCATGGATCGATGGATCGATGGATCGATCAATCGATCGATCAATCGATGGGCAGCATATTCCCAAGATGTTCTGATATCAGTTACTGTAGTTCTTGGGCTTATATCTTCTTTTGCATTTTTTTTCTTAGAGTTGTAGAGCGTCAGTGAATTACCAAAACTGCACTTTTACATTATAACTCTAAAACAAGGAAGGAAGGAAGGAAGGAAGGAAGGAAGGAAAAGAGGAGAAATGTCTTTTAAACCATAAGACTGCCTCAACAAACCATGCTTTGGAAGAACTTTAGCACGGAACCAAGAAATCACTACAAACAATCCCCCAAAAGAATGGAAAAAGTGGATATGGAGATAACAACAACCAGTAAAACACACTCAACCCCCCCCCAGCCTGTAATGTGAGAACTCAAACTTCTCTAGATCAGTTTGGAAGAACCCTATGGTTGCACAAGCTGGGATGCAAAGTCAGACTTTTGAGAGCTAAGTACTTTGAAGGGCAAAACCACCCTTAGGTCTGAGATCCCATTCATCTAATGAAGTGATTCCCAACCTGGGGGATGTGTACCCCCACCCCGCCCTAGGGGACAAATGAGAACATTTAGGAGTTTGGGGGGGGGGGGATGAATAATGGTTCATTTGGAAAAATGAATAATGGTTCATTTGGAATAATGGCCACCCTTCCTGCCCCAGTGCATCCTGGGACAGTGCCCAGCTGCACTTCAGAAGGAAGAAGTATGGCCATGCACCTCCTCCATTCCCGCAGGAAGCCAGTGCAGAGGGAAGTGCTGCTGTCATGCTCCCCTCCCAGGAAAGGCTTTACCAGGAGTCCCACAGGATGCTGCCAGGATCCGGTAACGTGTGGAAAGGGCCTTAGTGTCTGGATTGAGGGAAGTAATAATAACACTCTGTTCTTCTTTGGTCAGACCTTACCGGGAATACCGTGTCCAGTTCTGGGCACCACAGTTCAAGAAGGATATTAACAAGCCAGAACATATCCATAGGAGGGCAACCAAAATGATAAAAGGTCTGAAAACTATGCCCTATGAAGAACGGCTTAGGGAGCTCGGTACGTTTAGCCTGGAGAAGAGAAGTTTAAGAGGGGACACGATAGCTATGTTTAAACATTGGAAAGGATGTCATTTCGAAGAGGGAGAAAGCTTATTTTCTGCTGTTCCAGAGACTAGGACACGGAGCAATGGATTAAAACTACAGGAAAAGGACTCCACCTAAACATTAAGAAGAACTTCCTGATCATAAGGGCAGTTCAACAGTAGAATATGCTTCCTTGGAGTGCAGTGGAGTCTCCTTCTTTGGAGGATTTTAAATAGAGGCTGAATGGCTACCTGTCAGAAGTGTTTGGACTGTGTATTCCTGCATAGCAGGGGCTGGATTCAATGGCCCTTGTGGTCTCTTCCAATTCTATGAGTCTATGATCCTATGATAAAATTATGCAAGCATAGCCTGTGCATTTTCCCACTATGCACTACAGTAACTAAATTCCTGGGCATTGCTCCTAGATTTGCGCAATGGTTGACCTTAGTTTCCCAGAGTTTATGCAATCTTGAGCAGGATACCACTTTTGCACAACCTCTGAGAGAGAGCTACCACATGCATAGCAGCTATCAGGACCAGCCCAACCATTTGGCCAAGGCATGGGATCCTAGCCCTTTGTTTTGTCCACACACTGCAGTTTGTTCAGTGCCAGCTGAAGGGACAGCTGAGAACTGGAAGACACACTCCGTTTAATCATGGTTCCAGGAATGTCGCTTTAATCCTAAGCATTGCATTTATTAATGCATTATTTATATTATTCTGATGCGGTCTCAGATGGACCAGTGGGGGAGTGAGCAGAGGGAGCTGATAGGGAGAAAATGTGCTGGAGAAATATTTCAGAGCAGAACTGAGCTGCTTAGGTGCAGGAGTCAAGTTGCTGCATACTGATAGAAATAGATCTGTGCTACTATGCTAACACATTTTTATCATGTGCTACTCTGGTATGGTAGAAAAGAAGGGAGAAGGAATGAAGATTCTCCTTTCCCCATTTTGAAGGAAATAAGTGGCACTCAAGGTATTTTTCCCCCAGTCACTTATATTTTATTTCTAATAAAATATGATTCTCACACTCCACACCCCCAAAAAGAACACAAAATAATAATCAAGTAGGCAATGCTTTCTCTTCCAAGCTCTCATTCTGCTCTAGCTACAAATCACCTGAAATTGTCTCCATCTCTTAGAAATGGCTCCGAAATCTCAGTGAGAACATACTGAATATGTCCCACAAAATGAACAAAGGGTCCAGGTCATCCAACTCTGAAACAGATTTTATTTTAAAAGGATAATGACCAGTTTTGTTTCAACATTACCTTGATGTTTCTGTTGACCTTTCAGGTTGACACAGGGAAGATTGCAGGAGTAATCAATCTGATCAAGATGTCCCACTTGTTAGTCAAAAGACTTGCTAGTCTGCAGATTTTGTTGTTGTTATTGTTGTTGTTGTGAAACAATGTCGTAACATAAAACAAGGAGGCAAAAACAGCACCCATTTGGTCAGGGTAACTACAAATCCCCTAAATGCAAAGTCTTAATACTGGGATGTAATATTGTCTTATAATGCTCCATAGAATGGGCATGACACCTAATGCCAATGTTGGTTAGGAATGATGGAAGTTTTAGTCTAACCCATCTGGAGGGTATCAGGTTGGGAGAAGCTGCCTCACACATTTGCTCTATACATGAAGGAGAGCAGGAATTATATCTCATGGCCCTGCAAGGGTATCTAGTACTCATATCTTCAGCTCTTCACTCATAGGGACTGTAAGACAAGGAGCACGTCTCCTACCCCTTCATCAGCCCAAAAAATCCCCCAAAGTCTTTCTCATGCCGTGTGGTGCCACTTTTTGTAACCTTTCATCCTGGAAGTGTCTTGAAGCTTTCACACTTCTCCTGAGCTGGTCATCACGATGAGGCAATTGTCTCTCATGGTCTGTGTTGATCTTAGCTAATCCTCACCCTTAAAAACGTAACTTACGGCCTTTCTGTACTACACTGTTATAGTGCTATTATTCCACTTTCAACATCCTGTGGAATTCTGGGTTTTGTAGTTTACTGAGGCCAAAGAGCTCTCTGACTGAGAATTCTAAAGCCCCTCCCTAAAGTGCAAACCCCAGGATTCCACAGGATGTTGAAAGTGGAATAATAGCACTAGAACAGCGTAGCGCAGAAAGGCCCTATCCCCGCCATATCATTAATTCTTTGCTGAGCTGGAAGAGAGCTCAGAACCGTCAGCAGTGTTGCCCAGATAATGGAAGTGCCCATTGTCCTGCTTATTGTGCTGCTGTCAGTTGGTAATGAGGAATGCCCAGTGGCTGTTGCAGACCCAGTGAATAAAGCGGTACATTGAAGGCACTGAGGAATGGTTATGCACCATCCAGGAACATGCAGATGCAGGTGAAATGCATCTGAGAGACTCCACTGACACAGTCATGGACTGAATATACCCATTGCATAACACTTCCAAAAAGGAGAACAACATGTGTAAGGGAACTTATAGATGTGTATGACACCAACAGGATTCCAGCCAAAGTACAAAGCAGAGGTCAGATACAGATAAGGAATGCTGATTTGCATGTCAAAAACAAAAGCAGGGGAACTGTCATTCACCAAACCTGATTTCTAGGCTTCTCTGAGGTTCTTATATTTCCTGCAGTGGTCATTCTCAGTACAAATGGCACTTCTCTAGCATAACCTTCCATCCTGATAATGATCAGCTATTACATTTTTTTTTAAAAAAAATGAGAGGCTTCTGTAAGAAAAGACTCTTAAGAAATTGAAAATGTACCCTTATTTCTTATAAATCACTGGCTTGTCATGTCATCAATAACAAACATCATTCGTTCTCCTGTTTCCTTATTCAACTCCACAATCCCAATGCCATGACCTCTGCTTCTGTAAGCCAAACATCCTTCACCATTCCCAGTGCTTTATCTCACCTGAGAAAGCACCCCCCTCCCAACCTCATGCCCTCTAGTTGTATTTGTTGTTGGGGATGCTGGTGGAGTAGCAGCCCAAGACATCTGAGGGGGCACAAGGTTGGGGGGAACTCTTACAAATCAGTCTATAATTTATGGACTAAGGTTGTTTCTGTGAGCCAGAAAACACTATGTGTCAGATGTCTGAAATGGTGATCTAAGTGGATACAAATATACCATGAATTCAGAGAGGGGGGGAGAACAGAATTCATAGAAAAGCAATTTTTTTAAAAAACAGTCTGTCACATTAATATGCAGAACAGAAAAGAAGACAAGATAACAATCAAATGCCTACAAGAATATAGTGAGACATGTACTGCAACTTAGATGCAATTTCATTGTAGTCAAAGAGGCTTACTCTCTCAATCATGGTGGACAAGTGCAGTAGAACAGGGGGACCACTTTTTGTCCTTGAGGCCTTCGAGAGGGTAAAGACACTGAAAAAATTATGTTGTTGTGTGCTTTTATGTTGTTTCTTATGGCAACCCTAAGGTGGCTCTATCACAGGGTTTTCTTGGCAAGATTTGCACAGAGAGGGTTTGCCTTTGCCTTCCTCTGAGGCTGAGACAGGGGACTTGCTCAGGGTTGCCCAGTGAGTTTTCATGGCTGAGCAGGGATTCAGACCTGGGTCTCCAAAGCTGTAGTCCAGTGTTCAAACTTCTATGCCATGCTGGCTCTCAAATTGTTACCCTTCAAAAAAACAAAACAAAACAAACCAGAAATAGTTGGAAGCTAACTTCTGCTTTAGAGAAACTGATTTTTTTCAAAAATATTAAATGGTGTAGACTGTTTAAACTTATTTTTTTAAAAAACACTGATGCTCCTGAAGGCTCCCAGAAGTGGTTCACCCTTTGGAGGCAGGTAATGTTAATTTTGTTGTTGTCAACTGCCATTAAATTGACTTCAACTTATGGTGACCCTATGGATGACTCTATCATCAACCGCCCTGCTCAGGTCTTGGAAATTCAGGAATGTGTCTTCCTTGATTGAGTCTATCTATCTGTAACATAATTTTCATCTTTTCCTATTGCCTTCTGCCTAACCAAGCATTATTGTCTTTTTCTGGTGAGTCAGGTCTTCTCGTGGTATGGCCAAAGTACAACAGTTTCAATTTAGTCATCTTAGCTTCTAGGGAGAGTTCAGGCTCAATTTACTCTAGGACCCATTCATTTGTCTTTTGAGCAGCCCAGGTGTCTATAGAACACTTTTCTAGCACCACATTTCAAATGAATCAGTTTTCTTTCTATCAGCTTTCTTCTCTGTCCAGCTTTCACATCCATATACAGAAACTGGAAATATCATGGCACTGACAATCCTAACTTTAGTATTCAATTATATATATATTTACACTTCAGGATTTTATCTAGTTCCTTCATAGCTGCCCTTCCAAGTCCTAAACTTCTTCTGATTTCTTGACTGAAGTCTCTATTCTGATTAAAGATTGAGCCAAGGTATGGAAAACCTTGAACTATTTCAATGGCTTCATTGTCTGCTTTAAGATTATGTAAATCATTTGTAGTCATTAGTTTTATCTTCTTAATGTTCAACTGTAAACCTGCTTTTGCACTTTCTGTCTTGACTTTCTTCAGTCATCATTCCAAGTCTTTGCTGCTTTCTGCTAGTAGTATGGGGTCATCCACATATCTTAAAATGTTGATGTTCCTTTCTCCAATTTTCACACTTCCTTCCTCTGAGACTACTCATGCTTTTCATAGGATATGTTCAGCATACAAGTTGAATCACTCATCAAATGAAAAATCCCAGGATTTTGTTTGTTTTCTTTTCTGGTTATCTGTGTTTTTCTCCTGCTCCAAAACAAACAAACAAAAGTTCTTATTCTTCTAAATGGTTCTAAATGGTTCTTAGCTCCTCCAGAAAGGGTTTGATTCTTTTTATGGCTTTTGCACGCTTAGCCTTTATTGCCTCTTGTAATAACCAAATTTACTGCAGTTCGTTTGAGAGGATGGTCTTCTTTCGATTAGCTTTGTCATAGGCACTATTTGCACTACTTGCTCCATTATTATCACATCAGCACAGTTACTGTGGATACTGTGGACCACTAAAAAGACAAATAAATGAGTATTAAAACAAATCAAACTTAAATTCTCCCTAGAAGCCAAGATGACTAAATTTAGACTGTCACACTTTGGACATATCATGAGAAAATATGGCCATTTCAGCACTAAACTCTTATAGCCCCTCCGTAAACTGCAAACCCCAGGATTCCATAGAATGTTGAAAGTGGAATAATCACGCTATAACAGTGTGTTGAGGAAATGGCCTATGTCTCACTAGAAAAGGCAATAATACTTAGTAAGGTAGAAGGCAGTAACAAAAGAGGAGGACCATATTACAGATGGATAAACTCAATCAAGGAAGCCACAGCTCAGAGTCTGCAAGACCTGAGTAGAGATTCTGACGACCAGGTGACGTCGAGGTCTCTCGTTCACAGGATGTCCATAAGTTAAAGTCAACTTGATGGCAGTTAACAACAACAATGGTTACTTGAAGGGTTGGCCCTTGCATGCTAAAAAAAATCTGATAGCATTGCTTGTAAATCTTTACAGTAGGATTGGGGAATGTGTGGCCCTCCACTTGTTTCTGGACTGAAGCTCTGTTCATGGCCATTTCCGCACTAGACTGTTATAGCGCTATTATTCCACTTTCAACTTCCTATGGAATCCTGGGGTTTGCAGTTTAGGGAGGAGCCTTGAGGATTCCTTGAGGATTCCAGGATTCCGTATGATGTTGATAGTGGAATCATAGTGCTATAACAGTCTAGTGCAGAAATGATCCATCTGTAGCAGCAAAACCATGGTAAGAGCCGCTTAGAGCTGAGGTCCAACAACATCTGGGGAGCTGCGCGTCTAACATGAAAGCCGGAAATGACTTGAAGGCTCACTGCCACCACCATTACCACAACACTTCAGATCCCAAGATTCCACTGGATGCCAGCATGACAAAGGACAATCATGGTGTGAAGTGAAAGGACTCCAGGTGACAAAGAGATGCTGAAGATTTCAGAGGTAGCAGGGAGACTGGAAAGATGTTGGTAGAACAGAATCATGTACTGGAGATGGGTAGGTGTCAGGAAATAGGGCCATTGTGCTGCCTGGGCTAAAGGACAAGAATGGTAACTCCTCAAGCCCATGCACAGAAGTCAACTAGGCTGGTAGCTGAAGTTCACCTCAGTATCAGCTACATGGCAATGTGGCTTAGGGCAGCAGGCTTGTCAGGGTGCCTAGGTTTCCCCCAAGCAAGTGCAGAGTGCAAAAAATAAGAAGCAGTGTTAAATCACTGCCATCTGCTCCAGACTGGGAAGCAACAGCCATGCAAGCTCGTTGCGTAAAGGCTAAGTGCAGTTTATTCAAGCAAAACACAAGATAAGCGTAGCGCTTCAGACAGCATGTCTAGAAGCAAAAGCAACAGATACAAAATACAAGAGGCATGGTACATGGAAGACACAGAAGGGTAGGGCGAGGGCCAGAGGCAGTACTAAAAGTGGCCAGAGGCAGTTTACGGAGCATAATCCAAGACTGTTAAGGGCTTAACCACACCCAGGTATACACTGGGTGATCCAATACATCCACAGCACATATTCTCTCCATGCTGGATGCTTTCTCATGAGGCAGGACCTTGTGAGGCAAACTAGCCATAACCAACCTTGCAGCTGTGCTGCCAAGGTCAAAATTACTTCATCTCTCCGTCCACCAGAAAAACCTCCTTGGACACACCACACTCACATTCTGAATGCCCTGACGAGGCTTGCTTAATGGTTACAGAATAGGCTGTGTGGCATAAACAGTTCTGTCTTTCAACACTTTGCTCCTGCTCCTTCTCAAGATCTCCCACCTGATGAAGTCCTACCTATTATGGGCAGCATGGGCCACATACAGCTCTTGGTTGAAGCCCCAAAGTATGGCCCCTGAAGCCCTCCAAAACCCCAGACCCTCTGAAAAAAAAAACTGGGCAATCCCTCCAATAAAGCTCAAAACTGCTGCAAAATGACCGAATCCTCCCATATACCTTTAATGCCTGCCCTACCACCACCATTCCCCAAATTGGCTGAAATCTAAATTGGAAGTGACACAATTTATTATGGTATAACAACTGTGATATAATAATTATGGTCAGGTAATCCCGAGATGGAAGGGCTATTTTACGTAAGGCAAAAATAATCAAGGGAAGCATAAACAGTCTGAGTGACGAAATTCATGTATGTCAGTGCCATATGTTATCCTTAAGCAGCTCTTGAGGCACACAGTTGATGACTGTCCTGAGTCTGGCCTCCCCATTATCATGATTATTATGCTCTGATCAATTGGTTAATTAAGCACTTTATTCATATATTGCCTTTCAATATACCAGTACTTCTCAGGCTATCTGATGTGAGAGACCAGCATTTTTCTCTTGCCGTTATGCCATGGACTGATGCAATATTTGTGCCCATTGACTACAACTGTGTATTACTTTCCAAGAAACTCCCCTGGGACCAGACACTGATGGCTCAGAAATCAGCACCATTCCAGTGACACCACTTTGAGCAGGACTGCAGATGAAGATGAACAAAATGGTAAAAGGCCTGGATACCATGGCCTATAAGGAATGGCTTAGGGAGCTGGATATATTTAGCCTGGAGAAGAAAAAGTTAAGAGGTGACATGCTAGCCATGTTTAAATATTTGAAGAGATTCAAATAGTGGATAAGCAAGCTTCTTTTCTGCTGCTTGAGAGACTAGGGCCCTTTTCGCATGGCATTTGCCATGCGAAAGGGCCTCCGGAGCAGGGAGCAGGGAGACTGGAAAGATGTTGGTAGAACAGAATCATGTACTGGAGATGGGTAGGTGTCACGAAATAGGGTCATTTTGCTGCCTGGGGTAAAGGACAAGCATGGTAACTCCTCAAGCCCACGCACAGAAGTCAACTAGGCTAATAGCTGAAGTTTACCTCAGTATCGGCTACATGGCAATGTGGCTTAGGATTCAAGTTACAGGAATGTTACAGGCAATGTGGCAATGGATTCAAGTTACGGGAAAAGAGGTTCCACTTAAACATTAGGAAGAACTTCCTGATGGAGAGTGTGACTCAACAGGGGGATGTACTGCTTCAGAGGGTGGTGAAATGTCCTTCTTTGGAGGTTTTTAAACTGAAGCTGGATAGCCATCTGTTGGGAATGCTTTGATTGCATATTCCCTGCATGGCAGGGGGTTGGAATCAATGGTCCTTTTGGTCTCTTCCAACTGCGTGATTCTATGATTCTAAGCAATATGCTCCAATCAGTTAACAACAAAGTAAGACAACAATATCAACAACAACAGCACATTCTTACAGAAGAAGAATCCAAGCAGTTCTATAACACATATATAACCAAACAAAAATAACAAAATGCAAATGTTGTACAACATGGAAATGGATAGTGATGAACTCTTTTTCTTTGGAGAAGTTGGATGACAATTTCTCAGGAATGCTTTCACCGCATATTCCTGCATCATGAGCCACAACAGGGTTTAGTTTGAGTCCTCAAGGGTTCTTTCAGTTCTGAACACTGACAGATGTTACTGCTATAGCATAAGCTTCATTGATGGTAAGCGATACAGCAGAGATGCATTCCTAGTCCTTTCGCTGATGGTGTCCAAAACCCTTCACAGCCAATGGTAGAATTTGGCACCCAAACAAATTTTACTCGGACTATCCCTTGATCAACAATTGCAAAACCATTGCAAAAGCAAACCAAAATGTTGGGGTGGGTTTTTATTTCTATCTCACAGTTCCCACAGTCCCCACAAAATGAAAACAAAATAGCCCTAAATTAGCCCTAAATAAAGGTAAAACAAAACCAAAGTGACCAAAAATTTGGTTTTACCCCTATTTCTATGGGGGAAGAGGAGAAAAAGAGGTGAAAATTGGCTTCTGCCCTGTGTATAGTTGCCCACCTTCATTCTCTGATAATTAGAGATGTTGCTTTAGTTGAGGGCGATTGTCAATCCCAGGTGTTTGTTGGACAAGGGAAACAGCCCCCAGCACAATGCTGTGCCCTCTTATGATGGTGAGAAAAACACCAGCAGAAGAAGCTATTGTGCAGGAACAAAGAGAGATCTATGTCAAGAGAGGTCTGGCATTGCTAGGAAGAGAGTGGAGCTTCCTTTGACTCCACCTTTCCTTTGATATTGTGGAAGCCACAATATCTTCTCTGCTGATGGTAGCTCTGGCCCCAAATAAAATACAACAACTGCAAAGTGAAGAGTTCCATCTGATCTTCTCAAAAGCTCTTCCCTTTCAGCTGTCTGAGAGACAAGGCAGGTAAATTGCACTTTCAGCAGGATAATAGTTTCTTTGCTGGTCCATATCACATGACATTGTTCCTCTGTTCTTCTTCTCCTGGTGGGAGATCATTTGGGAAGCATTTCTTTTATAAAGGAGGGTCCTTTGTAAAAGAAATACTTTCCAAATAGTCTCCCACTGAGAAGACAACAGAGGAACAGCATCACATGAGAAGTCCCAGCTAAAGACACTATTATCTTGCTGTAAGTGTGATTTACCTGCCTCTTGTGATAAAGCCATTAATCTGTGTTTCAACAATGTAATGTGTGGACGTGAATACGCGCACACATCTTATGGCATTTTAAAGACTAATCAGTTTACAGCAGCATAAGCTTTCATCTCAGAATTCCATAGAACAAACTCATAGGAGTTAAAGTGGTATCAAACTGCTGTTAATTTTGTAGTGTGAATACACCCCTGCTCTGGGAGAAAGGCAGGATATAAATGAAGTAATGATTATAATGGTGACGATGACATGCAGCTCCTGCCAAAATGTATCTGCTGGATGTGTATAGGCATCTGTAAGGTAGTCAGTGTAAGGAAAGGCTAGAGTTAGGCCATCTCCGCACTGCCCTGTTCTTGTGCTATTATTCCACTTTCAACCTCCTGTGGAATCCTGCAGTTTGCAGTGTAGAGAGGAGCCTTTAGAATTGTCAGCCAGGGAGCAATTTGGCCTCAGTAAACTACAAAACCCAGAATTCCACAGAATGTTGAAAGTGGAATAATAGCACTAGAACAGTGTAGTGTGGAAATGGCCCTAGTTAGAGTGCTAGAAAGTATCAAATGCTAATTGCAACAATGTATCTGTTTGACGCTTGCATGTATGTATTCCAGAGTATCAAATGGCTAATTGCTTTACTGCTCATTACTACAACGTATCCAGTGGAGGGGGAAGATCGGGTGCGGGGGGGGGAATGTGTTACCCTGTGAACTGGGGGTCCCGGGAGGGACACCAAAATGTGCTCAACTAAAGGTGGGGAAAATTAGCTCAGAGCACTGCTTAACGTTACGAGAGGCAGGGTAACTTAGCGACATCTTGAACCCTATGTCTATGGGGTCGGGTCAAGTCAAGTAGAACACAAAAGTTGAAATAATAAATGATGTTTATTAAATACAAGCAAAACAGTGTATGCAACACATTCATACAAAATAACTAAAGGAAATAAAGGTTGGAGTGGTATAGAGGGATTTTTAGAGGGACTGCTGGTTTGGGTGATACTTCACCTGTCCTGAAGCCCAGAAAAATAGAGAGCGACGCTGGGGTGCGATGTAACTCAGCACGTGGAGCTGAGGGGAGGCTCGCCAAGCAAAGCGGCGGCAAGGCGGGATGAAACTCGGGAGCGTTCCGAGGAAGGTCTCGGAATCAAGGGTTTTTATAAGGAGAATTGTGACTGCAGGCTATGCCGTACTTGAGGGAAAACAATAGGTTAGGAGTTGGAGACAAAGCCTCCGAAAGGTCAGAATCTGAATGATTGAGTTATCGTAGCAGTTCTCAATATAGTAGCCAGTATGCAAACGCAGAGTACTTGGGTATTGCATAGTTTACCCATCAAGCTGCCATCGCGGGGCAGAGGCTCTTTTGTAAATGGTGTGCATACTTAATTAGAGTACTTGCCTGGAGGTCTCCTAAAGCAGTGAGTCAGCTATTTCTCGCCTGCCTGTATTGTAGTTTGAATATTACGGTTATTAACGGCCGAGCTTGTTTACGTGCTTGTCCAGTGGCCTCGCAAGCATGTGGGAAGGAATAGAGCAGTGCAGCCGAATTGTGATATCAAGGGATATCTTTTAATATCCCCAAAGCTCGGACTAGCCAGGGCAGTAACAAATGAAAACACCAAAAGGTGTTATGGGAACTTGAGGTGTCCAGATATAAGGGGCAGGACAAGGATGAAAGATGGGTAAACAACTGTGAGTCTGGAAATGTCTAAACATGTGGGGTTATGTTATATTTATGATCCTCTATAATCACAGTTTTGTGCACCTAAATTTGTATGTGAAGGTGAAAAACCTGCAAACACCGTGTATGCTCCAGTCTCAGCAATTTCGAAGGAAGTGTGCTGTGTTGCTTGCTTTGCTACAAATAAACACTACTGTCTACCTCAGAGTGGAGTTTGTGGACTGTGAGTTATCCAGGGTATGATAGCAGCTTAGTTTGGGTTCAACTAGTCTGTAGATTTCATCCTTAAGTGGAAATATTTGAAGTGCTAAAAATGATATTTTCCCCCCACAAAAAAAGGCTTCTAAAAAAATGCAGCTCTTAGGAGCAGAGTATTTTTATTTTCATAAACGCTGCCAATTTTAAAGGCAATAAAAAGAGTCTAATAGCCTGGCGCCCAGGGATCAGGGCTGCGTCTGTATTGGTAACTTTAAAATTTTGCTTACAGTGTTAACCTCCCAAGATAATCATTCTATTTGCATTCCAAGGAGGGGAAAGCCATCCAATATTGCTGCTCCTAGCAATGATGATATCTTTATTAACCTGCCAGGGGTGAAAAGCACAGGGTGGCCAACATTTGCTGATGGAAACAAAATTATTTAGGTTAGTCAAGATGGTGGGAAGATCAGGGAAAAGAAAAAAAACGCAAACAAACCTCCAGGAGGACTTAGTCAAGCTAAGTCATTGGGCAGCAGGGCACCGACTAATTTTCTACATGTAGAGCTGGACTGTCTGGAGCAGTTTAAACTGCTTGTAAACCCTGATGAGCCCTCAATGAGGTGTAACCTCTGAAGGGGAAAAGAGATCAAGGCATCATTGCAGGCAGTTCAATCAAGATGTCAGCACAACCTGCAACCACAGCAGTTGCAGTTAACATGGGAGACTATGAAAGCTGGTTGGGAAAGACGCAGCATGGCAAATTTGTCATGTGTTCCAACTGTTTGTAATCTTTGCAGACAGTCTCAATTTAATGTTACCTATTCTTCAAAATGAATGCTTCTTTTCACAGAGCTTGAGAAACCTGTTTTTTTTGGACTACAAATCCCAGCACCCACCAACCAGTTGATGGCAGGATTCTGAGAATGTAGTCCAAAAACTGGAATTCAGCATGGGACTTGTGGATTGACATGTGTGGGAAACAGAATTGAGTGTTTTGCCATGCCCTCATTCACCAAGGGGCTGCCGTGACATTATAATGTAAGAGTGTTTATTGCACAATGGTAGCCAGTGGAGTGATTGCTACACCACGACTATGAACCACCAACATGCACTGAGGCATTTCCAGTGTGTATCCAAACACTGGTTAGAAAGTACCATAGCCCCCCAAACCTTGAAGAGTTTATCTAGTAAAGCAACCACAGAAGCCTTCAAGCTGAGAGGATGACCAATGGATTGTATACAAAGGGAGGGCCATGGTACACAAGGTTCAGGCACTAGGACTTTGAGGACAAGATGCTATTGACTGGTTAAATCAACAGCCATGGCAATAGCTGCAGTGACAAGAGTAATAAGAACACAGACATGGCAATGAGTAGCAGAAAGGAGGCTGATAAAGTTATGTCATTGTCACCATGAGAAGAAGCTGCCACCATCTCTTTGGTACCTAACTTTCCCATGACTCCTCAAAGCTAAGACACCCTGAGAAGGCTTCCTTGGAAAATCATCTGTCCTGCATAGCTTCCTCTAGGTATGCAATGAACTGACTTTCTCTGCCTTCCCTCTCTAAAGTACGAAAGTAGTACAGTACAACAAGATTTCAGTCTCATAAAAGACAATGACTTCATCTGTCAGCCACCTCCAACATACCTGTGACATCTGAGCTTAGCTGCAATCCTCGTGGGGATTTTTTACAAGAACAACAAAAGCATTTAGGGATATGGGTGTATTCATCTTTGACTGGCAAATAAGGCCCATTAGATTTACCAAAGACCTGCTGTTGAGGAGAAATAGGGAGGGGGGATTAGAACTAGTCTATTGAAATGGTTGAACACAGCTGCCTGCATTTTTGAACTAAGCTGAGGGTTATGACTATGAAATTGCCATTTTATATGCCAGGACTTCAGAACTTACCAGCATAACACCAGTTGTGTATGTCAGGGGGTGAGGGGGAACTTTTAGCCCTTCCTTTCTCCTTGTTTGCTCAAAGCCCATCTGCTGTTCCCCAGCCACTACCACCACCACCCCAAATGAGAAAAACAGCAGAGGAGATGGACAAGGAGCTTGGATTTTGTTCTGCCTACCACTTCACATCATTTTTTGCTGATCATTTGCTGGATTTAAAGCCCCTCAGTTGACTGACATCATACAAGAAAAAGGGGGCAGGGAAGGAATCACAGAACTACAACCAATGTAGCTCTATCCTCACTCAAACCTATTCTCAGGCAAATGAGTTTTCCGGGTAATGGAGACCAGAAGGGCCTTAACAGAGGCAACTATTAACTTCCATGTCAGTGGAGCTGTGCATCCACTCCACATTTTAAAGGAGCTGTGCAAAATACCTAAACTACGTGAATAGCTCCTTTAAATTATGGACTAAAACTGTGAGAAGATTCACTGTCCTGCTGAGAGGGCCAATACTGACTATCACTGGGTCTTATACAATCAAAGAATCATGGAGTTGAAAGAGGCCACAGGGACCATCCAGTCCAACCCCTTGCCATCAAGGATCAAAGTACTCCCAACAGATGACCATCCAGCCTCTGCTTAAAAACTTCCAAAGAAGGAGACTCCATCACATTCCATGACAGTATATTCCACCGCCAAACAGCTCTAACCGTCAGGAAGCTCTTCCTGAGGTTCAAGTGGTATCTCTTCTCCTGTAGTTTGAATCCATTGTTCCTTGCCCTAGTTTCTGGAACAGTGGAAAACAGGCCTGTTCCCTCTTCAATATGACATCCTTTCAAATATTTAAACATGGCTATCATGTCCCCTCTTAACCTTCTCTTCTGCAGACCAAACATACCCAGCTCTCTAAGCCACTCCACATAGGGCATGGCTTCCAGACCCTTCACCATGTTGGTTGCCCTCGTCTGGACATGCTCCAGCTTGTTAATATCCTTCTTGAAATGAGGTGCCCAGAACTGGACACAGTATTCCAGATGACATCTGACTAAAGCAGAATAGAGTGATACTATTACTTTCCTTGATCTGGACACCATACTCCTATAGATGCAACCAAGAATTGCATTGCCTTTCTTGACTGCCGCATCACACTTCTGATTCATGTTCAGCTTGTGGTCTACTAAGACTCCTAGATTCCTTTCACAAGTACTGTTGTCCAGCCAGATGTCTCCCATCCTATATTTGTGCATTTCATTTTTTCTACCTATGCTAGGCAGGAAAAAGCTCCACACTTCTGCTTTTCATGAAAGTGTCTAGGGCAGCCTTTCTCAACGTTTTTACCCTGAAGGAACCCTTGAAATAATGTTCAGGTCTCAGGGACCCCATGCATAAAAATGATTATATCTACAGCTCAAAAATAAGGGGCTTTTTAAAAAATCACTATCTCCCGCAGAACCCGTAGCAACCTCTAACAGAACCCCAGGGTCCTAGGGAAACCTGGATAAGAAATCCTGTTCTACATTATACTGTAACAGCTTTATCCAGCGCTCTCTTCCCCTCTATCATATCACTCCTTCCACCTCCTTGACTCTGATACATAACAGTCCACTGCACCCATAGGAGATAAATGCCTCCACCAGTTCATTGCTAACACTTCTATTATTTCTTTACCTGGGGGTGTTAATAAGCACTGTGTTCAATTGTCCTAAAGGTACTTCTGAGAGGGCAGCAAACTCCGACTGCAATAAATATAAAATATTTAAGTGCTTCCCTTCACCTTGTGTTCTGAACACACTGTGCTAGATAACAGAAGGTCATGATCAGATTGAGGCCTTGTAGAATACAGAAGTGCTTGGAAAAGTGGCTGGCTTGTTACAACAAAAAAGAAATCTAGACAGTTTGGTTTATATATCTCACATCAAAACAAAGTACCCACTTAACCATACCAGTACTGCATCTAACTCAGGGTTGATGTCAGCACCTGGCATTTTGGGGCATCTGGCAAGGTCTTGGTGCCCTTGCATGGCACACTGCTGATGCCAGATCTGCTGCTGCATACACTGTATGGGGCCTCATTTTAATTATCTGCAATGCCCCACAATTATGCTTGGCTGGGCACCTTGTGGGCAATTAAAATGATAACCAGCCCAAATCAGAGCCAACCCTTTTCCCCTGACGAGCAGCTAAGATTACTAGGAGGGTGCTACTACAAAACATGGAAGTTACTTTTTAAGTCTACAAATCTAAGAATCCTCCAGCCAGCATCACCAGTGGTCATCTTTTCCAACCTCTGTTGCCAGTGTTGGAGCTGATCCATCAGAGAACACTTTGCCAAGGAGAAGACTCAAACCTGGAGTCACTCCATTGTGGTCTTATTTCAGATTCCCCTTTGTGGCATGGATCTGTAAAGTGTCTAGTGATGTAATTGTATATTTGGTTGTTCAATAGCCCATTGTGTTGGTCCTTATGATCGTGTCTCCAATACCACGAAGAAGAGTCCAAAAACACAGACATACACACTAGTCCATATTAGTAATCCAACTCTAGCTGTATTTAACTCCATCAGGAAGCAGGTTTTTGCAAATCTAAGGGGTCTTAGTTCCTCATTCATTACACTGTATTACAACCAGAGTAGTTTGCAGCAAATATATTGCTGTTGCTGGAAAACTCCATTTCCCCAACAGTTATTCTGAGGTTCCTAGCTAAGTTCAGAGGACCACAAGCTGAACATGAGTCAGCAGTGTGATGCAGCAGCCAAGAAAGCCAGCGTGATTCTTGGTTGCATCAATAAGGGTATGGTGTCTAGATCAAGGGAAGTAATAGTACCACTCTATTCTGCTTTGGTTAGACCTCATCTGGAATACTGTGTCCAGTTCTGGGCACCTCATTTCAAGAAGGATATTGACAAGCTGGAGCGTGTCCAGAGGAGGGTGACCAAAATGATGAAAGGTCTAGAAGCCATGCCCTATGTGGAGTGGCTTAGAGAGCTGGGTATGTTTAGTCTGCAGAAGAGAAGGTTAAGAAGGGACATGATATCCACGCTTAAATATTTGAAAGGATATTGAAGAGGGAACAGGCTTATTTTCCACTGTTCCAGAAACTAGGACAAGGAGCAATGGATTCAAACTACAGGAAAGGAGATTCTACTTGAACCTCAGGAAGAATTTCCTGATGGTCAGAGCTGTTTGGCAGTGGAATATGCTGCCTTGGAGCATGGTGGAGGTTCTTTGGAGGTTTTTAAACAGAGGCTGGATGGTCATCTGTTGGGAGTGCTTTGATGTGGGTTCCTGCATGGCAGGGGGTTGAACTGGATGGCCCCTATGGTCTCTTCCAACTCTATGAGTCTATGATTCTATGATTCTATGACTCTATGACATAGGGAAACCTGATGGAGTAGCAGATGATGTCATAATCGGTGTGACCCTGTGAGACCTGTATCCAGTGCAACATTTAATGCAGCTTTCCCAGCTGCTGCTTTAATAGAATAGAAGCTGATGTTATTTTAGGAATCTTGCTGCTGAAAAGTTTCTTGCAAGAAGGTATTTGAGAAGCAGGAAGATAAAGCCTCAGTGAGAAGAATTGGGGTGGAGGTTAACTGCCTTTGGTTCAATCTATCTGGACAGCTGTCATGACAGTCCCCCTGGGAAGACAATGCAACTGCTCAGTTCCAGGTTGGTGAACAGGAAAACAACCACCATTCAGGGTTTGATCCTGGATGAGCATGCTGACATGGCTTGTACTACAGAGATATGGTTGAATGAGGCAGGGGAGGATAATCTTACCGAGCTTTATCTACCAGAATACCCTATGAAGCAGCAAACAAGACCTGAGGCATGAGAATGTAGAGTTGCTGTGGTCTGTCATGAATCCATTCCCCCTGGCCAGGTGCCCTATCCCACAGTCTGCAGAATCTGAGTGTGTATATCTGAAGGGTCATGTCTGGAACTGAATAGGGATTCTGCTGGTGAACCATCCCCCCACTGCTCTACAGTCTTTCCTTCTGAGCTGGCCAGGATAGACTCAGGTAGACTTGGTGTTGGAGTCTCCTCTGCTTGTGATGGTAGAGGACTTCAACATTACGCTGCCCTATTGGGAGTGGCTGAGGACTTCATGGCTGCCATGACAACCATGGGTGTCTCCCCAATGGTGCCTGGCTCCATTCATGTTGCTGGCCATACTCTGGGCTTTTTCAAATGTGCTGGATGGACTGATGGTGATCAGGGAGTGGAAGAACTTTCCATAGTTCCATTGTCATGGACAGGTCACACTACCTGATCAAGGTCAGACTTACTGGGACTTACAACATATACATGAGTGGAGGTTCTATTAAGATGGTCTGCCCCAAGAGGCTGATGTAACCAGAAGATTTCTTGATGGCTCTTGGAGATTTTCCTGTTGTCTCAGCGGGCAGTTCTGCTGAAATCTTGGCTGACCTCTGGTATGGGGAAATGATCAGGGCAGTGGATACGATCACTCCTGAGCATTCCCTCCCATGAAGAGCAGTTAAAATGCCCCCAAGTTCACTAGCAAGCCGGTAGCAATGAAACAAGTGAGAAAGAGACTAGAGTGACATTGAGCAAAAACTTTGAGTCCAACTGAACTTGAACTAAAACCTATTTGAAGATCTACTCTGTGCAAGCATGGGCAGCATTTTTTTTCTCTCTGCCAGCATTGTATCACAAAGAGCTATCCAGCCAAACAGTTTTAAGTAATTCGTGGTCTCCTGTATTTTGGCTCACGAAAGCAGAATCTGGACCACTCAACAGCCCACTGTGAACAATTTGCTAAGGACTTTACAGATACAATCACTTGGACCTACTCTGAGTTGGGTGCCATAATTAATAATAGGCTCAGCAGAAGTAACATTGGCTCCTGCTGGTCTGTTGTTATATATTTTTTCATTTGTACAGTTCAAGGAAGTGGAGATGATCTAGGAAAGGTCAAATTATCTATTGAATCCTTGTCCTTCCTGGTTTATGAAAGAGGCCAGAAGGGAACTGTCTGCATGGATGATTAATACCTCTCATGTCTGAAGAAGGCAGTTTTAAGACCCTCATAGAAGAAAGCCTCACCGAATCCCACTCTGTTGAATAACTGCAGGCCAATCTCCAATATTCCATTCCTGGGCAAGGCACTGGAACATGTAGTGGCCTCCCAGCTCCTGGATGAGACAAATTTATCTAAATCCATTTCAATCTAGCTTCAGGACTGGTTATGGAAATAGCTTAGGTTGTTGTTGTAGATACTCTTCTCTGGGATCTGGACTGAGGGAGCATGTCCCTGTCAGTTTTCCTGGATGACCTTTCAGTGTAATTGATCATGGTATTCTTCTGGGCCACATAAATGAGATGAGACTTTAGAGCTCTGTTTTACTGTAGCTCAATTCCTACCTGGATAGGCAAACCCAGAAGGTGGTGCTAGGGGATTCCAGTTCAGCTCTGGCCATTGGCTTGTTACCCTGATTTCTGGGGTCCCTTGGGGGACACCTCAATGTGCTCCATGTGATGGGGAATGGAAACTAGCCAGAGCACAAGCAATAGCAATGTGAGAGGCAGGGTAACCTAGCGGGGTCTTTTTATCCAGTTTTTATGGGGTCAGGCCAAGCCAAAAACCAAACAAGAATGTCCAATAAATGATTTTATTGAATGCAAGTCTCACACACCAATGCAATCACGCACACATGCACCCAAGAGCTATTAAGAAGCAAAAGAGAGGAAATTGGATAGGGGAGTATTGGAGGGGTACTGTTGGGGTAATACTGCACCTTTTCCTGCAGTCCTGGGTCCGGGAAGGCAGCAGAGAAGTGGGGCTCAGCACGGAGAAGGCTGAAGGGATCACTCAACGGATGGAGCAACGGTCTGCTGGGCTGACCAGGAATGATCCAAAGAACCACTCAAAAACTGGGACTGTTTGTAGGGGGAAAAGTATCTGGAGGACTAAATCCTCTCCCGGGGAGAACAATGGGTGTTGGAGCGATAACGAAGCTCCACCATGGCAATTTCCTTTGTGTGATGGGATTGCAAGGTGTTACCAAAGTCTCAGGATCTTCAGCTGTGTTACTTTGTGGTGTAACTTCATGTAAATAGTCCTCTCCTGATGGAATATTTGCTCAACTTGGGGCAGACACGCTAATCCCCTCAACTCAGCGTCTCAGGGCTGAGGAACCTTTCTTTATTGTGGGTTTACACATCTTGAGGTCTCCTGGGGCTACGTGACTGGAGATTTTACTGGCCTGACCTGGTTTTCGATCTTTGACCATTGCTGCCTACGTGCCCATCTGGGTGACCTCTCAGGCACATTGAATCATATTTTAATATCAAAATTGTAGACCCCGGGACAGGATTTTCCAGTAAGATAACAGGTCCATGGGGTTTCTCAGTGTGGTGTTGTCCCTCATGCCATTTGATGCATAGATGAAATTGCTAGGAAAGTTTGTCCAAAGTTTTCGGGTTCATTGTCATCAGTATACCCAACTCTGTCTCTCCTTCCTGCCTCAATCTAAGGAAGCAGTTTCAGTTCTAAACCAATGCCTGTCAACAATAATGGACTGAATAAGGACAAAGAAATTGAAGGTTAATCCAGACAATAATGAAGTGCTCCTGATCACTTGCAAGGTAGATCAGAGAATAGAGACTGAAACTATGCCAGGTGAGGTTACACTCCTTCTGAAAAGACAGGTTCAAAGTTTGGGTGTACTCTTGGACTCAGCCTTAAATTTTGATGGTCAAGTTCTAATAGTAGCTAGGAGTGCATTTTCACAATTAAAACTAGTTAGTCAATTGCAGCCACGTCTTGAGACTTCTGACTTGACCACAATGACATGTGCCTTAGTTACATCCCATTTGGATTACTATGAGGAATCTAGTGTGGTCTAGTGTTTTATCTTTTGGACTAGGACTCCAGGAGACCAGGATCCAAATCCCCGCATGGCCATGGAAATCCACTGGGTGATCTTGGGCAAGTCACACTCTCTCAGCCTCAAAGGAAAGCAATGGCAAACCCCTCTGAACAAATCTTCCCTAGAAAAGTCAGAAATGAATTGAAGGCACAACAACAACAAAGCACTCTACGTGGAGCTGTCTTTGAAGAATGATCATTCAGCAGGTCCAAAAGGCTGCAGCCAGATTGTTAATAGCGGGTGGATAAAGGGAACATACAAGTCCCTTGTCACAACAGCTCCGCTGGCTGCAAGTCAATTTCTGTGCACAGTTCGAAGTACTGGTGATATCCTATAAAGTTCTATGTAGCTTGGGGACAGGCCATCAGAAAGACCGTCTTTTCCTGTATGAGCCTGACCAAACTCAAAGATCTCCTGAGGAAGGCACTTTTCTCAATTCCACCACCTCCCCAGGCAGTTTTGATGGGAACAAAGGAGAGTCTCACCCTAGACTCTGGATCTCCCTTCCTAGAGAATCTAGGGTGGTAACCTTCTTGCTGTCTTTTGATCATCAGATGAAGAGCTTTCTATTTCAACAGGCATTGGGAAATTGATGGTTTTATATAATGCGTATTATGTTTTAGTGCTGTATTGTTTCTCATCTTTTTAATGTTTTATATGGCTATAATTCTATAGACCACAGCTTTCCAAATTTTTCATGTTGGTGACACACTTTTTAGACCTGCATCATTTCACGACACAGTAATTCAGTTTTACTAGCAAACCAGAGGTTAAACTAGCCCCTAAGAGACCTAGACACATACCTAACTTGTCATAATGAAATGTATAGGGACACAACATATCTCGTGAAACTCTTTCATATACATTTTTAAAATATATTATTTATAAATAATAACATACATTTCCAAGATTGTTGTCATTTATGAGTAAAAATATGTAAATATTTGCAAGAATTAAAAAAAATTGAATAAAATAATTATCATCTTAATGAGATGTATGAGGTTGATAGGATGAACACAGCTTTTCAATATTTGGTGGAATATTAGATGAAGACACTTGTATTTTGTCATCAAGCATTTTTAAGCTTCCAAGTTTCAGCAAGCAAAGACCCCAGTGAGGGCGGCAGCGGTGGGAAAGGCAGCCTTCCACCCGATCCTGGCCCACTGCCATCACCCTGGCTGAAGAAAGACCCGGCGAGAGCAGGAGCAGTGGGCCAGGCTTGGGGAGGGGGTCTTTCTCAGCCTGGGGAGGCAACACACCAACACACCTCAGGCGACACACTAACATGTCGCAACACACTGTTTGAAAAGCGCTGCTATAGACAGACCAATGTTATTTTAATATTAACTTTTTGTATGTTTTAGGTATAAGTGTTTTTTTTTATTCTGAAAGCTGACTTGAGCCTCACTCTTGGTGAAAAGGTAGAATATAAACAAAATGATTGAATGATTAGCTTGGGGACTCAAAATGCTGATGCTGGCTCTACTTTTGATAGGGGAAGTGTAACATGTATGAGAGTCTTGATCTA